>JAPTYO010000011.1:21860147-23163867 GCA_036873135.1 Clarkia xantiana subsp. parviflora
TTAAGGCAATTTCACCCCACTCCACCCTCGGGTTATGAAAAGGAGTTTAAACACGGGACGATCACCTCTCAGGATTCAACAGTGTCGTCAAATCGTGTTGTGCACGAAACACGCTTGACCGAACCGAACTCAATACCTGAACACAACAGGATTTTAATAGAGATGCCGACGACGACGGCAGATTACACGAATAAAAATTAATCAAACAGATTAGAACAATAAACCAGTATGAACCACCTGATATTAAACTAACAGAGAGCAGGAAGTAAAGAAGATATGAGAGCAGTAGATAGTTTAGAGAGAATTTTCGGGATGATGTGTTGAACGTGGGGGGAAGGGTCTCTATTTATAGTGCAGATGGCTCAAGGCTGCATTAATTCCGAGATTCCATTAGAATATTTTCGACATATATTCTGTCCAAAAATAGACGCATTAATTACATCATATTAATCTCGAAATATATTCTGTCCATACTTAACTGTTACCAAAAATAAATTTCCGGATGCAATGTATCTGGAAGACCACGGTTCGGTTTAGCAAAACCGGACTCGCGCAAGGCTAGCTTTCCGGACCGACATTCGTGTACGCACGTCGCGGGCACGCACACAAGCCAAGCTTACCGGGGTGGGTGTGCGATCCACTCGACTGCACCCCCCCCCCCTGCGCGCGTGGAGAGAGCCTTCCATTTAGAACCTGTTACTACTATAAATTGAGTTGGCCAATATAAACTAGTGTTTTACACTAGTTTTGGTCGGTGTGGTACAATGCTTGAGTATAAAACTCACAGCATGCACAAATGCCATTCAACCTTAATATGGGCTAAGCCTACTATGGCCAAGTCCAACATCTACGACGGTCAAATTAGTCACCGATTATGTAAAGAGAGCGATTACTACTGTATATATGTAAAGAATTGAGAGGGATGTAGTATATAATATATATGTAAGAGTGTTGTCGGGTAAAGAAGATGAATACAAGTATTTATAGAGGTGGGAAACTCTCTCTTTGGACCAGTTAATAGAGAACGATTTCCCTTATCTGATTAATAAGGTGATCCTCCCGTTGGATAATAGGCACGGTGGATTTCCTTTGGGCTAAAGACTACATAGATTATGAATACCCTAAAAAGGGGCGATGAATTCTTATCATGTAGGTATCTTATGATGACCAAATCTCATCACGAGATCTCTTCATAATGGCTATGAGAGTAGGTAGTAGTATGTCGGGCATACTACTGATATTACTGCCTATCCTGTACGTCTGTCAGGAAAAGGGGTGGTGACCACATCAAGGTGATGACCTGATGGTTTTTGGCTGTTGGTCATGTGATGCCACATGACCGGCGTTGAGTGTTTGCAGGTAACTCCCCGAGGCTCGAGACTTGAGCCTCGGGGCCTCGTGTATAACTCTTATGGCCTTGAAGTGTATGCCTTTGACGTATTACGACCCTTAGGATTTACGCCTCGGGTCGTTGTTTTCTGTACGTGTCGAGATTAGTCGGGTTTGACCTTATTTATAAGCACGTGTCATTGCGGCCAACACCTGACTAGGGACATATCCATCACTACACAACTTCCACATCCATTGTCGCTAGGAGGTGTGCTTGTATCCGTTGTACGTCTCCCATTTTTCCTATGGTCAATGTCCAAATGCTCGTTTATATTATGAACAACTACAATTTCAGATCTTGAATGCTTTGCACCAGCAACTTCAAGAGTTGCTGACTCTAATTTTGTCTCTTGACTTCTTGAAATTGTCGCAATCTGGTTTTTTATTATTCATTTTATTTTTAACAATCAACAAGAATTCAAGTGGTGTTATTGTTAATCATATTTAAATCCTCCATTTTATCTTCCATTTCTCAATGCAAAGAGTTTCTTCTGCTCATCTACAACTACACTGGGCCGTCTTAACATCCATCTGGTGCAGCTTGAGATCGAGGCTCGCAACCATGACCAAAATGGCCTGGACCGTGGTCTAACACACAGTTGGTGAGTAAGTCTCATCACAGTTCACTCCGTGGAGTTGGGTATATCCTTTCGCAACAAGTCGAGCTTTGTACCGCTCAACGTTTCCATCAGCAGTGAGTTTCAATTTCAGAACCTACTTTGCCCTGATTGCTCTGCGCTTAGTAGACAAATCAACTAACGTCCAAACCGAATTGGCTTCCATTGAGGCAAACTCTTCCTCAATTGCTTTCCTCCATTCCTTCGCTTGAGGACCTTCTATAACTTGTTTAACCGTGACCGGTTCATCATCCAAAGTCAGCGTGAATTACTCACCATTCTCGATGGGAAACTTCTTGGGAGAAGTTATCTACCTCTAACTGCGTCTAGGCTCATTATTCTCATCTTAAACTACGCTCCCAATAGGAACAACGCTCCCACTAGGAACTATGCTCCCACTAGGAATAAGAGTGTTACTGTTGGGTTTTGTCTTGAATATGGGTTAGTTGGCCCATTAAATATTTTAGGTAGCAACTTGACTATGTAATATATATATATATATATATATATATATATCAGCATATTGATTTTATAGCTGATTATATATATATAACATATAGAGATAGTGGCGGTTAGTTTTATAGCTATATAGATATATATAAGGCGGTGGCTTTGTTGTCCATATATATATGTATTAGAGCTAGGGTAATCAGCTGCCGTAGGAGTTTTCAAGGGCTAGGTTAATCAACATAGAGGTAGGGCGTAGCTTTTCCTGTTCGCGAGGGTGTGTGAATACGAGTGTTTGATTAATGTGTGTTTAGAGCATTGTGTAATAGGCCTCTACATGTATTGTGAGAGTCAATGTTTTATGTGTTCTCGTCTTGTAACTCTCCGGTGTTGATTTTGCTAGTGAAGTGGTGCTCCCCTTTGCCCGTGGACGTAGGTCGCGTTGACCGAACCTCGTTAAATCTTGTGTTCTTTATTGCTTTCTTTTAATCCGTTTATGAGTGTTGAGAGAATTGATCCTAACAACTGGTATCAGAGCTAAGGAGATTCAACACGATCACTGAAGATGGAGTTGTCAAAGGCTGGAATAGAGAAGTTCGATGGAAACGATTTCGGTTTCTGGAAGATGCAGATTGAAGATTTTCTGTACCAGAAGAATCTGTACGAACCCTTGTCTGGGGAGAAACCGGAATCCATGACGGAGCAACAGTGGAAGCTCAAGGATCGACAAGCTCTGGGGCTAATCCGGTTGTGCTTGTCCAGGATTGTTGCGTTCAACATCGACGGCAGGCGTGCTGAAGGCGTTGGCGAACATGTACGAGAAACCATCAGCGATGAACAAGGTATATCTGATGCGTAGATTGTTCAATTTACAGATGGTTGAAGGTGGTTCTGTTGCTGAACAT
The DNA here is from genome assembly GCA_036873135.1 of Clarkia xantiana subsp. parviflora. Classification (NCBI taxonomy): domain Eukaryota; kingdom Viridiplantae; phylum Streptophyta; class Magnoliopsida; order Myrtales; family Onagraceae; genus Clarkia; species Clarkia xantiana. The sequence continues at coordinate 21,863,506 of JAPTYO010000011.1, forward strand.
ATTAATGCCTTTAATATGATTGTTTCGCAACTGAATTCCGTTGAGATAAATTTTGAGGATGATGTTAAAGCTTTGATTTTGCTGTCATCTCTACCCGAGTCGTGGGATACTATTGTTTCCGCAGTTAGTAGTTCCCGTGGATCTAAGAAGCTGGAGTTTGATGAAATCCGAGATGTTGTTCTTAACGAAAGCATTCGATAAAGAGAAATCGGTGAGTCATCAGCAAGTGCTCTCAATGTTGACAGAATGGGGAGGAGTAAATCAGAGGGTTCTAATCAACATGGACGCTCAAAATCAGGAAACAGAGAAATACCACAAGGAACATGTTGAAATTGTGGTGAAAGAGGCCACTATCGATCTGATTGTCCGAAGTCAAAGAAGAAGAATCACGAACCTGGCTATGATAGTGATTCTGTGAACTCAGCAGAAGACATTGGGGACGTGTTAACCCTCAGTGTGGATAACTCACTTGAATCCTGGATTGTGGATTCTGGAGCGTCGTTTCATTTGTCTCCGAGCAAGAAGTTGTTCCGCAATTTCAAGTCAGGAAAGTTTAGAAAGGTGTATCTTGCTGACAACAAGGCGTTGGAGATCGAAGGAAAGGAGAATATCTTCATTCACAGTTCAGGGGGAAATCAGTGGACACTGGAAGATGTCAGGTACATTCCTGGTCTCAAGAAGAATCTGATCTCGGTTGGTCAGTTGGATCGCACATGTTATGCAGCAAAGTTTGGGAATGGTTCGTGGAAGATCAAGAAGGGTGCTATGGTTGTAACACGAGACCTTAAATCTGAAACCTTGTACACCACAAAAATGTATAATCCATACGAAAAGAAATTGACATGTTTACTGTGGAACATAATGAATTAGTTGAATCAACTACTAAGTTGCTTTATGGTATAATCCATATTGGCTATATTTTGACGGGTAAAGGGATGGTTGCCATGGTTAGATATATAAGCTTTTGCATATTCTTCAATCCACCTGTCTGTTTCTATAGTATAGTAATCATTAACAACCAGGTGTTGGTCACTTGGATTCTCCATCATGCTAGCCGTTGCTGCCAGGTATGAATTGTTAGTGTCTGTGGTTGATTCTTTCAAGTGATTCGATCTTCCTTGACCATTTATAGACACTGATGGAGCCTACATTGCCATCGGAACGACATTTCTGCACTTATTTCTGATGACTTATAATATGAAGCCTCCAAGCCCGTCACAGAGTTGTGTTCCTAAAGTGTTTGGGATCAATATTCTAGTATGTGAAGCAACAACATATCAATAGTATAGATATGCATAGACAAATGGACCAATTGTGAAAGTAAACATTATGTTCTTTAAGTAATGTACTTAAATAAATGTGTATGCAGAACTGATGTCTTTTGAATTGTTTATTTCTTTCGATTGTTTACTTGGGTGCTTTAGGCAAGAGTTTATACTGATCTGGAGCTCTGTGGCTCTGGTCGGAGCCACAAAGCTCCGATCGGAGCTTTTTTTGCTCCGATCGGAGCCCAATCGGGACCGGTGGCTCCGATCGGAGCCCAATCGGGGCCGGTGGCTCCGATCGGAGCCCAATCGGGGCCGGTGGCTCCGATCGGAGCCCAATCGGGGCCGGTGGCTCCGATCGGAGCCCAATCGGGGCCGGTGGCTCCGATTTTGGCCCAATCGGAGCCTTGGTGGTGGTCGCCGGAGTACGGTGGTGGTCGCCGGAGTACGGTGGTGGTCGCCGGAGTACGATTGGTGGTCGCCGGAGTACCGTGGTGGCTTCAAGGGCATTTTGGTCTTTTCACTCTAAGCATGTGAGGGGCACACTTGATAGAAGGGCATTTTTGGAAATTTATTTTATTTCCGGTCACATGCCAAGCATGTGACCAACTTCCGTTAGTTTTAACGGAAAAAACTAACGGAGACCGCAGTTATCAACAAAACAGAAATTTCAGACCTCTGTTATTAACTTTTTAAATTTCAGACCTCTCCCGTTAATATGGGTGATAGTTCAGACCTTTCATAGGTTCTTAACCCAAGAGTTTATATATACTAATCACGGTTACGATAGTAATTGATTAACCACATTCCAGTAGAGATTTTAATATGATTAAAATATCTAAAATGAAAATATGATGGAAGAGATTAACATAATTTCAACCTTCTACATACATATACATGTAAACGTGTATGGTTTAACGGGTCGCCCCGCTTAGCGAGGGGTTAGTACCTAGTACACAACCACCTGAAACATAGTAAATGACATACCAATAAAAAAAACATAAGAATTGAATTTTTTTTTGTCGTCTAACAAATACCTGCACATAATAAGAATGGATGTTTTTCAAACATTATGTAAATACATGGAAAATAGCATAATATTAAAGCTATTTTTCAAATTCTTAACAATTAACAAATGGCAGGTAGCAGATGCACGATGTAATTAGGGCAAAATGGCAAAAAAATCTAACTGGAAATTAAACTTTGAATATCTTACAGAGACTTTGTGGTAGAAAGTAATCACCTAACCGAGCCTAAAATCAAAACACCAATCATGAGTAGGATTAAAAAATAAAATTACAACTTATAACAAAAGATAAGCAGATAAAAGAAAATTCTCTATTTTGTTAAACATATTAAATGTACACAAATATATAGCTCAATTTACCCGATTCTAGAGGTAAATGAACAGTTTAATGAGTATTTATGTCTTCTTCGACCACTTTAGCATCATCAGCAGCCAACTTTAACTGGAGGTCAGTTTGTGCACAATTTTAGCTTTTTTGTAAAGTTTAGATTATAATGATAGTATTAGCAAGGATCCATAAGTCGAATAGATACTGTAGCTAATGAAAATGAACAATTGCATTAATAAGAATACCACCACCTGATACCACCACATGATATACCTGACTCTCCATTGTTGGTCATGGTACAACTCACTTGATCAAACAGACTCGAACATCAACAAATTGAGCAAAATTTACAGTTGATAGAGGCATCAAAGTAAGCAAGGTACTTGATCTTTTCTCTCATTGGTTTTAATCTTCTAGAAAAAAAAAAAAGGGAATAAATTAATGGAGGCATCAAAGTAAGCAAAGGATTTCAATCTTCTAGCAAAAAGAAGGGAAAACTAAAAAATTGAGTAACATTTGTGAACTGTATATCAGTAAGCATCGTAAATGAAAGTAAACCACCAAAATAATTACAAAAAAATGAAAGAATGCGCAATTGAAAGAATTGTACTCCCAAAGTTTAGTTTTTTTTTTGTGCCAACTCCCAAAGTTTAATAACCAAACAAAAATTCATGACTGCAGCAAATTGGTTTTCCACTTGCAATGAATGTAGTATTAGTTCCAAGTATCTATGGCTTGAAGAGAACGGAAAGTGGACTTAATGGAAACTGCCACTGGTTATCCACCTGCAAATGTAATTAAGTGGCTTCAGCAAAAGGAAATCTGAATGAAATAGAAAATATAGGTCTCCTCTGCAATTTCTAAGGAACTAATCCTTGGATTGCATTCACCGGAATTTCAATTATTATATGGCAAGATCGGTTAGGCTAAACATCTATGACATTTTTCGTTAAATGTTTCAAAGATGTAACCCCCAGCTTTGCATCTCAAACTGCAAGCAAAAGAAAGGTGGTTAATGCATTATGCATGCATCAAAGTAAGCAAGTTACTTGACTGTTCTATCATGGCTTTCAATCTGTTAGCAAAAACAAAGTAATTTTAATAAGGAAGGTAAACAAGATTAAACTCCAACCAATGGGAGGCATTTGGGTTGTTTATTAGGAGCACCTCTCTCCTTTTTTTCTCTGAATTTTTTTTTTTTGATATATTTTTTTCTCTGAAATTTGAACGCATTGAGTTAGCATCACTTAGAAGAAGTCTGTACTAAAAATGGAAAGATTAAAAGTAGATTTACTATACAGCCAAATGGAAGCATTTGGGTTGCTTATTAGGACCACCTCTCACCTTTTTTTCCCCTATGATATTTGAAAACAACAATTGACTTGAGTTAGCATCACTGAAAATCAAAAATTAAGTAGATTTACTATATACAACTGATTAAGGTGGAAAAAAATAGAGTGTAAACTGACAGAAAGAGAGTTACCAGAGGTGGAGGTGCTAGCCCGTCACTGCTATCGACGTGGCCATCGATACCACCATCGTCGACTCTATCGCCACTGACACCACAGCCACCGCAATCTAGATCCGCAACCATGACCACCGCCTCCTTCCGCGATTCCATAGTAGGTGATGGTGGAGAAGAGAACAAATCAGAACTCCATAAAAAGGAAAAAACCGGGGATAAGAGTATATGTAAAAAGTTTTTTTTTTGGTTATAAATGTCGCCGCAGTATTATATTAAAATCCTAAACCCGGAGAAAACTCGGGAATGGAGGTGCCAACCAAGTACCAGATTCGTTTACATCTGCCGCAGCAGTTACAAAATTATATGCTAGACGCACATCCGATCTAGGTACTGCGCAAAAGGAAATAGACATACTACTTAACAGAAAAACAATGTCCTGAATAACCCCAAACAGAACCGGATTATAGCTTTCAGAGGAGGAAATTATCTGGTCCAGCAATAACGACGAGTCCGTGTACAGGACGTGGTGTTCCTGTGTTCTCGATCTTGCTAACAGTAATCCTGCTCTGCACGCTAATCCTTCGGCTAGTAGAGGGCTATCACCAACTTCCGTGTAAACAGAGGCAGCCACGAATCACGATCCCACCTGAATCGTTAAACAAAATTGCGTCTCCGTATAACCGCGAACGTGTTGTCCGCACTGCCCCATCACATACAATAGTGGGTCCTGTATATGATGGGATTCTTCCCCTTCGGACTACGGAAGTCCCGAGTCGTCGGACTCTGGGTGTCCTGGGGACTCTGGTGGGTCCTGTGGAGCTGAGGGTTGGTACATCTGTATTGTAATTAGAAGCAACAAAGTTATCATGATTAGTACGTATGATGCTATCTAATGCCGAAATAGGGCACGGCTTTCTACAGCGAAATATAACATTATTCCTCTCAGCCCAAATCCCCCATAGAACAATACACTTATTTACAAACATTTCACCTAGGTTTGAACAACCCACCCCCGCTCTCGTATCAAAAATCCAATCTAGCGCTGTATTGAAAGGCATATTCGCTGTGTGGATGCCAAAAATCGACCCAAACCAAACTCTCCGAGCAAAAGGACAAGCCTACATTAGGTGATCCCATGTCTCGTTTGCGTTTAAACACATTCGGCACTTGGGATTGAAGGAGGGAACGCGACTGTGAAGATTCTAGCCAAGGGCCAGCCCGTTGTTGCAACCTTTCCAGACGAATATTCGGATTTTAGGAAGAAGCTTTGCATTCCAAAGTCTTTTCCAGATCGACGAACTGGCGGTCATGGATGTTGAAGATGCGTTCCCCTGTTGCTCTGAGATGAGCAGTGTGTTGATAAAATGATACCCAGACTTAACGGTGTAAATCCCTGTATCATTTTGTAGCCAAAGGAAGTTGTCACTAGTGTCAAAGAGGGGTAGGGTTATTTGAGATATGGCCGTTCTAAACACAGTTGGTAGTTGTATCGGCAAGCTATTCAATATCCACCTCCCATTTTCGATGAAATTGCTGACTTTGGTGTCTCTGCTATGATTATGTGAGGGTACCCAGTCTTTCAGCAGTCCTAGATTTGGGACCCATTGGTCCTTCCAGAAGCAGATGTTGTTCCCCTTACCTACGTGCCATCTTCCCCCTTGCAACAGAAATTTCTGCATCCTGATCATCGTTTTCCAAACTGGGGAATGATACGGTAGTGCTTTCGCAGAAAAGAAGGTTTCAGATTGCAAGTATTTGTCTCTGACACATTTGACCCAGATAGAGTCTGTGTTTGTGACTATTCTGTACGCTTGTTTGGAAAGTAGAGCCATGTTGAAAGCACCCATGTTGCGGAAGCCCAGTCCTCCTTCCATTTTGGATTTGCACAATGTATCCCACGCAATCCAGGGGATGCCTCTCTTCTCCGGCTTCGAGCTCCACCAGAATTGCCCGTGTGCTTTTTCGATATTCGATGTGGTCTTCTTTGTCAGACAGATGCAGGACATGACGTAAGTAGGGATGGATGCTGCTGTTGCCTTAAGTAGCGTCTCTTTTCCCGCTGGTGATAGGAGTTTGTTCATCCACCCCTGAATCCGGGCTGTGGTTCTCTGGATGATGTTTTCCCCAATTTTGGCCCTTTGTTTTGTCCAATCTGTTGGGAGACCAAGATAGACCTCATTTGGTAGCATTGTTCTGACCCCAAGTATGTTTGTGATTTGATCTCTCATTAGGCTATTGAGATTGGGGCTGAAACGGATACTTGATTTGGAAAAGTTAATCAACTGGCCTGATTCGTGTTGATGTGTATCCAGTATTTGTTTCAAGTTGACCGCATTTTCAGTTGTGGCTTCTAGGAAGAGAAAGCTATCATCCGCGAAGAAGAGATGAGTGAACTCCTCAATGTGCCGGCCCGGTTTGATACCCTTCAAACTTCCTTGCGCTTGTGCTCTTGACAATTCTTGGGACATCATCTGAGATACTAGTATGAATAAGTAAGGAGACAGAGGGTCCCCCTGTCTTAAGCCCTTGGATGGTTTAAACTCTGCTGTAGGACTCCCGTTCACTATCACGCTAAGAGCCGAGGTCGAAATGCATTCCATAATCCAGTTGATGTATTTTTCCGGGAATTCCATTTTCACCATCACCCTTCGTAGAAAGGACCACTCAATGCGATCATAGGCTTTGGTCATGTCTAGTTTGAGAGCGAATAAGCTTTTCTTGCCTTTCCTTCTCTGTTTAATGGTGTGGAGTAACTCTTGTGCCAGAAGCGTGTTGTCCGAAATGCTTCGCCCAGGAACGAAGGCTGTCTGAAGGGGTGATACTAATCCAGATATAACTATGCGGATGCGATTAGCTAGTATCTTGGATATTATCTTATAAGAGGTGTCGCACAGCCCAATCGGTCTCCAATCTCTCATCTGGGACGGGTTCTCATTTTTTGGGATTAGCACAATATGAGTGCTATTGATTTCAGGATTCATCTCCCCTGTTGTGAAGAAGCTCTGTACTGCCAAGGTTACCTTCTTATTGGTGATTTCCCAAGTATGTTGGTAGAACCTTGGTGGGTACCCGTCCGGACCGGGATCCGTGTCAGGCCCCATCTGGGATAAAGCTTTTGCGATATCGGATGCTCTCAGAGGTGCCATTAGCATGTCTTGTCCTTCCGCTTGGACTTTTAGGCACACATTTTCTGGGATGTTTGGATTGGGTAGATCTCCTCTTGTTGTGAATACCTCCTGGTAATAGAGCTTAATATGTGTCAAGATCTCCTTTGGATTTGAGATTAGGTCGCCACTATCCGAGGTAATTCTATGTAAGCTATTTCTTCTTCTCCTAGCAATTGTAGAAGCGTGAAAGAACTTAGTGTTTCTATCCCTTTGTTCCAGCCAAATTTGTCTGGACTTCTGCCGCCACATGATCTCCTGGTTAGTATACATGTTGTTCAGATCTATCAAGAGTTCATCGATGACCTCTGTTGTCGCGTTGGTGCATTGGGCTTGATTGATCTGGTCCAGTTTGGTGGCAATCGTTTTCTGAACGTGTCCAAATGTCTGACGGTTCCAAATCTTCAGATTCGCGCGGAGCCTTCTAAGTGTGTTGCATAGTTGGGTCTGATGATCCCCTTCCGTCTGTTGGGTCCACACTTCTTACAGGAGGTTGGGGAATTCAGCATGTCTTAACCACATTGTCTCGAAACGGAAGGGCCTCCTTGATTTTTCATTCGGGATAGGGCTTGTTAGGTTTAAGAGGATGGGACAATGATCTGATGCCACCATTTCCAAATGGATCACTTTCGCCTTCGGGAATTTGAGTTGCCATTCTGTGTTTCCCATTGCTCTGTCCAGTCTCTCTCTGACTCTATCATCTCCCGTTCTTCGATTCGTCCAAGTAAATTGTTGACCAGTAAATCTGAGGTCCATAAGACCGGCCTTGTTGCTCCAATCATGGGCTTTGAGAATGCGAGACGTCGAGGCCGGTATCTTCCCTTCCTTTTCGCTGAAGTTCCAGATGTCATTGAAGTCCCCCCATTGCCATCCATGGTTCTGCTGCAGCTCTCGTGGTTCTGTGTGCTAGAATATCTCCCCAAAAACTCGGTCTTTTGTCTGGTTTTGCTGGTGCATATACGTAGGATACGTCGGCTTGTTTCACACCTCCGTCGATGACAGGATTGTATGGATAATTTTTTGCGAGCTTGTGAGTATTTTGACATTAACCGGATTTGCCCATGCAAGTAATAAACCTCCTCTTGTGTCCTCAGGATCGACACAAAACTGGTTACAGAGACCAGTGCTTTCCACAAGTTTTCCTAATCTAATTGCCTGACTTTTGACCTCCGAAATGAAAAGGATATCTGGTTTATGAATTTTAAGTAAATTCCTAATGTGTTGAACTGTCATCTGGCTACCCGCCCCTTGACAGTTCCAAGCTAATATCTTCAATGATTCCGACTGAACCCCTACTGGGTCAGCCGTACTAGATACAAAAATTAGCCTAATATAATCACATGATACAAAGTGAAAAGACTGGTGCTGGTTCCGTAAAGGGTGTACCTCCTGCATGAGTAGGGCCTGTGCCAAATGCTTTCGGCTGATGAGTTTTTTGCATGGCCTCGGTCCCACCGCAGTCCTCAGTGTTCTCTTTGGTTTGTTCTTCGGGGGTGCCTGTGCCTGAATTGCTTGTTGGGTGCGTGCACGCTTCCTTGCTGAGGCCATGAATCCTTCCTCAACGTTCTCAATCTGCATCGGCTCCTTCCCAGGGCGATGTTCTAGTTGGGAGCCCTCTCCCAACTGCCTAGTCATCACCTCCTCTCGGGCCATCTCTGGGTGCTCGTGGATCATTGGGTTGAATTCAATGTCTGGAACAACGTAGCCCCCCATGTTGGTTGCCGATGCCTGTTGAATACCAATCTGAATTGCCAGGGCCGATAACGGGGATTGTGGTGGTGTGTGTCTGTCCGGATAGATAGGTTCGAGGTAGGGCATGTTTATGTCGGGTGCACCCAGCCAGACAGGAGTTGTTGCATCGTAGATCATCTGTGGTGCCGGAAACATGGGGCTTTCCTGTATTCCGGTAAAACCACCAGTGTAGGCAAAGACAAACGGGTCCCATAGGGGTTGCTGATTTGGGATCCATTGAGGTATACCCAGAGCATAAGCATTCCAATCTGCCATGTTGTACGGATTGAAGGCGAGTTGTGGGTTCCAGTTGATTTGCTGGAGAGGAGCCTCCCTCCATTGGGTTGTAGTTTGCTCTGGGAATGAGGCTGGGGCAGCCTGTGGTGGGGCCAAAGGCTGTGCCCGTACGTGTTGTTCGTCAAGGTGATTTCCAAACCGGGTTCCGGTTGGTTCGCATTTTGGTTCCCATTACCCAGTGGGATGTCGTCCGGGTCACCTCCACATGGGGTGTTTCTGCTTGGGTCCGAGTACCATGTCATCCAGTGGCACAATTTTGATACTCCTCTATTGTTTTTCGAGGAGTAACATGGTTCCCCCTCATTGCCTAGAGGGCGGAGCCCCGGAATTGCATTAACTCTGGACTGCATTTCCCTAATAAGTTCCTTAGCCCTCTCCTTAGTGTATCTGCCGACTCCATCAATATGCCCCAGTTTGCCACATTTAGTACAAGGTAAGCCACAACGATATCGGATAAAAATTGGTTTTACGCTTGGGACATCAAAAAGCCAAACGCCCGGTACCATAGATTTTTCCAGATTAATAATGACCCTAATTCTGGGAAAAGTGACCGCCCACGGATTCCGAAACCTTGATTCTACTTGGACGACAGTGCGCAGTAGAGGCAATGCGGGTGGCTAGTTCAAGGCTCATAATATTCGGATCAACTCCCCGGAGTTCAATCCTGGTGGAAACCTGTGTTACCTGAACGATCGGCGGTATCCCTATGGCCGCACATTGGTACAACACCAATATAGTATTATCAATATTGAAGGGTGAATTGATGAATACCTCCCTTAAGTGGTTTTCCTCGGCAAAAAGGAAGATCCACATATTGTCTTCTCGGAGACTGACGATCGGGGGTGGGTCAAATCTCCAATTTTCGCGGATGTGGCGTCGAACTTGATCCTCCCGTGGACGTAGGTTCGTGACGACGCGTCCAGCAAGCATCAGGGCCCATTGTGAAACCGTTGGCGGAAGATTGGGCTGTGGCGGGACCTCGGGTTGCCTGTGGGGGTCCGGGTTCTGTTGGCCCGGCCCATCTGTGTCGGCTGAAGATCTGCTGGTGGACCCATGAAAATGGGCCCGAGAAGATTGGCCCGAGCGAACCAGAATGTGGGACCTTGGTGGGGCAGGGCCGGCCGGTCTGGTTTGAGGATGGATTTGGGCCGGACTTTCCCTACCAGCTAGAGTGGCCCGGCTAGAGTTGGGCTCAGGGCCCATCTCAGAGTAACCCAGTCCATCTTCACCGGAAAACTGGTTTTTTTCCGATGGCCCAGTGTGGAGTGGAGCCTTTCCTTTGTTATTTGCCATTATCGGTCGGATCTTCGAGCTGCTTGGAGTTTGACCGGTGGCTTGGTTTCGCCACCTTCTCAATTGCTGGTAGTTCGCCGACACCCCGCCTCTGCGACTGGTAGGTAGCGTTGGAGTCCGAGGTAGAGGGTGATGCCGGAGATGAGGCGGCACAACTCCGATGAGGATGGGAATTCTACACCTGCTCATTCTCGTTGCCCTGAAGCAAGGACGATTCTAATTCTGGGCTCGAATTGAGAATAAGAGAACCAGGCAATTGCTAGAGGGGGTTGCTCGACAGACAGAGCTCCATCTTTGGGAGTGTGGGGTCAGAGTTATGGGTGGTGGGGTGTGTGTGTGTGTCGTTTTGCTTGAATCGTGGTGGTTGATCCGAGCTCTGGATTTCAGCAATGTTGGAGTGTGAGGAGAATAGGCTGGAGGATGTATTTGCAGTGGAAGAAGGTGAGTTAATACTCTCCATGTCGCAGCTATTCCTTCCGTGATGTGAGAGTTGCACAGTGTTGCCTTGAAAGGAGGAGGGTATGAGCGAGACGCCATCTCCAGAGGCTTTAATGTTGTGCGTTGGGGAAGCATCGTTCCCAAATTCAACAATCCCTGACAGATGAGGCACAGGTTCTTCAGTCGAGGTGATGGTGAGGTTCCCAGTGGATGTGATTGGGAATGAGTTAATGGCACCACGACTGTCGGGTGGCCAAGGTGGGTGGCTGAAAGGAGTTATGGGAGCTGGTGGCTGATCTGGATGCGTGTTCAAATGTCGGAGTTTGCTGTTTTGAATGGTGTTGACTATCTGGTAGTATGGATGGATGGCATGAAGCTGGATTGGTGTTTTATTACGTTGCTTTTGTGGAGATTTTAGGGTTTTGGTTGTGTTGGATGAGAGAGCATCCAAACTCGTAGAAGATGAGTTCTTCATCCTATGTGAAAAGTTATAAAGATAAATGGAATAGCAGTTTTGAGAGAGGAGCAGTTTAAGAGAGAGATAGAGAGGACAAAAAAAAAAAGTGAGAGAGTGGGGGAGTGCAAGGGAAATTGGGGAGATGGGAGAAAAAAATTAGAAAAAGTGAGAGAAAGGGTTTTGTGTAAATGTCGGAATTGTCCATATATAGATGCTAATGTTATTCAACCATTGAGAATATTTGTGTAATTAAATTTTATGAGATTACATAATTGAAATTAATTAGGAAACAACGGTTTCAAAAACCTGTTCCTCCATTATATAACTAGGTGCTAACCCCGCGCTACGCGCGGGGCGACATGTTAAACCGTAAATGATATCGTATATGTAAACAATTGATTTGTGTCCAAACTTGCTTAGTTTTTAACATGTGATGCAGTAAGTCTATTATAAGCTATTCTATGATACATAAATAGCAACTTTTAAAAGAACACGTACATAGTGATGCAGTAAGTGTATTATAATTTACAACTGATTTTAAGTCTAAGAAGATATTAAAAAACATCCAAACTTCCTCAAATAAACCTTAAACCGTAAATTTATTACAAATAAAAATAACTCCACGATTATATTTTGTGTTTACAGATTTTGATAATATCTTATTTATAATATTCGACAATATACTTTATTAGAAAATTCATATTAATGTAATGTTAACTCGATATTCTACATAAATAAATTGATTTAAAAAAGAATACTGCATTAATTATCATAGAATATCTTACAAAACATTTGCTGCATCAAATGTTAAAAATTAAGTCCTTTGGCCAAAAAAATGTTAAATATTAAGCAAGCCGGGACATAATTTAATTTTTTATATACATGATAACGGAAATGTATACAATTTACTTGTAAAGTCAAATGAAGTGTGGCCAACTAAAAAAAACTTGAGCTAAAAACCTAGCATCTATCCATCCATCATAAATCAGCCCAGGTAATCTATCATGTATAATTTACCAGTATCATCCAGTTAACATTAATTCAACTGTCGCTGCTGTAAACACCTAATTTTGGACCATGCGCGACACGCGTGACATGTGGCGTGCTAAATGAAGAAATGTATAAATATGGCAAGTCGAGAAGCTTCCAAGAATGCTTCAGTGCAAAATTAGGATAGTTTCTATATTTATTGCAATGTATATTTTCTGAATATTTGTATTAAGTATTTAGAATATTTAGAGTATATTAGGAGAATAAATCAGTATTATTTACTACTTAGATTAGACTAGTGATAGGTATTATAAATAGCTAGTATTGTTACATTGTAATTGGGGATTACAACAAGGAAAAATCGACAGAAAAGTGGAGGAAGACCAAACAAAAAAAAGACGGAAAGAAGATAAATAAAAAACTCACGGCATTTTAGGTTTTGTAGTTTCTGTCTACATTCAATTATTTATTATTATTATTATTTGCAGTACATGTCTTCTGCATTCCATCAAATTGCCAAGTCAACCCCTCCACCACCGTACTGCAACACCATGGTCTCATATCCTCCTTAGGTAATTTGAACGAACTAAAGCATTTATTATTATTATACTATATCATATATAATATGTAAAGTAATATATATACTATTATAATGTATATATATTATATAAAAAGAATAATGTGTGTTAAGATAACTTAGCAGTGTTTGATTATTGTAGTGCTTAATGATTTCACTTTGTTAATATATGTTAATTTTATTTACTAATACGGGTTTATAGTTTTAATTACTTTGAGTAGGAATTTATACATTATTTGACAGTTTTTCTAATGTTATAAAATTGTATATATTAGAGTATTGACAATTTGTGAATTGAGTACCAAAATGACGTAATTAAAAATTATGTTTTTAATGCGTAATTGAACCCCCGAATCCGAATTTCTGATCGTGGACCGATTATATACCTAGGAGATTAATTTATTATTCCCTAGGTAATTTAGGATTCTAGTTAGCCTAATAATTAACTAGTGGCGACTCTTTCAAAATCAATCACGTTTTCAAAACGTAATCGCCTTAGGTCAGATTTTAGGTCTGACAGCTGCCTCTCTTAGTGTTTCCGATTTATCTCTATCTTCTCCGCCCATCACCCACCGCGTCTCCTTCAAGTCATGCTACCCTGTCCAGCGCAACTTCTCCGTCCATTTTGAAAGGAAAAAAAAACTCTTAAAATGTGTTTATATATAATAATAATTTAAAAATAATGTTAAATCACCCCATGAGTTATGATATTAGTAATATGAAATAAGGGAGAAAAAATCTGATACAAAAATTATAATTTAAGCTTAATGAAGTCATAGACTTGATCTAAATTTATAAAACATAAAATTCTAGATGCCGGCCCCGCGTGCCGCGCGGGTGACCTTTATATGTATTTTACAGTGTAGCAAATAATGATTAATATTAATTCTTTGTAGGTATAAGATCGAAATAACTCGAAAAAATATACATTATATACTAAGAGTTCTCATGTTGTTCATGAGTATAGTGTCATTTTCATGTATTTGTTGATTGAAAAAATATTTTTCCCAACCATAATTGTGGTTTGCAGTAAACCCAAGTTAATATTTTAAATTAAAAAGATAAACACAATTTAATACCTCGAATCAATTTAATGAAATAATTTTAAAAACACGATTTAAGATATGTTCAAATGAAATCAAAATCGATAACAGTTTTATGCATCAACTCGATTTATACTTAAAGAAAATTTAATTTTAAATTAGACAATATTAAAATGATGTGTATATCATATTTTTATTTAATATATTATAATAATATATGTAAATTAAAATTATACTAGATATTTGCCCCGCGCATTGCGCGGGGTTCGATACTTTTTGTTATTTTAAGATTATGTTAAATATTTAAATACTTGAAAGCAAATCCTATAATTAATAGTTCGAGATAAATTATTAAAATAATAGCATGTTATCTAAATAAATATTTCGGAAGATAATTCAACATCATAGTGAATATCTTCAAATGTTTGGATATAATTTCCGTAATACAAAGTAGTCTGTGAAGAACCTTGAAACAATTCAGCGAGTGATTTAAGAGATGTCACAAAACCTCTAGAACAATTTAATGAAAGAAGGAACGTCGGAATTGAAGAAACGGAATCTGAATCAAAGTTACTCAGTCATACAATGTACGAACCCCATTTAAACAATAAAATATTAAAATGAAAATCTAATACGACAATCATCACTCATAAAATCAAAACCAGGACTAACATTCTATTTGATAATTAGAGTTAGTTTGACCTATAATAGATTTTCAACACGGCCACTAAAATGGGTCATTATTGCTCAAAAGTTCAAATGAGGAAATCAGAAGCACAAATGAGTTCCTTTTCCAAAGAATCAGGAATTCCGACCGTTTTTGCTCGACTTTGGCAGAATTGCATTGGCGCTCGAGGCAGCAAAGCAAGGTGATCGAATCTCTAAAAACCTAGAGGAGAACAAATCAGTTAAGAACAATTGCACAAAGGAAACCTAGGAAGAGAGGATTTCTTCTATAAGCAACTGAGTGAAGCAATAACTAATTAAATAAGCGTAATGTATGTAAACTACTTTACCTTTGAAGTCTATTTCACACATGGTATTAAAGCCATTTCGAACTCATCCACTGCCTTGATGTTGTTAGTAAATCCAGATATTAGAATTTGCATTTCAATAAACCCACAATTCCTGTGCTTCTTCTTAATCTCAAACTTTAACTGAAGCTCCCGCAGTTAGATTCAGATCCAGCAATTCTTTGCAGCAAGCATTCTACAACAGATCAACAAATTTAATTGCAGCAGCTCTAAAACTTTAGAAACACACACAAAAAAAAAAAAAAAGAGTTCAGCTTCTACACCATTTATTATGGTCTTCCATCATTCAAGTTTGATATGGACTATATTGAGTTAATCTAACTGGAGCATCATTTGAGAAATCATGCGCTTCCAATCTTCAGCCCAGCCACAACCACTGATGTTATGCTTTATTTAGCCCAGCCATTATGCACTGCAACCCTTTCCTCTTTAGTCACAGCTAGAATAAAGCTGTCGTAGTTGATTTCCATTATGAATCAAATGGGGGTTGGAGGAAGAATTAACTTGGATTTGATGATGGACATCAAATACTATATCAAAAACACTTATAACACACTCGATTGCCTAACTACTCACAAATATATTTACAAAATCACATCTTATGGAAGGATTTCAGTGCCAAGCAGTATTGTTCTCCATCGATTAGTCTGTTAAGTAGCGGTAGGTTGTTAAAACAAAGTCGAGTGCTTAATAATGACATCTGTAAAATTCAGCTGCAATTATGGAAAAAAAATTCTTAGTTCTTGCATTGAGAAAATAAATTAGGTTCTGAGATAATAATTTAAATGATTTCATCAGAATAACATACCTATGGTTAGACTTTTATACCCGATCAATCATCAGAATAACATTCAGCAAGAAAAAATCATAAGACATACCATACCGACAGTCCATATAGCAAGCACAAGGTAGAAGGAAGAGCAAAGTAAACTGGATGAAGAAAATCTTGCATCGAATAAGACAAAACATATACCAAAACTTAAAAAAACAACAAACATACATACCATCCTTGGGCTGCGTCTATGGCCATACATTCTTTTAGGGAAACATTCTTTCTATAAAAAAGACTTAAGCCTCATACAAAGGACCAACTCTAACATTAGCAAATGATCTCAAGACCACTATCTGAGAAGCCAAACCTAAATTAGGTAAAACAAAGTTATTCATAAGGAACACAATTAAACTTGATTTGGATTAGAGATTCAACCATAGAATAATTATGCTAGCTAACAATAAAAAATAAACCCTTAATTTTGATTAGAATGCATATGATATGATAGGGTAGGTAGGGTAGGGTAGGAAACATCATTCTGCATATAAATTAGCATATTATACCCCAACCTAGGGCGTGAAACCCCTTCTATAATCCATACAAAACTTGAATTGATAATGTCCAGATACTCCAATTGGCATTTGACCTATTTGGAAATTTATATATGTATGATTTCTCTATCGAGACTTTGTCAAGAAAAAGACTCAGAAATGTTTATCCGAGGTTCCTAGCTATAACTGTACAAAATCATCAGGATTGATTAGGGAATAATATCACTCATTCACCGCCACAACCTATACAATTAGAGAGGGATACTGAAAACTGAAACACATTAATCAGATAGCTCCAGCCAACAAAAAAAAAGATTAAAAATAGAGATATTTGGGAGTAATTATCCAGATCAATTACCATGTCGGACTGATACATCTCTGAGAGAAGAAGATTGATGGGCGTGGTGGTGGTTGTGCTGCTCATGAGGCTTGTAAAGGCGCTCGTACACTCGTTCTCCTTATTCTTCTTCATCGTAGGAGTCATTCATTGACAAAAGATAATCGGACTGACGTAGAAATTTGAGAATATCTCGAGCTACTACTGGTGCTCTGATCGATTAAAAAAGAGGTTGATTCTGTACCGATTATAACAGTGTGAGAAGGAGACCAACAGAAAGAAACGCTTCTCAGTTTCATGGTAGAATATCTGATTGAAGAAGCAGAAGCGTCAGTAGAAGTAGAATACCGATCTGTAACGATACATCAAATTCGTAACTCTGAGGCTAAAGTTATGGAAATGCTGAAACGCCCGAAAGGCAGATGCTTAACAAAGGAGAGGAAGCGTGAGATACACGATCCAATTAGAATGTTAATAGCCGATGTGGAAGCTAATTAGAAGCTAACTAATCACCTAAATGTATTCAAATTATATAATTAAAATTATATGATACTATATATATATATATTTATAAATATTACTTAAATAAACATTAAAAGTAAATAAGCACATCTATATGCATTAAAATAGTATATTATATTATTTGAAGATTGAAATTCTCTGTACTTGAAACTGATATAGAGGTTATTGATATTTAATGAGATGTGAAAAAAATAAAATGACTGGAGTTAAGTGTGAAAGATTAACAAAAAGAGAAATAGAAGGATGCTGTTGAGTTTTTTCCAGATGAAACTGACGTGTCAACTCTAGGGTGAATGAAGAAGTTGAGATGTCAATTCCAGATTTAAGCACCATCTCTCCTATTACTTTACTAGTGGCTTTCCCCGCGCACAGCGCGGGTTGCTGATTTATTTTTTTTTTTTTTTTATGTTAGATAGAATTTGAGTTTTGTTTTGTTTAATTTGAAATTAAGTTGAACCTGGTTATTTACATTTTGTTGTGATGTGTTTTTTTCATGGTTAAGTAGTGTTGAAATATGTTTATTTAAATATTTTCATGTGTAAATAAGGTAGTTGATTTTGTATATAAGATGATAGTTTATTAATGAATATATGTTATATCATATATGAGAAATTTGTTTGTAATGATGTGATGATCTTTTGGGTTTGGTTAATTAAGAGGAGTTGGGTATTTGTAAAATGTTGCTTTTGTATTTTTATTATTATTGTTTTATTATGTGTAGATATTTTTGTTATAGAATTAATTGTACGGTTATTGTAAATGAAGTAACCACTCAAATATGATGTATTTGTGTTATAACTTGTACATAGGATAGAGTGATAAGTCTTAGTAGAAAACAACTAAGTTTAACCATATGACCCGTTGTAGACTGTTTTATTCATAACTGATGTTGTTGATTTGAGCAAACGAAATTTTCTTGAATACTGTGAAAGATCCCTGCAAGACGAAAAAGTAATGTGAAAGAATGATTTTGAAATGGAAACTGTTGTACTATTGATTTGGTTTTGTTGGTAATACGTGAATGGAGCTTATCAAAAAAGAGTATCCCAAAATTGAGAGAAACATGTCTAAGATTTTTTTAAATTTAAATAATATTATATATATATATAAATTAAAATACTATATAAAGTATATAAATATAATTATATGCATAAAAACCCTATAATAGATATTTAAAGATGGTAATTTTATTGATTTATTTTAAAATGTAAAATTATAGGTTGCGTCACATATATAATACTCAAAATTATTTAGAAAATCGAAACACAATAATACTTACAATTGTTTAGTTCACATCACATTACTATTTAATTTAACTAATATGAATTATATTTCTTTAAATTAAATTGATAAGCGAGATTTTTAGAAGTGAAAAAAAATGTAATTATCTTAATATTATATGTTTGAAATTGGAAAAATAAGAATTATTATCATTGAATAGTTAACTTAATAAGACTATAATTAGAAAACTCTATCGGCCAAAAAATTACATTGTGCCTAATAACAGTCAAATTCAACCCAATAATATCTTGAGAAAAATTAAACATTGTGCCTAGTAAGTAGTAACAGACCAAGCCCATTACCTTCTCATTTAACCCTATCTAAGTTAATTCTCCTTGTATAGACGTATCCTCCTCCCCATCAAATATCATGAAATTCAATATTGAACCTCCCTAGTATACACTCTCATCCCTCGCAGTGTCTTCCCTTTCTCACATCCGCTTCTCTCTCTCACAGCAACTTCTCTAAGCCTCCACACACACGACGCCTCCACACGGTCTCCTCTTATCGGCCGAAACAACTGACACTACACTGATGGATAAAATTCTATTCGGCGACTTTCTGAAGTTGAAAGCTCAGATCAGCGGAAATCAGTGTCGAATCGCTAGATTTGTTTGATTACAGGTGAAGGGCGATGTGGCGGACGAACAACTGTAGGTCGATGGACGACTGATCTCAGATCTGCGGAGACATGTGCCGATTCGCCTAGATCTGTTGTTTGCGGCTGACGGGGTTGACATGCGGCAGATGAACAATTGTCGGGCGGTGGACAGCCGATCTCAGATCTGTAGAGATGGTGCCAAATCTTCTAGATCTGTTGATTACGACTGACATGCATACGCCATACGGTCGTTGAGTTCCTATTAACTTCTCGACCTTACCCTCGGTTTGAAGAGGGCCTGGTTTGCACATAGTCTGTTCAAGAAATGGTGGGTCTTTTGAAGCAATTGGATTTCGCTGCGAGGGCAAAATAGGTTGCTGGGTGATCTGATTATATATATACCAAATATTTCAATCATTAACTGCTTGCGTTTCATCTGCTTTGTTGCTTCGTTGAATTCATATTGATTTATTTGCTTTATTAATTTCTCTGATTTTATTAAATTCTCTTCAGTTATTAATATTACTGATGCATTCAAGATGAATATAAAGAGTTTCAAGAAAAAAAAAAGTATATGAGTTAATGATGAGTTAAACTGCGTCGTTTTAATTCAATAGATATGATTTGACGTGTAAAGCTTATAATAATCAGAAACCATCCGTATTAGAGACCATCTGTGTAAAGCGGTGACGTTTTCTTTGATGTTTACAATTGAACTTGAGCGACATCGTTTACATTGGTAACTGCTACAAACGGAGAAGTATTTAGGGTGGAGCCCACAGTCGTTTTTAACTCTAACCAGTTGTGTGTGGCAATCCATTAGATAGCCATCAACTGGGAGAATTAATTTTTAGTGAGAGAAGATTGAGATGTGATGATAAACGTGATGATGTGGAAACTTTTGATTAGAGAAGACAATGCTGATGTGTCGGCCTTAGAAGAGGCCATAATCAGAATTAGTTAAGAGTCCAGAAGTGTAAAACACTGTCGTTTTTGGTGGGTGTGACGTGTGAAGCAGAGGACGAACAGACCATCCGTATTAGAAGAAAGATAGACAAAAGCGGCGGCGTTTTGAATAAAAGTGGTTAAAGGAGAAAAGGGCTGGGGTTAGTGGCGTGTTTTCTCGGTTTACATTGGGCCTTGACTGATGGGCCTTCACTGTATAATATTTAGATTAGTATTAGGATGACCACGTGGCAACTTATTGTTTAGATTTAATTGGCTAGTTCTGATGACGTGTCAGTCTAAGAATAGCCCATATTTAGAATTAGTATAATATATAGAATATAGATTTAGATATTTAGATTAGAATGATGGTGATTCTATGAGCCAAAATAAAAGCCACGTGGCAAGAGATTAAGAAAGGAAATTCAAGATTAGTATTATATATAGATATAGATATAGATTTCAAACTGAAAGTTAGTCATATAATCAGCGGAAGCTCTTAGATGGAGCATTCAATTGATTTGTGAAAATGGTAAAATAACCATCATATGCAGAACTAAAAACTCACACCAGGCATTATATATGATTGTTTTCTGCAACAATATTTAAGGATGATATAATAATATTACGTAATATCTCATGCAGCTATTTGACTTATGAGATTGAGGATGAGCATGGCATGTAAACTTGTTATAAATAAAGCAATACCTTAATCATATAATTTAGAACTTGCTCTGTTCTCTAACTAAATAGAGGATCCACAAGGTTTGTCGGCTAACTCAGTCGTAGAGATTAGAGTAAGATCTCCATGAAATGCTCCACATCATAGTTTTTCTGTTTTGTTCTGTAGAAAAAGGGTTCTCCAACTTCCACCAACACCATTTCATATTAAATACTACTTTTAAAGTTAATTTTGGGTTGAAGAAAAATACGTAGACATTTTCTGACAAATACAAACATCTGAAATAAGCCAATTACCCTGACTATAATTATTGCTTCAAACACAAACACAAACTAAGATTGATAATGGAATCTTGTGCACATTGAAGGGAATGAATCATAATCATAATAATTAATGGAACCAAAGTAAGCAACGCTTCCACGTCTGAAATCAAAGAGATGGATTTAAGGATAAAGTTAAGTACAGACAACAAACATCATGGAACTCAAGGAGGCCGAGCTTGGACGGTGGAATCAGATGAACGGCAATTGATTTAATCACATCTTGTTTACCTTAGAATTAAGTTCAAGGAATCAAATGGAAAAAAAAAACCACAGCTTCCACATCTGAGGAGAGGAGAGAGCTCTGTGGAGGAATCAGAGGCGATTGAAGGCGCTCAATAAAATCAATTAGCCATGTTTAAATAGGAAGGGAAAACGTTTCAATAATGTTGTTCTTCTAAACCGTTGGAGTTGACGACCACTTATGTGCCATTACGGCCGTTTCTACAGACCAATCTACTGAAAAATTGTAAACCGCAAAAGGCAGCCAATCAGTGAGATTAATGGATAGTAACCGGCGGATCCAAGTTTCTGTAACCGCAGATAATCGAGGGGCCGCTCTCGGGAAGCCTAGAGCAGATGAAGGGGCAATCGAGAGGCTATGGAGGGGCCATCTAGAGTCCGGTATACTGCTGTAGCATTGATGAAGAAGAACGCCGAACATGAATCAATGCTATTGATTGTAGTGTCATTCGTAACAGTCGACGTACAGGAGATAAAGCGGCAAGGGGCGGGCGGCGATCTGTTGAACCCTAGTTTTCGAAGAACTTGCAGTACGTACAGTGGCATCGTTTTGCAGAGAAAAGCGGCGTCGTTTGTCCAGATGACGTGTAAGGCTCCTAGAGAAGACACCATCAGTATTAGAGAAACAACGACATAAAACGCAGTCGTTTATATTGATGTTTACAAAAGTTAGATGAGCGACATCGTTTTCAATCACCAGGAGAAGTACTTCGATGGAGCCACTGTCGTTTTTCAAACAGAAGTTTTTCGTTTTTGAAAGCTAAATAGATGAGGCAATTTAAAACAACTTACGTGGCAAAGAGTTAGATACTAATAGATTAGACACTTAGACACGTGGCAGTTTTTAATTTAGTTTAATCTAGGATTAGTATAATATATAGATAGATTATATATATATAGGTGATCATGCGATTCCGAGATTTTTTTTTTCTCTGTCCATCTAGAATTTATTTTAAATTTTTAGGTTATTTTTAAACTTGATATAATATTTTTTTTTTCACAGTTTAAGTTAATTTTAGTATTCGGAATCGCTTAATACAATTAAGTATTAAGAAAATAATAAATAGTTTATTAGCATAGATAGTAAAGATGTATGACTTTTATGCATTAAATCGTAGGTTTGATTCTTTGTAGTGACAATTTGTAATGTTTTTTCTTCAAATATCTAGAAATAAGAAATTAGCACAAAACCCTAAGTCAATTGATTACATTAATTAATTCAGCCAATGTTAATAAGGGTGTTTGTGTAAAACCAAGTTTTTCATTAGTAATATAAATAATCAGATTGAAAATTGGCGGTTACAAAATGGTCTTTGGTCATTATATAATAGAAATAGATAATAGATATAGGTGATCGTGCGATTCCGATGATTTTTTTTTTCTCTCGGTCCATCTAGAATTTATTTTAAATTTTTAGGTTATTTTTAGACTTCATATAATATTATTTTTTTTTCAATGTTTAAGTTTATTTTAGTATTCAGAACCGCTTACTACAATTAAGTATTAAGAGAGTAGCAAATAGTTTATTAGCATAAATGGTAAAAATGTATGGCTTTTATGCATTAAATCTTACGTTCGATTCTTTGTAGTGGCAATTTGTAATGTCTTTTCTTAAATATCTAGAAATAGGAAATTACACAAAACCCTAAGTCAATTGATTACATTAATTATTCGGTCAATGTTAAGAAGAGTATTTGTGTAAACCCAAGTTTTGCATTAGTAATATAGATAACCAGATTGAAAATTGGCGGTTACAAAATGGCATTTGCCCATTATATAATAGAAATAGATAATAGATATGGATGATCATGCGATTCCGATGATTTTTTTTCTCTTAGTCCATCTAGAATTTATTTTAAATTTTTAGGTTATTTTTAAACTTGATATAATATTTTTTTTTTCACAGTTTAAGTTAATTTTAGTATTCAGAACCGCATAATACAACTAAGTATTAAGAGACTAACAAATAGTTTATTAGCATATGTAAAGATGTATGACTTTCATGCATTAAATCGTAGGTTCGTTTCTTTTGCAGTGACAATTTGTAATGTTTTTTCTTCAAATATCTAGAAATAAAAAATTACCACAAAACCCTAAGTTAATTGATTACATTAATTAATTCAGTCAATGTTAAGAATGATATTTGTGTTAAACCAAGTTCTGCATTAGTAATATAGATAATCAGATTGAAAATTGGCGGTTACAAAAGTCTTCGACCATTATATAATAGATTAAGTATTAAAAGAGTAATAAGTAGTTTATTAGCTTAGATGGTAAAGATCTATGACTTTTATGCATTAAATTGTAGGTTCAATTCTTTTGCAGTGACAATTGCTGTTTTTTCTTCAAATATCTAGAAAAAAAATTACCACAAAACCCTAAGTTAATTGATTACATTAATTAATTCAACCAATGTTAAGAATGATATTTGTGTAAAACCAAGTTCTACATTAGTAATATAGATAATCAAATTGAAAATTGGCGGTTACAAAATGGTCTTCGGCCATTATATAATAGATTTATTGTCAAGATTCTATAAACGCCAATTTTCAATTTGATTATCTATATTAACGGAATTTGGTTTTACATAAATACTCTTGTTAACATTGTTTGAATTAATTAATGTAGTCAATTAAGTTAGAGTTTTGTGGTAATTTTTTATTTCTAAATATTTGAAGAAAAAACATTACAAATCGTCATTGCAAAGAATCGAACCTACAATTAAATACATAAAAACTACATACCTTTACCATCTATGCTAATAAACTAGTATTTACTCTCTTAATACTTAATTGTATTAAGCGGTTCCGAATACTAAAACTAACTTAAATTGTGAAAAAAAAATATATATATATTATATTAAGTTTAAAAATAATCTAAAAATTTAAAATAAATTCTAGATGGACCGAGAGAAAAAAATCCTCGGAATCGCATGGTCATGTTTTGAAATTTAACTAACAATATTAATGTATTTCTAATGCATATCGTTGTAAGCTCATGATGATACATTAAGAACCAATAATATTAATACATTTTCACAAATAAATGTTATGATACGAATCATGATTTATTGTTGAAAATTGGTTCTTTCATATATATATTTTTTCCACTTTTAACATATTTTTATTATTTAAAAAATGCTTAGTTGATTTTGAATAGTGTCATCACTAAATTAGCCCTACTATTATGTGCATATACATCTAAAATTGCAAAATATAATCAAATTAACTTATTCTTAATTGGCTTAAGTGGTTTTTATAAATTTTTATATTATATATGTTGGTATATGCTAGAAGTGTGCGCTTTTTCGTCTTGGGACATTGTCGGACCTAAAATCAGACCTAAGGCGAATTACGTTTTGAAAACGTGAATTTTGTAAAGAGTCGCCACTAGTTAATTATAAGGCTAACTAGAATCCTAAATTACCTAAGCGAATAAAGAATTAAACACCTAGGTATAAAATCGGTCCACGATTAGAAATTCAAGTTCGGAGGTTCTATTACGAGTTAAAACACATGATAATAATCTCGCCCTTTCGGTACTCAATTCGCTAAATTTGCTAAATTAAGTTTCATGTTTAAGAATCCACCTATAACATAATCTTCAAACAAAAGAAACATGAACGCCACTTATACACATTTCTAATCTAGTTAATATTATCATAAAACAATAATAAAACAGCTAAATGAATAAGACAAAATCTATTTAACTTAAAGGTATAATAACATTGCAAAACAATAATAATCAGTTATAATATAATAATTAAATAAGACAAAACTCACATCTTTAGGATTTAGGGTTATGAACCTGCAGGACTCGAGATGCAGTGCTTGTGGCCTTGACATAGTCATCCAGACGAAAGTATTTGCAAGGATTGCCTGTCATGTGTACTTAAAGGCCAAAGACTAATGGAGCAGCATGAGTGCATTAAGGATGGACAGACAACGGTTGTGTCAACTGCAACAATTGACTGCTTTGATCGGAATGGAGCAAGGCAAGAGACGAACAATTGACTGCTTTGATCGAAATGGAGCAAGGCAAGAGACGAGAAAAAAAAGATTGTTCTAATTGCTAATTTTATGTTGTGTATTTTTACATGTAAAATGACCCTATTTATAGCTAAACTAGTACCCCTAAACTAGGAAAATAAAATCTGAAAAATATATGCATTTAATATTCCGAAAATATACATATATATTTATGTATTTCACCATAAATACACATAATATATTTTGTAAATATTTTACAACAAATAATGCATATACATTATCCTATTTTAAACCAGTCCTATCTTTAGAAACCTCGCGACCTTCCATATTTAAATACTTCCTTTTTTTGACGCGTGACATTCTGAACGTGCTACGCGCGGACCAAAATTAGGTGTTTACAAACATAATGAGTTCGGCTTTAAGGAACTACAAATGCATTATTAGCTCTGATAATATAAGAATAGAACCTGATTAAAAAAAACCACCCGCTAAAGGCTCTCAGTTGTTCAACGAAAAAGGAGCAAAAACACATTAAATGATTCTTGGTCCCTCGAGCATTACTCTATTTTTTTTAATAATTTGTTCAAAATTTTATATAATATAATATGTTATATTTTACGTAAATTAAGTCAATTATTTTAGAAATGCTCTAAGTACACGTATGTCTATAATAGTAAACAAAATTAAATTGATATTTTTTAATCCACTTAAGTGGATTTCCCTAATGCTTATACTAGATACCTGCGCGCTACGCGCGTGCCCGTTGTCTTCTTGAGAATGTTGTAATGACATCATTAGACTGACTCCGAGAATGATACAAGATTGGCTCGATTCCGAGGATGATACAAAACTATAACCGAGTTTTCTTAAAAATTTAAGTTAAACTATGTAACATACTGTTATAATGAAAATAAAATTCATATAAAATTAAAGTTAAATGCTCGAGGGACCGGGAGCCCTATAGTGAATGTTCTTGCTCTCGGTCCATCAAGTATTTTACTTTAAATTTTTAAGAATTTATTTATTTTCATTATAACAGTATGTTACATAGTTTAATCTAATTTTTTAAGAAAATACGGTTATATTTTTGTATCATCCTCGGAATCGAGCCAATCTTGTATCATTCTCGGAGTCAGTCTAATGATGTCATTACAGCATTCTCAAGAAGACAACGCGCACGCGCGTAGCGTGCGCATGTATCTAGTATATATAATAGGTAACATGATATATATATTTTTTCTCAATCTTTAGGAAACTAATATATATATATATATATCAATATTATCTATATTCTAAAAATATGCAAGATATATTGATAGTAAATATACACAATTATCTTGCGAATATTGTCTTAATTTTGGCAACATATATTTCGGCCGAAACATATAGTAAAATATTTTGAAAATTTCGGTTTTACTATAGGGTTACTTGTGGAGTAAGAAATAAAAAAAATTTCACCTTGTTCACGTATAGTAGGTTTGGCCGAAACAAACATGCAAATTAGGGTTTGTGGTCAAATTTTAAGATCAAATCTTTTCTAGATCAAGAATCCAAAGTTTCAATTTTATAAAAGTCTTGTTTTTCTTTAAGATCATGAACATCAAGTTTTACTTTGAACATCACGAAAATCTCGACCAACATTAGTGTTACCTAAAAATTGAATAGTTAAAACTTTGAACCCTAGTTGTAAAAATTCGGTTCGGCCATGATGTTGAAAAACCAAGAACACCAATTTTATCAAAATACGAACTCCCTAACCTGGCTCTGATACCACTGTTGGATTATGTTGATTAATCATGCAAGAAGAAACCATAGACACGTGCTAGGTAACTAGTTACGCAGCGGAAGAAAGTGCACATACCTTAAACCTTTCTTGCAGCCCAAGATCTTCGAGGGGAGTTCTCGGTCCACCGACCGGTACCCCGTAGAGGTTCCTGTTAGAGAAGCCTTACGTGGTTTGATCTTCATAGAAAAGCCTCATTCGATTCTCGCGGGATGGATATACTTGGAGTAAATTGCTCATCGCAATTTTGGCACCTCCTAGCTTGTAGTCACTTCAGTCGAACCTAGCTTTATTTAGGGAGGAGGGTTTTCTCTAAATCTTATAACTTGGGGGAGATTGATTAGCCATAGAAAACACCACCTTTGGTCCCTATTTATAGAGTGGAAGTGGGATTAATAATCCCACCTCCTTAAGTGGGTTCGGCGCCGACTTTACTAGGGAGGGAGGCCCAATTTTGGGCCTCCCATGTCAAATGAGATTTAGGCCTAGCCCAAATGCCCTAATAATTTCTTAGGTTAATGGCCTTAATTAATGGGCTACCAATTACGACGGTCGATAACCCCAAATGCTAACACATATTACTAAACACTTGGGCGTGAATTCACCCCCACTTTACATGGCGCGACATCCTCCATGCAAGGGCAACCCCATGAAACATGGCGCGACATCCTTTATACGAGGGCAACCCCATGTAAACCTACTACTAAACACAAGTAGCGTTCATTACTAAAAAACCTTCTACGCCGGCAGGAGCGTATCCTTAGATCATCGCTATACGCGATGCATCGAAAAAATCACCAAACCTACAAGTCAAGTCTTGTAAAACGTTGCCTTGGATGTGATCAATTAACATAAATAAAACAAATCCAAATTAGCAAGTCATTTCTTGCCAACAACGTCGCCTGGGAATGGACCAAAAGACGGTAAAAACTATAAGGCGTATTAAACGACCTTTGTCCCACCCCTTGGAATAACGAAGTGGAGACGTACTAGCATCGCAGGGCAAGTACATGGATTTTCCAGCAGAACGCCCTGTAACAACACTACGACGGGTGTTCCCAAGTAGTGGAAATAAAACACATCCATATTAGTAAGTCGTGTCTTGCAAACAACGTCGCTTTGGAATTGCCCAAAAGACGGTAAAATCTACAAGGCGTATTACACGACCTCTGTCCCGCCCCTTGGAATAACCAAGCAGAGGCTTACTAGCATTGCAGGGCAAGTACATGAATTAGCCAGCATAACACCATGCAATAAAGTTATGCGGGGTGTTCCCAACTAACGGATGAAAAAATGCACCAAATTAACAAGTAGTGTCTTGTCACAACGTTGCCTTAGAGTGGACTAAGAGACAGTAAAAACTTAAGTCTCGCCTCGTCGAGATGACTCTCCTATGTGTTTGAAAGGGTCTTGCGCATTACTACTCATAAATGCCAAGTACCAGGATAATTGCCTTGTGCATTACTACTCACAAATGCCAAGTGCCATTGCAAAGTCTTGTGCGTTACTACCCATGAAATACGGAAAGCATACTACTCACCTACTGAAGTCGTACATATGCATTATGCCATGCCTCGGGATAACCAAGAGGGGCGCGCAAATGCAGGGACTCACGTCCCCTTACTACAACTACGGATACTATATCCACTTAGAGGACGAGTCTCAACTCTACTCTACAGTCCAAACCATATGGACAACTACGATAATAAAGGTATGAAAGATTACTAATAAGTTATCATGCATTACTAAAACATCCATGACAGGTCCATATGACAACGTCAAACATCAAAAGCGTAAATGATAAAGGGTTCAAGGGAACAACACCTCAAAGACAACCTCAACACGACACGGGGAGAAAAACTATATACATAGGTTCGATAAGTAACCAGCAATCAACCCGACGCCACATCAGGTGCATCGACAACACCAGATGGCTTAGAAACAACTTCGTCCTGAGTAGTCTCAACCACTACACGGACATCACCATCATCACCAAACACAACATCAAGCTGAGGAGTGGTTGCATCTCAAAGGCGCAACGCCGCCATGTTTCCAAGGGCAAACTCAGCGTATACACCCAAATAATCAAAGCGAAAGTCGGGGGCAATGGTATATACCTGCTCGATAAAACCCTATGAAAAGTCATACATAAGGACATTAGCACCTTCTCGACCATCATCATGGAAGGACTGGGAGCCCTTGTACTCCGCAACTCCAGCAACCTTCCCCTCCTCATGTGCGCTCCCTTGCACAGACTGCAATGCAAGGGTGTGCATCTCGCCATCCTCAGCCACCTTCTTCTGAAGGGCAGTCACTTCGGACTCGAGCGTAACAACTCGAGCCTGGTGAACTGAGGCCCCCGCCTCCAAGTCGACGACCTTTGCATCCGAGAGATGCGCCTTCTCCTTTGCACTCGCAATTTCACGAAAAATCATGTAGCACCTTTCCTGGAGAGCCTTCTTCTCCTCAGTGAGTTCAATCACAAAGGAGGAAAGGTTCGCCACGTCAATAATAACCTATAGCTCAATAAAACGAGCAAGTTGTAACAACAATGCAGATACATATACAAGCTATAAAAGAGTAAGGATGAACACTCATTGGCGCAACACGTGCGAATGCACCCTCAGCATAGGAGCGCGCATCTTCAGGCTTACTAGGGCAAACCCTCCAATCACCAGGAGGGATAACCCGCTGAAACACGCGTACTTCCACCTCAGGAGTACTCAAGCTCGCCTCCTTAGAAAAACGAGGCTCCCCAGCACCAAAGGGCGCCCACTCATCTCCAACGATGGCATCCCCAACAGGACATACAGAATTAGCGCGCGTAAGCGCAACAAGAGGCGCAACACCTATGAATACACACACAGGTAAACAAGAAAGGCAAAATATTACAAGTATAGCAGGAAAATAAAAGTAAGATACATACTTACATGAGGAGCAACCTCCTCAAAGGTCCGGTTCCCTGACCGGGGGGCAGACATAATAGGCGCGCGAGGTTGGCCTTCAACGTCCTTCCCCTTGTCACGGGAAGGAGTCCTCAACGCCCCGCTTCCTGCAGACTTCGATCTCTTGGGATCGCTCGAGGGACATACCTAAGACTCGGATCTCTTCGCCATGGGTCGAGGCGGAGTATCAGCAATAGCCACAACACGATCAATCATGCTGGGCGAGTGGCCTACAAACAAGAACAAAACAAGATGAGAACAAAAACACTCAACATGGTCAAGAAAAAACAAATTTACGAGAAGGTGACTCACACATAGACCCTTTCCCGCGCCCAGGCTTCATAGCTCGAAGCGCATCCGAGATAGCAGCAGAGGCACCTCGTCCGGGGGCAGCATAGTTCCTTTGTAGACTCGCTTGCAATCGCGAGTTTCTGCCATGAAACCAACCTACATCACAACATAATAGGAGTTATAAAAGTGTATAACATACCGAAGGACCTCCCTTAGGAGCTACGCGAATCCTAGCTTCGCACAATTCCTGCTCTGTCACGCAAGACAAGGTGCAATAGGCTCGCGCCTTGTGAGGCCGATATATAGCCTTCATGGTTTCTTTGTCCGAATCAAATAACTCAGCATAAGTCGGCACGGGATCAGTGTCAGTAACATGGGAAACTGGCCAAGTCACCGGGGGGTCATGGGCAAATAAATAGTGTTCTTCCCAGTGACTTCTCGACCGATCAGCTGCAGTCACAAAGCAAAGTGTACTGTCCCACTTTACTTCTCCCAAGCTGAGACTTGCAAAATCTCGCCCTTTCAACAAAGGCCAGCGAATAGAGATAGAAGATAAGTCGGCGGAGTCCTGGCGCTGAAGTCGAAATAAACGTCGATAAAACAGTGTGAAGTAAAGCCATGACTGCTAGTAGCATAGCACTCGGAAGCAAATCCAATACCGTATCCCGACAGGTGTGAGAACAAGTCGGCAAATCCTATAAATAAGAAAATTTCTAACCAAGTCGCGACAATAGGGAAAACACAACCCCTCCCGTGATGGATATACGCCCAATTTGAACCCGTTGACTTCCGAATCATTGTATTTTTATCACCCCGTTAATGATTGTAAATCAAAACTCCAACCCGAACACTTCGCGAAAACACTAACGGCTCGGACGAGGCCGAAGCGCTCGTCCGGCCGAGTCAAACTCACCTAGGTGAGGTTGGGTGGCCACACCCGACCTCCCCTAGGGGAGATCGGGTCGGCCATCCCGATCTCCCCTAGGGGAGATCGGGTGGACCAACCCGATCTCTCCTAGGAGAGATCGGGTCAGCCAACCCGATCTCCCCTAGGGGGGATGGGGTTGGCCAACCCCATCCTCCCTAGGAGGGGTTGGGTGCCCTCACCCAACCCCTACCCTTGGGGGTCGGATTTCCCTTCCCCCCAAGGGCCCCGACACCATTTTTGGACTCCCGTACTCGGTTTTTTCCGCCTACCTTCTCCGTATCCTAAGGTCTTAATTATGTGTTTAAAGGTTAACGATGTCATTAAGCCACCTTAATGACACCGTTGCCTATAAATACCCCATCTCCACTATTCATTGGATCATCTTGACAAGTTGGATAATTTTGCTCTGACATCTCTCTAGCTTTATCTCTCTAAAACCGTACT
Organism: Clarkia xantiana subsp. parviflora; assembly: GCA_036873135.1. Classification (NCBI taxonomy): domain Eukaryota; kingdom Viridiplantae; phylum Streptophyta; class Magnoliopsida; order Myrtales; family Onagraceae; genus Clarkia; species Clarkia xantiana. The sequence continues at coordinate 21,895,249 of JAPTYO010000011.1, forward strand.
GACTTAGGCATCGGAGAGGGTTCATCAGGCACCACCCCCCCTATGTGCCTGGTATTGCCCCTCTTGCAGGGTGGCAAGGAGAAGAGAGCCAAGGAAGCAGAAGAGCATAGAGCAGAAGTACAAGCCTTAGGGGGTCAGAAGGAGAGAAGGAAAGGAGGTCAAAAGGAGAGAAGGAAAGGAGGTCAGAAGGAGAGAAGGAGAGGAGGTCAGAAGGAGAGAAGAGAAGGACATATATCAGAACGACTACCCCAAGGAAGCAGAAGGGCATGGATCGGAACGACTAGCCCTAGGAACACTGAACCCGACATTTCATTAGTGGGAGATAAATTCTAGATTGACGACCCGTTGACCTAGACTTTATAACCTAACACTTGGCGCCGTCTGTGGGCTTCGAACAGAAAGCCTGGCAATCACGAGAGCGATGACGAACAACTTAGTGTCTAGAGATAATCGCCCACCTGGGGGCAATAGGCAAGAAAGACAGCCTATACCTCCAGCAAGGCAACCTAACCCAGAGAAACAGTCTGCACACCCAAAGCCTCAGGTAACCCCACAGGCACCCCAGCCTAACAAGCAGAGAGGAGGACCTTCACGCCCAGCTGGCTAGGAGGCTTCCACAGCTTCAACTCCATTGATTAGGAAGCCACAGGGACAGGGGGGCAACAAGGAGTGCCACCCAATACACGGCACCTCCACATGGATACCACTATGAGGCACAACCTCAAGGGTATCCATATGGAATATTGACTCAAAGGAACGACAATCATGCCCACACAACCAACACAAGGCCGGCATACACACAGATGAAGAGGAGTAAATCCCAACGGAAGAACGCCACTCGCACCCTCGAACAGGGCAGCGAGGAGAACAAAGGAGAGACAACCAAAGGCCACAACCAGGGGGAAGGCAGCAATCTGTGCCTCCAAGGCAGCAACAGACACAACAGGATAACAGGGACATACCAAGGAAAGCTCAAAGGGAGGGACATAGTCCCAACAACACAACAAGGCAACCACCTACCCATGATACAGCACGACAGGTCCAAACCCCTCATGCATTACAACCCTTGGCACACATCCCCCTAGGACAGGGGAGCAGTCGAAAAGACAAGAATTTGAACAGGGGACTCATAGAGTACCACACCATGTTAGTACATAGCTACTACAATGGGAAGTCTCATGGAGAGACATAGTGAAGTGAGATCACACATAGCATACATGAGAAGGAACACAAGATAAGGTAATATTATGAGCCCTCCGGGAGCCAATCCCGCGAACACATTCGACGCCCCCAAGAGCGTATCTTGAGAGTAGTTCTAAAACTACGAACCTTGTGCCCTCCGGGAGCCTATCCCGCGAATAGATTCGACGCCCCCAAGAGCGTATCTTGAGAGTAGTTTTTATACTACGACCTTCGACGCCCCCAAGAGCGTATCTTGAGAGTAGTGTTCATACTACAACCTTCGACGCCCCCAAGAGCGTATCTTGAGAGTAGTGTCAATACTACGACCTTCGACGCACCAAGAGCGTATCTTGAGAGTGGTTTCCAAAAACTACGAATTTCGACGCCCCCAGGAGCGTATCTTGAGAATAGTGTTCATACTACGACCTTCGACGCCCCCAAGAGCGTATCTTGAGAGTAGTTTCTATACTACGACCTTCGACGCACCAAGAGCGTATCTTGAGAGTGGTTTCCAAAAACTACGAATTTCGACGCCCCCAGGAGCGTATCTTGAGGTAGATTTGCACACTACCAGATTCGACGCCCCCAAGAGCGTATCTTGAGGTAGATTTCAAACTACCAGTTTCGACGCCAACCAGGAGCGTATCTTTGGTCTAACTTGTGCCCTCCGGGAGCCTATCCTGTGAAACGTTAAGTGCCCTCCGAGAGCCTGTCTCGTGAACAGATTTCGACGCCAACCTGGAGCGTATCTTTGGTCTAACTTGTGCCCTCCGGGAGCCTATCCTGTGAAACGTTAAGTGCCCTCCGAGAGCCTGTCTCGTGAACAGTTTTCGACGCCAACCAGGAGCGTATCTTTGGTCTAACTTGTGCCCTCCGGGAGCCTATCCTGTGAAACGTTAAGTGCCCTCCGAGAGCCTGTCTCGTGAACAGTTTTCGACGCCAACCAGGAGCATATCTTTGGTCTAACTTGCACCCTCCGGGAGCCTATCCTGTGAAACGTTAAGTGCCCTCCGAGAGCCTGTCTCGTGAACAGTTTTCGGCGCCAACCAGGAGCGTATCTTTGGTCTAACTTGCGCCCTCCGGGAGCCTATCCTGTGAAACGTTAAGTGCCCTCCGAGAGCCTGTCTCGTGAACAGGTTCGACGCCCACCAAGAACGTATCTTTGGTCTAACAGTACCATATATACCATTTAAAGGGTATCAGAAGAGATCATCGCACCATACTGAGAAGGATTCCATGAAAAAGTAATTTCAAAGTAAAGTTGTATAAAGAACACATAATGTTTTTTCTTGATGAGATAGCAGGTATGATGTGAAGAAAAGCACAAAAGAAAGATAAGGAAAGGAAAGCATATACAAAGGAGAAGTCCATGACCAAAGGATCATACACAGAAGCACAAGAGGTTATCATGAAAAGTAGCGAGTTATCCTACCATCCATAGCACAAGTCAAGAGAAGTATCTCAAAGGAACCCAACACCACCAAGGAGGATAGCAAAGACATGAAATCCAAAGTTCAAGGCTCTCAAAATAAACTCGACCCATCAAAAAGAGAATTGCCTTACAAGTCGCACAAATCAACCTCCGACAAACGTTATTGTCTTGCATGTCGCCCTCACGCGACCTATGCTCGTATCAGACTTGAACATCGTCAAGCACAACTCATGAAGGAGACATCTAAAGAGCATAAAGGATACAACAACCGACAAGACGAGACATCGGGACCTAACCCAACAAACATAGCCTAAACAAAAGGCAAATATAGCAAAGAAGGCTCTCCAATGAGAAAGGAATACTAAAGCACAACTCCATACATCGTGATGTGGCTATCATGTCCACATACACTGAAGTGGCTATCATGTCCACATACACTGAAGTGGCTATCATGTCCACATACCCTGAAGTGGCTATCATGTCCACACACTACAAAAAGGCTATCACTCCCACACATCATGAAATGGCTATCATGTCCACATACCTCGAAGTGATTATCATGGCAGCACATCATAAAACATCTGTCAAAGACATGCATTGTAAAGACACCATCCCGACCATGAACATCAAAAGGCTACGCCTAGCCTTAGGAGGAGGTTCAAGAAAAAGGAAAAACAACACCCTTCGTACGCTCATCAAAGGTAGGCACTTATATTTCAACCCACTGGGTGATACCAGGAAGGAGACGTCCTTATTATGAAGACAACCTCCATATCTCACGAAATCAATCATGAAGCAAAGAATCACGACAAGCACTATTGAGGACATATAACAAAACGATCCCCACAACGATCACAACTACGATACTAGTAGAGGCTAACTCAAGAGCAGTCTCCACCAAACTCCAAAGCAAGAATTCGCTATCTTAATCAGAGCCATGGCAAGAGAAAGAAACCTCAACGAAAGGCGATGATCACACCCATCACCAAAAGGAAAATTTTCAACGCAGGGGTTAATAACATAACCCATAGGAAAGCCAAAGACACCTTCAAAAGCCGTCAAATCTACATGAAGATGAAATGAACCTGAGTCTCGGTCCCTCGGCTGGGGGGCAGAGGATAAAGAAGAGACATCAAGACCTATGATCACCCCATCGCCAGCCACAGGTTGTTTCCCTTTGTCAAGCAAAGAGGGCGCCTCTTCAACCACTACCTCCTTATCATGAGAGGGAGTCAGCAAGGGGGCACTGGAAGGAGAGCCTCTCGCGGTTTCCTTCTCCTTGGCAGCCGAGGGCCCGACCTCAGAGTCAGGTTTTCGCGCCTTGGATTTAGATTGACTTGAACTCTCGCCCACCGCAAGAACCATTCGGTAACCAGGGAAGAACGCTCTAACAACAAGAAAGAAGCAACATAGGAACAATCATAAGTATATCACAAAGAAAAGAGAATTGAATGAGAGCATACTAGAAGCATTAGCAGCCTTCCCTGACTTAGAAAATTTTTGGGCCTGATAAGCAGAACTAGAGGGTTCTTCCCTCTCATCCGATTCAACGGTACATTCGGAACGCTCTGCCTACACCTTATATTTTTCTCCATGAAGTCAACCTACAAGGGGTCATACGAGTCCCCGCCTCATACGAGTCCACCACGGACACCCAAGACACAGGACAGTCAGATTTGGTCTGACTACCTCGGAAAACGATCTTCAAGGTCTCCCTGTCTGAAGAAGAAAGCTTCCCAAAAGTGAGTCATCTATACAAGCAACCAACGCAAAGATCGACCCTTACTCATGGAAGGGCGAGATCCGCCTACTACGGGGGCAACCTTAACACCAAGGGAAGAGGGCGAACTTTTAGTTTCCCCAAATGGAGCAATGCTCCAACACATCCGAAGGAAGGGTCAACCCTTAACACATGTCAATAGACCCCTTCGCTCGCGGCGGTAAGAAGAAAGCTTGTAAGCATTTTCACCCTCACTTTTATGGGGAACAAACTGCAGAGCAAAGGTCAAGAGCTATACACACGCTCCAACGAATGAAGGAAAAATGTTACACATGCCAAAGGTCAAGAACTATACACACGCTCCAACGAATGAAGGAAAAATGTTACACATGCCGAAGGACGAGGTTAATGGACAATGCCAGCGCTAATACGAGGGAGGCGGAACGTTGTGTCCCATTGAGTGGCAGAGTTCTCACCCTCAGGTAAGGGAGAGGTCTATACTCTCACCTTTGCACTTATGCTCATATTCATGATTAACATCTACAGGTACATCAATGTCATCACTCATGCTTATACTCACAACCCGTCCATACATACACACATGTTCATGCTTGCACTCATATGCATGCCCACGTACACACTCCCATGTGTTCAAACATTTAGACATCCATGCACATGGCCGCCATATATTTATGCATACATTCATGACTACAATCGCAGCATGTCTATACTCACTCCCATCCTTATGTTCCTACTTGCATGTAGGCTAGTACACATCCTCATGTTCATGATATGTCCATGTTCACTCCTAGTTAACATCCTATAGACATATTTTCTAGTATCCCATACTTAGAAAAATTTCGGACCAAAATTGAAATTTTTCTCCACTTAGATAAATCCCGACATGAAATTGAAGCATGAAATCGCCTAGTCGCATTCGTATCGCATCCCCACGCAAGCGTGTATTTTTTGAGTATACGCCCGTAGCAAAGATAGGTTTATTACTCCCACCTCAGACGGACGCGTGCCTAGGCACACGTCCGTGCTACTCTGACGTTTACAATTCCTCTATCTCATAAGGTAGGGGGCAAGGTCAGAGGCACGCATCCATGGGTAAGCAAGCATTCAGACGAAAGGTAAAACCCTGGTTTCCAATTGCGCGTATCATACCATCCTAAAATAGAGTAAATCAAGGGTTAGGCCATTGGTTGACTCGGGGGCATGTGATGGATACACGCCCAATTTGAACCCGTTGACTTCCGAATCATTGTATTTTTATCACCCCGTTAATGATTGTAAATCAAAACTCCAACCCGAACACTTCGCGAAAACACCAACGGCTCAGACGAGGCCGAAGCGCTCGTCCGGCCGAGTCAAACTCACCTAGGTGAGGTTGGGTGGCCACACCCGACCTCCCCTAGGGGAGATCGGGTCGGCCAACCCGATCTCTCCTAGGAGAGATCGGGTCAGCCAACCCGATCTCCCCTAGGGGGGATGGGGTTGGCCAACCCCATCCTCCCTAGGAGGGGTTGGCCAACCCCATCCTCCCTAGGAGGGGTTGGGTGCCCTCACCCAACCCCTACCCTTGGGGGTCGGATTTCCCTTCCCCCCAAGGGCCCCGGCACCATTTTTGGACTCCCGTACTCGGTTCTTTCCGCCTACCTTCTCCGTATCCTAAGGTCTTAATTATGTGTTTAAAGGTTAATTAACTGTGTTTAAAGGTTAACGATGTCATTAAGCCACCTTAATGACACCGTTGCCTATAAATACCCCATCTCCACTATTCATTGGATCATCTTGACAAGTTGGATAATTTTGCTCTGACATCTCTCTAGCTTTATCTCTCTAAAACCGTACTGACTTAGGCATCGGAGAGGGTTCATCAGGCACCACCCCCCCTCTGTGCCTGGTATTGCCCCTCTTGCAGGGTGGCAAGGAGAAGAGAGCCAAGGAAGCAGAAGAGCATAGAGCAGAAGTACAAGCCTTAGGGGGTCAGAAGGAGAGAAGGAAAGGAGGTCAGAAGGAGAGAAGGAAAGGAGGTCAGAAGGAGAGAAGGAAAGGAGGTCAAAAGGAGAGAAGGAAAGGAGGTCAGAAGGAGAGAAGGAGAGGAGGTCAGAAGGAGAGAAGAGAAGAACATATATCAGAACGACTACCCCAAGGAAGCAGAAGGGCATGGATCGGAACGACTAGCCCTAGGAACACTGAACCCGACATTTCATTAGTGGGAGATAAATTCTAGATTGACGACCCGTTGACCTAGACTTTATAACCTAACATCCCGTATTTGTCCAGTGTACACTGCCGCCATCTCAGTGGGGGGCACAGTAGGCTCACCCCAAGCAACGCCAGGGAGTATGTCAAAAGGGAAAACCGCCTCCACGAGTGGACAGAGTCTTGACTTCTCCACGTGATGGATCCATTGAAAGATACAAAGCAAGGTTAGTTGCAAAGGGATTCACTCAAATCGAAGGGACTGATTTCAATGAAACATTCTCACCAGTGGTCAAGATAGACACAGTGAGGATTGTTTTAGCCTTAGCTGCAGCCAAATCTTGGGGATTGTTCCACATGGATGTAAACAATGCATTTCTTCAAGGTGATCTAAATGAAGAAGTGTACATGGACATCCCACAAGGTTTTGATCCATACAAGCCTCATGATGACGCCCCTGGACGTGTGTGCAAACTTGACAAATCTCTTTATGGCCTCAAGCAAGCATCAAGACAATGGAATATCAAGCTCACCCAAACTTTGATAAATAATGGATACAAACAATGTGCATCTGATCATTCATTGTTTAGCAAGATTCAGGGGGATGACAAAGTATTCTTGCTTATCTATGTTGATGACTTGCTCATTACAGGTTCCAATGCCAAGATGATTACTCAATTGAAGTGTCTCCTTCAACAACACTTCAAATTGAAAGACTTGGGGGACTTGAGATACTTTTTGGGGCTGGAAATTGCAAGATCAAATCAAGGGCTTGTGATCAACCAAAGGAAGTATGCAATGGAACTCATTGAAGATGCTGGCCTAGGGGCTGCTAGGCCATGTGAAACTCCAATGGAATTCAATGTCAAACTCACAACTTGTGAGTATGATGAGGCAACCAAGTCAAACACTGATGACTTTCCTTTGGAGGATGCAACTTCCTATAGAAGACTGATTGGGAAGCTACTATACCTCACCATGACACGCCCAGACATTAGCTTCTCAGTTCAAAGACTTAGCCAATTCGTTGACAAGCCCAAGAAATCACACTATGATGCTGCCATTAGAGTGATCAAATACATCAAAGGCAATCCAGGGCAAGGATTAATATATCCTTCCAACAACAACCTCAAGTTAAGCTTGTATTGCGACTCTGATTGGGCTGCTTGTCCATTCAGTAGGATATCAGTGAGTGCATATTGTGTCAAGCTTGGGGCTGCCATGGTTGGTTGGAAAGTCAAGAAACAAGAAACTATCTCACTTTCAAGTGCTGAGGCTGAGTATAGATGCTTGAGAGTTGCAATTCAAGAAGCACTATGGGTGAGTAGGATTTTAATGGAGCTTGGAGTTCAAGTATGCTTACCAATTCCAATCCATACGGATAGCCAAGCAGCTATGAAGATTGCAAAGAACCCAATGTTTCATGAGAGGACCAAACACATCGAATTGGATTGCCACTTCACACGACACCATATTGACTCAGGGATGATTGGTGTTCATTATGTCTCTTCCAAGGACCAAATTGCTGATTTGTTGACTAAGGCCTTGGTTAAGAAGCAGCGCTCAGCCTTACTAAGGCTATATGGGATTAAAGATGTCTTCCAAGAAAGAAGAGAAGAAGGAGAAAAGGATGGGAGAATATAGGAGTATGATATAAATCATGGCGCCTAAGTAATGCCAAGCATGCTCACATGGTGCATGTGCACCTGCCCTTGTCTTATTGTATCATTAGTTTCCTGCACCCTAGTTTGTCTATATATAGAGTGTGCTTAGTATCTTGTAACCCTAGTAATCAATGAATATATTTTCCATTTATACCACGTAACGCCTGTAATCCTTGTGTTGCAAGTGGTTCCCATAAAAAGCTTGGAACATGTTTTCCGACCCCGAACCAGACTATGACCCTGGAGAAGAGTCTGTGTTATCCTCAAATCCTGAATCAGCGGATGCCGCAGGATCTGACGCAAAATCAAAATCAGAATCTGAACAATACCTAACTCTTGGAGTGGGGATGAGAAACTTACTCATTTTTTGTATCCGACAAATCGAGAAGGTAATCCTAGTGAGAGACGCGCCAACAAGGTCGTATCTACTCAACGAGTCACCCCGTAACTCTCAAACTGCAAGTCCTGCAGTGACAAAAGCAACAATCTACTCAGCAAGTGTGCGCATAATGATTGCTTGACTGACAACTATGGGGTGAACATCTCCCGCACGGGGGCAACTCCGCGCATACGAATTTATAAGTTTACAACTAATACATAGTGAACATCCTCTATACGGGGGCAACTCTATGTCAGTAAGGGCCTCGTCCCAACACTTATACAGTCCACATGTGCCTACGTGCACCTACTCGTGCCTAAGTGCACCTACTCATGCCTTCACGCACCTACTCGTGTCTACGCGCACCTACTCGTGCCTACACGCACCTACTAGCACCTACATGGCTTACCACGAATGATTGAGGTAACAATGTAAAGGCAATTATGACACTAACACCTACGTGTGCATATCATTCTATGATGACAGGTAATACATACTTATGTGTATATCCTTAACGAGCGGAATGCGAGGTACGCCCACAACTACAAACAATATCGTGTTAACGAGCATGTACGTGCAAGTCGTGTCGCAACAAAAATTACTGCATGGATTCCATCGATCGAAAATTTCGGTAAAAAAGTGGCTAAGTAAGCAATTCAAGAACGACAAGGTCTTGACCACCTAACGCATGCAATCAACAAGGGGAGTAACACTCTTGACAATACATACAACATTCCTAAACACTTAGCCATTTTTTATGCATTTTCCACTATGTTGGTGTGTGTTAGGAATTTCATCGAACACTTGGTGTGCGTGAAAAAGCAAGTTCTATCCAAGCTAAGGATTGGCCAAATTAATGTGGTCCAAGACATTGCCATACCTGGAAATGGTCCCTAATCAACTCGGGAAGTCCGACCACCGTGAAAAATGTCTTCGTCGCAGGAAAAATATTGCAGCCGCCGCCGTTCCTGCTGCCGCTGTCACCCCCGTCGCCGCTACTGTCTCCCTCGCCCGAGGTAGTCGCGCCGCCGTGGGTGGTGAGTAGTTGGCCAGAGTTTCTTGGTCCTCAAGAAAGTTGGACCCCAAGTATCTTACTCTTCAAGAAATGAGGAGGAGACAACCTTTGGTGTGGAGTCTAAGTATGGGAGGTGTGTATACTCTCTCATCTATATAGGGCATGGGTAAGGCTTTACCTCCCCTTAATTTTTTCTAACTCCTTTGTTTGAGTTGACAACAGGCATACACACCTACACACCCTTACATACACACCTACACACCCTTACACACATACATACACAACATACATTTATTATCACGACCTTGTGAAATACATACTTGTATGTATATCATCACATATTTATTTCTATATTACTGATTGCATAATCATCACGTGGCATACGTTTACTTATACACATGCATACACCATTCTTGCATACACCTCAGCGTTTACGTCCATGTTACGTACGTACACATACATTTCCACGCATATATCTGTTATACATGTATACTCGCTGCAATAACCATGTCATCAGTTATGACCTCATTCCTCAAGCCAAGGAGATAACCACGATATTGAGGCCCACGCGTCGACAAACAATAAGTCTAGTATGAGGTAACTCCCGAACTTAACCCTAAATCGGACGTCTATCCTATCGAAAAATAGAGTCAAGAAAAGATCACGCAATTACTTGACTCAGGGGAAAATGATGGATATACGTCTGATTCGGGTTCGTTTTACATTCGGGACTCGTTAATACGTAAAACCCACCAACGGTTCACAAACGCCTATTCACGGGTTAGAATGGTCCGAACGCATGATACGCGCGTATTCGGACCGCGACCCATCCGGATTTTCCAAAGTCAATCTGGGTGTTCGGATTGTCACCCAGGGAAACGCGTATACCCACATATCAACACTACGAACGAGCCTTCCCGATGTCAACTTTGCCTACGTTCATGCCCGAATCACATTTTCTACTAAACCGGGATCAGACCGTTCAAAACCGGGTTCAGTTCTTAGTTTCCCTATTGAAGGAAACTAGGCCAACCATTTCATAACTTAAGTTGACAAGGAAGCTCTGACTTCTCTCTAGCTTTATCTCTCAAGATTTCGGATTTAAGCATCAGAGAGGGCTCATCGCACACGACCCCCCCCTCTCGTGGTGTCGATAACACCGCGTGTGAAGGTCACAGGAGTAACACGCGTACAAGACATCGTACAGTGACCCGACGACCCGACGAACATTCCAACCTACGACGCCTCGAGTGGTTAAGGTCCCAACATAGCACAAGCAACTAAATACCCGGAGCTTGTTATAGTTGGCCTTCTCATTGAATAGCCATTTATAAGAGGATTGGTGATCAAGTATGGGAGTTGGCAATCGATTGATTAGGTAAATCGCTATTTGGAAGGCATGCAACCATAGTGATAGAGGCGCAAGAACGTGATGTATGAGTGTGAGTCTAGTATCAGCAATGTGGCGGTGACGTTGCTCGACAACTCCATTATGAGCCAAGAAAATATCGTAGCGCATGAAATTCGCACCATCCATCGGAATAAAGACTCCGTATCTTGTGGCCGAAGTAATTTCCAACAACCCATTTGAAGCAAGGGAAAATCAAAGCAACATCGGATTTTAGTTTGAGTGGATAAAACCAAGTGTATTTCGTGTAGTGATTCACAAATATGATGTATTAGCGGAAGCCTTCGATCAATTACTCATGAAACAGTCCCCAAACATCTGAGTAAATTAATTCAAGTGGTCGACTAGACTTAAGAGAAGACTCATATAATGGAATTCGGTGACTTTTATTGCAAGAACAAGTATTGCATGGCCCTTTATTAGGATAATTTGCAGCAACATTAAGATGATTACAAAGAAGAAAACCTAGGGTTTTTTAATACGAGTTTCTAAGTCGTTGGTGCCAGTTGCTCGTATATGCTGATGTAGTCACCATCACCTTAGGATACGCGGTCAAAGAATCTAGCTTGTAGAAACCGTTTTATTTGTCTCTCGAAGAAGACGTGTCCCCGAGCGAATATACTTCACAATAAAATAAGACGGAAACAATTCAACTGACACGTTATTTGTATTGCATATTTGAGAAACATATAAAAGATTTTGTTTGATATTTAGAACCCGCAATACATTCGACAATAATAATAAACCAGAGGGAGTTGAAAGAGATGTTTGACTGGAGTGAGTAACGGGAAGACCATCACCATTATTGACCACAAGTTTGTCTATGCCATCATAATCGGAATAAATGGACAGATTATGAAGGTCTAGAGTGATATGATGTGAAGCATCGGAATCAAGCAACCAATGTTGATTATAGTTGACGTCGCTCGCAGGGGAAGAGATGTGGACTATAACCAGTCGACTTGTAGGGGCTATTAAGACGTGTGTATCGGGTCGGCGGGTCTTCGATCAGAATGACACCTCTCACGGGTAAATTGTCCTTCCTTGTAATCTGATAGCTCGCGAAGACGATCCTTTAGCTCCCAATGATCTGTAGTTCAACTCCTTGCAAACCTACACAAGGGGCGATATCGAGCACGGAGAGGGGGGTGGTGCTTGGTGAGCCCTCTCCGATACCTAAGTAAGTTCGGTACTCTAGAGAGATTAAATCTAGAGAGAAGGCAGAGCTAAAACGAGTAAAGTTGCAACATGATGGAAATGAATAGAACTTGAGCACTATATATAGATTTCAAGGGGATTAAAGTGGCTTAATGACACCGTTAATCCCTAAGCGCACTTAATTAACACATAATTTAGGAGTTAAACACTTATTGACACGGAGAGGTTGGTGAAAAAGTCTAAGTGTGAGTCGGGTAAAAAGATGTCGGGACTCCGCAGGAGAGGTCTGTGTGATAAGGTTCGGGTAGGGGCGGGGGGGGGGGGGGGGGGGGGTACGACGTCGGGGAAGGGTCTCGGGACCTTCGGGGTCGGATAAAAATTCTGACCCCTAGGTCCTGGGATCGGTCAAGCCAGACCGGTCTCTCCTCCACGGAGACGGCGTGAGCTGGGACGAGGGTAGACCAGCGCGACGACAATGGAGACGGGGAGGGCCAGTCCAATCCTCCATGTGGCGCAACATCGGACGCCGAGGGGTGGTTTTCCAGCGCGACAGGGCTCCGGCGGGGGACAACGGTGGTCCTGCCGGCGACGACGGCGTCTTCTCAGCCACGGCGGGACTCTAATTTTGAACCGAGTGTTCGAATTGGTTCAGGATTTCCTAAGGTTCGATCTTTTCCTTCGTGAACATATCAAATGCTCGTATTTAGATTGCCTATACTTGACTTGTGATGATTTCTGAATGCTTGAATTGTGATTGTCATGTTTGGTCGGACAATCGTTGTTTGCTCGGAAAATGGTTTTTGCCCGAGTAGATTTTCCTTGTTTGATTTTGTTGTCGAAAAATTGCTCGTACGTAGCCGTTGTTGTTGTTGGGTGTTATTGAGCCACAATTGTTATTCGTTGATTGTTGTGTTGTATAACTGTCGATATGTCAACGTTGAGTTGTTTCCGATCTTACCCGGGAAGTCATTATGTTCTGAAACTTAGCTTGATACGGCAGGTTTTATACTCGTGGTGGTGTCCTAAGACTCAGACCTTGAAACGGTCTTACATCTTGCGTAGAATGAGTAAGTTCTTGATCCCCTCGGTTCGTCGTGTTACTTTCTTTCCTGATGTTAGCTCAGAGTCGGATTTTGAATTAGACACTGAGTTTGAGTATTGGCATGAGTCGGGTGTTACTTTCTTTCCCCTCAAGTTTGGAACCTCTTACTGCTTTCGAGTTAGGTTCCGCGCCATTGTCGGTGAATTGGTTGGGTCGACGCGAGTATATTCAATACCTTGAGTTAGGCGATGTCAGGCCCTTAGATGAACCTTTGTATCCCTTTCTTCCATCCCTGAAAAACGTTCGTCAGACCGTGACGGTGCCCCCGGAGGGAAAGGTTGTAGTGTACACTTCTCAGATTCGATATGGGTTGCGTTATCCCTATTGCGACGATCTCATCTAACTTTGTCGATTCCATGGGATTTCGCCCGTGAACCTTGCTCCCACTACTATCCGTGTCTGGGTAAGATTCCGAGTGTTATGTCATTGGAACTCCTAGAAGTATTCCTTGGTCCTATTCTGGTGTTTCTATTGATTCCAGCACAAGAAGAAAACGGGTTTGCATCCATGGTGACACACTACCATCCCCTTAAAGACGCTCGGTTTAAGGAGTTGGGACAAGGTGAGGTTGAGTGGGATAATGATCATCGCTTTATGACTTTTGTCGATCGTTCATTGAGTCATTGGTCCAAACACTATTTCTTTGTCACCGATCGTTATGTTACTTGGTCGATCCTTTGAGAAGATCGCTCGGATGACTGGCCCAGCTTTGAGGAGTTTTCTTCTTCGGATAAGGAGACTATGAAGATCATTTACCAAAGCCAGCAAACCAAATCTTATTGTCCCGTGTCTTGGGTGTTTGAGATGGACTTATATGAGGCGGGGATCCGCTTGACCACTCCTTCCGCGGATTTAGTATGTTATTGATCTTCTTGTTTTCATTCGCCTTTTGTTTTCTCCTTGTAGGTTGGTTTCATGGAAAAAACGTATAATGTGCAGGTGGAGCGTTTCGAATGCACCGTTGCCGTTTATAAGAAGAAAGCGCCTTATAGTTCTGTTCCAAAGGTCTCGAAACCTTCTAATTCAGGGAAGACGGTTGCAACCTCTAGTATGTTTTCTTCCTCTTCTATACTCTTTACCTTATGATATACTTATATTTGTTCTCATGAGCATTTGCCTCTAGTCACCAAGCGCGTACTCCCAGTGGGGAAGAGTGTTGGATTACGGGGACGTAATACTACAGAATGCTAAACGTCTACTAGTAAGTAATCTAATTACAAAGCGGAATAATGTACACATACCTCAATAGCTTTACTGCCCAAGAACATTGTGGAGGGAGTTCTGATCCTCCGGTCAGAACCCGTACAAGTTCTTCGTGAGAAGAAGTCCTACGCGGTATAAGCTCCACAATAAATCCTCTGATCAATTCATCAACGGGGACAGAACCTCGGACTGATGTGCACCGAAAATCTAAACTAAGAGTGAGAGGGTTGCAAACACCTAATTTTGGTCCGCGCGTAGCACGTTCAAAATGTCACATGTGACTCATCAAAAAAGGAAGTATTTAATTATGGAAGGTCGCAAAGTTTCTAAAGATATGACTGGCTTAAAATAGGATAGTGTATATGCATTATTTATTGTAAAATATTTAGAAAATATATTATGTGTATTTATGGTGAAATACATAAATATATATGTATATTTTCGGAATATTAAATGCATATATTTTTCAAATTTTATTTTCCTAGTTTAGGGGTCCTAGTTTAGCTATAAATAAGGTCATTTTACATGTAAAAAAGAGAGGAGAAAATAATAAACACCTATTCTCGAAATATGTGCAAAATTTGTATTTTAGTGTAACGTTTTTTTTTTTTTTTTTTTTTAATTTCCCGTTTTTTTCTCGGTGCCTCCTGCACAGTCAACCATTGGTCACGCCGGAGCTCCGCCAGTGGCCACGCGCTCCTCCCCTTCCCGAGTTGCTCCGCCTCGCTCCACCCTGCGCCGCCCTTCGCCGGAGTCGTCCCAGGCTCGCCGTGCCTCTGCTGTCTGCTACCGTTGTCCACAGATCTGCCGTCCCTCCCGCGGATGCTTCAAGTCCACCGGTTTCCACCGCCCGCCGTCCGCCTCGCGCAGCCCGTTCCGATCTCGTGCCGCCCGTCCCGTCTTCGCACCGCCCTGCTTTGTCCACAACCACCAGCCCGTTCCGCCTTATCCCATCGCGCCACCGGCAAGAGGACCTCCGCTGCAGTTCAGATCCGTACCGGACCACCGCGCCCTTTGCTCCTTCGTCGATCCGCTTCCGGCCACCTTACCCGACACCGTCCGACGTCGCCCTTGGAGCTCTGCCAGCCACCGGAACCGGCACTGCCGTGGCCCCCTGCTGCTACCCGTGGCCTCCGCTGGAGAAGGTATGTTTTTATTTTTTTTTTCTATATACAGTTATTATTAATTTATATTATTATAATTATTGTATTACATTTAATTGGATAGTCCAAATGTATTTTGGTTAGATTTAATTAATAGTTTAAATGTATTGATTAAATTTAGTTAGGTAGCATGTTTAATTGCTCAAATTGTATATATGTTAAACGTAGATTGTGCATAGAATTGAGCATGTTTGACAGTGTCGGTGTTTTATATTTTGTCTTAGAAATTATAGATTAATTATTTTTTAGATTTAAGTTTATATTTGATGATATCTTTGTGTATAATAAAATTTAATTAAATATTGGCGTTGTTAAATTAAACTGATGTAACATGTATTTATAGAATAAAGTTGGCAAATTTGTGAATGAAGTACCGAAAGGGTGTGATTAATTCCATGAGTTTTAATTCGTAACAGAACCCCCGAACTCGTATTTCTGATCGTAGACTGATTTAATACCTAGGTGTTTAATTAGTTATTCGTTTAGGTAATTTAGGATTCTAGTTAGCCTAATAATTAACTAGTGGCGACTCTTTTCAAAATTGCACGTTTTCAAAACGTAATTCGTCGTAGGTCAGATTTTAGGTCTGATAATTTGGCGACTCTGCTGGGGACGATCGAGGGTTCGGGCTCTTTATATTTGCTTATTTGCCATGTTTTATTTTTTATTCATATTGGACTTTATTATTGTAACTTGGTTGTTTTTGTGTAATTTCAGGTGTGGAGTTAATTTTTTATGACTGACTATTTTTCTTTGTTGGATTATGCATTATTTGTATTTGCACACACCACTTTAGTGTAATGTCCAAAACGCCTAAAACCCAGGGCGACTAGGAACTCTGGAGGTTTAGTACGGTACGACCGGAGCGGCTGAGACGCTGGTACGGCTCGGAAAAACTCTACTCGCTTGTGAACGTCTTATGATCCCTATAATGGGGTGAGGAAACCACCTTGTCGGGAACCTATCAGAGGAACATACCTTGTAGAGCAAAGCCCACATTTTTTTTACCCCCCTAACATGATCTGTTTTTTGTTGTAAATGTTATCATACGACTGTTTGTATAGCTTTTATTTCTCATGCATTCATCTCATTGCATTTAAAAAAAAAAAAAACAAAAAACTTTTTCAGCTAAGTAGTTATTCATTTAGTTGTGGAATTTTTATTTTCAAACATGCATTTCGTATGCATTGTTTTTACAAAAAAAAAAACTCTTACCTGAATTTTTAATTTCAAACTTGCGTTTCATACGCATTATTTTAAAAAAATTCTTCAGGTAAGTTGTGATTTTTTAGTGCATCATTCATGCATTTTTTTTAAAAAGAAAAATATTTTGGAAAATTCTAATTCCTCTTTAGCTATTAGAGCTTATAATTTCGAACGTGCATTCCATATGCATCATTTGAAAAACTTTTTACCTGAATTGTTTTATTTTTAATAATGCATCCAATTGCATTAATTTTAAAAGAAACTTTTTAGATAAATCATAAGCTCTCTTAGTTTTAGGGCTCTTTGTTTAAAAAAAATTGTTTACCTGATTTTTTTTTTTAAAGATGTGCATCTCATATGCATTATTTTCGAAAAAAACGTTTCAGGTAAATTGTAATTTTTTTTTAGTTGTAGAACTTTTATTTTTAAGTTTGCATCTTGTATTTATTGTTGTGCATCTCATATGCATTCTTTAAAAAAAACTTTTCACTTGATTTTCTTCAATTTTGAGCAACCAAGATGAATTGATTTTTTTTCTCCTCGAAAAAAACAAAAAACACAAAAAAATCTTCTCAGATAACTTGTAAATATTCTTAACTGTACAACTTTTACCTCATGTACATCTAATAGGAATTTTTTTTAGGAAAAAAGTTTTTAGATAGATTGTAAATCTTCTCATAGTTGTTGAGCTTTTAATTCCAAACATGCATCGCATTTGCGTTATTTTTTTTAAAAAAAAAAAACTTTACCTGGATTCTTCATTTCGTACATGCATTCCATACGTACCCTTCAGGTAAACTGTTGTAAATTGTAAAATATTTTAACAGTAGAATTTTAACTTTTGAGCATGCATGAGCATTTTTAAAAAAATTCAAAGTGTCATTCATTTTTTTATCCAAAGTGTATTGCACTTTTTCGGCAAGATCGTCATTTCAACCTTCGCATAAGCTAGCGTTTTTAAAAAAAGAGATTTGATTCTATTTTTTGAGAAAAATAGTTTAACTGTGCAGTTGAGTGCGACTATTCAAGTTTAAACAAATGATGAGAAAATCTTTATGAAAAAAAGCTTTGTTTTGAGCATCTGTCATGCGTTCGAGCTAGATAATGCACTCAGCAAATTCAGTAAACTCCAAGTTAGTGCAAAACACCTTAGATCATAAAATTTGATTCTTTCTGAAATGTAATCAAAATTATGAAATGAATGATATTAGAAGTTTTCCGAAAATTCATGCATGACTTCTTTTATTTTTTATACTAACTTTCATGTTTGGTTTTTTCAGGTACCCTTGGTTAGGTATCCTGTATATATAAGTTCTGCCGGACAAATGGGGCAACAAAAAAAACATGCAGCCATCCAGTTGCACGAAGAACAAATTGCGTACTCGAGATATCCAACGCTCAGGTACGATGAATTGTACTTGATTTTTCCTTGAGATTTGAGTGTCCCTACTCTTTTAGGAGATCAGACGGCCATTTCAACCGACGTCGCAACCACGTGAAACGTGACTGCTCTAAAGAACTTATATGCCAAAATTCCACCTACCATGTGTGGAATTCATTCACGTCCCCAAACCAAGCCGTACATTCGTTTTACGGTAAGGTCTAAACCGGTCAGTGGTAACCAATGGGCATCTCTCATTGAGATCGGTCATGTCCGGAAATGGGAAAATGTCAAGAGATCATCGAGAGTCTCGCGAAGATTCAATGTGCTGATCAATGAACATTTTAGATGTCAAACAAAGAAAACATTATTGTTGGTGCCTTACATCAGAAGTCTAGGAGCATTCACTTTCCGGCAAATGTTCATGTACAAGTTGTGATTTCTAGATGGAGCAGGAAAATCAGGACATGCAGCAGGTCTAGTCGCGTAGCGAGCACATTTCCCACTAGAAAAAATCCAACACCCAGGTAAGAAAAGTTGTGATCATTTTTATCCCCGAAATTTGAGTTTTTCCTTAATCATTGTGCAGTTTGGATAATCATCCAAATCAAAGCCCTTGAAGAGCACATCGTGTGCGCGGCCCTTTGCTCGCCGCAAGCTGTCAAATTTATCCCAGATACCCCGGAAGATATCTATGCATTTACCATTTGCGGACTACTGTGTCAAACTCAACACCATCCATGTGTGTTCATTAACCGGGTCATTCATCCTACATGCGACGAGCCTAACCAGGTAGGTGCTAGCCATTGGGCATCCCCAGACGAGATTGAGCAATAGATGGGGCACTTGAGAATCCGAGATTAGAAATCATTGCATATGTCATCCATTGGTCATAGGGTCAATCCAGGTCGTCGACGACCAACATATTTCGAATCAATCAGCTGAGTCCTTCTCAAGAAGATGTTTTGAATTAAAATTTTCAAATTTTCCATTAGGGGCATGTACATAACTGTTTTTTATTATTTTCGTTAAATTTTCTTTTTAAAAAAAAAGCAAAAAAGCAAAAAATAAAAAATAAAAAAATGAAAAAAAAAAAAACATCTTCTTTAGGGTCACTGCCGCCCTTTAATCGGCTACAGAAAAATAAAGAGAGTTTTTATGTAAATTTTGTGAGCGCAGTCAAAAAATAGAAGGGTCACAGTTGTCCCTAAATCAACTACAAATAAAAATGGTCTCAGTCGTCCCTAAAACGACTATAAAGAAAGGGCCACAGCCACCCTTCAAATGGCTACAGATAAAGAGCGCTCATGCAGCGTCAAAAGCGGGAAATAGGTGAAAGGGCCAAAGCCACCCTCCAAACGGCTACAAATAAAAGAGTGACCCCGCGAACCCTGTGAGGGCGGGAGAATAAAAAGGGCCACAGCCACCCTTAAAATGGCTACACAAAAAGAGTGATCTCGCGAACCCGGTGAGGGCGGGAAAATAAAAGAAAGGGTCACAGTCGTCCCTCAAACGGCTACAGTCAAAAGAGCGATCCCGAAACATCGATGGCGGATATTAAGTGAAAGGGCCACAACCACCCTCAAAATGGTTACATACAAAGAGTGTTCCTTGGATCAGAGACGAGGAATAGAGGGCCACAGCCACCCTCCAAATGGCTACAATCAAAAGAGCTCCCGCAACATCGAAGACGGTGAGAAAAGGGTCACAGTCACCCGTCAAATGTCTATAAATACTCCAGCATCGAGGCGGAAAATAAAGTACAGGTCACAGCCACCGTTTAATCGACTACCAAATAAAGAGTGCTTCCGCTAGGTTGAAAACCCGAAAGGGCGCCCTAGGCAAAATTAGGAAATGAGGGGCATGGTTGCAAATTCATAAATTGCAATCATGGAAAAAGGAGAGAAAATAAAAACCGAGGGGCACGGTCGGAAATCTCTCAGGCCGTGGCAAAAGGAGAGAAAAAAGAAATTCTCAAAAAAAAAAAAGGGAGAGAGAAAGATCCCGCTAAGTTGTCGCGTCATGCGTAGTTTAGGCAAAAATTAGGGACAAACACTCATGCGCAAGCGTATTTTCTACGACACAGCGTCTTACAAAGTCAACTTCACGGCAAGCGGGACGGTTACAGTTTGTTCTCGCGAGTCACCATTCAAGGACGAGTAGGACTGGTACAGACTGTGCCTACGATTCAACTTCACGGCAAGCGAGACGGTTACAGTCTGCTCTCGCAGGTTGCATTCCAAGGATGAGTAGGACTGTTACAGTCTGTTCCTACGAGTGAACTTCAGGGCAAGCGGGACGGTTACAGTCTGCTCTCGCGAGTCACCATTCAAGGACGAGTAGGACTGTTACAGTCTGCTCCTACGAGTCAAATTCACGGCAAACGGGACGGTTACAGTCTGTTCTCGCAAGTCACCACTCAAATGATGAGTAGGACTGTTACAGTCTGTTCCTACAAGTCACAACCGACAATCAGGATCTGGAGTTTTCCAGCTTCCTGAGATTCAACCCCGACGAACGAAACCTTAGTATTCAGCCTTCGCAAGTCACGCCACTAGAGGCACTTCTCAAACGGACGCCACTAGAGGCTCTTCTCCGATACACGCCACTAGAGGCTTTTCCTTATCGCTCGCCATTGGAGGCATCGTCGATTAAGGGTTTACTTTATTGCACGCCACTGGAGGCTTTTTCTTATCACTCGCCACTGGAGGCATCATCGATCAAGATTTTACTTTACTGCACGCCACTGGAGGCTTTACTTTTTCGCACGCCACTGGAGGCTTTACTTTTCCGCACGCCACTGGAGGCTTTACTTTCTGCACCACCAACGGAGGCACCGCCAACAGGGGCACCGCCAGACGAGGCTTTACTTTTCCGCACTACCAATGGAAGCATTGCCAACTAGGGCACCGCCGACGGAGGTTCTACTTTCTACATCGCCAACATGGGCACGCTAATAGAGGCACCGCCAATAGGGGCACCGCCGACAGAGGCTCTACTTTTTTGCACTTTTCGAAATAAGCCAGGAGTTTCCTTGAAGATTCGAAGACTCGAAAGAAGATATACTTCCCAACCAAAATTAGTGTTTACTCGTCTTTGGACAAATCCCCTCGAACTTGATCTACGGGAATTCGCCCAAAGAGGGGCAAGCTGTAAACACCTAATTTTGGTCCGCACGTAGCACGTTCAAAATGTCATATGTGACGCGTCAAAAAAAAGGAAGTATTTAAATATGGAAGGTCTCGAAGTTTCTAAAGATAGGACTGGCTTAAAATAGGATAGTGTATATGCATTATTTATTGTAAAATATTTAGAAAATATATTATGTGTATTTATGGTGAAATACATAAATATATATATATTTTTTCGGAATATTAAATGCATATATTTTTCAGATTTTATTTTCCTAGTTTAGGGGACCTAGTTTAGCTATAAATAAGGTCATTTTACATGTAAAAAAGATAGGAGAAAATAATAAACACCTATTCTTGAAATCTGTGCAAAATTTGTATTTTAGTGTAATTTTTTTTTTCCCCGTTTTTTTCTCGGTGCCTCCTGCACAGTCAGCCATTGGCCACGCCGGAGCTCCCCCGGTGGCCACGCGCTCCTCCCCTTCCCGAGTTGCTCCGCCTCGCTCCACCCTGCGCCGCCCTTCGCCGGAGTCGTCCCAGGCTCGCCGTGCCTCTACTGTCTGCTACCGTTGTCCACAGATCTGCCGTTCCTCCCGCCGCTGCTTCCAGTCCAACGGTTTCCACCGCCCTCCGTCCGCCTTGCGCAGCCCGTTCCGATATCGTGCCGCCCGTCCCGTCTTCACACCGCCCTGCTTTGTCCACAACCACCAGCCCGTTCCGCCTGATCCCGTCGCGCCACCGGCAAGAGGACCTCCGTTGCAGTTCAGATCCGTCCCGGACCACCGCGCCCTCTGCTCCTTCGTCGATCCCCTCTGTTTACTCGTCTTTAGTAAGGTAGCATGTTTAATTGCTCAAATTGTATATATCTTAAACGTAGATTGTGTATAGAATTGAGCATGTTTGATAGTGTCGGTGTTTTATATTTTGTCTTAGAAATTATAGATTAATTATTTTTTAGATTTAAGTTTATATTTGATGATATCTTTGTGTATAATAAAATTTAATTAAATCTTGGCGTTGTTAAATTAAACTGATGTAACATGTATTTAAAGAATAAAGTTGGCAAATTTGTGAATAGAGTACCGAAAAGGCGTGATTAATTCCATGAGTTTTAATTCGTAACAGAACCCCCGAACTCGTATTTCTAATCGTAGACTGATTTAATACCTAGGTGTTTAATTAGTTATTCGCTTAGGTAATTTAGGATTCTAGTTAGCCTAATAATTAACTAGTGACGACTCTTTTCAAAATTGCACGTTTTCAAAACGTAATTCGCCGTAGGTCAGATTTTAGGTCCGACAAGGGTTTCTCTCAAGTTCCTCGATGGAGGGACTTATTAATTTGATTGATATGTTAAACCCCTTAGGAGACCCCCTATATATAGCATTGATGCAGTGGACAAAATTCCACTCCAACCAATGTGGTACATGGTTCGGCCGAACCATGCTAATTAAGGGGGAGGCCCAATTTTGGGCCTCCCATGTCAATTAGGGATTGGGTCTGGCCCAATTAATCTAATGTGACAATTACCTAATTAACTTAGGTAATTTTCTTAACATTGACGGGCTACCAATTACGGCGCCACGTCACCACATGCTAACAAAGAGTTCAAGCTAGTCTAAGTCCAAGGTGCGGAAACCTGACTCTGAGGTCAGACCCTCGACTGAAAATAAAAAGAAGTACGTAAAGGATCCTTCTTCGAATGCCCGCGTACCGACCCCTTCTTGTGATAAAGAGATGGTGGTTGAAGAGGCGCCTCCTCTTCCGAACAAGGGGAAGCGACCTATGGAGGGTGACATGATGACCATACACATTGATGACCCTTCTCCCTCTCCTGCCCCCCAGTCGAGGGGACGAACCGCAGGTTTGTTATTTTCACTTTTCTTGTAATTGCCTTATTACTTATGCCTTTTGATCATGTCATATTTTGCAGAGAAAGGCCGGCCTCCTGCCTTGGGTCGTAAGGATTTGCGTCTCCCTAGCGATGAAGACATTGTAAGCTCTGAGTGGACTCCTTTTTCTGGATTGAAGGAGTATCACCTTGATTGTCATGTTTCTTTAAGCACACCTGAGGTAGGGATTCGTGTTCTTTACAGTGTCGTTGCCCCTGGGGATCGTATCTCTTCTCCTATTTCTCCAAAGGAAACAAGACGATTGGTTCGGGGAGTTCTTTCTCGCTATGCCCCTGTAAGTGTTTTAATTCTTTGTGTTTTGTATGCTCGTTTATTGCCTATGTGTTTTGAATGTTTGATTGTTGTTTCAGGGCATTGCTGACATTTTCAATCTTTCGGTTGTTGCTCTTGAGCTATCCGACGAGAAGAAGTGCTTGAGGATGCCCAGGTATCCTTGAAGGTTGAGCTTAGCAGTTCTCAGGAGAAGGCATGCCTCTCTGATTTGAAGGTGCAAGAGCTTCGAGATCAGGTAGTCTTGCTTGAGACTACTGATGCTGAGTTGCGCCAAAAGGCTGAGGTTGATTCTTCACTCCATGCTGCGGAGTTGAAGAATGTCGAGGATAATTGTCGCGCGGAGGAGAGAGTTTCTGAGGTGGCTAAGTATAAGGCTTCCCCTGCCTGTGCTTCTGATTTCAAAGTTCGATGCGACAAGGAGATGAATCAGTTTGGAGAATATCTCATTGATCATATTTTCAGGATTAATCCTCATTTTCCGTTTGGTGATTTCGGTCCTTATGCCGAAGGTATTGTTGCTCTACTCAGAGGGTAGGCTGCAGTTGTCGGGAATGTTGTTGAGGCGCCTGTGCATGAGGATACCGTACCTGTTGATGTTATTGAGTCGGGTTCTTCTTCATCTTCTTCGAGTTCTATTTCTGGTTCTTCGCCTGAGCATCAAGACCGCGAGGACTCTGCAGTGGCATCAGGTTGATTTCATGATATCTCTATCATTGTACATATTTCTTTGCTATTCCTCCCCTTGTTGGGTTGAGTGGTTTCTCCCCGTGTTGGGTTGAGTTTATTTTGAAAGCCTCATACTTAGGAGTTTTATGGCTATGCTACTTGACTTGGTTGTGTTGGTTCTCTTTAAGATGTCTGCCTCAGCTTGTGGTGTGGATAGTGGGATGACTTGCTACTTGGTTATGATAACTCCTTGTGGTTCTCTTTTAGACGTGTGTATCGGGTCGGTGGGTCTTCGATCCGAATGACACCTCTCACGGGTAAAACGTCATTCCTCGTAATCCGATAGCTCGCGAAGACGATCCGTTAGCTCCCAATGATCCGTCGTTCAACTCCTTGCAAACCTGCACAAGGGCGATACCGAGCACGAAGAGGGGGTGGTGCTCGGTGAGCCCTCTCCGATGCCTAAGTAAGTTCGGTACTCTAGAGAGATGAAATCTAGGGAGAAGGCAGAGCTAAAACGAGTAAAGTTGCAACATGATGGAAATGAATAGAACTTGAGCACTATATATAGATTTCAAGGGCATTAAGGTGGATTAATGACACCGTTAATCCCTAAGCGCACTTAATTAACACATAATGAAGGAGTTAAACCCTTAATGACACGGAGAGGTTGGTGAAAAAGTGTAGGTGTGAGTCGGGTAAAAAGATGTCGGGACTCCGTGGGAAGAGGTCTATGTGACAAGTTTCGGGACATCGCACACGCCCTTGGGGGGAGGGGGTACGACGTCCGGGAAGGGTCTCGGGACCTTCGGGGTCGGATAAAAATTCCGACACCTAGGATATGGGATCGGTCCAGCCGGACCAGTCTCTCCTAGGGGAGATCGGTCCAGCTGGTCCGGACAAGTATTTTTTGCTCGTCCGGGCCGTTCTCGCTGTGGGTAATGTGTTCGGGTCAAAGTTTCGAATTGTAATCGTGAGTGGGTGGCCAAAATAAGACACTGTGAATTAAAGCGGGTTCAAATTGGGCGTATATCCATCAGGGTCTGAGCAGAATATTTTAGCGGTGTGGCCGGTCCCGGCCACACAATTGACAAGTGACCCGATGTTCTCTATTGGAGCGACATTGATGTTGCTGCTGCATCATCGGGGTCAAATTACTCTTCTGCTGCATCATCAGGATTAGTTCCCAAAAAAATAATTGAAAACGAGGACTGCCAAAATTGAATATACCGAGCCCCAAAATATGAACATACTCCAATCTTGACCGAGAAATCCAATTTCAACTTTGCTTCACAATTAGAATAGGAGGGAGCTGAGGAAGACCAAGTAAGATGAACGTCTTCACTAATCTCCGAGAATTTCAGAGGCTGGCCCTGATGGTGGCTTGACTCGGCGGCCAGACCTAATTCTGTTGGTGGTCGGACCTGCTGTATCTCGTGGGTTTCCTAGATCTGTACTTGGACCTACGAAGTAGCGCGAGAACGGAGTGCCGGACTTGGTTGATTCTGGTGGTGGTCGGACTTGTTGTAGCTCGTGGGCTTCCCTTAACAAGTGAACGAACAAGATCCATCGTAGTGCTAGACCAGGTGTTTAAACTCAACCAAGTAGTGTGGGGCTGCAGAGACGAGGGTGGCTCGATGAAAAAAAAATTCAGAGAGCTTATAGTGCTCTGATATCATGATGAATTGATTAGTTTTACTGAATTGACTTAATTAGATTAAATAAATATATATTAGATATAATATAATCTAAGAAATAAATATATATTAGATATAATATAATTTAAGAGGATATATTAAAATAAATAAATTATTATTTCTTAACCTATAATAATATATATTAGATATAATAATATAATCTAAGAAATAAATATATGTTAGATATAATATAATGTTGGATCACGGTGGAACTCCGGTACGGTCTTTGACGGCGATCCTAGCTCCTTCGCTCCACACAATCCTGCAATCCTGCAAGAGGGGATAGACCGGGCGGTGACCCAGAATCCCTCTCCGATGCTTAAATGAGTACTTCGTCCGGACTGGCAAGCAATAATCTCAAGTAATGTATTTCAACCTAAGTGATCTGAGGTGACCCCTTGCCCTTTTATAGGCGAAGAGATACCTCAGTTACCTGGTGGACCATTGGGGGTGGTTAGTCCGTATCCCGCGTATCTCGGATGTGATCCCGCCTATCTAGGCCATGATCTCGCTTATCTCGGCCACGCCCTGCGTATCTCGGCCACGCTCCGTGTATCTTAACCACGTTCCGCGTATCTCGGCCACGCCCCGCGTATCTCAGCCTTATCCTCTGATAACGAGTCCCGACTATCATCGGGGACTCCAGAGTTATCTTGTTGTGTCACCGCTCGGGGCCCCTCGTCATCGTGACAGGGCCTATTGTTCTCAGGGATTCTTCATCGTGGCCTACTCAGAGGCATCTCATCGGGAGCGTTCCGCTCGCCTGTCAGGTCCGACTCTGTCGGGACCTTTCATCCTCGGGCTCTCTTCGTCGGGATCCTTTGTCTGGGCCATCTTGGCCTTCGTTTAGGGCCCACCGGGCCTATTTGCCGTTTCCTCACCGTTAAAGGGCCTAACGGCTGTAGTCGAACCCATCATTTGCCCCCAAGACATGAGGGACTTTTAGTTCGTCGTGTCTTCCAACTCCCAATCTCCCGACATTGGAATCGGGGATCTTTCCCTTGGCATAGTCACTCAATACTAGTCTTCTCCTTCGCGTTTCCTCGATGCTTTGTGGACAACTGCCAAATCCGAGGGGACTTTTCGATTCCCCAGTTCATTAAATGCAGCAGCTAGTGAAGCGACGTCTTCGGCACTCGTGCCTGATTTTTCGCGCCTGTTTCTTCTGAAAAGTGCTTTTCAGGCCGTTTCATCATTACGCCCATTGCCCTTCTGCACGTTCCATCTCAACGGTCCAGATTAAAACTCTTCAACTTCGACGACTCGGATCGAAGTGTCCCTTCAACTGTCCTCTTTGCCTATAAAACCCTAACCGTGGGTGTTGGATCACTTTTACCGTCTTCGAATTTTCAGGAGCTCTCCTTCGTGATTTCAAGCTTTTGCGATTCCGAAGACCATTAGTGCTTTTCCGACCATATTTCCGGCAACGCCCAGTTCATTCCTTCAACCTCCAATTCGTCATGTCTGGTAAGGATTTCTTCTTCGTTGCTTGTTCATCTTTTCCTTGTTTGCAGCTTTCCGAAAATCCCACTGTGCCTTCCTTGCCATTGCTACTTTTCAGACAGTGGATCCAGCTCTGAGGGGAGAAAGCCTTTCAACTTTGATTATGCTCTGAATGAAATTTCCAACACCGCTTATGATGCAGCTCTCCGAGAGGGGTGCATCACTTCTACTTGGGAACCTCGTTTCCCGTATCCCTGGCCTCGCCCCTCGGGTAACCTTGAGGTTACTCGTCCCCGAAAAGGGGAGGTATTTGTCTCTACGGGGCAAGTATCAGCGGGGATCAGATTCCCCTTCTGTGGTAATCTGGTCGAGATGTGCCAGCATTACAAAACTCATCCGACCACCTTCTCTCCGCACGCCATTCGCCTGTGGAACGCTTTCCAGGTCCTCTGCTTCCGACAGCGGTGGGTATACAGCCTCAAGCTCTTCAGGACCTTCTACGGGATGAAGTGCAACGAGGCGGGGGTTTGCGCCTTCTACCCCCGAATGCCGAAGTGGAGCAAGGCACAACTTGGACGGTGTAACTGGACCAATGACACCTGGAAGGTGGTCAAGGGTCGGGGACTCCTGGTTGATACGGGGTCCGACAACAGTGGATGGAAAAGGAGCTACTTCTTCATCCAACATTCTTCAATCCCATGGCCCCGATGGGAGGTGGAAGCGGACTCTCCTCCCGCTTTCCACACCTACACTGATGAAGACTTCCAGACTCTTCAACTTATCCAGCTTTACCGATGGGGGGAGTCCTACACTCCCCTCGACGCCAATTCTCTCGTGGAGCGGGACCTGGTGAACGCCGGAATCCGACTCCTCGACATAATCTCCGGGGGGCAGCTCTTCGACGGCCCCTCCAACGTGGTTCCCTGGGTAAATCTCTAACTCTTTTCTCTTACTTTTTGCAGCCAAGAGGGTATCCGTGTTGACCGATCTGTTCCTTAAGCAGGGGGAGACCGATGCCGTCCGTCCTTCGCGAAAGAGGAAGTCCGCCAAGAAGGTTGCTGCTCCGTCGGGGTCTCCTTCTGCGGAGCAACCTAAGCGGAAGCGCGTGGAGCTGGACCAACTCTTCGACGTCCAGAATGTTGAAGAAGGTAAAAAGCTCTGACTCGCTATTAAATCGTATAGGAGGATGGTCCCGAAGGATTTGATTCCTTCGACCAGGGAGGCCCGTATTGCTGACGTTAAACGAATCCTTCGAGGCGAAACTCCTCGTGTCCTGAAGGCGGGCTACTACCACTACCACGGGAAGGATCAATATGTCTCCCGACGTATTGTTTGGTGTAAGAATCCTGATGAACTCCCTGATTACATTTCTGAAGTCTCTCGTCCTCTAGGTGCAGGTCGCTCAGGGGCTCCATCGGGTGCTGAAGCTTCCGCGGGTGCACCTTCTTCAACAGGGGCGCCTCCCTCAACTGGGGAGAAAACCCAGACCGGCGAACAGTTTCGTCGGGTGGAAACCTTGGACTCTTCCGAGGAGACTGATGAGGGTGGCTCCCTTCGTCATCGTCGGAGGACGGGGCAGTCCCCCTTGAAACCAACCTCTCAGGGGCTGCCCCCTTCATCTTCTCCGCAGCAGCGACAGCCGTCGCCCATCCACAACTTCACTCCTTCCCCCGCCCGGGTCGAGCCGGAGGCGTGCCCTTCCACGACTCGTGTTGGCCCTCCTCCTGTCCCTCTCGACGGGAGTTTCTACAGGGCCTTCGACCCCACGCAGATGGATGCTCCCTGGACTCCAATCCAAACATTGCAAGGGGTCCAGCTTCGACAAGGGGACCAGCATGAGGACCTGGCTCTGCATCTGCTGGCAGGTTCGATCCTGCCCACCATGCGGTACCCGATTTCCCTGAATCGGACGGCGATGCATCGTGATGTTCGGGAGATGTCCCTGCGTCGGATAGAGGTAAAACTTCGCTTCTCCCTCTTTGTTTGTAGATCTGGTTGTTTGTCCATTAACACTTTTCTTTCTTCTATTGTAGGAGCTCGGGGACTTCAACCGTCTTTTTGGGTACCTCATCGCCTATGATGAGTCCCGGGAGCGGGACCGGGCGGCCCTCGACAAGCTTAAGGAGGATCTTGCGGCCTCCAAGTCCTCGCGGGGGAAACTTGCCAAGGAGCAGGCCATCCTCGACAAAAAGGTTCAGGACCTCCAAAAGCAGGTCGGGGATTTCGAGGGGCTCCTGAGGCGGGAGCGACAGGAGCGGCAGGTTGCTGAGGACAAGCTGGTCCTCGAGAAGAAGGCTCTGGAGGGGCAAGTCGCGGGGGTTCCTGCGCAGCTGGTTGCGGCTGAGGCCAAGGGCCGGGATGATTATCGGGGGTCTGAAGACTTCCAGGCTGATGCTATGAGGTTCTTCGGCGCGGAGGTGGAGAACACTCTCTTCAATGCGGTTGAGGAGCTCCACCTGGAGTATGGCGACGCCATCAACTTTGACAAGTCTCCTTCTCTCGCTCCCTTCGCGAAGAAATACTTTGCTCTTTCTGAGGAGAGTGATGGGGGGAGTACCCCCGTAATTGTCGAAGACGCCGTAGAGCTTCCAAGTGCTGATGCCCCGATAGTCGATCCTCCTACAACCGACCCTGTGGAGCCTTCTACCACCGACCTCATGGACCCAGCTCCCGCAGATGCCGCTGACAAGGACCAAGCCTAACTGCTTATCTTTAGAGTCCTTGTATTTTCCTTGCTTTTGTAATCGTTGGGCCTTTGAGCCCTTATCAGACTTTCTTAGTTCCGATCTTTTCGATGCACTTCTCCAAGTGGCTTTGCTATACTTGCTTAGGTCGATACTTCGACACTTACGATATTCTCGTACGTCACTCCCGACGATTTATTAATTTGCACCACTTAAGGCGACTTATCATCATGCACCACTTAAGGCGACTTAATCTCGTGCACCATTTAAGGCGACTTTTCATCATGCACCACTTAAGGCGATTTTTCAATACTTAGAATAAATCTAAAACACATGCATCACTTAAGACGACTTAATCTCGTGCATCACTTAAGACGACTTAATATCGTGCACCACTTAAGGCGACTTTTCAATACTTAGAATAAATCTAAAACACATGCATCACTTAAGACGACTTAATCTCGTGCATCACTTAAGACGACTTAATATCGTGCACCACTTAAGGCGACTTTTCAATACTTAGAATAAATCTAAAACACATGCATCACTTAAGACGACTTAATATCGTGCACCACTTAAGGCGACTTTTCTCATGCACCACTCAAGGCGACTTTTCTCGTGCACCACTCAAGGCGACTTTATAATGCTTAGAGTAGATCTAAAAATAATTCTGATCGGAAGCAACCTCTTTATTCATTGATGGCACAAATTTGGCTTACATCGGATTAAACGATAAACAGCATACACCACTTAAGGCGATTTTACATCGGGCACCACTTAAGGCGACTTTCATCGGGCACCACTTAAGGCGACTTTCATCGGGCACCACTTAAGGCGACTTTCATCAAGCATGGTGTTTCTTCAAGTGTTCGCCACTAAAAGAATGCTTCAATACTCTGCCATCGAGGTCTTCCAATTTGTACGCATTTGGAGCTGGCATCCCCACGATCTTATAAGGTCCTTCCCATTTTGGTGACATCTTGTTGATTCGATCCAAAAGGGTAAACTCGTTGCGACGCCAAACCAACTCCCCGACGAAGAACTGTTGGGATTTTACTCATCGATTGTAGTACCTGGCCGTCGCCAAACACATTCGAGCTTGGACATCATCGGCTTCCCGCCTCTTCTCTTCGAGTAAGTCCAAGTCCAGACGTCTCATTTCATCATTCGTCAGAGGCTCGTAATATCTCATCCGATGGGACGCCACAGCTACTTCCACGGGGGCGACAGCCTCCGTGCCATAAACGAGGCCAAACGGAGTCTCCCCTGTTGATCGTTTGGGTGTCGTTCTAACAGCCCAAAGCACGTTTTCCAGTTCGTTCAGCCACTTGCCCTTCAAGGCATAGACCCTCTTCTTCAGGCCATCCATCACGATTTTGTTGGCTGATTCCACCTGACCGTTCGTCTGAGCATGGCGTACGGAAGCTGTCCGATGCTCGATGTTCAACTCCTCCAGATACTCCCTCACCTGAGAGCCGTTAAACGGTGGGCCATTGTCGCTGATCACCACCTTAGGAATCCCGTATCTGGACACAATATGGGTCTGGAGGAACTTGACAATCTGGTTCCCCGTCGTTCTGGCCAACGCCTTTGCCTCTATCCATTTCGAAAAATAATCGATAGCTACGAGTAAATACTTACATTGACCTTGTGCTTGTGGAAGAGGTCCCACCAAGTCGATGCCCCATTGCGCGAAGGGCCAAGCGCTCTTGATGGATGTCAGATTAGCGGCCGGAGCCACGATACTCGGGGCGTACCTCTGGCACGCGTCACAGGATCGGACCAACGCCGTCGCTTCCTTACTCATCGTAGGCCAATAATAACCCAAGTTCAACACTTTCCTCATAATGGATCGGGCTCCTTCGTGACAAACCGCGACCCCTTCATGTACCTCCTTCAGGATTCGATTCGTATCGGGTTCTGCCACACACTTCAAGTACGGAGTCGAGAACCAGCCCTTCTTGTACAGCTGATCGTCTAGCATCACGTAATTAGCCGCGATCCGACGTATCCTGTCACCTACTACCTTATCATCGGGGACTGCCCCCGTAGTCAGGTATGCGACTATCGGGGTCATCCAAGTGGGCTCTTCCTCCGGTTTTGCCTCAATGGTACACACCTGTGTCGGGTCGATGGTCGATAAGATCACCTTCTCCAAGAAGTGCACCTTCCGATTTTCTTCCAAGGGTGCCCCCAGGGCAAATTTGCTCAGGGCGTCTGCCTCTACGTTCTCCTCCCTCGGGATTGCCTCGATATCGAAGCTTTTAAAGCTCTCCTTCAGGGCTTGTACCTCGCGCAGGTACTTCTTCATTATCGGACTCCTCGCTTCGTATCGCCCTTGAACCTGGTTCACGATTAAGGCTGCGTCACACTTCACTCTCAAGTGATCGACTCCAGTGCCTTTAGCAATTTTCAGGCCCGTGATAAGGGCCTCATACTCCGCTTCCTTGTTTGTGGCCTTGAATGTTAAAGCCAAGGCATATCGGAGCGGCTCACCTCCACCCGGTGGTATCAACAAAAAGCCTGCTCCTGATCCGTCCGAACTCGAGGAGCCATCCGTGTACATTTCCCAGGTATTTTCCTCGTTTGGCTGTTCTGATTGCTCTGCCCTCTCTGGTTGTTCTTCTGTCGGGACCTCCATGGTTGCCCCCTCTACAGGGCCCGCTTCTTCTAGATCGGGGGCTGTAGATTCTGCTATGAAATCCGCCAACGCCTGGCCCTTAATAGCCGTTCTCGGAGCAAGGTGTATGCGAAACTCACTAAGCTCTACTGCCCATTTTACTAATCTCCCCAACGCATCTGGTCGGTTCAAAAAATGCTTCAAAGGCTGGTTCGTCAACACAGTAATCTCGTGTGCGTGGAAATAAGGCCTTAGTTTCCGAGCAGTAATAATCAACGCAAAGAGATACTTTTCAACGGCAGGATAATTTAATTCAGACTTGGCAAACGCCTTGCTTACATAATAGACGGGGACTTGATTACCCTCGACAACCTTCACTAACACAGAGCTAATGGAAAATTAAGAAACAGCCAAGTAAAGGTAGAGCGGCTCGCCTGGAACCGGTTTCGCCAACGGCGGGAGGCTGCGAAGGTGTTGCTTGAGTGCTTGGAACGCTTCTTCACACTTGGCTGTCCACTCAAACTTCTTGTTGGCCCTCAGGACTTCAAAAAATGGCATTGATCGGTCGCTAGCTTTGGACAGGAAGCGATTCATTGTAGCTAGTCGGCCGTTCAGTACTTGCACCTCCCGATGGTTTATTGGAGACTGCATCTCCTCAATCGCCCTCAGCTTCTCGGGATTCACCTCAATTCCTCTCTGACTCACCATAAAGCCCAAAAATTTCCCTGAGTGGACTCCGAAGGCGCATTTCGTCGGGTTTAATCGAACCTGATGAAGCCTCATCCGCTCAAACGCCATGGCTAGGTTGTGCACATGATCCCCAGCTTGTCGGGATTTCACCAGCATGTCATCCACGTAAGCCTCCATGGTCTCCCCAAGCATATCTCCGAACAGCTTGTTCACCATCCGCTGGTAGGTTGCTCCAGCATTGATCAACTCGAAAGGCATGACATCCTAGTGGTAGATGTCACTGTCTGCATAGAATGCTGTGTGAGGAGCGTCTTCCTTAGCCATCTTGATCTGGTTATAGCCCGAATATGCATCCATGAAGCTCAACAGCTCATGTCCCGACGTGGCATCTACCAGCTGGTCGATTCTCGGGAGTGGGTAGCAGTCCTTCGGGCAAGCCTTATTCAGGTCGCGGAAATCCACACACATCCGCCATTTCCCATTAGTCTTCTTCACCAGTACTGGATTAGCGACCCAAGTCTGGAATCGGAGTTCTTTAATAAACCCAGCATCGAGCAACCTGCCCACCTCCTGCTGGATCGCGATCTTCTTGTCCGTGCCCATCGGACGCCTTTTCTGCGTGATAGGCTTGATCGCGGGATCTATCTTCAGCTCGTGTACGATCACATCGGGAATGATTCCTGGCATATCGCTCGGGGACCAGGCAAATAGCTCCTTGAACTCCCTCAACAACTCAATCAATTTTTGGGCTGTCTCCTCAGTCAGAGCAGACCCGATTTTCACCTTCCTCTGGGGTCCGTCAATCTCAACTTCTTTTAGATCTTCTATGGGGGCGGGACGCCCAAACTCCTCTCTAGGATCTGTATCTGTCTGGAGGACAGTCATGGCCTCTCGTCTCCTCCTCCGGGTGGCGTTAACATAGCATTTTCGGGAAGCTACCTGGTCACCCTTGACTTCTCCGACTCCGTGGTCGGTCGGGAACTTCATCTTCTGGTGCACTGTCGAGGCAACCGCCATCAGGGGGTTGATGGTGGTTCTCCCGATGATCGCGTTGTAAGTTCCCGCGGAATCAACCACCACGAACTCCACGTTCCTCCTTTCTGATTTCCACCCACTACCAAACTCCACTGGTAAGGTGATTACTCCTAGCGGATAGGAGGTTGAACCAGAGAACCCGACCATCGGGAAGTTTGCCTCCTTCAGATCTTTCTTCGTTTTCTCATAGCCTCCAGCGCGTCCATAAATAGAATATCGGAGGAGCTTCCTCCGTCGATCAGAATTCGCTTCATCTCGTACCCGTCTACATCCAAGGTTACAACCAAGGCGTCATCGTGCGGAGTCTCCACGCCTATGAGATCCTCCGACGAAAAGGAAATCACCATTTCTTCCTTCAGGGTCCAGGATCGGGACCTCTTACCCAGCACCACCGCCGTAGGAATTCTAGAGGCATAAACCTCTCGGGAGGATGAAGTATCACCTCCAGCAGCAAACCCTCTGTGAATCACATTGATAGTGCCCCGTCTCTCCTTACGAGCACCGGATGACTCTGGGTCGGTTCTCTTCTTCTTTGGGGATCGATCGCGGGATCGGGAACGGGACCGCGATCGGGACCGAGAGCGGGATCGACACCGCTTATCCCCAACGAACTCCTTGAGCTTCCCCTTCTGGATCAGCTTCTCGATCTCCTTCTTCAGCTCCCGAAAATGGTTGGTTTCGTGACCATTTGCGCGGTGAAATCGGCAGTAGCGATCCGTGCGGGATCCTAAGAATTCTCCATCCTTCTTTGGGGGGTACCTGGAGATACCTTGTCGTTCCATGACTGTTAGTACCTCTGCCATGGAGCAGTTGAGAGGAATGTCGAGATCCTCCCGCTTGTCCTTCCTTAAAGAACGCCTATCATCTCTCCGACCAGAGCGACCTCGATCCCGACTGCCCTCGGGTTTACCCTTTGACTTACGATCGTCGAAAGGTTTAACCGACTGCTTCCCTTTATTCGACTTCGGGGGCTCCAGCTCTCCAGCGGCTATCTTCGACTCCTGGACATCGATTTGCCGTTTCACCCGCTTCTGTAGTGCCTCCATATTCCACACGGCTTTCTCAGCCACGCTGTGCATTAGGTCGGAACCATAGGGGGCCGTTAGGTTCCGAATGAATGTACAGATGGTTTCACCCTCCGAGATCTCCTCATCAATCTCCGCCACACTGGCGGTGTACCGCTGGTAATAGTGCGTCAGGGATTCGTCAGGCCTCTGTACCACCTGGGTCAGGGACCTCACACTCTTCAGCAAACGTCTACGACCCTGGTACTGCTGAATGAACCAGTCGTGCATATCTGCCCAGCAAGTGATGCAGCCTGGGGGTAGACTAAAGAACCAGGTCAGGGCTCTTTCCCCAAGTGTGTTCGGGAACAGCGTACACACTATATCTTCATTCGGGGCTCTTCCCAGACACGCCATGAGGTGCTTCTGGACATGACGAACCGAATCTCCTTCGCCATCGTATTCCTTTATCGTGGGGATACCCAACCCTGGTGGGGCTAGGGTGTCTATGAGTCGAGGAACGAAGGGATGAGTAGATCGATCCCTCAGCTCCGACACCAGCGGCTTCTGCTCTCCCATGCAGATGTTCACGATCTTTACCACCTGATCAGGGGTGATGGGACCATTCAGGGGAATGGTCCTGTGCTGTACTGGTCCTGGCCCATCAACCACGAATCTCTCTGGCTGAATGGACGCCCTACTCCTGTCCTGGCCTCGGGGCGGAGCCTCCTGTACGTTCCGAACCTCTGCTAGTGGGGGCGCTTCTTCTAACGGGGGCATCTCCTCTTGCCTCCTTGCGGCCTCTCTCCGATCTAAGAGAGCCTCCACGGCTGCCAAAAACATGAGCATGGCTTCTGCCACAGCTCTTGTCAGGTCCGTAGCTGGGGGAGCCTCCTGCTCTCTATTGCCTTGGTGCTGAGCGGCAATCTCTTCGGGACCTTCATTATGCCCCCCCTGTCTGGGAGAGCTCAGCAGCGGGATGGTTCTGGTTTTCCTCCTGTTCCGGTAATGAATTCAGAGTTGTTGCAGCGGGGTGACGAGAGCCACCAGATTGTCCTTGCCTTCTTTGCTTGCCAGCCGCCATTAAATGAGTAGAAGGCATATCAGCTTTTTGTTTGATTCCCACAGACGGCGCCAATGTTGGATCACGGTGGAACTCCGGTACGGTCTTTGACAGCGATCCTAGCTCCTTCGCTCCACGCAATCCTGCAAGAGGGGATAGACCGGGCGGTGACCCAGATTCCCTCTCCGATGCTTAAATGAGTACTTCGTCCGGACTGGCAAGCAATAATCTCAAGTAATGTATTTCAACCTAAGTGATCTGAGGTGACCCCTTTCCCTTTTATTGGCGAAGAGATACATCAGTTACCTGGTAGACCATTGGGGGTGGTTAGTCCATATCCCGCGTATCTCGGATGTGATCCCGCCTATCTAGGCCATGATCTTGCTTATCTCGGCCACGCCCCGCGTATCTCGGCCACGCTCCGTGTATCTTAACCACGTTCCGCGTATCTCGGCCACGCCCCGCGTATCTCGGCCTTATCCTCTGATAACGAGTCCCGACTATCATCGGGGACTCCAGAGTTATCTCGTTGTGTCACCGCTCGGGGCCCCTCGTCATCGTGACAGGGCCTATTGTTCTCAGGGATTCTTCATCGTGGCCTACTCAGAGGCATCTCATCGGGAGCGTTCCGCTCGCCTGTCAGGTCCGACTCTGTCGGGACCTTTCATCCTCGGGCTCTCTCCGTCGGGATCCTTTGTCTGGGCCATCTTGGCCTTCGTTTAGGGCCCACCGGGCCTATTTGCCGTTTCCTCACCGTTAAAGGGTCTAACGGCTGTAGTCGAACCCATCATATAATTTAAGAAGATATATTAAAATAAATAAATTATTATTTCTTAACCTATATTTCTAATAAAAATCGTTACCCAAGAAAAATGGACAGGAAGTCCTATGTTTCGTGTAGTGAGATCAGTTGCCACTGATCCGCGGTCGTATTTGACCAACGATGAGTGGTTGATAGGATCCGATGTATACTTTAATGCTGCTTGCATACTTGATAATCAGGAACAGTCATATATATAATATAGGTAATCCTTAAAGGGATTTTCGACCGTTCTCAGACTGTTAGTTGTGTCATGTCATCATGGGTGGAGTAGGTAAAATAACTAGCAAATATTTTAAGGGTTAACACGTATTTTGGCCTATGATGTTTGACAACTTTTGGGTTTTGGTCAATGATGTTTTTTTTACCTAGTTTTGGTACCATATGTTTGCATATTTTTTCTAGTTTTGGTCTAACCGTTACATTCCGTCCATTTTTTGACATGTACAAGTCACGTGATCCACCATAAACTTTCAATTTTTTCAATTTAGTCCCTCTAATACTTTCCTAACCTTTTTTTGGTTCAATTTAGTCCCGAAGTTTCAAAAATTCAATTGGACCTATTGTCCAATTGGGGTCAATTTTGAAACTTCGGGACTAAATTGAACAAAAAAAAGGGTTAAGAAAGTATTAGAGGGACTAAATTTAAAGTTTAGAATGAATCACGTGACTTGAACATGTCAAAAAATGGACGGAATGTAACGGTTAGACCAAAACTAGAAAAAATATGCAAACATATGGTACCAAAACTAGGTAAAAAAAACATCATTGACCAAAACCCAAAAGTTGTCAAACATCATGGACCAAAAGACCCGTTAACCCATATTTTAATGATCGATCGAGCACTAGTGGAATTATATATAAAGAAAATTAGAGTCATAATTCTTAGGGATCATTTATGTTGAGTATACGAGGGCAGCAACAGGACATATTTGGATTCAGATTATAAGGGTAATATGTTATTTATGAATATTTATTAATTCTTATATATTTTATAAGAAATCGGTTAGATGAAATGATGATTTTCAATGATCCATACCATAGTAACTAACTAAATGTCCCAAGACGGAAGATTAGTTAGTTAATAGGCGTGCATAAAAATTCCAAGTCAAATGCAAGTAGCCATGAAATTGTTTAAATATTAATAAGAACAAATCAAGAGAATGACAGGTAATGTGTGATCAAGCACATCGATCACCTCTAAAGTTAGCTAGCTAGCTAGTTTCTTTAATTGACAATGATTCTCCTCTGGAAACACAATACGATGAATGGGAGGGTTGGGTTGACCACATTTGTGGTCGCATTGGCAGTAGCGAAGGTTGTGACAGGTCGATCCATGATCCTAGGTGGTTCCAGGGTGAGGGGTATTAATGGTGATGCCGAAGGGAGGTCGTGGGTGGTTAAGTCAACAACGGTGACATGCACGCCCACGTACGGGTTCCTGCCCTGCACCACAGAACTATGGGGGGAGCTGTTCCTCATTGTGGTCTACAATTACTTGACAGCAGTAGGATCCACGTATGTATCAAAGGGCTCAGATTTGTTCTTTCACATGTTTGGGACAGGTATCTTAGGTGCTACCCTTTTCCAAATGCTTGGTACTCTTCCACAGATGCTCATCATGCTCACTTAGTCTCCTCCTCTCTCTCTCTTCACACCATTAATTAATTAATTACTAGTTAGTTGTTAACATTCTGTCACAGTTTCAACACACATTGCAGTATATAATTTGTATCTATCAACTCTTATGTCACATTAACTACTACTAATTTAATTTGTCTAATCTATCTTCTGATACTGCTTTACCCTGTAGAATAGGTTGCTCTTGCTACAGTAATGAAAATAATGATGCACTTGTTTATTTAATTTTCGGGTTATTACCCTAAAACCAGTCTTAATAGGTTATGTTAATCTCTATCCTAGATTTAAAGTGTTGATCAATATTCTATGTCCCAACTATCAAATTTTGTTGATTTCCACTTTTTTTTTCTAAAAATGAACGAAACAAAAATATGTTTTTTAAGCATTAAATTAGCCCACTCAATAAGTGACATATTTTATACTTCAGAAAAGTGAAAAATATGTTTTTGTTAATTAAAACATCAATTTTAACTCCAATATCAATATAAAAAAGTGAAAAATAACAAATCGATGGGTTTTGGATGGCAGCGTCAATACTTACATCAGATTCAGACACACAAGAATCGATGGCTGCAATGATCATGGCAATGCTTGCTGGTTCTACCATCTTCAGCCTAACCATTGTTTGGGGTTCCGTTATTGCCTTTGGCAGTCAGCAACTAATTTCTCCATCCCACCACAACTCAAACTTGGCCATCAACATCAACCCTTCTTCATCTACAACATCATCATTCAACTATGATAAAATTCTCAACACATCTTTCAGCTCAAGTATGTTCCTTTTTGTTTAATGCATTTTAATTTAATAATTCGCGCCTAGCTATTATAATTCATTTGTATGAAACATTATTATTTATGCATTGCAGGTTATGGTGTAAGGACTGATGAAGACACCAAAGTAGTAGCAAGAATTTTAATATTTGAATCAATCATCCCTTTTCTCATCCTCCAGTTGGCTCAAATTCTAACTTCATCCACAACCAAAACAATCGTCGTCTTAGTTACTCTCATCATTACTGTCACCTTACTCCTAATTTACATCACGTATGAGGTACTTAATTAAACTCATCATCATATTTACTTCATATATAACAATTAATGTTTATAACGTAACCTTCAAAATTAAGCGCAGATATTCAAGCCATGGATTCAGGAAAAAAACTACGAATACATAATCAGAAAAAATATGCAACATAGTTTTCTACAGCAATATCTCACTTCGTCTGGCAAACCAAATCAAGCTTTGATAAAAGAGTAAGTACTACATCCAATTTTTTGCCTAAAATAATATATAGTGCACATTTTTGTGTGTCTGATGAGCTGGTTTACATAATTTTTCTGATCTCATATGCAGTCTCTTCCACAAGATAGACAAGAACAGTAACTCTAAAATATCAGAAGCTGAACTCTACGCATTCATTTTGGGGATTCAAATAGAAGAAGTTGGTTTAATTAGTACAGATGAATTTTCTCAGAAAGTGATGAATGAATTCGACACCTCCCGCGACACACACATAAATGAGACCGAGTTTGTCCAAGGTATTTCAAACTGGCTGACTGAGGCTCTTGATGATTTTCCATCAACAAATTCTAAACGGGCTACATCTATTTCACAGGTGTGCAATATTAGGGAATAAATATATTTTATAATTATATACTGATTAAGTTATATATATTTTCAATATTGTTGTGATGTGATATCTTTGTTGAAAACCGATTTGACAAAATTTGCAGAGGAGTACTGAAGAACAGCAAAGTTTGATTTCACAGAGTAGTAATAAAAAAAGAGTGACTACCACAACAAAGCCATCAGGAAAAGCATGGTGGAATTACACAAAAGCTGTGTTTATGATACTCTTTGGAACCGGTGTTATGTTGTTGATTGGGATGCCCTTGATGATTAATGTTCAGGGTTTTGCGAGTGCTGCCAACATACCATCCTTTTTGATATCCTATGTTATCATACCCTTGTCCATGGGTTATAGGCAACTCCTAACTGCCGTATCTACCGCTAGGAAGAAGACTGTAAAGGACATTTCCCTATCACTCGCTCAGGTACATAATAACCTTTAGTGTTTAATACTTAATCATTACATCAATCACTTGCATGGTTTGTCTTTTTGTTATCTTCAATTTTTTTTTTCTTTTATATTTGATACATCACTTATTTTAAGTACTATTTACTAGCACTCCATTACTCAACTCACCTAATTAGAGGCTCACCGGTGTTGGGGTGAGCATGTGCCAGACCTGGTCAGTTGGTTTAGGAGACCATGTTTGACATGAATTCGAGTCAGGGTGATTCCGGTGGTTTAACCAATTGGGTGATGAGTTGGAGTCAGAGAGTACTCAGAAATAACACGTAGGATAAGTGAGGAATCAAATATTAAAAGACTAATTCAAAAATACCAAAAGGACAAGCCACTTATAAGTGAGGTACTGATTAGCTTTTATTTCATATATATAATAATAATAAACCAAAAGCTAAATATAATTTAGATGTAAATTGCGCACTCTCTATTGCGACGAGGCTTTTTTTATAGGCGTGTTTTGTGAAAAAATGGTATTGTCTATGCAGGTATATAATGGTGTATTTATGAACAATATGTTGTCTCTTTCCATCTTCCTTGTAATTGTGTACGTAAAGGACATATCATGGGACGTGTCGGCCGAGGTCCTGGTGGTGCTTTTGATTTGCACTCTAATGGGTTTCCTGAGCAGCTTCCTGACCAAATTTCCATTCTGGATAGGGGTCTTTGCTTACACACTCTACCCTATCTCTATTCTCATCCTCTATCTCCTAACAAAGGTTTTTGGTTGGTAAATATTTATCAACATCAACATCTTAACATATGGACATTCAGCAAAATCAAGTAGAGAGATGATGAAGTATATGTTTTGCCTCCTCAGTTTGCAAATATTCACATGGTATGTGTTTTGCCTCCTCGTGTTGTTTTTTTATATTGAAAGACACACTTATGTGAATTTGGTCAATAATGTTTGAATTTGAGATTTTATAATTATTTTTGAAATTTACAG
Organism: Clarkia xantiana subsp. parviflora; assembly: GCA_036873135.1. Classification (NCBI taxonomy): domain Eukaryota; kingdom Viridiplantae; phylum Streptophyta; class Magnoliopsida; order Myrtales; family Onagraceae; genus Clarkia; species Clarkia xantiana. Next base: position 21,937,192 of record JAPTYO010000011.1, read on the forward strand.
TTTCTATACCAACATGGGTATTATCAAAGGGACGAGATGAAAGATTAAGTTACAAATATTATCGGAAAATTCTGTCAAACATACAACATGTTTGAAAAAGATGGTTTTATGAACAATATGTTTTAAAATATGCAAAATATTTGAAAAATATTCTTTTAATGTTTTAAAATGTACATTTTGTTTGCAATAAATGATGCTAAAATGACATTCCTGTTACGAAAGTATAGAGCTAATGGAAAAGAGAATTTAGAGATGATCTTATTATCACACATAGGAGCCCTTATATAGGGATTACATATACTTGTGGAGAAAGTAAATTTAATACTAGGAAAGTCTAAAAAAGGAAAATGGTATATACACGTAATATTGAACATCACTAAATATATTCATAACACTCCCCCTTGGATGTTCATAAGGGAATTGTGCCTCGTTAAAACCTTATTAGAAAAAACCCATTGGGATAAAAATCTAGTTAAGGAAAAAGAGTACACAATTATGGATCCCTTTTTGTAAGCTGCCTCGTTAAAAACCTTACCAGGAAAACCCGATGAGATAAAACCTTGGTTAAGGGAAAAGGAGTGCAGCGGTGTAGATTCTCCCCCTGATGAAGACATCACGTAATTTCATTAAGTCGACGCAATTCCGTATTTTTCACCAATCTTCAAATTTCGTAGTCGGTAAACCTTCAGGAATAAATTCGCACATACTTGTTGGATGTTATGTTGCCTTCTTCTAAACATCGTGGATGAAAAATAACTTGGGAAAATATGTTTCATCTTGTCTCCTTTGATATAACAATCTTCAACTCGAGCTATATAACCTGCATTATCTTCATATATATAAAATTTGTACCACAGGTTGTGCATATATATCTTACGACACAATTTATTTATGCGGGTAATAATTTGTATCCACTGGCTTCCACCTTCTGCATTTTTCATGTTAATACTTGCATCTTTTCAAACTTTGGCCAATCATAATATTTTTTTAACATATTGAGCTCAAGATCCTCGTCTTATTTTATGATTTCACTCATGAATAATATTCAAAACAGTTGTCGACAACTTGATATGCATGGTTCCATAAATTCCTATTAATAACATAACTCATCGAGATCTCTTTATTACAATTATTTTCAGGTACCAAACCACTTCTAGGGTTTCATATTTAGCTATGTCTTTACTTATTTTGGGAAATCACCTCCATAATAAGACCATATTTATCTATTTTCTTTCTATGCTCCATTCTTTTATCAATAAAATTTATTTGGAACCGATATCACACGCTTTGGGAGTGAGTTATTTTCATTATTGTTCGTCTTAACTGGACGTTTCAAATTGGAGCATTTGCAGCCGGTAATTGACTAATGACTTTCTAGGTCTCATAAAGTCACTTATTGGTTGTATTTGAAAATGCTCATCTCTTTGAACTTCATGTTCATATTCTCATAATGCGAGGATCTAACTGAGATAATAACAAAATATATTTTTTTTCAGTCAATCTATTTTCTGCCAGCTGCTTCTTTTCTCCCCCTAATGTTGGGAAAGTTGTTCATCAATGACAATCATCAACTCTTGCTTTAAAATATATATCAGTCATTGTTCCCAATAAATTGTTTATATCAAACATATTTTTCCCAACAATCAATACCCATCTTAGTGCGCTGCGGTGGAGCAATTCAAATATATATCGCACTTCATAAATTCATATATGAGAAATTTGTGTCTTCACCAAAAATTGGTTGTAATGGGGAGAACTGTGATTTTAACATTGGCTTGATGCGCAGTTATATTGCTGCTTTCATAATAGCATGCAGCTGTTCTCAATTTGCTCTTATTGGTAGCAGTTTAGCTATTTAATTGGAGGCTCTTTGTAACTTTTATGCTATACTGCGAATCTAGACATGCAATTATCTGATTCTTATATGAAATATCAACTTTTAATATCATCATCATTCTTTATTGCATAATCTTGAAATTTTGCTATTGCAAATTCGTGATAATTAATGCACATGCGACCATATTGTAGATGCATCTTTTAAAATAATATATCGATCCACATGGCAGGTGAACGGGCCCATATTGACCTTTATAACTTCCACAAACAATGGGATTTTATCCCGAACTTAGTTGATGATGATCCCATAATGAATTTTCCTTGAAGCAAGCATTGTAATGATTTATGGAGAATCTTCAAGTTCTTCCAAATAATATCTTGCACATCGTAACTGAACCGGAATGGTCTGTAACCGGTCATGCCAAATATCTTATTATATGTGTAAAACTTCTGATTTACCTCTATGTATCAGTAAACTTCAGGTTTACCGGAATATATAATCAATCAAGCCAATATTGGCGGTAAACTTCTGGTTTACCATGATATGTATTTATTTCATAATCTGCAAGAGATATATTGTGTATCTTTTGTAACACATTCGGCATGTTTTTATTTTGTTTATCTTCATCATAATGATGATTGCGGAGTAATCAATTCTTTATAATAGCAAAATAAATATGAAGTATATGAAAGCATATAAATAACATTACTAGAAAAAATGCATAAACGTAAAATAAATAACTCTGTATAAATGCTCGATTTCATGATCGTCATGATCATTTATCACTAAAAAAAATTAGGATCTTCATTATCCTTATTTGTAGCTTAATATCTTTAAGGATATTTTATTTTTATATCTCAAAATCCATTGGGATATTCAGATCCCATTTTCATCATTCAAGATCATTTATTCTAAATAATTTAGGATCTTTAGGATCTCTTTTTATAATTCAGGATCTTTAGGATCTCTGTTCATAATTTAAGATCGTTAGGATCTTTGGGATCCTTTACTTATAATTCTAGATCTTCTAGGATCTTCAGGATCATTTATTCATAACTCATGATTTCTTGGGATCTTCAGGATCCCTTATTTATAATAAATAATTCATGATATACATGATTTCTTTGTATGCATGAAGATCTTTAATTCACAAATACAATGTTTCAGATCCCCATTTTCGTACATTCTAGGATCTTCCGGATCCTAAAATTAATAATCTTTGAGCTTCTGAATAACTCTTAATTTTCGGGATCATTATATTTTATAATGAAATTCAATGAGCATAATGATATATGTATATAATAAATAAAATGCAGTGCAAGAAATAAAAAGTAACTGTAAATGCAGTGCAATAAATATAAATATAAATATAAATATAAATACGGAATTTGTAAATGCGGAATTTAAAAATAAATATGAATATTCATAATCTTGATCTTTAGGATCATAATGTCGGATCTTCGGGATACGATATTAGTATAGAATGCAATTTTCTTTATTGCAATATCCCAGTATCAAATAATATTTGCTATTGAGGCCAAATTTTGCCTAATTTCATTGCGCTTCATAAAATTATCAATTTCCGCGCTGCATAATATCACTAATTTTCTGCAAGCGTCACTGCACATATCAAAATTATCATTCTTCCAAATCAATTGGACTTTGTATTCTTTTCATGCAATCTTTCTTTATAAGATGCATCATCGTTCTTTATCGATATCATGATGATGCTAGCAATTTTATCTATTTCAAAATCAAAATCAAGTGTTTCCACGACCATGATGATTATAACATATTTGTATTTGTACTCTATCGAGTTGTCATTTATTATAAACTGCAACACTCACTTATGGGAGTGCGCTATATCCTCGTTATTTCATACATATCAACACACACTTCAGGAAGTGGAATATATTATCATTGTAATCGTAATACTCACATCAATACTTAGAGAGGATATCATCATCACTATAATCTCAAACTACAACACTCACTTCAGGAAGTGGAGTATATCTTCATTATAGTCAATGCTCACTTCAGGGAGCGTAGCATATTTAATGGGTGATGCATATAATTTTGATTCTCAATAACATATGGATATATTTCAGCATCTCATGTATTACACACTCGCTTGAGGGAGTGGAGCTATATCAATACATGTAATTTTATATATAGATTAATAAAATAACCCTTCACATGTATGTATATACCATGTTTAAATATAAATAAATGATCATTTATCTAATTCATGCACAGTAAACACCATGTTTGTCAAGATCCAAACTTTTATGAAAGTAATCGATGGTGGATTTAATCATCATCTTCAATCGAAGGTTATATTCCCTCTTGTTAATTCACCATGGTTTCGGATGATCACATGTGCACCAACGTCCGCCTTATTACGTAATTTCGTTCTCTCCCTGTTGTATCTCAACTTGCTCAAAAGTAAAGAAAGCAAATCAATTAGTATCAGTACTCAACTTTATATAAGTAATAATATTTAAATATGTATGACAAATTGAATAATGCTAAAATTGCGTCCCATCATAGAAGTGACCCGTTGGAAATTCTGTCTATTAAGGAATGGTTGATCTACTCGTCGAGGAAGGCTACGTTGGTAAGAACTGAGCAATTTCGTGCTGATAACGTGTTACGAAAGTATAGAGCTAATGGAAGAGAGAATTTAGAAATAAACTTATTATCACACATAGGAGCCCTTATATAGGGATTACATATACTTGTGGAGGAAGTAAATTTAATACTAGGAAAGTCTAAACAAGGAAAATGGTATATACACGTAATATTGAACATCCACTAAATATATTCATAACAATTCCCTCCATTTAATGTTAATTGTCCCGTTAAGTAGACTAGGTATTTTCCCGCGCACCGTGCGCGGGGTTCGTTATTTTATGGAGTAATTTTATATATATTATGTGATTTTTAGTTGATACTAAAATATTTTATTGCAATAATTTTTTGGGTTTTTTTTAATTTCAAAATTTATTTGGAAAATGGTGTGCCAAATTTTAGAACCTCAAAATGGAGTAAACCCTAAGCACATGTATTAGACTGACACCAATAAATTAAAATAAATTAGAATGACAAATATGTTGATGTTTTTTTGTATGCCCAAGTTATATCCCTATGTGGCTTTCATATAAGGGTCCATGCGGACTTTTCATATAATGCCTAGTCAAAGAACTTCAATTGTTATGCTACAAATTTCTCAATTTAAGTATCAAGACTCATAAATTAGTGTCATTTTGTACATCCATTTGTCGTAAAATTATTAATACCAAACTAAATCAGTGCCTTGAATTGCAAACCTCATCCACTAACTTGGACGGCATTGCAGAGTACCGCCTCTAACAAAACGTCATCAACCTCTTCACAGATTGCAATTTGCAAGTACTTATTGGTTGTATTGTTTTTCATGATGTGGGACACACTTTTGGTGTAGATCTTCTCCCGAGCTGAACTATCGTAGATACCAACCGCAGTGACACGAATGGGCCATTTCCCATAGTAAGTTTGATGTATTGGTCAATTACAGCAAGGTAGTCTCTTTTGTTGCAGCAGTTGACGACTACCATAAGTGCTCGGTGGATATCATCAGCAAGAAGCTACAAATTATTATCATATAAAGGTTATTATCAAGGGCTTAGGTCATCATAACAGTTGTATACACCAAGATTCGACTGAGGCGAAAACATTCTTCCGTTGTAAAAGATCTTGACCCCGGGTGCATCGGTCATCGAGCTTGTTTGTCTCCGTCGGCTCCTCTGATGGGTGTTCATGGGAACAACCATATCCTCACTCAGAGCCCAGAGACTGAGGAGGGTTTGAGGATGATGCCTCGAGAGCAGCTGGCTTGGCAGGCTTGTCAGCAGAACTCGAAGAAAGATAAATACACCATTCAGTTATCAAATTATGGAGAAGAAAACTGCCTTATTCTCAAACATCTAATGTTTAGTGCATTAATCATTTTTTGTCAATCACAAATAGGAACCACACATTTTAGCCAAATGCAAATAGGTGAATTTCAATAAATTAGGATGAGAGAATACGAATTATGCCTATCAAGAGCCTAAGCTTTCTTCGTGAAATACGTCGAGAAGAGAACTGTATAGGCATGCTTGGGAAGAGAATCTTACTAATACTGCTTATCTTTCAACGAAGCCTCCGCCTGAACGCATTCATTCAGAACCTGACACAACAATCAAATATTTTTCAATCTTGAGATCAAGGTTAATGATATTTCTTTCCTTTAGTTATAGCAGGAGAATCAATGCATAGATTACCTTATGTTTCTCAGCACGTCAATGTGATCCAAAGCACCAAAAGACCCAAAGCTTAAAAGATTGTAGAAAAAAATACCTTCTTTGTACATCAAGCTTTGCAACATAGACACTTTTTGTTTTGTCTTCTCCTTCATTGTACAAACCAGTACCCAACTTCCTGTAGTGTAGTTACGAAGGCACCGAGAAATTCTCCATCTGACGGCTGAAGTGACAACATCTTTCAACACTGACAATCGGCCAAGGAAACTCCTGACCCTTCAGTTCCGAGGGAGACGAATCGATAGAAGAACTTGTGTCGGATCTAAATCTAACCTACGGCGAATTACGTTTTAGAAAACGTGGATTTTGAAAAGAGTCGCCACTAGTTAATTAAGGCTAACTAGATCCTAAATTACTTAAGCGAATAACAAATTAAACACCTAAGTATAAAATCGGTCTACGATCAGAATTCGAATTCGGGGATTCTGTTACGAATAAAAAAAACTTTTTTTATTACGCCCTTTCGGTACTCAATTTCACTTAAGTTGCCAATTCAATTATCTAAATATATGTTATATCAAATTAATTTAACTATACCAAGGTTAAATTTGTATCATATACAAAATTATTATCAAATATCGACCTGGTCTATAACTAATTGTAATTCATAACTCTTAATTAAAATGAAATCCAAAAAATATCAAAATTATTAAACATGCTCAAATTTATACAAAACCCAACATAAATTTAACATACATACATGATTTACCTAAAATTTAACCAATTACATTTATTAAAATACCTATTTAATTATAATATAATAATATAATAACAAATAACAGAAATTGAATAAACAGATAAATTATATAATAATATAATATATAATGAAAATAAAAAAAGAAAAAGAGAAAAAAAATCACGGGGTTACCTGTAGGGGTCTGGCAGTTGGCTGGTCGGAGTTTTGGAATGCGGCGACGGCAACGGCAACAGCAAGGGCTCCGGCAGGGGCGGTCGAAGGACGGGGCGGCAGCAAAGGCAGCGAACGGTGGCCGGAGATGGACATGGAAAACTCCAGTCCGGTCACGATAGGGGCGAGCTGTGGCGGAGCTTGGCGGGTATGACGCGTCGGGAAGGGCGGCGTGGCAGCAGGCGGCCCAGACGGTGGGGTGAACGGACACAGACGCGGTGGCTCGCCGGTGGTCGGGGGTGCTGAAGGTCACCGGCGTCGGAGGTATAGCAGGAGCGGGAAGGGTGAAATTTTTTTCACTAAAAGACAAAATATTACGAACTTCGAGAAAAGCTGATTTATTAATGCTTCTGGTGTTTTTTTTTTGTGTTCTCTACAATGTAAACCTAGACCCCTATTTATACTAAAAACCTAGCCTAGTTACAGATAAAATATAAATAAAAAATAGCTAACGGATAATTATTCTAGAGAATATTCTTAAGGATATATATCTTTACAGGTAATTATTTTTTGAATAAAAAATAATATCTCGAGATAAATATCTTACAGATTATTTTCTAAAAATAAAAAAAAAAACTAATTATTATATATATATATATATATATATATATATTTAAATATTCCGAAAATATTAAATATATTCGAAATAATTTAAAATATATTTTATAATAATTTCCCTAATGTGCCCTTGAGCATTTTTGGAGACTTTGTGGCTTGACACGTCCGGAATTTGACGTATCATGTGTAACGTTGTTACGTCCGGGTCAAAATCGAGTGTTTACAGTTTGCCCCTCTTTGGATGGACTCCCGTAGAACGTGTTCGAAGGGGTTTGTCCAAAGATGAAGAAACACTGATTTTGACCAGAAAGTATATTCTCTTCCAATTCTTCGAAGTCTTCAAGGTGGCTCATATGCTTATTCTGGTGCGGAAAGATAAAACATTTTTCGGCGAGACGCCTGTTGGCGGTGCCTCCATTAGCGATGCAGAAAGTAATGCCTCCAGTGGCGGTGCGAAAAAGTAAAGCCTCGGTCGGCGGTGCCCCTGTTGGCGGTGCCTCCGTTGGCGGTGCAGAAAAGTAAAGCCTCCAGTGGCGTGCGGGAAAGTAAAGCCTCCAGTGGCGTGCGGGAAAGTAAAGCCTCCGGTGGCGTGCGGGAAAGTAAAGCCTCCAGTGGCGTGCGGGAAAGTAAAGCCTCCGGTGGCGTGCGGGAAAGTAAAGCCTCCGGTGGCGTGCGGGAAGTAAAGCCTCCAGTGGCGTGCGGAAAAGTAAAGCCTCCAGTGGCGTGCGGAAAAGTAAAGCTTCCAGTGGCGTGCAGAAAAGAAAAACCTCTTTCGACGATGCCTCCAGTGGCGTGCGACAAGGAAAAGCCTCCAGTGGAGTACAGTAAAGTAAAAACCTCGATCGACGATGCCTCCCGTGGCGTGCGACAAGGAAAAGCCTCCAGTGGCGGTGCAGAAAGTAAAGCCTCCAGTGGCGTGCAGAAAAGTAAAAACATAGATCGACGATGCCTCCAGTGGCGTCTATTGGAGAAGAGCTTCTAGTGGCGTTGGTTGGATAAGGGCCTCGAGTGGCTTGACGACTTGAATGCATGTCCCTAAATTTTGCCTAAATTGCGCATGACGCAACAACTTAGCGGGATCTTCTTTTTATTTTTTTTTTTAATCTCTCATATTCTCTCCTTTTTGCCACGGTCAAAATTTTAAACCGTGCCCCTCGGTTTTCCTAATTTTTTCATGGATTGCCCCTTGGGGTTTTTATTCCATCAGGATTTTATTTTCTCTCCTTTTTCCATGATTGCAATTTCTGAATTTGCTATCATGCCCCTCATTTCCTAATTTTGCCTAGGCTGCCCTTTCGGGTTTTCAACCTAACGGAAGCGCTCTATTTTGGTAGTCGATTAAACGGTGGCTGTGACCCGTACTTTATTTCCCGTCTCGATGCGAGAGTATTTGTAGCCATTTGGAGGGTGGCTGTGACCCTTTTCTCACTGTCTTCAATGTCGCGAGAGCTCTTTTGATTTGTAGCCATCTGGAGGGTGGATTTGGCCCTTTTATTTATTTCCATCGTCGATGTTCCGGAAGCGCTCTTTCGATTTGTAGCCGTTTTAAGGGTGGCTGTGGCCCTTTCAAATGATTTCCCGACCTCACAAGATTCACGAGAATACTCTTTATATCTAGGCATTTTGAGGGTGGCTTTGGCCCTTTCAACAATCTCCCATCCTCTCAGGATTCGAGGAACATTCTTTGTAGGTAGCCATTTTAAGGGTGGTTGTGGCCCTTTCACTCATTTCCCGCCTTCAATGTTGCGAGAGTGCTTTATATCTGTAGCCGTTTGAAGGGTGGTTGTGGCCCTTTATTTTGTAGTCGTTTTAGGGACGACTGTGACCTTTTTTTATTTTCCCGCCCTTACAAGATTCGTGGGGTCACTCTTTTATCTGTAGCCGTTTGGAGTAGGCCTGTCAACGGGTCACAACCCGTGACCCGTGACCCGCGGGTCACCGACCATACGACCCGTGATTGACCCGGGGGTCACCACAGGTCAGGGGTCGCAGACCCGTACCCGGGGTCACGGGTCACGGGTTGACCCGGGTCTGACCCGTGACCCGGGTCAGGGGCAGGTGTCCTTGTGGAGTGATGAATTATATCAGCCTTGTCCAAAAAGAGAGAGAGCATGGCTTTGACAATTGACATGCTTAATTATCTGTGATGAAGAAAGACTGATTCAGCATCCCATGCAGCACAGTGTTATTCAAAGAATTAAAGCGATGGTCTCAATAACTTAACTGATAGAAAGAAAAGAAGGTTGCAGAGTGACAATAAAGCATATTTGTCCAACACTGTGTCACGGGCCATGAAATTAGAATTTAGAAATAAATTAGGATTTTTTTTTTTGGCCATGAAATTAGAATTTAGAAATTGTAAAATAAAAGAAAAAAAAAAAAGATATCGACACGGGTCACGGGCCGGGTACGGGTCGTTGCCCTAAACCCGTACCCGGCCCGGCCTCAACGGGTCATTAACGGGTTGACCCGTAAATGACCCGTTGGTGTGACTGGGGTCACCCGTACCCGACCCGTTCACGGGTCGTTTGCGGGTCGTTTGCGGGTCGCGGGTAATTTTGACAGCCCTAGTTTGGAGGGTAGCTGTGGCCCTTTATTTTGTAGTCATTTTTGGGACAACTGTGACCCTTTTTATTTTCCCGCCCTCACAGGATTCGCGGGGTCACTCTTTTATCTTTAGCCGTTTGGAGAGTGGTTGTGGCCCTTTTACTTATTCTCCACTTTTGATGTTGCGGAAGCACTCTTTATCTTTAACCATTTGAAGGGTGGTTGTGGCCCTTTATTTTGTAGTCGTTTAAGGGACGACTGTGCCCCTTTTATTTCTTCACTGCTCTCACAATATTAGCACAAACACTCTCTTTATTTTCCTATAGCCGATTAAAGGGCGGTTGTGACCCTAAAGAAAACTGAGTTGTTTTTTTTTTTTTTTGCTTTTTTCATCTCACCTTTTTCCATGATTGCCCCTGCGGGTTTTCAATCATGCCCCTCTCCCTGACTTTTGCCTAGGTTTTCAACCTAGCGGGAATTTATTTTTTCTCTCTTTTTTCTTTTTTCAAATGGAAAGAAAATCTACAGAAACTAATCAACAACAACTATGGTACATGCCCCTAATAGCATATTAAACCTTTTAATTTCTCGGAACTTCTCCGGAGGAAAACTTGTCAAATAAGTTGATTATGTCGATGTCTTGAATGGAGGATCCTTTCAATGGGTGGACGACACCGACAATAATTTCTTCTTCTTCTTCTTCCTCTCAAATGCTCTTTCATTAGCACGGTCGATCTTCATGGAATCTCGATCTTTTTTAATAGGAAGATCTCTGGATGTCTTCTATCTTCGACTATGCTTGATCTTAACAGGAATACCCCACGGCTAGATTTGACCTATTCATAATTCGTCGCATGAATGGCCTGATTAACGAACACACATGGATGGTTTTGAGTTTGGCACAGTAGTCCGCAAATGGTAAACTTAGGCATAGATATCGTCCGAGGTATCTGGGATAAATTCGATAGCTGGCATAAGAATGGTCGGCGAGCGAAGGGCCATACACGAGATGTGTTCTTCAAGAGTTTTGATTTGAATGATTATCCAAGCTGCACAATGAGTAAGGAAAAACTCAAATTTCATGGATAAAAATGATCACAACTTCTCTTACCTGAGAGTTGGATTTTTCAGTGGGCAATGTGCTCGCTATGCGACTGGACCTGCTGCATGTCCTGATTCTCCTGCTCCATAACTTGTATATGTACACCTGCTGAAAAGTATATGCCCCTAGTGGCAGACTGAAAATTTCGGAACTTTTTTCGAAAAAGGATTTGGTTGATCGAGTCAAGCTACATTGATCGGCACATTGAATCTTCACAGGATTCTTGACGATCTCTTGAAATTTTCTCATCCCCTGACATGGGAGATGCCCCATGGTTACCGCTGAATGGTTTAAACCTGACCACATAACGGTTGTATACCTCGTCTTGGAAAGCGTATGAATTTCGCAAATGGTAGGTGAAATTTTCACGGAAACTCTTCGAGGCGCTCACGTTTCACACGGTTGCGGCATTTGTTGAAGTGGTCATCCGACCTGCAAAAGAGTAGGGACACTCAAATCTAAAGGAAAAAATTAAGTACAATTTAACGCACATCAGCGTTAGATATCTCGAGTGTGCAATTTGTTCCTTGTGCAACTGGATGACTGCATGTTCTTTTTTTGTTGCCCCATTTAGCCGGCATAACTTATGTGTACATGATACCTTAACCAAGCGTACCTGAAAAGAGTGAATGAAAAATCAGTGTAGAGAATATGAAAACTCATGCATGATTTTTTGAAAACTCTACTGTCATTCGTTTCATAATTTTGATTACTTTTTTTGTAAAGGAATCAAAATTTATGATCAAATGTGTTTTGCGCCATCATGGAGTTTGTTGAGTGCATTATCTGGCTCGAACGCGAGACAAATGCTCAAAACAAAGTTTTTTTCAAAAATGTTTTCTCGTCCTTTGTTTAAACTCGAATAGTAGCACTCAACTGCACAATTAAACTGTTTTCTCAAAAAAGAATCAAAACTCCATTTTTTAAATGCTCGCTCATGCGAATGTTGAAATGACGATCTTGCCAAAAAAGTGCAATATACCTTGGATAAAAACGAATGACACTTTGAGTTTTTTTTTTTTTAAATGCTCATGCCTGCTCGAAAGTTAAAAATTCTACTGTTAAGAAAATTATAACTTACAACATATTACCTGAATGACGCATATGAAATGCAGTTTTGAAAGTTAAAATTCTATCCTAAGAAATTCACAACTTACAACAGTTTACCTGAATAATGCATATTAAATGCATACTTTGAAATGAAAATTTCAGGTGGATTTTTTAAAAATAATGCAATTGAGATGCATGCGTGAATTTGAAAGCTCTATAGAAACTCACAATTTACCTGAAATGTTTTTATATAAAAAAATAATGCATATTGAATGCATGCTTAAAAAAAATCAGGTAAAAATGTTTTTTGAAAGTGATGCATATGCAATTCATGTTTGAATTTAAAAAACTCTAAGAGCCAAAAAGTAATTACAAATTTTCCTAATTTTTTTAAAATGATGCACATTGAATGCACTAACAGAATTTTACAACTTATATGAAAAGTTTTTTTCCAAAAAATAATGCGTATGAAACACATGCTTGAAATAAAACATTTTGGTAAGTAGTTTTGAAAACAACACATGGAATACATGTCTGAAACTTAAAGTTCTACGACTAAGAATGTGTACAGTCTATCAACAGATTATTTTTCCTACAACAATGCACATGCGATGCACATGAGATACACACTTGAGATGAAAGTTCTACAGTCAAGATAATTTACAAGTTATCTGGAAATATTTTTTTGTTCTTTTGTTTTTTAAAAAGGGAAAAAAATCAATGCATCTTGGTTGCTCAAAATTAAGAATCAGGCGAAAAAGTTTTTTTTTTTTAAATGATGCATATGAGTTGCACAAAAATAAATACAAGATGAAAACTTAAAAATAAAAGTTCTACAACCGAGAAAAATTATAATTTACCCGAAAGGTTTTTGAAAATAATGCATATGATATGCACGTTTTTTGATTAAAAATTCAGATAAATTTTTTTTAAACAAAGAGCCCTAAAACTAAGAGAGCTTACAGTTTATCTAAAAAGTTTTTTTTTTTTTTAAATTAATGCATATCAGATGCATTATTAAAATAAAACAATTCAGTTAAAAAGTTTTCTTAAAATGATGCATATGGAATGCATGTTCGAAATTAGAAACTCTAATAACTAAAGAGGAATCACATGTTTTTTTAAGCAATGCATATACAGTGCACTAACCAAAATTACAACTTACCTGAGAGTTTTTTTTTTAAATAATGCGCATGAGACGCATATTTAGAATAAAAATTTAGGTAAGGGGTTTTTTTTTTTTTAAAATGATGCATCTGAAACACATGTTTAGAAATAAAAATCTACAACTAAGGATTAACTACTTAGCTAAAAATGCTTTTTTTTAGTTTTTTCTGAAAATAACGTATACAAAATGCATTTTAAAATTAGAAGCTCTAATAGCTAAAAGGGAGTTAAATTTTTCATGAAAATATTTTTTTGAAAATAATGCGCGAATGATGCGTTAATTATGAATTACAACTTACCTGGGTTTTTAGGTAAGATTTTTTTTTAAAACCATGCATAAGGAACGTACGTTTGAAATGAGAGTTCTACTTAAGAGACATGCTGCAAATATGATTTTTTTTTGTTTTTTATTTCTGTTATTTATTTATTTATTTATTTATTTATTTATTTGGATACGCAGCGCACTAACCAAAATTACAACTTACCTAAAGAGTTTTTTTTAAATACTGCGTACGAAACGCATGTTTAAAAATAAAAAAATTCAGGCAAGAGGTTTTTTTAAATGGTGCATACAGAATGCACGTTTGAAATTAGAAGCTCTAATAGCTAAAGAGGAATTATAATTTTTCCTAAGATGTTTTTTTTTTAAGTAATACATATGTAACGCACTAACCAAAATTACAACTTACCTGAAAAGTTTTTTTTTTTAAATAATGCGTACGAAACACATGTTAAAAATAAAAATTCAGGTAAGAGTTTTTAAAAAAAACAATGCATACGAAATGCATGTTAAAAGAAATTTCTACAACTAAATAACTAACTACTTAGTTGGAAAGAAAAATTCTTTTTTTGTTTTTGTTTTTGTTTTGTTTTTTTTTTTTGTATTCTTTTAACTGCAATGAGATGAATGCATGAGAAATAAAGTTACACGGTTAGAAAAAAACTTACAATTTACATGATAATCTCTTTTACAAAAAAAAACTGATAAAACACGACATGTTAGGAGGGTAAAAAAAGTGTGGCTTTGCTCTACAAGGTTGGTTCCACTGATAGGCTCCCGACAAGGTGGTTTCCTCTCCCTATCATAGGGATCATAGGACCTTCACAAGCGAGTGGAGTTGTTCTGAGTCGTTCCGGCGGCTCGGCCGCGCGGTCGTACCCTTACTAATTCTCCGGGGTTCCTAGTTGCCCTGGGTTTTAGGCATTTTGGATATTACACTAAAGTGGTGTGTGCGAATTCAAACAATGCCACAAAAAAAAAAGAAAAGAATTAGTTTAAATTCTACACTTTCTACCTGTAAAAAAAAAGAAAAACAAAGTTAGATTAATCAAGAGAAAATAATTAGATTAAATAAAAAAAAACATGGCAAATAAGCGAATATAATGAGCCCGAACCCTCTAAAACTTCCCCAGCAGAGTCGCCAAATTGTCGGACCTAAATCTAACCTACGGCGAATTACGTTTTAGAAAACGTGGATTTTGAAAAGAGTCGCCACTAGTTAATTAAGGCTAACTAAAATCCTAAATTACTTAAGCGAATAACGAATTAAACACCTAAGTATAAAATCGGTCTATGATCAGAAATTCGAATTCGAGGGTTCTGTTACAAAAAAAAAAAAAAAAAATTATGCCTTTTCGGTACTCAAATTCACTTAAGTTGCCAATTCAATTATCTAAATATATGTTATATCAAATTAATTTAACTATACCAAGGTTAAATTTTTATCCTATACAAAATTATTATCAAATATCGACCTGGTCTATAACTAATTGTAATTCATAACTCTTAATTAAAACGAAATCCAAAAATATCAAAACTATTAAACATGCTCAAATTTATATAAAACCCAACATAAATTTAACATACATACATGATTTACCTAAAATTTAACCAATTACATTTTTAAAATACCTATTTAATAATAATATAATAACAAATAACAGAAATTGAATAAATAGATAAATTATAATATAATATATAATAAAATAAAATAAAAGAAAAAGAAAAATAGAAAAAAATCACGGGATTACCTGTAGGGGTCTGGCAGTTGGCTGGTCGGTGTTTTGGACTGCGCTGACGGCAACGACAACAGCAAGGGCTCCGCCAGGGGCGGTCGAAGGACGGGGCGACAGCAAAGGCAAAACTCCGGTCTGGTCACGATAGGGGCGAGCTGTGGCGGAGCTTTGCGGGTCTGACGCGTCGGGAAGGGTGGCGTGGCAGCAGGCGGCCCAGACGGTGGGGTGAACGGACACAGACGCGGTGGCTCGCGCGGTGGTCGGGGGTCCAGCGTCGGAGGTATAGCAGGAGCGGGAAGGGTGAAATTTTTTTCACTAAAAGACAAAATATTGCGAACTTCGAGAAAAGCTGATTTATTAATGCTTGTGGTGTTTTTTTTTTTGTGTCCTCTACAATGTAAACCTAGACCCCTATTTATACCAAAAACCTAGCTTAGTTGCAGATAAAATTTAAATAAAAAATTGCTAACAGATAATTATTATAGAGAATATTCCTAAGGATATATCTTTACAAATAATTATTTTTTGAATAAAAAATAATATCTGGAGATAAATATCTTACATATAATTTTCTAAAAATAAAAAAAAAACAAATTATTATATATATATATAAATATTTCGAAAATATTAAATATATTCGAAATAATTTAAAAGATATTTTATAATAATTTCCCTAATGTGCCCTTGAGCATTTTTGGAGACTTTGTGGCTTGACGCGTCCGGAATTTGACGTATCATGTGTAATGTCGTTACGTCCGGGTCAAAATCGAGTGTTTACAACTTGCAACACTGATGTCAGAACTAACGAAATCTAATCGCCGGGTGGAGGCTGCCAGAGTAGGACTGGGACAACCAGAATGCTAGCAGACTCGCATATGCTCTATCTGCTCTACCACTCCACATGCTTCATCCGCTCCGATTTGAGCTCTGGTGTTGTATGAAGAGGAAGTTATAGCCAAGCAAAACAATAGAGCGTTAAAGAAGATGGACCATTCATGCGTTGCAGGCCGATCGATCATTGAAGGTAGATGGAGGCCCTGAACATGATCAATATTCGGTAAAAAAAATATCCATGTTAGAACTGAAGCGAGACTCTCAATGTAACAAATTAATCATCACTATTTAGTATCCAGACAATTCAGAAACTGTTTCGCAATTAGATATGAATATCAAACATATCTTTACACATTACATCAACTCCATGAAGAAAAATGGGATAATATTCATTGCTCCAGGACAGAATATTAATATTGATCAAGAATCAATAACCATAGATATCATATTGCTGCTCAAACTAATATTTTTGTAGCATTGCTGCAATAAGATGACAATGAGCTCTAATAGTAATCTTCCACAGAGATGCATGACACAATAGCAAGCCAATTCATCACAAACTCAAGCAAACAGAAACATGGATACCATAAAGCACTAAATATATTTAAAATTACTCCATCAAATGAGATGGTAATTGAATTTAATGGAGTTGTCAACACCTCTCATAGCTAAAGCTCAAGCATGAAAACCTAAATACAAAATCAACATCATTTCCATGTAAATCTTCCAATTTAAATTTTTTTTGCAATAATTATATTACCCTCTCTATAAAATCGATCGGCTTGAGAGAAGCAACCTTGATACTCTCCACGATGCCTTCAAATTTTAAAAACTTAGCAATAATCCATGGAAGAGATGCTTCCACCGAAGAAAACTGGTGAATTCGTCTATTGGAAGTCGCTCCTATAGTTCTTTTGGTTCTGAAAAGAAGTCGAGGGCAAGATGCCCAGAATAAGAGCCACTTAAAACCACAGGTGGACGGTCAGAAATCTGACTGAGCAATCCAATTCTCCAACAGAGTGCTAGGATTAGAGAGAGAGAACGAATGAGGGAGAGGTGGGTGCTTGCTTGATTTAGTACTTCATCGGAGTAAAATGATTGAAACGACAATCCTTCAATTGATGATTTCGTAACGATCTTCAACGCCGATCTGAACGGAAGCCGCACCTTCAATGCATTGTAGTAAAGACGATTTGAAACAGAAATTCATTGCCCTAAACGAACGGATCTGAATAAAAGATCAAGTGTGGAAGCGGATCTGTGAGGCGCGTCTATTTCACGGTCCAATCACCATCTCAATAGCTTAGGTGGCAGAAAATTAGAGACCTAACTAAATTAGCCTAATTTGCATCCAAATTATATAATATATAGATACGTGCAAGTCACGTTTTTTTTTTAAATAATAATGGTACTAATAATAATTAAAACAAGATATAGAAGTACAAAAACAGTAGAACAACTCGGCATCGGAGGTAGTTTTATGCGGCACACCAATAATAGTAAAACAAAAAATAAACATTTGCAATTTGCAATCTGCAATTTGACTTACTGATAAGACTAAAATTGGATTAGAACACTATTATTTTTAATTGCAGACTTTCATTTATATTTTACTGCTATTGGTGTGTTCCGCGTAAAATTACCTTAGAGGCCGAGTTGTTCTACTTTTTATATACTTTTATTTCTTGTTTTAATTATTATTATTATTCTCTAAAAATGTGACCCGCACATGTCCAGTTACGTAACTATTAATATCAAATGGATGAAGTGTGATTTTACCATCTTTTGCAAACATGTTGTACATTTTAAAACATATTGATCCATAAACCCATCTTTTTTCAAACATGTGGTACATTTTAAAAATATAAGTCCATAAAAACATTTTTTTTAAAACATGTTACATGATTTACAGACTTTTCTCAATATTATTGGTAATATTTTTTTTAGAGACTTGACCGAAAGATCATAAAGAGAAATTGTTTTTTTTTCCGTCCCCGGTCTTATATACAAGTATCATTTTCTTCTAGCTCATTTCGTTAAAAAATGCGAGGTCTTTTCCCTTAATTAACTTATTGTTTTAACCATGTGATATGATGTAACAGTTCAGCGCTTCATCCATTAACCAGAGGTCAAGGGTTCATCCCAGCTAGTTGTTGGATCACGGTGGAACTCCGGCACGGACTTTGACGGCGATCCTAGCTCCTTCGCTCCACGCAATCCTGCAAGAGGGGATAGACCGGGCGGTGACCCAGAATCCCTCTCCGATGCTTAAATGAGTATCTCGTACGGACTGGCAAGCAGTAATCTCAAGTAAGTATTTTCAACGTAATCGATCTGAGGTGACCTCTGCCCTTTTATAGGCGAAGAGGTACCTCAGTTACCTGGTGAACCGTTGGGGGTGGTTAGCCTGTATCCCGCGTATCTCGGGTGTGATCCCGCCTATCTAGGCCATGATCTCGCTTATCTCGGCCACGCCCCGCGTATCTCGGCCACGCTCTGTGTATCTTAACCACGTTCCGCGTATCTCGGCCACGCCCCGCGTATCTCAGCATTATCCTCTGATAACGAGTCCCGACTAACGTCGGGGACTCCAGAGTTATCTCGTTGTGTCACCGCTCGGGGCCCCTCGTCATCGTGACAGGGCCTATTGTTCTCATGGATTCATCATCGGGGCCTACTCAGAGGCATCTCGTCGGGAGCGTTCAGCTCGCATGTCAGGTCCGACTCTGTCGGGACCTCTTATCCTCGGACTCCCTTCGTCGGGATCCTTTGCCTGGGCCATCTTGGCCTTCGTTTAGGGCCCACCAGGCCTATCAGTCGTTTCCTCACCGTTAAAGAGTCTAACAGCTGTAGTCGAATCCATCATCTACCCCCAAGACATGAGGGACTTTTAGTTCGTCGTGTCTTTCCAAATCCCGACCTCCCGACATTAGAATCGGGGATCCTTCCCTTGACATAGTCACTCAATACTAGTCTTCTCCACGTTTCCTCGATGTTTTGTGGATAAATGCCAAATCTGAGGGGCTTTTCGATTCCCCCGTTCATTAAATGCAGCAGCTAGTGAAGCGACGTCTTCTGTACTCGTGCCTGATTTTTCGCGCCTGTTTCTTCTGAAAAGTGCTTTTCAAGCCGTTTCATCATTACGCCCGTTACCCTTCTGCACGTTCCATCTCAACGGTCCAGATTAAAACTCTTCAACTTCGACGACTCGGATCGAAGTGTCCCTTCAACTGTCCTCTTCACTTATAAAACCCTAGCCATGGGCACAGTTTAATTTTTACTGTTTCCGAATTCTCAAAAGTTCTCTGTAACTTCTCTGCGAATTCAAGCTCTGCAATTCCGAAGGTCTCAGAGTTTCTCCGGTCATCTTTCCGGCAACGCCAAGTTCATTCCTTCAACCTCTAATCGCCATGTCTGGTAAGGGTCTCTTCTCTATTGTTCGTTCATGTTTTCCTTGCTTATAGCTTTTCCGAAAATCCCACTATGCCTTCCTTGCCGTTGCTGCTTTTCAGACAGTGGATCCAGCTCTGAGGGGAGAAAGCCCTTCAACTTTGATTATGCTCTGAATGAGATCTCCAACACTGCTTATGATGCAGCTCTCCGAGAGGGGTGTATCACTTCTACTTGGGAACCTCGTTTCCCGTATCCCTGGCCTCGCCCCTCGGGTAGCCTTGAGGTTACTCGTCCCCGAAAAGGGGAGGTATTTGTCTCTACGGGGCAAATATCAGCGGGGATCAGATTCCCGTTCTGTGGCAATCTGGTCGAGATGTGTCAGCATTACAAAACTCATCTGACCACCTTCTCTCCGCACGCCATTCGCCTGTGGAATGCTTTCCAGGTCCTCTGCTTCCGACAGCGGTGGGTATACAGCCTCAAGCTCTTCAGGACCTTCTATGGGATGAAGTGCAACGAGGCTGGGGTTTGCGCCTTCTACCCCCGAATGCCAAAGTGGAGCAAGGCACAACTTGGACGATGCAGCTGGACCAGTGACACCTGGAAGGTGGTCAAGGGTCGGGGACTCCTAGTGGATACGGGGTCCGATAACAGCAGCTGGAAAAGGAGCTACTTTTTTATTCAACATTCTTCGATCCCCTGGCCCCGATGGGAGGTGGAAGCAGATTCTCCGCCTGCCTTCCACACATACACCGACGAAGATTTTCAAACTCTTCAACTCATCCAGCTCTACCGATGGGGGAGTCCTACACTCCCCTCGACGCCAATTCTCTCGTGGAGCGGGACCTGGTGAACGCCGGGATCCGACTCCTCGATATAATCTCTGGGGGGCAGCTTTTCGACGGCCCCTCCAATGTGGTTCCTTGGGTAAACTTCTAACTCTTTTTCGTTTACTGTTTGCAGCCAAGAGGGTATCTGTGCTGACCGATCTGTTCCTTAAGCAGGGGGAGACTGATGCTGTCCGCCCCTCGCGGAAGAGGAAGTCCGCCAAGAAGGCTGCTGCTCCGTCAGGGTCTCCTTCTGCGGAGCAGCCTAAGCGGAAGCGTGTGGATCTGGACCAACTCTTCGACGTCCAGAATGCTGAAGAAGGTAAAAAGCTCCGACTTGCTATTAAATCATATAGGAGGATGGTCCCGAAGGATTTTATTCCTTCAACCAAGGAGGCCCGTATTGCTGACGTCAGACGAATCCTTCGAGGCGAAACTCCTCGTGTCCTGAAGGCGGGCTACTACCACTATCGCGGGAAGGATCAATATGTCTCCCGACGTATTGTTTGGTGTAATAATCCTGATGAACTTCCTGACTACATATCTGAAGCCTCTCGTCCTCTAGGTGCAGGTCGCTCAGGGGCTCCATCGGGTGCTGAAGCTTCTGCGGGTGCACCGTCTTCAACAGGGGCGCCTCCCTCAGCTGGGGAGAAGACCCTGACCGGCGAGCAGTTTCGTCGGGTGGAAAGCTTGGACTCCTCCAAGGAGACCGATGAGGGTGCCTCCCTCCGTCGTCGTCAGAGGACGGGGCAGTCTCCCTTGAAACCAACCTCTCAGGGGCTGCCCCCTTCATCTTCTCCGCAGCAGCGACAGCCGTCGCCCATCCACAACTTCACTCCTTCCCCTGTCCGGGTCGAGCCGGAGGCGTGCCCCTCCACGATTCGTTCTCCTCCTCATGTCCCTCTCGATGGGAGTTTCTACAGGGCCTTCGACCCCGCACAAGTGAATGCCCCCTGGACTCCAATCCAAACACTGCAAGGAGTCCCGCTCCGACAAGGGGACCAGCACCAGAACCTGGCTCTGCATCTGCTGGCAGGCTCGATCCTGCCCACCATGCGGTACCCGATTTCCCTGAATCGAACTGCTATGCATCGGGATGTCAGAGAGATGTCCCTGCGTCGGATAGAGGTAAAACTTCGCTTCTCTCTTTTCATTGGTAAATCTGGTTGTTTGTCTATTAACACTTTTCTTTCTTCTATTGTAGGAGCTCGGGGACTTCAACCGTCTTTTCGGGTACCTCATCGCCTATGATGAGTCCCGGGAGCGGGACCGGGCGGCCATTGACAAGCTTAAGGAGGATCTTGCAGCCTCCAAGTCTTCGCGGGGGAAACTTGCCAAGGAGCAAGCCGCCCTTGTCCAACAGGTTCAGGACCTCCAAAAGCAGGTCGGGGACTTCGAGGGGCTCCTGAGGCAAGAGCGACAGGAGCGGCAGGAGCGGCAGGCTGCTGAGGACAAGCTGGTCATCGAGAAGAAGGCTCTGGAGGAGCAAGTCGCGGGGTTTCCTGCGCAGCTGGTCGAGGCGGAGGCCAAGGGCCAGGAGGATTATCGGAGGTCTGAGGACTTCCAGGCCAATGCTATGAAGTTCTTTGGTGCGGAGGTGGAGAACACTCTCTTCAATGCGGTTGAGGAGCTCCACCTGGAGTATGGCGACGCCATCAATTTTGACAAGTCTCCTTCCCTCGCCCCCTTCGCGAAGAAATACTTTGCTCTTTCTGAGGAGAGTGATGGGGGGAGTACTCCCGCAATTGCCGAAGACGCAGCAGATGCCCCGATAGTCGATCCTCCCGAGGCCAACCCTGTGGAACCTTCTGCTACCGACTCCGTGGACCCAGCTCCTGCCGATGTTGCCGACAAGGACCAAGCTTAACCGTTTATCTTTAGAGTCCTTGTATTTTCTTCTCTTTTGTCATCGTCGGGCCTTTGAGCCCTTATCAATTATCAGACTTTCTCAGTTCCGATTTTCTCGATGAACTTCTCCAAGTGGCTTTACTATACTTTCTTAGGTCGATACTTCGACACTTAAGACATTTTCGTACGTCATTCCCGACGATTTACTAATTTGCGCCACTTAAGGCGACTTATCATCATGCACCACTTAAGGCGACTTAATCTCGTGCATCACTTAAGACGGTTTAATATCGTGCACCACTTAAGGCGACTTTTCAAGACTTAGAATAAATCTAAAACACATTCATCACTTAAGACGACTTAATCTCGTGCATCACTTAAGACGACTTTTTCGTGCACCACTTAAGGCGACTTTTCAATACTCAGAATAAATCTAAGAATCGTGCACCACTTAAGGCGACTTTTCTCGTGCACCACTCAA
Organism: Clarkia xantiana subsp. parviflora; assembly: GCA_036873135.1. Taxonomy (NCBI): domain Eukaryota; kingdom Viridiplantae; phylum Streptophyta; class Magnoliopsida; order Myrtales; family Onagraceae; genus Clarkia; species Clarkia xantiana. The sequence goes on from JAPTYO010000011.1 coordinate 21,960,102, forward strand.
GGCGACTTTATAAAGCTTAGAGTAAATCTAAGAATAATTCTGATCGGAAGCAACCTCTTTATTCATTGATGGCACAAATTTGGCTTACATCGAATTAAACGATACACAGCATACACCACTTAAGGCGATTTTACATCGGGCACCACTTAAGGCGACTTTATCGGGCACCACTTAAGGCGACTTTCTTCGGGCACCACTTAAGGCGACTTTCTTCGGGCACCACTTAAGGCGACTTTCTTCGGGCACCACTTAAGGCGACTTTCTTCAAGCATGGTGTTTCTTCAAGTGTTCGCCACTAAAAGAATGCTTTAACGTTCTGCCATCGAGGTCTTCCAACTTGTACGCATTTGGAGCTGGCATCCCCACGACCTTATAAGCTCCTTCCCATTTTGGTGACATCTTGTTGATTCGATCCAAAAGGGTGAACTCGTTGCGGCGCCAAACCAGCTCCCCGACGAAGAACTGTCGGGACTTCACTCGCCGATTGTAGTATCTGGCCGTCGCCAAACGCATTCGAGCTTGGACTTCATCGGCTTCCCGCCTCTTCTCTTCGAGTAAGTCCAAGTCCAGACGTCTCATCTCATCAATCGTCAGGGGCTCGTAATATCTCATCCGATGGGACGCCACAGCTACCTCCACGGGGGCGACAGCCTCCGTGCCATAAACGAGGCCAAACAGAGTCTCCCCGGTTGATCGTTTGGGTGTCGTTCTAATAGCCCAAAGCACGTTTTCCAGTTCGTTCAGCCATTTGCCCTTCAAGGCATAGACCCTCTTCTTTAGGCCATCCATCACGATTTTGTTGGCGGATTCCACCTGACCGTTAGTTTGAGCATGGCGTACAGAAGCTGTCCGATGCTCGATGTTCAACTCCTCCAGATACTCCCTCACCTGAGAGCCGTTAAATGGTGGACCATTGTCGCTGATCACCGCCTTAGGAATTCCGTATCTGGACACAATATGGGTCTGAAGGAACTTGACGATCTGGTTCCCCGTCGTTCTGGCCAACGCCTTTGCCTCTATCCATTTCGAAAAATAATCGATTGCTACAAGTAAATACTTACATTGACCTTGTGCTTGTGGAAGAGGTCCCACCAAGTCGATGCCCCATTGCGCGAAAGGCCAGGCGCTCTTGATGGATGTCAGATTAGCGGCCGGAGCCACGATACTCGGGGCGTACCTCTGGCACGCGTCACAGGATCGGACCAACGCCGTTGCTTCCTTGCTCATCGTAGGCCAATAATAGCCCAAGTTCAACACTTTCCTCATAATGGATCGGGCCCCTTCATGACAAGCCGCGACCCCTTCATGCACCTCCTTCAGGATTCGATTTGTGTCGGGCTCTGCCACACACTTCAAGTATGGAGTTGAGAACCAGCCCTTCTTGTATAGCTGATTATCCAGCATCACATAATTGGCCGCGATCCGACATATCCTGTCGGCTGCTACTTTTTCATCGGGGACTGTCCCCGTAGTCAAGTATGCGACTATCGGGGTCATCCAAGTGGGCTCCTCCTCCGGCTTTGCTTCAATGGCACACACCTGTGTTGGGTCGATGGTCGATAAGATCACCTTCTCCAAGAAGTGCACCTTCCGATTTTCTTCCAAGGGTGCCCCCAGGGCAAATTTGCTCAAGGCGTCTGCCTCTACGTTTTCCTCCCTCGGGATTGCCGCCTCGATATCAAAGCTTTTAAAGCTCTCCTTCAGGGCTTGTACCTCGCGTAGGTATTTCTTCATTATCGGACTTCTCGCTTCGTATCGCCCTTGCACTCCGCTTCGTTGTTTGTGGCCTTGAATGTTAAAGCCAAGGCGTATCGGAGCGGTTCACCTTCACCTGGTGGTATCAACAAAAAGCCTGCTCCTGATCCGTCTGAACTCGAGGAGCCATCTGTGTACATTTCCCAGGTATTTTCCCCGTTTGGCTGTTCTGATTGCTCTACCCTCTCTGGTTGTTCTTCTGTCGGGACCTCCATGGTTGCCCCCTCTACAGGGCCCGCTTCTTCTAGATCGGGGGCTGTAGATTATGCTATGAAATCTGCCAATGCCTGGCCTTTGATGGTCGTTCTTGGAGCAAAGTGTATGCGAAACTCACTAAGCTCTACTGCCCATTTCACTAATCTTCCCGACGCATCCGTTCGTTCAAAAAATGCTTCAAAGGCTGGTTCATCAGCACAGTGATCTCGTGTGCGTGGAAATAAGGCCTTAGCTCCCGAGCAGTAATAATCAACGCAAAGAGGTACTTCTCAACAGCAGGATAATTCAATTCAGACTTGGCAAACGCCTTGCTTACATAATAGACGGGGACTTGATTACCCTCGACAATCTTTACTAACACAGAGCTAATGGCAAATTCAGAAACAGCCAAGTAAAGATAGAGCGGCTCGCCTGGAACCGGTTTCGCCAACGGCGGGAGGGTGCGAAGGTGCTGCTTGAGTGCTTGGAACGCCTCTTCACACTTGGCGGTCCACTCAAATTTCTTGTTGGCCCTCAGGACTTCGAAAAATGGCATTGATCGGTCGCTAGCTTTGGACAGGAAACGATTCATTGCAGCCAGTCGGCCATTCAGCACTTGTACCTCCCGATGGTTTATCGGAGACTGCATCTCCTCAATCGCCCTCAGCTTCTCGGGATTCACTTCAATTCCTCTCTGGCTCACCATGAAGCCCAAAAATTTCCCTGAATGGACTCCGAAGGCGCATTTCGTCGGGTTTAAACGAACATGGTGAAGCCTCATCCGCTCAAATGCCAGGGTTAGGTTGTGCACATGATCCTCCGCTTGTCGGGATTTTACCAGCATATCATCCATGTAAGCTTCCATGGTCTCCCCCAGCATATCTCCGAACAGCTTATTCACCATCCGCTGGTAGGTTGCCCCAACATTGATTAACCCGAAAGGCATGACATCGTAGTGATAGATGTCACTGTCTGCATAGAATGCTGTGTGAGGAGCATCCTCCTTGGCCATCTTGATCTGGTTGTAGCCTGAGTACGCATCCATGAAGCTCAACAGCTCATGTCCCGACGTGGCATCCACCAACTGGTCGATTCTCGGGAGTGGGTAACAGTCCTTTGGGCAAGCCTTGTTCAGGTCGCGGAAATCCACACACATCCGCCATTTCCCGTTAGTCTTCTTCACCAGCACTGGATTAGCGACCCAAGTTTGGAATCGGAGCTCTTTAATAAACCCAGCATCGAGTAACCTGCCCACTTCCTGCTGGATCGCGATCTTCTTATCTGTGCCCATCGGACGCCTTTTCTGCGTAATAGGCTTGATTGCTGGGTCTATCTTCAGCTCGTGTACGATCACATCGGGACTGATTCCTGGCATATCGCTTGGGGACCAGGCAAACAGTTCCTTGAACTTCTTCAGCAATTCAATCAATTTTTGGGCTGTCTCCTCAGTCAGAGCAGACCCGATTTTCACCTTCCTCTGGGGTCCGTCGATCTCAACTTCTTTTAGATCTTCTACGGGGGCGGGACGCCCAAACTCCTCTCTAGGATCTGTATCTGTCTGGAGGACAGTCATGGCCTCTCGCCTCCTCCTCCGGGTGGCGTTAACGTAGCATTTTCGGGAAGCTACCTGGTCGCCCTTGACTTCTCCGACTCCGTGGTCGGTCGGGAACTTCATTTTCTGGTGTACTGTCGAGGCAACCGCCATCAGGGGGTTGATGGTGGTTCTCCCGATGATCGCGTTGTAAGTCCCTGCGGAATCAACTACCACGAACTCCACGTTCATCCTTTCTGATTTCCACCCACTACCAAACTCCACTGGTAAGGTGATTACTCCTAGCGGATAGGAGGTTGAACTAGAGAACCCGACCATCGGGAAGTTTGCTTCCTTCAGATCTTTCTTCGTTTTTCCCATGGCCTCCAGCGCGTCCATAAATAGAATATCGGAGGAGCTTCCCCCGTCGATCAGAATTCGCTTCATTTCGAACCCGTCTACATCCAAGGTTACAACCAAGGCGTCGTCGTGCGGAGTTTCCACGCCTATGAGATCCTCCGACGAAAAGGAGATCACCATTTCTTCCTTCAGGGTCCAGGATCGGGACCTCTTACCCAGCACCACCGCCGTAGGGATTCTAGAGGCATAAACCTCTCGGGAGGATGAAGTATCACCTCCAGCTGCAAACCCTCCGTGAATCACATTGATAGTGCCCCGTCTCTCCTTACGAGCACCAGATGACTCTGGGTCGGTTCTCTTCTTCTTTAGGGACCGATCGCGGGATCGGGAACGGGACTGCGATCGGGACCGAGAGCGGGATCGACACCACTTATCCCCGACGAACTCCTTAAGCTTCCCCTTCTGGATCAGCTTTTCGATCTCCTTCTTCAGCTCCCGACAATGGTTGGTGTCGTGACCATTTGCGCGGTGAAATCGGCAGTAGCGATCCGTGCGAGATCCCAAGAATTCTCCATCCTTATTTGGGGGGTACCTGGAGATACCTTGTCGTTCCATGACCGTCAGTACCTCCGCCATGGAGCAGTTGAGAGGAATGTCGAGATCCTCCCGCTTATCCTTCCTTGAAGAACGCCTATCGTCCCTCCGATCAGGGCGGCCTTGATTCCGACTACTTTCGGGTTTACCCTTTGACTTACGATCGTCGAAAGGTTTAACCGACTGCTTCCCTTTGTTCGACTTTGGGGGCTCCAACTCTCCCGCAGCTATCATTGATTCATGGACATCGATTTGCCGTTTCACCCTCTTCTATAGTGCCTCCATATTCCACACAGCTTTTTCAGCTACACTATGCATTAGGTCGGAACCGTAGGGGGCCGTTAGGTTCCGAATGAATGTACGGATGGTTTCGCCTTTCGAGATTTCCTCGTCAATCTCCGCCACACTGGCAGTGTACCGCTGGTAATAGTGTGCCAGTGATTCGTCGGGCCTTTGTACCACCTGGGTCAGGGACCTCACGCTCTTCAGCAAACGTCTACGACCCTGGTACTGCTGAATGAACCGGTCGTGCATATCTGCCTAGCAAGTAATACAACCTGGGGGCAGACTAAAGAACCAGGTCAGGGCTCTTTCCCCAAGTGTGTTCGGGAACAGTGTACACACTATGTCTTCATTCGGGGCTCTTCCCAGACACGCCATGAGGTGCTTCTGGACATGTCGAACCGGATCTCCTTCGCCATCGTATTCCTTTATCGTGGGGATACCTAGCCCTGGCGGGGCTAGGGTGTCTATGAGTCGAGGGACGAAGGGATGAGTAGATCGATCCCTCAGCTCCGATACCAGCGGCTTCTGCTCTCCCATGCAGATGTTCACGATCTTTACCACCTGATCGGGGGTGATGGGACCATTCAGGGGAATGGTCTTGTGCTGTACTGGCCCTGGCCCATCAACCACGAACCTCTCTGGCTGAACGGACACCCTACTTCTATCTTGGCCCCGGGGCGGAGCCTCCTGTACGTTCCGAACCTCTGCTGGTGGGGGTGCTTCTTCCAATGGGGGCATTTCCTCCTGCCTCTTCGCAGCCTCTCTCCGATCCAAGAGAGCCTCCACAGCTGCTAAAAACATGGGCATGGCTTCTGCCACGGCTCTTGCCAGGTCCGTAGATGGGGGAGCCTCCTGCTCTCTATTGCCCTGGTGCTGAGCGGCAATCTCTTCGGAACCTTCATTGTGCCCCCCTGTCTGGGAGAGCTCAGCAGCGGGATGGTTCTGGTTTTCCTCCTGTTCTGGTAGCTGATGGGTTCGACTACAGCTGTTAGGCCCTATTAACGGTGAGGAAACGGCAAATAGGCCTGGTGGGCCCTAAACAAAGGCCAAGATGGCCCAGGCTAAGGATCCCGACGAAGGAAGTCCGAGGATGAGAGGTCCCGACAGAGTCGGACCTGACAGGCGAGCTGAACGCTCCCGACGAGATGCCTCTGAGTAGGCCCCGATGACGAATCCCTGAGAACAATAGGCCCTGTCACGATGACGAGGGGCCCCGAGCGGTGACACAACGAGATAACTCTGGAGTCCCCGATGTTAGTCGGGACTCGTTATCAGAGGATAAGGCCGAGATACGCGGGGCGTGGCCGAGATACGCGGAACGTGGTTAAGATACACGGAGCGTGGCCGAGATACGCGGGGCGTGGCCGAAATAAGCGAGATCATGGCCTAGATAGGCGGGATCGCACCCGAGATACGCGGGATACGGGCTAACCACCCCCAACGGTTCACCAGGTAACTGAGGTATCTCTTCGCCTATAAAAGGGCAAGAGGTCACCTCAGATCACTTACGTTGAATTACATACCCTTTGAGATTATTGCTTGCAAGTTCGTATTAGGCACTCATTTAAGCATCGGAGAGGGATTCTAGGTCACCGCCCGGTCTATCCCCTCTTGTAGGATTGCGTGGAGCGAAGGAGCTAGGATCGCCGTCAAAGTCCGTACCGGAGTTCCACCGTGATCCAACATTGGCGCCGTCTGTGGGAAATCTAACAAAAAGCTGATATGCCTTCTACTCGTTCAATGGCGGCTGGCAAGTAAAGAAGGCAAGGACAATCTGGTGGTTCTCGTCACCCCGATGCGACGACTCTAAATTCACTACCAGAACAGGAGGAAAACCAGAACCATCCCGCTGCTGAGCTCTCCCAGACAGGGGGGGCATAATGAAGGTCCCGAAGAGATCGCCGCTCAGAACCAGGGCAACAGGGAGCAGGAGGCTCCCCCAGCTACGGACCTGACAAGAGCCGTGGCAGAAGCCATGCCCATGTTTTTGGCAGCAGTGGAGGCTCTCTTAGATCGGAGGGAGGCCGCGAGGAGGCAGGAGGAGATGCCCCCGTTAGAAGAAGCGGCCCCACCAGCAGAGGTTCGTAACGTACAGGAGGCTCCGCCTCGAAGCCAGGACACGAGTAGGGCGTCCATTCAGCCAGAGAGATTCGTGGTTGATGGGCCAGGACCAGTACAGCACAGGACCATTCCCCTGAACGGTCCCATCACCCCCGATCAGGTGGTAAAGATCGTGAACATCTGCATGGGAGAGCAGAAGCCGCTAGTGTCGGAGCTGAGGGATCGATCTACTCATCCCTTCGTTCCTCGACTTATAGACACCTTAGCCCCGCCAGGGCTGGGTATCCCCACGATAAAGGAATACGATGGCGAAGGAGATCCGGTTCGTCATGTCCAGAAGCACCTCATGGCATGTCTGGGAAGAGCCCCGAATGAAGATATAGTGTGTACGCTGTTCGCGAACACTCTTGGGGAAAGAGCCCTGACCTGGTTCTTTAGTCTGCCCCCAGGCTGCATCACTTGCTGGGCAGACATGCACGACCGGTTCATTCAGCAGTACCAGGGTCGTAGGCGTTTGCTGAAGAGCGTGAGGTCCCTGACCCAGGTAGTACAGAGGCCCGACGAATCGCTGGCACACTATTACCAGCGGTACACTGCCAGTGTGGCAGAGATTGATGAAGAGATCTCGGAAGGTGAGACCATTCGTACCTTCATTCGGAACTTAACGGCCCCCTATGGTTCCGACCTGATGCAGCGTGGCTGAGAAAGCTGTATGAAATATGGAGGCACTACAGAAGAGGGTGAAACGGAAAATCGATGTCCAGGAGTCGAAGATAGCCGCAGGAGAGCTGGAGCCCCCGAAGTCGAATAAGGGGAAGCAGTCGGTTAAACCTTTCGACGATCGTAAGTCAAAGGGTAAACCCGAAGGCAGTCGGGATCGAGGACGCTCTAGTCGGAGGGATGATAGACGTTCTTTAAGGAAGGACAAGCGGGAGGATCTCGACATTCCTCTCAACTGCTCCATGGCGGAGGTACTAACGGTCATGGAACGACAAGGTATCTCCAGGTACCCCCCAAAGAAGGATGGAGAATTCTTAGGATCCCGTACGGATCGCTACTGCCGATTTCACCGCGCAAATGGCCACGAAACTAACCATTGTCGGGAGCTGAAGAAGGAGATCGAGAAACTGATCCAGAAGGGGAAGCTCAAGGAGTTTGTCGGGGATAAACGGTGTCGATCCCGCTCTCGGTCCCGATCGCGGTCCCGTTCCCGATCCCGCGATCGATCCCCAAAGAAGAAGAGAACCGACCCAGAGTCATCGGGTGCTCGTAAGGAGAGACAGGGCACTATCAATGTGATTCATGGAGGGTTTGCTGCTGGAGGTGATACCTCATCCGCCCGAGAGGTTTATGCCTCTAGAATCCCTACGGCGGTAGTGTTAGGTAAGAGATCCCGATCCTGGACCTTGAAAGAAGAAATGGTGATCTCCTTTTCGTCGGAGGATCTCATAGGCGTGGAAACTCCGCACAACGACGCCTTGGTGGTAACCTTGGATGTAGACGGGTTCGAAATGAAGCGAATTCTAATCGACGGAGGGAGCTCCTCCGACATTCTATTCATGGACGCCCTGGAGGCTATGGGGAAAACGAAGAAAGATCTGAAGGAGGCAAACTTCCCGATGGTCGGGTTCTCTGGCTCAACCTCCTATCCGCTAGGAGTAATCACCTTACCAGTAGAATTTGGTAGCGGGTGGAAATCAGAAAGGAGGAACGTGGAGTTCGTGGTAGTTGATTCCGCGGGGACTTACAACGCGATTATCGGGAAACCACCATCAACCCCCTGATGGCGGTTGCCTCGACAGTACATCAGAAGATGAAGTTCCCGACCGACCACGGGGTCGGAGAAGTCAAGGGTGACCAGGTAGCTTCCCGAAAATGCTATGTTAATGCCACCCGAAGGAGAAGGCGAGAAGCCATGACTGTCCTCCAGACCGATACAGATCCTAGAGAGGAGTTTGGACGTCCCGCCCCCGTAGAAGATCTGAAAGAATTCGAGATCGATGGCCCCCAAAGGAAGGTGAAAATCGGGTCTGCCTTGACCGAGAAAACAGCCCGAGAGTTGATTGAGTTGCTGAAGGAGTTCAAGGAGCTGTTTGCCTGGTCCCCGAGCGATATGCCAGGAATCAGCCCCGATGTGATCGTACATGAGCTGAACATAGATCCCGCGATCAAGCCTATTACGCAGAAAAGGCGTCCGATGGGCACAGATAAGAAGGTCACGATCCAGCAGGAGGTGGGCAGGCTGCTCGATGCTGGGTTTATTAAAGAGCTCCGATTCCAAACTTGGGTTGCTAATCCGGTGCTGGTGAAGAAGACTAACGGGAAATGGCGGATGTGCGTGGATTTCCGTGACCTGAACAAGGCTTGCCCAAAGGACTGTTACCCACTCCCGAGAATCGACCAGCTGGTGGATGCCACGTCGGGGCATGAGCTGTTGAGTTTTATGGATGCGTATTCAGGCTACAACCAGATCAAGATGGCCAAGGAAGATGCTCCCCACACAGCGTTCTACGCAGACAGTGACATCTACCACTACGATGTCATGCCTTTCGGGTTGATCAATGCTGGGGCAACCTACCAGCGGATGGTGAACAAGCTGTTCGGAGATATGCTGGGGGAAACCATGGAGGCTTACGTGGATGATATGCTGGTGAAGTCCCGACAGGCCGAGGATCATGTGCACAACCTAACCATGGCGTTTGAGCGGATGAGGCTTCATCAAGTTCACTTAAACCCGACGAAATGCGCCTTCGGAGTCCACTCAGGGAAATTTTTGGGCTTTATGGTGAGCCAGAGAGGAATTGAGGTGAATCCCGAGAAGCTGAGAGCGATCGAGGAGATGCAGTCTCCGATAAACCATCGGGAGGTACAAGTGCTGAATGGCCGACTAGCTGCAATGAATCGCTTCTTGTCCAAAGCCAGCGACCTATCAATGCCATTTTTTGAAGTCCTGAGGGCCAACAAGAAATTTGAATGGACCGCCAAGTGTGAAGAGGCGTTCCAAGCACTAAAGCAGCACCTTCGCACCCTCCCGCCATTGGCGAAACCGGTTCCAGGCGAGCCGCTCTATCTTTATTTGGCTGTTTCTGAATTTGCCATTAGCTCTGTGTCAGTAAAGATTGTCGAGGGTAATCAAGTCCCCGTCTATTATGTAAGCAAGGCGTTTGCCAAGTCTGAATTGAATTATCCTGCCGTTGAGAAGTACCTCTTTGCGTTGATTATTACTGCTCGGAAGCTAAGGCCTTATTTCCACGCACACGAGATCACAGTGCTGACGAACCAGCCTTTGAAGCATTTTTGAACTGACCGGATGCGTCGGGAAGATTAGTGAAATGGGCAGTAGAGCTTAGTGAGTTTCGCATACACTTTGCTCCAAGAACGGCCATCAAGGGCCAGGCATTGGCAGATTTCATAGCAGAATCTACAGCCCCCGATCTAGTAGAAGCGGGCCCTGTAGAGGGGGCAACCATGGAGGTCCCGACAGAAGAACAACCAGAGAGGGCAGAGCAATCAGAACAGCCAAACGGGGAAAATACCTGGGAAATGTACACGGATGGCTCCTCGAGTTCAGATGGATCAGGAGCAGGCTTTTTGTTGATACCACCGGGTGAAGGTAAACCACTCCGATACGCCTTGGCTTTAACATTCAAGGCCACAAACAACGAAGCGGAGTATGAAGCTCTTATCACGGGCCTAAAAATTGCTAAAGGCACTGGAGTCGATCACTTGAGAGTGAAGTGTGACGCAGCTTTAATCGTGAACCAGGTTCAAGGGCGATACGAAGCGAGGAGTCCGATAATTAAGAAATACCTACGCGAGGTACAAGCCCTGAAGGAGATCTTTAAAAGCTTCGATATCGAGGCAATCCCGAGGGAGGAGAACGTAGAGGCAGACGTCCTGAGCAAATTTGCCCTGGGGGCACCCTTGGAAGAAAATCGGAAGGTGCACTTCTTAGAGAAGGTGATCTTATCGACCATCGACCCAACACAGGTGTGTACCATCGAGGCGAAACCAGAGGAAGAGCCCACTTGGATGACCCCGATAGTCGCATACCTGACCACGGGGGCAGTCCCCGATGATAAGGTAGTAGCTGACAGGATACGTCGGATCGCGGCTAATTACGTGATGCTAGACGATCAGTTGTACAAGAAGGGCTGGTTCTCGACTCCGTACTTGAAGTGTGTGGCAGAACCCGACACAAATCGAATCCTGAAGGAGGTGCATGAAGGGGTCGCAGCTTGTCATAAAGGAGCCCGATCCATTATGAGGAAAGTGCTGAACTTGGGCTATTATTGGCCTACGATGAGCAAGGAAGCAACGGCGTTGGTCCGATCCTGTGACGCGTGCCAGAGGTACGCCCCGAGTATCGTGGCTCCGGCCGCTAATCTGACATCCATCAAGAGCGCTTGGCCCTTCGCGCAACGGGGCATCGATTTGGTGGGACCTCTTCCACAAGCACAAGGTCAATGTAAGTATTTACTTGTAGCTAACGATTATTTTTCGAAATGGATAGAGGCAAAGGCGTTGGCCAGAACGACGGGGAACCAGATCTTCAAGTTCCTCCAGACCCATATTGTGTCCAGATACGGGATTCCTAAGGTGGTGATCAGCGACAATGGCCCACCGTTTAACGGCTCTCAGGTGAGGGAGTATCTGGAGGAGTTGAACATCGAGCATCGGACAACTTCCGTACGCCATGCTCAGACGAACGGTCAGGTGGAATCAGCCAACAAAATCGTGATGGATGGCCTGAAGAAGAGGGTCTATGCCCTGAAGGGCAAATGGCTGAACGAACTGGAAAACGTGCTTTGGGCTATTAGAATGACACCCAAACGATCAACGGGGGAGACTCCGTTTGGCCTCGTTTATGGCACGGAGGCTGTCGCCCCCGTGGAGGTAGCTGTGGCGTCCCATCGGATGAGATATTACGAGCCTCTGACGTATGATGAAATGAGACGTCTGGACTTGGACTTACTCGAAGAGAAGAGGCGGGAAGCCGATGATGTCCAAGCTCGAATGCGTTTGGCGACGGCCAGGTACTACAATCGACGAGTAAAATCCCGACAGTTCTTCGTCGGGGAGTTGGTTTGGCGTCGCAACGAGTTTACCCTTTTGGATCGAATCAACAAGATGTCACCAAAATGGGAAGGACCTTGTAAGATCGTGGGGATGCCAGCTCCAAATGCGTACAAATTGGAAGACCTCGATGGCAGAGTATTGAAGCATTCTTTTAGTGGCGAACACTTGAAGAAACACCATGCTTGATGAAAGTTGCCTTAAGTGGTGCCCGATGAAAGTCGCCTTAACTGGTGCCCGATGTAAAATCGCCTTAAGTGGTGTATGCTGTTTATCGTTTAATCCGATGTAAGCCAAATTTGTGCCATCAATGAATAAAGAGGTTGCTTCCGATCAGAATTATTCTTAGATTTACTCTAAGCATTATAAAGTCGCCTTGAGTGGTGCACGAGAAAAGTCGCCTTGAGGGGTGCACGAGAAAAGTCGCCTTAAGTGGTGCACGATTCTTAGATTTATTCTAAGTACTGAAAAGTCGCATTGAGTGGTGCATAAGAATTAAGTCGCCTTAAGTGGCGCAAGTTGAGAAGTCGCCTTCAGTGGTGCACGATATTAAGTCGCCTTCAGTGGTGCACGATATTAAGTCGCCTTTAGTGGCGCACGATATTAAGTCGCCTTCAGTGGCGCAGGTTGAAAAGTCGCCTTAAGTGGTGCACGATGTAAAGTCGCCTTCAGTGGTGCACGATATTAAGTCGCCTTAAGTGGCGCAGGTTGAAAAGTCGCCTTAAGTGGTGCACGATGTAAAGTCGCCTTCAGTGGTGCACGATATTAAGTCGCCTTAAGTGGCGCAGGTTGAAAAGTCGCCTTAAGTGGTGCACGATGTAAAGTCGCCTTCAGTGGCGCACGATATTAAGTCGCCTTAAGTGGCGCAGGTTGAAAAGTCGCCTTAAGTGGTGCACGATGTAAAGTCGCCTTAATTGGTGCACGATGTAAAGTCGCCTTCAGTGGTGCACGATATTAAGCCGTCTTAAGTGATGCGTGATTCTTGATCTTATTCTAAGTCTTGGAAAGTCGCCTTAAGCGGTGCATGATGGTAAGTCGCCTTAAGTGGTGCAAGTTAGTAAATCGTCTTAAGTGATGTACGAAAATATCTTAAGTGTCGAGGTTTCGACTTAAGAAAGTATAGTAAAGCCACTGGGAGAAGTGCAATGAAAGAATCGGAACTAAGAAAGCCTGATATTAATGGGGCTCGAAGGCCCGATGATTACAAAAGGAGGAGAATACAAAGATTCTAGCGATGAGCAGTTAGGCCTAATCCTGGTTAGCGGCATCAACGAGAACAGGGTCCGCAAGGTCTAGGGCAGAAGGCTCCACTGGGTCAGCCGTTGGAGGATTGGCTATCGGGGTCATGGGATCGAGGAGTTTCCGATGAAGAAGTAGCTCCTCTTCACTCTGAACTTGTGGTATGCATTTCCGGCCTTGAGCATCGGCTTCTCTGGTGGAAATGATATATCCTTCCCGGAGAGCCGCATCATAAGCAGTGCTGAAAATTTCGTTCAGAACATAGTCGAAGTTGAAAGGCTTCCTTCCCTCGAAACCAGATCCACCGTCTGAAATCAGCCATTGAAAGGGACGTTAGGTTTTTCCGGAAAATTACAATCAAACTAAGCAAAGACGAAGGCGAACAATAGAGAAGAAACCCTTACCTGACATGATAATTGGAGGCTGGAAGAATGAACCTGACATTGCCGGAAAGATGGCCGAAGAAACACTAAGGTTTCAAGAGTTGCAGTAAGCTTTCGAAAATTTGTAGATGATAAGAGGAAACTGTACCCTGGGTGAGGTTTTTATAGGCGAAGAGGACAGTCGAAGGGGCGCTTTAATCTGAACCGTCGAAGTTGAAGCGTTCTAATCTGGACCGTTGAGATGAAACGTGCGGGATGGTAGCAGATGCAATGATGAAATAGCCTGAAAAGCACTTTTCAGAAAAAGCAGACACAAAGAATCAGGCACGGGTACTGATGACGTCACTTCATTATCTACTGCATTTGATGACTGGGGAACCGAGGAGTCCTCTTGTTGGCAGATATCCACAAGGCATTGAGGAAACATGAACGAGAAGACTCACACTGGATGACTATGACAAGGGAAAGATCCCCGACTTCGACGTCGGAAGGTCGGAAGCTGAAAGACACGACGAACTAAAAGTCCCTCATGTCTTGGGGGCAAATGATGGGTTCGACTACAGCTGTTAGGCCCTATTAACGGTGAGGAAACGGCAAATAGGCCCGGTGGGCCCTAAACGAAGGCCAAGATGGCCCAGGCTAAGGATCCCGACGAAGGAAGTCCGAGGATGAGAGGTCCCGACAAAGTCGGACCTGACAGGCGAGCTGAACGCTCCCGACGAGATGCCTCTGAGTAGGCCCCGATGACGAATCCCTGAGAACAATAGGCCCTGTCACGATGACAAGGGGCCCCGAGCGGTGACACAACGAGATAACTCTGGAGTCCCCGATGTTAGTCGGGACTCGTTATCAGAGGATAAGGCCGAGATACGCGGGGCGTGGCCGAGATACGCGGGGCGTGGCCGAGATACGCGGAACGTGGTTAAGATACACGGAGCGTGGCCGAGATACGCAGGGCGTGACCGAAATAAGCGAGATCATGGCCTAGATAGGCGGGATCGCTCCCGAGATACGCGGGATACGGGCTAACCACCCCCAACGGTTCACCAGGTAACTGAGGTATCTCTTCGCCTATAAAAGGGCAAGAGGTCACCTCAGATCACTTACGTTGAATTACATACCCTTTGAGATTATTGCTTGCCAGTTCGTATTAAGCACTCATTTAAGCATCAGAGAGGGATTCTGGGTCACCGCCCGGTCTATCCCCTCTTGCAGGATTGCGTGGAGCGAAGGAGCTAGGATCGCCGTCAAATTCCGTACCGGAGTTCCACCGTGATCCAATAGTAGCGAATTCAGAGTTGTTGCAGCGGGGTGACGGGAACCACCAGATTGTCCCTGTCTTCTTTGCTTGCCATCCGCCATCGATCGAGTAGAAGGCATATCAGCTTTTTGTTTGCTTCCCACAGACGGCGCCAATGTTGGATCACGGTGGAACTCCGGCACGGACTTTGACGGCGATCCTAGCTCATTCGCTCCACGCAATCCTGCAAGAGGGGATAGACCGGGCGGTGACCCAGAATCCCTCTCCGATGCTTAAATTAGTATCTCGTACGGACTGGCAAGCAGTAATCTCAAGTAAGTATTTTCAACGTAATCGATCTTAGGTGACCTCTGCCCTTTTATAGGCGAAGAGGTACCTCAGTTACCTGGTGAATTGATGGGGGTTGTTAGCCTGTATCCCGCGTATCTCGGGTGTGATCTCGCCTATCTAGGCCATGATCTCGCTTATCTCGGCCACGCCCCGCGTATCTCGGCCACGCTCTGTTTATCTTAACCACGTTCCGCGTATCTCGGCCACGCCCCGCGTATCTCGGCCTTATCCTCTAATAACGAGTCCCGACTAACGTCGGGGACTCCAGAGTTATCTCGTTGTGTCACCGCTCGGGTCCCCTCGTCATCGTGACAGGGCCTATTGTTCTCAGGGATTCATCATCGGGGCCTACTCAGAGGCATCTCGTCGGGAGCGTTCAGCTCGCTTGTCAGGTCCGACTCTGTCGGGACCTCTTATCCTCGGACTCCCTTCGTCGGGATCCTTTGCCTGGGCCATCTTGGCCTTCATTTAGGGCCCACCAGGCCTATCAGTCGTTTCCTCACCGTTAAAGAGTCTAACAGCTGTAGTCGAATCCATCACTAGTGACCATGGAAATTGAAATATATTCATGGCCAGCACTCTACCCATTAAAGGCTGACTCGATGCAAGTGGGGATTAGTCTAAGTGTGAACGAAGCATGTTATGGGTGCTTCCCTTTTGATGGGGGCCCCCTCCTAAGACCACCATGCGGGATACCAAAAAACAAACTTATGGCTTTAAATTTGGTCCTAAATGTTAAGTTGTCGTTAAGTCAGTAACGGTTTTGTTGAAGCAACATAATCATAACCATGTAATATAGTGTAACGGATCAAAACTCCATTCATTAATTAGAGGTCTCAGGTTTAAAATTCGTCAACGCTCTGAAAATAGAAAAATATTTATGAAGTATTAAATCTCACTTAATGGGCTTCAGTGTAGATAGAATGTTGGGTTTCTAGTGAATGTATATGAATAGATCAAAATGGGTATTTATATGTATGGTTGTAACTGGTTCTTTACCAAGGTGGGTTCCAAACTCAACCATGGTTCCCAAGTTGGCTTATGTAATATGTCTTTTTTTTTCTCTAGAGAGTTTGATTTTGTACATTGCCTCGTACAAAGGGGACATTGTCAGGTCGTACGCCCCGAGCATGTCGGACGTTCTAGAGCGTTGCCTATAACATTTGGTATAAAAAAAGAGGTTATTTTATCACTTGTCCTCGTTCCTGCAATTCAGTATGAGCGAAGTGTTCCTTGATAGAGGAGTCGTCTCTGGAAGATGTTTGCCTCATCCATGAGACAGAGGTGGGTCGACTATTCCAACACGATTGTAATCTTCAGGATCGTTTCCAGCTTCATCCTACCGGGCGTCACTTCCTCTCGTTTTAAGATGGACCGAATTACTCTCGAGCCAAACCTTTTCGAAAGGTGGGTTTAGGTCAAATTATCACTATGTGCCGATATCAAACACTCACTTTTGAACAAGTGGAGGTGTCGCCTCTTCTTGGCTTAAGTCATCAAATCCTCGACTTAACTTAATGATTCTTCCGTTTTTGCCTACAGTCAAACCACCTTTTTTCTTTCACCAACTGACCAGGAGGTGTCACCCCCTTGTATAATGAATTTTAAGACTCTATTAAGAGTTAGCGAGAAACCTGAATTCCTACGTGACAGGTCATATGATCTCTTTTAATCTAGACTATTGAAGATTGGCACAAATATAACGACTCTGCCCTTCTTTCATTTGACCTTCTTTTGATCATTGTGATTGAACTGCTCAAATGGCATGACTCCACACTTTTAACGGTCGGGATCATCCTTCCATTTTTTACTCCCTCATATAAATAGGGTCTTCAATCCGCACTTTCACTTCCTACTTCCAATTCGCTCTGATTTCTCTCTATTTGTATATTTCTCTCTCTAATAATCGGTGAACTTTCCAGCAAATTTTCCTAAATTTTGATGGCTGATAAGAGTGCATTTTTAGCGCCGCTCAGACTAGTAATGCTTTTATTTGAGAGATCTATGAGCGTCACCCACATAGGATATGACATCGATCTTAGGTAGCCTCCCCCACATCCTGAGGATCGCCCTACGAAATATCTGGCTATTCCCACGCCGCCGTTGAAAGGTGAGACCTTCATCTCCCCTTATCAAATTACAGCTGGTATTCGATTCCCACTTCATCACGAGTTTCTTGTGGTGTGCGAGTATTATGTCGCCATCCCTACTCAGTTCATCTCAAATGCAATTCGCATGTGGTTAAGCTTCTGCTTAATGCGCCTTAGGAAGCGCTACAATTATTCCATGGTTCTCTTCCACGTATTTTATGTGAAGATTGCAAACCCTAACCCTAGGAACGCCAGAATCGCCACAGAGAAGGAGAAGAAAAAGTGAAACTGATTTTGCGGCTCATCAGGCTAAGTTAGCCTGAACTAACTTAACCCTCACCTATTTATATGGGAGGGGTTCCGAGTTAATACTCAAGGGTCCCCTAGTTTATTATATTCTCCAAATAAGTCCCAATTATAACTGGACTTCTCCAATTAAGCCAACAAGCCAACTGAACCAAGCCAACAATGTACACGGGCCAACGACCTAAGATAAAAACACGAGGCAACCTTGGGCCAAGCCCACCAACCAATCCAACAACACGGGAGAGTAGCAAATAATGGGCCAGAGAATTGGACTTGGCTTTACAAGCTCAGATTGCCCAATTCTCAAGACTCCCCCTCAATCTGGGAATGTAAATAACCAACGCCAACAGAAACCAATAGGTTACATGAAAGCAATACCCAACAAGAGGACTGACCATAATTCACTCCCGCTTAATCTCAAATCCGTCAATTCAATAAACAATCTAAGAAACCAACAGATAGCTTAATTAAGCACTTCTTGACTCAGAATTGACATCATCATCGTATGTACTGCCAATAAGGTTTTCCAACGCCGGGGAAGATGTTTTCCATTCCCAACTTTCCAACAAGATATACATGTTGTTTTACAGGCAAAGCCTTAGTGAAAATATCTGCCAATTGTTCACCTGTCTTAACATGCTCAGTACAGATCACATCATCCAACAACCTTTGACGAACAAAATGACAATCAATTTCAATATGTTTGGTCCGTTCGTGAAAAATTGGATTAGAAGCTATCTGCAAAGTAGCTTTGTTATCACAAAACAATTTTGAAGGAACTTTTTGAATACAACCAAGTTTAGCTAATAAAACCCTTACCCATGCAATCTTAGAAACAGCATGACCGATACTTCTATATTCAACTTCAGCAGAAGATTTTGAAATTATATCATGCTTCTTAACTTTCCATGATATAATAGCTTCTTCCAACTTCACGCAATAACTAGTAAGTGACCTCCTGGTCTCTAAACAATTCCCCAAGTCAGAATCACAAGAAACATACAATTTAGGACTGCTAGAAGATGAAAGCAAGATGCCCTTACCAGGTTCATTCTTAATGTACTTGATCATACAAAGAGCAACATCATAATGGGAATGCTTTGGTGCTTTTAGGATTTGACTCAAATTCTGCACTGCAAAGCTAATATCAAGCCTAAGGATTGTAAGATAAAGAAGTTTTCCAATAAGCCTTCTGAAAGAGGAAATATCAGATAAAACATTATCATTCTGATTATGCTTTACAAAAACATCATACTTGAGGCTAGTAAGTTTGGAGTTAAACTTCATTGGGGCCTAGCTATTTTCCCACCAGCCAGCCCTGCCTCAGAGATCAATTCCAGGCATACTTCCTCTTAGATAAGACAATATTTTCTCTGAACGAGCAATTTCAATACCCAGAAAATATTGTAACTCCCCTAAGTCTTTCATTTTAAAATTAGTTTCTAAAACCTGTTTGAGTTGTTTAACCAATCTATCACTTTTTCCAATGATAAACAAATCATCAACATAAACAAGAAAAATAACCCATTAAGAACATTCATGCTTAGTAAATAAGGAGTAATCATACATTGACTGTGCATAACCAGATTGAGCAAGGGAATCAGTGAGTTTTTTATTCCATTGCCTTGAGGCTTGTTTAAGGTCATATAAGGATTTATGTAATCTACGGACCAAATCCCCCTTCTGATTACTAAATCCTTGAGGTAAAGTCATATAGACTTCCTCCTCTAAATCCCTTTGTAAAAAAGCATTGAAAACATCCATTTGGTAAAGAGACTAGTTATAGATAGAAGCAAGAGCTAAAACAGTTCTAACAGTATTCATTTTCACAACAGGGGAAAAAGTTTCAAAGTAATCTATTTCATGCTTTTGCTTATATCCTTTAGCAACCAAACGGGCTTTATATCTCTCAAGACTACCATCTGAACTGTACTTCAACTTATATATCCACTTACAACCAATAGCTTTCTTACCTTTAGGGAGTGAGATTAACTCGTATGTACCATTACCTTCAAGAGCAGACATCTCATCCTGCATTGCCTTGACCCATCCATCAACATTCAGGGCCTCCTCAAATTTGTAAGGTTCCACCAACTTGGAAATGTTTGTTAGATAACAACAATATCATTAGAAATCTTTGTATAACCAATGAATTGACTCAAAGGGTGAGAAGTGGATCATGTGTTAGTTATATAGTCTCCACTATTCGTCCAAATAGGTGGCTTCCTTTCCCGAGAGGATTTTCTAACAGAGGGAGCATCAGATGTGTGATCAGAGATAACATCATTATATGCAGGGGCAACAGGTGAATCAGCATCAGTAGGTTCATCTATCTACATCACTTCCTTCATGTATAGCATCAGTATCATCCAACTCATAATCCAACTCAGTCTCATGTGTGTTGTTATCAATATTAACACCATCGTTGACTTTTTCAAGAATAAATTCTTCCTTGCAAAAAAGGGGTAAAGGATCATATTTACTACCAGAAAAAAGGAAGACACTCTAAAAAAATTTAACATCTCTACTGACAAAGAATTTCTTGGAATCCAAGTTAAAAAGTCTATATCCATTTTGAGTGTTAGAGTTGCCCATAAAGGCAGAGGGAATCCCTCTTCCAATTTGTCTATCACCATAACCTTTTTTCCAAGATAATAACAACCAAACACTCTCAAGTGATTAACACTTAGTTTCCTTTTTGAAAAAACTTCCAAAGGAGATTTTCCTTTTAGAACACTTGTGGGTAATAAATTGATCAAATAAAAAGCAGTCAAAACACAATTCCCCCAATTTTTTTTGGAATAGAAGCTTGTAACTTCAGAGCCTTAGCCATCTTTATAATGTGTATGTGTTTTCTTTCCCCCTACCATTCTGCTGAGGTATGTAAGAGCAACTGGACAAATGAATTATACTCTTAGTTTTGTAAAAAAAAAACTTTGCAATTGATCATTAAAGAACTCACCACCATTATCACTTCGAAAAACTCTAATGGTTTTTATCAACTTGGGTATAAATCATCTGCACAAAGTGCTTTAAGAGATCAGCAACTTCATGTTTAAAATTCATGAGATATACACAAGTAACACGAGAATGATCATAAAAAATGGTTAAAAAATATCTTTTTTTTTTTAATCATAAGTAGCAGTATGGTAGGGCCCCCAGACATCACTGTGAACAAGATCAAAGATAGCATCTGCTCTTTTATTGGAAATGGGAAAACTATCTCTCGTAATCTTGGCTAAGGGGAAAACAATACAATCACTAGTTACAAGTTTCTTATTCCTTACAAAAGAAAGGTGTTCAATATGTTGTAAAGTTTTAACAGAGGCATGTCCTAACCTTTTGTGTCACGAGTTGACAGAATCCTTATTCACACTATTCAAAGTCGTAGGTAAATCAAGTTTGATGTTGGAACTGAAGAAGTAGAGACCATATTGTTGTTTACCACTGCCCAAGAACCTCTAATTTGAGATGTCCTGTAAACTAACAACATTTGAATCAAAAATTGCAGTGCAGTTCAGTTATTTGGTTAGCTGAGAAATATATATCAAATCGAATTTGAAATCAGGTAAATAAAGAATATTTCTCAGTATCTTTTTATCACCAAAAAAATAATCTCCTATCCCAACAGCTTCATATCTTAAACCATTTGGTAATTGGACTTTGGTGTTAGAAATAGTTCTAAAATTGGTCAACCAACTTAAATTGTTGGTCATATGATTACTTGCACATGTGTCAAATATCTAATGATTTCCATCGTTATAGTGTGAAGTAAGGGAAGATATACCTGCAGCAGTAACAATACCATCATCTGAGGTGACTGCAGTTGCAATGGAGCTGGCACAACCTCCATACCTTTTCATTAGCATCTCAAACTGCTCATAAGTGAGTGTAACATTCCCTTGGGAAATCACAGTAGTAGGGACATTGGAAGCACCAACATCATTTCCATTAGTAGAAACTGAATTGGCCTTTGAAACACTGCATTTTCCCTTCAGCATATCTGTATTTGAAACAATTGTCCTTGCAGTGACCTTTCTTCTTACAGAATTTGCAGCCCTTTGAATAACACCTATCTGAGGTATGCTCTTTCTTCTTGCAGTAATCACATTCAATATTGGGATTGTTAAATCTCTTTTTCTTTGGATCATTACCAACAGGGGCAACATTCAAGCCAAGATTCATGTTCTCAGAAGAGATAGAGGCACTGATGTCTCTTTGGCTTTCTTCTTGGATAAGAGTACTGTAAGCTTGATTGAGAAATGGAAGAGGGGTCCAGAGAAACAAATTGCTCCTAATATTAGAGTAATTTTCACTGAGCCCCATAAGGAACTGAAAGAGACGTTAATTATCCCTGTGTTCTAAATGCTGCTTGAACAAGGGATAGTCAATATGAGGTAAAGCACAAGCAATGTCATACTCCATCCACAAACTTTTCAGCTTAGTGAAAAAAATTGAAATACTATCTGATCCTTGCCGACACAAAGTGATCTCTCTATGGAGTTGATAAATCCTTGAACCATTCACTTTATAAAATCGTTCACGCAAGTCTTTCCAGGCAAGAAATGCACTTTCAAAGTACATGATTCCATCAAAAATATCGTCAGCAACAGAATTGATAGTCCAACAAAATACGACAGCATTACATATGTCCCAATGCGCATGCAGTTTCTCATCATAAGCATCACGTTTGCAAGAACCAGTTATGATCCCTAACTTGTTCTTTCCAAGTAAAATATCTGCATACCACGACTCCATTTCCTATAGTTGTCTTGTCCAGTCAACAAGTTTTGGCCAGGATTACCGTTTGCATGTAAGAAAAGAGGATGATATGACTGAACATCAGTCGTAAGATCAAGATTGTCGTCACCAGTGGTTGTCGTAATCAAAGTCGGGGGCTCTGCAACACTCGAATCGGATTCGTTACCGCCTTCCGACATGGCTCAGCACATAAGATCAAACGTCGCAGAGGATAGAGAACCAAAGAGATCGATTCGTTGGAAGAGAATCGAACCGCAAACGAAAGAGCACACTCCACAGGGAACCAAAGGACCTGTGAAGAGGAATATGGCGAGGAAACAACGAACACCTCACTGAAAGAACCGTAAACACCGTCGGAGGAGAGGAAAGGTCCGTTGGATGCGAAACGTCGTGAATATGAGGATTGTCACGGAAATAATCCTTGAGCGCAGGATCAAGCAGAAGATGAAGGAAACGAACCCAGGAAAGCAAGATAGAGGCTAGATCGCCTCTTTCCGCTCTGATACCATGTGAAGATTGCTAGACTAATTTGTCCAATTTGGGGTCAATTTTAAAAGTTTGGGATTAAATTGAACAAAAAAAAAGTTAGGGAAGTATTTGAGGGACTAAATTGAACAAAATTAAAAGTTTAGATTAGAACACGTGATTTGCACATGTTACTTAACGAAAAATATGGACGAAATGTAATGGAAAGACCAAAACTAGAAAAATATGCAAACATATGTGACCAAAACTAGGCAAAAATAAACATCGTGGACCAAAACCCAAAAGTCGTCAAACATTATGGACCAAAAGACCCGTTAACCCTTAAAAAAAGGATAAACCATTTTTGGCCCAATAATCACACTCTATTTCTTAAATGAGAATCCATCAAGAGTGAATGTGTATGGCCTTCCAGAGAATGTATGTATGTATTTTATGAAGATAGTAAAAATGATATTTATAACTAAGGTCTTTACCATGGTTGGCTCCAGACCCAACCATGATTCTCATATTGACTTTACCTCTAATGGAATATACCATTTTATTCTCTTGCGAGTGTCCTTTTTTACCTTGCATGGTACAAAGGGGACAATCTCGGAAGTAATACATCGCATGTAGCTTTCATTAAAATAGGGGTTAATTTTGTTGGAAAAATTGGCTATTTTTATTTTAAATTATTTTTGGACTAATTTTTTTAAGCCAAAATAATTAAGTATGAGCCCAATGTTTAATCTAGCCCATTTTTAGTGTGAATGGAATTTGTGAAATAAACTTTGTACCACATTGGTTGGCTTCACTCATCTCCTCCCTTCTCCTCTCCTAAATAAATGAGTCTCCCCCTTCTCATTTTTTGCAACTTAGAAAATGTGATCTCTTCCCTTTGGTTGAGTGTCCAATATTTTCGGAATCCATATTTTTGGAATCCAAGTTATATTTTCTCCTCCGCTGTTCTTCGTGCTCGACCTTTCTAGTTATTTTTTATCTCTACATGTTGTCGTCGGCTTTCCTGTCCTTTGTTTGAGTTCAGGTATTGAGTTCGGTTCGGTCGAGTGTGTTGCGTGCATAACACGATTCGATGACACTGTTGAATCCTGGGAGGTGATCGCCCCATATTTAAACCTCTTTGCTTAACCCGAGGGTGAGGTGGGGTAAAATTGCCTTATGGAGACCGTGATTCGCACGGCCTCAGTATAAAATATACGTATTCGTTTTTGTGTCGATTTTATCTATAATTTCGGATTAGCATATTTCTTGCATATAAATGGAGTAAATACTTGTAATAAATCGAAATTTGACTAATTGTATTTTAATCATTGGAGTTTAGAATATTGCATTTTGGTCCTCGGACTTTATAAATTTGCATATTTACCCTCATTATTTCCAACAATCTTAATGTAAATTTTATTTGTTGGTTTTTACAAGAGGGTGCTTAATTAAATTTCGAGATTCAATTTTTGGAGAAAAATAATTATTTATTCTTTAAGTTCTCAAATATTGTCGAACGACGATGTGGAGAATGTAAACATGCTCGAGAAGAGAGCATATGCAACCGGAAAAATCGCGAAGGACACCGAGGCTAGAACAGTCGTCAAAGTCGTTAAGGCTGTTAGGACAGTTGAGGCCCTAAGTCGTTTAGATTGCTATGACCGATCGAGATGGTCAAGGTTGTTGAACCTGTTAAGGCATCCGAAATTGATATGTTTGCTAAGGTGAATTTGATCACTAGATCTACTTTAGCCGTTGAGGCTTATGGGGTCGTTGAATCCATTGTTGAAAATGTGATTAAGTAATCGGTTAAAGCCGATTTAGTGTGTATGACAATTGTTATGAAAAATTTATTTCCATGTCTAAACACTGATTATTACATTTGACACATATGTAAGTGTGAATCAACGTATCGATTGCACAACCTTGAACCTTGGCTCGTATGTACGCTATGACGTTTGTACGCATAGCCCCATGTGGGTCTGGTTTTGTTAAAACCGAAATTAACCGTGTCCAAGTTTATTTTCTATCTAACAGAAAGAAAACCAAAATTGATTTTTGTAACTTCAGTGACTAAACTTAGTTACTGAAATAAGTAATTCAAATCGATTTTTGAATTTTTAGTAATCTGAATTTGATGTCTCGGATTACTATTGTGGGGTCGGGTACGAAATACTCGGACTTCTAAAAAATCTCAAGGGGTTGGTCATAGGTCCAATGTTTGAACGCTACTTAATGAGAATGTAGCTAACACTTGGCGGACAACTCTAAAATTGGGAAAGACTACATTGTTATCGATATGATCTATAAATGCTATCATTATGCGATTTATACTATCGCAAATGTCGGCGTATTGATTATCGGGATTGGACATTGGTCTAGGTCGCTGTCTATGATGCCGAGAAAGTCACTAAGGCTTACTTCAGAAGTTGAAGTCAAAAGATTGAATTATTTTTGACAAAATCTGAAATAAATAAATAAATAATGAAGAGGAAGCGTCTTGTTGGGAGCACTCGAATTCGTCTAAAGACTTGTACATTAAATACAGATAGACGAAAACTTAAGTTGAGATGAAATGAGGTTATTTTAAGTGTTTTGGCCGTAGTGCCTAACGTAAACATGAATAAAAATATTTTTCTATTGGCAGTTGTGCCTAAAGTGAACATGGAATAAGAATGTTCCTTCTTGTGCTGAATTTGTGGCACAATAATTTAGAACATGTTAATTACAATACCTTGCGAAGGTTATCTTACATGGTTCATATTCCTAAATTCCAAATAGATCAAGAACTTAAATATGAAGTTTGCGTTGAAGCGAAACTTATTCGGTCGAAAGGATTACTGAACTTCTTGGTCTAATACATAGCAATGTTTGAGACTTTAAATATGTCCAAACACAAGGCTGAAATCAAGTACTTTATTACTTTCGTAGATGATCGTACGAAGTATTGCTATGCATACTTGATGAAGGGAAAATATGAAACAATGAAACAAATTCATGGTTTACAAACAAAAACATGAGTTTCATATGAATAGGATATTAAATGTTTTCACAATGAGACATGCGGCATCAATGATTCTATGTTTAGACAATGTCGACTTAAACACGATTTAATCCGTGAATTCATTGCACCGCATAAAACCCTGATTGAATTGGGTCACGGTTTCGATCCCACCAGGCAACGTTTTACTGATTAGTATTAATAACGTTGCCGAAGGTCAAGGTTTTGGCTTAGTGGGTGAAAGGGTTGTCATCAGTATGTATTAGATAAAAATGATCGAATCCAACCGCAATCCTTCCTAAAAATTCGGGTAGTTTTGGCACTTGCGGTGCAACAGGCCGAGACCGTTTATTGGACTGAGGAACATACCGTTTTGAGAAAAGCGGCGGTCTAATGGCCGAATTTGATCTCATATTGGTTGATAGTTTGACGGTCCGAGGACCTACATTTATAAAATGATGATCTGATGATCAATGATGATGTGATTGAGAGTTAGTAACAACTTCACACCCAACTCGTGTGTTACCAAGTTGAATTTTTCTGGAAGAAATTAAAATAATATGGTTGAGACCATGTTTATTTTAGAGTTATAATTAATATGGAGTAGATATTTTAACTAGCAATTACCTTTTAAATAAGGTACCCCATAAGAAGGAAGATAAAACTCAGTTTGAGTTGTGCCTTCGAATGTGGGGGGTGTCTTGCTAAAAGTTATACTACTGCTGCAAAAAAAAGGTGCATACATGCCCTAAACTGTTGATTGCATTTTCGTAGGGTATGCTCAGAACAGTAAGTGTATCAGTTTCTTGTAATTGAATTGAAAGTGTCGGATATACACAAAGACAGGTTTATGAAATTTAGAAATGCATATTTCTTTGGAAAATGTATGTCTGGATGAGTCTAGAGGTGAAGCTATTCTTCAAAACAAGCATACGAGACTATAGAGGAAATAGTCAAGACCGAGAATATGGAGGGCATGTTGAGGTCGAGACTGATGTTGAAACCGTCGAGCCCATGAGGAGTAAAGGGCGAGGATTGAAAAATCCCATGGTCCAGATTTTCTGACCTATATGCTTGAAGCCGGACCTCATACTTACCACGAAACAGTAAACTCTTCTGAGAGACCTCTATGAAAGAGGCAATCAATAGTATAATTGAATCCATCTCGCAGAACCATGTTTGGGAGCTAGTGGATCTTCCGCCCGGAAGCAAACCGTTAGGCTACAAGTGGATATTCAAACGTAAAATGAAAGAATATGGATCAATTGATAATTACAAAGTCTGACTTGTCACAACTGATTATAGGAAAAATGAAGGGACTGTATTATTTTGATAAATGATCTCCAGTAACCAGAATTACTTCCATAAGGATGGTACTTGCTATTGCAGCTTTGAGAAATCTAGATGTACATCAAATGGAAGTGAAAAAAATAAAATTCTTGAATGGAGATTTAGAGGATGAAATATACATGTAACAACCCGAGGGTTACTCTGCGCGAGGGCAGAAAAAAGTCTGTAAGCTAGTCAAATTTCTGTATGATTTAAAAACAGACCCCTAAAACAATGGCTTTATAAATTTGACAGTTTTTTATTGGATAAATGTTTCAAAATAAAAAGTATGACAAACGTTTTACGCTGATGTTATGCTTATTGTTGGAAATAACGATGAGATGGTCCGGTCCACCGGACATATGTTGAATTTGAGTACTGACTTGAAAGACATGGGTCTTACAGGTGGTATTTGGAATTAAAACTCACGTGATCGTAGCCAGGTCTCATTCTTAGCCGAAATCACTATATCGACAAGATATTAGATAAATTCAACGAAATTTACAAGAATGAAGTTAGTACTCTAAAGATTTGAGTAAAGAATTGTTTGAGAATAATTGAGAATGTTTTCTCAAAATAGACACTACCACTTTGAGTATATGTGGTTACGTTTTCACCTTACGATGTGCAACATGGTCGTAGATAATCCTCAAAACAAAGAGTCATAGCCAGATCCACTATTATATTTGAGTTATTGCACTGGAGAAATGTGCCGAAGAGGTAGAATGGCTATGCCATTTTCTCGAGAATTTTACTAATTAGCTAAATCATGTGTTAATGCAGAGATTGATGAGTTCATTTTTGGTTTAATCCAAATTAAATCCAATCTAATGAAAGGTTGAAGAGTTTTTTAAGAGACACGGTTAAAGCGGAAATAAGTGTTGCACCCCTCATTTGGCCTGAAAACCTTTGTTAAAGGTTGGGAAATGGGACACTCTGTGAACCTGTTGTCCACAATAGGATCAACCTTAATTTAGTTGTTGGATTGACAAAAATTATTCTTGCAGGAAATGATAGTCTGAGGACTGTGATAGTTTGAGAACATTGATGCAACGTTGCGATAATCAATCTGTATAACACTGTAAACTTGTATAATGGAATGTTTAGACGTATACGTCATAGACATTATAATTCCATTAGACAGATTCTCTCAAATATATTTGTTGTGCTCGATGTAGTAAAGTCAGCAGATAAATAGCGGATCCACTACCTGAATGGGTTAAGCAGAGAGTTATTTGGCCAAGCATCGAAGGGAATAGGGCTAAAGCCCGTGGAGGAAACGCTCTTGAGAAGGAAAACCCAACCATGATGACAAGAGATCCCAATAACCTGGTTCAATGGGACAACCTAATCACAAGAGGGAGTGTGGTCACTGTGGGGGTCAAACCCGAGCCCATTCCTATGATGCAAACAGTGATGGAGATGAGGTTAAGCTTTTGCCTATGTTGGTCTTCAATCATCGGTTAAACCGATTATAGTAAATTTCAAATTACTTAACTGAAATCACACGTTACACAAAGCTTTTAATGATTCGTAAGGAGAAATCAGAGTCGTGATGATGCTCTTGAGACATAGAATCACCTATGCAAGTGAGAAGTGGGGCCGCTTTGAAAGGAATTGTTGATGGCGCAATTCTTAGAAACGCTTTCAGAACCAGACGAGTGATCCAGGGCCTAGGGATCACAGGGTGTGAATCGAACTATACTAGGAAGGTACCTGTGTGGGTTATGTCGTCATTTACACCAGCAACAGTCGGTTCAAGGACATCGCGTATACCAACCAGTCAGTAGAGAAGACATGATCTCACAAGGGATATGTTCAAAGGAGTTACCCCTACCTATCATTTGCAGGTATTGACCGTTGAACTCAAAATTTCGTGTCTTAATTTCCAATTTCCATTCATGTGCTGGATTGTACGAAAAATTGGCTATTTTTAGTTTAAATTATTTTTGGACTAATTTTTTTTTTAAGCTCAAATTATTAAGTATGAGCCCAATGTTTAATCTAGCCCGTTTTTTTGTGTGGATGGAATTTGTGAAATAAACTTTGTACCACATTGGTTGGATTCACTCATCTCCTCCCTTCTCGTCTACTATATAAAGGAGTCTCCCCCTTCTCATTTTTTGCAACTTAGAAAATGTGATCTCTTCATTTTGGTTGAGTATCCAATATTTTCAGAATCCATATTTTTTTAATCCAAGTTATATTTTCTCCTCCTCTGTTCTTCGTGTTGACGAATTGCAGAGTTCTTCCTAGGTTTATTTCAACTTATGCCGCGTTCGACCTTTCTAGATATTTTTTTTTATCTCTAGCCGTTGTCGTCGGCTTTCCTGTCCTTTGTTTGAGTTCAGGTATTGAGTTCGGTTCGGTCGAGCGTGTTGCGTGCATTACACGATTCGATGACACTGTTGAATCCTGGGAGGTGATCGCCCCATATTTAAATCTCTTTGCTTAACCTGAGGGTGAGGTGGGGAAAAATTTCCTTAAGGAGACCGTGATCCACATGGGTCTCAATAAAAAAAAATACGTATTCGTTTTTGTGTCGATTTTACGTATAATTTCAGATTAGCATATTTCTTGCATATAAATGGAGTAATTACTTGTAAGTAACCGAAAATTGACTAATTTTATTTTAGTCATTGGAGTTTAGAATATTGCATTTTGGTCCTCGGACTTAATAAATTTGCATATTTACTCTCATTATTTCCAATGAGGGCCGATTCCGATGTAGGATTTAGGGTTCCAGCGGTGGAGCAGCTGATGAGGGCGGGTACAGTGACCTGATTTAGGGTTTAGGGGTTAATTTGGGTATTTTTAATTTTATTTGGTCATGTGCTGGTCACATGACTGAATTCTGTTAATTTAACCCATAAATGGACGAAGACACCAAATCGCAACAACATTGAATCCTGGGACACCAAATATTAACAATTTTTTTAGACACCAAAATGACACATGGGCTAAACCTGAGACACCAAATAGGTTCTTTTACCATATTACAATTGATCCATAATCTGGAAACTGTTAGATATCGATATTATGACCCCTCAAGCGGGAGCTGTTGCAAAATGGATATTAGGCAAGCCCAAACTGACAACAAGATTATCAAAATGAGTTTGATGCAACAGTTTGGTAAAGATGTTAGCCAGTTTGTGGTGAATTTGAACATGAAATAGTTGAAGAAAACCATCACGTAGTTTTTCGCGCACAAAATGATAATCAAATTCCATATGTTTAGTGCGCTCATGACAGACCGGGTTACTAGAAGTGTGCATTATGGCATGGTTATCATAGTAGATAGAAACTTTAGGTACATCGTGTTGGAAAGTTTGT
Source organism: Clarkia xantiana subsp. parviflora (assembly GCA_036873135.1). Taxonomy (NCBI): domain Eukaryota; kingdom Viridiplantae; phylum Streptophyta; class Magnoliopsida; order Myrtales; family Onagraceae; genus Clarkia; species Clarkia xantiana. The sequence goes on from JAPTYO010000011.1 coordinate 21,990,460, forward strand.
AGAAAAGAAGTAATCTAAAGAAGCTCACTACTAACTGTGGTTTGTTTCTTCAATTTCCAAGAAATAAGATATCCTCCTAGGAACACATAGAAACCAAAAACAAATCGACGGTGTTAGGACAAGCTGCATGGTCAGAACCAACGAAACCTATGACCTAGAATGAGGATTTAGTAGGAAAGAAGAGTTTGAGTCCATGAGCATTCTTGAAGTAACTGAGTAAGTGGCAAGCATTCTTTACATAGGGAACCCGGGGGAAAAATCAAACTGTCTAGTTTGTCAACAAAGATCTTTTCGAGCAAGTGTGAGTAACATAAAGAAGACGCCCAATGTGTCGTCGATATTGGTGAGGATCAATGAGTAACTCTCCATCATTAGCATCCAACTTGAAATATGGCATTGGTAAGTTGAAAGGCTTAATGCTGAGGCATCCAGAATCATTGTTTAGTGTATTGCCTTTGATTAGCCATGATACCTCGCAAAATCCGTGAGTACTTCAAATCTAAGGAAGAAATGTAAAGGGTCGGTGTCATTGAACTTGAAGTAATGCCACATATGCTGCTTGACCGGCTCGATTTCTGTAATGGTCTTCCAAGTTAGAATGACGAAATCAACATAGACAAGCAAGACAACAAAGGGGTCATCAAAGCAGGGACGAGGGTATGTAGTGACCAGTGGGGGAAATTACCCCCACTTAGTTTCAAGAGTTTACTTATGTATATATCACATTGTGAAGAAGTTTTGTCTTTACCCCCACTGAAATTTGATAATTTTTTGCTCTTCCCCCCTTTAAGATGAATATACACTAACTTCTTGATGTGAAGTATGAATCTTCCTTGTTATGTTTGGTTCTTTTATAAAGAAGCAATATTATTATTAATAAAACGCGCAACACACAACACACATACAAACCACAAGGACAAAGAGTTCTGGCCGACATACAAGTCAGTCGAGATAAATGGATATAACCAAATTCCCAACACAACGCGACTAAATCCTAAGAGCTAAAACTCAAATCCTGTTATTAAAAAAACCAAAGGAAATAACTTAAACAAACAACAAAAGAGAGAAACCAGAAGCCCAGGATAGGTAGTGATAGTATAGAAGTTACATGACTAAGAGAAACTGCTAGTGACTCTAAGGAAGCCAATTTGCTTTCAATAGAATAAGGCATGTCAGCCCAGTAACCATGTGCCAACTGGAAGATCTGATCACAAACAAGCACATACGGGAAGGCGGAAGATGTAGAACAAGAAGCTACCTCCATCAACAAAAAGTTACACTTATACCAATAATCAATCGAGTTAAACCACGAGTAGGATGTGAAACAGATAAGTAACCTCCGATGATATACACCGCCGAAGATCAGTATAACAATGCACCCCATCACACGGAACATCCTCAAAGGACTAGCACACGTCGGGGACAAAGGGTACCATAGGTTCTCAAAGAGACATAATTTGCTTTGACTAGAACTAGTCGAAAAATAAAAAGGTGGATGTGGTAGGTTGATTTATCATTGGGTCGGTGAACTCCGTTGAGGTCGATTCCAACTCGAGATTAGCGAAGTGAGGTAATTATGTATACAGACGAAAGACACGAGATAGATGGCAGATATCGAAACTTCAAACAACGAAGCTTCACTAGATGCACACAATCGTTGTTAAGGTGGCTTTCCCTGAATTCTGACCAATCAAGTAGAATTGTTAGATGATCGTCCACCCAGCTGGTCAAACGATTTAAGCTCAAAAACCTTTTGTAACAAAAACTGTGTGAAAGCGGGCTTAACTAAAGATGAGCAACTTTGTTGTAGAGGCGAAGTTGTTATAAGTGTAGACCAAAGTGATGAAGTAGATGGTACCCATCTAAGTTTTACACGGTGTACACAATTATCATCAATATATACCTCCCTATCTTCTAACCAGTCGAGATGAAGGGTCAGAAGGTCATCCACCCAGTCGGTCGGACAACGAAGAGAAAGGGTTATTCGCTTGGAGAATGAAAGAACCACCAATGGGATATAGCACCTCAATGCATGTGGTAGGTGTTAAGACGTGTGCCTCAGGTTGATGGGTCTCTTATCCGAGTGACACCTCTTTCAGATATTTCGTTCTTCTTTCTGATCTGTTTAGCTTGTCGGGGTGATCTGATCCTCTGTTCCTCGCTAACCTGCATAATGGGAAGTACCGAGCATAGAGAGGGGGGGTGGTGCTCGGTGAACCCTCTCCGATGCCTAAGTGAGTTCGGGCTCTTTAGAAAGAGAAAATCCTAGAGAGAAGGCAGAGCTAAAACGTGCAAAGATGTAAACTTGTCCAAATGAATAGAACTTGCGAAGTATATATAGGCTACGGGAGGATTAAGGTGGCTTAATGACACCGTTAATCCCTAAACGTACTTTATTAACACATAAAAGCAGGATTAAAATCTTTAAAGACAAGGAGAGGTGTGTGAAAAAGTCTAAGTATGGGTCGAGTAAAAAGGATGTCGGGACCCTTGGGGTCGGACGGAAAATTCGACCCCTAAGGCCTGGGATCGGGACAGCTTGCCCGACCTCTCTTGGGAGGGGCTGGGTCAGTTGACCCGATCCCTCCTAGGAGAGGTCGGGTGAGGCCACCTGATTTCTTTTAGGAGAGATCGGGTTGGCACACCTGATCTCTCCTAGGAGAGATCGGGCCGGCTTGCCCGATCACACCTAGGTGAGGCCAACAGACCGGTCTGGACGAATACCTTGGCTCGTCCAGGCCGTTCGCGTTGCGAGTGAAGTGCTCGGGTCCAAGTTTCGATTTACAATCGTAAATGGGGCGATTAAAATAAGAAAATCCGAACGGAGACGGGTTCAAATTGGGCGTATATCCATCACGTACCCCCGAGTCAACCGATGGCTTAACCCTTGATTGACTCTATTTTACGATAGGATGCTACGCACAATTTGAAACAGTGTTGTTACCTCTTGACGAATCCTTTGCTTGTCTGTATGCGCTTTTTCCGGGCCTCATCCTCAATTTCTCAAAAAAAGATGAAGAACAAACATTAGAGAAAAAGGGGACGTGCCTAGACACGTGTCTGGAAAATGTGGATATGAAAATCTGATCTTCACTTCTATACATTTTAAAAACATGTACATGCGTGGGGATGTAATCCAATCATGAGTATGGACTAATGCAATCTAATTTCGTGTCGTCATATTCAATACGTGATCATGGGGGGTGAATCCTGTTCGTGAAAAAATATTTAGACCGGATTCAGAAAATTTCTAAGTATGGGAAATTGAGATATATGCCTATAGAGTGTTAACTTGAACAGAAATATGCCTAACCATAGTTAAAAAGGGGGTAAAGATGATAGTTTTCTATCTAACCCTTAGATCTCCTTTAATTCACCTTTAATTCAAATTGATGGTGGTGATTATGTCTACTCTAAACACCCTACACACCTTTACATATAAAATAAGGGAATAGGATTACCTCACTTAGAGCCACCATAATCTTTTTCTTCACTTCACATTCTTGGGGACCAAGAAAAAATTCCAAGCCCTAAATTAAGGGTGGTGGCCGGCTGATTTTTCCAGTGGGGAGAGGAGCTCCGGCGCGGCGGCACGACGAGCTTCTTGGCTGGGACAGGCGGCGCGACTAATAGCTAGACGGGGCGACTAGGCGCGGCAGTGCTCCAGCAGCGGAGGCGAGAAGTCGAAGCTTCTCCGGCGGAACGTCCTCGACTCCTGGCGCGGCACGACTCCCGGTGGTGAAGGCGCTGGTCACGGTGAGCCTCCACCTGCGACGACGACACCTTTTCCAGCAGAGGCAGGCGACGACGGTGACGGACCTGCACCGGTGACGATAGCATCCCTCCGACCACGACGAGGTCTTGAATCCGGCTCGGGATTTCCCAAGGTTCGATCTTTTCTCCGTCTTGTGAACATATTAAATGCTCATATTTGGATTGCCTATGCTTGATTTGTGACGATTTCCCGAATGCTTGAGTCATGGTAATCTCCCGAATGCTTGACTTGTGATGGCCGTATTGAGTAGATAGTCGTTTGCTCGGAAATGGTTTTTCCCCTTGGATTTCCTTTGTTCGACTTTGATGTCGCGGAATTACTTGTATGTCGAGTGTTGTTGAGGGGTATAATTGTCCTTTGCTCGGGAATTTTTTTGCCCGAGTGGAATTGCCCGATTTTGTTGTCGTAAAATTGCTCGTACGTAGCCGTTGTTGTTGTTGGGTATCCTTGAGTCTTGATTGTTCCTCGTTGATCGTTATACGACATAGTTGTCGATGTTGGACTATTTCCGAGCTTACCCGGGAAATTACTCCTGTTCTGATACTTAGCTTGATATGGTAGGTATTATACTCGTGGTGGTGCCCCAAAACCCGGACTTTGCAACGGCCCTACATTCTTCACAGGATGAGTAAGTTTTTCATTCCCTTCATCCGTCGTGTTACTTTCTTTCCTGATGTTAGCTCAGAGTCGGATTCTGATTCAGATACTGAGTTTGTATATTGGTCTGAATCGGAGTCTATCTCAAGTTTGGAATTTCCTACTGCTTTCGAGTTAGGTCTTGCGCCATTGTCGGGGAACCATTTGGGTCGGAGTGGCTATAACGAGCATGTTGAGTTAGGTGACGTTAGTCCTTAGATGAACCCTTATACCCCTTCCTTCCGTCTCTGAGGAACATTCGAGAGACCGTGACAGTGCCCCCGGAGGGAAAGGTTGTAGTGTACACCTCCCAGTCGATATGGGTTACGCTTCCCCTATTGTGACGATCTCATCAACCTTTGCCGGTTTTTCCGGATTTCTTCTGTGAACCTTGCCCCCAGTGCTATCCGTGTCTGGGTAGGATTTCGAGTATTATGTCAGTGGTATTCCTGGAAGTACTCCTTGGTTCTATTCAGGTGTTTTTATCGTTTCCAATATCAGAAGAAGATCCGTTTCGCGAGCTTGGTGACTCGTTATCCTCTTCTTAAGGACACCCGATTTGAGGATTTGGGGTTGGGTGAGGTCGAGTGGAACAGCGACCTTCGCTTTGTGGCTCCCCTCGATAATTCGTCGAGTCATTGGTCTAAGTATTATTTCTTCATCACCGATCGCTATGTGACTTGGTCGGTTCTTCATGAGAATCAGTCGGATGGCTGGCCTTCCTTTGGGGAGTTCTCTTCCTCAGATATAAAGACCATGAAGGTTATTTATCAAAGCCATCAGACCAAGTCTTATTGTCCTGTGTCTATGGTGACCGAGACGGATCTGTATGAGGCGGGGATTCACTTAACCCCACCCTCTGAGGGTTTGGTATGTCACTTAGTCTTCTTGTTTTCATTCATCTTTTGTTTTTCCTTTGTAGGTTGGATTCACGGAAAAACCTATACTATGCAGGCGGAGCCCACTGATTTGAGCAAGAGGAATGGACCCTCCAGCTCTTCTCCCAATAAATCTTCTAAGTCGGGGAGGGCTGCAAAGGCTTCCAGTATGTTCTTCCTTCTCTTCTTTTTCTTTTATGATATACTTGTAACCGTTCTCATGTTGTTTTCTTTATGTTATCAGGGCACTCGCCATTGGTCACCGAGCATGTCGTTCCTGTTAGCAAGATTTTGAGCCAATCAAAGTCTAAGGCACGCAAACCTGACTCTAAGGTCGGTCCCTCGGCTGTCAAGAAGAAAAAGACTGCAAGAGACTCACCTACGAATGCCCGTTTGCCGAAACCTTCTCGTGATAAAGAGATAGTGGTCGAAGAGGCGCCTTTCTTGCTTGACAAAGGGAAGCGACCTGCCGATGGTGGTGGGATGACCATACGTGTTGATGCATATTCTTCATCCCTTGCCCCCCCCAGCCGAGGGAACGAGTCTCAGGTTTGTTTCTACTTCATAACTTATAGATATGTTGTTATTTGTTGCTTGTGTTCATTTTCTAACTTGTTGATACAGTCCGACTCCCTGCCTTGAGTCGCAAAGACTTGGTTCGTCTGACTGACGAGGATATTGTTGGGGCTGAGTGGACTCCTTTTGCTGGATTGAAGGAGTATCATTTTGACACCCATTCTTCCATGCACACTCCTGAGGTTGGGGTTCATGTTTTACGTAGTGCTGTTGCTCCTGGAGATCGCATCTATCTTCCCTAGTCTCCTAAGGAAACCAGGCGTTTTGTTCAAGGGGTCCTATCACATTATGCCCCGTTAAGTGATCTCTTTCTTTATTTTCTGTTCTAAGTAGTTGTTTACTATGCGACTGTCTCAGGGCATGTCTGACATGGTTAATCTCTCGTCCGTTGCCATTGAGCTATCTGAGGAGAACAAGGTACTTGAGGATAGACAAGTATCCTTGAAGGCTGAGCTTAGCAGCGCCATGGAGAAAACTCGCCTTTCTGATTTGAAGATGCAGGAACTACGAGATCAGGTAGCCTCGCTTGAGACTACTATTGCTGATTTGCGCCGACAGGCTGATGTTGATTCTTCACTCTATGCTGCAGAGTTGAAGAAAATTGAGGAGAAATGTGGGAAGGAGGAGAGAGTTACTGCGTTGGCTGAGTATAAGTCTTCCCCTGCCTATGCTGTTGATTTTCAGGTTCGGTGTACCAGGGAGATGAACCATTTTGGAGAGTATCTTACAGACCATATATTCAGGATTGATCCTCAGTTTCCGATTCACGACCTGGGTGAATTTGGTCCTTATGTCAGTGGTTATGTTGTTGTGCTTAGGGGGCAGGCTGCTGTTGCTGAGAACGTGCCTGATGCCCATGTGCAGGAGGATACTACGCCTATCGATGTTGTTGATTCAGGTTCCTCTTCTTCTTCCTCGAGTTTCATTATTTGTTCGTCTTCTCAGCATCAGGACCGTGAGTACTCCCTAGTGGCATCCAGTTGATTATCTGACATCCCTATCTTTGTACATATTCCTTTGCTTTTCCTCCCCTTGATATGTTGAGTATATTTTGAAGACCTCATACTCAGGCACTTTTCGGAGTTGCTACTAGACTTGGTTGTGTTTACTTTCTTTATGATGTTTTCCCTGGCATGTGGCATGGATGGTAGGATAACTTGTTACTTGACTGTGGTAGCCTTTGGTGGTTGCTTGTGTGGTTCCTTCTTTGCATACTCCTTTCTTGTGTTTGCATTTATTTGCTTGATGCCTCTTTAGCTTTTTCTTGTGTCACGATACCTGTAATCATGAACAAACTTGTGTGTTTCTCATATCACGTATCCTTGCTTTAAAAAGTAAGGTTTTTCAAAGTACGTTGTTGGAGTCATTTTTTGAAAATATTTACGAGATAGGCTCTCGGAGTGCACAGAATGTGTTCGCGAGATAGGCTCTCGGAGGGCACGGAATATGTTCGCGAGATAGGCAATTGGAGGGCACGAAATTAGTTCGCGAGATAGGCTCTCGGAGGGCACGGAATTAGTTCTCGAGATAGGCTCTCGGAGGCACGGAATATGTTCGCGAGATAGGCTCTCGGAGGGCACGGAATTAGTTCGTGAGATAGGCTCTCGGAGGGCACAGAATTTTTCACGAGATAGGCTCTCGGATGGCACATAAATTTTCACGAGATAGGCTCTCGGAAGGCACAGAAAGTGTCATGCACTTGGTTGTCATATCTAAGTAAGAAGTTTGTGTAGATATTGTTATCTCATACTTAGGAAATATTTCGATAAACTTCTACTTCATTGAAAGCATTCATGCCTTATATACAGAAGGGGTGTCATGGGTGGTCCAGGACATCCTTTAAGGAAACAAAAGATAGTCAAAGAGTTGGAGAAACTTCGTGAGTTTTCCGCCTCAAGAGTTGTTTTAGAAAACTAAACATTCATTATATAGAAGATAAAACAAAGGATATGGTGTTCCGTTGGTGCGATTTTCTTAGTTGGTGGTGGATGGCACTTGTGCTATGTATTCATTTAGTCATCCCTTGTAGATCATCTCTTCAATCTCTATTTTCAGCACCATCCAATCATTTGTCTTATGCCCCCATGTTCCGTGGTATTCACACCATCCTTTTGTGTCTTTTCCAAGGAAGGCCTTACCTTCCTCCTTGCATTCTGGAAGCTCCTTACTCAGGTGTTTCTTGAAAAGTTCTTCAACTTGCACCTTGAGAGGTGTAAAATTTACACCCCCCCTCCTTGCATGTGGGCCTCTTCTTCGTTGAATTCTTCATCCTGCTGTCTCATTTCTTCTTCAAATGCCTTGTCTAACTTTTCTTTAAGTTCGCGCATCGTGCTTGTCATCACTACCTCATAATAACCTCCCAAAGCCTCGAAAGAGGTTGGATGCATGTTTCTAAGGAAAGCTCTTACAGCCTCCCCTCTTGTTAGCTCCATGTTGGCCCCATACTCCATGAACCTTTCGAAGTAACTTGCAAGGGGCTCCCCTGACATTTTCTTTACATCTCATATGTACCTGAAGCCTCTTTCAATTGATCTTTTCACTCTCCTTCCATTTTCATTATCTGGCTGCCAGGGTACGCTTGTTATCCTTACAACCTTTTCATTTTCTGTTCTCTTGGCCAATCTTCCAAATATCTGCTTGCTTAGGCGGAGTGTGACTCCTGCCCTTTGCCTTCCTTGCCTTACCTGTTTTCTGTCCCCTTTTTTTTAGGGTTTTTGCTCTGTCTACCCCATGTCATCACCATTGCTACCGTGTTTGGTTGTTGTGACTTACGTCTCATAGAATTGACGTAACATTGCCTTGCGGTGCGTTGATCACCTAGGACTTCTCCTATTCCACTCTCAGTGATGTACTTCAATTTCTGGTGCACTGTTGAGGGCAAAATCTCATATGGGTTTATTGTGGTTCTCCCTAGGATCCCGTTGTAGGCTCCTAAGCTTTCCGCTACCAAGAAGTTCACATTTATCTTCAGTTGTGTCCATCCTTGCCCCAGTGTCAATGGTAGAGTTATCATGCCTAGAGGGTAACTTGTCGCGCCTAAGAATCTGACTAGAGGAAGGTTCACCGGCTTGATATCTGCCTTGGATTTCCCTATTTCTTCAAGCATGCGCATTTGCAGTATATCTGCCGAACTTCCTACATCAACAAGTATTCTTTTCACATCGAAGTTGTCAATGTCCATTGTTATCACTAGGGCATCGTCATGTGGGAAGACGATATGGCTCTTGTCCTTCTCAGAGAATTCAATTACCGTTTCCTTTTCCTCCATTGGCCTCTTTCTCCACTTTGTTGTTGCATCTATCCTAGAGGAATACACCTCTCTTGCATTAGCTGTTGATCCGTATGCCCCGATTCCACCATGTATCATGTTGATCGTTCCCCATTTGGCGGGAAAGGGATAGTAATCAACCTTCTCCTTTCCTTTGTCCTTTTGCATTGGCCTTGCGGGTGCACTGCTGCCCCCGTGATCTACGAATTGCTTCAATTCTCCCCTTTGCAGTGCATTGTTTATGCTTAATTTTAGACTGAAGCATTCGTTTGTGTCATGGCCATGTGCTTCATGGTTGTCGCACAATTTATCTTTTTCACTCCCTACTATTGGGGCTCTCCATCTTGCCGGGGGTGTCCATATTTCAGGTTCCTAATTTCTCTTAACACAACTGCCGGGGTTGCATTCAATGGTATGAACTTGATGACATTGATATCCTTTGCTCTCAGCTGCTCACCTGTATGGTTTCTTGGTTGGGGCGGACGCCAGACTTGTTGTCTAATGGGTTGGGGAACCTTAGGTGGTTTTCCTCTGTTTGGCTTTATTTTCTCTTCCTTGGTGGCCTGAATCTTTGCCCTCTTGCTCATTTTGTGCCTTTCCAGATCAATGTGGGTTTTCACCCTCGCCGCGAGCTCCTCCAGTGTGCCTGCGGGTTTTTTAGCCATCTTTTCTGCCAAGGTTGATCCAAAGCGTCCGAGGTTCCTTATGAAAGCTCTTATGATCTCACCCTCAGTTATGTCCCCTTGTATATCAGCCAGGTTCTGGTTGAACCTGGTGTAATAGTTTGCTAGCGTCTCCTCATGCTCTTGTTTCACATCGTCAAGCGAACTTGTTCCCTTGAGTAGCTTCCTTTCTCCTAAGTACCTTTGGAGGAACTTAGATTTTAGTTGTGCCCATGAATGGATGCTCTCATTTGGTAGGCTGAAGAACCAGGGCGATGTTACCCCTGCTAATGTATTTGGTAACAATAGTGCCTTGTAGCGGTCATCTGTTGTCCTACCCAAGAGGGAGGCCTCGTGTTGCTGGATGTGCTCCAAGGGGTCAGTCTTGCCGTTATACTTTTTTTATCTTTATCAAGTGCAACGCATCAGGCACTTTGTTGTTCTCCAGCTCCCTTGTAAAGGGGTGATTTGTGCTATCACTCAGCCAGTGCAATCCATTCGTTTTGGATTCATTCATCTTCTTCGCAACTGATGGATATACGCTCAATTTGAACCCGTTGACTTCCGAATCGTTGTATTTTTATCATCCCATTATTGATTGTAAATCGAAACTTCAACCCGAACACTTCGCGAAAACACCAACGGCACGGACGAGGCCGAAGCGCTCGTCCGGCCGAGTCAAACTCACCTAGGTGAGGTTGGGTGGCCACACCCGACCTCCCTAGGGGAGATCGGGTGGACCAACCCGATCTCTCCTAGGAGAGATCGGGTGGACCAACCCGATCTCTCCTAGGAGAGATCGGGTGGACCAACCCGATCTCCCCTAGGAGAGATCGGGTCGGCCAACCCGATCTCTCCTAGGAGGGATGGGGTTGGCCAACCCCATCCTCCCTAGGAGGGGTTGGGTGCTCTCACCCAACCCCTACCCTTGGGGGTCGGATTTCCCTTCCCCCCAAGGGCCCCGGCACCATTTTTGGACTCCCATACTCGGTTTACTCCGCCTACCTTCTCCGTATCCTAAGGTCTTAATTACGTGTTTAAAGGTTAATTAACCGTAATTAAAGGTTAACGATGTCATTAAGCCCCCTTAATGACACCGTTGCCTATAAATACCCCACCTCCACTATTCATTTAGACATCTCTGGGCAATTTGGATTATTTTGCTCTGACATCTCTCTAGTTTTATCTCTCTAAAAACGATACTGACTTAGGCATCGGAGAGGGTTCATCAGGCACCACCCCCCCCCCCCCTCTGTGCCTGGTACTGCCCCTTCTGCAGGGCGAAAGGAGAAGAGAAGATAAGGAAGGAAGGACGCAAGCTAAGACAGTACAACCCGAGAGTACCGGATCATCCACATCTCCAGTGAGGAACGAGATTTGAGCCGACCACCCGTTGACCCTGATCTCGGAACCTAACACTTGGCGCCGTCAGTGGGCTTCGGACAGAAAGCCTGGCTATAACAATAGCAATGACGAACAGCAGGGTGTCTAGGCACCACCGCCCACCAAGGGGCAATGGGCGAAGGAGAGAGCCTATACCCCCAGGAAGGCAGCCTAACCCGGGAAAGCAGCCAATGCAACCAGGACCACAAGGAATCCCACAGCCTCCTCAACAGAATAACCAGGAGGAAGGACCCTCACGCCCAGCTGGGGCTGAGTCCTCCACAGCCTCAACCCCCCTGGCAAGAAGGCCACAGAGAGAAAGAGAACAACAGGGAATGCCATCCCAGCACACGGCAAGCGTATATGTCATTCATGGAGGTTATGGAGCTGGAGGAGAGTCAGCGAATGCTAGAGAAGCATATATGGCACAGTCAGAGGACCCTAAGCCAAAGGAAGAACAAGCAGAAAGAAAGAGAGAAGACATAATACAATTTTCAAGAAGAGACATGGAGCACGTGTTACCAGACAACAAGGATGCCCTGGTCATAACAATGAAGATCACTGATATGGACATTGGAAGAATCCTAGTAGACAACGGAAGCTCACCCAACATCATTAGCAAGAAAGTCCTCAACATACTGGGAGTAAGGCCAAGTAGCATAAAACAGTTTCACTCCCCCTTGGTGGGATTTTCAGGAGAACCAACATACCCACTGGGGGCAGTCACATTACCCGTGACATTGGGGGTAGGCCAGAAGCAGTTAAAAATCGATGTCCCCTTCTTCATCACAGAAGAAATTGAGGAATACAATGGAGTCCTAGGCACCACTACAATTAACAAATGGGGTATGGTACCATCAACACTACATCAGAAAATGAAATTCCCCACAGGCCAAGGAATAGGGGAAGTAAAGGGTAACCAGAAGGTAGCAAGGAAATGTGCAAGGATTGCACTAGGCAAGAGGAAGAAAACAAGAGAGGTCCTACTAATAGATGAGGACCCAAGAGAAGATCATGGAAGACCAGCCCCCATGGAGGAACTAAAAGAGATACTCATAGAAGAACCCGATAGGAAGGCCAAAATCGGGACAGCCTTATCTCAGGAAGAGGAAAACCACTTAGTAGCTTTACTAAGGGAATACAAGGATCTGTTCGCCTGGTCACCAAGCGATATGCCAGGAATATCAGAAGAAGTAATCTCACACAAGCTCAATATAGACGCGGCAACGCGACCAACAACACAAAAGGTGAGACCAATGGGAGGAAGCAAAAAGATAACTATCCAGAAAGAAGTGGAAAAGATACTAAAGGCAAAGTTCATCAAGGAGATCAGATTCCAGACATGGGTGGCAAACCCAGTACTGGTAAAGAAGCCGGGGGGAAGTTGGAGAATGTGCATCGACTATCGCGACCTAAACAAAGCATGCCCTAAGGACTCATATCCGCTACCAAGAATAGATCAGTTAGTGGATGCAACATCAGGTCACCAACTAATGAGCTTCATGGATGCATACTCAGGATATAACCAGATAAAAATGGCCCCTGAGGACGCCCCTCACACAGCATTCTACGCTGATAGCGAGATATACCATTACACGGTGATGCCTTTCGGACTCATAAATGCTGGAGCGACATACCAAAGAATGGTCAACAAAATCTTCGGGGACATGATAGGAAAAACAATGGAGGCATATGTTGATGACATGATCGTCAAATCCAAAGAGAAGAAAGATCATGTGGAGAACCTTCGCTCAACGTTTGAGAGGATGAGGCAATACCAAGTCCGCCTAAACCCGAAAAAATGCGCATTTGGGGTGCAATCAGGGAAATTTATAGGCTTCATGGTAAGCCAGCGAGGCATAGAGGTAAACCCCGAAAAACTCCAGGCAATTGAAGAAATGCAGTCACCTACGAAACACAAAGAGGTTCAACGACTGAACGGGAGGTTGGCAGCCCTTAACAGATTCCTATCCAAAATAGGAGACAAGGCATTACCCTTCTTTGAGGTACTAAGGGCAAACAAGAAATTCGAATGGACACCAAGATGTGAGGAAGCCTTCCAGCAACTCAAACAACATCTAAAGACACTACCACCCTTAGCAAAGCCTACACCAGGGGAGCCCCTCTACCTCTATATCTCCGTGAGCAACGTGGCAGTAAGCTCAGTGCTAATTAAAGAAGAAAACGCTGCACAATTGCCGGTATACTTCGTAAGCAAAACATTGGCAAAGTATGAGATCAACTACTTGCCAATAGAAAAGTACCTCTATGCACTGATTATATCAGCAAGAAAGTTGAGACCGTATTTTCATGGGCATGAAGTAACAGTCCTCACAGACCAACCATTGAAACACCTCCTCCAGAGACCAGACACATCGGGAAGACTGACCAAATGGGCAATTGAGCTAAGTGAGTTTCGTATTCATTTTGCACCAAGAACAGCCATAAAGGGGCAGGCTCTAGCAGATTTTATTGCCGAATTCACAGGAATCAATCCAGACGAAGACTTGGGAGAAGTCAGAACTACAAGCGAGGCAAGTAGTAGTAAGGAGAAACAACCAGAAGAATTATGGGAGATGCATACCGATGGGTCATCCAACGGAGGAGGTTCAGGGGCAGGTCTCCTACTATACCCACCAAATAGCGATACACCTCTGCGCTATGCCATGGCACTCACCTTTAAGGCAACGAACAATGAGGCTGAATACGAAGCACTGATAACAGGTCTGAGAATAGCCAAAGGAGTAGGGGCAAAGCATCTAAGAGTTAAGTGCGATTCTCAACTAGTTGTCAATCAAGTGAAAGGAATCTACACTGCAAAGTCCGAAAACATGCAGAAATACTTGCAGCAAGCCAGGGACCTAATAGAGAGCTTTCAAAGCTTCGACATTGAGTCAGTCCCAAGAGAACAAAACCAAGAGGCAGACGCCTTAAGCAAACTAGCCCTAGGGGTAGAAGCAGGCAAAGAGGTTCACTTTGTAGAGCAAAGAATGCAATCAGTGATAGAACAAATGGAGGTTCTAGTAATAGATGAAGCAGAAGCCTGGATGACCCCAATGCGTCAATACATCATGGAAGGAAAGCTCCCAAAGGATAAGGTAGAGGCAGTCAAGATCGAAAGGATGGCTAGAAATTATGCAGTTATGGATAATGAACTCTACAAGAAAGGGTACTCCACACCCTTCCTCAAATGCATAACATACCCAGAAACAGAAAGAGTACTTGCAGAACTCCATGAAGGAGATGCGGGATGCCATGAAGGAGCACGATCAATAATCCGGAAGGTCTACAACCTAGGATACTATTAGCCATCAATGAGCAAAGAAGCAGCAGACTTGGTGCAAAAATGTGATCACTGCCAAAGGTACTCCAGAAATATAACAGCCCCAGCAGCAAAGCTAAGTTCCATCTCGGGAGCTTGGCCATTCGCACAGTGGGGGATCGATCTGATAGGTCCCCTACCAAGAACAAAAGGGCAAAAAACTTGCATAATAGTAGCAATAGACTACTTCTCCAAGTGGATAGAGGCAAAGGCAATGGGAAAGACAACAGACGATCAAGTCGTTAATTTCATCCAATCTCACATTGTCTCGAGGTACGGGGTGCCAAAAGCATTAATAAGTGACAATGGCCCACAATTCAAGAGCAAGAAACTGTAGTGGTATTGCGAAAGGCTGAATATAGAGCACCGCTTCGCATCAGTAAAGCACCCTCAGACAAACGGGCAAGTAGAGTCAGCAAATAAAATAGTACTAGACGGCTTAAAGAAACGACTCCATGCTACCAAGGGAAGTTGGGTAGATGAGCTGGAAAATGTTCTATGGGCAGTGCGGACAACACCAAAGATAGCCACAGGAGAAACACCATTTGGCCTGGTATACGGGACCGAGGCGGTGGCACCAGCAGAAATAGCAGTATCATCTCTAAGAACTACATACTTTGAAGAGCATGAGAACAACAAAGCAAGGCTCTTAGACTTAGACATGGTGGAGGATAAAAGATGGAATTCAGAAGAAGCACAGGCACGAATGCGCCTTGTATCCGCAAGATATTACAACCGCCAAGTCAAGGAGAGGCAATTCCACATAGGAGAACTGGTACTCAGAAAGAACGAGTTCTCACACTTAGACCAAGTCAGGAAGTTATCTCCAAAATGGGAAGGGTCGTATAAGATAGCATCAGTTCCATACGCGAATGCCTACCGCCTAGAGGATGAGGATGGGTATATCTCCACAAACACCTTCAGTGGGGAACACCTAAAGAAGTACTACGTCTAGGAAGGCGGCACAAGCAAAAGACCATATCCTTGAAGTTATTTCACGTCATTACATATAATTGTTTAAGTTTTCAAAAACAACTTTTGAGAAGGAGAACTCAAGAAGTTACTCCAACTCTGCACTACCTTTGATTTCCTCCAAAGGATGCCTTGATACACCTAAGGCATCCCATGTGTACAAAAACATAAATGCTCTTAAGGGAGTAGGATTTCCTTCAAAGGTATTTTCCAATGAATGTGATGATATAATCATGAAGTTATCCTTACACAGATATGACGTCAAGTCAACGACAGGTTCGACGCCCCCAAGAGCGTATCTTGAGAGTAGTTTTTATACTACGACACTCGACGCCCCCAAGAGCGTATCTTGAGAGTAGTATTCATACTACGACCCTCGACGCCCCCAAGAGCGTATCTTGAGAGTAGTTTTTATACTACGACACTCGACGCCCCCAAGAGCGTATCTTGAGAGTAGTATTCATACTACGACCCTCGACGCCCCCAAGAGCGTATCTTGAGAGTAGTTTTTATACTACGACACTCGACGCCCCCAAGAGCGTATCCTGAGAGTAGTATTCATACTACGACCCTCGACGCCCCCAAGAGCGTATATTGAGAGTGGTTTCCAAAAACTACGAACTTCGACGCCCCCAGGAGCGTATCTTGAGAGTAGTGTTCATACTACGACCTTCGACGCCCCCAAGAGCGTATCTTGAGAGTAGTTATTACACTACGACCTTCGACGCACCAAGAGCGTATCTTGAGAGTGGTTTCCAAAAACTACGAATTTCGACGCCCCCAGAAGCGTATCTTGAGGTAGATTTGCAACCTACCAGATTCGACGCACCAAGAGCGTATCTTGAGGTAGAAAAAACACTACCAGATTCGACGCCCCCAAGAGCGTATCTTGAGGTAGATTTCAAACTACCAGCTTCGACGCCCACCAGGAGCGTGTCTTTGGTCTAACCTGTGCCCTCCAGGAGCCTATCCTGTGAAACGTTAAGTGCCCTCCGAGAGCCTGTCTCGTGAACAGTTTTCGACGCCAACCAGGAGCGTATCTTTGGTCTAACCTGTGCCCTCCAGGAGCCTATCCTGTGAAACGTTAAGTGCCCTCCGAGAGCCTGTCTCGTGAACAGTTTTCGACGCCAACCAGGAGCGTATCTTTGGTCTAACCTGTGCCCTCCAGGAGCCTATCTTGTGAAACGTTAAGTGCCCTCCGAGAGCCTGTCTCGTGAACAGTTTTCGACGCCCACCAAGAGCGTATCTTTGGTCCAACAGTACCACATATACCATTTAAAGGGTATCGGAAGAGAACATTACACCATTATTGAGAAGGATCCCATGAGAAAGTAATTTCAAAGTAAAGTGATATGAAGAACAC
Source organism: Clarkia xantiana subsp. parviflora (assembly GCA_036873135.1). Classification (NCBI taxonomy): domain Eukaryota; kingdom Viridiplantae; phylum Streptophyta; class Magnoliopsida; order Myrtales; family Onagraceae; genus Clarkia; species Clarkia xantiana. The sequence continues at coordinate 22,007,295 of JAPTYO010000011.1, forward strand.
ATAATGTTTTTTCTTGATGAAATAGCAGGTATGGCATGAAGGAAAACACGAAAGAAGGATAAGTGAAGGAAACACACCAAGAAAAGAGTCCATAACCAAAGAACTACACACTAAGGCACAGGGAGATATCATGAGAAGAAAGATAATCACCCTGCCATATATACCATGAGTAAAGACAAGTGTATCAAACAAAGATGACAAAACCAGGAAAGGGGGAGTTTTCAAACTCTAAGAAGAACCTCAATCCACAAATTCGCGAGACCACCATAAGAGACAGATGTATTACTTCCTCAACTTAGCAATATGCCTAACAGCGAAGTCAGACAAATCACCAAGTTGAGAAAAAGGAAAGTCAGGAGCAATCGTGTTCATACGCTCGAGAATCGCCTTTAAAGAAATACGCTTAGCCACAGAGCAGCGTACATCAATAGCAGCCTGATAAGAGGAAGAAGCCTTATACTCAGCGATAGCACAACCTTTCGCCTCCACACGAAACATCTCCTCAAGGGAAACCAACTCAGCAGCCCGAAGTACTTCATCACGATAAGACCTTTGTCTCAAGGCCTCAACCTCTTCCTTGAGAAGAGCAATACGACCCTCCAAATCTCGGCACCGCAAATATGTGATACGACTATGCTCCAAACAACTAATGAGCTTGGAGTTAAGAGAGACACAACTGTCCTCGTACACCTTCCTCTCCTCAGCAAGGTCAATAACAAAGATGGACAAATTAACAAGGTCGGCCATACCCTGCAACAAAAACAAAGGATGAAACAGATAACACACGGAAAAGAAATATGCTAAAGGATAACACGGTTAACAAAAGTTACAAAAGCATAGCGAGCCAACACATCACGAGCCAATTCATAAATTGCCTCCGACCCTTTAGACGGGGGCACACGATCGGCAGGAGGAACGGCAGACTGCAGAACACGAACTCCAACCTCAGGAGTTTGCAAAGAAGATTGATTGTCAAAACGAGCCCCACGCCCATAATAAGGCGCCCACTCAGACCCAACAATTCCATCAACAGGAGGACGAGACAGCTCCTTCCGACTCAAACGTGGAAGACGAAGCCTACCTATAACAACGTACAGAGTAAATACCAATATACACCAAGGAAACTCAAATATTCGAGAACTCACCAAACATGGAAGAAGGAAAAGATGGCTCCCGGACCCTCGATTGGGGGGCATCAATATAGAAAGAAGATGGCACCCTAACATCACCACCACCCTTACCTCCAATTAGAGGACACCTCCCCGCACCATAAAAAACCGATCTTTTTGCAATCGAAGGTCCGGTCCCAGAGTTAACTACTCCCACCCGTACTGGCCTCTTACTCCTCATTAATCACCGGGGAGTTCTGCTAATCGAAAAAACACAAGTTCAGCCCAAAGAAAACAGAAGGCGGACAGTGGACATAAGATGTAAACCCATCTTCCTAAAACGACGAATACAAAGCCAAAAGGTAAGAATAGAAAGAGGACATGGAAGGCCCCACTGGCCAACAAGCAGGGGCAGGGGGCAAGGGGAGATAGTTATAACCCCCAGCATAGGGAGGCCCCATTGGCCAACAAGCAGGGGCAGGGGGCAAGGGGAGATAGTTATAACCCCCAGCATAGAGAGACCCCACAGGCCAACAGGCAGAGGTAGGGGGCAAGGGAAGATAGTCATAATCCTAGGTTAGAAGACCTCACACGCCAGTAAGTAGAAACATGGGGGCAAGAAGATGGAAAGAGGATGAATCAAGCAGAACTGTATCACCATGAAGACCCACAAATCAAAAACGAGACAAGTAAAGAAACAATCGAAGGAGAAGCGGGATTAAGTCCCCCAAAAGCAACGCTTACACAAAAGAAAAGACACGTACCTCAATGCGACGCGCGCCCCGAAAAGTAAGTCCGACCAGAAATCCCACCGTCAAAAAGAAAATAAGAGAAAAGGACAATGAGAATGAGGTAATCACTAACCCTTTTATAGTGCAAAGGATTAGGGTTTTTCCAAAGTCGCCAAATCGACACCGTTGATTTTTAGAAAGGAAAATTTAAGGGTCAGATTTTTAAAAAAAAAAACTAACACCCTAGTTCCCATTAACCGTGGTTAAACTCACACCTACCACAGTTAATTTTCTATGGGTATATTTTTTGAGCATCCCATACTTAGGAAAAATTTTTGGCCAAAATTAAAATTTTTCCTCACTTAGGCAAAATACCGACACGAAATTGAAGCATAAATCATTTAGTTGCATTCGTATTGCATCCCTATGCAAGCATGTATTTTTTGAGTACACGCATGTAACAAAGATAAATTTATTACTCCCACCTCAGACGGACGCGTGCTTAGGCACACGTCCGCGCTACTCTAACGTTTACAACTCCTCTATCTCATAAGGCAGGGGGCAGAGTCGGAGGCGCACATCCATGGGTAAGCAAGCATTCAGACGAAAGGTAAAACCCCGGTTTCAAATTGTGCGTATCATACCATCCTGAAATAGAGTCAATCAAGGGTTAGGCCATTGGTTGACTCGGGGGCATGTGATGGATATACGCTCAATTTGAACCCGTTGACTTCCGAATCGTTGTATTTTTATCATCCCATTATTGATTGTAAATCGAAACTTCAACCCGAACACTTCGCGAAAACACCAACGGCACGGACGAGGCCAAAGCGCTCGTCCGGCCGAGTCAAACTCACCTAGGTGAGGTTGGGTGGCCACACCCGACCTCCCCTAGGGGAGATCGGGTGGACCAACCCGATCTCTCCTAGGAGGGATGGGGTTGGCCAACCCCATCCTCCCTAGGAGGGGTTGGGTGCTCTCACCCAACCCCTACCCTTGGGGGTCGGATTTCCCTTCCCCCCAAGGGCCCCGGCACCATTTTTGGACTCCCATACTCGGTTTACTCCGCCTACCTTCTCCGTATCCTAAGGTCTTAATTACGTGTTTAAAGGTTAATTAACCGTATTTAAAGGTTAACGATGTCATTAAGCCCCCTTAATGACACCGTTGCCTATAAATACCCCACCTCCACTATTCATTTAGACATCTCTGGGCAATTTGGATTATTTTGCTCTGACATCTCTCTAGCTTTATCTCTCTAAAAACGATACTGACTTAGGCATCGGAGAGGGTTCATCAGGCACCACCCCCCCCCCCCCCTCTGTGCCTGGTACTGCCCCTTCTGCAGGGCGAAAGGAGAAGAGAAGATAAGGAAGGAAGGACGCAAGCTAAGACAGTACAACCCGAGAGTACCGGATCATCCACATCTCCAGTGAGGAACGAGATTTGAGCCGACCACCCGTTGACCCTGATCTCGGAACCTAACAGCAACCATTGCCTCTATGTCTTCCTGAGTTAGCATCACTGGTGATGGGCTATAATTCCTTTGAGGTCTATTATAGCTTATCACCGGGCTCGCAGGGATTCCATGTCCGTGATGATAAGGACTGTACGTGTAACGTGGGTATCCTTGTGGGGGTGGATGCTGGAACTCTTATCTCCTTGGTTGCTGAGGCTGTGCATTATCCCTTAATGGAGTGTATGTCCATGCCCCTTGCGGTGATTGGGGTTGCATTGGAGGGACGAAATGCTGCCTATCCCTTGGAGGTGGTACTTGCTCGTTTCTGCCTTGACTTTCACGCTGCCCTATTGGAGGGTGCGTGTGTTGTTCTTCTTCTGGGAACTGCTCTTCCTGCTGGTACTGCTCTTCTTGTGGGTATTGATTCGCCTGCGGGTGTTGCTCCGCTTGCGCATACTCTCTCTCCTGCCTGTTTCTCACAACCTCTCTATATGCCAAAAGCTCATCTAGTGCATTCATGAACCCTGGAGTCACTATTTGTGCTCCCTGCGAATGCACAGGCCTCGTGTTAGTGGTATGAGCTCGGTTATTGTTTCCTTGCACTGGCATGCCGTAAGGATACTCTTGAGGACGCGCTTCATAGTGGTACCCCTGTGGGGGTGCCGTATATTGGTATCCTTGAGACGGTACCCCCTGTTGTGCCCCCTGCTCCTGTGGTCGCCGACTCATAGGAGTCGAGGGAGTGGAGGACTCGGCCTCAGCTGGGCGTGATGGTCCCCCTTGATTGTTTACTCGTTGAGTTTGGGGTGTTGCTTGATGCGCAGGGGGTGCAGGTTGCCCCTGAGGAGTGGGTTTTCTTGCCGGGGGTACGGGCTGTCTTCTCTGATTGTTTGGTTGCCTACCGTCCCCCGGTGGACGGTCATCTCTTGATGGCAGGCTGTTCGTCATAGATCGTGTGATTGCCAGGTTTTTCTATTCAAAACCCACGGATGGCGCCAAGTGTTAAGACGTGTTCCTCGGGTTGGTGAGTCTCTGATCTGAGTGATACCTCTTTCGGGTATTTCACTCTTCTTTCTGATCCGCTTACCTTGTCTTTCTGATCCTTAGCTCCACTCCTTGTAGACCTGCACAAGGGGCAGTACTGAGCACGAAGAGGGGGGGGGTGCTCAGTGAACCCTCTCTGATGCCTAAGTAAGTCCGTTCTCTTTAGAGAGAGAAAATCCTAGGGAGAAGGTAGAGTTAAAACGTGCGAAGATGTAAACTTGTCCAAATGAATAGAACTTGCGAAGTATATATAGGCTACAGGGGGGGATTAAGGTGGCTTAATGACACTGTTAATCCCTAAACGTACTTTATTAACACATAACAGCAAGATTAAAACATTTAAAGACACGGAGAGGTGGGTGAAAAAGTCTAAGTATGAGTCGGGTAAAATGGATGTCGGGATCATTGGGATCGGACAGAAAATTCGACCCCTAAGGCCTTGGATCGGTCAGCTTGCCCGAACTCCCTGGGGAGGGGCCGGGTCAGCTGACCCAATCCCTCCTAGGAGAGGTCGGGTGAGGCCACCCGATCCCTCCTAGGAGAGATCGATCCGGTAAGCCCGATCACACCTAGGTAAGACCAACGGACCGGTCCGGACGAATATTTTGTCTCGTCCGGGCCGTTCGCGTTGTGAGTGAAGTGTTCGGGTCCAAGTTTTGATTTATAATCATAAGTGGGGCGATTAAAATAAGACAATCCGAAAGGAGACGGGTTCAAATTGGGTGTATATCCATCAAAGTCTAAATACTACATTTAGTATCGGCTTAGGGGATGGTAGTATTTCGAATCGATCGGGGCATAACTAAACGATTGAAATAGCAACTGCCTAAACGCAGCCAACGGTAACTTACAGAATTGCCTGCACTCAATCCCATAGGTTATAAATGGAGTTTGAGTAAGCGAATACAGAAGGCATGCGTCGGAAACGCATGTGGAGGTCTTGAAACCAGCTTCCGTTATCAATCTCAAAAGAATCTAATACCTACCTTTAGCATCGGTCAATCTGAATGACGAATCATATCAACACACCATCGCGGAACTTGTGAAACACACATACTTGGAATCACACTTCAATGGACAAAAAATGATCAACACTAATAGAGAGCATGAAGACAATTCACGCTTTTATAGTCAATATACTCAAGCACTAAAACAGCGTAATTTTTGTTAAGCAATCCAATTCTGAAGGAACTCTTTGGAAATCATAAGGTAGGTGCTAATTATGCACATTTAGAATCCACCCGCACAACCTTCCAGACCCTGCGGGAGGCAGGACTTCAATCGGGAAATTTAACGACAGACTTCATATTTCCGACGGAAGTTTCCCTTCAGCAAACATTTACGTCCGCTTTTTCTCGTCATGAACTTTTCCAGCCGAGTCCCTGCATTTGTTTTTACGAGAGTCCATATGCGATGGAAAACTACCGGAACAGGCCATCTCCGTTGAGATTCCGACCGATTAGGCTTGTAGGAAAAATCGTTTTTTCTTGTAGTGTACTGGCATCGTCTTGTCCCAGATAGGACATGGTAAGTGTTGCTAACTACCAAGTTGGAGGGTTAATTTGGTGCATTATGTTGGGTTGTTGTCCCTGAGTGACGACTGGGGTTAACCTTAATTACCTAGCTATCTAACCCTTTATTAATTGGTTGGAAGTCATTGGTACATTTTCTCATCATTTTCCTCCTAAACTAAATAAATACTTTTAGGGTTTTTAGGCTCACTAAAAAAAATGTATAATTGTAGTTTGGCTCCATAAACTACGCAGACAAATTTTAGGTTTCCGTAAATATATTAGAGTTTTTCACTGATGTAAGACCATTTAAACAACCAAATACAAATATAGTCCATTTAAAAATTAATTACCAAATTAAACCTTATATCGGTGAAAAACTCAATATATTATATGAAAAGAGTATCTACTATATTATATTAATTCGGTATTGGAAGCCCTCTGGCTGACACGTGGACGGTTCGTCCAGTCAGCGTTGCCTAATTTAATCGGAGTTTAATAGGGGTTCTCTAAATTTAGATACATAATATCGATTGATTCAAAATTAATAAGTATTTTTATAACCTATTTTGGTCTCTACGCAATTTAAAGAAATAAATTAATTACAAGTTTTCTTTTAAATAGTAAATCTATACAGTTTGGCTCCGGAAGACCGTAGGCCGCCACATAAGCACAATATATATAGAAATAATAATTATTATAATATAATATTTAATAAATATATTAGTAGACAAAACATTACATATTACGTTATTATATACATAGAATAATAAACAAGCTAACATATATAGACAATTATATAATATATATATATCCGAACGTTAAAAGAAAATAATTTACGTTGAAGGAATTTAGAAATAATAAAGTTTAGAAAGACGATGTAATTTTCTTTAATAAACTTTAGAAAGACAATGTAATAATTAATATAACCTACATATATGCTATATATAAACATAAATACAATACAAAATACACTATACTAGCCATTTTCCCCGCGCACTGCGCGAGGTTGAATATTTTATATAAATATTATTAAAAAATTATTAATTGAAGTATTATTACAAAGAAGACAATATGAAAATTATTTTAAGATATATATATAAAGTAATTTTATTCATTCCATATAAAAAAATGTTGATTGTCGATTAGATAAATCAATAAATATTATTATAGTAAATATTACTCACAAAAAATATATATAAGGCACAAATAGTAAAATTCTACAATGGTGTACTTAGTTGCTATATCAACTAAATCATTAAAATAATAAAAACCATAAGATGCAAACATTGATCATGAATTTGAAAGAATAGACTACTTCTACCATGACAATGCATTTTTGTATAGAGTGTCATAATCTTCAAAGTTTATAAACCTACAATAACATATTATTATTTTTTTGGCCAACTACAGTAACTAATTAGGAAAAGTAAAATAAACCTACATGCAAATATAATATTTAAATTAAATACTAATATGAGAGTTACTCATTTTTTATAATTGAGGTTGTCATGTTCAGACTGGTCATTCTATTGCAATGGAGATGTTATCTTTTATAAAGAGAAAACCTGTATCATCATGAATGAATATGATTCATCATATACCCACTACAAATTTATATATATAACAAAACGGCTTCATATATTAGTGAACGAAAATGAATAGCTCTTTTACATTAGAATAAATATTAACCATATACATTCAACGTCGTCCATACATATGTCCAAACCTTACAGTGACTACTCCGACATATGACAGAGAATCTCTATTATCTATTAAACAAAACACTATACAATCGATCTATATTCTTAAGCACATTACTTTCCAACCAATATTTCACAAACCGCAAAATCTCATCTTAAACAAAACAATTTCACAAATCAATAATAAAGTAACCGCCAAAATAAACAATGACAACAAAACAAAACAAAATTGAGAATTTTATATTTAAATAGATAATTTTTTAGATGAACCAATGAAATTACTCCGCGATGACATGGCTACCAAACAATAGCTTAATAATATAATTGATCTATACTCTTGAGCACATTCACCTCCAACTAATCTTTCACAAACCGTAAAATCTTCTATCAATCACCACAAATATAAGCCTAAAAAATCATAATGCATTTGATAACTACACAATGTGTTCTTATATAGAATTTAGAGATTGAAATGTTGTAAGATTAAAAATTCGAAACGGTGAAATTATGACAATTGAAACGATGGAATTTATTACTAATAATGTAAAAGTAACCACTAAAATAAATGATAATAAAAGAAAATTGAGAATTGTATATTTAAATAGATAATTTTGGAGATAAACCAATAAAATTACTCCATGATGACATGGCAACTTTTTAAGCAACCTAGCCAAAATTGCATCTATCCATGCAGGAAAAATTTCTAATAAAATTTAAATTTAAGGAGGTAATGCGACATTCTATTCTTAAGAACTCTTTTGTTAAGTTAAAATTTTACATTTTTGCAGATTGATACCGTATTTTTTTTTTTTTTTTGCCAATGAAAGGAACACTATTTTAATTTTTAACTAAATGTTTCACAAATTATTTTTGTTAGATAGATTAAAGCTCACAAAACTATTAGAATATGAATATGAAAAATGTGAATTAGTATACAAATCAAGATTAACTAATATATATGTAGAAAAAATGTGAGATTAAATAATTGAATGAAAAAAAAAAGATATATGTAACATATGAAGAAGTTACAAAACATTACCAACCAATTAAAATACTTGTTGGTGACTTGGCAAAAATCTAGGCTATCTACCAAATATGCATCCAAATTATAATATATATATAGATATAGATAGATATATATATATAGGGCTCAAGTCCCGATTGTATGAGATGTATCAGCTTCGGTCCATTCCAAATTTCCATACTCACCGTCGCCGACATCCTCCGTTTTAGGCGTTATCAAGGAGATAATCGTTGCTGAATGGCCAAAAGGTCAGTCCGGTTCTAATTTTTGAGCTATGTTCTTTGCAGTTATCGTTTCTTTTTTCTTTTGGAGTTTCGTCATGTGATTGAGTAATTAAGTTATGTATGGAGTAATTAAGTTATGTACATGGTCACGCTGAGTGAGTTATATTAATTTTGAAGCATAGTGATGACTTCGCCTCAATCTACAACATTTTTTTTGCCTACCAATCTACAACATGATTTGTATTGTTACTGATTGTTAATTTTATTAATGGTAAACCATAAATATTAGGAGATATAATATGTATAATAGATACGTTTAGTTCTATTATACACATACAATCATATTTGGGTTATATGCGGCATCAAGATAACTTTGTTTCGGCTTATAAAAGTGATGTATTCTCAATCAATTTACGTTTAATTTGTAGATGAAAATGATTTATCTATTTTTGTTTATTTTAAGAAAATTCACGGTTTTAATTTTCAAGCTAGGATTAATAAATAAAAAAAATTCTTAAATTGTACTAAATTTTTAGTGAATTTTTTTTTTTTCAAACATTATCTTCAATATGATTTCATGATCTCTTATTTAAAGTTAAACTCTTCTTATGATGCCTATAAGATATAATATAGAAAGGAGTTTGATGGATTCAGGAGCATTGTTCTGAACTTCGTCATAAAATGGGTCGAACAAAAGACAGTGATATACAAGGTAATTTTCTAAACTTTATGACATATATTTACAGTATACACATACAATCAGATTTGGGTTAAAAGTCTTTGTTTGATTTTTTTTTTTTAAATATATCTTCAGAGTATATAATGAAACTACGGACGTGTGGCTGCATGAGTTCGAAAGATATCAACACCTCAATGATATACCACACTCATATATGACATATCTCATGGTTTGTGCTAAAATTAGATTAAGCATGAGCTACAAAAAACCAAATGGGGAATAAACAAGAAGACTCACGTTATAATTGAGAAATCAGAAAATTAAGCTTTTAAATTATGTAGCAAATAACAAAGTTTGTGTTTAGTGAGCTCATATAAAACAAAATATTTGAGGAAAAAGTTTGAAATCATAAATTGTATTTTCTCATCATCAAAAAAGAAAGAAAATGTGCATATCTCATTATATCTGCGATCTATATCTCATTATAAGGTAATTATCATTGACCGGGTGGTTGGTAATTGTTTTTTTATATATATTTACATTGCTTTCGCAAGTTCGGACCGGGAGCGTTAAGGTTAAAGTCCTCACCCGTTAATTATCATTGACCGGGTGGTTGGTAATTGTTAATAGGTGGATAATTGTGTTTCAGTTCTTTTTAGCCACTATAATAAGAAACAATAAAAATATTATATATACAATCCTAGCCACCCATTCTAGGTGTCTACTAAAATAAAATTGTATCCATCCATTCTAGATTTTACTACTATAAAATAATTCAACTTTTTTTCATACACAATTATCTTTAATATTCTTTCAGTCTTCTTATTTTATGATTTTATACTTTTTTTTATATGTGATTTTTGTTGGATCACGGTCGAAGCTCCGGTAAGTTCTTGACGGAAAACCTGAACTCCTTGGCTCCGCGTAATCCTGCAAAAAGGGATGATCCGGGTGGTGACCCAGAATCCCTCTCCGATGCTTAAATGAGAGTTTGACCGATGGGATGGATAGCAATAGTCTAAGTTCGTATTAGAGAATCTCTGTTCTAAGGTAACTTCCTCCTTTATATAGGAGGGGAAGTTACCACAGTTACCTGTAACTGCGCCTGACAAGTTCACCCACGTTCGTATATCTCGTTCAAGATTCCGTGTATCTCGCCCCACGCTCCGCGTATCTCGGGCACGCCATGCGTATCTCGGGGGAGTTTATCCGTATCTTAACCGTTTCCCCACTACTCTATCTAGTAGGCGGGTTTCTTGGTCTTATCCTCTGATCACAAGTCCCGATCCATATCGGGGACTCCAGAGTTGTCTCATTCTAGGTCACCACCCCGGACCCCTCGTCCCACGGGACAGGGTCAGCATTCTCGGGATTTTATTATCAGGACCTTCTCAAAGGCACATCGGGGCCTACTCAGAGGCTTATCGTCGGGAGCATTCAGTTCATATATCGGGACCAATCTCGTCGGGACCCTTCATACTGGGCTTCTGGACCTTCCAGGTCTTTCGCGAGGCCCACTAGGCTTACCCGCCGTTTATTGACTGTTAACGGGGCTAACGATTACATCGGAACCCATCATTTTCCCCCAAGACATGAGGGACTTATAGTCCGTTGTGTCTTCCAATTCCGAACCTTCCAACATCATCATCGAAGGCTTTCATCTTCAGACCTCCCGATATTACCATCGGAGGCTTTTATCTTCAGACCTCCCGATATTACCATCGGAGGCTTTTACCTTGGGTGCAGCTCTTTAATCACAACGCTTCTCGCTCACGATTCCTCGAGACTCTAAGGACAGTTGCCAAATCCGAGGAGACTCCTCGGTTACTCCACCATTAAATGCTAGGGATGATGAAACGACGCCTAAGCAGGCGTGACTGTTGCTTTCTGAAAAAGCAGTATTACGTCACTAACGTCTCTTCCGTACTGTCCCCTATAATCTCGGCGATCCAGATTGAGTCGTTTCATCTTCAACGGTCCGGATTTGAATCTGTCCAGCTAACTTTTTATCTATAAAAGCCAAAATCCTGGCACTATTCACTCCTTCCTTACCGTTCTGATTTCTGAAAGCTCTGCCATTGTCAAACCTTGAAGTTTTTCTCTCCAGTCTCGTTTGATTCTCCGGCGATTCAAGGCTTCCAGCCGTCAAGATCTTCTCTTCGTCTTCTCCGATCAATCACCCACTATGTCTGGTAAGACTTTCCCTCTTTGCCTCCGTAATTCACTGATATTATCTTCTTTTCCTTGCCTAAGTTTTCCCATTATGGCCGTTTTTCGACGAGGCCAGTTCTAGAGGAAGGAACCTCTTTACTTTCGAGCTTGCTATTAACGAAATCTCAGAGACCCTTTATGAAGCTGCTCTCCGGGAAGGCTGCATCACTTCGGCCTGGGAACCTCGCTTTCCCTACGATTCTCACCAACCCTCCAAGAGCAAACACATAGTTACCCGTCCTCGGGAAGGAGAAGTGTTTGTCTCCACGGGACAGATAAACGCCGGGATTCGATTCCCTTTCTGCAAGACGCATCCAACCACCTTCTCCCCACACGCTATCCGCGTGTGGAATGCCTTCCAAGTCCTGTGCCTCCGCCAACAATGGACGTACAGCCTGCTGCTCTTCCGTACCTTCTACGGAATGAAATGTAACAAGGCGGGGGTCTGCTCCTTTACCCCTCGACTTCCCAAATGGACCAAGGAGCAACTCGCCCGCTTCGGCTGGGATGGCGAGACTTGGAAATTCAACAAGGATCGGGGGTTCCTTCGCGACTCAGGGTCCGACAACAGCGGGTGGAAGAAGTACTACTTCTTCATCCAGAACAGCTCCGTCCCGTGGCCCCAATGGGAGGTTGTCGCAGACCCTGCCCCCAAGTTTGAATCCTACACCGAGTACGACTTCAACACCCTTCAACTGATCCAGCTTTATCGTTGGGGGGAGTCCTTCGCCCCCCTTGACGCCAATAAACTCGTGGAGGGGGACCTGATCCAGATCGGGGTCCAACTCCTCGATTCAATTTCCGACAATAACACTTCTAACCGCATTTTTACTTTCATTTTTGCAGCGAAGAAGGCATCTCTGCTGACCCATCTTGTGTTGAAGCAGGGGGAGACCGACGCTGTCCAAGCTCCAAGCGGAAGCGGAAGTCCTTGAAGAGGGGGGGCCTCCTCTTCTGCGGCTCCTCCGACTGAGGAGCAAGTCGAGATGGCCAGGCGGGCCAAAAGAGAGGAGGTGAACAAGGCCTTCGGTGTCACCACCGTCGAGGAAGGTAAGCGTGTTCGCCAAGATATTAAAAAATACAGGAGGTTGGTTCACGAGGAATTTATCCCCTCCGACCAGCAGTCGCGGGTCAGAGAAATCAAATACATACTTCAAGGGGAAACCCCCCGCGTCCTCAAGGCGGGCTATTACAACTTCTGTGGAAAGGACCAGTACGTCCCGCGCGGGGTCATCTGGTGCCCCAATAATGAACTTCCTGACTTTATTCGTCCCGCAACCGCAGGTCCATCGGAGGCTCTCACTCCGACGAAGGCTGCAACTCCAGCGAGGGCTGCGACTCCACGGGAGCCGATAACAGAGAATACCCCGACGGAAACTCAGTTCCGTCAGGTGACTGACTTGGATGTTTCCCCCTCCTCCGAGGAGCCAAATGAAGGCCTGATTCCCCGCCAGAGGCCAGGGCGGAGCATCCTGAGGCCAGCTGTGGAGGGCGTGTCCCGGAGTCCTCCCTTGGATTTGCGCTCTCCCACTCCGGAGCCTCCGACCGAGGCTTCCAGGGTCATTCCTCCTCTTCCCCTGGATGGGAGCCTCTACGAGGTTTACACCCCCGATAAAGAGACGGTTCCCTGGAACCCGATCGAGTCTCTTCGAGGGGTCCCACTCCATCGGGGAGACCTTCAGCCAGAATTGGCCCTGCACCTGCTGGCAGGGTCAATTCCACCATCCTTGAGACGTCCGATCTCCTTGGCTGATGAAGATATCGACGAGGATCTTCGCGACATGGCCATCTGTCAGATGGAGGTAAAACTTTACTTTCGCTTTTGCTCTTTCCTTCGATTATCGGACCTTAACCTCTTATTCCTTTTGCCTCAGGAAACTGCAAGCCAACAGCGCTGCTTTGGTTACATTCTCGCTCTGAAGGATGCTCTGAAGGAGGAGCGAGCCAGGTCGGACCCCGACGCCTTGGCGAAACTCCAGGAGGACCTTGCCGATGCTGTGGCAGCAAGGGAGAAGATAACCAAGGAGCAGACCCTCCTTGGCCAGAAGGCTATGGACTTGCAAAAGCAGGTCCATGACTATGAAGCCGTGTTGCGTCGGGAGCGGAGGATGCTCAAAGAGGAACAGCAGCGGCACGAGGCGGAGTAGAGGCAGCTCGTCCTCGAGAAGAGCATCCTCGAGGAAGCTAAGGCGGGACTCGAGGCCGAGAAAGCTGAATTTCCTGCCAAGCTGGCTGAGGCAAAGGCTCAGGGTCGCGAGGAGGGTCGCGAGGAGTATCGGAGCTCCGATGATTTCAAGGCGGATGCCGTGGGGTTCTGCAAGGCCGAGGTGGAGAACGTTCTGTTCAATGCCGTTGAGGAGCTTTACACGGTATACGAGGATGCCATTGACTTCAAGAAGTCTGAGACCCTCGCCCCCTTTGCGGAGAAATACTTCAACCTCCCCGCGGAAAGTGATGAGGCCGATGCTCCCGAGGGTGCCGCGGACCCGACTCCACGAACTGCGGAGCCTTCTGCCCTGGGCCCCGCGAACTCTGCTCCCTCCGAAACTGCTGAGGACCCAACTCCCAACAAGGACCAGGCTTAATGCTTCATTCTTTAAGTCCTTGTAATTTCCTCTTTACAATTTCCTCCTTGTATCGGAACCTTCAGGCCTTCGAGCCTTTATGAAAAATTCCTTTTATCTATTTTGATCTCGGTTATTATTGCACTACTTAAGCGACTTGACTCGTTACTTAAAACGTTCTGATACATCACTTAAGATGACTCCATACATCCTTCTGATGCTTCACAGGGACTTACCACTTAAGGTTTCTTGCCCGTGCCATTTAAGGTGATTTCATACGTCCTTCGCGACGTTTTTCTCGGGACTTCACCACTTAAGGTTTCTCATCCACGCCGTTCAAGGCAATTTCACACATCACTTAAGATGATTTTATCGCACCATTTAAGGCTTTTTATCGCGTCATTCCAGACGACTTAATCATACCCCTTAAGGCTTTTTGCTGCATCATAAAGACGACTTACTCGGACCCCTTAGGGCTTTTTGTTGCATCATAAAGATGACTTACACGGACCCCTTAGGGCTTTTTGCTGCATCACAAAGACGACTTACTCGGACCCCTTAGGGCTTTTATTCATACCTAGGCTTTTTGTTGCATCATAAAGACGACTTAATCATACCTCGTAAGGCTTTTATTCTTACCTCGGAAGGCTTTTTATCGCGCCATAAAGACGACTTAATCGTACCTCGTAAGGCTTTTTAATCGTGCCTCGGAAGGCTTTTAACGCGTCGTTCAGGACGACTTACCAACAGTTAGAATAAATCTAAAAGCAATTTGATCGGAAGCAACCTCTTTTATTCATTAATAACTCAAAGCTTGCTTACATCGGATATCAGACCAATCGATAGATAACTTGCGCCATTCGCGGCGACTTAACATCACGCACCTCTTAAGGCGACTTAGGATCAAACATGATATTTCTTCAAGTGTGCGCCACTGAAAGAATGTTTCAACGTCTTGCCATCAAGGTCTTCTAACTTGTACGCATTCGGGGCTGGCATCCCTACGATCTTGTAAGGTCCCTCCCATTTCGGTGACAGCTTGTTGATCCGATCTTGATAGACGAACTCATTCCTCCGCCAAACAAGTTCTCCAACGAAGAATTGTCGGGACTTGACCCGCCGATTATAGTACCTGGCTGTTGCCAGACGCATCCGAGCCTGAACTTCATCGGCCTTCCGCCTTTTCTCTTCAAGCAAGTCCAGATCCAGACGTCTCATTTCTTCGTTCGTCAGAGGCTCATAATACCTCATGCGATGGGTCACCACCGCTATCTCCACGGGAGCAACTGCCTCCGTGCCATAAACAAGGCCAAACGGAGTCTCCCCCGTCGATTGCTTGGGTGTTGTTCTAACAGCCCACAGCACGTTTTCAAGCTCATCTAGCCAATGACCCTGCAAGGCATAGACCCTCTTCTTCAAGCCATCCATTACGATCTTGTTGGTTGATTCCACTTGCCCATTTGTTTGAGCGTGGTGGACCGAAGCTGTCTGATGCTCAATGTTCAGCTGTTCCAGATACTCCTTCAACTGAGCCCCATTGAACGGAGGACCATTATCGCTGATCAACACTTGAGGAACCCCGTACCGGGATACGATTTGAGTCTGGAGGAACTTGACGATCTGTTGCCCCGTCGTCTTGGCCAACGCCTTAGCCTCTATCCACTTCGAAAAGTAATCAATGGCTACAAGTAAGTACTTGCACTGACCTTTCGCTTGTGGAAGGGGTCCCACCAAGTCAATGCCCCATTGCGCGAAGGGCCAAGCACTCTTGATGGACATCAAGTTCGCGGCGGGAGCCACGATATTCGGAGCGTACCTCTGGCACGCATCAAAAGATTGGACCAACGCTATCGCTTCCTTGTTCATCGAAGGCCAGTAGTAGCCTAAATTCAGCGCTTTCCTCACAATGGATCGGGCCCCTTCATGACAGGCCGCGACTCCTTCGTGCAGCTCTCTCAGAATCCGATTCGTATCAGGCACCGCCACACATCTCAGAAAAGGCTTTACATGCCCCTTCTTATATAACTGGTTGTCCACCATCACGTAGTTGCTCACAATTCGACGCAACCTAACAGCTGCCACTTCATCGTCGGGGAGTGCCCCCGTAGTCAGGTATGTGACTATCGGGGTCATCCATGTGGGTTTCTCTTCTTCCTCCGATCCTGCTTCAATAGCACATACCTCCGATGGATCGATGGTTGAGATAATTACCCTCTGCATAAAGTGCACCTTCCGATTCTCCTCGGGGGCTATCCCCAGGGCAAATTTGCTCAAGGCATCTGCCTCCGCGTTTTCTTCCCTCGGGATTGCCTCATTGTCGGGTTCTTCGCCTCGTAATTCCCCTGGACTTGATTCACGATCAGGTTAGCATCACACTTCACCTTTAAATGATCAACTCCCGTACCTTTGGCGATTTTAAGGCCCGTGATGAGAGCCTCATACTCAGCTTCATTGTTGGTGGCCCTAAACGTCAAGGCCAAGGCATATCGCAGGGGCTCGCCTCTACCGGGCGGTATCAATACAAATCCTGCCCCCGATCCCTCTACACTTGAAGAACCATCAGTGTACATTTCCCAGGTGTTCTCCTCATTCGGCTGTTCTGATTGTTCTGCTATCGGGACCTCCATGGTTGCCCCTCTACAGGACCTGCTTCTTCCAGATCGGGTGCCGTAGACTCTGCTATGAAGTCCGCCAATGCCTGGCCCTTAATAGCCGTTCTCGGGGCAAAGTGAATACGGAACTCCGTAAGCTCGACTGCCCATTTCACCAATCTCCCCGACATCTCCGGTCGGTTCAAAAAGTGCTTCAAGGGCTGATTAGTTAACACCGTAATCTCATGGGCATGGAAGTAAGGCCTCAGCTTTCGAGCAGCAATAATCAACGCAAAGAGATACTTCTCAACAGCGGGATAATTCATTTCAGATTTGGCAAACGCCTTGCTTACATAATAAACAGGAACTTGGTTGCCCTTGACAATATTTATTAACACAGAACTAACAGCAACTTCAGAAACAGCCAAATAGAGATAAAGCGGCTCGCCTGGAACCGGTTTTGCCAATGGCGGGAGGGTACGGAGGTGTTGCTTGAGCGCCTGAAATGCCTCCTCACACTTGTCGGACCACTCAAACTTCTTGTGGGCCCTTAGCACATAAAAAAATGGCATGGCTCGGTCACTCGCCTTGGATAAGAAACGATTCATCGCGGCTAATCGGCCATTCAGCACCTGAACCTCCCGATGGGTTTTCGGAGACTGCATCTCCTCGATTGCTCTCAGCTTCTCAGGATTCACCTCGATTCCTCTTAGGCTCACCATAAAGCCCAAGAACTTCCCCGAGTTCACTCCGAAAGCGCACTTGTCCGGATTCAAACGAACTTGATGAAACCTCATCCACTCAAACGCCACCGCCAAGTTGCGGACATGGTCTCCCGCCTGTCGGAACTTCACTAACATGTCATCCACATAAGCCTCCATGGTCTTTCACAGCATGTCCCCGAACAACTTGTTCACCATCCTCTGGTAAGTTGCTCCAGCTTTGACCAGCCCAAAGGGCATAACATCATAGTGATAGACATCACTATCAGCATAGAAGGCTGTGTGGGGGGCGTCCTCCTTCGCCATCTTGATCTGGTTATAACCAGAATAAGCATCCATGAAGCTTAGCGGCTCATGTCCCGACGTGGCATCCACCAGCTGGTCGATTCTCGGGAGCGGATAACAGTCTTTTGGGCAAGCTTTGTTCAAGTCGCGGAAATCGACACACATCCGCCACTTCCCGTTACTCTTCCTCACCAGGACCGGGTTAGCGACCCAAGTCTGGAATCGGAGCTCCTTGATGAACCCAGCATCGAGCAGCCTGCCCACCTCCTGCTGGATCGCGATCCTCTTGTCCGCGCCCATCGGACGCCTCTTCTGCGCGATAGGCTTGATCGCGGGATCAATCTTCAACTCGTGCACGATTACATCGGGGCTAATTCCTGGCATGTCACTCGGGGACCAGGCGAATAGCTCCTTGAACTCTTTCAGTAGCTCAATCAATTCTCGGGCTCTTTCCTCCGACAAAGCAGACCCGATCTTCACTTTTCTTTGAGGTCCGTCAATCTCGACCTCTTTCAGATCCTCCATGGGGGCGGGACGCCCAAACTCCTCTCGAGGATCGGCATCAGTCTGAAGAACAGCCATAGCTTCCCTCCTTCTCCTTCGGGTGGCATTAACATAACACTTTCTGGATGCCACTTGGTCACCCCTGACCTCCCCGACTCCATTATCAGTCGGGAACTTCATCTTCTGGTGGACGGTCGAGGCGACTGCCATGAGAAGATTGATGGTGGTCCTTCCGATGATAGCATTGTACGTCCCCGTAGACTCCACCACAACGAAATCCACGTTCCGCCTTTCCGCTTTCCACCCACTACCGAATTCCACCGGTAAGGTGATCATTCCCATCGGATAGGAAGTAGAACCAGAGAATCCCACCATCGGGAAGTTCACCTGCGCCAGGTCCTTCTTCGTTTTTCCCATGGCTTCCAAGGCGTCCATGAACAGAATGTCGGAGGAGCTCCCTCCGTCTATCAGGATCCGCTTCATCTCGAATCCATCCACATCCAAGGTCACGACCAAGGCGTCATCGTGGGGGCTCTCCACGCCTATCAGATCCTCTGCTGAGAAAGAAATCACCATTTCTTCCTTCTTAGTCCACGATCGGGACCTCTTTCCTAACACCACGGCAGCAGAAATTCGGGAAGCGTAATTCTCCCGAGAAGCGGAGGTATCACCTCCCGCCGCCATTCCTCCATGAATGACATTGATAGTTCCCCGCCTCTCCTTACGGGCACCGGAAGATTCCGGCTCAACCTTCTTCTTCTTTGGACATCGATCACGGGACCGCGATCGAGTTTTGGAACGGGATCGGCACCGTCCCCCACCAACAAACTCCTTAAGCTTCCCCTTCTGGATCAGCTTCTCTATCTCCTTCTTCAGCTCCCGAAAGTTATTTGTGTCGTGACCATTGGCTCGGTGATACCGACAGTAACAATCAGAGCGACCTCCCAAGAATTCACCTTCTTTCCTCGGGGGGTATCAGACGAGACCCTGTCGATCCATCACCGCTAGCACGGCGGCCATCGAACTGTTGAGAGGAACGTGACGACCCTCTCGGTTATCCTTCCTCGGAGGACGCTTGTCCTCCCTTTTATCGGGGCGACCACGGCTCCTACTTCCCTCAGATTTGTCGTTCCCTTTGCGATCGTCCGACAGCTTGAACGATTGCTTCCCTCTTCCTGACTTCGGAGGATCAAGCTCTCCGGCAGCAATCTTCGACTCCTGCACGTCGATTTGCTGCTTCACCCTCGCTTGCAAAGCTTCCATACTCCACACAGCCTTCGCGGCCACACTATGCATCAGATCGGAACCATATGGGGCAGTTAGGTTCCGAAGGAAGGTGCGGATGGTCTCTCCCTCCGACATCTCCTCGTCGATCTCCGCGACACTAGCAGTGAACCGTTGGTAGTAATACGCCAACGATTCGTCAGACCTCTGCACCACCTGGGTCAAAGACCTCACGCTCTTCAAGAGGCGCCTACGACCCTGATACTGCTTGATGAAGCGGTCGTGCATATCACTCCAGCAAGTAATACATCCTGGCGGTAGGCTGAAAAACCACGTCAAGGCCCTCTCTCCCAATGTGATCGGGAACAGCACACACACGATGTCATCATTCGCGGCTCTACCCATACAGGCCTGGACATGCCTCTGAACATGGCGAACTGGGTCCCCTTCACCATCGTACTCCTTGATGGTCGGAATACCTAGCCCTGGCGGAGCGACAGTATCTATCAGCCGTGGAACAAAAGGATGAGTAGATCGATCCCTCAGCTCCGATGTCATATGCTTCTGGTCGCCCATGCAGATGTTGACGATCTTCACCACCTGATCGGGGGTGATGGGGCCATTCAGGGGAATGGTCCTATGTTGCACTGGTCCGGGACCGTCGACCACGAACCTCTCCGAGTGTGCGGGTTCCTTACCCCTATTCCTGGACTGAACTTCCTGTTCCTCTGGAACCTCCCTTGGAGGAGGTGGAGGCAACTCTTCCCTTCTCTTGGCAGTCTGTCTTCTGTCCAGAAGAGCCTCCATGGCCTCCAGGAACATGGGCATAGCATCTGCTACTGCCTTAGCCAACTCCGGGTTTGAGGAAGCACCTACCTCCCTCCGCGGGATATCCTCCCTGTGCACCACCGGATTTGGAGGAGCATCCACCTCCCTTCTTGGGATATCCTCCCTGTTCACCGCCGTGTCTCGGACTGAGACCTCGTGATCTTCACCATGCCCCCTTGTGTGAGAAACAGCAGGGTGATCACCTTGTTCAGCAACATGCTCCGGCAACGCGGAATTCACGGTTCCAGCAGGGCGAGAACTGCTCGCCGGGACTTGCTTCTTCTGCTTGCCACCACCAGCCATCGATCTAGTAGAAACTATTGTGACTTTTTGTAAGCTTCCCACAGACGGCGCCAATGTTGGATCACGGTCGAAGCTCTGGTAAGTTCTTGACGGAAAACCTGAACTCCTTGGCTCCGCGTAATCCTGCAAAAAGGGATGATCCGGGTGGTGACCCAGAATCCCTCTCCGATGCTTAAATGAGAGTTTGAACGATGGGATGGATAGCAATAGTCTAAGTTCATATTAGAGAATCTCTGTTCTGAGGTAACTTCCTCCTTTACATAGGAGGGGAAGTTACCTCAGTTACCTGTAACTGCGCCTGGCAAGTTCACCCACGTTCCGTATATCTCGTTCAAGATTCCGTGTATCTCGCCCCACGCTCCGCGTATCTCGCCATGCTCCGCGTATCTCGGGCACGCCCTGCGTATCTCGGGGGAGTTTATCCGTATCTTAACCGTTTCCCCACTACTCTATCTAGTAGGCGGGTTTCTTGGTCTTATCCTCTGATCACAAGTCCCGATCCATATCGGGGACTCCAGAGTTGTCTCATTCTAGGTCACCACCCCGGACCCCTCGTCCCACGGGACAGGGTCAGCATTCTCGGGACTTTATTATCAGGACCTTCTCAAAGGCACATCAGGGCCTACTCAGAGGCTTCTCGTCGGGAGCATTCAGTTCATATATCGGGACCAATCTCGTCGGGACCCTTCATACTGGGCTTCTGGACCTTCCAGGTCTTTCGCGAGGCCCACTAGGCTTACCCGCCGTTTATTGACCGTTAACGAGGCTAACGATTACATCGGAACCCATCAATTTTATACTTGGAAAATTCATATTTTATGATTAGAGAAAGAGAATTAAACATCATATAGCAACAAGAAATTCATCAACCTTAACTTTAACATGCGGTTGTTATTAAGGTAAAATTCAACTATTCTATCTCTTTTTTATTTTCATGAAATCTATTGCAATAAATATAGTTTTTATTTGATGATTTACTGTTGATGATAACGTTTTTTTCTAATTGATAATAATTAAAAAAAAAAATTAACTGTATATTTTTGTTTCATGCAGATGTGTTCAAAATCTATTGCAAATACATACTTTTGTAGAGGTATGTATTTGCTACTAAAATCTACGTATTATTTTAAGCTTTTGCTTTTGCAATAATAATATCCTTATTGTAGTTCTCTTTGGGTACATTAATTAGAAGATTGCTAGCCTGATCAGTCACGACCTAGAATACATAAAGTAATATTTTTGTTGTGATTGTTTTTCTTTTAAGTTGCTATGGATGTAATAAACTTACTATTCCAAGATAGCCTTTAAAAAAAACTATATAGTGCCCGAAGAACTTTGGGGAAAAAAGAAGAAGAAAATAGTGGTCTACCGTATATTAAATCAAGGTCATAGATGTGCTCGACTCTTCACTCGAAAAAAATATTATGTATGCATGGTTATATGTTTTAGATTCTATTATTGGTGTATGTGTTAATCAATTATATGTAATATGATTCGATATTTATATCTGTAATATGTGTTTTAATTTCTTTGTTTTTAGAGTGATTAATACTTCATTGTGTCTCTAATGTATTCTTGCAGATTGTACCGATTGAATACTTTATATATATATATATATATATATATATATATATCAAATTAAATTTTCACGTAATTACATTCTTCTCACTTTTATATACTCATTAACTTTTTTTTGCCTACATGCATTATTATAGGGTCCACCCAGTCTAAAAAATATGTGAGATATTAGCATATTATATCACTTGAAATGATTCTATTGATTAGGTATAGACACTAAGTGTACACAAGAATATATATGATAATATTAACTATTTTATTACGAAAAAATATTGATTTACTTAATAGCGTGTCATATAATGTTTAAAATGAATATAGATATATATGTATAGAAATAAATTTATATTTTTTTTATAAAAATGTTTTTTTTTTTAATTTTTATCTGCGCGGCGCGCGGGATGAGTAGCTAGTATATATATATATATGAAAAGAGTTCTCATAAAGCAATAAATCAGCCCTGAAAACAATATCATTATTATAATAAATAACATCTTTTTGTTATAAGTAAGGTCCCGTAGCTCAGGTTTTGAGTTAATTCTCTCTCTACTGATTTTTGCTGTGCCTTCTGCACGTTCTCTCTCTACCTCATCTCAACCCTCACACTCCCCAACATCTTCATCGGAAAACTCTTACTGCCAATAGCCACTTTAGACCCTTCCATTCCCACACGCCACCACCCTTCTCTGTTCACCGATTTAGCTTCCCACCGCCCAAAGTTGACGTGGCAGATCACTACCGGCTGCATGGCTGCTCACGAACCGTTTCCCAGACCCTGCAATGATTACTTCTCCCTGATGAATAAAAACCCTAAAGATAAATGGTTCCAAAGCCTAAACAGACACCTCCGACCGCCAAGATCACACCCACCTCCTGCTACCAAAGCCACCATGAACTCCGATGAACACCATAATCCCCCCCATAATGATATGTCCGACTGGGAATTCTCCTTAGTTGGCCGTGTTAAATCAGACCGCCGCGACTCGGTAGAAACTATCTCCCGCTTCATACGATCATACTGGAGGATTAACCAGCTCCCCGAAATTACGCGCCAAGAAGACGGTTTGTGGATCTTTCTGTTCAAAGATGAAATACAAAAGCAGGAGGTCTTGCAAAATGCTCCTTTCAACATCCAAAATGCTCTCCTCATCCTTCGGCCAAGCTCCCCCACTGACCAGTCGAGCTTCTTGGACTTCACATGAGTGGCGACTTGGATTGAATTTCGGAAGATACCACCCCAATTAACCACCCGAGCTTTAGTTTCTCGTCTCGCTAGGGTTGTCGGAGACCTCATCGATCTGGAATTTAACGACGAGAGGCCTTGGGATAACCCTTTCCCCAGGGCCAGAGTCTATATTAATTATGAGCGACCGGTGCTCCCTGCCATAGGTGTTCGCGACGGAAATGAAGTTCACACGACCCACATCTCTTACCGGAGTGGGCATCCGTGCCACCGCTGCGGCTTCTTCGGCCACAGTAGATTCTCCTGCAACACTCCCAGTGACACCATTGACCGCCTACTTGAAGCCATGCTCGATGAAGTGGACTCCCAGGAGGGCTTGGTAGCCATTAGAGGCCCCCGTGAAAGAATGTACGCTGCAATCAACCAAGGCAGCAGGGGACCCCTTATGAACTGGATACCGTGGCGAGAGAACTCATACTTCAACACTCCGGGGAGAGCGACGCTGCAACCATCACACCAAGATACACCAAACCGAGTGCCAATGGCGACCCAGGTTAACACGGAAACCAACCAGACTCACGCCCACCGGTCGGAGCAAACATCCTCCCAGCTGCCACACGGGGATACCAACATCTTCGTCGGAACTCATAGCCCTAACCCAGATATGGTATCCCACGCTACTACCACTGTAGCGGAATCTCCCTTGTTCGCTTCCCAAGAATTCATGACACCGCCTCCGGGGTTTTGGCCGACCACTGAACTACCGCCCTTGCCGGAGAGTCTGCCCCCACCAATGCATGTGACTGGAATCTTACCAACGATGGACGTGGGCCCCGCACCGATCATTTTTAACCCACATGCCAATCATATACACCCATATCAGACTTTCCTATTGCCTCCCCCTTGCTATTTATGGCAATTGACCTGGGTTCCACCATTAATGATGCCGCCTTTATGGAATCCACTGCTCCAATGGAATGTGACACCACCGAATATGGTCCCCCTCTCCTTAATTAACCCTATGCTTCAGCCCACCAACAACGCAGGACCCACTCAGGTGAACTACCCTAATTCCCCACACATAAATCTAGACACCACTACTACAGAATCACCACCACTACCCAATCCGTACCCCTCTTACTACCCCCATGTTGAGTTTCCATCCTCCCCACCTGATCGACCATCTTCTCCACCTCCACGTCCAGTGGGAACTGCGGCAACTAACTACCAAGAGGACAGATTCTCTGACATCGAGATGGAACAAGCCCCTCACATCAACTCGGATGTCCAAACCCTAAACATGCTGGGGCTCCTGCTAAACAACAACCACCAATCCCTATCTGCATCCACGGGATCCACCTCTGATGACCTCACTGATATCCACAGCAGGGAACTCGACTATTCGGACACCACGGATCAATGGGATCAACCACAACTGTCACCACCAAACAGACGCCCCGGAAAAGAACCCATGGAGTGGAAGGAACAAGAAAAAAAATGCACAAAAAGGCCACTTGGATGCGCCCGGGCGCCCTTCCTCACCATTGTGGACACTCCAACGACAGATATCCCATTAGTCCCACCACGACAAGTGCGACCAAGACACACATATGACATGGAGAGGCGCCCACGAATGACTAACCCCGATGACATTGAGGTGGGGCAAAATGAGTCGGAACCAAACACTCCGGCAACTGAGGTACTAGGCAATTTATTTACATGTTGGTTTCCTCACTATTTGATTAGTGTCGATTCGACTGTAAACTATTCTGATGCGGAGGGATGCCTTGGGGTCCCTCTGCCTTCCCAATGATCGCCTTGGCATGGAACTGTCAAGGAGCCGGGCAAGCCCTGACGGTTAGTCACCTGCGCCACTTGATAGCGCAGAACCAGCCCAGAATCATATTCATCTCTGAGGTGAAGAGTAATATGGAGAGATTAGGTCAGCTAGCCACTAACCTAGGGTTTCATAACCACGTAGAAAACCCGTTACAAACACGAGGAGGTCTTTTCATTGCTTGGAGACACGTACATTCACTCAACATTGTCTCGTCAAGCCAACACATTATTCATACACAAATCTCTCAAACGCCGACGTCTCCACTTTGGGAAGCCTCCTTTGTCTATGCCCCATCAAAATATGCGGATAGATTCCCTTTCTGGGATGAACTGACCAGGATAGGCCCCCCAGACACCAACCCCTGGATAGTCATTGGTGACTTGAATGATGTATGGAATCTCGACGAAAAAACGGGTGGGAACCCCATTCCCACCTACCGTCTAACCCAAGCACGAACATGGTCAGATTCGTTGGGCCTGATGGATCTAGGTTTCCAAGGGCAAGTGCACACATGGACAAATCGAAGAACGGGAGCGGACATGATCACGGAACGATTGGATCGGGCTTTGTGTACATCGACGTGGAGAACCCTTTTTGAGGATGCCACCCTTTTCCACAAGGAGATCATCGCATCAGACCATTGCCCGATAATCCTAAAACTGTCAACCTCCCAACAACCCAACGCGTCACCAAGACCCTTCCGATTCGAGCACATGTGGCTACAACATGAGACATTCCAAACTGTGGTTGCTCACTCATGGAACCTTCCCACCCACGGCTCTCCACAACATTCCCTCATATCCAAATTGTCACGCCTCAGCAAAACCCTCAAATCATGGAATAAATCCACGTTCGGACAAACTTCTTCCCTACTCAACTCAGCACTCGATCAACTCCACATAATCCAACAACAATCCCCCATCCACCCCGATATCGATCCCCTCACATCCCATGTCAAAAGTTTGTACCAACGCGAGGAAACGATGTGGAGACAAAAATCAAGACAGTTGTGGTTAACGGACGGTGATAGAAACACTAAATACTTCCATGCCAAGACAGTAGCTCGTCGCAAGAAATCAAATATACTTTGGATCCAGGACGAGAATGGATCTTGGATAACTGACTCTTTACACGTCCAAAACCACATCACTACCTATTTCCGAACCTTATTCCAAGCTGGTCAAGTTCCGATATCGTACCCCCTTGCTGATACCATGACAACACAGATCCCACCTATGCTACTTCCGGCCCTCAATTCTGATGTATCAAACCTGGAGATCGCCAAGGCCGTCGAAACCATGGGCCCTGACAAGTCCCCAGGCCCGGATGGTTTCACAGGAAGATTCTTCAACCAAACTGAGACAGTCACTAACAGCTCCGTTGTCCGGGCTGCCAGAAGTTTTTTTGAGGAAGGGCACATGTCGAGACAGATCAATGATACATTCATTGTCCTCATTCCGAAAATCGACTCCCCTAACTCAATCAAGGATTGGAGACCTATTAGCCTTTGCAACACATCCTACAAAATTATTGCTAAGGTTCTTACCAACCGCCTTCGCCCCGTCATGCAAGCTGTCATCTCCCCTTTCCAAAGCGCATTCGTCCCGGGTCGCCTTATAACTGACAACACGCTACTTGCTCAAGAACTACTACATGTTATTAGACGTCGAAGAAGGGGCAGAATAGGACATATAGCGCTCAAACTTGACATGAGTAAGGCATATGATCGTCTGGAATGGCCTTTCTTGGAACGAGTCCTTACCAAACTTCATTTCCCCCAAAAGGTCAAAAACTGGATCATGGAGTGCGTCACCACTACGAGCTCATCAATCTTGCTTAACGGACGCCCAACCCAGACATTTAAACCCACCCGAGGAATCAGACAGGGAGACCCCCTATCTCCGTTCTTGTTCATCTTGTGTGCTCAGGTACTTTCCTTCCACCTGACTAATGCACAACAACACCGCAAGATAAAGGGCATCAAGCCAGGGCTCAGATGTTCGCCAGTCAACCACCTTCTTTTCGCTGACGACGGCATGCTCTTCTTGGAAGCTACCAGAGCAAACTTAACAGAAGTCAAAGCTCTTCTTCAAGCCTATGAAACCGAATCTGGACAATCCATCAACTTTGCAAAATCCAGCATGACGTTTAGTCCAAATGTTAACCTGGATCTACAGCACAGCCTTTGCCAACAAATGGGAGTTCGACTTGCGACTGAAGATGACCAATACCTTGGCCTCCCAATGGATTGGGCAAAGAGGAAGCGTGCACTCGGACAAATGCTCATTCAGCGAGTCTCCACTCGTATAGAGGGATGGATGGCCAAACTACTCTCCCCAGCTGGGAAGGAAGTACTCATCAAATCAACGTCGACCGCCATACCTTCCTATGTAATGTCTTCCCTTCGCCTCCCACAGTATATATGCCACCATTTGGACAGAATACAGCGTCAATTCTGGTGGAAAGGCTCACCGGAGAGAACTGGAATCCCTTGGATCTCGTGGGACAAACTGACGATGCCAAAAAAATTTGGGGGATTAGGATTCAAACTCGCAAACACATACAATTGGGCTCTACCGTTGAAGCAAGCCTGGAGACTCCTCCACTCAAGCAATTCCATCTGGGCAGCAACCATCCGGGAAAAATATCTCCATTCTACGACCTTTTTTCACATCAAAAGTAGGGGCCACCACTCCCACGTCTTCCGCACAATTTTAAGCACCCGGGAATTCATTCTCAAAGGGAGTCACTGGAGAATTGGAGACGGCAAATCTGTTGACTTCTGGAAAGACCCTTGGGTCCCCAACATGGGCCTCTTGATCGACTGGATGCACCATCCTCCTAACCCACCACACGCCACCCTCGAAACCTTCATTGATCCCCAACATCGCACATGGAACAACAAGGCTCAATCCATTCAAGGTCTTCCACCGATCATTTTGGACCAAATTTCTGCCATATCTCTACCGTTGTATCCCTTACCCGACAAGCTACTTTGGAATTACAACAAAAATGGGCAATACACTGTCAAATCAGGTTACACACTCTTAAACCGACTCTTTCTCGACTTAAAATCGGGAACCTCCTCGACATCCACCACGACTGTTAACTCAACCTTTTGGTCACGCTTCTGGCCTCAGAAGATTCTCCCTAAGGTTCGTTTGTTCGTCTGGAAGGGATGTGTCAACGCTCTCCCACTTGGATCCAACATGAAGAAACGCATGCCCACAGCAGAAAGTGACTGCAACTTTTGCCATCAGGCAATGGAAACCTGGGAACACCTAATGCTTAATTGCCCGTTCACCCGTAGGATATGGTTTGCTTCTCCTTGTCAAGTAGATCTTCTCAGCCTACCGCCCATGACTGTAATAGATTGGATTGCCATGAAACCACCTCCCGGAAACTTAGACCTAGATTCCCTCGTCATAACTAAATGCTTAATCATGTGGTGTGTCTGGTTAGAGCGAAATAGGGTTATTTTCCAGCATGCGGTGCCATCTATTTCGTCAGTTATGCAACAATATCATGTTTTAAGTGCTGATAATTTTTTGGCCTTTGTTGATAAACCAGGGCACAACCGCCCGCACACCCGGACCTTGATGCCGACGACGACACGGCCCTCCAGCCGTGCAACACCCCCCCCCCCCCCCCCAGGGGTCCTTTTGGAAGATACTCTGCGATGGTTCCGTTAATTTAGACGCAGGAGTAGTTTTTGGAGGAGCACTTTTGTTAAATGGAAATGATGAATTGTTTGCAGCAGCCGTACATCGAGTCTCCGGAGACGATCCTTTATTAGCGGAAGGAATTGCTTGTCGTGCAGGACTACTGTTGGCAGCCTTGAGTCCACAATCACCGGCGGTGATCTTGACGGACTCTCTTTTACTGCATAATCAGTTGCATTCACAATCGACGGATTCCCTACCTCTTTTTGGCGTTCTCCATGACATCAGACAATTACTTCAGCTTTATCCTAGTATTTCTATTTCTGCTGTTCCTCGTAGTTTTGTTAATCGTGCTCATCTGTTTTGTAAACGTGCGGCTCAATCAAACACTGTTGGTTCTTGGTTTGCTGCGAATGTACCCCCGGGCCTTGTCGGGGGACATACGCCTTAAACTCTTGTTCCTCTTTTGATTAGTTAATTAGAAGTTGTTTTCACCAAAAAAAAAAAAAAAAAGGTCCCGTAGCTCCGTTGGTTAGAGCGTTGGTCTTATGAGTCGATGGTCGCGGGTTCGGGCCCGGCGGGACCAGTAATTAAATTCCTTCCAGTCTAAAGAATCACCAAAACTGAACAATTTTCAAAACCAAACAATCATAGAGGCACCTAACTAAGTTTTGATAAAAGAAATTCAATAATAAATGGCTCGCCTTAGCATCCTTTTGTTGAATTATTATGATCATCCATCTCCAATCCCTATCTACTGTTGTATTCTTGTTTCCTTATTTATACACACCGCCTCCATTCTTCTTTTATTCATAATAATGGGGTGGGTTTGCATTAGTGTGAATTTACGAGTTAAACTAAGTCGAGCTAAATATGTGACACTCGGATCATTTTATTCAATCTCGAACTCAAACTCAGCTCGGTACCATACTCGACGAGTTTAAATCGGCTCACCATGTTTAAAATTGTTTGTTTAAATTATAAATGGTGGTCAAATTTAATTAGATTCACGAGTCTTTCGAATTGAGTATAAATAAACTCGTACTTGGCACTAAAAAAAGCTTGACTCGACTCAAAATATAACGAGACGAATTCGAATATCGACTTAGCTGATCTCAAGTAGCTCATATAGTATAGCTAAGGGTTATGGTTTCAAAATTTAATTAACTATAATAACAATTAATTAATCTAAAAACTTTAAAGAAAGCTAATTATTTTGTAGGTTAGAAAAGGACATGAATGAAGCTGTAGCTGGGGCCTTGGTCCCTCTGGTCATATCAAATCCAAATTCCACACCAACCATTTCTTCTACTTCTTCTTAATCTACTTCTTCTTTTTGTGTGTGCCCTGTTTTGTCTGTCTATCTGTCTTTTGAGTTTCCTTGCGTTTTACTTACTACTTATAGAGTCGAGTATTTCCATTTCTCTCTCTCTCTCTCTCTCTCTCTCTCTGAATAGCGTAGCCGACATTCCAATCCTTTCCCAGGTTACAATTATTCCCTTTTCTCATCCACTCCTATTTTTATGACATCCAACACCAAATTGTTTGATTTGAACATTGGATCTCGATTAGGGCATCTGATACATAGGGTACTAGTAGTAGTGAACATGTATTCCAAAGTTGTTAACCAATTCACTTCACCTCATATCTCTTTTGTTTGAGACGGTTTATTGTATTGATTTTGGGGGTGCCATGATATGTTTTGTTTATGCAGATAGCCTGGAAAATCTGGGTGGCTTCATGCTTTTCTCCAATTATTGTTGTTAAATCATGAAATCTGGAGATTGGTTTAAAGCGATAATCCACTTGAAGAAACATAGTTCCAACAAATCCAAGGTATCTTTTCTACATTTCATAGTCTTTGTTAGATGGTGGTTTCTCTACAGCCAAATGCACTCATATTTTCTTACTCTACATTTCGATAGATAGATTTTCT
This sequence comes from Clarkia xantiana subsp. parviflora, assembly GCA_036873135.1. NCBI lineage: Eukaryota > Viridiplantae > Streptophyta > Magnoliopsida > Myrtales > Onagraceae > Clarkia > Clarkia xantiana. The sequence goes on from JAPTYO010000011.1 coordinate 22,038,207, forward strand.
GGACATTATTTTCTCAATGGTGAGCTCTTTGTTTATAATATAATTAAGTTGCTAGGACAAGAATTATCCAAATGTCTGTCCATGTATTTCTTCATCTTCATTTTAATACATCTAACAAGTGCATTGTAACTTCAAAACCTTTTCTTTTCCTATTGTTACTGTCAATCCTACAACAGCTTCTCACTTGAAAAACTTTTGGTTAATTTACTTGTGCACTAAATGAGATCCTCAATTTTTTAATTAATTTTCTCTTAATCACTTAAGTTCAGTACATTTAGTATGTTGATCTGTTCTCCTCTACTAGAGATGCTAATAAAATATGATCCAGTATAGATAATTGAATTTGGATTCGGAAAACATCTGTCTACTTCCATCTCCAATGTTGTGTTGTGGTCCCTCATAGTTGAGCATTCAGTCATTCTTTTTATTCGAATAGATTAAGATAACAATGTTGAAGATGTACTCATCTGTTCATCTTGTAGTTTCTCATAGTCACTACTGTAAACTGGAAATAGGTTTAACAGTTGTTAGTTTTTCTTGTTGGCTGATTCTACTAATTAAGTTTCTGCTCCTGGTGGCATGCAGCCTACTTCAGGTAAGTGTAACTCATTTAAATGGAAATCCTCCGACTCGGGGAAAGACTCATGTACCAGAGAGTTGGTGAATTCTCTTGGAATTCCTATTGAAGAAAGAGCTGCAATTCGTATTCAAACAGCAATCCGAGCATACATGGTATGGGGTGAATTTCAAATTGTATATTACCTTTTTTGGCCACTAAATTGTATATTACCTTCATTTCCTGTTATTCTCAGTAATTAAACTTATTGTTATTACACAATTATCTACATCTATTTATGTACTTCCTATCTTTTTATTTTTATTTATGGAACTTGACTAACATATATAACATCATGGTAGGCAAGGAAAACCCTTCGTCGTTTGAAAGGAATAGTAAGACTGCAGATGCTGACTCAGAAGAATTCAACTAAAAGACAAGCAACTACAACACTGGGTTATCTCCATTCCTGGAGTAAAATTCAGTTCCAGGTTAAGGCCCGCCGCCTCTGCATGGTGACTGAAGGCCGCCTCAAGCAAAAGAAGCTGGAGAATCAGCTCAAACTTGAGGCTAAGCTCCATGATCTCGATGTAACTAAACTTCTATTATCTGAACTGTGAATCCAGTGTGATGTTTGGTTAAAGATTATATATTATTTAGAATGTGATTTGTGGAAAAGAAGATGAAGTAACAAATTTCAGGTGGGTTGGTTAATTATAATAGGTCGAATGGTGTGGAGGCTCAGATACAATGGAAGAGACTCTTGCAAAGATACATAATAGAGAAGATGCTGCAGTCAAGCGGGAACGAGCCATGGCCTATGCATTTAACCATCAGGTATGCACACTTACTTTTGTAGATAGAGATACAACGTTGAAATGAGTGGATAATATTAGACGTGACCCATAAGTGTCGCAAAACTCGCTCCTTCATACCTGCAAAAAGGGATGATCGGTGTTCTTCTGTGATGCTTAAATAACTACAGGGTGAAAAATATAGTGGTGGCCGATGGGTACTAATGAAGATTACAAATGAATGAAGTGAGTATTTATTGGAAAGGGTTATCTTGTGAGTTGGATAACATGACAATGGTTAACTGTTAACCTCTAATTTTTACTTGGGTTGAAGGATCTTATTTTTAGGAATCGCCATCCAAGTACATTTTAGAAGCAACATGTGTCCTCTTACTAGAGTAGATGTCAAGCATAAAGTAGAATGACAGAATGTTGAGTAGTTTGCCTTTATGTTGCATCTTAGCGATGAACGAGCGCCAAATGGCTAAATCCTTTCCCTCATGGTTGAGCCTTAGGAACCCGCTGACATTGACAATACTTCATTGTTTAGTGTAGCTAAGCTAAGCTTGTCAGCCTCTTCTTGTAGAGAAAGGATCATTCCTAATGCCCCTAAAATAGATGACTTGGAAATTAGTGTACTTACTTACCTGTGAACCACAGATAAAATTTAGGGTCGCAAAGTCGTTGCCTAGTGGCCGAAAAATCCTAAAATTAAAATCAGCCAGTCATTTTGGCAGGAAAGAACATATGAAATGTCTGAACTATCACCCATGTTAACGGGAGATGTCTGAAATTTAAAAAGTTAATAACAGAGGTCTGAAATTTCAATTTTGTTGATTTGAGGTTTTCCGTCCATTTTTAGGGTTAAATTTAACAGAATTGTGTGAAATGACATTTTTGCCCCTTTAATATTTTGTTTTATTTAATATCTTATTTAAGGAAATGTGAAATGACAATTTTAGCCCTAAAGTCAAATTAAAACCACCCAACTCCGGCCACCGCCACCCGACTCCAGCCACCACCACCGGACTCCGGCGACCACCACCTCGACTCCGACGACCACCACCTCGGCTCCGGCGACCCGACTCCAGCCACCACCTCAGCAAAAAAGCTCTGATCGGAGCCAAAAAGCTCCGATCGGAGCTCTGTGGCCCCGACCGGAGCCCAATCGGGGCCGGTGGCTCCGATTTGGGCCCAATCGGAGCCTTGGTGGTGGTCGCCGGAGTACGGTGGTGGTCGCCGGAGTACGATTGGTGGTCGCCGGAGTACCGTGGTGGCTTCAAGGGCATTTTGGTCTTTTCACCCCAAGCATGTGAGGGGCACATTGATAGAAGAGCATTTTTGGAAATTTATTTATATCCGGTCACATGTCAAGCATGTTACCAACTTCCGTTAATTTTAACGGAAAAAACTAACGGAGACCGTTGTTATCAACAAAACTGAAATTTCAGACCTCGGTTATTAACTTTTTAAATTTCAGACCTCTCCCGTTAACATGAGTGATAGTTCAGACCTTTCTTAGGTTCTTAACCCTTAAATGAAAGATGAGTGTTTAATTTGTTTTGCAGTGGAGGGCCAACTCTAATGCACTTTTTGGTTCAAATCCGTATGAGCTTGGGAAAGCAAATTGGGGTTGGAGTTGGATGGAGCGTTGGATTGCTGCACGACCATGGGAAAGTCGTATGTCCAGTATTAGCAGCCCTACTAAGAAACAATCTCTTCTTAACAGACAAGGCAGCAACAAGGCTCCCTCCCCCAATGCCAACAAAGTGAAACCTAAGCCTCGCAGATTGTCCTTCCCGGCATCCACAAAAGGAAAACCAACTGCACCGAAGCTGCTTCAGAGTGGCCCTGCTGAAGAAGAAGAAGTTAACAACAGTAAGAAAGATTCAGTAACACCGTAAGGACCTGACCATACATGAGTGATTATTTCAGCATCTACATTTGTTCCCTGTTGTTCCTTATAATATTATGTTGTGTATATATGTGAAATTTGTGTTTGATATGCTGTGCAGTTGATAATTTATTTTTATTGGTTTGGTTTTGAAGCAAAGGAAATTGTACTTGTGGATGAAATTTGAGTTCAAAAAGAGATAGAGGTTGAAACAATAAATAGTTAATGTGAGTTTTTATTGTTGGATCTACACCAACTATTGGATTTGAGTCTACAAGAAGATGAGTGGATTCATTAATTGTGTATTACTTGCTCTTGGTTTGCTGCACCAACAACTCTACCAGTAAGGCATAACTCCAGTTAACTCGTATACTATGAAAACAAACTTTCGATGATGTTGGTTTGATATACTTGTAAAGAAAATTGTGATTTTCAGGGGCAGGCCAAACTTGGACCCCGGTTGAGACACTTTTTTATGAGAATTCTAGCATTACACTCCCGGTAGAAATTGTGTGGATTCAATTTTGTGCAATAATTGTAACCCTATTTATTCAAATAGTTTGTAAGCAAAGAAAGAGACTAGCATTTTTATTCAAATAATTAATTTGTAACTAGCTATTTATTATTAAAACAAAAGTTCGTTTTAAGCCTTAAAATTCGTTTGATAGTTTTGACGACTAAAAACTTATACAACTTGATACATTTATCGTGATGAGTTCAATAGTATTGATATTTAAACTTTGAGGTTTAAACTTGAAAATTTCAAAAGTGAAATGAGAAGAGAGGTTTAAAGAATTACATGAAGGAATTCTCGATGAAACTTATTGAGGCGTGAAAACATATTAATTTGATCAAGTTTATATGCTTTTAAAACTAATTTTTTACTCTTCCAATAGCAAGAGCAGATCATTTTTCAATGAGTGACGATCTTCTGAAAGATTTTTTGGTCACTTTCATAAAAGCGGATATGTATTCGGATATTACTAATAATGCTATATTGAACCATTTTCAAAAGATGAAACTTTGTAGAAAATAATTATAGATAATAATATTTGGTTTTCTTATATTATCAAAAGTGTGTAATATGTTACAGTTTAATAAATAGTATAACTTTGTCGGGTCATCTTTTAGTTTTCCGCATCGGTCACTTTGAAGTTCTATATGTAACAATATATTTGATGTTACAGTATATTCAAATTATATGGTTCGATAATATTAATGAATATAGTTTTATATTTTATATATATATATATATATATATATATGTATACCAAAATTTCTGGTATATATTCAATTTTGATAAAATAGTTCATCTTTCCCTACACAATAAAATCTGACGCGAAGATGGAGAATTGAAATCCTATATTGGCTATAGAAGAATCGCTCAAGAGATCAACGAACGCAAGTTCTATAGTAGGCAGTGGCAGAGGTACCATATAAAATGGGAGTTTCTATCATGCTATACAAGCACCATGTTTGTGGTACTTTTTACACTAAAAATGATTTAATTGTAATATAAGTAAAAGTTTAAAAGTGTGAATTTTTTTAATTACGCCTCAAATTTGCATCACATTGTTATTAATAAAAATTTCATTTTAGGGTTCAACTTTAGGGCAGTAAAAAATGTAATAAAAAAAATACCACAAATATGGTGCTTGTGGAGTATGATAGAAAGACAAAAAATGGGTGACAAACGTCACTCAGTATTTTTAGTTAGACCCTACGTTTATTTTTAAAGGAAAATATACTCTGAACGCACATTATTTTGGTGTAAGACCCCATTATTTTGTGTGAGACACTAAGTTCCCCATTATTTTATGAGACACTAAAAACCCCATTATTATTTTGTAAAAAGTCATTCAATTTTAAACTTGGGGCTTTAGACTTAAAGAGTATGTTTATAAGTTTTATTATTCATGAGGAGGTCCAATAAGTATAAGTATATAAACCATACAACATGTTTGAAATAAAAAATTAGTTTTTAGTACCAATATGTTTTAAAATGTACAACATGTTTAAAAAAATGGTGATTGGTGCTTCGTTCAATCATCCGTCCAAATTTGTCGTCAAATACATTTTAAAATCACAAAAGCAACCAAATATTGTTCTAAATATCAAAAACAAGACCTAATAACTTATACAAGTGTTATAATAATGTATTGATTCAACTCAACTGACCCACAACCGGTTCTAATCTGATTGGACTCAATTGTAACATTTGCACAATCAATTAAAATTTAGTTGTGATACTTTTAAAACTATTTAGTTAGTACTGTTTATTTGAATGTATCTAACGACAAGTTTGGATAAATAATTAAAAAAAGTACATATATCATCGTTTTGAAACATGTATTTTATTAAAAAAAAAAATTCTTAAGAAAATTGTTAAATCTTCGTAATTTTTCTTTTGCATAACTAGAACATTGTTGATCCGCCACCGAATCTAGGTATGTTTTTTTTTTCCGCACTAATTGTGTTTAAATGGTAGGATGATCAAATTCATGGTATTATAGGTAAAATTTAACACCAACTGTACTTCTTCTTCACCAACCAACTATAAGAGTATAACCATAAGCATAATGTCCATAATAACCAGGTTTAATTTTCCTCTAACAAGAAATGGACCCACTTTAAGTTTACAGTTTACACGCCGTTGATCGATATGATCTCCTGACGGACTGATTGAGTTGTCTTCAAAACTGAGCTGTGTCAGTCAGTTCAAACTATTAGATAGACACGGTTTAAACATGGACGCTCCTCCCCCGCCATCTTGCTCCTTGAATGGTTCATGTTCGGAGAGACTCCACGCCTTGGCCCAGCAGCTTCGCCTCTACAAGCCGCCGCCTACCTTGGAGGATCACCTGGTTGGGGAATCTGCTGGCAAGGTTGTTTCTCAAGTGGGTATTGTTGAGTCAGCAACCCCGATCACGCGGAACCCTGATATTTTCCGCCCCAAGAGGGCCGCCGTTTTAATTTGCCTCTTTGAAGATGACGCCGGCGATTTGCGTGTCATTCTCACCAAGAGATCCTCCACACTCTCTACTCACTCAGGTTTATTCATACCTCCTCTCTTCTTCTGCTTTGGTTTTGGAACATTGATTCTTCTTATTGAAGATCATAGATTCCCTTGTCTTGTAACAATACCATTCTGCATTTAGCTCATCGCGTTTCTTTCGGAAAAAATTGGATTACATAGAACGAACCCTAGATTATTATTATTTCTAGATTGGGTGAGCTTTTTGTTTTACAAACATTGGCATGCTGATGAAACCAGAGGGCATTCAGTTTTCTTCATATTTGAGTGAATTTGACAGGCAAAGAAAGGAAGAAATACCCCTTTTTGGTTGATGATATTAAGAATGAATTGGATGAGGTCTGTTTGTGTTTGTGTGCAGGGGAAGTTTCTTTACCAGGTGGGAAATCCGATCCCAGTGATAAGGATGATGCTGACACTGCAACAAGGGAAGCTAAAGAGGAAATCGGGTTGGACCCTTCTCTTGTCAATATTGTCACTGTTATAGAGCCCTTCTTATCCAAGGTAATTATTACAATCTCTTGCGTTTCTGCATTCAATCTAAACAACAAATTCCTAAGTTTATTAGCTTTTTTGATTCACACACTTTTGGTGTTTAACTAACAAGATATAAGAGTTTTGCATCTCTTTCTTTCTTCATTTAATTAATGGATAGTAGATAGATAGTTTTACTCAATCTCAAGCATACTGGGATTTCTGGTGGTTGATACATTCTTGATTAAAGTATCGGATACAACCATCTGCATAAATTAGGAGGTGATGAGGGGAAAGTAGACATACTCAGATATATTCTTTGCTAAGTAGTATAAATTATATTATAATAATAGAAAGGATTGATTGTGGTTGTATACAGCTTCTTACCACAAATAACAGATACTTTCTTAAACTGTACCGTAACATTATGGATTTGTGGTGATAAATATGTAAGTGGCATGGGGTGCTTTCATTTTGTTATCTGATATATTGAATTGAGGTAATACCTATAAGAAATATAATCACAATACGGATGTTTGTTGAAAGAAGTTGGATATTATTACCTAAGCTTGGTTCAGAGTGGGTAACAAGTATATGAAAAGTGCAGCACCTTCTGAGAGTAATGCCAGTGATAGGAATTCTGAGGGATAAAAATGCATTCAAGGCATGCCCGAATCCTGCAGAAGTGGATGTCGTGTTTGATGTGCCTTTGGAAATGTTTATCAAGGTAAGGTAGTTGAATTGTTGGTTGCTAGTTAAGTGTGTTATGATTGAAAAAAAAAAGTGATGTGCATTTTAATTTGTTGTTGATGAATTCAGGATGAGAATAGGAGGTGTGAAGAGAGGGAGTGGATGGGAGTACGATACTTGGTACATTTCTTCAATTATGAGAATAAGTTCATGATATGGGGACTTACTGCTGGGATCTTGATTAGGGCTGCATCCCTTGTTTACCAGAGGCCACCTGCTTTTATTGAGCAACTTCCTGAATTCAAGTATCCAACTTGTGTTCCAAAACACACTACCATGCCTTGAACACATTTCTCTTCTTAATAATATCACTATTCTCAAGTGGATACTCTTATTTATATATTTATTTATATTATAGATATAAAGAGAAGAGAAGAGACTAGAGAAATAGTGCTAGCTTGCTTTATTGGTGTTATTTTGCACGTTATGAATGGCCTGCTTTGTTGGTTAGTGGTCGGTCTGTCTGTCTTAAGAGTGGAGAGAAATGGTCTGTAGGATTTGTTAATTAGTGGTCAGTATAGCAGCAATCCATATGTTTCTGCTTACTGCAACTAGTTGTTGTTGTGTTGGTAATAAAATGATGACTGGAAACTGAGTTGGTGATAGAGGTTCAACTCTCTTCTGCTCTGTACTACTGTCACAACCATTACAAATTTTTTTGCTCTTACCACTCCGACATCACTCATTCTTGCAATAATCAATACCATTGTGGGAACACAGTCAGTTTTCATCTCAACATTATCTTATTTTGCTCATTGCTCAAACGAACACGATACATAGTGGATCCAAATTACCTGCCCATTTTGTCCTAGATTATGTCCCGCAATTGTAATTTTGATATGTATATTTGGTGTTATTAATTTTGTGGTTTTTTTTTCTTCTAAAAAACCGGATTTTTCTATCATGCTCCAAGATCATCATACTTTTGGTACATTTTTTTTTTGTATTTTTTTATTACCCTAAAGAAAAATTGATATTATTAATAGTATGATGCAAATATTAGGTGTGGTTAAAAAATTACATATTTTTTCATACTTTTAAAGTTTTACATATGTTACAATTAAGTCCACTCTAGTAATAAAAAAACCAAAAGCATAGTGTGCTCTTGGAGCATGGTAGAAAAATCCAACCTATTGAGATTAATGAATCCTAGAAGAAAAATATTAATTTTTAGGGCATGTGTCAAGATCTTAACGACGAGGTATAATCCGGAGAAGAAAATAGGGTGGGTGATGCAGCGTGATAGGAAACGCAAATTCGTTGATTCTAAGAATACCCGAAAATTGACGCCGATTTGAGAAAAAACCTCGATTTTCTGATTTGTCAATAAACTGAATGCAAATTCGTCCAACAATGTCTTAAATAGAAAACCCTAAACTGCGAAATAACCAAAAATAACGAACAAGTCCCGAATAAACTAAAAATTGCAAAAAAGACCCGAAATAATATTAAAACGCGATTTTGAAGCCCTAAATGATGGAATTTGGCCAAAAAGCAGTCGGAGCACCGTTTTTGATCGAAAAACACTATTCACGCGCCAAAATCTGAACGTCCGCCCGAAAAACACTATTCACGACCAAAAATCTCCGAAATCTATTCGGTTTCGCCTGCATCATTCCCTCCGGGGTAGACAGGATTCGTCCTCGAATCTGAGTTCGGTTCATCGTCGGAAGGGTTGTCGCCAGCAAACGGAATAAGGTGCTTCATGTTGAACACATCTGAGGTGTGGAAATCTCCGGGGAGTTGAAGGCGGTAGGCATTATGATTTATCTTCTCCACAATCTCCACGGGGCCAATCTTCTTTGCCGCCAATTTGCTATACCCATGAGCAGGAAAGCGATCCTTGTAAGGATAGCCCATACAAGATCGCCAACTTCAAACTCTACCGCTCGTCGTTTCAGATCAGCCCGCGCTTTGTATTGGGCCGTATGGGTGTTCAGCTGGGTATGGGCCGTTTGATGGACCTGCTGAAGCTGTGAAATGAAATCCTCGGCCGTCGCATGGGCACGGACTTTGCTAGGCAGAGTAAGCAAGTCAAGGAGACCCCTGGGGGAGAGGCCATACACCACCTGAAAGGGGCTGAAGCCCGTGCAGCATGATTGTGCGCGAACTCTGCCTGTGACAACTTCAAGTCCCACGACTTCACATGGTCACCAACCAAGCTGCGTAACAAATTACCGAGAGAGCGATTGACCACCTCAGTTTGCCCATCAGTTTGAGGATGATAAGCACTACTAAAGTTCAGCTGGGTGTTGACCAAGCGCCACATGCTCCTCCAAAAGTGGCTCAAAAAACGAGTGTCTCTGTCTGAAACAATAGATGCGGGAAGGCCATGCAGACGATAGACATCACGAAAATACAGCTGAGCGACGTTTAGAGCATCCGTCGTGCGCTTACATGGAATGACATGAGCCATCTTCGAAAAACGATCGACCACGACATAAATAGAGTCATTTCCGCGCTGAGTACGAGGAAGGCCAAGGACGAAGTCCATGCTAACATCCGACCACGGTTGTGTAGGAATGGGTAGCGGCATATATAATCTAGCGTTAGTCGAGGCCCCTTTCGCTAGTTGGCAAATACGACAGCGAGCCACGAACTTATCTAGTTCCTTCCTCATCGAGGGCCAGTAATAAGAGGCAGAAACGAGCTGGAGAGTACGATCACGTCCCACATGACCTTCTTTATGTAACTCTTGGATAATCTTCGCACGAAGGCTGCATTCCGGAATGCATAATTGTGTGCCGCGAAAGATAAACCCATCCTCTATGATAAAGTCAGTATGTTCCCCTGCCTGAACCTTTTCCATCACGCCGGAAAAGAAAGGATCATCAACATACAGTTCAGCGAATGATTAAAAACAGGGTACCTGAAGGCGCATATCAACAAGGAGACCGTGACGCCGACTCAGGGCATCAGCCACACGATTAGCAACCCCCGCCTTGTGTTTGATCACAAAAGTGAATTGCTGTAGGTAAGAGAGCCAAGAAGCATGTCTATGAGAGATCTTATCTTGAATGCCGAGGTGCTTGAGGGAATCGTGGTCAGTATAGAGGACAAACTCCCGCTGAAAGAGATAATGACGCCAATGCTTCACCGCTTGGACCACAACGTAGAACTCCATATCATAAGTGCTGAAACGAAGCTTAGCACCAGAAATCTTCTCGCTAAAATAAGCCACAGGGCGCCCATTTTGACTAAGAACAGCGCCAATGCTAGTCTTGGAGGCATCACAGTGAAGTTCAAACGGCTGTGTAAAATCCGGGAGCACCAATATGGGAGCAGAGGTTAATTTTTTTTTTTACCTCATGGAATGCCGCGTCATTCTCAGGGGTACAATGAAACTTCGTGCCCCTCATGCAATCCGTGATAGGAGCCATAATACCGCTGAAATGAGGTATAAAGCGCCGATAAAAGGAAGCCAACCTGTGAAAACTACGCACTTCTGTGATTGATGTAGGTTGCGCCCACTGTTCAATAGCCCTGATTTTGCTCGGATCAGCACGAAGTCCTTCGCTAGAAATGACATAACCCAGAAAGTTGGTTGAAGAGGTCATGAAATCACACTTAGCAGTAGCAGCAAAGAACTTGTGTTTGCGCAGGACCGATAATACTTCCCTCAAATGGTTGAGGTGTTCCTCCGGGCTGCTGCTATAGATCAAGATGTCATCAAAATAAACGACAACAAACTTACCAATGAACGGGCGAAGGGCTTGATTCGTCACACGCATGAAAGTGCTAGGCGCATTCGAAAGCCCGAAAGGCATCACGAGCCACTCATATAAGCCTTCACGAGTTTAAAGGCTGTCTTCCATTCGTCCCCTATTCGGATCCGAATCTGATGGTAACCACTTTTTAATCCAGTTTGCTGAACACGCAAGCACCACCCAGTTGATCTAATAAGTCATCCAAACGAGGAATGGGAAAACGATAGCGTACCGTTATCTTATTGATTGCCCGACTGTCGACACACATGCGCCATGTGCCGTCCTTTTTGGGGGTGAGGAGGGCTGGGACAGCGCAGGGGCTAAGGCTCACACGAATGTGACCCTTAGCGAGCAATTCTTCAACTTGCCTACGCAGCTCCTCATGTTCCTTCGGACTCATACGATAATGCGGCCGATTAGGCAGAGTCGCACTAGGGACTAGATCAATATGGTGTTGTATATCACGTAGATGGGGTAAGTCAGGTGGTAGGGACTCAGGGAATACGTCAGCAAATTCCTGCAGTAAGGATTGAACTGCTACTGGCACATCAACTGACTGATTAGATGTAACTTCATGAGAGAATAATAGAAACACTATTTTCGATTCCTCCATCGCAGCCTGAAAAGGGCCACGAGAAAGTAGTGTAGTCTGTTTCTGTTCTATCGTGATAGGTGTAGTACGAAGTCTGTTCGGGACCAGCACTATTTTTTGCCATGAAACATAAAGGAATAAGTGTTTGAACGACCGCTATGCTGCACATCAAGGTCATATTGCCAGGGACGACCAAGAAGTAAATGACAAGCATCCATGGGAACCACATCACAAGAAATCTGATCATTATAAGTAGTACCAAAAGAGAACAGCACAAGCACGTTTAGAGACAGTGACATCCATACCCTTTTTCAGTCAAGCAAGCTTATACGGCTTCAGATGATCGTCCACAGTGAGACCCAATTTCGTGACTGCCGTATCTGAGATCACGTTCTCACAACTGCCTGTGTCAATAATGAAATTGCACACTTTACCGCCGATAGTGCATGTAGACTGGAACAGGTTGGTACGCAGCCATGAAGAATCTGCCTCTGGGGCTCGAGGAGTCAAAAACGTGCGTCGAACCATCAAGAGAGGGCCAGTATCTCCGGTGACATGCTCCTCAACTACGTCATCACTGGGGGAATAATCATCATACATAGGATTATCATAAACAACAAAAGAGTCATCTACCTCGCCAACATCATTCGAGAAGAGACCCCGCGTGCCAGGAGCTGATATACGACACTCCGATTGTCGATGGCCAGGTTCACCGCACTTGAAACATCTCAGTCCTCCGCCACTGCGACCTTGAGGGGGTGCTGTAGCAGCACGAACAGTTGGAGGGGTTGTCTGCTCGGCAATTCCACGAGGGGTGGGTGTCAATAGACCAGCCCCTGAACCAAATTGGCGGAGTCCAACATTGGTACGGCGAGCTGCCTTCTTTTCTGCTTGTTAAGCACGTTGATATGCTTCAGTCATGGTCAAAGGATCAAACATGTTCAGCACATCCTGTAATTGCAGACGCAAACCACCAATATAACGCGAGACCATCTGAGCCGGAGATTCAGAAAGGTCATTACAAGCTTGCAATTGGTAGAACTCCTGAGTATAATCGTTAACAGAACGAGCACCCTGACAGATCAACTGGAAGCGTTGGTACACTTCCCGCTCATAATTGTAGGGCAAGAAGGCATCTCTGATTTTTTTCTTAAACTTATGCCAGGTGTTGATTTTTGGCTTACCGTGACGAACACGAGACTTCTTCAATTGTTGCCACCATGCTTGAGCGTGGCCACGCAGACGGGTAGCAACCAAGGGCACACGTTTGTCGTCTGGAACCTCCTTGAAATCCAGCACTTCTTCCACCTGAGCTAGCCAATCCAGAAATTCATCGCCTTTAAGGCCACCACCGAACTCTGGTATGTCTATCTGAAATCCGATGTCCCAACGCCGATCTTGTGTAGGTTGGTTGACTTGTGCAAACGGGTTTTCAGCTGGGGGTGTTTCGTCTTCCACCTCCTCCTCCTCATAATAGCAGTCATCAAATCGCTGGGTCAGTTTGTCGATCCGGCGTTGTTGTTCTTCAATAATTCGTTGTTAGTCGTCATAAACACGTCGCCATTTGGCCGGTGGACGTCCTCTTGGTGACATCTCGTAGGATCGAATGGAATTTGATACCACTCTGATGCAGCGTGATAGGAAATGCAAATTCATTAATTCTAAGAATACCCGAAAATTGACGCAGATTTGAGGAAAAAACCTCGATTTTCTGATTTATCAATAAACTGAATGCAAATTCTTCCAACAATGTCTTAAATAGAAAACCCTAAACTGCGAAATAACCGAAAATAATGAACAAGTCCCGAATAAACTAAAAATTGCAAAAAAGACCCGAAATAATATTAAAACGCGATTTTGAAGCCCTAAATGATGGAATTTGGCCAAATAGCAGCCGGAGCACCGTTTCTGATCGAAAAACACTATTCACGCGCCAAAATCCGAACGTCCGCCCGAAAAACACTATTCACGACCAAAAATCTCCGAAATCTATTCGGTTTCGCCTGCATCAGTGGGTGATCTGAATCCATATATAGTATCTAGAATTTTTCACCTAACAACCTATTTTGTGGAACTCAAATACAGAAATATCGGGCTAGCAGTTTGAGTTATAATATACCTAGGGACGCTAAGGCCATTTGTGTATAGGTTTGTACTCGACCTTAAATCGTGTTTCGTGTATTCTTTGTCGATAAGTTCGATATTAGTATAATTAGAATGGTACGCGAATGACATTCGCGTATGACCGTTACTTTAATAATGACATGTATATGTACGCAATTGCCAGTCATGTACTGCCTTTCTGACAATGCGTACTTCTATTTTGACAAAACGTATTAAGCATGCTACGTAAATGGCCGTACGCGACTCCCAATCGCATATGAATGTTCAACAAATACATCTTATACCGAAAAAAATTTTTACGTTGCATTTGAATCATTCTACCTATATACCTGCAACACATTCGGGCAAAATAAAAATACTTCCAAAACCAGACTCATTTCAGCCAATAAACTCTTAGAAACAAATGTAATATATGCCAATTTTTTATACAATTTATATTATATACGTACATAAGTTACAATACTGTTTAAATTATATACATACATTAGTTTTTTAAGAGGTAATTGAAGAACATTCGTATTCCAATTTTGAATACCAGTAAAAGCACACCACAACCTTAGGCTTCGATCCACCTGTTACATTGCAGAGACCTCTGTTTAGGAAGTCCAATACACCTGATGTCCAGTTGTATTGCATTGTCTTATTCCAATTCTAAAGAAAATACAAATACTCTAGTGGTCCATAAGAACCACCGGTGTTGGAGAACAACACATGGCCTAAGAAGAGCAATATATAATATTTGACTCTTCGTTGAGCTTCACCTTCATTATTTTGGTCACCGACCCTCGTTTGGCTTTGACATAATTTCTCACGTCATTTCGTAATTCTGCAGTAGTAGTTCGTTCTCCAATCAGTTATTCAAGGATATCGAAGGTGTTCTCGTACAAGTTGATATCAGGGGCAAGTTTGTTCCGCCAGAAGTCAGTTATTGGTCTGTCGTTGCGCCATCGCTCCGCTACACTGTGTATGAGGCTCGCATCTAACAGAACACGAGATGTCTCTGCTGCGAGTCCAAATTCGTTGTGTTGACGATAGCTTGGGTCATCGGGTCTAGGGCCACATTTTTGTGACTCTAAAAGATATCTCCTTCTTCTTCCCACTCTTATAACCGGCGTCAACCTTTTAAGTATAAGGGTCTAACTTACTATTGGTAAAACTTATGAATATTAATAACTTACTAATTGATATACTAATAGAATTTCTATTTGTACATTGCACAATTAAATCACAATTTATGCTTACTTTAATAAATAATTATATTTTTAAAACATAATTTTCAACAGGTTTAACTTTACATAAACTTTTAAAATTACATATCATATTTGTTTATTTATATAAAAATTAATATGATTTTTTTTTTCTATATAAGTTAATCTATTTATTTTTTAGAACAAAATATTAGTAAACTTAACAGATATTTTGAAAAATTTACAATTTATTTTTTATGGAACTAATTAGTGGTCTACAAATACAACTTCCCAAAAACTGAAATCTTACCCCTATCTGCACTAATATGTATGTATATGTTTATCAGTATTAAGCCTAAATAACAATTTGTTAATTTAAATAAACAGATCAATTTCATCAATGTGGAGGTACATATGGAAGGGAAAATTGATGGCAAAACATTTCTTATGGAGTAGTACAAGGTGCATTTCAATGTTTGATGAACTGAATCTAATAGGGGTATATGTTGTTGCCCTTTTTGTAGTTGTACGAAGATTTTCGATCATGCACTTATGGTTTTCTTGTGGACTAAACTTGTGTGGTTTGGTGGTGTAGGGTCTTCGTTGGTGACAAGATGATGACCTTCTCGGTGTAATTATTGGCTCGAGGAAGTTGGAAGTAAAGTGGAAAGAGTGGTGATTTGGAGTTGCAAATCAAGCTTAAATTGGAGGTTAAGGCTTGGAAAATATGGAATGAGCGATGTATGGCTGCTTAAGGGAGAGACAAACCATGACTGGAGGCCTTGATTGATCATGCTAGTCGTTTGACCTCCAAGACTTGGGCGGCCGCTTGCCGTAGAGCACGCCCCCGGTTACCATCAGTCTGGCTGACCGAACAACACTCGTGGCAACGCGCTCCGATAATTTTTGTCTTAATTTGTTGTGATGCATCTTGGGAACCGGGCACAGGCCAGGGATGTACTGGTGTAATAGCTCGTGATTGCTTAGGAAGGGTTTTAGTGAGGCAAAACTCAGTGTCATGACGTGAACGCAGGCATACGTCAAATCCGCGGAGAAACAGAGATCAAATGGAAACTCGTCAAAATCTTTTGCACTATTCACCAAAGAGTGAGTTAGGTACCGTAAATTCTTTAGAAATTTATCTGACGCAACGGAAACCGATGTGCCAATTGGATTGCTATTCAATCCATAGAGAAGATGTGTCCACTAAATTAAGTTTCAATACCCCATCTTCTCTTATTTCGATTTTATTGCTTGATCGTAATCCGAATCGAGTTTTCTTGCATTAATAAAGATTTTCCTTTGGAAAAAGAATAATAATAAACATTTGCTTGCATTGGTCGATGTCGATACAGATGGTGTACTGACATGGGAAAAGGTCTGCTAGCTTTACTTTAGTAAATAACGATTTGTTCATCCCTTCATTTTTTACGTCATTCTTTATTTCTATGGTAGAGGGGTCGGGAAATTTAAATTTGCTACTAATAGTATATAAGGTTACCGTATCTGCAGCGACATTTTGAGATAGGTGATGATCTTGGTCGTACATAAATGAAGGGTCCACTGGTTCATTTTCCACCCATCTACAGCCACGTCTGTCATATCTAAAAGAGTAAGTATTTCCACCCACCATGGAGGGGTTCCAAATCAGATGAAAAACAAGATAAAAAAAAGTAGAAATACGGTAGGAAGAGATGAGACTGCTGCAAACCCGAATAAGTTATGTTCTGTGAGACGGTTTAGTTGGTTCTAAAATCTTACTCATCTAGTCTCCTCCTATGTTATGTGATTGTCCCCATTGTTGATGTCTCTTCCACAAACTAACTGTCCACTCCTTGTCGCCCTCTAATCATCATCACTATCTATTCTAGCCCCCTCGTAGTTCGGCGGTTCCATGTCGTCCTCAGCAACGCTTCGCTTCCTTTAGTTGTCTCCACATCGATTATTAGGCATTATCTGGAAAATTTTTCCAAACAGCCCCTATAATAAAAACCAATAACAAATGAACCCCCTTAAAACAATTAATCACAAATTTACCCTTTGGCCCAAGAGGCTCTCGGGCTTTTTAACACAAAAATTCTGAAATAAAAAAAAGCCCGGCTAGCAGCCGGCCTTTTACTTTGTGCAGACAAATGTCTGCACAAAGTGGACTGATCACATCATGACTGATGTGATCAGCCTGAAGAAGGAAGCCACGGCTGGCTTCCTTCTCAAATAGAGGGGAGGGACCCAGCGGTGGGTCCCACCTCCAATTAAATTAGTTTTTTTTAACAATATCCCTATTTGTTAAAATTTTATTTTAGATCAAATAATTATTTAAGATGAAGTTTAAGTATTCTATAAAATACAAAAGCCTCTTTATATTAAAAAAAAAAAAATCTTTTTAAAAATTTATATTTTAAAAATGGAGCATGGTAAAAGTTCAAAATGTTGAACTAAGAACATATAATAGTTATTTGTTAAGAATATAAAATGTTTGTTCAAAATATTATGCACAATTATAATATTTAAATTTTAAAAATATAAAATGTTTTTATTTTATCGTTAATATAAGATGTTTGAAAATAAAATTTAGTGGTAATTAAGTTGTGTAGCTTTTAAAAAATACATATATAAATGTATAAAAGAAATATATTACGTAGAACATATAACAATACATACATTATATAAGCAAACACACATGGGTTAATGATAAATTATATTCAAGCCGGACTATATTTACATTAGCACAACGTGATGAACTTTTACCATGCTCTATTTTTAAAAGATTTTTTTTAACATAAAGGGGTTTTAGTATTTATAGAATACTAAAATTCATCTTAAATAAAGATTTGATCTAAAATAAAAATCTTAAACAAATATTGCTTTTCTTAAAAAAAAAAAAACTAATTTAATTGGAGGTGGGACCCACCGCTGGGTCCCTACTCTCTATTTGAGAAGGAAGCCACGGCTGGCTTCCTTCTTTACTGACTGATCACATCAGTCATGATGTGATCAGTACACTTTGTGCAGACATTTGTCTGCACAAAGTAAAAGCCCGGCTGTTAGCCGGGCTTTTTTATTTTGTCAGAATTTTTGTGTTAAAAAGCCCGAGAGGCTTGGACTAAAGGGTAAATTTGTGATTAATTTTTCTAAAGGGGTTTATTTGTTATTAATTTTTGTTATAGGGGCTGTTTGGAAATTTTTCCATTATCTGTCCGCTCCACTTTTTATGCCAATCCATTAGCTGTCCCCTCCACTACGCTCCATGTCGGTTCCAAACGATTCTGGTACGGGTTTGAGTAATAATTATTAGGAATCGTTTAGTAATAGTATGATTCTAAGATACCCTAAAATTACAGAGTACCCTGAACGGCTCCACCTACTTTTTAACTATACTTGTTTTGCATGTTTGAGCGGGTGATATAAGAGAAGCCCTTACTTTGGTCCTTGTATTCAGTCCTGGAAATGAACCCATATCAGACAACAATCTTGAAAATATTACGTTGGAGGGGAGGATTGGTTTAACCATCCTAAGGTCGTTGAATCAACTGGTAAAGCGAGTTATGTTTATAGGAGTAAACTAAATTTGAATACTGTTGAAGACGCCACATTAGGGAGGACTTTAATATTAACGCTCCAGACCCGAAATTGTGGAATCAGTCTTATAATAATACAAAAAATTCATTCAACCACGCACTCTTAGTCTCTCTAGCAGCTCTTAATTATTAATTTCTATTTGAAATATTTAAGGCAATTGCGAAATTAATAAATTGTAATATATTAGTTTCTATATTATATAGGTACCATAGAATAGTTATATCATACACACGTAATTATTTATAAGTGTGAATGAAACCCTAATTGGTGGTCTAGGAAGTTGTTGTTTGGTATTAATTTTTTTTTTTTGTATTATCATTATAGTATTAGATATATTATTAATTAGATTAAAGATATTGTAAATATAAAATTATAGTAGATTTAGATATATATTTATAATATTTCATATTATATATATATATACTATATTTTTTTTGCACGCGTGATGTAATATATCGTCTATATTCATTTATTCGAATGTATCTAATTTGAAAAAGAATAAACATGTTGAAATAGTTTGTAATAGGCGAAATGAAAAAAATAAATAAATGTACATGTTTTTTAAGCAGATACTTCAAAGGCTGAGATGAATCGATCACCTTGCTCACCAGCTTGCAGGAGGTATATTACACTACAATCACTTTTTTTTTGGCGAAATGCAAGCTCAGGACTTAGGAGCATCAAATCGACGCGTACATTGTGTGGATCTTGGAACTCCACATAAATTAATTGATCGGGATTGGTTGTCATGTCATGTTTCCACAATTCATCTACTATTATGTTTACGTGGTATTAGAGCACTTCCAATAGCAAGTGCCTAGTGCCTCCACATCAGCAGCCACCTCACTGCCAACTCATCGCCAACTCATCAAAGTGGCACTGCTACAGTATTTGCTACAGTAAATAGCACTGTAAAATTGGCACCCTCTCCAGTAGTGGAGGCCAAGTTCCACTCCTACATTGGGACCCACATAATTTCATAATTCAAATATAATTTTTGCATTATATATAAATTATATATCATTATATATAAATTATATATTCATATTTTTTTTACAAATACATACATGAATAAATAATGAGATTCAAGTATTAGATATTTTAATTAAAAAAATAGGGAAAATATATACAAAATTATAAAAATGTAATTAAATTTTTTAATAAAAATT
Source organism: Clarkia xantiana subsp. parviflora (assembly GCA_036873135.1). Lineage (NCBI taxonomy): Eukaryota > Viridiplantae > Streptophyta > Magnoliopsida > Myrtales > Onagraceae > Clarkia > Clarkia xantiana. Next base: position 22,058,067 of record JAPTYO010000011.1, read on the forward strand.
TACATTCTATAGGGATAAGAAAATAACCGGTCCGGTCGGTTCGGAACTGGTATAGACTGGACCGGTTCCAAACATACCAATTAAGCGAGAGGAGAACCAGACCAAAAACCAGTAATATACTTCTCAAAAAATTGATTTTTGACTAGACCAGACTGTTTTGAACTGGTTTTTAACTGGATCAGTTTTGTCGGAGGATCGGTTTTTTGTTTTTTTTTTTAATTAGGGTAAATTTGTGTAGGAAAATGGGTCGGACCAGTTTTGAACCGAACCAGACTTTTTTTACAGTTCCAGTCCAGAATTTTTAGTGCTAATTTCAAATTCAGTCCAAACCGGACCATACTGTTTTAATTAGTACCAATCCAGTTCGGAACATATTCGGGCCCGACCGGTTCGTGCATATCCATAGCCTATTGTCAATTCATTGCAATAATTATACGTTACTTGACCAAGGTAAAATTACTATTAGGTGCAGTCCCCATGCGGCATGCGGCATGCAGAATGATTAATAAGTATAATTGTTGATATAATAACATTGATCAATCAAATTCATTGAATCTATTATTTCACCATAATCAGTGTATATCTGTTATACGTTGATTGACATATCTTAATTCAGCATCATCAACATATTCACGTTTATGTACATCCATGATCATATTAGTAAATCGATTATTGCATTAATCATGTGTTTTTATATATGATTTCCAATATATGTAAATTAGAAATATATTATATATACATCATTCTAAAAGTATAATTTTTATAATAATTTATTGTAAAAGATATATTTCTTTCATATAATAATATAATATAATACATAAAATATATAAAAATATATATGCATTAAAATAATATAATATTTTGTAGTAATTATTTTCCATATTTAATAATTTGAAATGTTATACTATTTCAAAATTTAGAATTAACGGTTATTCAACATGGTAACATATAAACAAATTAGATATGGAAATTTCGAAATTGATTCAAAGTTAAAAAGTAGTAATTTTGGTTCGTGTCGTTATTTATGTTACATAATATTCAAAATGACTGATTACGGCTCTTGTCTATCTGACTTAGCGTAACCGAATATATATACAATCAAAGAGATGGGCAACACAATCGAATAAAATAATATTAAAAAGTTGGCACCGACATGAACAGTAACTTGGGAGTTCCTACTAGTAGGCACTGTCCCACTTCACTATTCACTCAATAATGGCAAAACAGCAATATTAGTAATCATAGTCAAGCCTAGTGGCGCCTAGTCAGCGTCCTGTGGCAAAAATTGGAACTAGGCACTCCCATTTTGGAACAATGCACCCCTATTGAAAATGCAAGTGCCTATTTAATCATTACGTGTAGAGACCAACAGTAAATGGCATTAGGCACTAGGCACTCTCTACAATAATAAATTTATAATATGGAACTAGGCACTAGGCATTACTATTGGAAGTGCTCTTAAAACCATTCATTAACAGCGGATGAAAAACCATTCCTTATGTGCTTGGAGTAGTGTATCTTCGTTGAGATGTATCGAATTTACTAATATATGTGGACTATTATTATTATTGACAAACAAAAAGTAAAATTCATCAATAATATATCGAGAGAAACCTGTTAACCATGCAATATTTGCAGAATGTTTACACCTACACAAAATCTTCGGTCAATTTTTATCTAATGCAAATAGTCAGTTTTGTTTTGTATCCAAAATAGTGTTGGATTTTATCAATAACAATATATTGTTAATGTAACTTTTGAGCCCATAGGGTTTACACATGCTATGTAATTACTATGAATTTTTCAAGGTGACTTTAAGAATAATGGTTGTGGTAATTGATAAATGTGGTCACAGAGTTATTCTTGACTCTTGAGGGTGAGTGGGTAAATCTAATGGACCTAAAAAGAAAGCTTTGATGATCTGAATTAACGGTAGCAACTCCTAACTATAATATATCTTCTATGAAATGGGTTTGTCTTATTTTGGCAAAATTAAGGATGAAAAAAAATTAAAAATTGGATTTTTATTAAACCAAGAAGGCAAGAAGTATGCATTACTAATTTACTATAGCAAAGTATTATGCAGAAATAAAAATGATTCCTAAGAGAAGATTATGATTAGTAAATATGTATCCAATTTATGACACGATAGATAATTTAAAACGAAATAAAACACCAAATTTTTAGAAAGATATAAAATATGGTGGGATTTAGCAATTATAATCAAGGTCAAACAAGAAAACATCTATACAGTGTGATTTTAGACAATCTTAATTCATAAATGATATAGTTAGGAAATATATATGGATTTTCTAAATTATACCATGCATCAGGCATGAAAAAAAATACCATGCGCTTTCTTTTTTATCATAAGAGAACCGTTTTTGCTTGGGTTTAATCTTATTTACTAACAGAGAAACAGAGTTATAGTCCGAGGAATAAATGTTTTACATGAGAAGATTACATTATTAAATATGTATCCAACTTAATACACACAGGTGATAATTTAAAAATAAATTAAAACACTGCAATTTTAAAATTTGGAGGAATCTAAAACAACTATAATCAAGGAGAATGCAAGGAAAGATAATGGTTGATGATTAACGTCATCTTGAAAATAGAACAAATAATTCTTATTGATTTTTGCTTAGTTAGTATATGTTGATGGATATACGCCCAATTTGAACCCGTCGACTTCCGAATCATTTTATTTTGATCACTCCGTCAATGATTGTAAATCGAAACTTCGACCCAAATACCCCGCGAAAACGCCAACGGTCTGGACGAGGCCAAAATACTCGTCCGGACCGAGGCAGACTCACCTAGGAGAGGTCGGGTTGGCTGACCCGATCTCCCCTAGGAGAGGTCGGGTTGGCTGACCCGATCTCCCCTAGGGTAGATAGGGTTGGGTGGCCACACCCAACCCCTACCCTTGGGGGTCGGATTTTCTCCCCCCCCCCAAGGGCCCCGGCACCATTTCCCGACTCCGATACTCAGTTTATTTCCGCCAACCTCTCCATGATTTAAGGTTTTAATTACGAGATTAAGGGCTAATTAATTGTGTTTAAAGGTTAACGATGTCATTAAGCCACCTTAATGACACCGTTGCCTATAAATACAACTTTTCCACCATTCATTTGAATATCTTGGCTAAGTGTACAATTTAGCTCTGACATCTCACTAGCTTTATCTCTCTAAAAGTATCATACTGACTTAGGCATCGGAGAGGGTACATCAAGCACCACCCCCCTCCGTGCTTGGTATCGCCCCTCTTGCAGGGCACGAGGAGAAGAGAAGGCAAATGACAGAAAGATACGGATCAGGACGACAAGGCTTAGAAGCACAAAACCCGCAATTTCTCCAGTGAGGAATAAGGCTTAGGTCGACCGCCCGTTGACCTGAGACTTAGAACCTAACACTTGGCGCCGTGTGGGCTTCGAACAGAAAGCCTGGCAATAACAAGAGCGATGACGAACAGCTTAGCATCTAGGCATCACCGCCCACCTGGGGGCAATAGGCGAGGGAGACAGCCTATACCTCCAGCAAGGCAGCCTAACCCAGAGAAACAGCCTGTACACCCAGAGCCTCCAGTAACCCCACAGGCACCCCAGCCTAACAATCAGGAAGGAGGACCCTCACGCCCAGCTGGGGCTGAGTCTTCCACAGCATCAACTCCATTGGCAAGGAGGCCACAAAGAGAGGGGGAGCAACAGGGAGTGCCATCCCAATACACGGCACCTCCTCAGGGATACTACTATGAGGCGCAACCTCAAGGATATCCATATGGAATGCCGGCTCAAAGGAACGACAATCGCGCCCACACAACCAACACAAGGCCAGCATACACTCAGGGAGCACATACAGTGACTCAAGGGCTGATGAGCGCATTGGACGAGCTACTAGCCTATAGAGAGACTCTGAGGAACAGGCAGGAAAGTCAACACCAACATGAAGAAGAAGAAGTTCATGAGCAAGAACAAGTCCCAGAAGAAGAACACCACTCGCACCCTCGAGCAGGGCAGCGAGAAGAACAAATGAGAGACAACCAAAGGCCACCCCAGAGGGAAGGCAGCAGTTTGTGCCTCCAATGCAGCAATAGACACAGTAGGACGCCAGAGCTTACACCCGCTGGGGGCAGACAGACAGGCAAGACCTCCAAGGAGGCAGGAATTCCACCAAGTACCCCAGCAGGGATATCAAGGATACGCCTACAGTCCGTACCAGCACGGACAAGGAATCCAAGCAAGCCCAATGTATAACTATGGAGGATATCAGAGAGACTATACTCCATCGCCGGTGATGATTACCCCGGAGGAGATAGAAGCCATGATAATGAGAAAGATGAGCGAGTCAAAGAGAAATGGACTGCATTGCCTAAGTGACAACACAAACCACCCCTTCACAAGGGAATTGGAAATGAGCAAAGTGCCAGACTCCTTGCATACAATACAGATAGCAAAGTACAATGGCAAGGGAGACCCTTTGGAGCACATTCAACAGCATGAAGCCTCTCTATTCGGGAGAACTACTGATGACCGATACAAGGCACTCCTATGTCCAAACACCCTATCAGGGGTGGCCTCACATTGGTTCTTTAGTCTACCTACCGAGAGCATCCACTCGTGGGCGCAGTTAAAGGCGAAATTTCTTCAGAGATATCTAGGAGAAAGGAAGCTACTTAAAGGAACAGGCTCCCTAGATGATGTGAAGTAAGAAAATGATGAATCCTTAGCTGATTACTACACTAGGTTCAACCAGAACATAGCAGACATACAGGGCGATATCACCGAGGGTGAAATAATAAGAGCCTTTATAAGAAACCTAGGCCGCTTCGGGTCCACACTGGCAGAGAAGATGGCCAAGAAACCGGCAAGCACCTTAGAGGAGCTAGCAGGGAGAGTAAAAACTCATATAGACCTGGAGAGGCACAGGGTGAGTAAGAAAGCCAAGATTCAAGCAGCTAAGGAGGACAACACAAAGCAAAATAAGGGAAAGCCACCTCAGGCACCTCAACCCATAAGGCAACAAGAGTGGCGTCCGCCTCAGCAAAGAAATCAGATGGGTGAGCCACTGAAGGCTAGGGAAATAAATGTCATCAAGTTCATACCATTGAACACCACCCCAGCAGTGGTCCTAAGAGAGATGAGAAATCAGAAACTGTGGTCACCCCCCGCAAGATGGAGAGCGCCAATGGTAGGGACACACAAGGATAGATGGTGTTATAACCATGAGGCATACGGGCATGATACGAACGGATGCTTTAGCTTGAAGCTAAGCATCAATAATATCATCAAGAGGGGGGAGTTAAAACAGTTTGTTGATCACGGTGGCAACAACATACAGCTAGGGCCATCATACAAGGATAAAGGCAAAGCTAAGGCAGATTATAATCCCCCACCTAACAAGAGGGGGACTATAAACATGATACACGGAGGAGTGGCATCAGGTGGCCCAACAGCTAATGCAAGGGAGGTCTATGCATCCAAACTGAGCTCAGTACCAAGGTGGAGAAAGGGACCACGAGAAGGAGAGGAGATGAAGATTGAATTCTCGGAGAAGGACAAGAGTCACATTGTCTTCCCGCATGACGATGCTTTAGTCATCACAATGGACATTGATAATTTCGATGTAAAGAGAATACTGGTAGATGGGGGCAGCTCTGCAGACCTCCTAAGCCTAAGGGTACTGGAAGAAATAGGAAAAACAAAGGCAGATATCAAACCAGTCAACTTCCCTCTGGTTGGCTTCTCAGGGGCAACAAGCTACCCCCTGGGAATGATAACCCTGCCAGTGACCATGGGCCAAGGATGGACACAGCTGAGGATGAACGTTAACTTCTTGGTGGTTGAAAGCCTGGGAGCCTACAACGGGATCCTAGGAAGAACAACCATAAATCCATACGAAATTGTCCCATCTACCGTGCACCAGAAGCTGAAATACATTACTGAAAACGGAATTGGAGAAGTCTTGGGTGATCAACGCACGGCAAGGCAGTGTTACGTCAACTCCATGAGACGTGGATCACACAAGACATAGTGGCCATGATCATAACGGGTGCTATCCAAGACAAAGAAAAGGTGATGAAAAGACTAAGGCAGGGAAAAATGAAAAAGGGAATTGCACTCCGCCTGAGTAGGCAGTTCTTTCAAGAACTAGCTAAGAAGAAGAAAAGAGGTAAGGCTATAAGGGTAACAAGCATACCCTGGCAGCTAGAGAGTGCCAAAGGAAAGAGAACAAGGGACTCCATCATAAGAGGTTTCCGATACATAGATGACATCAAGCAAATGCCAAGGGAGTCCACGTCAAGCTACTTTGAGAGATTCTTCAACTATGGTGCAAGCATGGACATCACAAGAAGAGAGGCCGTAAGGGCCTTCCTTAGAAACATGCATCCAACCTCATTTGAAGCATATGGAGGGCTCTATGAGATGGTCATGACAAGCACAATGAGGGAGCTCAAAGAAAAGCTGGACAAGGCGTTTGCAAAAGAGATGAGGCAACCGGAAGAAGTCCTTGAAAAAGAAAGAGAGACTGACACACTGGAAGGATGTGTAAATTTCAAATTCACACCCCTTACAGTGAAGACAGAAGAAATTTTTCAGAAGTACCTCAAGGAAGAGCTACCCACATGCAAAGAGGAGGGCAAAGCCTTCCTAGGAAGAGATGCACAGGGTTGGTGTGAGTACCATGGGACCTGGGGACATCAAACCAATGATTGCATGGCGTTGAAGATAGAAGTGGAGGAGATGGTTTACAAAGGAGGCCTAAGGGAGTACGTAGCAACAGACAAACTCACCACCCCATATCCTTAGTTTCATATTTAGCACTTTGCATGTTCAAGCACTCTAAGTTTTCAAAAAAAACAACTTTTGAGAAGGAGAACTCAAGAAGTTACTCCAACTCTACAACTATCTTTGATTTCCTCCAAAGGGTGTCTTGATCCACCCAAGGCATCCCATGTGTACATAAAGGCTTGAATGCTCCTAATGAAGTAGAAGTTACTCAAAAATATTTTTCAAAGAAGGTGGTGACACAATCATTATGTTATCCTTACACAGATATGACTTCCAAGTCGGCAACACCCTCGACGTCCCCAAGAGCGTATCTTGAGAGTAGTTTTCATACTACGACCTTCGACGCCCCCAAGAGCGTATCTTGACAGTAGTTTCCATACTACGACCTTCGACGCCCCTAAGAGCGTATCTTGAGAGTGGTTTCCAAAAACTACGAATTTCGACGCCCCCAAGAGCGTATCTTGAGAGTGGTTTCCAAAACTACGAATTTCGACGCCCCCAAGAGCGTATCTTGAGAGTAGTTTCTAAAAACTACGACCTTCGACGCCCCAAAGAGCGTATCTTGAGGTAGATTTCAAACTACCAGATTCGACGCCCCCAAGAGCGTACCTTGAGGTAGATTTCAAACTACCAGATTCGACGCCCACCAAGAGCGTATCTTTGGTCTAACTTGTGCCCTCCGGGAGCCTATCCTGTGAAACGTTAAATGCCCTCCGAGAGCCTGTCTCGTGAACAGATTCGACGCCCACCAATAGCGTATCTTTGGTCTAACAGTATCATACACACCATTTAAAGGGTATCAGGAGAGATCATTGCACCATACTAAGAAGGATTCCACGAGAAAATAATGGCAAAGTAAAGTTGCATAAAGAACACATAATGTTTTTTCTTGATGAGATAGCAGGCATGACATGAAGGAAAACACAAAAGAATGATAAGTGAAGGGAAACACAAAAGAAGGATAAGTAAAGGAAAACACACCAAAGGAAGAGTCCATGATCAAAGGAATACATACAAAAGCATACGAAGTACCCATCAAAATGCAAGTGATCCACACTGCCAACAACACAATACGAAAAAGGAAAGCAACACAAAATCCTACAGCAATCCCAAAAGATACTCAACCCGTCAAAGGGGAGGAAGAGTATGGTCGTATATACAAAGATAGAAAGATGTCAGTACATCAACCAGAGCCCTATGGGGAGTCCCCCTGACCCCCTGAGGACGAACCACCAGCAGAGATAGAGGAAGAGGAGGAAGAGTCCGAAGTGTCAATATCCACAGGCGTAGCATCCACCTGTGAGGGGCAGGCTCCTCAGCAACAGCAGCCTGACCCCTAAGGACAGCCATGTAACCAGTAGCGTACGGTCCAAAATCACCCAGATCGCCAACCGGTAACTGAGAATCAATACGAAAAATATGGTCAACAAGATACTCGCCAAACTGGTTCATCTCCTGAGTGAGCCGCACACTGTAATCAGCAGTAAAGGCAGAGGAAGCCATATACTCAGACACTGCAACAGCCCTCTCCTATGCCCGGCACCTTGCCTCGAGTTTCCTCAACTCCTCAGAATGGAGTGAAGATGCGACCTCAGCCTCACGGCGTAAGCTACCTACGGTAGTCTCAAGTAAATACACTTGGTCCCTGAGCTCCTGCATCTTCAGATCGGACAGGCGTGCCTTCTCAGTGGCAGTGGCAAGGTCCGTCTTCAGGGATACCTGGCTATCTTCAAGAGCTTTCTTCTCATCGGATAGCTCAAGAACAAGGGACGACATGTTCACCATGTCAGACATACCCTGAAAATTTAACAAGAGATGAGTAATTGGAAAAGCAACCACATAAAGTAAAAAGGGGAAGTGAGACACCACTCACAGGCACGTAATGGGATAGTACACCCTGAACGAAACGCCGGGTCTCCCTAGGAGACTTAGGCTGAGCAACACGATCACCAGGAGGGATGGCACCCGCGAAGCACACGGATACCAACCTCCGGAGTGCGCAACGAAGATCCGCTATCAAGGTGAAACTCCTTCAACCCGGCAAAAGGAGTCCACTCAGACCCAACGATATCCTCGTCAGTAAGGCGCGTAAAATCCTTCCGACTCAAAGCCGGAGGCCCACCTATACAAACAAAGGAAGATAAAGAAAAATACAAACATAGAAGTATCAGTGACATGGAGAAGATCGAACCTGACGACCGTGCCCTCGGTTGGGGGGCAGGGGATGGAGAACCAGTGACCACTCCACCATCACCAACAGGTCGCTTCCCTTTATCAGCTTGGGAAGGCGCCTCTTCGACCACTATCTCTTTGTCGCGAGACAGGGTCGGGGGACGAACACCAGGGGGAGGAGGATCTGCAGCCTTCTTCTTCTTGACAGCCGAGGCCCCGGCCTCAGAGTCGGATCTCCGCGACTTGGACTTAGAAGGTCCAGAGCCCTTGACCACAGAGACAACTCTCTCAGTCACCAAAGGAGAGTGTCCTAACGATACAAGGAAAACAGCGTAAGAAAAAACACAAGTATACCATGAGAGGAAAAGAGAAGGAAGCATACCAGAGGCCCCAACAGTCTTCCCAAGCATAGGGGACTTCTTTGGAGTAGAGCTGGAGGGAGCCCTCCTCTTGCTCAGATCGACCGGAGCTGCCTGCACGTTATACGTTTTCCCGTGAAACCAACCTACAAGGGAAGAGCAGAAAATAAATTTAGATGAGAAGACTAAGTAACATACCGAACCCCCGGAGTCAGGAGTCAAACTAATCCCTGCCTCATAAAGATCTGTCTCGGTCACCAAGGACTCGGGGCAGTATGACTGGGTCCTGTTGCTCTCATAGATGGTCTTCATAGTCTCTAAGTCCACAGAAGAGAACTCCCCAAAGGCAAGCCAACCGTCTGACCGATCCTCATTCAAAACCGGCCAGGTAACATATCGATCCGTAATGAAGAAATAATGTTTGGCCCAGTGGCTCGCCGAGTTATCGCTCCGGGCCACGAAACGAAGAGAAGTATCCCACTCAACCCCGCTCAACCCGAAATCGGCAAATCGGGAATCTTTGAGGGATGGATGGAGAGTTACAAAACTCGCGAAGCCTACCTTCCTCTGATACTGGAATCGATAGAAGCATCGGAACAAGACCAATGAATACTTCCAGGAGTACCAGTGGCATTACACCCGGAAGCCCACCCAGACACGGATAGCACTAGGGGCAAGGTTCACAGGGGAGATCCTAAAGAACCTACTCAACTCTACAAGATCATCGCAATAAGGCAGCCGCAATCCAAACCGAATCTGGGAAGGATAAACAACAACCTTCCCCCTGGGGGGCTCTGTCACTGTCTGGCGGGCATTCCCCAAAGAAGGGAGGAAGGGATATAAAGGCTCATCTAAGGGGAAAATGTCACCTAAAGTAACATGCTCGTTATAGTCAGACCTAGTCAGGTAGTTCTCCGACAAAGCAGCGAGACCTAAATCAAAGGCAGTAAGAAATTCCAAGCTTGAATCAGGCTCCGACTAACACCTCGGCTCAGTGTATGGCTTAGAATTCGACACCAAACTAAGGGAAGGAAAGAAAGCAATGCGGCGAATAGAAAGAAAGAGAAACTTACTCATCCTTCGAAGGATGTAACGCCTTTGCAGAGTTTGCGTACGGGGACACCACCACGAATACAGTACCTACCACGGCATAACAGGTGTCAAGACAGGAAGATTTCCGGAAAGACCGGGCGTACCGCGGCACCCGACAAACAACAAACAAAAATCCAAAGGCATCCAACAAAGTTAACAAACACGCGCCAAAGACACCCCAACCATGAAGTCAGACAATTTTGCTCAAACCGAAAATCAGTTCCCGGGTAAAATTACGATTACGCCCCCTAACGGGAATCAACGCACAAATGGCGCCCCAACGTCAAATTCAAACGAGAATAGTTTAAACGGACAAAACACTATCTCCGGACGACCGGCCAATTTTTTTTTTTCCCCAAATCGGCGGTCATCTACGGCAATCACATATTCAATCAAGCATCGGCAATCGAGTATCGGCAATTCAAAAATCAACATTTTACACGGTAACGAAAAGGAAAAGATTGGACCTTCGGAAAACCCGACCCGATATGATAAACGGGTCCGGAATTCGAGTATGAAGATCGCCGGAAACCAGGCCCCTCCGTCGCCGGAAGCCACCCCAGGTCACGCCGGAGCTGCTCCGCCTCGCTGTCGACCACCCCCGCCGGACCAGGTGCTGTCTTCGTCCGGGATAGCTTCGCCGTCGACCACCGTCTCCGCCTCACGCCGCCTCGAGCTGTCGGACCGCCTCGCCTCCGCCGTGCCGCCGGTAGCTTCCGTCGCCGTCCTAGAACCGTGCCGCCGGGAGCTTCTGTCGTCGCCCTAGAACCGTGCCGCCGTGTCCGTGCTGGTCGGAATTCCTGGTCCCCCACCGGAATTTTGGCCGACCCCTCTCCCTTGGTGTGCAAGAATTCCTCCATTGGTCTCCAAGTGTGAGGAAAAAAGGAAAAAGATGACAATGGTGGCTAAGTGAGGTAATGTCTTTACTCCTCTATATATTTGAAAAGGTGTAGGGTTTTTTAAAGTGACATAATCACAACCCTCCATTTAAAATTAGAAGAGATCTAAGGGTTAAGGGAAAACTATCATCTTTACCTCCCTTAGACTATGGTTAGGCATATTTCCACTCAAGTTAACACCCCATGGGTTTATTTTTAAGTACCCCATACTTAGAGAAATTTTATACCAAAATTAAAATTTTTCTCCACTTAGACTTATCCCGGCATGAGATTGAAGCATGGATTCGTTTAGCTGTATTCATATTGCACCCCCACGCGAGCGTATATTTTCCAAGTATACACCCATGGCGGGGATAGGTTTATTATTTCCATCTCAGGCGGACACGTGCTTGGACACGTGTCCGTGCTATTCTAACATTTACAATCCCTCTATCTTATAAGACAGGGGGCAGAGTCGGCAGAGCCAGAGACACACGTCCATGGGTAAGTAAGAATTCCGACAAAAGGTAAAATCCCGGCTTCAAATTGCGTGTGTCATACCATCCTAAAATAGAGTCAATCAAGGGTCAGGCCATAGGTTGACTCGGGGGCATGTGATGGATATACGCCCAATTTGAACCCGTCGACTTCCGAATCATTTTATTTTGATCACCCCGTCAATGATTGTAAATCGAAACTTCGACCCAAATACCCCGCGAAAACGCCAACGGTCCGGACGAGGCCAAAATACTCGTCCGTACCGAGGCAGACTCACCTAGGAGAGGTCGGGTGGCCACACCCGACCTCCCCTAGGGGAGATCGGGTGGACCAACCCCAACCCGATCTCCCCTAGGGGAGATAGCGTTGGGTGGCCACACCCAACCCCTACCCTTGGGGGTCGGATTTTCTCCCCCCCCCCCCAAGGGCCCCGGCACCATTTCCCGACTACGATACTCAGTTTATTTCCGCCAACCTCTCCATGCTTTAAGGTTTTAATTACGAGATTAAGGGCTAATTAATTGTGTTTAAAGGTTAACGATGTCATTATGCCACCTTAATGACACCGTTGCCTATAAATACAACCTTTCCACCATTCATTTGAACATCTTGGCTAAGTTTACAATTTAGCTCTGACAACTCACTAGCTTTATCTCTCTAAAAGTATCATACTGACTTAGGCATCGGAGAGGGTACATCAAGCACCACCCCCCTCCGTGCTTGGTATCGCCCCTCTTGCAGGGCACGAGGAGAAGAGAAGGCAAATGACAGAAAGATACGGATCAGGACGACAAGGCTTAGAAGCACAAAACCCGCAATTTCTCCAGTGAGGAATAAGGCTTAGGTCGACCGCCCGTTGACCTGAGACTTAGAACCTAACATATGTGATCAGCATACCTCATTCAAGCTACTTTGATTGAAGAATCATATCATACATAACTAAGACCTTGCAACTGTTCTTCGAATTAGATTGCACATCTGTTATTCAACTAAGATTGAACGTTACCAGATTAATGTGATGGAAACGACAGCAGTCAAGATATCAGGAAAAAAAATCTATACATCTCTAACCTATTATTTTTGCTGAAATACTTCACTTGACCCAAACAAATTCCAAACCTCCCTCTCTAAGGGTAAAATATGAAAGTCACTTAGTTGAAATGGGGTTTAAACAAATATTGACTTGTAATCCTAATCTAAAATGTTAACTACGAGATGTGAATTACTGTTAAATTTTAAATTATAGATAACTAATAATAGTTAACCACCAGATGGTAACTATACTACCATATCAATGGAAATAAATGCACTTTAGAGTAAGTTCTCTACCTAGAGTAACTAACAATCGCATCATAGATCTTGATAGAAAGAAACAACATGAAGACCTACTCCCTAAATAGTTTATATTATGCAGTGGAGAGATATTCAAACTCGTAACTACTTAACAGTAGCAAGCACCAAACAATAGATCTATTGACTGAAATTGCATTTTGGCCAAATAAGTAAACAATGTAATTGTTGCAATTGAACAGTTTCTACGCCGTTCTTGTATATTATTAGTGAAGGTTCCAATTCTCTAACACAATTAAGTTGGATATCATATTGAATTCATCGTCAAAATTGCAAGCTTGTAGTTTCACCAAGATTGAAGAAGAAACATGGTGCAGTAGACATGCATTTCAGACCCAAGGACATAAAGATTCATGGGTTGAGACATGAAAGCTTAAAAATTGGCAGTTATCAATAGTAGCATTTTATTGAGCAGGTGGTGTGCGTAAATGTATACGGTGTTTTTAATGGATATCTTGCGGGGTCTGCAACAGGTTTTTTTTATAAAGAAACTAATCAAAGATGAAATAAGGAGGTCAAGTTTAAGTAGAACAGAGCAGCCCAATGTTACGAGTCTTCCCGTTCGAGTCTGTCTATTGAGTCTGTCTTGTTGGAGTCGGGTCGGTTCAGTCGGTCGGGTCGGGTCAAGCCCATTAAGGCCCAATAAGATGTAATAAGAAACATGTCGACAGTTTTGCTAGGGTAATGAATATGAAACCAAATTCTGCTATTCCTTATCTCTGTTATTTGTTTGCTGCGCCGCCAAGGGTTGATATCATCTGGTATCAGAGCCACCTCCGGCCACCGCCACCATCAGCCACCAGCACCACCGGCCACTGCCATCAGCTGCTAACGATGGCGACCGCCAAGCCAGAGAACCGAGCCGAGAAAGATGCTCGCTTCGACGCCACCCTCCACGAGCACGGACGGCTTTTCGCGGAGCTCTCCGACCACCTAACCACCATGTCTAACCGTCAGCAAGCCGACGCTGACCGTTCCGACGCCAGGTTCAAGCAACTCGAAGACAAGTTTGACGCTCTACTCTCAGCCTTGAACGTTAATAGGGTCTCGAGCAGTTCTTCGACAGAGAACATGGAGGTTCGAGTTACGAACCAAGTTCTGGAGTCTGGAAATGCAGCTGGGCTGACAATAGGGTCAATTCCGATCCCTGGAAAACCGCTGCCGAGCAACACTCCGGCCGGACAGACCGTGGCCGCTGCTACAGTTCAGAATCGAGACCATCGACATGCTTATCGCATCGGGAAAATTGACTTTCCACGATTTTCCGGCGCCAATGTTTAAGCTGGCTCTTTCAATGTGAGCACTATTTCGAGATCGACGGAACACCTGAGGAAGCAAAGCTTAAAGTGGCTGTAATTCATCTTGAAGGAGAAGCATTGCAGTGGCATCAAGGTTTTATGAAGGTTCAAGCCATGAAGGGAAGGTCACTCACTTGGGCAGAATACGTGGACCTACTGCAAGCTCGTTTTGGAGATGAACTCTTTGGCGATCCAATGTTAGAGATGAAGAATCTCCATCAAGAAGGAACATTTGCAGAGTATCAACGACAATTTGACATCCTGCTTCATAAGATAGAGCTCCTTCAGCCTGTGACGAAAGGGTATGTATTATCCATGTTCATTGGAGGGCTAAAACTTGACTTACAACGTTGGGTTTGTCTGCAGCGACCTAAGACACTCAGTGAAGCTTATACTGTAGCCAAGCTCTACGACATGGTCTCTCCGACATCTGCTAAGTCTTCTAGTTCTCTATGCTTTTCATATGATTCTGGAAATAATGCTGATTTGCCTAAGCCATATGGTATTGATGCTGTTAGTAAAAGTGCTAGGCCAACTAGTATTAAGGAGATGGAGTCTAGACGTGCTAAGGGGTTATGTTATTGCTGTCCTGAAAAATACACTGTTGGTCATCGATGTAAGGGAAAACAGATTTTTACTATCGAGGTAGGAGATGGAATTGAACTGGGTGAAAGTGGTGAAGGTGGTGTTGTGATTGAGGAGATTGCAGAGCTTTCAATTCATGCTGTTAAGGGTACCATGGGTGGTTCGTTAATGAAGGTAGAGGGTAGAGTCAATAACAAAGGAATACTCTTGTTGATTGATTCAGGAAGCACCCACAACTTCATCGATACCTCCACTGCCGAGGAGATGGGTTGCCGCATTGAATTGGTCACTCCATTGAAGGTTTTGGTTGCAGATGGTAGCGAGATTACTTGTGACAAGGTTTGCAAGGGGTTTCAATGGGTTATGCAGGGCCAGCAATTTACCACCGATGTTCTTCTGATTCCTTTGAAGAATTATCATGTGGTACTTGGAGCTCAATGGTTGCTCACCTTGGGTAGCATAATATGGGACTTCAAAAATCTGACAATGAAGTTCTTAAAAGGAAAGGAGCAATTTGAGCTTCAAGCAAGCAAGACCATCAAACAATCTGTTATGAAGGAACTGAATGCATATGAAGTTCGGGTTAATATGGAGAATCATGATGAAGGCAAAGGAGCCGAGGTGAAGATGAAGTTAAGTGAAAGTTCTTCGAAAATTGACCTTGAGGACAAGGTCGTTCCGTAGGGGGATGCAATGTTACGAGTCTTCCAGTTCGAGTCTGTCTATTGAGTCTGTCTAGTTGGAGTCGGGTCGGTTCAGTCGGTCGGGTCGGGTCAAGCCCATTAAGGCCCAATAAGATGTAATAAGAAACATGTCGACAGTTTTGCTAGGGTAATGAATATGAAACCAAATTCTGCTATTCCTTATCTCTGTTATTTGTTTGCTGCGCCGCCAAGGGTTTGATGGGTTCGACTATAGCCGTCAGGCCCTTTAACGGTGAGGAAACGGCAAACAGGCCCACCAGGCCCAAAATGAAGGTCAAGATGACCTAAGGAGAAAGGTCCTGACGAAGGGAGTCCCGACGATGAAAGGTCCCGACGGAGTCGGTCCCGACAGTGGAGCTGGAAGCTCCCGATGAGAAGCCTCTAAGTAGGCCCCGATGATGAATCCCTGAGAATGATTGGCCCTGTCACGATGACGAGGGGCCCCGAGCGGTGACACAACGAGACAACTCTGGAGTCCCCGACAGAAGTCGGGACTCGTTATCAGAGGATAAGGCCAAGATACGCGGGGCGTGGCCGAGATACGCGGAACGTGGTTAAGATACACGGAGCGTGGCCGAGATACGCGGGGCGTGGCCGAGATACACGAGATCATGGCCTATATAGGCGGGATCACGTCCGAAATATGCGGGATACGGGCTAACCACCCCCAACAGTTCATCAGGTACCTGAGGCATCTCTTCGCCTATAAAAGGGCAAGAGGTCACCTCAGATGACTTACGTTGAATTCTATACACTTTGAGATTACTTGCTTGCCAGTCACACGAGACACTCATTTAAGCATCAGAGAGGGATTCTGGGTCACCGCCCGGTCTATCCCCTCTTGCAGGATTGCGTGGAGCAAAGGAGCTAGGATTGCCGTCAAAGTCCGTACCGGAGTTCCACCGTGATCCAACATTGGCGCCGTCTGTGGGAATCAAACAAAAAGCTGATATGCCTTCTACTCGATCAATGGCGGCTGGCAAGCACAGAAGACAGGGACAATCCGGTGGTTCCCGTCACCCCGCTGCAACGAATCTGGATTCAGTACCAGAACAGGAGGAAAACCAGAACCATCCCCCGGCTGAGCTCTCCCAGACAGGGGGGCACAATGGAGATCCCGAAGATGTTGCTCCTCAGCATCAGGGCAACAGGGGGCAGGAGGCCCCCCCAGCTGCAGACTTGACAAGGGCCGTGGCGGAAGCCATGCCCATGTTCCTGGTAGCCGTAGAGGCTCTCTTGGATCGGAGAGAAGCTGCGAGGAGGCCGGAGGAGATGCCCCCGTTGGAGGAAGTGTCCCCGCCAGCAGAGGGTCGGAACGCACAGGAAGCCCGCCCCGAGGCCAGGACGGGAGTAGGGCAACCGGTCAACCGGAGAGGTTCGTGGTTGATGGGCCAGGACCAGTACAGCACAGGACCATTCCCCTGAATGGTCCCATCACTCCCGACCAGGTGGTAAAAATTGTGAACATCTGTATGGGAGAACAGAAGCCACTGGTGTCGGAGCTAAGGGATCGATCCACTCATCCCTTCGTCCCCCGACTCATCGACACCCTAGCCCCGCCTGGGCTAGGCATCCCCACGATCAAAGAGTACGATGGCGAAGGAGATCCAGTTCGCCATGTCTAGAAGCACCTCATGGCGTGTCTGGGAAGAGCCCCGAGCGAGGACATAGTGTGTACGCTGTTCCCGAACACACTGGGAGAAAGAGCCCTGACCTGGTTCTTTAGTCTGCCCCCAGGCTGCATCACTTGCTGGGCAGACATGCACGACCGATTCATTCAGCAGTACCAGGGTCGGAGGCGTTTATTGAAGAGCGTGAGGTCCCTGACCCAGGTGGTGCAAAGGCCCGACGAATCACTGGCTCACTATTACCAGCGGTACACAGCCAGCGTAGAAGAGATAGACGAGGAAATCTCAGAGGGCGAAACCATCCGCACCTTTATTCGGAACCTGACAGCCCCCTATGGTTCCGACCTGATGCACAGCGTGGCTGAGAAAGCTGTGTGGAATATGGAGGCGCTACAAAAAAGGGTGAAACGGCAAATCGATGTCCAGGAGTCGAAGATAGCCGCAGGAGAGTTGGAGCCCCCAAAGTCGAACAAAGGAAAGCCGTCGGTTAAGCCCTTCGACGATCGTAAGTCAAAGGGCAAACCTGAGAGTAGTCGAAACCGAGGCCGACCTGATCGAAGGGACGATAAACGTTCTTCAAGGAAGGATAGGCGGGAGGCTGATCTCGACATCCCTCTCAATTGCTCCATGGCGGAAGTGCTGACAGTCATGGAACGACAAGGTATCTCTAGGTACCCCCCAAAGAAGGATGGAGAATTCTTGGGATCACGCACGGATCGCTACTGCCGATTTCACCGCGCGAACGGTCACGACACCAACCACTGTCGAGAACTGAAGAAGGAGATCGAAAAGCTGATCCAGAAGGGGAAGCTCAAAGAATTTGTCGGGGATAAGCGGTGTCGATCTCGCTCTCGGTCCCGATCGCGGTCCCGTTCCCGATCCCGCGATCGGTCCCCAAAAAAGAAGAGAACCGACCCAGAGTCATCCGGTGCTCGCAAGGAGAGGCGGGGCACTATCAACGTAATCCATGGAGGATTTGCTGCTGGAGGTGATACCTCGTCCGCCCGAGAGGTCTATGCCTCTAGAATCCTTTCGGCAGTGGTGCTGGGTAAGAGGTCCCGATCCTGGACCTTGAAAGAAGAGATGGTAATCTCCTTTTCGTCGGAAGACCTCATAGGCGTAGAGACTCCGCACGACGATGCCTTGGTGGTAACCTTGGATGTAGATGGTTTCGAAATGAAGAGAATTCTAATAGACGGGGGGGGAGCTCCTCCGACATCCTATTTGTTAGGTTATGAGATCTAGGTCAACGGGTGGTCGGCTTTGATCTCGCTCCTTATTGGGGATGTGTGTGATCCGGTATTCCTGAGTTGCCCTGTCCCAACCTATGTCCTTCCTTCCTTCCTTCCTTCCTTTGCTTCTTCTCTCCTTCTACCCTGCAGAAGGGGCAGTACCAGACACGGAGGGGGGGGGGGGGTGGTGCCTGGTGAACCCTCTCCGATGCCTAAGTCAGTATTCTTCTTAGAGAGATAAACTAGAGAGATGTCAGAGCAAAGTAATCTAAATTGCCAAGATGATCAAATGAGTTGTAAAGGTGGGGTATTTATAGGCAACAGTGTCATTAAGGTGGCTTAATGACATCGTTAACCTTTAAACACAATTAATTAACCTTTAAGCGCATAATTAAGACCTTAGGATACGGAGAAGGTAGGCGACGTGAACCGAGTGTGGGTGTCCGAAAATGGCGCAGGGGCCCTTGGGGGAGGAAAAATCCGACCCCCAAGGGTAGGGGTTGGGTGAGGGCACCCAACCCCTCCCAAGGAGGATGGGGTTGGCCAACCCCATCCCTCCTAGGAGAGATCGGGTTGGCTGACCCGATCTCTCCTAGGGGAGGTCGGGTGTGGCCACCCAACCTCACCTAGGTGAGTTTGCCTCGGCCGGACGAGCGCTCCGGCCTCGTCCGAGCCGTTGATGTGTTCGCGAAGTGTTCGGGTTGAAGTTTCAATTTACAATCGGTAATGGGACGATAAAAATATAACGGTTTGGAAGTCAACGGGTTCAAATTGGGCGTATATCCATCACATGCCCCCGAGTCAACCAATGGCCTAACCCTTGATTGACTCTATTTTAGGATGGTATGACACGCGCAATTTGAAACCGGGATTTTACCTTCTTGTCTGAATGCTCGCTTACCCTTAGATGTGTGCCTCTGACTCTGCCCCCTGCCTTATGAGATAGAGGAATTGTAAACGTCAGAGTAGCACGGACGTGTGCCTAGGCACGCGTCCGTCTGTGGTAGGAGTAATAAACTTATCTTTGCTACAGGTGCATACTCAAAAAATACACACTTGCACAGGGGTGTGATACGAATGCAACTAAATAACTTATGCTTCAAATTCGTGCCGGGATTCTATCTAAGTGAGTAAAAATTTAATTTTGGCCAAAATTTTTTCTAAGTATGGAATACTAGGAAATAAACCTTAGGGGATGTTTACTATGGTGAGTATGAGTTTAACCGTGGTTAACGGGAACTAGTTTTTGAATCTTGTCCCTTGAAATTTTCTTTTCTAAAATTCAACGGTGTTAATTTAGCGACTTTAGAAAAACCCTAATCCTTTGTGCTATAAAAGGGCAAGTGATTACCTCATTCTCGTTGTTCTTTTCCCTTCTTTTCTTTTTGACGGTGGAATTTCCAGTCGGACTTACTTCTCGGGGCGGGTGTTGTATTGAGGTACGTGTTTCTTCTCTTGTGTAAGCATTGCTCTTGAGGGACTTAATTCTGCTTCTCCTTCAATCGTTTCCTTACTTGTCTCGTTCTTGATTTGTATGTCTTCCTGGTAATGTAGTCCTATTTGGTTCGTCATTTTTCATCTTTTTACCTTCATGTTTCCGCTTACTGGCGGGCGAAGTCCTCCCTATTGGGATTATAATTATCTCCTTTTGCCCCCTGTCTCTGCTAGTTGGCCAGTGGTGTCTCTCTCCTTATGTTGGGGGTTATTACTATCTCCCTGCCCTGCCTCTGCCTGTTGACTGGTGGGGTCTCCTTATGCTGGGCCTGCCCCCCTGCCTCTGCCTGTTGGCTGGTGGGGTCTCCTTATGCTGGGGGTTATTACTATCTCCCCCTGCCCCCCTGCCTCTACCTGTTGGCTCGTGGGGTCTTTCTTGTCGTCTTTCTATTCTTGTCTTTTGACTTTGTGTCCATCTTTTTAGGGGAATGAGTTTGTATCTCTTGTCCTCTGTTCGCTTTCTGTTTTCTTTAGGCTGAGCCTGTGTTTTTTTCGATCAGCAGAACTCTCCGGTGATTGATGAGGAGTAAGAGGCCAGTACGTGTGGGAGTAGTTAATTCTGGGACCGGACCTTCGATTGCAAAAAGATCGGTTTTCTATGGTGCGGGGAGGTGTTCTCTAACTGGAGGTAAGAGTGGTGACGTTAGGGTGCCATCTTCTTTCTATATTGATGCCCCCCCAATCGAAGGTCCGGGAGCCATCTTTTCCTTCTTCCTTGTTTGGTGAGTCCTTGAGCCTCTGAGTTTCCTTAGTGTACATTGGTATTTACTCTGTGCTTTGTTATAGGTAGACTTCGTCTTCCACGTCTGAGTCGGAAGGAGCTGTCTCGTCCACCTGTTGATGGAATTGTTGGGTCTGAGTGGGCGCCTTATTATGGGCGTGGGGCTCGTTTTGACAACCAATCTTCTTTGC
The DNA here is from genome assembly GCA_036873135.1 of Clarkia xantiana subsp. parviflora. Lineage (NCBI taxonomy): Eukaryota > Viridiplantae > Streptophyta > Magnoliopsida > Myrtales > Onagraceae > Clarkia > Clarkia xantiana. The sequence goes on from JAPTYO010000011.1 coordinate 22,079,063, forward strand.
AAACTCCTGAGGTTGGAGTTCGTGTTCTGCAGTCTGCTGTTCCTCCTGCCGATCGTGTGTCCCTGTCCAAAGGGTCGGAGGCAACATATGAGTTGGCTCGTGATGTGTTGGCTCGCTATGCTCCTGTAATGTAACCGTTTTATCCTTTAGCATATTTCTTCTCCGTGTGTTATCCGTCTCATCTTTTGTTTTTGTTGTAGGGTATGGCCGACCTTGTTAATTTATCCACCCTTGCTATTGATCTTGCTGAGGAGAGGAAGGTGTACGAGGACATTTGTGTCTCCCTTAAATCCAGTCTTATTAGCTGTTTGGAGCATAGTCGCATCACCGATTTGCGGTGCCGAGACTTGGAGGGTCGCATTGCTCTTCTCAATGAAGAGGTTGAGGCGTTGAGACAAAGGTCTTATCGTGATGAGACACTCCGGGCTGCTGAGTTAATCTCTCTGGAGGAAATGTTTCGTATGGAGGCGAAGGAGTGTGCCATTGCTGAGTATATGGCCTCATCCGCTTATCAGGCTACTATCGACGTTCGCTGCTCTGTGGCGAAACGTATTTCCTTGAAGGAGATTCTTGAGCGTATTCACATGATTGCTCCTGACTTTCCTTTCTCTCGACTTGGTGATTTGTCAGACTTTGCTATTAAGCATATTGCGAAGATGAGGGGATAGTACCCCTATTTCTTGTGGTAGTCTCGTGTGTTTGTGAGTTGTGGTTGTCTTTAGAGTTTAAAACTCCACCTTTCTTAGTGTTGCCATCTTTGTCTGATACACTTGTCTCTACTCGTTGTATACATGGCCGTGTGCTTATATCTCTTCTCATGATGTCTCCCTATGCCTTGTGTATGGCTCTTTGGTTATGGACCCTTCCCTTGGTGTGTTTCCTTTATTTATCTTTCTTTCATGCTTTCCTTCATGTCATACCTGCCATTTCATAAAGAAAAAACATTACTTGTTCTTCACATTACTTTACTTAGAAATTTCTTTCTCATGGTATCCTTCTGAGCGTGTTGTGATGATCTCTTCTGATACCCCTTACACGGTATACGTTGTACTGTTAGACCAAAGATACGCTCTTGGTGGGCGTCGAAAACTGTTCACGAGACAGGCTCTCGGATGGCACTTAACGTTTCGCAGGATAGGCTCCCGGAGGGCTCAGGTTAGACCAAAGATACGCTCCTGGTGGGCGTCGAACTGGTAGTTTGAAATCTACCTCAAGATACGCTCTTGGGGGCGTCGAACTGGTAGTGTTTTTTCTACCTCAAGATACGCTCTTGGGGGCGTCGAATCTGGTAGGTTGCAAATCTACCTCAAGATACGCTCCTGGGGGCGTCGAATTCGTAGTTTTTGGAAACCACTCTCAAGATACGCTCTTGGTGCGTCGAAGTTCGTAGTGTAATAACTACTCTCAAGATACGCTCTTGGGGGCGTCGAAGGTCGTAGTATGAACACTACTCTCAAGATACGCTCTTGGGGGCGTCGAATGTCGTAGTATGAAAACTACTCTCAAGATACGCTCTTGGGGGCGTCGAATGTCGTAGTATGAAAACTACTCTCAAGATACGCTCTTGGGGGCGTCGAACCTGTCATTGACTTGAAGTTATATCTGTGTAAGGATAACTTCGTGATTATACCACTACATTCACTGGAAAATACTTTTGAGTAGCTTGTACTCCCTTAGGAGCATGCATGTTTTTGTACACGTGGGATGCCTTGGTGCACCAAGACATCCTTTGTAGGAATCAAAGATAGTTGTAGAGTTGGAGTAACTTCGTGAGTTCTCCTTCTCAAAAGTTGTTTTTTGAAAATTTGGAAAGCTGGAACACGCAAAATGTGAAATATGAAACTAAGGATATGGTCTTTTGCTTGTGCTTTCTTCTTATACGTAGTACTTCTTTAGGTGCTCTCCTCTGAAGGTGTTTGTGGAGATATACCCTTCCCCATCTTCGAGGCGGTAAGCGTTTACGTAGGGAACTGACGCTATCTTGTATGGTCCTTCCCACTTCGGAGATAATTTTCTGACTTGGTCTAAGTGTGAGAACTCATTCCTTCTTAGTACCAGTTCTCCTACGTGGAATTGTCTCTCCTTGACTTGGCGGTTGTAGTATCTTGCTGAGACAAGGCGCATTCGTGTCTGTGCTTCTTCTGAATTCCACCTTTTATCCTCCACCATGTCTAAATCTAAAAGTCTTGCTTTGTTGTTCTCATGCTCCTCGAAGTACTTGGTCCTCAGTGATTGTACAGCTATTTCTGCTGGTGCCACCGCTTCAGTTCCGTACACTAGGCCAAATGGCGTTTCTCCTGTGGATATCTTTGGTGTTGTCCGCACTGCCCATAGAACATTTTCCAGCTCATCTACCCAACTTCCCTTGGTGGCGTGGATTCGTTTCTTTAGGCCATCTAGCACTATCTTGTTTGCCGATTCTACCTGTCCGTTTGTCTGAGGGTGCTTTACTGATGCGAAACGGTGGTCTATATTCAATCTTTCGCAATACCACTGCAATTTCTTGCTCTTGAATTGTGGGCCATTGTCACTTATTATTGCTCTTGGCACCCCGTACCTCGAGACAATGTGAGATTGAATGAAATTGACGACTTGGTCGTCTGTTGTCTTCCCCATTGCCTTTGCTTCTATCCACTTGGAGAAGTAGTCTATTGCAACAATTATGCAAGTCTTCTGACCTTTTGTTTTTGGTAGGGGGCCTATCAAATCAATCCCCCATTGCGCGAAAGGCCAGGCTCCTGAGATGGAGCTTAGCTTTGCTGGTGGGGCTGTTATATTTCTGGAGTACCTTTGGCAGTGATCACATTTTTGTACCAAGTCTGCTACTTCTTTGCTCATTGATGGCCAATAGTATCCTAGGTTGTAGACCTTTCGGCTTATTGACCGTGCTCCTTCATGGCACCCCGCATCTCCCTCATGGAGTTCTGCAAGCACTCTCTCTGTTTCTGGGTATGCTATGCATTTGAGGAAAGGTGTGGAGTATCCTTTCTTGTAGAGTTCATTGTCCATCACTGCGTAATTCCTAGCCATCCTTTCAATCTTGACTGCTTCCACCTTATCTTTTGGGAGCTTTCCTTCCATGATGTATTGTCGCATTGGTGTCATCCAGGCTTCTGCTTCATCTATTGCTAGAACCTCCATTTGTTCTATCACTGATTGCATTCTTTGCTCTACGAAGTGAACCTCTTTGCCTGCTTCTGCCCCTAAGGCTAGTTTACTTAAGGCGTCTGCCTCTTGGTTTTGTTCTCTTGGGACTGACTCAATGTCGAAGCTTTGGAAGCTCTTTATCAGGTCCTTGGCTTGCTGTAAGTATCTCTGCATGTTTTCGGACTTTGCAGTGTAGATTCCTTTCACTTGATTGACAACTAGTTGAGAATCACACTTGACCCTTAAATGCTTTGCCCCTACTCCTTTGGCTATTCTCAGGCCAGTTATTAGTGCTTCGTACTCAGCCTCATTGTTTGTTGCCTTAAAGGTAAGTGCCATGGCATAGCGCATAGGTGTATCGCTGTTTGGTGGGTATAGTAAGAGGCCTGCACCTGAACCTCCTCCGTTGGATGACCCATCAGTATGCATCTCCCATAATTCTTCTGATTGTTTCTCCTGACTACTACTTGCCTCGCATGTAGTTTTGACTTCTCCCAAGTCTTCGTCTGGATTAATTCCAGTGAATTCGGCGATAAAATCTGCTAGAGCCCGACCCTTTATGGCTGTTCTTGGGGCGAAATGAATGCGAAACTCACTTAGCTCAATTGCCCATTTGGTCAGTCTTCCCGATGTGTCTGGTCTCTGTAGGAGGTGTTTCAATGGTTGGTCTGTGAGGACTGTTACTTCATGCCCATGAAAATACGGTCTCAACTTTCTTGCTGATATAATCAGTGCATAGAGGTACTTTTCTATTGGCAAGTAGTTGATCTCATACTTTGCCAATGTTTTGCTTACGAAGTATACCGGCAATTGTGCAGCGTTTTCTTCTTTAATTAGCACTGAGCTTACTGCCACATTGCTCACGGAGATGTAGAGGTAGAGGGGCTCCCCTGGTGTAGGCTTTGCTAAGGGCGGTAGTGTTTTTAGGTGTTGCTTGAGTTGCTGGAAGGCTTCCTCACATCTCGGTGTCCATTCAAATTTCTTGTTTGCCCTTAGTACCTCAAAGAAGGGTAATGCCTTGTCTCCTATTTTGGATAGGAATCTGTTAAGGGCTGCCAACCTCCCGTTCAGTCGTTGAACCTCTTTGTGCTTCGTAGGTGACTGCATTTCTTCAATTGCTTGAAGTTTTTCGGGGTTTACCTCTATGCCTCGCTGGCTTACCATGAAGCCTAAAAATTTCCCTGATTGCACCCCAAATGCGCATTTTTTCGGGTTTAGACGGACCTGGTACTGCCTCATCCTCTCGAAGGTTGAGCGCATTTTTTGGATTTGACTATCATATCGTCCACATATGCCTCCATTGTCTTCCCTATCATGTCCCCAAAGATTTTGTTGACCATTCTTTGATATGTTGCTCCAGCATTTATGAGTCCGAAAGGCATCACCGTGTAATGGTATATCTCGCTATCAGCATAGAATGCTGTGTGAGGGGCGTCCTCAGGGGCCATTTTTATCTGGTTATATCCTGAGTATGCATCCATGAAGCTCATTAGTTGATGACCCGATGTTGCATCCACTAACTAATCTATTCTTGGTAGGGGATATGAGTCCTTAGGGCATGCCTTGTTTAGGTCACGATAGTCAATACACATTCTCCAACTTCCCCCCGGCTTCTTCACCAGTACTGGGTTTGCCACCCATGTCTGGAATCTGATTTCCTTGATGAACTTTGCCTTTAGTAGCTTTTCTACTTCTTCTTGGATAGCTATCTTTTTGCTTCCTCCCATTGGTCTCACCTTCTGTGTTGTTGGTCGCGTTGCCGCGTCTATATTGAGCTTGTGTGAGATTACCTCTTCTGATATTCCTGGCATATCGCTTGGTGACCAGGCGAACAGATCCTTGTATTCCCTTAGTAAAGCTACTAAGTGGTTTTCCTCTTCCTGAGATAAGGCAGTCCCGATTTTGGCCTTCCTATCGGGTTCTTCTATGAGTATCTCTTTTAGTTCCTCCATGGGGGCTGGTCTTCCATGATCTTCTCTTGGGTCCTCATCTACTAGTAGGACTTCTCTTGTTTTCTTCCTCTTGCCTAGTGCAATCCTTGCACATTTCCTTGCTACCTTCTGGTTACCTTTTACTTCCCCTATTCCTTGGTCTGTGGGGAATTTCATTTTCTGATGTAGTGTTGATGGTACCATACCCCACTTGTTGATTGTAGTGGTACCCAGGACCCCATTGTACTCCTCCATTTCTTCTGTGATGAAGAATGGGACATCAATCTTTAGCTGCCTCTGGCCTGTACCCAGTGTCACAGGTAGTGTGACTGCCCCCAGTGGGTATGTTGGCTCTCCTGAAAATCCTACCAAGGGGGAGTGAACCTGTTTTATGCTACTTGGCCTTTTTCTCCACCTTGGCACTGAGCTTAGCTTGGATGCGTAGACCTTTCTTGCATTAGCAGTTGGGTCACCCGATGCTACTCCTCCATGTATCATATTTATGACTCCTTTTTTGTTGGGTGGAGGGTTGTAGTCTATCTTTCCCTTGCCCTTGTCTTTCTGTGATGGCCCTAGTTGCATACTGTTGCCCCCATGGTCTATGAATTGCTTCAGTTCTCCCCTCTGGACGATGTTGTTTATGCTTAGTTTTAGGCTAAAGCATTCATTTGTGTCGTGACCATAAGCCTCATGGTTGTCACACCATCTATCCTTGTGATTTCCCACCATTGGGGCTCTCCACCTTGCAGGGGGTGACCAAAGCTTTTGGTTCCGCATCTCTCTAAGTACGGTGGCTGGAGTGGCGTTCAATGGGATGAACTTAATGACGTTTATTTCTCTAGCCTTTAAAGGTTCACCCATTTGGTTTCTTTGCTGTGGCGGACGCCATTCCTGCTGCCTTGCATGCTGCGGTGCCTGGGGTGGTTTGCCTTTGTTTGGCTTTTGATTATCCTCCTTGGCTGCCTGGATTTTGGCCTTCTTGCTTGCCCTGTGCCTTTCAAGGTCAATATGCGTTTTAACTCTTCCTGCAAGCTCCTCCAAGGTGCTTGCTGGCTTTTTGGCCATCTTTTCAGCCAATGTTGACCCAAGGCGACCTAAGTTTCTGATGAAGGCTCGTATTATCTCCCCTTCGGTGATGTCTCCCTGGATGTCTGCAATATTCTGGTTGAACCTAGTATAGTAGCTGGCCAGGGATTCATCGTATTCTTGTTTCACATCATCAATGGAGCCTGTTCCCTTGAGGAGTTTCCTCTCCCCTAGGTATCTCTGCAGAAACTTAGCCTTTAACTGCTCCCATGAGTGGATGCTCTCAGAGGGCAGGCTGAAGAACCAATGTGAGGCCACCCCTGTTAGGGTGTTTGGGAACAAGAGTGCCTTGTACCTTTCATCAGTGGTCCTCCCAAATAGGGAGGCCTCATGCTGTTGGATATGCTCTAGGGGGTCTCCCTTCCCATTGTACTTTGCAATTTGCACTGTGTGCAGGGAGTCTGGCACCCTATTCATCTCCAGTTCCCTTGTGAAAGGGTGGTTTGTCTTGTCACTTAGACAATGCAGGCTGGGTTTCTTTGACTCATTCAATTTCCGGGTTATCATGGCTTCTATCTCCTCCGGGGTGATCATCACCTGCGCCGAAGTATAATTCCTCTGATACCCACTGTAGTTGTAGACTGGGCTTACTGGGTTCCCTTGTCCATGCTGGTATGGACTGTAGGTGTACCCTTGGTACGCCTGCTGGGGTGCTTCATAGAAGTCTTGCCTCCTTGGAGGTCTTGCTTGTCTTTCCTCCCCAAGCGGGGTGTAAGCCCTGTTGCTCTGCTGTTGCCTAGGAGGCACGAATTGTTGCCTTCCCTCTGGGGGTGGCTCCTGGTAATATCTTCTTTGCTCCTCTCGCTGCCCTGCTCGAGGGTGCGAGTAGTGCTCTTCTGTTGGGATCTGCTCCTCTTCATGAGCTTCAGTGTAAGTCCCTTGGGTGTATGCCGGCCTTGCATATGCTGTGTGGGCGCGGTTGCCATCTCTTTGTGCCGGCATCCCATACGGGTACCTTTGGGGTTGCTCTTCATAATAATATCCCTCAGGGGGTGCCGTGTTGTGGGAAGGCACTCCCTGTTGTTCTCCTTCTCTCTGTGGCCTTCTTGCCTGGGGGGTGGAGGCTGTGGAGGACTCAGCCCCAGCTGGGCGTGAAGGTCCTCCCTCCTGGTTGTTCTGTTGTTGAGGAGGCTGTGGTATTTCTTGGGGCTCTGGATGCATTGGTTGCTTCCCAGGGTTAGGCTGCCTCCCTGGGGGTATGGGTTCTCTTCTCCGCCCATTGCCCCCGGGTGGGCGTTGGTGCCTAGACACCCTACTGTTCGTCATAGCTCGTGTAATAGCCAGGCTTTCTGTCCGAAGCCTACAGACGGCGCCAAGTGTTAGGTTATGAGATCTAGGTCAACGGGTGGTCGGCTTTGATCTCGCTCCTTATTGGGGATGTGTGTGATCCGGTATTCCTGAGTTGCCCTGTCCCAACCTATGTCCTTCCTTCCTTCCTTCCTTCCTTTTCTTCTTCTCTCCTTCTACCCTGCAGAAGGGGCAGTACCAGACACGGAGGGGGGGGGGGTGGTGCCTGGTGAACCCTCTCCGATGCCTAAGTCAGTATTCTTCTTAGAGAGATAAACTAGAGAGATGTCAGAGCAAAGTAATCTAAATTGCCAAGATGATCAAATGAGTTGTAAAGGTGGGGTATTTATAGGCAACGGTGTCATTAAGGTGGCTTAATGACATCGTTAACCTTTAAACACAATTAATTAACCTTTAAGCGCATAATTAAGACCTTAGGATACGGAGAAGGTAGGCGACGTGAACCGAGTGTGGGTGTCCGAAAATGGCGCAGGGGCCCTTGGGGGAGGAAAAATCCGACCCCCAAGGGTAGGGGTTGGGTGAGGGCACCCAACCCCTCCCAAGGAGGATGGGGTTGGCCAACCCCATCCCTCCTAGGAGAGATCGGGTTGGCCGACCCGATCTCTCCTAGGAGAGATCGGGTTGGCCGACCCGATCTCTCCTAGGAGAGATCGGGTTGGCCAACCCGATCTCCCCTAGGAGAGATCGGGTAGGCTGACCCGATCTCTCCTAGGGGAGGTCGGGTGTGGCCACCCAACCTCACCTAGGTGAGTTTGCCTCGGCCGGACGAGCGCTCCGGCCTCGTCCGAGCCGTTGATGTGTTCGCGAAGTGTTCGGGTTGAAGTTTCGATTTACAATCGGTAATGGGACGATAAAAATATAACGGTTTGGAAGTCAACGGGTTCAAATTGGGCGTATATCCATCACTATTCATGGACGCGCTGGAGGCTATGGGGATGACGAAGAAAGATCTGAAAGAGGCCAACTTCCCGATGGTCGGATTCTCTGGCTCAACCTCCTATCCGCTAGGAGTAATCACCTTACCAGTGGAGTTTGGTAGCGGGTGGAAATCAGAAAGGAGGAACGTAGAGTTCGTGGTAGTCGATTCTGCGGGGACCTACAACGCGATCATCGGAAGAACCACCATTAATCCCCTGATGGCGGTTGCCTCGACAGTGCACCAGAAGATGAAGTTCCCGACCGACCATGGAGTCGGAGAGGTTAAAGGCGACCAGGTGGCTTCTCGAAAATGCTACGTTAACGCCACCCGGAGGAGGAGGCGAGAGGCCATGACTGTCCTCCAGACAGACACAGATCCTAGAGAAGAGTTCGGGCGTCCCGCCCCCGTAGAAGATCTGAAAGAGGTCGAGATCGACGGACCCCAGAGGAAGGTGAAAATCGGGTCCGCTCTGACCGAAGAGTTATTGAAGGAGTTCAAGGAGCTGTTTGCCTGGTCCCCAAGCGATATGCCAGGAATCAGTCCCGATGTGATCGTACACGAGCTGAAGATAGACCCCGCGATCAAGCCTATCACGCAGAAAAGGCGTCCGATGGGCACGGACAAGAAGATCGCGATCCAGCAGGAGGTGGGCAGGTTGCTCGATGCTGGGTTTATTAAGGAGCTCCGATTCCAGACTTGGGTTGCTAATCCAGTGCTAGTGAAGAAAACTAATGGGAAATGGCGAATGTGTGTGGACTTCCGCGACCTGAACAAGGCTTGCCAAAAGGACTGTTACCCACTCCCGAGAATCGACCAGATGGTGGATGCCACGTCGGGACATGAGCTGTTGAGTTTCATGGATGCGTACTCAGGCTACAACCAGATCAAGATGGCCAAGGAAGACGCTCCCCATACAACGTTCTATGCAGACAGTGACATCTATCACTACGATGTCATGCCTTTCGGGTTGATCAATGCTGGGGCAACCTATCAGCGGATGGTGAACAAGCTGTTCGGAGATATGCTGGGAGAAACCATGGTGGCTTACGTGGATGATATGCTGGTGAAGTCCCGGCAAGTCGAGGATCACGTGAACAACCTAACCATGGCATTTGAGCGGATGAGGCTCCAACAAGTTCGCTTGAACCCGACGAAATGCGCCTTCGGAGTCCACTCAGGGAAGTTTTTGGGCTTCATGGTGAGCCAAAGAGGAATTGAAGTGAATCCTGAGAAGCTGAGGGCAATCGAGGAGATGCGGTCTCCGATAAACCATCGGGAGGTACAAGTGCTGAATGGCCGACTAGCTGCAATGAATCGCTTCGTGTCCAAAGCCAGCGACCGATCAATGCCGTTTTTTGAAGTCCTTAGGGCCAACAAGAAATTCGAATGGACCGCCAAGTGTGAAGAGGCGTTTCAAGCACTCAAGCAGCACCTTCGCACCCTCCCACCGTTGGCGAAACCGGTCCCAGGCGAGCCGCTCTACCTTTATTTGGCTGTTTCTGAATTTGCCATTAGCTCTGTGTTAGTAAAGATTGTCGAGGGTAATCAAGTCCCCGTTTATTATGTAAGCAAGGCGTTTGCCAAGTCTGAATTAAACTATCCCGCCGTTGAGAAGTACCTTTTTGCGTTGATTATTACTGCTCGGAAGCTAAGGCCTTATTTTCACGCACACGAGATTACTGTGCTGACAAACCAGCCTTTGAAGCATTTCTTGAACCGACCGGACGCATCGGGAAGATTAGTGAAGTGGGCAGTAGAGCTTAGTGAGTTTCGAATACACTTTGCTCCAAGAACGGCAATTAAGGGCCAGGCATTGGCGGATTTTATTGCAGAATCTACAGCCCCCGATCTGAAATATGCGGGCCCTGTAGAGGGGGCAGCCGTGGAGGTCCCGATAGAAGAACAACCAGAGAGGGCAGAGCAATCAGAACAGCCAAATAAGGAAAATACCTGGGAGATGTATACGGATGGCTCCTCGAGTTCTGACGGATCAGGAGCAGGCTTTTTGTTGATACCACCGGGTGAAGGTGAACCGCTCCGATACGCCTTGGCTTTAACATTCAAGGCCACAAACAACGAAGCGGAGTATGAAGCTCTTATCACGGGCCTAAAAATTGCTAAAGGCACTGGAGTCGATCACTTGAGAGTGAAGTGTGACGCATCTTTAATCATGAACCAGGTTCAAGGGCGATACGAAGCGAGGAGTCCGATAATGAAGAAGCATCTACGAGAGGTACAAACCTTGAAGGAGAGCTTTAAAAGCTTCGACATCGAGGCAATCCCGAGGGAGGAAAACGTAGAGGCAGACGCCTTGAGCAAATTTGCCCTGGGGGCACCCTTGGAGGAAAATCGGAAGGTGCACTTCCTAGAAAAGGTGATCTTATCGACCATCGACCCGACACAGGTGTGTGCCATTGAAGCGAGATCAGAGGAGGAGCCAACTTGGATGACCCCGATAGTCGCGTACCTGACTACGGGGGCAGTCCCCGATGATCAAGTAGCAGCAGACAGGATACGTCGAATCGCGGCCAATTATGTAATGCTGGATAATCAACTATACAAGAAGGGCTGGTTCTCGATTCCGTACTTGAAGTGTGTAGCAGAACCCGACACCAATCGGATTCTGAAGGAGGTGCACGAAGGGGTCGCGGCTTGCCATGAAGGGGCTCGATCCATCATGAGGAAAGTGCTGAATTTGGGCTATTATTGGCCCACGATGAACAAAGAAGCGACGACGATGATCCGATCCTGCGACGCGTGCCAGAGGTACGCCCCGAGTATCGTGGCTCCGGCCGCTAATCTGACATCCATCAAGAGCGCGTGGCCCTTCGCGCAGTGGGCATCGACTTGGTGGGACCTCTTCCACAAGCACAAGGTCAATGTAAGTATTTACTTGTAGCTATCGATTATTTTTCGAAATGGATAGAGGCGAAGGCATTGGCCAGAACAACGGGGAACCAGATCGTCAAGTTCCTCCAAACCCACATTGTGTCCAGATACGGGATTCCTAAGGTGGTGATCAGTGACAATGGTCCACCGTTTAACGGCTCTCAGGTGAGGGAGTATCTGGAGGAGTTGAACATCGAGCATCGGACAGCTTCTGTGCGCCATGCTCAGACTAATGGCCAGGTAGAATCAGCCAACAAAATCGTGATGGACGGCCTCAAGAAGAGGGTCTATGCTTTGAAGGGCAAATGGCTGAACGAACTGGAAAACGTGCTTTGGGCTGTTAGAACGACACCCAAACGATCAACCGGGGAGACTCCGTTTGGCCTCGTTTCTGGCACGGAGGCTGTCGCCCCCGTGGAGGTAGCTGTGGCGTCCCATCGGATGAGATATTACGAGCCCCTGACGAACGATGAGATGAGACGTCTGGACTTGGACTTACTCGAAGAGAAGAGGCGGGATGCCGATGAAGTCCAAGCTCGAATGCGTTTGGCGACGACCAGGTACTACAATTGGCGAGTGAAGTCCCGACAGTTCTTCGTCGGGGAGCTGGTTTGGCGTCGCAACGAGTTCACCCTTTTGGATCGAATCAACAAGATGTCACCAAAATGGGAAGGACCTTATAAGGTCGTGGGGATGCCAGCTCCAAATGCGTACAAGTTGGAAGACCTCGATGGCAGAACGTTGAAGCATTCTTTTAGTGGCGAACACTTGAAGAAACACCATGCTTGAAGAAAGTCGCCTTAAGTGGTTCCCGATAAAGTCGCCTTAAGTGGTGCCCGATAAAGTCGCCTTAAGTGGTGCCCGATGTAAAAATCGGTGTTTAAGTGGTGTATGCTGTTTATCGTTTAATTCGATGTAAGCCAATTTTATGCCATCAATAAAGAGGTTGCTTCCAATAAGAGTTGTCCTTAGATTTATGCTAAGTGTCAAAGTCGCCTTGAGTGGTGCACGAGAAAAGTCGCCTTCAGTGGTGCACGAGAAAAGTCGCCTTGAGTGGTGCACAATCCTTAGATTTATTCTAAGTATCTAAAAGTCGTCTTAAGTGATGCACGATACTAAGTCGCCTTGAGTGGTGCACGATACTAAGTCGCCTTGAGTGGTGCACAATCCTTAGATTTATTCTAAGTATCTAAAAGTCGTCTTAAGTGATGCACGATACTAAGTCGCCTTGAGTGGTGCACGATCTTTAGGTTTATCCTAAGTAATAATTAAGTCGTCTTAAGTGATGCACGGAACTAAGTCGCCTTAAGTGGGACAAGTTATTAAATCGTCAAGAAGGACGTGCGAGAATGTCTTAAGTGTCGAGGTTTCGATCTAAGCACGTATAGTAAAGTCACTCGGAGAAGTGCAACGAAAGAATCGGAACTAAAGAAGTCTGATATTGATAAGGGCTCAAGGGCCCGACAATGACAAAAGAGAAGAAGATACAAGGATTCTAAAAGTAAACATTCAAGCTTGGTCCTTGTCGGCAGCATTGGCAGCAGCTGGGTCCGCGGAGTCGGTAACAGAAGGATCCACAGGGTTGGCTGCGGGAGGATTGGCTATCGGGGCATCCGCACTTGGAAGTTCAGAAGCTTCTTCGACAATTACAGGGGTACTCCCCCCATCACTCTCCTCGGAAAGAGCAAAATACTTCTTCGCAAAGGGAGCGAGGGAAGGAGACTTGTCGAAATTGAGAGCGTCCCCGTACTCCAGGTGGAGCTCCTCAACCGCGTTGAAGAGAGTGTTCTCCACCTCCGCGCCAAAGAACTTCATGGCATCGGCTTGAAAGTCCTCGGACCTCCGATAGTCCTCCCGACCCTTCACCTCCGCCTCAGCCAGCTGCGCAGGAAATCCCGCGATTTGCTCCTCCAGAGCCTTCTTCTCGAGGACCAGTTTGTCCTCGGCAGCCTTCTTCTCCTGGGTCAGCCTGTCCACAGCTGCCTCCCGCTCCTGCCGCTCTTGCCTCAAGAGCCCCTCGAAGTCCCCGATCTGCTGCTGGAGGTCCCGAACCTTCTGATTGAGGACAGCCTGTTCCTTGACAAGCTTTCCCCGCGAAGACTGGGAGGCCTTGAGATCCTCCTGAAGCTGCTCGCGGATCCCTCGGTCCTGCTCCCGGGACTCATCGTAGGAAATGACATACCCGATGAGGCAGTTGTAGTCCCCAAGCTCCTGCAATCAGAAGGAAAAGCGTTAATGGGCAAACGACCCGATTTATCATCAAAAAGAAAGAAGCGAAGTTTTACCTCTATGCGGCGCACGGCCATATCCCTGACATCCCGCTGCATATGCGTCCGATTGAGGCAAATCGGATGCCGCATAGTAGGCAGGATCGAGCCTGCCAGCAGATGCAGGGCCAGCTCCCGATCCTGCTCCCCTTGTGTGAGCGGGACTCCTTGAAGCGTCTGGATAGGAGTCCAGGGGGCATTCTCTTGTGAAGAATCAAATGGCCTGTAGAAGTTCCCATCAAGAGCAAGAGGAGAAAGAGGACGATGAATGGAAGGGCATGCCTCCGTCTCGGCCCGAACAGGGGAAGGAGTGAAGTCATGGATGGGCGAGAGCTGCCGCTGCTGCGGAGAAGATGAAGGAGGCGGCCCCTGAGGGGTTGGTTTCAAGGGGGATTGCCCCGTCTTCCGATGCTGATGAAGGGAGCCACCCTTGTCAGTCTCCTCGGAGGAATCCAAGGTTTCCACCTGACGAAATTGTTCGCCAGTCGGTGCCTTCTCTCCAGCTGAGGAAGGCACCCCCGCTGAAGACGGTGCGTCCGCGGAAGCTGCAGCCCCCGATGGAGCTCCCGAGCGACCTGCACCTGGAGGATGAGAAGCTTCAGAAAGGTAGTCAGGAAGTTCATCGGGATTCTTACACCAAATGATACGTCGGGAGACGTATTGATCCTTCCCACGATAATGATAGTAGCCCGCCTTCAAGACTCGGGGGGTTTCGCCTCGAAGGATTCGTTTGACGTCAGCGATGCGGGCTTCCTTAGTCGAGGAAATCAAATCCTTCGGGACCATCCTCTTGTATGATTTAATAGCAAGTCGGAGTTTTTTACCTTCTTCAGCATTCTGGACATCAAAGAGCTGGTCCAGATCCACCCGCTTCCGCTTGGGTTGCTCCGCTGAAGGAGACCCCGACCGAGCAGCAGCCTTCTTGGCAGACTTCCTCTTCCGCGAGGGGCGGACAGCATCAGCCTCCCCCTGCTAAAGGAATAGATCGGTCAGCACAGATACCTTCTTGGCTGCAAATGTTAAACAAAGAAGAGTTAGAAGTTTACCCAAGGGACCATATTAGAAGGGCCGTCGAAGAGCTGCCCCCCAGAGACAATATCGAGGAGTCGGATCCCGGCGTGCACCAGGTCCCGCTCCACAAGTGAGTTGGCGTTGAGAGGAGTATAAGACTCCCCCCATCGATAAAGCTGTATAAGTTGAAGAGTTTCGAAATCCTCGTCGGCGTAAGTATGGAAAGCAGGCGGAGGGTCTGCTGCCACCTCCCACCGAGGCCAGGGAATCGAAGAGTGTCGGATAAAGAAGTAGCTCTTCTTCCAACTACTGTTGTCGGACCCTGTATCAACCAAGAGTCCTCGACCCTTGACCACCTTCCAGGTGTCATTGGTCCAACCACATCGGGCAAGCTGCTGCTTACTCCACTTAGGCATCCGGGGGTAGAAGGCACAAACCCCCGCCTCATTGCACTTCATCCCATAAAAGGTTCTGAAGAGCTGGAGGCTGTAGACCCACTTCTGTCGGAAGCAGAGACTTGAAAGGCGTTCCAGAGATGGATGGCATGGGGAGAAAAGGTGGTGGGATGTGTCTTGTAATGCTGGCACATCTCGACCAGATTACCGCAAAAGGGGAATCTGATCCCCGCTGATACTTGTCCCGTAGAGACAAATACCTCCCCTTTCTGGGGACGAGTAACCTCAGGGTTACTCGAGGGGCGAGGCCAAGGATACGGGAAACGGGGTTCCCAGGTGATGGTGATACAACCCTCTTGGAGGGCTGCATCATAAGCAGTATTGGAGATCTCATTTGGAGCATAATCAAAATAAAGGGTTTTCTCCCCTCAGAGCTGGAACCGCTGTCTGAAAAGCAACCATGGCAAGAAAAATACAGTGGGACTCTTGGAAAGCTATTAAAAAGGAAAAGACGAACAAGCAACAAAGGGGAATCCCTTACCAGACATGATGAAGTAGAGGTTGAAGGAGATGAACGAAACGTCGCCAGAAAGAGGATTGGAGAAACTCCAAAGACCTTCGAAATCACAGAGCTTGGAATCGCAGAGGAGTCGCAGAGAAATCGCAGAGGAATCGCAGAGAGCTCTGGAGAATTCGAAGACGGTAAAAGTTAAATTATGGCCATGGCTAGGGTTTTATAGTCGAAGAAGACGATTGAAAGGACACTTCGATCCGAGTCGTCGAAGTCGAAGAGTCTTAATCTGGACCGTTGAGATGAAACGTGCAGAAGGAAAATGGACGTAATGATGAAACGGCCTGAAAAGCACTTTTCAGAAAAGGACACACGCGAAAAATCAGGCACGTGGGCTGGAAACGTCACTCCATTATCTACTGCATTTAATGCACTGGGGAACCGAGGAGACCCCTAGGATTTAACAGTTATCTACAAAACATTGAGGAAACGTGAAGGAGAAGACTGATAATTGAGTAACTGAACCAAGGGAAAGATCCCCGATTCCAGTATCGGAAGATCGGGAGTTGGAAGACACGACGAACTAAAAGTCCCTCATGTCTTGGGGGCAAATGATGGGTTCGACTATAGCCGTCAGGCCCTTTAACGGTGAGGAAACGGCAAACAGGCCCACCAGGCCCAAAATGAAGGTCAAGATGACCTAAGGAGAAGGGTCCCGACGAAGGGAGTCCCGACGATGAAAGGTCCCGACGGAGTCGGTCCCGACAGTGGAGCTGGAAGCTCCCGATGAGAAGCCTCTAAGTAGGCCCCGATGATGAATCCCTGAGAATGATTGGCCATGTCACGATGACGAGGGGCCCCGAGCGGTGACACAACGAGACAACTCTGGATTCCCCGACAGAAGTCGGGACTCGTTATCAGAGGATAAGGCCAAGATACGCGGGGCGTGGCCGAGATACGCGGAACGTGGTTAAGATACACGGAGCGTGGCCGAGATACGCGGGGCGTGGCCGAAATACACGAGATCATGGCCTAGATAGGCGGGATCACGTCCGAGATATGCGGGATACGGGCTAACCACCCCCAACGGTTCATCAGGTACCTGAGGCATCTCTTCGCCTATAAAAGGGCAAGAGGTCACCTCAGATGACTTACGTTGAATTCTATACACTTTGAGATTACTTGCTTGCCAGTCACACGAGACACTCATTTAAGCATCGGAGAGGGATTCTGGGTCACCGCCCGGTCTATCCCCTCTTGCAGGATTGCGTGGAGCAAAGGAGCTAGGATTGCCGTCAAAGTCCGTACCGGAGTTCCACCGTGATCCAACAGGGTTGATACCACCCAATCAAGGCGATGGTGTCTAATAATACAAGGAAAATGGAATCGTCCAATTTACATGTATGGGGGCTTTTGAAATTGTAATCGAGGGATACCTGAGAATGCATACGTGGAAGTTCGAACTCCTAGTTGTGGCTGAGATAGACTTGCCCGTATTGAAGCCCACACACACAGCCCAGACTATTCTGGTTTTAGTATTAGGCCCGGTTATTGTTTATTGGGCTGAATCCGGTTGTATGGCCCAAGTTGTTATGGGCTATGTTTGCATTCTGAACTTTGTTTTTTGTTTCGGGGTCTTTTTCCTTCACTTGTTTAGTTTCGGACCAGATTGTAAATATTATTTTGGTTGTGGTCCTTTTAAGGGTGAGAGATAACCGAGTGAAGGAATTTATCTCGGTGACCCCTTGACTGCTTTCTCTCTTCTTCTCCTCTGCTAGGGTTTCTGGTTTTCTCTCGTTTGCTCTCAATTTGCACATGGTATCAGAGCTTCTCGAAGCTCTATACGCTACGATTTCTCGATATCGATCAGCTACGGTACTCTGATTTGTTCTTCTTCTTCTTCTTCGCTTGATGTTTACGAAGCTGTTTTTTGTTGATAAATCTCCTTTACAAAACTTTTTGCGATAGATCTTGAACTTTCTGTTGGTTTTGTGCGACGATTCGCCTTCTCCGAGTTCTTAAGATTTTTTTTCTGATGATCTCTCAATAGTTTGGTGATTGATGAAGATCTGACGAACCGTCTGACGGATCTCTGAGTGACGTTTCGTTTTTTACATACTTTTCTTTCTTACGTTTGAGATCTGTTATCCTTTCAGAATCTCTCAATCTTTCAGTGATTGTTGTAGATATGGAGATTTATCTACATTTCTCGCACCTAATCGGTTTTATTCTTGCTTCGATGATGTTAATAAAATCAGACTGAGGCAATTTTCTCCTAAATCTCACAATACTGATATTATTACTGTAGATTTGCGGATTAGCTGTTATAATCATCCTATTTCTTGCATGCATGTATAAATCCGATGATGATTCTGTGAATCAAAGGCCTTGCTGAATCCGAACTTCTGATGATGATTTTATGAATCAGATCTGTTATTGAATTGGTCTTGTTTTGAAGATTTTGTCCTGAGTGTCTCAGATCTTCTCAGATCTTGTTTGTCCCTTACAGATCCGTCATCGTTTCTCTTGAGCGACCTAGTTTCGTTAATTTTCGATGGCGACTGAGATGAACAAAGATCAAGGAGAGAATCCTAAGGCAACTGATATGCCTTCATTGACACATGTGACTGAATCTATGCCCAAGATTGACCACAATCATCCTCTCTTTTTACATTCTTCGGATTCTGCTGGTTTATCCTTGGTATCTGAGAAGCTAACTTCTTCTGAGGATTATGGCTTCTGGAGCAAGGCTATGAGGATCTGTCTCATTTCGAAAAATAAGCTCGGTTTTGTCACTGGTGCATGCAAGAAAGAAAATTTTGAACCAAGCTTACACGATCAATGGGATCGTAGAAATGCATTGGTACTTTCTTGGATTATGAACTCAGTTTCTAGAGAACTTATGTCTGGTAACATTTACACTGAAAGTGCCTTCTCTGTTTGGAATGATTTGAAATAACGTTTTCACAAAGTGAATGGATCTAGAATTTTTCAGTTACATCGGGATATATGCTTAGCTCAGCAAGGGGTAGATTCTATTTCCACCTATTTTGCCAAGCTCAGGACTATGTGGGAAGAATTTGACGCGATTTGCAATTTACCTAACTGTGGTTGTCCTGAATTCCAAAAGCATATTACCCATGCAAGCAATCTTAAGCTTTTCCAGTTTTTGAATGGCTTGAATGACTCCTATTGTAATGTAAGGTCTAATCTCCTTATGAGAGAATCTTTGCCTTCTGTGTCCCAAGCCTATGCGGTCCTGATACAAGAGGAAAATCAAAGGAGCTTGTCTGGCACTTCCATTGCCAACAATGTTTCTGATATCAAACCCTCTGACACTGCCGGTAACAAAAATCGTGGGCAGAAGAGGAACTTAAACCTCATCTGTGACTACTGCAAACTGAAGGGTCATGATTACGATCACTGTTTCAAGAGAAAGGGTTATCCACCCGGCTGGAAATTCCGTTCGAATCAAAACAGAACGCCCCAAGCTAACTTTGCTGTTGATAATTATGGTACAGGTTTAGAGGTTGGCGGTACTTCTGGATCCACCCCTTTGGATCTGCCTAAGAACCAGCCGATGATGGTCACAGCAGAGCAACTCGAATATCTTGCTCGATCTATGGTGAAGTCGCAACATGCTGGGTCTGAGGCTGCTGAAGCTCGTGTTAATGCAGCTTTCTCAGGTATCTCTTTTAATCACTCCCAATGGATTCTAGATACGGATGCAACTCATCACATAACATGTAGATCAGATTGGTTGTTTAATATAAAATCTGGAAATAGGAATGTTCAGTTACCAAATGGTTTATCTTCTACAATACATAGTATTGGCAATTTCAAATTTGGGAACAACCATATTTTAACTGATGTATTGTATGTTCCAGACTTTAAATTCAACCTGGTCTCTGTTGCTAAACTGATTAAGGATATTTCCTGTTATGTGACTTTTTACCCAAACTCTGTGACTTTGCAGGATCTTTACAGTGGAATGATGTTGGGGACTGGTCATGAAGCTGCAGGGCTCTTTTTTTTCAAACCTGAGTCTTTAAACCCTGTAGCATTTCATGTTTTAGCTGATCATCCTCAGACCATTCTCTGGCATAATCGATTAGGCTACATTCCTTTTAGTACTATGAACAAAATTCAGTCTTTACGTTCTGTTGTTTTCAAGAATAAAGGAATTTCTGATTGTGGTATTTGCCCTATGGCTAAACAAGCTAGATTACCCTTTCCTGTTAGTACTTCTGTTAGCAAAAACCTTTTGATTTGCTGCACATTGATGTATGGGGTCCTTACCAACGGGCCACTTATGATAATAAATAATATTTCCTTACCATCGTGGACGACTTTTCCAGAACAACTTGGGTCTACTTGCTTACTCTGAAATCTGATGTCATTGTTATTTTGAAGCATTTCTTTTTGATGGTTAGCACCCAGTTTAACAGCAAGATTAAACGAATTCGTTCTGATAATGGCGGTGAATTTTTTAATGAAAACTGTGATTCCCTTTTTTCAAACAATGGTGTTATTCATGAAAGTACATGTTCTTATACACCGCAACAAAATGGTGTTGTTGAACGCAAACACAGACATTTACTTGAAGTTGCTCGTGCTTTAAAGTTGCAGAGTTTCTTTCCAGATAAATTTTGGGTAGAAGCCATTTTAACAACTTGATATTTGATAAATTTACTGCCAACTGATATTCTGAATGGTATGTCCCCGTTCGAAAAATTATATGGTAAAGTTCCATCTTTGGAACATCTGCGTGTTTTTGGATGCCTTTGTTATGCCAAAGTTTTGCCTACCATTGATAAATTTGCTCCGCGGGCGATTGCCTCTGTGATGATGGGATATTCATTAACCCAGAAATGGTATAAACTCTATAATCTTGAGACCAAGACTTTTTTTGTCAGCCGAGATGTTAAGTTCCTTGAAACTTTCTTTCCATTTAAGTCTGATAATCCTGATGCTTTACCTGTGTTTAATCCTAATGTAGTTCCCATTTCTGTTTCAGATAGTACCCAACCAAGTGTTGTTGATGATGACTTGCCAAACAATGCACAAGACCTGGACTCTCCTGATCATCCAGGTCTGGACATTGATGCTGATGTATTAGCGGATTCTTCTACTGACTCAGATGGTGAGTATGCCAACTCAGGTAATGATGATGACAGCACCTTGATTGATGATGATCATGTTTTACCTGTCTCTGAACCTAGGAATAGACCTGTTAGAGCAGCTAAGGCCCCTGTTTGGACTCGTGATTACGATATGTCTACTCATTGTTCCACTTTGCATCCTATTTCTAAACATTTTGGTTATGGGAAGATTTCTAGTGACTACAAGAGTTTTTTAAGTGTTATTGACAAGATTCCTGAGCCTCTTAATTTTTCTGATGCATGTGTTAATCCTAATTGGGTTAAGGCAATGAAGGATGAAATTGATGCTTTGGAATCTAATAAAACTTGGTCACTTGTTTATTTACCCGTTGGTCGTAAATCTATTGGATGCAAGTGGGTTTTTAAAGTCAAGTATAATTCTGATGGTTCCTTAGAACGTTATAAAGCTAGACTTGTTGCTAAAGGTTTTAAGCAAAAGGAAGGCATTGATTATAGTGAAACTTTTTCACCTGTTGCTAAGATTGGAACCGTTAGAATTGTTCTGGCTCTTGCTGCTCTGAATGGTTGGCATTTATATCAAATGGACGTTTATAATGCGTTTCTGCAGGGAGACCTTCTTGAAGAGGTCTATATGGATCTCCCTCCTGGATTTGGCAATCAGGGGGAGTTGTGTCATGTTGATAACAACTTGGTTTGCAGATTGCACAAATCCATTTATGGTCTGAAACAGGCATCACGACAATGGAATTTAAAGCTGACACAAGCACTTATAGCCAATGGTTACAAACAAAGCCATCTTGAATTGTTGTGCTCCTTGTTTATGTCGATAATTTGCTAATAACTGGAAATAGTTCTGCTTTAGTTAATGAATTGAAGGCTGTTTTAACAACCAACTTTAAGATGAAGGATTTGGGTGATTTAAAATTCTTTCTTGGCATTGAAGTTGCAAGGTCCTCTAATGGCATTGTGCTCTGCCAGAGAAAGTATGTGTTGGAATTATTGTCTGAAGTTGGATTGTTAGGAAGTAAACCTAGTAATACTCCTATGGAGGAAAATGCTAGGTTTACCTCAATCGGATATGATGAAAGCCTTAGCCTGAACAAGGATGATAGTTTGCTTCCTGATCCGAGTATTTTTAGGAAATTGATTGGGAAGTTGCTTTACTTAGGCATTACTAGACCTGATATTGCTTATTCAGTTCAGTATCTTAGTCAGTATATGCAAAGTCCTAAGAAATCTCATTATGATGCTGTCATTCGTATCTTAAAATATCTTAAACAACAGCCTGGTCTTGGCATTTTGTTGTCATCAAGTGGTAGTTTAGAAGTTACTGCATATTGTGACTCTGATTTTGCAAGGTGTGTTGAGTCGAGACGGTCAGTTACTGGATATTGTGTGTTTATTGGAGATTCGTTAGTTTCCTGGAAAGTAAAAAAACAACCCACTGTTTCTTGTTCATCGGCAGAAGCCGAATATAGGAGCATGCGTGATACGATTTGTGAACTTGTTTGGTTGAAAGGCTTGCTTTCCGAGTTTGGATTTATTTATGCAAAACCTGCCTTACTATATTGTGATAATAAGGCAGCAATTCAGATAGCAAATAATCCTGTTTTCCATGAACGAACTAAACACATTGAAATTGACTGCCACTTTGTTAGAGATCAAGTTACTACAGGTTTTATTAGGTTGAAGCACTTGAAGACTACGGACCAGATTGCAGATATTTTTACGAAGGCCCTCCCCAAGGCTCAACATCGGTATTTTTTTGGTGAAATTGAAGATGATGAACATTTTCCCTCAAAGTTCAGAATGAGGGGGAGTATTGAAGCCCACACACACAGCCCAAACTATTCTGGTTTTAGTATTAGGCCCGGTTATTGTTTATTGGGCTGAATCCGGTTGTATGGCCCAAGCTGTTATGGGCTATGTTTGCATTCTGAACTTTGTGTTTTGTTTCGGGATCTTTTTCCTTCACTTGTTTAGTTTCGGACCAGATTGTAAATATTATTTTGGCTGTGGTCCTTTTAAGGGTGAGAGATAACCAAGTGAAGGAATTTATCTCGGTGACCCCTTACTGCTTTTTCTCTTCTTTTCCTCTGCTAGGGTTTCTGGTTTTCTCTCGTTTGCTCTCAGTTTGCACAGCCCGAAGCATGGGCATCAACATCCTTTTCAATTCTTCCCACAATCATCTACTTCTTATTCGGTGACGATATTTCCAATTAGTGGTTAGGAGATGCATGTGATGGTTGCAAGAGTTTGATGAACAAGCACGGAGCATTGTTATTAGTCTGATGAAATTGCTGATGAGATTTGTGTTGGAGATAGTCATGTTTCGATTTTTGGGAGTTAGGAGAAAGGGGAAAGAGCGATAGTGAAGGGCTGGAAAGAAGTAGGTTTATTATGTGGTTTTTGAGTGTTTATGGATGAACTTTTTGGTGGTCATGGTTTTTTTTATGGCCAAACGGCTTATGGAGAGGTTGATGCAACCTTTTGTTTGGAAAGGTTTCCATTTCCAAAAGTTGCAAAGGTAGGACTTAGGAGGTAGCTGATGAGAGAAGTAGTAATAAAATAAGGAGATTTTCATGGGAGGACAAATTCAAAAATTCAGATTTGTAGTTATGTGATAGATAATAGATATATTATTAGTATTATTATTATATGATCTTTGGGCACATTTGATTGCCGATATTGCGATATCCTAATACCGGTATTAGCTAATACATGCTTAGCTAATACATGCTTAGCTAATACAATGTTTGATTGAGTCATGTATTAGGATATCCTAATACAATGTTTGAATGAACTTTGTATTAGGATATCCTAATACAATGACTAAAAGACCTAAATACCCTTACTTGCATTTTCAATGAAGATATATTTTACATATGATTAATAACAAAGATAAAATTTAACAAAAAAAAGTAACTTCAATTATTTAAAATAATATTTTTCATAAAAAAAAAAAAATCAAATTTATGTATAAATAGTAAAAACTATTTTTGCTAATGTATAAATATGTATATATATAAAGAAAATAGTACAAAACAATTGAAAAAAGTGATTAGCCCGACCCGGCCCGTTCTAGCCGGGCCTAGCCTGAACTAAACCAAAGCAACATAAAGCAACCCGACCCGAGCAGCCCGAATCGCTCAGCCCGGCCCAAACCGCACAGCCCGACCCGAATTGACCTGCCTGGCCCGAACCACATAGCCCGGCCCGAACTGACCAGCCCAGCCCTAATCACCCAGCCCGACCCGAACTGACCAGCCCAGCCCAAATCACCCAGCCCGGCCCGAACCGCCCAGCCCGGCCCGAACCGCCCAGCCCGGTCCGAACATGACTCGGCACGGCCCGTGTCCGAAGTTTCGATGTAAACGGGGTCCGGCCCGAAGTTACGATGTAAACAGCGAGAGTTTGTCATATATTACAAGGGTAAATTGGTAATTAGGAGATTGGTATTAGCTAATGCTTTACTTTTAGATGGTATTAATTAATACCAGATTCCTTCTATAATTGAGTATTAGCTAATACCAAGTATTAGCTAATACCAATACC
Organism: Clarkia xantiana subsp. parviflora; assembly: GCA_036873135.1. Taxonomy (NCBI): domain Eukaryota; kingdom Viridiplantae; phylum Streptophyta; class Magnoliopsida; order Myrtales; family Onagraceae; genus Clarkia; species Clarkia xantiana. The sequence continues at coordinate 22,103,205 of JAPTYO010000011.1, forward strand.
AAGTTGACACAAACACGGTATTAGCTAATACCGGTATTAGGATATCGCAATACCGGCAATCAAACGTGCCCTTTATGTGTATAAAAAGAGTTCTACAGTATAGTCGACATGGCATGGAGAAGCCATCAAACGTTAGTGAAAATACACTAAGAAAGTATTGGTAGGAAAAAGCTCAATAGTTGAGAGAGAAAAAAAAGAGTGTTAGAGAGAGCGAATAGTTTCTCCTAAACACTTTTTTTTTTTTGGCCAAGATCCTAAACACTTATTTCCTCATTTTTCAAAGCAAGTTTTGTATCCTAGTATTTGAAAGACGGTTTTTCGTTATTTGTGCTCTCCTTATACTAGATAGAAGGTTATAATGTTTTATTTTTAAATACGTCTTACAATTTGTTGTTTTTTGTTATCCTCTTTAAGTGCCTTTTACCCAGCGACGAATCCAGGATTTAGGGATCACTTGGTGCACGCTAATTTTTCTATAGCTAAAAAAATCGGTCGTATCAAATATAATTTTGGGTCGAACTAACAAAATTTTTTTCCTTCACGAAATTGTTAAAGTATATATATATATATATATACTCGTAATGAATTTTAAAAAAATTAAATATAAGTAATATCCAATACAAATATAAAGAACATAACAAAAATTACAGTTGTTCTTGGTCAATCAAATAAATAAACAATCAATTAGAATGAGATAAATAAAAAATAATTATATTTTTGTTGTAAAATGAGACTTACACAATTTTAAAAAGATTTTTCAGTGACACATGAAGAGAAAGAATGAGACATGAAAGAAAAAGAATAATTTGAAAAGAACAAAATGACAATTAAGAAATGTTTAAAAAAGTTAAATTAAAACCAAATAATGATATTAGAACAAAAATGGTATAAAAATATAAAAAATAAAAAGACGGAGGAGACTGGATTATATATATATATAATTCTGATAAGTGATATAAGAATTCGGCAAATAAGAAAATATACCTATTACATATCAAAAGAGACTTATATTGTTGGTGTCAGTCATATTGCATCTCTCTTCAATGACATGGCATAGCCATGTGTGCATTGATCTTAGCCTAGGATTGCTCCAACATTTTTTGTTGCATCTCAAGATCCGTTACTTTTTTATTTTTATGAAATGCAGCACTCCATCAATATATAATTCACTCATTACCTAAATCACAGTAAATTATATATAGATTCACATTAGACATACAATCAAAAATCAATAAATCTTGAAACAAAACAATAATAAGGACGACTCATCTACATTACGACTCCAACTCCATTGCTCCACTCTCTCAATCGAATAGATGAATCTGATCTCCTTTGAAGCTATCGCATTAGACTTTTATATTTGCAACAAAAATCTATTGAAAGTACATATCAAAGACTATTTAAACGAATAAATTTTTATAATATATATATAATTTCCTAACAAACATTTAATTATTTTTATTTTTGTTACATTTATCATCTTCCGGTGAGAATTTGCTCTTAATGAGAAGTTGTTGAACGCATGGTCAACCTCGCAAGGAGTTTCGTTTGGTGATACTCAATCCGTTGATAGTAGAAGTATAGTCTATGAGAAAATAAAATTTTATTATTTAACCATCTTTCAACTATAACACTGTCTCAATTTTGAAGCAATATTTATGTGCATTTTTTCTACTTTCATTATTTTATTCATTTGCTCATATATTTATTTAAACAGTAAATTTAAATTAAATGACATTCCTTATCTGTAAAAGGAAAATCAAGAATGTTTTAAGTAAATTTCTTATTTTTATAAATATATCAAATTAAATTTAATTTGAATTATTCTCTATTTGTAGGTTTAATGCAATGAACATTTATTTACGATAACATATGAAATTGTTTTTTTTTTACGCAAATACATATGTTACTTGTGTAAATAGATCATCAACAAGTTACACTCTTTATTATAATTTTTTTTTTCTCTAAACTCCTTTTTGGCTAACTCTTTGTTATATGATATACATTAGGTCAAAAAATTCATTCTATTTATCTGCAGTTTCATTTTTTTTAAATCAAATAATTATAATATCATAATTTTTAGTTTGTATTATTTTCATCAAATATCCATAAACTTGATTATGTGTCAATTAAAAAAAATTCATAAAAATTTATTTAAATATCTTAATATTTAATGTGCCTATTTTTATATATAGTAAAAAATAATTAGTTTATATTATCTTAGATATAATATAAACTAAAATACCATAATCAATGGTAATTTTAACGAAAAATCAAATTAGTATCACAATTAGAAATAATTCAAGAACATTGTATATTGACTAAGGACGTAATATAATACTATTTTGTCCTGTTAGAAATAGGGGATACAATTACAGATCAAAACCTAGGTACATGCTTGTAAACATATTACACAGCGGAAAGGGAGCACATATCAGGTTTGCTTTCCGTAGCCCAAGATCGTCACGAGGGAGTTCACGATCTGCTGGACGGTGTCCTGAGGGAACTCTGAACTGAGAGCAATCCACAAGTAATGATATCCACAACAAAGCACTTCAATTTGGTTGCTGGATGGATCTCCACAGCAAAGCCTCTTCAATTTGACACCTAATCGGGGTGGTTCGACGAACCCTTTAGGTAAAAAGGAGATGAGATTTCTTTGTGACTACTAAAAGGGAGAAAGTGATTAACCCTAATAAATCCCCTAACTCCACTTATTTATAAAAGGAGGTGAGCAAAGTCCATCTAGGGCTTAATGCCTTAATTTGGTCGAACCTATAACTAATATTGGGCCGGCCCTTTTGGGCCGTGCTTGGCCCATGGAGATTTCGGCCTGATCTAAAATCCCTTATGTGTCATATCCAAAATTAGACTTAGCATGCTGGGATATATTAATAGGCTCCCTATTACGGCGACCCATTTACTCTAAATGCCAACAGCTCCCACTCGACGGAATGGAAGGGTGCTTATTAATATGTTATCGACCAACACATCAATACTTGTTCTTTGATCCAATCAGTTTTCGTCTTGTTCATACGAGGTTTTCCATGCCACCGATAGACACAACAGACGTCGTGCTACTCATCAGTTAAGAGTGTTGTAGCGTTCACGGAACATTTATTCCCATCCTGTTACCAAGCGGTTACTTCTTTGTACCGCGTTATACCCTGGTCAACTGTTATTCTCCAATTGCCTAATTTCCCCAAATGAATATTTCTCCACGGCATCCGTACAAGTATTCACAACCTTCAAATAATATCCGGTTGGCGGCCACCTTGTGAATAAAAGAGTCAAAGAATGACATATGTGCATGACCATCCCCTTCGCTCATATCCCCAGTCGAACTCAACCGGTGCCCGTCACTTGGCCTTTTTGTTCGGGCTCTATGCTCGTACGCCTGGGAGCGAACACTGAGCCCAACTTTGGATATGAGTTCCGAGTGGTAAGGATACTTTGGGTGCTGCTTCATTTAGCACACGGGGTCGGTCACACGATCAAGGTGAAGAAGTTTGTGTCCTTCAGAATCTCGGAAGATTCCGTCTAACACAACCGAGCCTGACCCCGTGGTCGAACGTGGCACGCACAGTATAAAGTGCGTGTCGATATCATAACCTGTATTTTTTTTATTAGGAGTACGAATGTCATACTCTATCGTAGATTCTAATATAGCCCAGAATGTGGTGTTAGACGAACATAGTTAGTCACGACGACCTGCAAAACTTTAATCATGTCGTGTTACCCCGAAACAAATGATCATTTTGCATAACCAGGTTTCTCTTTCGAAATACCATAGCTATTAGACGGTCTTGACATGGCTGAGGTTTCCCTTCCATCAAGACAACCGTGCCCGTGTGACGAGGCATGGTCCACATTCGACATATTTTATTAGGAGGTTTTACGCTCCAACGATTAGTTTATAGACCATACATCCGATGTAATTTTTCCATTATGACATCGTAAAAATCATCCACTCAAATAGCAATTATTTTATTCAAAAGTTACTTCAAATTCAAAATGTTACTGTCACACTTTACATGTCTTTTACATCCTTCGCAGGCCAAGCACTTTTACGTCCTTTTCGAAAACATCCTTGGGTAAGGGTTTGGTCAAAGGATCTGCAACCATATTTTCCGAAGGCATGATTTCAACTGTGATCATCTTGTCCTATACCACACTCTTCACATAGTTGTATTTAACATCAATGTGTTTTATCCTACTATGGTACTTCGGATTCTTGACTGCCCCTATCGCTGATTTATTGTCAGAGTAAATGCGCAAAGGCTTACTCCCGTCCTCGATGTCAAGCAAGGCGGTCAAGAGTCTATTTAACTAGACAGCCTTCTGTGCATTCTTTGAGAGAGCTACGAATTCGAATTCCATAGTTGACAAAGCGATACATAATTGCTTCTTGCTCATCCAAGAGATGTCAACATTAGCAAGAAGAAACACTCCTCCTGAGGTGGACTTACGATCATCTAGATCACCACTCGGTGTCACTACATCCTGTCAATTCAAGCTTACTTCCCTTACAGCACAGTCCGTAGTCCGCCTTACCTTTCTGATATCCCATAAGTCGTTTGACGGCTTTTAAATGTTGATTGCCGGGGTTTGATTGGAAACGCACTACTAGTCCCACGCCGTAAAAGATATTTGGATGAGTGCATTGCATCGTGTACATTAGACTTCCTACAATACCGAGGTACTCTGGACTTTTCATCTGTTCACGCTCTACCAGGTTCTTTGGGCTATCACGCTAAGAGAGCGCAGACCCATATACAACCAGTGATTCCACGGGTTTAGCATCATAGAGATTGAACCTTCTCAACATCTTGTTAATATAGGCTTCCTGAGAAAGATATAATTTAAGAGCACCACGATCCCTAGCAATTTTAATGCCTAAGATGTAAGTGGCCTTGCCCATAACCTTCATATCAAATACAGATGCTAACCAGGACTTTGACTTCTTCAAATAACTCACATTGTTCACGGTAATAAGGATGTCATCGACGTATAATGTCAAGTTAACATACTTTGACCTTGAGGTCTTCGTGAGGTGTTTCCACGGGTTTAGCATCATAGAGATTGAACCTTCTCAACATCTTGTTGATATAGGCTTTCTGAGAAAGTCATAATTTACGAGCACCACGATCCCTAGCAATTTTAATGCCCAAGATGTAAGTGGCCTCGCCCATGTCCTTCATCTCAAATACATATGCTAACCATGACTTTGACTTCTTCAAATAACTCACATTGTTCGCAGTAATAAAGATGTCATCGACGTATAACATCAAGATAACATACTTTGACAATGAGTTCTTCGTGTACACGCAGGGATTCTCGTGAACATTCACGAATCTGTTGCCCATGATTTCCTCGTGGAACTTGCGGTACCATTGCCGGAATGATTGTTTAAGACCATAGATCGACCTTTTGAGCTTACAAATTTTATGTTCGTTTCCAGGGGATAAGAAACCCTTTGGTTGCTCCATTTAGATCTCTTCCTCCAAGTTTCCATGAAGGAAGGTAGTCTTAACATCCATCCAGTGCAGCTTGAGATCGAGGCTGGCAACCAAGGCCAAAATGGCCCGAGCTGTGGTGTAACGCACAGTCGGTGAGTAAGTCTCATCAAAGTCCACTCCATGGAGTTGGGTATATCCTTTCGCGATAAGTTGATCTTTGTACCGTTCAATGTTTCCATCAGCAGTGAGTTTCGATTTAAGAACCCACTTAGCCCTGATTGCTCTACGATTATCAGGAAAATCAACTAACGTCCAAACTGAATTGGCATCCATTGAGGCTATCTCTTCATCTATTGCTTTCTTTCATTTCTTCGCTTGAGGACCTTCCAGAGCTTGTTGAACCATTACTTGTTCATCAACCGAAGTCAGAGTGAATAACTCACCCTTCTCGATAGGTTACTTCTTAGGATAAGTTCTCTTCCTTTGACTACGTCTAGGCTCATTATTTCCATCTTGAACTACGCTCCCACTAGGAACAATACTCCAACTAGGAAAAATACTCTCACTAGGAACTAGGGCGTTACTGTAACCATCTTCTACAACCTTTCTTGGACGACCTCTTGGTCTCGGGTTTCTACCTCCGAGATGAATTCCATGGTTACTCGGACAAGGAACCAAGTTGGTTTTCCCTGTTCTACTGTTGCCAGCAGGTAGTCGAGGAATTACATTCTCATCCAACGATTCAGCAACTAGATTATCAGCTACCACTTGATTCGCACCAGGAGCAACTATGATCTTTGTGGTTGGATTGACTCCTCCCACTGGATTTAGTAAGAAAATGTTCCCATTCTCATTTACTATTTCATTCACAGTTGTTGCTCCCTCAATTCTTCCACTCGAAGTAAGTGGGACCTGATTATTATCGTCCTGTTCCTGTTCATTCTTGTTGATATCACCAAGCTTAGGAAATTCATCCTCAATAAACGTAACATCCCTGGACTCATGTTTGACCGTGCTACCATTTTCCTGAGCCGTTACAAACACGTATCCCTTAAAGTTTTTGAAGTATCTTATAAAGACACTTTTCAATCCTCTAGATCCCAACTTGCCGAATCGGATGCCATTCTGATGCGTGTATGCTGCGCAACCCCAAGTTCGCAGCCTGGTAAGATCCACCTCTTCACTAGTCCACAGCTCATATGGTGTCGTGTCCATCGATTTTGTAGGTACACGTTTACTACGTGAGTACCAGTCAACAACACATCACCCCAATTGGAGACCGAAAGTCGAGCTTGCGACATCATGGTTCTTACCGTGTCCAAGAGTGTACGATAACGTCGTTCCGCCACACTATTTCTGTTGTGCCTTATAAGGGATCGTCGTTTGACGGACAATGCCATTTTCATTGCATAACTTATCAAACTCATTCGAGAGGTATTCTTCACCTCTGTCAGTGTGCAAGGTTTTCACCTTTCGCTCTAGCTGATTTTCTACGAGATTGAGATAGCTCTTAAAGAACTCAATGGTCTTGGATTTATGAGTAATCAAATGAGTAAACCCTTAACGGGTAAAGTTATCAGTGAAAGGTAATTTGAGCTTCAAATCAATACATCTTAATATTAAATTTGTACTTCGAATCGATGTATTCCGATTTTACAAAGAACTTCACACCGTGCATGCCATACTTGAGATTTAGCTTAGGTGAAATCGTTTCCATAATTTAATAATCATACATGTTCATTGTTACGATGTCCATTATATTCACGTAGTACTAACAAATAATGAATATATCTCGTTCAACCCCATTATGCAATGTTCAGAACGATGAAATTAAGATTCAGTAGTACAGGATGAAGCATTCATGTTGGATCCTGACTCTTCACGGGTCGTTGACTCGAAAGTCGTCGGGTCCTTGAAGTGTTGTGTAGTTGTGCTGACGGGTTATTTGAGCTCGCGGGTGTCCGAAAGTCGGGGTGTTGGACTGTCAGAGAGTCGGGGGGTCGGAGCTTCGGACTGTCTGAGACTTACAAGCCCTTGAAATGACTAAGTGTTTGAGTATCTTGCAATGTATGCGCATGCGCGTGGCTTGTAGTATATGCGTATGCGCGTCTTGCGGAGTATGTGCGTATGCATGCCCTGCATTATATCTGCATACGCGCACTGTTGGGACCCGGAGCCGACGAGGTGTCGGGTCCTGGTATAGATGCGGGGATGTGTCTTTGGTCTTTAGTATGTCGGGTCTCCGCACATGTCCGAGTACGTACGTCTCCGTATACCTGCACAAAGGGCAATATCGCACACCACAAGGGGGGGGGGGTGGAGTGCGATGAACCCTCTCTGATGCTTAAATTAGACATCTTAGAGAGAGAGAGCTAGAGAGAGGTCAGTGCTCCCTTTGTCAACTTAGTTGTGAAATGGGTGAGTGGATTCCCTTAAATGGGAGCTCCTAAACCCGAACCTGGTTTTGAATGGTCCGACGCCGGTTTAGTGTAAAATATGAACCGGGCGTAGACGGGAGTAAAGCTGACATCGGGAAGGTCCGTATGTGTAGTGTGTACGAGAGTTCGTGCGTCACCGAGAGGGATGATCCGGACCACACCGGGGTATCATGACAATCCGGTGTGGTCCGGGTTTTCGGGACAATCCGGAGGTCCGGATTGTGCTATAATCTGGACCTGCAATCCGGACCCGGTCCGGATTGTGGAGACAATTCGGACGAGGTTTTTAGGTCCAGAACACGCACGCGCGCGTCCCAAACCTTTTTCTAAACTTGCGGGTTAATAATTTGAAGCCGTTGGTGGTTTTGACGTGTAAACGAAGTCCGAATAATGTAAAACGAACCCGAATCGAACATATACCCATCATTTGCCCCCGAGTCAAGTAGTAGCGGGGCCCCTGCTTGAATATATCTTCGATAGAGTATATGTTACATTTAAGGTTGGGTGTTACCTCGAGGTGGACTTACTGTCCGTTGGCGCGTGGGCCTTGCTATTGTGTGTCCCTCATTTTGTTTGAGCGGGAGTGGTCATAACTGTCAACATGGTTAGTGCAGTAAGTGTATGTGTATGACATGTACATATAAAATAATGTAATTCTATGTATGCAATCATGGATACGAATGCTAACATGTGTACGAACATGGTATACGCGCGTACGTGAGTCGGCGCGTGACGTGCAATGCCATGAAATTAAATCATGTAAGTATGGGCATGTATATATGCGATGACATGTGTATAAGTATGTGGGTAATGAGATCGTAATAATAAACATGTGACATGGATATGCAAACGTGTGTATATGTGTAGACATGCATATGTATGCGCGGGTATGTAAGCATGTGTATATGCTAGGGAATTCCCTCAAAAGTGTTAGAAGAAATATGGAGAGGCTAGGGTATTACCCATACATCTATATATGGGAGTGTGTATTTGAGCGTCTCCATACTTAGTCTCCACCTATTGGGATTGGTTTCCTCCCTATTACTTGGTGGAAGAGACCGTAACTAATGACATGGTTAGTGCAGCGAGCATGCATGTATAGCAAATACATATTGTTGGATCCTGACTCTTCGCGGGTCGTTGACTCGAAAGTCGTCGGTTCCTTGAAGTGTTGTGTAGTTATGTTAACGGGTTGTTTGAGCTCGCGGATGTCCGAAAATCGGGGTATTGGATTGTCGGCCTGTCGGAGAGTCGGACTGTCGGAGAGTCGGAGTGTCGGAGTGTCGAAGTGTCAGGGACTTGCAAGCCCTTAAAATGACTAAGTGTTGAAATGTCTTGTAGTGTCTGCGCGTGCGTGCACCTTGCGAAGTATGTGCATATACGCGCCTTGCAGAGGATGCGCATATACGTGCCTTGCGGAGTATGCATATGTGCATGCCTTGCAGTGTATGTGTGTATGCATACCTTGCGGTATAGACGTGTCTCGGATCTTCGGTATGTCGGGTCTCCGCACATGTCCGAGTACGTGTGTCTCTGTATACCTGCACAAAGGGCAACATCGCACACCACGCAAGGGGGGGGGGGTGTGTGTGGAGTGTGATGAATCCTCCCCGATGCTTAAATTAGACATCTTAGAGAGAGAAAGCTAGAGAGAATTCAGAGTTTCCGCATCAACTTAGTTGTGAAATGAATGATCAAGGCCCCTATTTATAGGAAACCTTGGAATCATACCAGGTTTTGAACGGTCCAACATCGGTTTAATTGTGAAAATGTGAACCGGACGTGGACGAGCATGGAGTTGACGTCGGAGAGTCCGACACGTGTTGTGTACGCGTATATAAGGGTTTACACGGGTTTATAGACGCAATCCGGGGGTCGGGATTGTTAGACAATCCGGGCCTCCGGATTGCCTAACATTCCGGACCAGAGTCCGGATTATCTGACAATTCAGATGAGTCTCTCGCTCAGGGTACACGCGCGCGTACCCCTGGCTATTTTGAATTTACGGGTGATCGTTTTAAAACCGTTGGTGGGTTTGACGTGTAGGTGAAGTCCGAATAATGCAAAATGAACCCGAATCGGACGTATACCCATCATTTTCCCCCGAGTCAAGTAATGGCGTGACCCTTGCTTGACTCTATTTTCGAAAGGGTATACGTTCGATTTAAGTTCGGGTGTTACCTCGTGGTGGACTTACTGTCCGTTGGCGCGTGGGCCTTGCTATTGCGTGTCTCTCATTTTGTTTGAGCGGGAGTGGTCATAACTTCCAACATGGTTAGTGAAGCAAGTGTATGTGTTTGACATGTATATATATAATAATGTAAGTCTATGTATACAATCATAGAATTCTAACATGTGTACGAACATGGTATATGCGCGTACGTGAGTCGGCACGTGACGTGCAATGCCATGAAATTAAATCATGTAAATATGGGCATGTATATATGCGATGACATGTGTACAAGTATGTGGGTAATGAGATCGTAATAATAAACACGTGAGAGGGATATGCAAACGTGTGTATGTATATGTAGACATGTATAAGTATGCGCAGGTATGCAAGCATGAGTATATGCTAGGGAATTCCCTCAAAAGAGTTAGAAAAAATATGGAGAGGATAGGATATTACCCATACATCTATATAAGGGAGTATGTATGTGAGTGTCTCCATACTTTGTCTCCACATATTGGAATTGGTTTCCTACCTATTTCTTGATGGAAGAGACCGTAACCGCTGACATGGTTAGTGCAGCGAGCATGTGTGTATAGCAAATACATATGAGTCATGTAAACGTATTTACGTAGCATAGACGTAAATGTTGACATGTATGTAAACATGGTATACACGTGTATGCAAGCAGACCCGTGATATGTAATGACACGGAATTAATGATGTGTACATGGGAATACATATGCAATGATATGAGTGTAGATATATGCGCAACAGGGTTGCGTTAATAGACACGTGATATGTACATGCAAACGTGCATATGTAAGTATGGATATGTAAGCATGGGTGTATGCTAAAGACTCATAAAAAGTGTTAGCAGAATTAAGGAGAGGTAAACCTTCACGCTCACATTATACAAAGGAGTGTGCGTTACAGATTCGCAGGTCCTGAGATTGCGGGGCGCTGCCTTGCATCCGCCGTGTTGTTGACGAACGCCTCATAATAGGAGTATTTCTCCACATATACGTCAAGAGACGAGGCCTTTGTCAATATAGTATTGCCCCCGGAGTGGGAGTATTTGTAATGACACAGACGGGTACGCGTACGTGTGTGTCGTATAGGTGCGTAGATCATATAGGTGTATGTAGGTTCCAGTTCTAACCATAGGCGCACTAGCACCTTAGTTGTGAGGTGTACGGCCTCCGACGTGTTGTCGATGGACGTCCCATGATAGACATGTGTTGGGTCGCGCAGACGCGTGTAAAGTTGGGTCGCGCAGACGCACGTAGTGCTGTATCGACTATATTAGTGTTGGGACGAGGCCATTACTGACATATAATTGTCCATGTATAGAGGATGTTCGCTATGAAGTAGTTGTGAACTTATAAGTCCGTAGGTGTGGAGTTGCTCCCGCAGTGGGGGTGTTCGCCATGTAGTTATCTCAGACGCGGGGTGTTAACCCTTGTGCCGACTGTTACTTGGGTTTTCCAAAGTTGGGTGCATTCAGCGACTGATACTTGATGTTTCTGAGGTTGGGAGAAGGCCAGAGGTCGACGAGGCGACGTACCCTTCCATGTCGACGGTTAGAGGTCGGCGAGGCAACGTGCCTATCCATATTGTTGTCGCTACCTGGCGTTTTCAAGGTAGAGTGCATCCCGCGACCGCTACTTGTTTGTAGATATGTTGATGTGACGCACAAACATTGAAGTTGTTTGGCAATTTGCGGACATAATAGCCACTTAGAGGTGTGTGGACATGATAGCCATTTAGTAGTGCGCGGACCTGATAGCCGCTTCAAGAAATGCGGACATCATAGCCGCATAGAGAAGTGTGGATATGATGGCTTCTTGGTGTATCCGTTAGGTGCTTTGTATGTGAGGTGGTAGATCTCACATTGACATGTCGACGCGCGTGCGCGATGCTGCGCTGGGTGTCTCCGTACTTAGTTTTTGAATGGGAGGGGTAACTCCTCCTTTTTGGTGCGTTGACACGCGCGTGTTGCACTTTGCATCTCTATACTTAGCTTTCGAACGAGAGGTGTTTCTCTCCCTCTTAGAGTGTTGATGCACGTGTGCTCTACGTTTGGTATGGTAGTCCCTGTGAATATCGCAAGCTGGCGATCTTAGAGTAACCGTGTTACACTATGACTTCTTACGCCTTCTTGTTTGTAGGCCGTTCTTCTAATGTGACGAATCACGTTGTTGCTGTTGCGGACACTCCTCTTCGTTCCAAGACCAAAAGTGCTGACTCCGAGGTGCGTCCCTCGAGCGATCTCAAGCGGTCGAATTCTGGAAATGGCGCGACGTCGAACGTTAAGGGTCAGGCTCGAGCGCCTGCTATGTCTGCCCCCCAGTCGAAGGACCGGACATTGGTGGAGAGGTCTCATTGTTAAGTTGTGTAACTTGCCTTTATTTTCTTGGTATAATTTGATGTTTGGCCCTTCTTGTTTATCCTTGAATGTGTTCATAGGAATTGCGCCTCTTGCTGCGCTCACCCGAGCTGACTTGGTTCGTCCTGCAAAGGATGTTATCACTGGCGGGGAGTGGGCACCCTTTGCTGTTAGGGGGCCATTCTTTGCCAAGGAGGCCGTCTTTACTACTTCCGAGGTGGGATTACGTATGTTCCAGCAGATACTCCCTCCTGGCGATTGAAGGGTTCGTTTTGGCGAACTTGAGAGTGCGCCCTCGTATGTTGGGGGTGCGATGACATGTCTTGCGCCTGTAAGTATTCATCCTTACTCTTTTATAACTTGTCTTTATTCCTTTGTGATTTAACTCACGGAGAAGAAGAAGGCACTTTAGGAGAAGAGTGACATGGTAGGTCGCTAGCAGGCGGGCGCGAAGGAGAAGTCGCGCTTCTTGGATTCGAAGGTTGTTGACTTGGAGGCGGGAACCTCATCTCGTCAGGTTCGAGTTATTGTACTCGAGTCTGATGCTGTTGATCTTCATAAGAATGTTGCTGAGGATGGCGAGACGCACAGCCTTGCCTTGCAAGCTGTGGAGGAGAAGGCTTATGCAACATGCAAGGTTGATGGTGAGGTGGAGTGCAAAGACTCAGATTCCTATAGGACTGAGATTTGGGAAGGTACTGACGACCTGTTTTATGACTCAATCGAGGGCTTTATTAAACATGTATATACTGTTGCCCCCGATTTCCGTTTTGATCAGTTGGGTGTATACATCACGTTTGCCACTGGGCATGTGGCTGCATTGCGTCTTAGAGACGGGATTGTTCCCCTGTCTATTGTGGCGAATGCCCCCCCCCCCAGATTTCTGAGGCGCGTTCTGTTAAGTTATGAGATCTAGGTCAACGGGGGGTCGGCTTTGATCTCACTCCTTACGGGGGATGTGTGCGATCCGGTGTTCCTGAGCTGCTCTGCCTTAGCTTATCTTCTTCTTTCCTTCCTTCCTTCCTTCCTTCCTTCCTTCCTTCCTTCCTTTGCTTCTTCTCTCCTTCTACCCTGCATAAGGGGCAATACCAGACACAGAGGGGGGGGGGGGTGGTGCCTGGTGAACCCTCTCTGATGCCTAAGTCAGTATTTTTCTAGAGAGATAAAGCTAGAGAGATGTCAGAGCTAAAATGTCCAAATGGCCAAGATTCCCAAATGAGTTGTGAAGGTGGGGTATTTATAGGCAACGGTGTCATTAAGGTAGCTTAATGACATCGTTAGCCTTTAAACACAATTAATTAACCTTTAAGCACATAATTAAGACCTTAGGATTCGGAGGAGGTAGGCGGAGTGGACCGAGCGTGGGAGTCCGAAAGTGGTGTCGGGGCCCTTGGGGGGGGAGAAATCCGACCCCCAAGGGTAGGGGTTGGGTGAGGACACCCAACCCCCCCCTAGGGAGGGTGGGGTTGGCCAACCCCATCCCTCCTAGGAGAGATCGGGTTGGTCCACCCGATCTCCCCTAGGGGAGATCGGGTGTGGCCACCCAACCTCACCTAGGTGAGTTCGCCCCGGCCGGACGGGCACTTCGGCCCCGTCCGAGCCGTCGATGTTCTCGCGAAGTGTCCGGGTTGAAGTTTCGATTTACAATCATAAATGTGACGATAAAAATATAACGGTTCGGAAGTCAACGGGTTCAAATTGGGCGTATATCCATCACATGCCCCCGAGTCAACCAATGGCCTAACCCTTGATTGACTCTATTTTAGGATGGTATGACACGCGCAATTTGAAACCGGGGTTTTACCTTCTTTGTCTGAATGTTTGCTTACCCATGGATGTTTGCCTCTGACTCTGCCCCCTGTCTAATGAGATAGAGGAATTGTAAACGTCAGATTAGCACGGACGTGTGCCTAGGCACGCGTCCGTCTGAGATAGGAATAATAAACTTATCTCTGCTACAGGTGCCTACTCAAAAAATATACACTTGCACAGGGGTGTGATACGAATGTAATTAAATGACCTATGCTTCAAATTCGTGCCGGGATTTTATCTAAGTGAGGAAAAATTAATTTTAGCCAAAAATTTTCCTAAGTATGGGATACTTGAAAATAAACCTTAGGGGATGTTAACTAGGGTGAGCATGGATTTAACCGTGGTTAATAGGAACTAGTTTTTGAATATGTCCCTTGAAATTTTCCTTTCTAAAAATCAACGGTGTTGATTTGGCGACTCTAGAAAAACCCTAATCCTTTGTATTATAAAAGGAGAAGTGATTACCTCATTCTCATTGTCCTTTTCTCTTCTTTTCCTTTTGGCGGTGGGATTTCTGATCAGGTTTGTTTCTCGGGGCGCGCGTCACATTGAGGTATGTGTCTTCTCTTTTTGTGTGAGCATTGCCTTTGAGGGATTTAATTCTGCTTCTCCTTTAATCGTTTCCTTACTTGTCTCGTTCTTGATTTGTATGTTTTCATGGTAATGTAGTCCTATTTGATTCGTCACTTTTCCATCTTTCTACTCTCATGTTTCCGCTTATTGGCGGGCGAAGTCTTCTATATTGGGATTATAATTATCTCCTTTTGCCCCTTGTTTTTGCTTGTTGGCCCGTGGGTCTCTCTGTGCTGGGGGTCGTAACTATCTCTATCTGCCTTCTAGCCTCTGCCTGTTGGCTGATGAGGCTTCCTTATGCTGGGGGTTATGACTACCTCCCTCTGCCCCCTGCCTCTGCCTGTTGGCTGGTGGGGTCTCCTTATGCTAGGGGTTATGACTATTTCCCCCTGCCCCCTGCCTATGCCTGTTGGCTAGAGGGGTCTCCTTATGCTGGGGGTTATGACTACCTCCCTCTGCCCCCTGCCTCTGCCTGTTGGCTGGTGGGGTCTCCTTATGCTAGGGGTTATGACTATTTCCCCCTGCCCCCTGCCTATGCCTGTTGGCTAGAGGGGTCTCCTTATGCTGGGGGTTATGACTACCTCCCTCTGCCCCCTGCCTCTGCCTGTTGGCTGGTGGGGTCTCCTTATGCTAGGGGTTATGACTATCTCCCCCTATCCCCTGCCTCTGCCTGTTGGCTGGTGGGGTTTTCCTTGTCGTCTTTCTATTCTTGTCTTTTGACTTTGTATCCGTCATTCTAGGGAGATGAGTTCGTATCTCTTGTCTACTGTTTGCTTTCTGTTTTCCTTGGACTAAGCCTGTGTTTTTTCCGGTCAGCAGAACTTTCTGGTGATTGATGAGGAGTAAGAGGCCAGTGCGTGTGGGAGTGGTTAATTCCGGGACCGGATCTTCGATTGTAAAAAGATCGGTTTTCTATGGTGCGGGGAGGTGTTCTCTAACTGGAGGTAAGGGTGGTGACGTTAGGGTGCCATCTTCTTTCTATATTGATGCCCCCCAATCGAAGGTCCGGGAGCCGTCTTTTCCTTCCTCCCTGTTTGGTGAGTTCTTGAGCAACTGAGTTTCTTTAATGTATATTGGTATTTACTCTGTACTTTGTTATAGGTAGACTTCGTCTTCCACGTCTGAGTCGGAAGGAGCTGTCTCGTCCACCTGTTGATGGAATTGTTGGGTCTGAGTGGGCGCCTTATTATGGGCGTGGGGCTCGTTTTGACAATCAATCTTCTTTGCAAACTCCCGAGGTTGGAGTTCGTGTTCTGCAGTCTGCTGTTCCTCCTGCTGATCGTGTGTCCCTCTCCAAAGGGTCGGAGGCAACTTATGAGTTGGCTCGTGATGTGTTGGCTCGTTATGCTTCTGTAATGTTATTAACCATTTTATCCTTTGGCATACTTCTTCTCCATGCGTTATCCGTCTCATCTTTTATTTTTGTTGCAGGGTATGGCCGACCTTGTTAATTTATCCACCCTTGCTATTCATCTTGCTGAGGAGAGGAAGGTGTACGAGGACATTTGTGTATCCCTTAACTCCAGTCTTATTAGCTGTTTGGAGCATAGTCGCATTACTGATTTGCGGTGCCGAGACTTGGAGGGTCGCATTGCTCTTCTCAATGAAGAGGTTGAGGCGTTGAAACAAAGGTCTTATCGTGATGAGACACTCCGGGCTGCTGAGTTAGTCTCTCTGGAGGAAATGTTTCGTGTGGAGGCGAAGGAGTGTGCCATTGCTGAGTATAAGGCCTCTTCCGCTTATCAGGCTGCTATGGACGTTCGCTGCTCTGTGGCGAAACGTATTTCCTTTAAGGAGATTCTTGAGCGTATTCACATGATTGCTCCTGACTTTCCTTTCTCTCGTCTTGGTGATTTGTCAGACTTTGGACTTAAGCATATTGCGAAGATAAAGGAATAGTACCCCTATTTATTGTGGTAGTCTCGTGTGTTTGTGAGTTGTGGTTGTCTTTAGAGTTTAAAACTCCACCTTTCTTAGTGTTGCCATCTTTGTCTGATACACTTGTTTATACTCGTTGTATACATGGCCGTGTGCTTATATCTCTTCTCATGATGTCTCCCTATGCTCTGTGTATGGTTCTTTGGGTATGGACCCTTTCCTTGGTGTGTTTCCTTTACTTATCCTTCTTTCGTGCTTTCCTTCATGTCTTACCTGCCATTTCATAAAGAAAAAACATTACTTGTTCTTCACATTACTTTACTTAGAAATTTCTTTCTCATGTTATCCTTCTGAGCATGGTATCCTTCTAAGAATGGTATCCTTCTAAGCATGGTGTGATGATCTCTTCTGATACCCCTTACACGGTATACGTTGTACTGTTAGACCAAAGATACGCTCTTGGTGGGCGTCGAAATCTGTTCACGAGACAGGCTCTCGGACGGCACTTAACGTTTCACAGGATAGGCTCCCGGAGGGCACAGGTTAGTCCACCGATACGTTCTTGACGGGTGTCAAAATCTGTTCACGAGACAGGCTCTCGGACGGCACTTAACGTTTCACAGGATAGGCTCTCGGAGGGCTCAGGTTAGACCAAAGATACGCTCCTGGTAGGCGTCAAACTGGTAGTTTGAAATCTACCTCAAGATACGCTCTTGGGGGCGTCGAACTGGTAGTGTTTTTTCTACCTCAAGATACGCTCTTGGGGGCGTCGAATCTGGTAGGTTGCAAATCTACCTCAAGATACGCTCCTGGGGGCGTCGAATTCGTAGTTTTTGGAAACCACTCTCAAGATACGCTCTTGGTGCGTCGAAGGTCGTAGTGTAATAACTACTCTCAAGATACGCTCTTGGGGGCGTCGAAGGTTGTAGTATGAACACTACTCTCAAGATACGCTCTTGGGGGCGTCGAAGTTCGTAGTTTTTGGAAACCACTCTCAAGATACGCTCTTGGTGCGTCGAAGGTCGTAGTATGAACACTACTCTCAAGATACGCTCTTGGGGGCGTCGAAGGTCGTAGTGTAATAACTACTCTCAAGATACGCTCTTGGGGGCGTCGAAGGTCGTAGTATGAACACTACTCTCAAGATACGCTCTTGGGGGCGTCGAATGTCGTAGTATGGAAACTACTCTCAAGATACGCTCTTGGGGGCGTCGAACCTGTCATTGACTTGAAGTCATATCTGTGTAAGGATAACTTCGTGATTATACCACTACATTCACTGGAAAATACTCTTGAGTAACTACTACTCCCTTAGGAGCATTCATGTTTTTGTACACTTGGGATGCCTTGGTGCACCAAGACATCCTTTGTAGGAATGAAAGATAGTTGTAGAGTTGGAGTAACTCCGTGAGTTTTCCTTCTCAAAAGTTGTTTTTTGAAAAGCTTGTGAAGCTGAAGCACGCAAAATGTGAAATATGAAACTAAGGATATGGTCTTTTGCTTGTGCTTTCTTCTTATACGTAGTACTTCTTTAGGTGCTCTCCACTGAAGGTGTTTGTGGAGATATACCCTTCCCCATCTTCGAGGCGATAAGCGTTTACGTAGGGAACTGACGCTATCTTGTATGGTCCTTCCCACTTCGGAGATAATTTTCTGACTTGGTCTAAGTGT
This sequence comes from Clarkia xantiana subsp. parviflora, assembly GCA_036873135.1. NCBI lineage: Eukaryota > Viridiplantae > Streptophyta > Magnoliopsida > Myrtales > Onagraceae > Clarkia > Clarkia xantiana. The sequence continues at coordinate 22,121,595 of JAPTYO010000011.1, forward strand.
GAGAACTCATTCCTTCTTAGTACCAGTTCTCCTACGTGGAATTGTCTCTCCTTGACTTGGCGGTTGTAGTATCTTGCTGAGACAAGGCGCATTCGTGTCTGTGCTTCTTCCGAATTCCACCTTTTATCCTCCACCATGTCTAAATCTAAAAGCCTTGCTTTGTTGTTCTCATGCTCCTCAAAGTACTTGGTCCTCAGTGATTGTACAGCTATTTCTGCTGGTGCCACCGCTTCAGTTCCGTACACTAGGCCAAATGGCGTTTCTCCTGTGGATATCTTTGGTGTTGTCCGCACTGCCCATAGAACATTTTCCAGCTCATCTACCCAACTTCCCTTGGTGGCGTGGAGTCGTTTCTTTAGGCCATCTAGCACTATCTTGTTTGCTGATTCTACCTGTCCGTTTGTCTGAGGGTGCTTTACTGATGCGAAACGGTGGTCTATATTCAGTCTTTCACAATACCATTGCAATTTCTTGCTCTTGAATTGTGGGCCATTGTCACTTATTATTGCTCTTGGCACTCCGTACCTCGAGACAATGTGAGATTGGATGAAATTGACGACTTGGTCGTCTGTTGTCTTCCCCATTGCCTTTGCTTCTATCCACTTGGAGAAGTAGTCTATTGCAACAATTATGCAAGTCTTCTGACCTTTTGTCTTTGGTAGGGGGCCTATCAAATCAATCCCCCATTGCGCGAAAGGCCAGGCTCCTGAGATGGAGCTTAGCTTTGCTGGTGGGGCTGTTATATTTCTGGAGTACCTTTGGCAGTGATCACATTTTTGTACCAAGTCTGCTACTTCTTTGCTCATTGATGGCCAATAGTATCCTAGGTTGTAGACCTTTCGGCTTATTGACCGTGCTCCTTCATGGCACCCCGCATCTCCCTCATGGAGTTCTGCCAGCACTCTCTCTGTTTCTGGGTATGCTATGCATTTGAGGAAAGGTGTGGAGTATCCTTTCTTGTAGAGTTCATTGTCCATCACTGCGTAATTCCTAGCCATTCTTTCAATCTTGACTGCTTCCACCTTATCTTTTGGGAGCTTTCCTTCCATGATGTATTGTCTCATTGGTGTCATCCAGACTTCTGCTTCATCTATTGCTAGAACCTCCATTTGTTCTATCACTGATTGTATTCTTTGCTCTATGAAATGAACCTCTTTGCCTGCTTCTGCCCCTAAGGCCAGTTTACTTAAGGCGTCTGCCTCTTGGTTTTGTTCTCTTGGGACTGACTCAATGTCAAAGCTTTGGAAGCTCTTTATCAGGTCCTTGGCTTGCTGCAAGTATCTCTGCATGTTTTCGGACTTTGCAGTGTAAATTCCTTTCACTTGATTGACGACTAGTTGAGAATCACACTTGACCCTTAAATGTTTTGCCCCTACTCCTTTGGCTATTCTCAGGCCAGTTATTAGTGCCTCGTACTCAGCCTCATTGTTTGTTGCCTTAAAGGTAAGTGCCATGGCATAGCGCATAGGTGTATCGCTGTTTGGTGGGTATAGTAAGAGGCCTGCACCTGAACCTCCTCCGTTGGATGACCCATCGGTATGCATCTTCCATAATTCTTCTGATTGTGTCTCCTGACTACTACTTGCCTCGCATGTAGTTTTGACTTCTCCCAAGTCTTCGTCTGGATTAATTCCAGTGAATTCAGCGATAAAATCTGCTAGAGCCTGACCCTTTATGGCTGTTCTTGGGGCAAAATGAATGCGAAACTCACTTAGCTCAATTGCCCATTTTGTCAGTCTTCCCGATGTGTCTGGTCTTTGGAGGAGGTGTTTCAATGGCTGGTCTGTGAGGACTGTTACTTCATGCCCATGAAAATACGGTCTCAACTTTCTTGCTGATATGATCAGTGCATAGAGGTACTTTTCTATTGGCAAGTAGTTGATCTCATACTTTGCCAATGTTTTGCTTACGAAGTATACTGGCAATTGTGCAGCGTTTTCCTCTTTGATTAGCACTGAGCTAACTGCCACGTTGCTCACGGAGATGTAGAGGTAGAGGGGCTCCCCTGGTGTAGGCTTTGCTAGGGGTGGTAGTGTCTTTAGATGTTGTTTGAGTTGCTGGAAGGCTTCCTCACATCTCGGTGTCCATTCAAATTTCTTGTTTGCCCTTAGTACCTCAAAGAAGGGTAATGCCTTGTCTCCTATTTTGGATAGGAATCTGTTAAGGGCTGCCAACCTCCCGTTCAGTCGTTGAACCTCTTTGTGCTTCGTAGGTGATTGCATTTCTTCAATTGCTTGAAGTTTTTCGGGGTTTACCTCTATGCCTCGCTGGCTTACCATGAAGCCTAAGAACTTTCCTGATTGCACCCCAAATGCGCATTTTTTCGGGTTTAGACGGACTTGATATTGCCTCATCCTTTCAAACGTTGAGCGAAGGTTTTCCACATGGTCCTTCTTCTCTTTAGATTTGACTATCATGTCGTCCACATACGCCTCCATTGTCTTCCCTATCATGTCCCCAAAGATTTTGTTGACCATTCTTTGGTATGTTGCTCCAGCATTTATGAGTCCGAAAGGCATCACTGTGTAATGGTATATCTCGCTATTAGCGTAGAATGCTGTGTGGGGGGCGTCCTCAGGGGCCATTTTTATCTGGTTATATCCTGAGTATGCATCCATGAAGCTCATTAGTTGGTGACCTGATGTTGCATCCACTAACTGATCTATTCTTGGTAGCGGATATGAGTCCTTTGGGCATGCCTTGTTTAGGTCCCGATAGTCAATACACATTCTCCAACTTCCTCCCGGCTTCTTTACCAGTACTGGGTTTGCCACCCATGTCTGGAATCTGATTTCCTTGATGAACTTTGCCTTTAGTAGCTTTTCTACTTCTTCTTGGATAGCTATCCTTTTGCTTCCTCCCATTGGTCTCACTTTCTGTGTTGTTGGTCGCGTTGCCGCGTCTATATTGAGCTTGTGTGAGATTACCTCTTCTGATATCCCTGGCATATCGTTCGGTGACCAGGCGAACAAATCCTTGTATTCCCTTAGTAAAGCTACTAAGTGGTTCTCCTCTTCCTGAGATAAGGCAGTCCCAATTTTAGCCTTCCTATCGGGTTCTTCTATGAGTATCTCTTTTAGTTCCTCCATGGGGGCTGGTCTTCCATGATCTTCTCTTGGGTCCTCATCTACTAGTAGGACCTCTGTTGTTTTCTTCCTCTTGCCTAGTGCAATCCTTGCACATTTCCTTTCTACCTTCTGGTTGCCTTTTACTTCCCCTATTCCTTGGTCTGTGGGGAATTTCATTTTCTGATGTAGTGTTGATGGTACCATACCCCACTTGTTGATTGTAGTGGTACCTAGGACCCCATTGTACTCCTCCATTTCTTCTGTAATGAAGAATGGGACATCAATCTTTAGCTGCCTCTGCCCTGTGCCCAGTGTCACAGGTAGTGTGACTGCCCCCAGTGGGTATGTTGGCTCTCCTGAAAATCCTACCAAGGGGGAGTAAACCTGTTTTATGCCACTTGGCCTTACTCCTAGTATGTTGAGGACCTTCTTGCTAATGATGTTGGGTGAGCTTCCACTGTCTATTAGGATTCTCCCAATGTCCATATCAGTGATCTTCATTGTTATGACCAGGGCATCCTTGTTGTCTGGTAACACATGCTCCATGTCTTTTCTTGAGAATTCTATTATGTCTTCTCTCTTTCCTTCTGTTTGTTTTTCTTTTGGCTTAGGAGCCCCTAACTCTGCCATATATGCTTCTCTAGCATTTGCTGACTCTCCTCCAGCTCCATAACCTCCATGGATGACATATACGCTTGCCATCTTGCTAGTGATAGCTAGGCTTTCTGTCCGAATCCCACAGACGGAGCCAAGTGTTAAGTTATGAGATCTAGGTCAACGGGGGGTCGGCTTTGATCTCACTCCTTACGGGGGATGTGTGCGATCCGGTGTTCCTGAGCTGCTCTGCCTTAGCTTATCTTCTTCTTTCCTTCCTTCCTTCCTTCCTTCCTTCCTTCCTTTGCTTCTTCTCTCCTTCTACCCTGCAGAAGGGGCAATACCAGACACAGAGGGGGGGGGGGTGGTGCCTGGTGAACCCTCTCCGATGCCTAAGTCAGTATTTTTCTAGAGAGATAAAGCTAGAGAGATGTCAGAGCTAAAATGTCCAAATGGCCAAGATTCCCAAATGAGTTGTGAAGGTGGGGTATTTATAGGCAACGGTGTCATTAAGGTAGCTTAATGACATCGTTAGCCTTTAAACACAATTAATTAACCTTTAAGCACATAATTAAGACCTTAGGATTCGGAGGAGGTAGGCGGAGTGGACCGAGCGTGGGAGTCCGAAAGTGGTGTCGGGGCCCTTGGGGGGGGAGAAATCCGACCCCCAAGGGTAGGGGTTGGGTGAGGACACCCAACCCCCCCTAGGGAGGGTGGGGTTGGCCAACCCCATCCCTCCTAGGAGGGATCGGGTTGGCCGACCCGATCTCTCCTAGGAGAGATCGGGTTGGTCCACCCGATCTCTCCTAAGGGAGATCGGGTCGGCTGACCCGATCTCCCCTAGGGGAGATCGGGTGTGGCCACCCAACCTCACCTAGGTGAGTTCGCCCCGGCCGGACGGGCACTTCGGCCCCGTCCGAGCCGTCGATGTTCTCGCGAAGTGTCCGGGTTGAAGTTTCGATTTACAATCATAAATGTGACGATAAAAATATAACGGTTCGGAAGTCAACGGGTTCAAATTGGGCGTATATCCATCACGTTCCTTTGAGGTTATTGAGGTGGATGCCCCCGAGGATGTTGAGGCGACTACCTTCTGGGATGTTGTGGCTGATATTCACCAGTATGAATTAGTATTTGATGATGATGATGATGAGTTGAGTATAGTGGTGGGGGCTTCTCTGGATGAGGTTGTAGCCGATGCATGCAGTGAAGCTGATGTTGTCGATGTTCCTGACGTGGCGTCGGATTGATCATTGGTTTCATATTGAACCTTTGTATACAGTTTTAGTTCCCTGTGTTGGGTTGATGTTGCATTTGGTGTGCTTTCATGCAATGTGGTGTGGACTATAGAGTAGAGTTAAGACTCGTCCTCTTGTTGGATGTAGCATCCTTAGTTGTTTTTAGGAGACGTATGTTCCTGCATTGGGCGCCCCTCTTGGTTATACCACGGCATGGCGAAATGGATATGTGTTAAACACACGCGTTGTTTGCTTGCCGTATTTCATGGGTAGTAACGCACAAGACTTTAGAGCGACGCTTATCATTTATGGGTAGTAATGCGTAAGGCCCTTGTCCCGGCACTTGGCATTTATGAGTAGTAATGCAGAAGACCTTAGATTGACCCTTGGCATTTATGAGTAGTAATGCGCAAGACCCGCGCATACATGTGAACGTGTCGTCTCGACGAGGCGAGACCTTAGTTTTTACCTTTTCTTAGTCCACTCTAAGGCGACGTTGTCACAAGACGCTACTTGTTAGTTTTGTGCGTTTTTTCATCCGTTAGTTGGGAACACTCTGCCTAACGTGTTGCAAGGCGTTCTGTTGGCTAACCCAATTACTTGCCCGGCGATGCTAGTACACCTCCACTTTGTTTGTTAAAGGAACGTGACAGATGTCGTGTAATACGCCTTGTAGTTGATACTGTCTTTTGGGCTATTCCAAAGCGACGTTGTAGCAAGACACGACTTGCCAATTTTGAAAGTGTTTTGATCCGCTACTTGGCTAGTCCTTGTACTGACCTTGCGATGCTACTACACCTCTACCTAATTATTCCAGGGGGCTGTACAAGTTCGCATTACACAATTTGTAGTTTATTCCGTCTCTTGGGCCATTCCAAGGAGACGTTGCGGCAAGACACTACTTGCTTAGTTGGAGTGTTTTGTTTCCGTTGTTTGTTCACGGACAAGATAACGTTTTACAAGACTCGACTTGTAGGTTTGGTGAGTTTTTCGCTGCGTTGTGCACGTTAGATTACGAGGAGTAATCACTAGAGATACTATAAACAAGGTACATGCTAGTAATATCAATTACGCAGTGGAAGTTTCACACATACCTTTAAGATGATTCGTAGACCCAAGATCTTCTCGATAGAGAGATCACGATCCTCCGGTCGGGACCCGTAGAGGTTCTTGTTAGAGAAGCCCTACGTGGTGCAGCTCCACAGCAAAGCCTCTGATCGATTATTGGCACAGGGTCAGATCTTCTGAGAGTTTGCTCGAAAGCAATTTGGCACACCTTCGGTGAGGTAAGGGTTCGGCCGAACTAGGTGTTTATGGGAGGAGGGTTTTTTCTCTCTAAAACTCTCTTGTGAGGGAATTATGATTAACCCTAAAATATTCCCTAACACCTCTTATTTATAGGAGTAAAGTGGAAAAAAATCCACTTTACCCTCACTATAAGTTTCGGCCGGTCATTAGTATAGGGAGGCCCAATTTTGGGCCTCTCATGTCAAATGGGATTTGGGTCTAGCCCAATTACCCTAATGTGACATTTACCCAAGTTCATTAGGTAAACTATACATATTATGGGCTACCAATTACGACGCCCATCACCTTATGCATACAGCTCCCACTCACCAAAATGGGAGGGTGCTTGTTAATGTATTTTTGTCCAAATCCGCATCAACATTTCTCCCCTTTGATCTGCTCCGTGCTTCCGAATAGTTCATACGAGGTTTTCCGTGCGACCGGCGGATACGACGAGCATCGTGCTTCTCATCTGTTTGGAGTGTTGTAGCGCCCGCGGAACGTTGATTCCCTTTTCTCTAATCAACCTGTTATAAACAACATTTATATATATTGTACCACGCTGTATCCTAGGTCAACTGTTAATTATCCATTTGCCCAGTTTCCACATAGGAATACTTTTCCAAGGCATCCGTACAAGTATTCACAACCTTCAACTAATATCTGATTGGTAACCACCTAGTGAATACAAGAGTCGGTGATTTACAGGTGAACTTGACCATCCCCATCGGTCATATCCTTAGTCAGACCCAACCGGTTTCCAAAGACGTGGTCACTGGGCCTTTTTGTTCAGCACTACGCTTGTACACCAGGAAGCGAGCATTGTGCCTGACCTTAGATATGAGTTCTGAGTCCGTGAGGATACTTTAGGTGCCTCTTCATAAGGCTCCTGGGATCAATCACACGCTCGAGGTGAAGAAGTTTGCGCCCGCCAAAATCACGAGGATTCCTTTCTAGCACAACCGAGCTGTGACCCCGTGGTCGAACGTAGCACGCGCAGTATGAAGCACGCGTTGATAGCATACCTGAACCTTTTGGGTTGAAAGGAAAGGGATATGTCAATCATGCTATCACAGATTCTCATCTGGCCCAGAATGTGGTTAACTGACGAATGAAGTTCATCACGGCGATATGCAAAACGAAGATCATGTCGAGTTACTTCGAAACTAGATAATCGTCTTGCTTAATCAGGTTTATTCCCTGACTCTTAGCCATTCTTGTTTGGTAGAGGCCTCCCTCCACCGCAAGACGACAGTACCTGTGTGACAAGGTAAGGCCCACATTCGACATAGTTTTGGCAGAGGATTGCGTCCTCTTACGACTTAGTTTATAGACCGTAAATCTTGATGTAATCAAAAAATTACGACGTCGATTGATCATAAACTCAGTTGCAATTATTTTGCTTACAAAATGTTACTTTATAATATCAAAACGTTATCACAGATACATTCCATTTCTAAACCCTACGCAATCCAAGCAGTTTTACATGCTTTTCGAATATCTCCCTGCGTAGTGGTTTAGTTAATGGGTCCATTACCAAGTTATTGGTGGACGAGTATTCCATAGTGATAATATTGTCTACCACCACAAATTTAGCATTAATTATTTCATATCAATGTGTTTGGTCCTACAATGGTACTTCGGATTCTTAACTGCCGCAATGGCTGCTTGACTATCAGATAAGACCTTCAAATGTTTATTCTTGACATCGCCACCAAGCAGCGTAGTTAGAAGCCTTTTAAGCCAGACCGCTTTCTGTGCATTCTTAGAGAGAGCTACGAATTCCGATTCCATCGTAGACAGCGCGACTCATATTTTCTTCTTGCTTGTCCATGAAATGGCGGCATTAGAAAAGGAGGAATACTCCTCTTGTGGTGGACTTATGATCATTCAGATCGCCACCACGGTCGGCGTCAATGAAATCGGTCAGTTCTAACTTCTTGCCCTCATAGAACAGTTCGTAGTTGGCAGTACCTTTTTAGATAACGAGTTACTCGTTTTATAGTCTTTAAATGTTGATGGCCAGGATCTGATAAGAAACATGCTACTAGGCCCACGGCGTAACAGATATCCGGACGGGTGCATTGCATGGCGTACATCAAACTACCAACCATGCTTAAATACTCTGCACCCTTCATATGTTCACGCTCTGCCAGGTTCTTGGAGCCGTCACGTTTTGAAAGTGCGCACCCAAACACCACCGGCGTTTCCACGGGTTTGGCATCCTGTAATTTGAATCTTTTCAACAGTTTGTTGATATAAGCTTCTTGAGACAGACACAATTTCTGGGTAGCCCGATCTCTAGAAATTTTAATGCCTAAGATATATGTGGCCTCTCCCATGTCTTTCATCTCAAATACAGATGCCAATCAGGACTTTGACTTATTCATAAAACTCATGTCGTTTACAGCAATAAGTATGTCGTTCACGCATAAGGTTAAGATGACATACGTAGACCTGGAGGTCTTATAATACACGCACTGATCCTTGTAAAAAACTCACAGATCCGTTTCCTACGATTTCCTCGTGGAATCTGCGATACCATTGCGGAGACGACTGTTAATGACTGTAGATTGACCTTTGGAGCTTGCAAACTTTACGTTCGTTACCAGGAGTAATGAAACCCTCTGGTTGCTCCATGTAGATATCTTCCTCCAGGTTTCCGAGGAGGAATTCAGTCTTAAATACCCACTTGGTGCAGTTCGAAATTGACACCTGCGACCAGGACCAAGAATGGTCCTTCACCGGGGTTTTATGCACAGGTGGTGAGTATGTTTCGTCAAAGTCCACTCCGTGAAGTTGAGTATAGCCTTTCGCAACAAGTCGAGCTTTGTATTGCTCGACCTTTTCCATCAGTGGTCAGCCTTCTTTCAGGACTCATCATATCCTTATGCCCATGTGGTTAGCAGGTAAATCAACTATAGACTTTAATGGCTTTCATTTAGGCGATCTCTCTAATTTATTATTTTCCTCCATTTCTCTACTTGAGGGCTTTCCAATGCATGCCAACAGTCGTTAGAGTGAGGTTATCACTCTTCCAGATGGGATACTTCTTTGGAGAAGTTCGATGCCTTTGACTTTCGTCTAGGCTTGATTATCCCGTCTTTGAGTCTTAACGTCTCTCCTACTCCGAATAATGCCTCTTATCTGAGCATTTCTTCCAATTGGGATCAATTCTCCCACTCGAGACGATGATTCTTATTGGAGCATTACTTCTATTGGGTACAAGGAAGTGCTTTAACCATAACCAACAACTTTCCTTATACGACTTCTCGGTCTCAGAATTTTACTTCCAAGATGAATTCCTTGATCACTAGGATCTGGAACCAAGTTTGTCGGATCACTCCCACTGGGAACAATGGGTAGTATAGGTAGTTGTGGCATCCCCGGTTTAGCATTACGATAATCAAGTTCTACTTGATTCGTCCAAACAGCAACAGTGATTACTTGTGGTAGGTGTTTAGACCTCCCACTGGATTTATTATGAAAATGTTCCCATTATCATTTACCATGTCATTCACTTGAGTCTTTGGTTCAAATCTCTCCCACTCGAATTAAGTGGGACCTGATGTCAGTAATATCCTCTTCCGTCTGATCAAGACTCGTTGTCTGAAACCGTCAATGTATCGGAAAATTCGTCCTCAAGTATGTAATGTCTCATGTTCGACCACGACACCATGTCTATTAGATGTAAACAGATATTTTCAAAGAGTAGTGAACATACTCTTGTCATAAATATCTGTTTAATGCGCAAATTAATGCTACATGGTGATATGATGTAACTCATTATCACACTTTAGCTATCATGGCGACGTGTCTTACCGGTTACAATAGAACATAGTTTTACATTAATGTGAATCACTTCCTATCATTCCTTAGGGAACGTCTGGCGAAGTGACTCTAACACTATGTTTATAAACTATGCCTTTAGAAGTGCGTCATTTGATTTGAATGCTTAGCCTGTCTTATCGTTCAAGGTTTACGGAAGGAAAATCGTTTAACCGACTTCATCCTTCTTCGTTTGCAAACTTATATCAGAGATTTTACCCATCTCCGAACTGAGCATTTCAGGTTTTCACCTTATCCGTCAGTTGATACTTTTACAAGGTCGTGGTAGCTTCCGAAGCCTACTTCTTACAAATGTAAATGGTATCAATAAGTTGTTTCCAAGGGAATGCAAGCGAAAATTCAGCACATCATCATTCAGACACTTCATCATTAAATTCGTATTTTGAAACGATGTGTTCCATCTATCGAGGTCCACTTGCGCGTAGCGGTTTTCACCGAAGTTTTAATCCATGGTTAAATCGTTTTATTTCTGAATTTAATTTAATTTAATCCAATCGGTTTCGCACATGATCATCATTACAGATTATTTCATTCAATGGAGTACTATAAAATAAGAAATACTAAATCTTTCGATCTAGCTATGCAATTGATGTGTATGTTCAGTTCAGTTTCCCGATTGAGATGACAAAGTACGTGTATCGTTTCATTTTATTCGACCATTTTTACCTGGCTGAAATTTCGTTTCGGATCGATCCCTCTTAAACAGGTCGATTAATTTGACAAGTAGATCACATTTCGAATCGTACGGAAACCACTTTATTCAATAAATCTGAATCTCGAAATAACCAAAATTTTGGTAACTCAAACGAACGATAAATGACAATGGTAGGGTTCTTGATCTGAAGAACGCGTATTTGATCCATGATTGTCACATAGATAGTCGAGAACTTTAAGTCATGTTGAACATCACACTTGGGTAATTCACGAGTGAATTACATCAAATGATCTGTGTCTGTATATAACGTTTTACAGCTTCATACACATGACCTACGTGGCGTACTAGAGACGCACTTTATCAATATGGTTTAACCCAACGGATTATTATAAAGCTTGGAGGATTTAGATTGAATATGAAATGTATTGATCAACCAAAATCATGTGTTACAATGTATAGAACTAGTATATATACTAGTAAGAAGATCTAACTAACTAAACTAACTTAGTTCACAAGCTAAGCTAATCTAGTGATCTAGTATGCACAAGGATATATTGTATGTGGAAAGCTATACATTCCTATATGCTCCCATATTTTTCTTCTCCTTTCTTTTCATGAAACACATCCTTGATTCCATAAAGCTTGAGAAGGGCAATATGTTGCTTCTTGACAAGTGCCTTGGTGAGCAAGTCTGCCAATTGGTCCCGAGAAGCAACATGTTTAGCTGAAATTTGCCCTGATTGAATGTGATGCCTAGTGAAATGACAATCTAACTCAATGTGTTTTGTGCGTTCATGAAACATAGGGTTCTTAGCAATCTTCACAGCTGATTCACTATCTGTGAAGATGGGTATGGGTAATTGCAAATGCATCCCAAGTTCCTTCAATAGTCTAGCAACCCAAAGAGCTTCTTGTATGGCCACCCTTAAGCATCTATATTCAGCCTCTGCACTGGAAAGAGAAATTGTGTCTTGCTTCTTTACTTTCCAACCCACCATAGCTCCTCCAAGCCTTACACAATAAGCACATACTGACTTCCTACTAAAAGGACAAGCTGCCCAATCTGAATCACAGTATAGACTCAAGTCAAGGGCATTATTTGAAGGATAAAGCAAACCCTGGCCAGGACTTCCTTTGATGTATTTAATGATCCTCATGGCTGCATCATGATGAGACTTCTTAGGTTTATCAACAAATTGACTTATCCTTTGAACTGAGAAGCTAATGTCTGGCCTAGTCATGGTCAAGTAAAGAAGTTTGCCCACCAATCTTCTAAAAGCAGTGGCATCCTCCAAGAGCAAATCATCAGAAGAAGTCTTTGTAGCCTCATCATACTCACAAGTAGTGAGTTTGAGGTTGAACTCCATAGGAGTCTCAGTTGGCCTAGCAGCTCCCAATCCAGCCTCTTCAATGAGCTCAAGCGCATACTTCCTTTGATTGATGACCAAACCCTCCTTAGACCTAGCAATTTCCAAACCCAAGAAATATCTCAAGTTGCCCAAATCTTTGAGCTTGAAATGGGATTTGAGAGTGGACTTCAATTGGTCAATCATACAGGTATTTGAACCTGTGATGAGTAAGTCATCCACATAAATGAGGAGAAATACTCTATCCTTGCCATTTACCTTGGTGAACAAGGAATGATCAGAAGCACTTTGAGTATATCCATTATTCAACAAGGTATTGGTGAGTTTGATGTTCCATTGCCTAGAAGCTTGTTTCAACCCATAAAGAGACTTTAAAAGCTTGCATACACGCCTTGGAGAGCCTAGATCAGATTTTGTAGAATCAAAGCCTTGTGGAATATCCATATAGACCTCCTCATGCAAGTCACCCTGAAGGAAAGCATTGTTCACATCCATGTGAAACAAGCCCCAAGAATATGAGGCTGCCATTGCCAAAACAATCCTTACAGTTGTCATTTTCACCACAGGGGAAAAGGTTTCATTGAAGTCAGTCCCTTCTACTTGAGTGAAGCCTTTAGCAACCAGCCTTGCTTTGTATCTCTCAATAGAACCATCAGAATTGTACTTCACCCTAAACACCCATTTACAACCAATAGATGACTTACCATGAGGCAGATCCACAATCCTCCATGTGTTGTTATCTTGCAAAGCTTTGATCTCATCCTTCATTGCCACCACCCAATTTGAATCCTTGACTGCTTGCTTGTAAGTAGAAGGCTCCCTAACTTTGTCAATGGAGGCCAAGAAGCAAGTAAAGTTAGGATTCAGATGATCATATGAGATATACTTCTCTAAACCAAATACAGCATTGGAAGTAGAAGCTCCTCTAAGTTGAGCAATCCTTGCACTCCTTCTTAATGTTGGGATTTGTGGAGGCATGACTTCAACCATTGGTGGCTGAGAAGGTGGCTGAGGAGGTTGCTGAGGAGCAATGAATTCATCAAGAATAGGTGGAGAAACCAAAGGAGCTCTATCAAGAGAGCTTTGATCATTAGAAGAAGACTCTTCAATCAATAACTTGGACTCCAAGCAAGTAGGCAACAGAGATCTCAGCTCTGCTTTAGACATGCCAAATGGAAAGATGTGCTCATGGAAAGCAACATCTCTTGATACATGGAAAGTTGAATTAGATATCTTCATCACAAGATAACCTTTTTGTGAAGTGGAATATCCCATTAGAATGCAAGGCTCAGCTCTTGAACCAAATTTATCCAAGTTGTTCAAGTTGGTGGCAAAACACAGACATCCAATGATTCTTAGATGGTTGATGGAAGGTTGCTTGCCATATAACACCTCCATTGGAGATTTGAATTGCAAAGAGGATGAAGGTATGCGATTGATCAAGTAACAAGCAGTGAGCACACAATAACCCCAATAGTTGATTGGCATAGAAGCATGAAAATGCAATGCCCTTGCTATATTCAAAATTTGTCTATGCTTGCGCTCCACTCTTCCATTCTGCTGAGGAGTGTAAGGACAACTAGTTTGGTGTTGAATTCCCAAAAGAAGGAAATGATCCTTGCAAATGGAATTGATGAACTCAGATCCATTGTCACTCCTAGCAATCTTGACCATAGTCCCAAACTGGTTCTGAACCATCAATAAAAAACTTTGGATGTGGATGAAAGTATCACTCTTATGCTTCATCAAGAAAACCCAAGTAGCCCTTGAGAAGTCATCCACAATTGTAAGGAAATATTGGTAGCCTTTGATGGTTGGAACTTTGTATGGACCCCAAAGATCCAAATGTATTAAGGCAAAAGGAGTAGAGGCATGTGATTGACTAATAGGAAATGATAATCTGGTTTGCTTGGCCAAAGGACAGATGGTACATTGTTTGACACAACTTCTAGAAGAATCACTTAAACACAACACATTATTCAAATGACTCAAATGTGTAGCTGAAATGTGTCCCAAACGCCTATGCCAGGTCCAAGCATTCTCCTTATTTGTTTTAGAAATGGTATGAGCTGCCACCACCTTGCTTGAGCTTGAAGGTACTGAATCCCTGAGTGTATAAAGCCCCTTAGATCTCTCACCAATCACCATTGGCTTCCCAACATGGCCCTGAATCAACACATTGGCAAAAGTGAATATAACTTTGCAATTCAATTGAGTTGGGAGTTTAGACACTGAGATCAAGTTGAACTTGAAATCAGGCACATAGAGGATGTCATCCAAGGTGAAACCAGAAGAGAAGGAGCAGCTCCCAATATGAGTAATCCTACATTTGTTACCATTAGGCAAATGAACAAATTGATGATTGGAATCAGTCTTTCTCAAGTTGTGTAGCCAGCTCAAATGATGAGTGATGTGGTTTGTAGCACCTGAGTCTACAATCCATATCATAGAAGAAGATGGATTGGATATACCTGCCATGTTCACACGTACAAGCTCATCTTCTTCATTAGAAAGAGGCTCAAAATCATCTTGAATTGCCACATGTTGAACCCTTCTATCCAAACCAGTGTGCAAAATCCTTTTCTCACATGTCCCATGAAAAATCCTCTTATCCCCAGCAGCTACATGCTCAACCAAGTTAGATTGAGGACTCTCATCAATGCTAACATTAGCTGAATTCCATGGACGTTTCAAAGCAGAAGAAGGTGCAAGTTGTGGATGCTTCTTCCAACATGTCTCCACTTTGTGCCCCATCTTGCCACAATCCAATTAGACTTATCAATCTTGCCTGTTTTCCCAGTTGAAGCATTAGAAGCCCCATTGAAACCTCCATAAGATGAAATCCCTCCATTGGAATTGTAGTTTCTTGGAAAAGAAGCATTAGGCCTTGAACCATTACCTCCATTGCCTGAGCCATTGCCATTGCCATAGTTAGGACCCCTTGAATTGAGGAAGTTCCTTTGAGAGTATAAAGCAGTAGCTTCTCCCATATCCCCTATTGAACCAGAAATTGCACGTTGACTCTCTTCTTGCAACAACACAGAGAAAGCCACACTTAATGAAGGGAGTGGTTGCCTCATCAATAAGCTACTTCTTACATGAGCAAATGATTCATTCAGTCCCAAGAGGAAAGCAATCAGTCTTTGTTTCTCCTTATGTTCATTGATAATCTTGCTATCAGCTGAGCACTCAAGCCTCAAATCATCAATAGAACCCAACGCATCCCACAACTGCTTCATTTTCCCAAAATACTCAGTGATTGAAAGAGCACCTTGTGAACATTGGTATATTTCTCTTGTGAGCTGGAAGATTTGTGTACCATCAACTTTATCAAACATTTCTTTAAGATCATTCCAAATAGACAAAGCTGTGTTGTTGTAAACCAAACCATTGACCAGCTCCTTAGCAACTGTGTTCCTAAGCCACGCCTTAACAATGGCATTGGCCCTATCCCATCTCACATGTTGTGCCACAGGGACACTCAATCTTGAGAAGCTGCCATCAATAAAACCAATCTTGTTCTTGACAAGAAGTCCTTCCTTGATAGCTGTACTCCAGGCATGGTAGTTGCTGGAACCTTGGAGCTGAAATGGAATCAACAACAAGCCAGTGGTGTCCGATGGATGTAAATAGAGAGGATCCTCAATGGTGTTATCAGCCATAATCCAGCACCAATTCCACTGATATTAAGATTCAAATAGATTTGAATTGCAAGAAAATCCAGCAAACTATCAACCACAGCCACACAATTCCAACGGAAATGGCCAAAAGAGTACAACTATGCAAGCTGGACAATAGGACAAAAGATGCCAGCCAAATCCAGCAATACGCAACTATCCAGATCAAAAGAATGCAGCAATCCAATCCAGAAGTGCTCAGAATTGAATCAAGATCACGAAATCCATAATCGTAATCAAGAAAACTGGCTAAGTAAGCACAATTTGAACCAAAACTTGTAGATGAAGCAAATGCGATGAAGAAACTTGGCCGGAAAGCAACTAGCAATGCTACGCAGAATTGATCCAAAAACAACTTCAATTGAGCTGAGAATCAACTCAGTTCATGATCCAAGAGACTTACTAAGAGTCGAAATCAAGCGGAATCAAGAATAGAAGCACAAATCCAAGCTGAAATCGAAGAATCGAAGCCAAAGATCCACCGGAAACCAGCTGAATCCAGGTTGCTTGATCGCCAAGAAACGTAGCAGCTCTGATACCATATAAAGCTTGGAGGATTTAGATTGAATATGAAATGTATTGATCAACCAAAATCATGTGTTACAATGTATAGAACTAGTATATATACTAGTAAGAAGATCTAACTAACTAAACTAACTTAGTTCACAAGCTAAGCTAATCTAGTGATCTAGTATGCACAAGGATATATTGTATGTGGAAAGCTATACATTCCTATAATTATCGTATAAGACCTTTATGGTCCAGTTCTCTCTATAATATGCGGATCATGGTTGATTTCTTTCGAACCCAGTATGGTGAGCAGAGAAGGTTTTCCTTTTACTGCTGTGGTTACTATACTTGATTAGGCTCAAGGTCATTGAGTCCTGTCAATATCAGACAACCATATACATCTTTTCTATGTTGACCTTTCATTCTGAAGATCCGATGCGGGTTTTACGCCTTCATTAATGAAAAGAGTGAAGACCATCATGTTTAACAGAAACGTTTAGCTTTTGCATCCTTGCTTCCACCGAGGCGGATGCAAAGGGATACTCAGCTGCAACATTGCCTGGTTGTAATTGAAGTCCTATTCAAACTTCTTTACCAAGGTTGAACGTATCACCATATAAGCGTTGAAATCATCAAAGAACTTACTCCTATTTTTGGTGAAACAAATTGTTACATTCGTTTCGCATTGTCAAAATCATACAGACTACCATATTCATCTGTATTTGTCCTCTCCCCTGTTCGGAATCATAGAGAGTTCAACACGTACTCCTTTTATTCATCATGATTCATACCATCAAGATTGCGTGGAATATCGAATCACACTAAATTAACCAATTCATACTAACACATCGATATCAGGGAGACAATAACATTTTGAGAAAGAATTGCATACATCAGATATCTATTAGGATTGAATCCGACAAAAAATGATTCCTCAGTCATCTAAACCAACTGACCACCAGTAAACCGATGGAAGATGGCTGTGAAAGAGTTCACATTACCGCCGTTTTCAATGCAATAGATCAGTCTTTTAAAACAGTTTTAATCGCAAATTACTGGAACGGGATTTTTAAAATAAGCATACCCGATCTTGGCTTTCCCAATGCCCTTTTTATTTTGGAAAAATATTCCGATGAATTCACTCATGTATATATAATTCGACTATCCATGTAAATTATCTTACGCAAGTAACATTCATCAAACAAATCACACCCATGCTTACGCGTCATGCGTCTAATGTTCCGAGGAACTCATGCTTGCATATATAATTCTACTTCCATGTAAATTATCAAATGCAACTACATCCTCAACATTCTAGCATACGTGTCAAACATGAAAATTCCACAACAATCATACATATTTGGCGACTGGTTTTCGGTTTTAAAATAATTTTAAACATTAGGGGCTGATTTACAATTCATGCTTATATTCAATTACGCAACATTTTAGACATGAATCTTAGGCATTTACAACCATCACAGCATGTCTATCCTAGTGCGCATTCCATATATTTAAACAGGGCTCCGCCCACAACATGCAATGTCCAGCTAGCTTGACTATGTCAAGACAACATTTCTAATCATGCATTAATATATATTGAATAATAAAAAATTGCAATTCAACCCTCTAATTAATCCAGTCCCAAAAATATGTATCTCCGAGATCCATCCCCATAATCGAAACAAGGCATTAAGGTTAGCAACCCTATGAGCACTGTGTAGTCCATTTAGAGGTTAAAAAACATTTGGATTTTAAAACTTGACCACCCTATTTTATTTAATTGACGTGAATTTGGTTTGGAAAAACATTTCAGTTCAGTCTATTTTGGTTCGGTCTGGTCCGGTTCAGAAAATCCGGTTCGGCCCGGTCCGGCAAATCTAGTTCGGTTCTGTCCGGTAAATCCGGTTCGGTCTGAACCGGTCCAATAAAATAGGGTTTGGTTTGGTTCAACACTCAAAACCTGTTCGGTTAGATCCACTTAATTACCCCGGTTCGACCCGACCCGATTAGGTCGAACCGATTGAGAAAACCCCGTTCGATTTAAATCCGTCCCGGTTTAATATATTGGACCGGCCCAATAATTTAAATTTTAAAGGTTGGGCCGAAATGTTTACTTGTGGCCCAAGTAGGGTTTTAAAGTCCAAAAATAATTAACTTAGCCACCAAGTAACATTAATTATATAAAATATTATCCAATATTAAATATATATATATATATATATAATTTTTGACCATATTAAAACATAAATATATATTTATTGCCAAGATTCTATCTATAAGATTAAATCAATCAACAATATATATTTATATATATATATATATGTAAAAATCGGCTACTATATATATATATATATATATATATATATATATATATATATATATATATATATATATATTGTCAATACCTTAAATAGGGTTATAGATATACTGACAATATATTTTCTCAATCTTTTATGCAATAAAATCTATCGAGAACATCTTTAACCCTATTAAATATTTAGATATATTGATAGTGATATATATATATATATATTTTATATATTATTGTGAATCTATCATGATGTTCCCAATTATAGATATATTGTTACCTTAATTAAAAATTAAAATATGGTAACAATATGTGTGTGCCGAAATTTAGTTACTTGGTGACCAAGAAATTAAAAATTTTACCTTGAAAATCAATAAAATTTTCGGCACAAACACCAAATTAGGAACAAATAGTCAAATTTCAAGATCAAATTTTAATAAGATCTATAATCCAATATTTGATTTTGATAAATATTACGTTTTTCTTGAAAATCATGAACATAAAATTTACCAAGAACATCAAGAAAATTTCGGACCACCCTATACATAAATATTCGAAAATTTTAAAAAATTCCTCCTTTAAAATTTCGGTCCGAAAATTTAAAACTTTCGAGAACATCAATTTATCAAAATCATGAACTCCTAACACAGGCTCTGATACCACTGTTAGATTACGGGGAGTAATCATTACGGAAACTATAAACAAGGTACATGCTAGTAATATCAATTACGCAACGGAAGTTTCACACATACCATTAAGATGATCCGTAGACCCAAGATCTTCTCGATAGGGAGTTCACGATCCTCTGGTCGGGACCTGTAGAGGTTCTTGTTAGAGAAGCCCTACGTGGTGCAGCTCCACAGCAAAGCCTCTGATCGATTCTTGGCACAGGGACAGATCTCTAGAGAGTTTGCTCGAAAGCAATTTGGCACACCTTCGGTGAGGTAAGGATTCGGCCAAACTAGGTGTTTATGGGAGGAGGATTTTTTTTCATCTAAAACTCTCTTGTGAGGGAATTATGATTAACCCTACAATATTCCCTAACACCTCTTATTTATAGGAGGAGTAAAGTGGAAAAAAGTCACTTTACCCTCACTATAAGTTTCGGCCGGCCATTAATATCGGGAGGCCCAATTTTGGGCCTCTCTTGTCAATTGGGATTTGGGTCTAGCCCAATTACCCTAATGTGACATTTACCCAAGTTCATTAGGTAAACTATACATATTATGGACTACCAATTACGGCGCCCATCACCATATGCTTACGGTGCGTGGCTGCGATGGTAGGATATACTCCTACCGATATAGAAAGGTAGTACGTAATAATGAGCGCTACTTGAGGGTAGTAATAGGTTCTCATGGGTTTGCCCTCGTAAAGAGGATGTCGCACCATGTTTCATGGGGTTGCCCTGGTATAGAGGATCTCGCGCCATGTATTGTGAGGGTGAATCACGCCCAAGTGTTTAGTAATCTATACTGGGTGTCATTTTCCTCAGTAAGATGTCATGGGGTTGCCCTCGTATAAAGGATGCCGCGCCATGTAAATGTGTGGGGTTGCCCTCGTATAGAGGATGTCGCACCACGTAGTAAATGATTACCTCTTGGTTGAAAAATCCAAGGAATGGTTGTTGTAATCATGTGGTTGCCCCCGAGCGGGGATGTCGCGCCATGTTATTTGTAAGTAATCCTTAGAAAAATTTCCAGGATGTAGTTGTATAGAGTAGACATAATAGATGTCACATGATAGAGCGTATTGAGTGCTCGTTGTTGACGTCGAGTATTTACATGTTGGCGGTGTATGATATAGGCCGCTTGTTGTGTTTAGCGTAATAGCTTGTATTGTTGATGCAAGTTGTATGCATAGAGTCCACTACTTGGTATGATTCCTGAGTAGGGAGTATGTGAGAATAATGTACATTAACTTCATTAGATAATTGCAATGCTTGCAATATGATAGGGAATAGATGAAGTTCCATGGTCTCCTTCAATTAGTATATGTATTTAAACATTTTTTATGAATACTCCCTTTGGTTGACAACGCGTGTTAAGTGTGGAACTTTTCAAACGTTCCTAGCTGTATGTGTTCATTAATATATCGCTATTTGCATTCTTTAGTCGATGCGCGTAGTTGCCTCCATGTCGTGATGCACATATATGTGTGCGATCGCTACTTGGTGTTGCTCCCAAGATGAGATCCAAAATATGTGGTGAGTATTCAGTAAGATACTATGACGATGTCGTTCGGGATGTTCATGTAATCACTATTTGGTGTGATTCCTAAATAGTGTCCGATGTTTGAGTAGTATGCTCGACGGAGCGTCGTTAGTTGTCATTAACTTTGAGGCTTGCTGCGATGATGCAAGTAATATATATGCCACTTCTACTTGGCTTGGATGCCTAAGTAGAGTGTTCGTAGATAGAGAATTCCAGAGAGTGTTGTATACAACCTTCACTTGGTGTTGATATCTTGGATTGAATCTGTATAAGATGTTGAGGTTTTTATCCTCGTATGTGGCTTCCTCTTAGGAAGAGTGGTGTTGCGTGTTCGCGTGCTTGCGTGTTCGCGTGACCTTTCCTTTATGAACTTCTTCCCAATAGTTTGGTGGGGTGACAAGCATTTGATCGTTCGGTGCCCCCAAGTCACTTGGCAGTCACACCATTTATCTTTTCTCGGGTGCGATGACTATCTCTTGTAAGTAGGATACCGCTAAACCCTTGTAATAGTCGTAGTTCACGACGTGCCCCCGTTCTTGCGACGAGTGTTGTACATTTACATTGGTGACTGTTGTGTGGCAACGCCCATTCTTGAGGAGGATTTGTAAATTCCCTCCCTCCTATTCCTTGCATACTGATGCAAGTGTATTTGTTGGTGGGATTGAGTAGGGGTAACTGTTCCCAGCTTGGATGCGTGTCTCGTTGTGGTGAGAAGCATTGGTACGCTTTGTGTTGAATTTGCGCGTTCTTATGAGTCTTCATGGTGTTGTACCTCCACCGTGGCTATGACTTGTATCTTAACTTCTTTTGAATTTGTGCTTGTGTTATGGATGTATACATGGTTGAGAAATGTCAAAATGACAAGGTCCCCCACTTTTCCTTTGTTGTTATCGGGTGTAGTGCTTATGTTACCTTTAACATTCGCATTAGGCCGCGCATGCCTGGGTAAGTGCGTGTAAGCATATGTACGTGCGCGTAGGCACATGTAGGTGCGCGGGATTGTCTTGGGATTATCCATCCGTGTTAGAGTCGCCTCCTTATAATTTGCTCGGTGAAGGATTTTGTAGGATATCGAAGATAACTATGTCGTTTTTTCCACGTGATGGGTTTGGCACAGATGTGCGTATAGCGCAGGAGTCGATATTGAATAACGTTCCGCACTTGTGATGGGGTTGTCCCTTGAATGGTGCCCCCCCTTTTTTTACCGCGATGCGATGTTTGAAAAGTTTGAACTTCTTCATGGAGGTGTAATCAGCGCATGCACCCGGTTGGGGATTGACGAGCAAATTAAGGATTTTGTGCGGTCGCGGCGTATTGAGCAGTTGTGTCGGAATAAGATGATGATAATTGTTCCGACTGCATGTTACCTTCCCTTAGTGGGGTTTGGAATCGTTGTCATTACTCGTTTCGTCTGTCAAGGGCGGTCTTGTCTACCTCATGTTTTGTGTCTGTCATGTTGCGTGTTGGTTGTTGCATCTTGTCCCTCTGGGGGTGTTGCTATGTCTGAATATGGATGCAGCTTGTTGAGGTAATGCGACTAAAGTCGTGCTTCTCCTTTGTGTTCGCATTTATTCCTATTATTCCTTATCATAAGTTATAAATTTGTAATGTATAAAAATAGTTATAACATTCAGTTTATAGTAAGGGGTTACTCTCTGTGTCCGTCTGAGAGCCCCTCGGTTTGAGGTCTCGTCAACCTTTTGTTGTATGTTTTCTTTGTGTTGATCGCCCATAGGTACGACCTGCAATTATGTTACTGTATATATATAGTTGTTACTATAAAGGATACGCTTGCGATGGGCATGCTAGCGGGCGTCTTGGGTATTCGCATTGGTGCTCCCACGATAAGGTCTGGACTATGTCGTTTTGTCAATGCCTTCAGTCGACGTTGATTTCCAGCGGTAACGATCCCTTCGCCGAGCCAGAGTGATCACGACACGTGAGAACTGTTGGTTGAATGTCGATGATTGATGGTAACAGGTGCTGCAACTGTGGCAGTGTTAGTGGTAATAGCAGCGATTGCTGCTGCCTTGGTGCAGACTGTTGTAGGGGTGGTGGTAGACACAGTCGCTATAGCGGTGGTTACGACGTTAGAGTACACGTAGTTCGGCATAGCGCTCTAGTGTTGGTCTTTGCATGTCTCTGTTCTAGACTATGCATCTGCTGTTGGGAAGCCTCTATGAATGTCAACGTTTGGATTGGTGCATCATCACGTTGGCGTTCTTGAGCATGTTGCATCTTCTATGACGCGTATGCTTCCCTTGCCTAACACCACCACGTATGAGGTATATGTTTTCCATATAGCTTTTGCTGGTAAACGAGAGCTTGTTCGTTCGAATCTCGCGGGCGACGCTAAAATGTTGGATGACTCTTCGCGGGTCGTTGACTCGAAATTTGTCGGGTCCTTGAATTGTTATGCAGTTACATTGACGGGCTGTTTCAGCTCGCGGATGTCCGATAATTAGGGTATTGGATTTTTGGCCTATCGGAGAGTCGGAGAGTTGGACTGTCGGGGAGTCAGAGTGTCGGACTGTCGGGGACTTGCAAGCCCTTAAAATGACTAAGTGTTGGAAAGTCTTGTAGTGTCTACGCGTGCGTGCACCTTGCATAGTAAGTGCATATACGCGCCTTGCAGAGGATGCACATATACGTGCCTTGCGGAGTATACATATGTGCATGCCTTGCAGTTTATGTGTGTATGCACACCTTGCGGTATGGACGTGTCTCGGGTCTTCGGTATGTCGGGTCTCTGCACATGTCCGAGTACGTCGTCTCTGTATGCTTGCACAAAGGGCAATATCGCACACCACGCAAGGGGGGGGGTGGAGTGCGATGAACCCTCTCTGATGCTTAAATTACACATCATAGAGAGAGAAAGCTAGAGAGAAGTCAGAGCTTCCGCATCAACTTAGTTGTGAAATGAATGATCAAGGCCCCTATTTATAGGAAACCTTGGAATCAGACCGGGTTATGAACGGTCCAACGTCGGTTTAATTGTGAAAATGTGAACCGGACGTGGACGAGCATGGAGTTGACGTCAGAGAGTCCGAAACGTTTTGTGTACGTGTATATAAGGGTTTACACGCGTTTATAGACGCAATCCAGGGGTCGGGATTGTTAGACAATCCGGACACCAATCCGGATTGCTTTACAATCCGGACGAGTCTTTCGCTAAGGGGTACACACGCGCCTACCCCGGGCTATTTTGAATTTACGGGTGATCGTTTTAAAACCGTTGGTGGGTTTGATGTGTAGGTGAAGTCCGAATAATATAAAACGAACCCGAATCTGACGTATACCCATCACATATATAGTTATATAAGCGTATGTACGTAACATAGACGTAAATGTTAACATGTATGCAAACATGGTATACACGTGTATGCGAGCAGACGCGCGATATGTAATGACATGGAATTAACGATGCGAAAATGGGAATATATATGCAATGATATGAGTGTAGATGTATGCTCAACAGGGTTGCGGTAACAGGCACGTGCCATGTATATGCAAACGTGCATATGTAAGTATGGATGTGTAAGCATGGGTGTATACTAAAGACTCATGAAAAGAGTTAGAGGAATTTAGGAGAGGTAAACGTTCACCCTCACACTATACAGAGGAGTGTGAGTTATGGAAGCATGTCCAGAGATTGCGGGGCGCCATGTATCTACCGCGTCGTTGACGAACGCCTCATAATGAGAGTATGTTCGTAACGTATATATCGAGAGACGAGGCCTTTGTCAGTATGGTATTTCCCTCGGAGTGGGAGCGTTTGTAGTAACGTGGCTGAGTATGCGCATGTATGAGCCGTATAGGCGCGTAGATCATATAGGTGTATGTAGGTGTCAGTTCGAATCATAGGCGCACTAGCCCCTTAGTTGCAAGGTGTTAGGCTTCCGACATGTTGTCGATGAATGTCCCCTGATAAACATGTGTTGGGTCGCGCGGACGCGCGTAGTGTTGGGTTGCGTACACGCGCGTAGTGCCATATAAGATGTATAAGTGTCCGGACGAGGCCCTTACTGACATAGAGTTGCCCCCGTATAGAGGATGGTTGCTATGTAGTAGTTTTGAACATATAAGTCCATAGTTGTGGAGTTGCCCCCGCAGTGGGGGTGTTCGCCATGTAGTTTTCTCGGACGCGGGGTGTTGACCCTTGTGCCGACTGCTACTTAGGTTTTCCAAAGTTGGGTGCATTCAGCGACTGTTACTTGATGTTTCCGAGGTAGGGAGAAGGCTAGAGGTCGACGAGGCGACGTACCCTTCCATGTCGTTGGTCAGAGGTCAGCGAGGCGACGTGCCTATCCATGCTGTTGCCGCTACCTGGTGTTTTCAAGGTAGAGTGCATCCTGCAACCACTACTTGGTTGATGTGACGCACATACATGAAAGTTGTTTGGTGATTTGTGGACATAATAGTCACTGAGAGGTGCGTGGACATGATAGCCTTTTAGTAGTGCGCGGACTTGATATCCGCTTCAAGAAATGTGGACATGATAGTCGCATAGAGATATGTGGACATGATAGCCACTTGGTGTATCCGTTAGGTGCTTTGTATGTGAGATGGTAGATCTTGCATTGAAATGTCGATGCGTGTGCGCGGTGCTGTGTTTAGGGTTTATACTTAGAATTTGGAAGCAAACCGTTATCCCTTGTCGACGTGTTAAATCATGCGCGCGCTGCGCCAGGTGTCTCCGTACTTAGTTTTTGAAGGGGAGGTGTAACTCCTCCTTCTTGGTGCGTTGACGCGCGCGTGCTGCGCTTTGCGTATCTATAATTAGCTTTCGAACGTGAGGGGTTGCTCCCCCTCTTATTGCGTTGACACGCGCGTGCTATACATTTGGTATGGTAGTCCTTGCGAATCTCGCAAACTGGCGATCTTAGAGTAACAGTGTTACACTATGACTTTTTACGACTTCCTGTTTGTAGGCCGTTCTTTTAATGTGACGAATCGCGTTGTTGCTGTTACGGACAACCCGTCTCGTTCCAAACACAAAAGTGCTGACTCCGCGTCCCTCGAGCGATCCTAAGCGGTCGAAATATGGCATTGGCGAGGTATCGAACGTTAAGGGCCAGGCTTGCGCGCCTGCTATGATTGCTCCCCGGTCGAGGGACCGGACCTTGGAGGAGAGGTCTCCTCGTTAAGTTGTGCAACTTTCCTTTATTTTCTTGCTATACTTTAATGTTTGGGCCTTCTTGTTTATCTTTGTGTGCGTTCATAGGTATTGCGCCCCTTGCTGCGCTCACCTGGGCTGACTTGGTTCGTTCTGCCAAGACGCTATCACTTGTAGGGAGTGGGCACCCTTTGCTTGTTGGGGGGGCACGTTTTGCCGAAGTTGCCAGCTTGACTACTCCCGAGGTGGGAGTGCGTGTGTTCCGGCAGGTTATTCCTCTGGTCGATTGAAGGGTTCGTCCCAGCAACCTGAGGATGCGCACTCGTATGCTGAGGGTATAACTTATTTTTCTTCCTTTGTGATTTAACTCACTGATAAGAAGAAGGCACTTTTGGAGAAGTGCGACATGGTATGTCGTGAGCTGGCGAGCGCAAAGGAGAAGACGCGCTTCTTGGATTCAAAGGTTGCTGACTAGGAGGCGGGGACCTTTATCTCGTCAAGTTCGAGTTGTTTTACTCGAGTCTTGTGTTGTTGCCCTTCATAAGAAGGGTGCTGAGGATAGCGAGGGGCGCATGGCCTTGCCTTGCAAGCTGTGGAGGAGAAGGCTTATGCAGCAGGCAGGGTTGATGGTGTGGTGGAGTACAAAGACTCGGAGTCCTATATGTTGATGGTGCTGACGATCTTTTGTACGACTCCATCGAGGGCTTTATTGAACATGTATATACTGTTGCCCCCGATTTCCGCTTTGATCAGTTGGGTGTATATGCCATGTTTGCCACTGGGCATGTGGTTGTATTGCATCTTAGAGACGGGATTGTTCCCCGTCTGTTGTGGCGGATGCCATCCAAATTTCTGAGGCGCCTGCCCTTGAGGTTATTGAGGCAGATGCCCCCGAGGACGTTGAGGCGACTGTCTCCTGAGATGTTGTGGTTGATATTCGTCAGTATGAATTAGTATTTGATGATGATGGTGAGTTGAGTATTGTGGTGGGGGCTCCTCTGGATGAGGTTGTAGCCAATGCATGCGGTGATGCTGATGTTGTCAGTGTTCCTGACGTGGCGTCTGGTTGATCGTTGGTTTCATATTGAACCTTTGTATATAGCTTTGGTTCCCCGTGTCGGGTTGAGGTTGCACTTGGGGTGTTGTCCCTTTGAACCCTTTATGCTTATGTTTTTATGATTTACATTGTCGTATGAGTCCTATCATGAATGGTTTAGTAATGCATGATAGCTTGGTAGTAATATTTCATACCTTTGTTTTCATGATTGTCCATGTGGTGTGGACTATTGAGTAGAGTTAGGACTCGTCCTCTGATTGGATGTAGCATCCGTAGTTCTAGTTAGGAGACATATGTCCTTACGTTGCTTGCCCCTCTAGGTTATACCAAGGCATGGCGTAATGAGGATGTGGAAAACACATGTATTGTATGCTTGCCGTATTTTATGGGTAGTGACGCTTGGCATTTATGGGTAGTAATGCACAAAGCCGTTGTCCTGGTACTTGGAATTTATGAGTAGTAATGCACAAGACCCACACTCGCATGTAAACATGTCGTCCCGACGAGGTGAGACCTTAGTTTTTACCGTCTCTTAGTCCACTCTAAGGTGACGTTGTCACAAGACGCTACTTGTTAGTTTGAGGTGTTTTTCCATCTGTTAGTTGAAAACACCCTGTGTAACGTTGTTGCAAGGCGATCTGTTGGCTAACCAATTACTTACCTTGCGATGCCAGTACGCCTCCACTTTGTTAGTCAAAGGGGCGTGACAGAGGTCCTGTAATACGCCTTGTAGTTTATACCGTCTTTTGGACCATTCCAAAGCGACGTTGTAACAAGACACGACTTGCCAATTTGGATGTGTTTTAGATCCACTACTTGGGTACCCCCATTATAGCGTTGAGGCGAGGTGTTCCTTGGCTAGTCCTTTTATTGACCTTGCGATGCTACTACACCTCTACCTGGTTATTCCAGGGGGCTGTACAAGTTCGCGTTACACGACTTGTAGTTTTTTCCGTCTCTTTGGCCATTCCAAGGCGACGTTTGTGGCAAGACACTACTTGCTTGGTTGAAGTGTTTATTTCCGTTATTCGTTCACGGGCGAGATAACGTTTTACAAGACTCGAATTGTTTGTTTGGTGAGTTTTTCGCTGCATTATGCGTGGTGGCGATGGTAGGATATGCTCCTACCGGCGTAGAAAGGTGGTACGTAATAATGAACGCTACTTGTGGGTAGTAGTAGGTTCTAAATAGGGCTTCCCTCGTAAAGAAGATGTCGCACCATGATTCATGGGGTTGCCCTCGTATAGAGGATGTCGCGCCATGTATTGTGGGGGTGAATCACGCCCAAGTGTTTAGAAATCTATACTGGGTGTCATTTTCCACAGTAAGATGTAAGGGGTTGCCCTCGTAAAGAGGATGTCGCGCCATGTAAATGTGTGGGGTTCTCTCGTATAGAGGATGTCGCACCACGTAATAGATGATCGCCTCTTGGTCGAAAAAACCAAGGAATTGTTGTTGTAATCATGGGGTTGCCCCCGAGTGGGGATGTTGTTGGATTACGGGGACGTAATACTACAGAATGCTAAACGTGTACTTGTAAGTAATCTAATTACGCGGCGGAATAATGTACACATACCTCAATATCTTTCCTGCCCAAGAACGTTGTGGAGTTCTGATCCTCCGGTCGGAACCCATACAAGTTCTTCGTGAGAAGAAGTCCTACGCGGTATAAGCTACACAGAAAATCCTCTGATCGATTCTTCAATGGGGACAGAACCTCGGACTGAATGCTCTGAAGCAATTTGGCACACCAATAGTGGTGTATTTTGGAGGTGACCCAAAGACCTCCTTATATAGTGGGGGAGGAGAAAATCCTCCCCCTTCCCTTCTAGGGTTTCGGCCGACTTATGTGGTGGGGGAGGCCCAATTTTGGGCCTCCCATGTCACATGGGAATTAGACCTGGCCCAATTAGCCCTAATGTGACATTTACCTAATTATCTTAGGTAACCACATACATTAACGGGCTACCAATTACGGCGCCATGTCACCATGCTAATAGCTCCCACTCACCGGAATGGGAGAGTGTCTGTTAATGTATTGTCATCCAATAGCATCAACATTTCAGTCTTCAGTTATTGTCTCCGTCTCCGAATAGTTCATACGAGGTTTGTCGTGCGACTGGCGGATACGACGGGCATCGTTCTACTCATCTATTAGGAGTATTGTAGCGCCCGTAGAACGTTGATTCCCTGTCGTAAATCAATCCTGTTAAAAAACAAAATATGAACCGCATTGTATCCTTGGTCAACTGATAATCCTCCAATTGCCCAATTTTCCACATAGGAATACTTCTCCAGGGCATCCGTACAAGTGTTCACAACCTTCAACTAATATCTGGTTGGTGGCCACCTTGTGAACACAAGAGTAGGTAAATTATAGATGAACATGACCATCCCTATAGCTTATACCCTTAGTCTAACTCAACCGGTTTCCAAGACGTGGTCACTTGGCTGTTTTCTTTGGCTCTACGCTCCCACGCCGGGAAGCGAACATTGAGCTAGACCTTAGGTATAAGTTCTGAGTCAGAGAGGATACTTTGGGTGCCTCTTCATAAGACACCCAGGATCAATCACACGCTCAAGGTGAAGAAGTATGCGCCCTTTGAATCACAAGGATACTAGCTAGCACAACTGAGCATGACCACGTGGTCAAACATGGCACGCGTAGTATAGCACACCTGGACAAGCCAGGGGTGGGATATGTCAATCATGCTATCGCAGAGTCTTTCATCTGGCCCTGAATGTGATTTTAATGATGGACAGAGTCCAACACGGCGATTTACAAAATGAAGATTAAGTCTTGCTATAAGCGTGACCAAGTTATCGTTTCGTTTAACCAGGTTTATCCCCCTGGTTCTTAGCCAATCTTGTTGTGGTAGAGGTCCCCCTCTCCTACAAGATGACTGTGCCTGTGTGACCAGGCAAGG
Organism: Clarkia xantiana subsp. parviflora; assembly: GCA_036873135.1. Taxonomy (NCBI): domain Eukaryota; kingdom Viridiplantae; phylum Streptophyta; class Magnoliopsida; order Myrtales; family Onagraceae; genus Clarkia; species Clarkia xantiana. The sequence continues at coordinate 22,151,461 of JAPTYO010000011.1, forward strand.
TTCACATCCGACATAATTTTGGTGGAAGAGTTTTACCTCTTCCTACGACTTAGTTTATAAACTGTAAAATCCGATGTTATTTATCATTATGACGTCGATAGATCATATACTCAATTTTCAATTCTTTTATTCAATCAAAATACCATTTCAAATGTCAAAATTCCATCACTCATACAAGCACTTATTAAGCCCAACGTAATCCAAGCAGTTTTACGTGCTTTTCGAAAATTTCTCTACGTAATGGCTTAGTTAATGGGTATGCGACCATATTGTCTGTGGACAAGTATTCTAAAGCGGTTATATTGTCTTCCATAACAGATTTGACATAATTTTATTTCACATCAATGTGTTTGGTCCGACTATGGTACTTTGGATTCTTAACTGCTGTAATGGCTGCCTGACTGTCGGAGTATACCTTTACAGGTTTGCTCTTCTTGTCAGTGCCAATTAATGCAGTAAGAAGCCTTTTCAGCCAGACTGCTTCTTGTGCGTTTTTAGAAAGGGCAACGAATTCTGATTCCACAGTGGAAAGCGCGACACATGATTGCTTCTTGCTTACCCATGATATGGCAGCATCAGCATGGAGGAAAACTCCCCCTGTGGTGGACTTACGATCGTCCGGATCGCCACCGTGGTCGATGTCACTATAACCAGTCAATTCGATTTGCCTGCCCTTATAGCACAGAACATAGTCGGCAGTACCTTTCAGATATCTTATAATTCGTTTTACGGCCTTTAAATGTTGATAGCCAGGATCTTATTGGAATCTTGCTACTAGGCCCACATCGTAACCGATGTTCGGCCGAGTACATAGCATGGCGTACATTAGACTTCCTACCATGCTTAGATACTCTGCATTCTTCATCTGTTCACGCTCCTGCTTGTTCTTCGGGCCATCACGCTTTAACAACGCGCACCCGAACACAACCGGCGTATCTACGGGTTTGGCATCGAGCATTCTGAGTCTTTTCAACAGTTTGTTGATATCTGATTCTTGAGACTGACACAACCTCCGGGCGGCACGATCTTAGGCAATTTTAATGCCTAAGATGTACGTGGCCTCTCCCATGTCTTTCATCTCAATTGATGATGCTAACCAGGACTTTGATTCGTTCATGAAACTCACATCGTTTGCAGCAATGCGTATGTCATCCACGTATAAGGTTATGATGACATACTTAGACCCTGATGTCTTGTTGTAAACGCAGGGATCCTCGTGAAGGTTCACAAATCCGTTTCCGACGATTTCCTCGTGGAATCTGCGATACCATTGCCGAGACGATTGTTTAAGACCGTAAATAGATCTTTTGGAGTTTGCAAACTTTACGTTCTTTGCCAGGAGTAATAAAAACCTATGGCTGCTCCATATAGATCTCTTCCTCCAGGTTTCCATGGAGAAATGTGGTCTTTAACATCCATTTGATGCAAGCTCGTGATCGAGGCTTGCAAAAAGGGCAAGGATGGCCCTAACTGTTGTGTAACGCACAGTTGGTGAGTATGTTTCATCAAAGTCCACTCCGTTAATTTGGGTATATCCTTTCGCAATCGTTCGAGTTTTGTACCACTCAAATTTTCCATTAGTAGTGAATTATAAAATTTCACTTTCTAGCTCTGTGGTTAGCAGGTAAATCAACTGAAGACCAAAACCGAATACGTTCTAATTTAGGCATTTTCATCATCCATTGTTTTCCTCCATTCCAACATTTGAGGTTCTTCCAATGCTTGCCGAACCGTCACTTGTTCGTGAACGAATGTCTCACTTGATGGGATACTTCTTAAAAGAAGTTTGTTGCCTTAGACTAAGTCTAGGCTCGATAATCTCATCTTAAGTCTGATCGTTACTCCCACTCGAAATAATGTTTCTTCTCGGAGAATTACTCTCACTTGGAACAACGACAGTGCTAGTACTTTGGTCTGCAACTTTCTTAGAATTACCTCTTGGTCTCAGGATTTTACCTCCGAGATTTATTCCTTGATCACTAGGATCTGGAATCAAGTTAGTCGTTTCCTCCCACAAGGAATAATGGGCAGTTGCGATGACTATTGGATTTTCATCCAATGGTTCAGCATTATGATTATTAGGTCCGACTTGATTCGCATTAACATTTAGTGATGATTATGTGAGGGGGAGTGAGCCCTCCCACTAGATTTATTCTGAGGACGTTTCCATCATCATTTACCATGCCATTCACTAATGCATTCACTAATGCTATATCATTCTCCCACTCGAAGTAAGTGGGACCTGAGAATCTCCGTTACCCCATTTAATTCGATCGGTACTTCATTTCGTTTCGTTCGACAAAGTATTGGAAATCCATCATCAAATTTCTATAATGTGTTATGTTCGACTACGTTACCATTAATCTAAGCTAATCTTAAACTTGTATTCTTTTAGAGTAGACCGTACTGTTGATAAATACATGTTTAATGTGCTAATTAATGCTGCTTTATGATAAGGTTTCACCCGTATCATTTCTTAGCTTTTAAGGTAACGCTCCAACCGATTTTAATGGAACATAGTGTTACATTAATATGAATCAACTTAATTTTGTCCTGTAGGAACAATTAATGTTAGATCCTAATTTAATGTAATTTTAGACTATGTTTCTTGAAGTATTTTAATAATATGATTGCTTAGCCAAACTTTTTGTTCAAGGCTTATAGTGGGAGAGTCATTTTACTGACTACTTCATTTCGTTTATTAACTCATCCAGAGATTTATCCATCTCATGGGCTATGCATTTAAGCTTACGCTTTAATGCTATAGTTGATTTTCTACTAAATCGTAGTAGCATTAAAGCATACATCTTGACTATAGTAGTCATCAATGAGTTATTTCCAAGGAATCATAAACGAAAAAATCAGCATTCATTTATTAATACACTTCATTATTAAATTTGTACTTTAAAACGATGTGTACCGTCTTTCGAGGTACACGCGCGTACAACGCATAAAATCAGTTTTATCCCGTGGTTTAAATCGTTTAATTTTCAACTTTAATTTGATCGTTTTTGAAAATTATCAATTATTACGTAAATAATCGATTTAAATGGAGTACCAATAAATAAGGATGAAATTAACGGTCGGTACGTTTTACGACTTTATGCAATCAATGGATGTATTAAAATGATGGTTCGTTATTCACGATCAAGAGGTAAGTGTTTTGATTTAATCCAATCGTCTTACTGATGGATTTTATGTTTTAGTTATTCATTCCGGATCGATCCCGTTAAACCGGGTCGATTACTTTTGATGAGTAGGCCAATTCATGAACTGAATGGTCACTACTTTATTCAATAATTCCGAATCATTATTAACTAAATTTAAACATATAAACAGGTAAATGGGGATTCTTAACAAAAATAATGACAAAGTTTCCGGATCAAAAACTACAGCCACGACAAAGAAAGTTATATAAGGCAGGTAGTCTTTAACCACGTTTGAGCAACCCACCTGAAAATAAATTCAAAACTGAATTATGTCAGATGTTTATGCATCAGATAAAACGTTTCACCGTTTTATGTATTGTGGTAAACGAGGTGTACCTTTTACAGTACATAAATCAACGGTGGTTGTCGCACCTGATTATCGTTTAGACCTTTTATTGTTAGGTTTATCCAAGCAATTCTGAAGTCCATCAAACCTGGCATCGGACAATTCGAGAAGTTTGAAGATCTTTTCATCTCTATGGTTGGCATCATATAAGTCAATTTCCGTTTTAATTGCTGTGATCAGACGTGTAAGTCTGTTATCATCAGCAAACCATGAAAGAGGAAACACCTCCATTACTTTCTGAATTCCTGCGCATTCATCGGCGTCGAGAACGGTTTTTATATCATTCTCCTTGCATAGAATTTCATGGTATGCGGCCATTAATTCTCTTGCTTCGGCTCCCTTTCCCTTCCCGTAACGAAGGTGTAAGGTGCACCAAAGATGCAATGCGCTCTTTTGAATAGTCATTTCCTCCGTTTCAGCTGTCAGATGCGAGCATATTATTTTTCGAGCTCTTTGATCCCTCCATAACTTGTCGTTATTATTGTATCTGTAAGGTGTCCCTCCCTCGTTTGTATGTATACGTTGACCTTTTGGATCGATACGATCCTCGACTCCCGCAGGTATCAGGTCACATTCAACACTAATTTTCCAATCATCATAATTAATATCATCCATTTTGCATATTTTCTTAAAACCATCTGATCGAGCCATTAGAACTATTACAATGACAATCATGCAAAGTTAGGAAGACTATAACATTTTGACAGAATTGCAAACACCGGATTATCTATTAAGATGGAATACGACTAATAGTGATCCTTCAGTCACTAAACCAAACCGACCGCCAGTAAACCGAGGGAAGGGGGTGTTGTGAAAGAGTTCACACTAATGTCGTCTTCAATCCAATAGATCAGTCTTTTGAAAACGACTATTGTTTTGCAAATTACCGGAAGGGGAATTTTCAAACATGTATACCCGCTCTTGGCTTTCCCATGGCCCTTTTTGATTTTTTAAAATTACCCGATAATTTACGTATGCATAATACTATATCACGCCATAAACATCGAACAAACCAAAACAACCTGCTTACGCGTCTAATGTTCCTTAGCATACATAATTCTACTTAAAGTAAATTACCACATGCTTTCATTCATGAACATTCAAGCATACGTGTCAAAACATGCAACTTTCGCATACATCATGCATAATTGGCGTCTGGTATTTTCAGTTTTTTAAAAACAAAACGTTTGGAAAATATTAGGGGCTGACTTGCAATTCATGCTTACAATCAATCATGTGAAATTTCTAGACATGTATTCTAGGCATTTTCAATCAGCATAGCATGTCTATCCTATTGCGCATACCATATATTTAAATCACAAAGCTCAATGCTCGCAATTTATATCCAGCTAGCTTGACAAAGTCAAGACGACAATTCTAATATATGTTGCAGAAAGTAAACAATTGCAATTCAGTCCACTAATTTAATCCAGTCCCAAAAATATGCATATCCGAGATCCATCCCCATAATCATAACCAGGTATTAGGGTTTTAACCGAAAACGTATTAAAACGTAAACCTTAAGAGCACTGTTTAGGTTAACTTTTAAAGTTTGAAAACATTTTAGATTTAAAATTTGACATCCTATTTTATTAAACATTTAAAATTTCCGAAAAATTTTAAAATTTTGTTCGGTCCAATTTAAAATCCGGTTTGGTCCGAGACAGTTCAATAAAATAAGATTGTGGTTCGGTTCATCACTCAAAACCGGTTCAGTTTAGATTCACTTAGTTACTTTGGTCCGACCCGACCCGACTAGGTCGACCTGATTAAGAAAAACCCGGATTGGTTTAACCCGTTCCGGTTTTGCAAATTGGACCGGCCCAATAAACCCATAGGGTTCGGCCGAAATATATCTTGTGGGCTAAGTAGGGTTTTAAAATCCACTAAAAACTTAACTTAGCCACCAAGAAATATTAATTATTTAAAATAATTTCAAATATTGCATATATATGTATATATTTCGGCACAATAATTAAATAACATATATATAAATATTGTCAAGATTTTATCTAGAAGATGTAAATCAATTAACAATATAAACATATATATCCATAATTTCGGCCACACACACACACACACACACACACACACACATATATATATATATATATATATTATTGTCAAATATATTTTTAGGGATTAAAATATATGTTGACAATATTTTTCTTAATCCTTTTAAGTAACTAAATCCTATCAATATATCTTTCTCCCTATATTTTAGCTAAATATATTGATAGTTTATATATTTTTAATATATAATGTGAATCTTTCCTTATCTTTCCAATTTATAGATATATTGTCTCCTTTTAATAAAATTAAAATATGGTAACAAATATATCCATATGCTAGGGCCGACCGAATTTTACTAACTTGCACCCCAAGAAATTAAAATTTTACCTAATAATTCACCCAGGGTTTCGACCATAACACCAATAATCGGAAAAATTGTCAAATTTTAAGATCAAACACTACTATGATCATGAATCCAAATATTGTTCTTGATAAAACTTATCGTGTTCTTGAAGATCATGAACATCAAACTCAAATTTAAACATGAATTTTCGGTTTTGATCTATAAAAACATGTAAATTCCGAATTTTAAGTTTTTAAAGATCAAACATATGAAATTTGTTTAAAAATTTCGGATTACTCATGGTGTTCATCATAAAAATTTCAGTTTTTTTATAAAATTTTCAAGAACATCAGTTATCAAAATTTTAAGAACTCCTAACACAAGCTCTGATACCACTGTTGGATTACGGGGACGTAATACTACGGAATGCTAAACGTGTACTTGTAAGTAATCTAATTACGCAGGGGAATAATGTACACATACCTCAATAGCTTTCCTGCCCAAGAACGTTGTGGAGGGAGTTCTGATCCTCCGGTCGGAACCCGTACAAGTTTCGTGAGAAAAAGTCCTACGCGGTATAAGCTCCACAAAAAATCCTCTGATCGATTCTTCAATGGGGACAGAACCTCAGACTGAATGCTCGGAAGCAATTTGGCACACCAGTAGTTGTGTTTATGGGGCCGGCCGAACTCACTATAGAGAGAAAGGGATTTCTCTCAAATCACAACTTAGGAGGAGTTGTGATCAAGGTGTATTTTTTAGGTGACCCCAAGATCTCCTTATATAGTGGGGGAGGAGAAAATCCTCCCCCTTCCCTTCTAAGTTTTCGGCCGACTTATGTGGTGGGGGAGGCCCAATTTTGGACCTCCCATGTCACATGGGAATTAGGTTTGGCCCAATTAGCCATAATGTGACATTTACCAAATTATCTTAGGTAACCACATATATTAACGGGCTACCAATTACGGCGCCACGTCACCATATGCTAACAGATGTCGCACCATGTTATTTGTAAGTAATCCTTAGAAAAATTTCCAGGATTTAGCTATGTAGAGTAGACATATTAGATGTCTTGCGAGAGACCGTATCTAGTACTCGTTGTTGACGTCAAGTGTTGACGTGTTAGTGGCGTATGATATAGGCCGCTTATTGTGTTTAGCGTAATAGCTTGTGTTGTAGATGCAAGTTGTATGCATGGTGTCCACTACATGGTATGATTCCAGACCAGGGAGTATGTGAGAGTAATGTACCTATGAGAATATATTAACTTCATTAGATAATTGCAATGTTTGCAATATGGTAGAGAATAGATGCAGTTCTAATGTCTTCTTCAAGTAGTATATGTATTTAATCTTGGGTTAAAGGTACTTTTCACACCACATGTCCGAATGTAGCTTTTAGTACCGTATGTTTTGTTTTGTATACTTTTGGTACCAAACGTTTGAAAAAATGTGACTTTTGGTACATCTGTTAGTTAGCCGTTAGTTTTGGTCGTTAAATGACATGTGCAAGTCACGTGACCGACCCTAAACTTTTTATTTTGTTATATTTAGTTCCTCAAATATATGCATAACTTTTATTTTGTTTAATTTAGTCATAAAATCTCAAAATCGAGATCCCAACTGACCTAGCCCCAATTGGGTTAATTGGACCCAATTGGGTCTAAATCAATTGGGTTTGATTGGTTCAATCAGCTTCGATTTTGAATTTATAGGACTTAATTAAACAACATAAAAGTTAGGAATATATTTGAGGGACTAAATTGAACAAAATCAAAAGTTTATGGTCGGTTATGTGACTTGCACATGTCATTTAACGGCCAAAACTAATGGCCAACTAACAGATGTACCAAAAGCCACGTTTTTTCAAACGTTTAGTACCAAAAGTATACAAAAGCAAACATCCAGTACTAAAAGCCACATTCGATCAAACATGTGTTGTGAAAAGTACCTTTAACCCTTTAATATTTTGTATGAATACTCCCTTTGGTTGACGACGCATGTTAATCATGGAACTTTTCAAATGTTCCTAGCTGTATGTGTTCGTTAATATATCGCTATTTGCGTTCTTTAGTCGATGCGCGTAGTTGCATCCATGTCTCGATGCGAATATACGTGTGCGATCGCTACTTGATGTTGCTCCCAAGGTGATATCCAATATATGTTGTGAGTATTTTGTAAGATACTGTGACGACATTGTTCGGGATTTACATGCGACCACTATTTGATGTGATTCCTAAATAGTGTCCGATGTTTGAGTAGAATGCTCTACTGAGCGTCGTGAGTTATCATTAACATGGAGGCTTGCTTTGATGATGCGAGTGATATATACGTCACTTCTACTTAGCTTGGATGCCTAAGTAGAGTGTTCGTAACTAGAGATTTCCAGAGAGTGTTGTATACAATCTCTACTTGGTGTTGTCTCCAAAGTAGGGTGTGCCTTTGTTACATCTCTTGTATCTGTACATAACCTGTCTCAAATTGTTTCGCATTGATTCGAGGTATATATTGGTTAGTAAGTAATATGGAGCTATAAGTCTCCTTTGTAAGGCTATGTCGCCTGTCATGCCGTCCAACTGGACTAAACTAGGCTGAACTATTCGATCCTCATATCAGGTTTGGCTAGTTCGTTCTGTTTAGTTTGTAATGTCAATATGACTGGATCAAACTATTCGCGACTAGTCTGTTCCGTTCAGCTTGCATTATGTTCTGACTAAATTAGACTATTCGAGGAAGGTATTGTTGGATCACGGTGGAACTCCGGTACGGATTTGGACGGCAATCCTAGCTCCTTTGCTCCACGCAATCCTGCAAGAGGGGATAGACCGGGCGGTGACCCAGAATCCCTCTCCGATGCTTAAATGAGTATTTCGTAGGACTGGCAAGTAATAGTCTCAAAGTGTATTGAACTCAACGTAAACCTTTCTGAGGTGATCTCCTGCCCTTTTATAGGCAAAGAGATGCCTCAGGTACCTGGCGAACCGTTAGGGGTGGTTAGCCCGTATCCCGCATATCTCGGACGTGATCTCGCGTATCTTAGCCATGCCCCGCGTATCTCGGCCACGTTCCGTGTATCTTAACCACGTTCCGCGTATCTCGGCCACGCCCCGCATATCTTGGCCTTATCCTCTGATAACGAGTCCCGACTCCCGTCGGGGACTCCAGAGTTATCTCGTTGTGTCACCGCTCGGGGCCCCTCGTCATCGTGACAGGGCCAATCATTCTCAGGGATTCATCATCGGGGCCTACTTAAAGGTTTCTCATCGGGAGCTTCTAGCTCAACCGTCGGGACCGACTCTGTCGGGACCTTGCTTCGTCGGGACTCCCTTCGTCGGGACCCTTCTCCTAGGTCATCTTGACCTTCATTTTGGGCCTGGTGGGCCTGTTTTCCGTTTCCTCGCCGTTAAAGGTCCTGACGGCTGTAGTCGAACCCATCATTTGCCCCCAAGACATGAGGGACTTTTAGTTCGTCGTGTCTTCCAACTCCCGATCTTCCAATACTAGAGTCGGGGATCTTTTCCTTAGTTCAGTTACTCAGTTTATCAGTCTTCTCCTCCACGTTTCCTCAGGGTTTTATAGATAACTTTTATATCCCAAGGGTCTCCTCGGTTTCCTAGTGCATTAAATGCAGTAGATAATGGAGTGACGTTTTCGGCCCACGTGCCTGATTTTTCGCACCTGTCCTTTTCTGAAAAGTGTTTTTCAGGCCGTTTCATCATTACACCCGTTGTCCTTCTGCACGTTTCATCTCAACGGTCCAGATTAAGACTCTTCGACTTCGACGACTCGGATCGAAGTGTCCTTTCAACCGTCTTCCTCGACTATAAAACCCTAGCCATGGTCACAATTTAATTTTTACCGTCTTCGAATTCTCAAAAGCTCTTCTGCGATTCCTCTACGATTCCAAGCTCTGTGATTTCAAAGGTCTTTGGAGTTTCTCCGATCACCTTTCCGGCGACGTTTCGCTCATCTCCTTCAATCTCTACTTCATCATGTCTGGTAAGGAATCCCTCTTCGTTGCTTGTTTCGTCTTTTCTTTTCTAATTTTCCAAGAGTCCCACTGTATTTTCTTGCCCTGGTTGCTTTTCAGACAGCGGTTCCAGCTCTGAGGGGAGAAAACCCTTTAATTTTGATTATGCTCCGAATGAGATTTCCAATACTGCTTATGATGCAGCTCTCCGAGAGGGTTGCATCACCATCACCCGGGAACCTCGTTTCCCGTATCCTCGGCATCGTCCCTCGAGTAACCCTGAGGTTACTCGTCCCCAGAAAGGGGAGGTATTTGTCTCTACGGGACAAATATCAGCGGGGATCAGGTTCCCCTTTTGCGGTAATCTGGTCGAGCTGTGCCATCATTACAGAACACACCCCACTACCTTTTCTCCCCATGCCATCCGCCTCTGGAATGCCTTTCAAGTCCTCTGTCTCCGACAGAAGTGGGTCTACAGCCTCCAACTCTTCAGAACCTTTTATGGGATGAAGTGCAATGAGGCGGGGGTTCGCGCCTTCTACCCTTGGATGCCTAAATGGAGTAAGCAGCAGCTTGCCCGATGTGGTTGGACCAATGACACCTGGAAGGTGGTCAAGGGTCGGGGACTCTTGGTTGATACAGGGTCCGACAACAGTAGCTGGAAGAAGAGCTACTTCTTTATCCGTCACTCCTCAATTCCCTGGCCTCGTTGGGAGGTGGCAGCGGACCCTCCGCCTGCTTTCCACACTTATGCTGACGAGGATTTCGAGACTCTCCAACTTATCCAGCTCTATCGGTGGGAGGAGTCTTACACTCCTCTCAACGCCAACTCACTCGTGGAGCGGGACCTGGTGCACGCCGGGATCCGACTCCTCGATATTGTTTCTGGGGGGCAGCTCTTCGACGGCCCTTCCAATATGGTTCCTTGGGTAAACTTCTAATTCTTTTTTGTTTACTGTTTGCAGCCAAGAAGGTATCTGTGCTGACCGATCTGTTCCTTAAGCAGGGGGAGACTGATGCTGTCCGCCCCTCACGGAAGAGGAAGTCCGCCAAGAAGGCTGCTGCTAGGTCGGGGTCTCCTTCAGCGGAGCAACCCAAGCGGAAGCGGGTGGATCTGGACCAGCTCTTTGATGTGCAGAACGCTGAAGAAGGTAAACAACTCCGACTTGCTATTAAATCATACAAGAGGATGGTCCCGTCAGATTTGATTTCCTCGACCAAGGAAGCCCGCATCGCTGACGTCAAAAGAATCCTTCGAGGCGAAACTCCCCGAGTCTTGAAGGCAGGCTACTATCATTATCGTGGGAAGGACCAATACGTCTCCCGACGTATCATTTGGTGTAAGAATCCCGATGAACTTCCTGACTACCTTTCTGAAGCTTCTCATCCTCCAGGTGTAGGTCGCTCGGGAGCTCCATCAGATGCTGCAGCTTCCGCAGACGCACCGCCTTCAGCGGGGGTGCCTTCCTCGGCTGGAGAGAAGGCTTCAACTGGCGAACAGTTTCGTCAGGTGGAAACTTTGGACTCTTCCGAGGAGACTGACGGGGGTGACCCCCCTCGTCAGCGTCGGAAGGCGGGGCAATCCCTCTTGAAACCAACCCCTCAGGGGCCGCCTCCTTCGTCCTCTCCGCAGCAGCGGCAGCTCTCGCCCATCCATGACTTCTCTCCTTCCCCTGTTCGGGCTGAGACGGAGGCCTGCCCTTCCACTCATCGTCCTCTTTCTCCTCTTGCTCTCGATGGGAACTTCTACAGGCCCTTCGATCCTTCACAATAGAATGCCCCCTGGACTCCTATCCAGACGCTTCAAGGAGTCCCGCTTACACAAGGGGAGCAGGATCGGGAGCTGGCCCTGCATCTGCTGTCAGGCGCGATCCTGCCTACTATGCGGTATCCGATTTTCCTTAATCGGACGCATATGCATCGGGAGGTCAGGGATATGGCCATGCGTCGTGTAGAGGTAGAACTTCGCTTCTTTCTTCTTGATGATAAATCGGGTCGTTTGTCCTTTAACATTTTTCCTTTTGATTGCAGGAGCTCGGGGACTTCAACCGCCTCATCGGGTATGTCATTGCCTATGATGAGTCCCGGGAGCGGGACCGAGGGGTCCGCGAGCAGCTTCAGGAGGATCTCAAGGCCTCCCAGTCTTCGCGGGGGAAGCTTGTCAAAGAGCAGGCTGTCCTCAATCAGAAGATTCGGGACCTCCAGCAGCAGATCGCGGACTTTGAGGGGCTCTTGAGGCAAGAGCGGCAGGAACGGGGGGCGGTTGTGGACAGGCTGACCCAGGAGAAGAAGGCTGCTGAGGACAAACTGGTCCTTGAGAAGAAGGCTTTGGAGGAGCTAATCGCGGGATTTCCTGCGCAGCTGGCCGAAGCGGAGGAAAAGGGCCGGGAGGACTATCGGAGGTCTGAGGGCTTCCAAGCTGATGCCATGAAGTTCTTTGGCGCGAAGGTGGAGAACACTCTCTTCAATGCGGTTGAGGAGCTCCACCTGGAGTACGGGGATGCTATCAACTTCGACAAGTCTCCTTCCCTCGCTCCCTTTGCGAATAAGTATTTTGTTCTTTCCGAGGAGAGTGATGGGGGGAGTACCCCCGTAATTGTCGAAGACGCTTCTGAACTTCCAAGTGCGGACGCCCCGATAGCCAATCCTCCCGAAGCCAATCCTGTGGATCCCTCTGCTACCGACTCCGCGGACCCAGCTGCTGCCAATGCTGCCGACAAGGACCAAGCTTGAATGTTTTTATCTCTTAGAGTCCTTGTATCTTCTTCTCTTGTGTCGTCGTCAGGCCCTTGAGCCCTTATCAATATCAGACTTCTTTAGTTCCGATCTTTTGTTGCACTTCTCCGAGTGACTTTACTTATACGCGCTTAAGTCGAAACTTCGATACTTAAGAAATTCTCGTACGTCCTTCCCGACGATTTAATAACTTGCACCACTTAAGGCGACTTAATATCGAGTGCATCACTTAAGACGACTTAATTACTACTTAGGATAAACCTAAAGATTGTGCACCACTCAAGGCGACTTAGTTCTTAGCAGTCGAAACCTCGACACTTAAGAAATTCTCGCACGTCTTTCCCGACGATTTAATAACTTGCACTACTTAAGGAGACTTAATTCCGCGCATCACTTAAGACGACTTTTTGGATACTTAGAATAAATCTAAGTATTGTGCACCACTTAAGGCGTCTTTTCTCGTGCATCACTTAAGACGACTTTCGGATACTTAGAATAAATCTAAGTATTGTGCACCACTTAAGGCGTCTTTTCTCGTGCATCATTTAAGACGACTTTCTGATACTTAGAATAAATCTAAGTATTGTGCACCACTTAAGGCGTCTTTTCTCGTGCATCACTTAAGACGACTTTCGGATACTTAGAATAAATCTAAGTATTGTGCACCACTTAAGGCGTCTTTTCTCGTGCACCACTGAAGGCGACTTTTACACTTAGCATAAATCTAAGGACAACTCTTTATTTGGAAGCAACCTCTTTATTTATTGACGACATAAGATTGGCTTACATCGAATTAAACGATAAACAGCATACACCACTTAAGGCGATTTTACATCGGGCACCACTTAAGGCGACTTTATCGGGCACCACTTAAGGCGACTTTCGTCAAGCATGGTGTTTCTTCAAGTGTTCGCCACTAAAAGAATGCTTTAACGTTCTGCCATCGAGGTCTTCCAACTTGTATGCGTTCGGAGCTGGCATCCCCACGACCTTATAAGGTCCTTCCCATTTTGGTGACATCTTGTTGATTCGATCCAAAAGGGTGAACTCGTTGCGACGCCAAACCAGCTCCCCGACAAAGAACTGTCGGGACTTCACTCGCCGATTGTAGTACCTGGCCGTCGCTAAACGCATTCAAGCTTGGACTTCATCGGCTTCCCGCCTCTTCTCTTCGAGTAGGTCCAAGTCTAGACGTCTTACTTCATCGTTCGTCAGGGGCTCGTAATATCTCATCCGATGGGACGCCACAGCTACCTCCACAGGGGCGACAGCTTCCGTGCCATAAACGAGGCCAAACAGAGTCTACCCTGTTGATCGTTTGGGTGTCGTTCTAACAGCCCAAAGCACATTTTCCAGTTCGTTCAGCCACTTGCCCTTCAAGGCGTATACCCTCTTCTTCAGGCCATCCATCACGATTTTGTTGGCTGACTCTACCTGGCCTTTAGTCTGAGCATGGCGTACGGAGGCGGTCCAATGCTCAATATTCAATTCTTCCAGATACTCCCTCACCTGAGAGCCGTTAAACGGTGGGCCATTGTCGCTGACCACCACCTTAGGAATCCCGTATCTGGACACGATATGGGTTTGGAGGAACTTGACGATCTGGTTCCCCGTTGTTCTGGCCAATGCCTTCGCCTCTATCCATTTCGAAAAGTAATCGATAGCTACAAGTAAATACTTACATTGTCCTTGTGCTTGTGGAAGAGGTCCCACCAAGTCGATGCCCCACTGCGCGAAGGGCCACGCGCTCTTGATGGACGTTAGATTAGCGGCCGGAGCCACGATACTCGGGGCGTACCTCTGGCACGCGTCGCATGATCGGACCAACGCCGTTGCTTCTTTGTTCATCGTGGACCAATAGTAGCCCAAGTTCAACACCTTCCTCATAATGGATCGGGCCCCTTCGTGACAAGCCGCGATCCCCTCATGCATTTCCTTCAGGATTCGACCGGTGTCGGGTTCTGCCATACACTTCAAGTACGGAGTCGAGAACCAGCCCTTCTTGTACAGCTGATTGTCCAGTATCACATAATTAGACGCGATCCGACATATCCTGTCTGCTGCTACCTTATCTTCGGGGACTGCCCCCGTAGTCAAATACGCGACTATCGGGGTCATCCAAGTGGGCTCTTCCTCCGATTTTGTCTCAATGGTGCACACCTGCGTTGGGTCGATGTTTGATAAGATCACCTTCTCCAGGAAGTGCACCTTCCGATTTTCTTCCAAGGGTGCCCCCAGGGCAAATTTGCTCAAGGCGTCTGCCTCTACGTTCTCCTCCCTCGGGATAGCCTCGATATCGAAGCTTTTGAAGCTCTCTTTCAGGGCTTGTACCTCTCGCAGATACTTTTTCATTATCGGACTCCTTGCTTCGTATCGCCCTTGAACCTGGTTCACGATTAACGTTGCGTCGCACTTCACTCTCAAGTGATCGATTCCAGTGCCCTTAGCAATTTTTAGACCCGTGATAAGAGCTTCATACTCCGCTTCGTTGTTTGTGGCCTTGAATGTTAAAGCCAAGGCGTATCGGAGCGGTTCACCTTCACCCGGTGGTATTAACAAGAAGCCCGCTCCTGATCCGTCTGAACTTGCGGAGCCATCCGTGTACATCTCCCATGTATTTTCCTTGTTTGGCTGTTCTGATTGCTCTGTCCTCTCTGGTTGTTCTTCTATCGGGACCTCCATGGTTGCCCCCTCTACAGGGCCCGCTTCTTCTAGATCGGGGGCTGTAGACTCTGCTATGAAATCTGCTAATGCCTGGCCCTTAATGGCTGTTCTCGGGGCGAAGTGTATGCGAAACTCGCTAAGCTCTACTGCCCATTTCACTAATCTCCCCGACGCATCCGGTCGGTTCAAAAAATGCTTCAAAGGTTGGTTCGTCAGCACAGTGATCTCGTGTGCGTGGAAATACGGTCTTAGCTTCCGAGCAGTAATAATCAACGCAAAGAGGTACTTCTCAACGGCGGGATAGTTCAATTAAGATTTGGAAAATGCCTTGCTTACATAATAGACGGGGACTTGATTACCCTCGACAATCTTTACTAACACAGAGCTAATGGCAAATTCAGAAACAGCCAAATAAAGGTAGAGCGGCTCGCCTGGAACCGGTTTCGCTAGCGGCGGGAGTGTGCGAAGGTGCTGCTTGAGTGCTTGGAACGCCTCTTCACATTTGGCGGTCCATTCGAATTTTTTATTGGCCCTTAAGACTTCAAAAAACGGCATTGATCGGTCGCTGTCTTTGGACAAAAAGCGATTCATTGCAGCTAGTCGGCCATTCAGCACTTGCACCTCCCGATGGTTTATCGGAGACTGCATCTCCTCGATTGCCCTCAGCTTCTCAGGGTTCACTTCAATTCCTCTTTGGCTCACCATGAAGCCCAAAAACTTCCCTGAGTGGACTCCGAAGGCGCATTTCGTCGGGTTCAAGCGAACTTGATGGAGCCTCATCCGCTCAAACGCCATGGTAAGGTTGTGCACGTGATCCTCGGCTTGTCGGGACTTCACCAGCATATCATCCACGTAAGCTTCCATGGTTGCCCCCAGCATATCTCCAAACAGTTTGTTCACCATCCGTTGGTAGGTTGCCCCGGCATTGATCAACCCGAAAGGCATGACATCGTAGTGATAGATGTCACTGTCTGCGTAGAACGCTGTGTGGGGGCGTCTTCCTTGGCCATCTTGATCTGGTTGTAGCCTGAATATGCATCCATGAAACTTAACAGCTCATGTCCTGATGTGGCATCCACCAGCTGGTCGATTCTCGGGAGTGGATAGCAGTCCTTTGGGCAAGCCTTGTTCAAGTCGCGGAAGTCCACACACATTCGCCATTTCCCGTTAGTCTTCTTCACCAGCACTGGGTTGGCAACCCAAGTCTGGAATCGGAGCTCCTTAATGAACCCAACATCGAGCAACCTGCCCACCTCTTGCTGGATCGCGATCTTCTTATCCGTGCCCATCAGACGCCTTTTCTGTGTGATAGGCTTGATCGCGGGGTCTATCTTCAGCTCGTGCACGATCACATCGGGGTTGATTCCTGGCATATCGCTGGGGGACCAGGCAAACAGCTCCTTGAACTCCTTCAACAATTCCACCAATTTCTGGGCTGTCTCCTCAGTCAGAGCAGACCCGATTTTTACCTTCCTCTGGGGTCCGTCGATCTCGACTTCTTTCAGATCTTCTACGGGGGCGGGACGCCCAAACTCTTCTCTGGGATCTGTGTCTGTCTGGAGGACAGTCATGGCCTCTCGCCTCCTCCTCCGGGTGGCATTAACATAGCATTTTCGGGAAGCCACCTGGTCGCCCTTGACCTCTCCGACTCCGTGGTCGGTCGGGAACTTCATCTTCTGGTGCACAATCGAGGCAACCGCCATCAGGGGATTAATGGTGGTTCTCCCGATAATCGCGTTGTAGGTCCCCGCGGAATCAACCACGACAAACTCCACGTTCCTCCTTTCTGATTTCCACCCACTACCAAACTCCACTGGTAAGGTGATTACTCCTAGCGGATAGGAGGTTGAGCCAGAGAACCCGACCATCGGGAAGTTTGCCTCCTTCAGATCTTTCTTTGTCTTCCCCATAGCCTCCAGCGCGTCCATGAATAGAATGTCGGAGGAGCTCCCTCCGTCGATTAGAATTCTCTTCATTTCGAACCCGTCTACATCCAAGGTTACCACCAAGGCATCGTCGTGCGGAGTCTCCACGCCTATGAGGTCTTCCGACGAGAAGGAGATTACCATCTCTTCTTTCAAGGTCCAAGATCGGGACCTCTTACCCAGTACCACCGCCGTAGGGATTCTAGAGGCATAGAACTCTCGGGCGGATGAGGTATCACCTCCAGTAGCAAATCCTCCATGAATCACGTTGATAACTCGTCTCTCCTTGCGAGCACCGGATGACTCTGGATCAGTCCTCTTCTTTTTCGGGGACCGATCGCGGGATCGGGAACGGGACCGCGATCGAGACCGAGAGCGGGATCGACACCGCTTGTCCCCGACGAATTCCTTGAGCTTCCCCTTTTGGATTAGCTTTTCAATCTCCTTCTTCAGTTCCCGACAGTGATTGGTGTCGTGACCATTTGCGCGATGAAATCTAAAGTAGCGATCCGTGCGGGATCCCAGGAATTCTCCATCTTTCTTCGGGGGGTACCTGGAGATACCTTGTCGTTCCATGACTGTCAGCACCTCCGCCATGGAGCGGTTGAGAGGAATGTCAAGGTCCTCCCGCTTATCTTTCCTTGAAGAAAGCCTATCGTCCCTCCGATCCGAACGGCCTCGATTCTTGCCACTGTCGGGTTTACCCTTTGACTTACGATCGTCGAAAGGTTTAACCGACTGCTTCCCTTTGTTCGACTTTGGAGGCTCCAGTTCTCCCGCCGCTATCTTTGACTCCTGGACATCGATCTGTCGTTTCACCCTCTTCTGTAATGCCTCCATATTCCACACAGCTTTCTCGGCTACGCTGTGCATCAAGTCGGAGCCATAGGGGGCTGTCAGGTTCCGAATGAAGGTACGAATGGTTTTGCCCTCTGAGATTTCCTCGTCTATCTCTGCTACACTGGCTGTGTACCGCTGGTAATAATGAGCCAGTGATTCGTCGGGCCTCTGCACCACCTGGGTCAGGGACCTCACGCTCTTCAATAAACGCCTCCGACCCTGGTACTGCTGAATGAATCGGTCGTGCATGTCTGCCCAGCAAGTGATGCAGCCTGGGGGCAGACTAAAGAACCAGGTTAGGGCTCTTTCTCCCAGTGTGTTCGGGAACAAGGTACACACTATGTCTTCACTTGGGGCTCTTCCCAGACACGCCATGAGGTGCTTCTGGACATGGCGAACTGGATCTCATTCGCCATCATACTCCTTTATCGTGGGGATGCCCAGCCCAGGCGGGGCTAGGGTGTCAATGAGTCGGGGGACGAAGGGATGAGTGGATCGATCCCTTAGCTCTGACACCAGCGGCTTCTGCTCTCCCATACAGATGTTCACGATCTTTACCACTTGGTCGGGAGTGATGGGACCATTCAGGGGAATGGTCCTGTGCTGTACTGGTCCTGTCCCATCAACCACGAACCTTTCCGGCTGACCGGTTGCCCTACCTCTGTCCTGGCCTCGGGGCGGGGCTTCCTGTGCATTCCGACCCTCTGTTGGCGGGGTTGCTTCCTCCAACGGGGGCATCTCCTCCTGCCTCCTCGCAGCCTCTCTTCGATCCAAGAGAGCCTCTACAGCCGCCAGAAACATGGGCATAGCTTCCGCCACGGCCCTCGTCAAGTCTGTAGCTGGGGGAGCCTCCTGCCCCCTATTGCCCTGGTGCTGAGGAGCAATATCTTCGGGATCTCCGTTGTGCCCCCCTGTCTGGGAGAGCTCAGCCGGGGGATGGTTCTGGTTTTCCTCCTGTTCTGGTACTGAATCCAGATTTGTTGCAGCGGGGTGGCGGGAACCACCGGACTGTCCCTGTCTTCTGTTCTTGCCAGCCGCCATTGATCGAGTAGAAGGCATATCAGCTTTTTGTTTGCTTCCCACAGACGGCGCCAATGTTGGATCACGGTGGAACTCCGGTACGGATTTGGACGGCAATCCTAGCTCCTTTGCTCCACGCAATCCTGCAAGAGGGGATAGACCGGGCGGTGACCCAGAATCCCTCTCCGATGCTTAAATGAGTATTTCGTAGGACTGGCAAGTAATAGTCTCAAAGTGTATTGAACTCAACGTAAACCTTTCTGAGGTGATCTCCTGCCCTTTTATAGGCAAAGAGATGCCTCAGGTACCTGGCGAACCGTTAGGGGTGGTTAGCCCGTATCCCGCATATCTCGGACGTGATCTCGCGTATCTTAGCCATGCCCCGCGTATCTCGGCCACGTTTCGTGTATCTTAACCACGTTCCGCGTATCTCGGCCACGCCCCGCATATCTTGGCCTTATCCTCTAATAACGAGTCCCGACTCCCGTCGGGGACTCCAGAGTTATCTCGTTGTGTCACCGCTCGGGGCCCCTCGTCATCGTGACAGGGCCAATCATTCTCAGGGATTCATCATCGGGGCCTACTTAAAGGCTTCTCATCGGGAGCTTCTAGCTCAACCGTCGGGACCGACTCTGTCGGGACCTTGCTTCGTCGGGACTCCCTTCGTCGGGACCCTTCTCCTAGGTCATCTTGACCTTCATTTTGGGCCTGGTGGGCCTGTTTGCCGTTTCCTCGCCGTTAAAGGTCCTGACGGCTGTAGTCGAACCCATCAGGTATCTTACCCGAGTAGTCTGTTCTATTCAGTTTAGTGTTTCGCATAGAGTTATTACCTCTTACTCGAGTTTCGACAATATGCCGGTTACCTGGACCTTTTTGAGTAGGATTGATTGCCTATTGAGGGTGATACCTGGTGTAGATATCTTGGAAGGGTGGTGTTGCGTGTTCGCGCACTCGCGTATTTGCGCGACCTTTCATTTCTGAACTTCTTCCAAATAGATAGGTGGGGTGACAAGCACTTGTTTGTTCAGTGCCCCCAATATGCTTGGCAGTCACACCATCTTTCTATGCTCAGGTGTGATGAGTATCTCTTGTAAGTAGGATACCGCTAAACCCTTGTAATAGTCGTAGTTCACGATGTGTCCCCGTTCTTGCGACGAGTGTTGGGCATTTCCCTTGGTGACTTCTGTGTGGCAGCGCCCATTCTTGAGGAGGATTTGTAAATTCCCTCCCTCTACTCCTTGCATTTTGATGCAACTGTATTTGTTGGATATCGGAGATAACTATGTCACTTTCTCCATGTGATGGGTTTGGCATAGATGTGCGTATAGCGCATGAGTCGATATTGAATAACGTTCCGCAGTAGTGATGGGGTTGTTCTCCTCTTATTTATTATTGCGACGCGATGTTAAGATCCTTTGAGTTCCTTCATAGAGGTGTGACCAGCGCATGCCCCCGGTTGGGGACTGGCGAGCAAATTAAGGATTTTGCGCGGTCGTGGCGTATTGAGCAGTTGTGTCGGAATCAGATGATGATAATTGTTCCGATTACATGTTTCCTTTCTTTAGTAGGGTTTGGAATCGTTGTCATTTCTTGCTTTGTCTGTCATGGGCGGTCTTGTATACCTCTTGTTTTGTGTATGTCCTGTTGCGCGTTGTTTCCGCGTTGGTTGTTGCACCTTGTCCCCCTGGGGGTGTTGCTATGTCTAGCGTTGGGTCCACTGTAGACATGTATGCACTTTGTATGTGCGCGCGTTTGCTAGCTTGTTGTTGGATTCAGCTTGTTGAGGTAATGTGACTAAAGTCGTGTCTTCCCCCTTTGTGTTCGCTTTTATTTCTATTTTTCCTTGTCATAAGATATAAATTTTTAATATATAGAAATAGTTATAATATTCAGTTTATAGTAAAGGGTTACTCCCTGTGTCAGTCGTGAGAACCCCTCGGTTTGAGGTCTCGTCAACCTTGTGTTGAATATATACTTGATTTTTGTTGATCGCCCATAGGTACGACCTACAGTTATGTTATTGTATATATATATAGTTGTTACTATATAAAGGATACGCTTGCGATAGGCATGCTAGCGGGCGTCTTGGGAATTCGCATTGGTGCCCCCACCATAAGGTCTGGACTATGTCGTCTTGTCAATGCCTTCAATCGACGATGATTTCCAGCGGTAGCGATCCCTTCGCCGAGCCGGAGTAATCACGACACGTGAAAACTGTTGGTCGAACGTCGATGGTTGATGGTCATAGGTGCAGCAACTGTGGCAGTGTTACTGGTGATAGCAGCGATTGCTGCTGCCTTGGTGCACACTGTTGTAGGGGTGGCGGTAGACACAGCCTCTATAACGGTGGTTACGACGTCAGAGTAGCGCGACGTGGGTCGGCGTAGCACTCCAGTGTTGGTCTTTGCATGTCTCTGTTCTTAATTGTGTATCTCCTGTTGGAAAGCCTCTATGAATGTCAACGTTTGGATTGGTGCATCATCTTGTTGGTGTTCTTGAGCATGTTGCATCTTGTATAACGCGTATGATTCCCTTGCCTAACACCACCATGTATGACGTATATGTTTGCCATATAGCTGTTGCTGGTAAGCTTGAGCTTGTTCGCTCGAATCTTACAGACGGTGCCAAAATGTTGGATCCTGAATCTTCACGAGTCGTTGACTTGAAAGTCGTTGGGTCCTTGAAGTGTTGTGTAGTAGTGCTGACAGGTTATTTGAGCTCGCGGGTGTCCGGCAGTCGGGGTGTCGGATTGTCGGAGAGTCGGGCGGTCGGACGTCGGATTGTCGGAGACTTACAAGCCCTTGAAATGACTAAGTGTTTGATTATCTTGCAATGTCTGTGCATGCACGTGCGTTGTAGTATATGCGTATGCGCGTCTTGCGGAGTATGTGCGTATGCATGTCCTGCAGTATACGTGCATACGCGCACTGTTGGGACTCGGAGCCGACGACGTGTCGGGTCCCGGTATAGATGCGGGGATGTGTCTCGGGCCTTTAGTATGTCGGGTCTCCGCACATATCTGAGTATGTGCGTCTCCGTATACTTGCACAAAGGGCAATATCGCACACCATACGGAGGGGGGGGGTGGAGTGCGATGAACCCTCTCTGATGCTTAAATTAGACATCTTAGAGAGAGAAAGCTAGAGAGAGGTCAGAGCTCCCTTTGTCAACTTAGTTGTGAAATGGGTGAGGGGATTCCCTTAAATACGAGCTCCTAAACCCGAACGCGGTTTTGAATGGTCCGACACCGGTTTAGTGTAAAATATGAACTGGGCGTAGACGGGAGTAAAGCTGACATCGGGAAGGTCCGTACGTGTAGTGTGTACGGGAGTTCGCGCATCATCGAGAGGGAGGATCCGGACCACACCGGGGTATCCAGACAATCCGGTGTGGTCCGGGTTGTCGGGACAATCCGGAGGTCCGGATTGTGCAGCAATCCGGACGTAGATCCGGATTGTTTAACAATCCGGATGAGGTTTTTAGGTACGGAACGCGCACACGCGCGTCCCAAACCTTTTCTAAACTTGCGGGTAAATAATTTGAGGTCGTTGGTGGGTTTGACGTGTAAACGAAGTCCGAATAATGTAAAACGAACCCGAATCGGACGTATACCCATCAATTCATAACTTGGTTCAACCATTCAAATCATGCAGTATCTCAATTTGCACAAAATGCATAAATCAAAATGTATCAAACAGAAAGACAGAAATGTTCTAGAAAGTGAGGAAATATAGAGTTCAAAGATAAAAAATTCGCTCTTGCTTTATTCTGGGGATGTCCTCTTTATTTTCATGCTCCTTCCTCACCTTTGTTCTGTAATTCAAAAGTGGGATTGAATTACTCACCATGTTATAGGAATATAAAGAGAATATATGACTTACGTCACTGTTTCTCAGAACGTACATTTGGAAGATTAGTACAGGCAGATGCTAGGTGGCATTTCACTTTAGACCTAAAGCACGTTCGATTTTCCTCCTTACGTGCTCTTTTCCTCTGCCTGTTCTTTCCACCAGCTTGCTTAGGTTTGAACTTTCTTTGATCATTCGGACCAGATAACCTGTTAGCCTTTCTTGCGAAGTCTTTGTCATTTCTCTTGCGCTTACCCTTTTGTTGTGTTGGAAGTGTTGATGCAATATGCATCTCTGCCATTGGCTTTTCATCCTTCACCCGATCCTCTTCCAACTCGAGATGAACTTTAATCACCTCGAGGGTATCAAGATGAGTAACATAGGTAACGTGCATTTTCATGTTGTTCCAAGAGTCGGGCAAAGAGCTAATGACGCATTGGACCTTATGTTCCTTATTCAGGGATTTCCCTACTTCCTTGAGTTAAACAAGCATATTAGACATATTTTTATGTGCTGCTTCATGGTATGCTAAGGATTCATCTTATATGAGTCTAAAGCGATGTTTAACAGCTGCTTCTAGACTATGGTGTAACCACCAAACCATGCCTTAAGATCATCCACATGTCTTTGGTAGTCTCATGATGATTAAACTCATATAGTATATCATCCTCCAGCGTAGTCAAAAATGCGGAACGAATTTCAAGGTCCTTGAAACCCATTTGTCAAGGAATTCCTTATGCTCATCAGTGAGGTCAACTTCAGGCCTAACATGTTTAGTGGTCAAATGATCCAGGCCTTTCATTTCAGTTATCACCATCTTTGCATGCTTATTCAAAATCTTATAGTTATCACCATTCAATCTCATTCCCTTGTTCATTTGGAAATGACATTGCTATTTGCAGCCATTGAAACTAACACATCGACAAACAATGCGACAATCATGGTAATTTTAAACATTTTATAAAAAAAAAATTGCTTACATCGGATATCTATGATATAGGAAGCGACAAAAAATGATTCCTCAGTCATCTAACCAACCCGACCACCAGTAAACCAATGGAAGGAGGACGTGTAAAGAATTCACACTGCCAACGTCTCATTTCTAATAGATCAGTCTATTTGAAAATGGCTTAGTCGCTACTTTAACCGAAACGGGGAGTTTTTACATACACCTGAGGCCCTTTTAAAATGTTTCGAGGATTTATCATTCAAGAATACATAATTCTAATACACAAGTAAATTATCGCATGCGATTACATCCTGAAACTATCATGCATACACATCATGCGTAATCACTCCACATCATCCATACATACTTGGCGCCTGAATATTGTTTTAAAATATTTGGGGCTGACTTGCAATTCATGTCATAAAAATCATGCGAACTTCTAGACATGGATCCTAATCAAGATCACTCAGCACATCATGTATATCCTAGTACGTAACTCATTAATTGACAATAGGGCTCCGCCCCGAACATGTTATATCCACCTAGCTTGACATAGTCAAGACGCAATTCTAACATGCATTCATATCAATATATAACAATTGCAATTAAGCCCAGAAAATGATTCATTCCCATAATCATGTATTTTCCGAGATCCATCCCCATAACCGAAACTAGGCATCAGGTTTGATTCAAACGTGTAAATATCAAACCAATTCGCACCGCATAGATAATATTAAAGTTCGAAAACATTTGGATTTTAAATTTGACCGACCTATTTTTCAGTTAACCCAAATTGGTCCGGCCAAGCTGGTTCGGTTCAGTTAACCCGATTCGACCGGTCCAGTCAACCCGGTCCGGTCAACCCGGTCCAACCGATCCGGTCAACCCGTTCTGTTCAATTCAATTCGATTTTACTTGAACCAGGTCGGGTTGACCCGACCCATTAGTCTACCTGGTCCGACTCGACCCGATGCGGGTCGGATCGATTGAGAAAATCTGAGTCGGTCGAGCCGTCCCGGTTGAACCGGTGGAACTCGACCCAAACCGATTGGCCGGTTCGGGTCCCACTAGTCATCCGGGTAGGTCGACCCGACCCGCCTGTGCATTTGGATCCGTCCCACTAACCCATAGGGTCCGACCGAAATTATCACTTGTTGGCTAAGTAGGGTTTTAATTAAAATCCACTAAAAACTTAACTTAGGCATCAAGTAACAATAACTATAACTGATATAATTTCCAAATATATATATATATATTTACTAAATTGCTTAGTTTCTATTTTAGGGATAAAAATCTATGAACAATATATTTTCTCAATCTTTAGACAACTAATATATCACCAAATATTCTGATTTCCCTAAAATCATGCACATAATATACCGATAATTAATGTCACAATTTTACATCTAACAAACCCTAGGTGGCTGGCCGAAATTTACTTTCTTGCTGCCAAAGTAATCAAATTTTACCACATGGTGGTTCGACCGAAACAGAATTCTAGGGTTAGTGGTCAAATTTTTAGAACAAATTTTACCTTAATCATAAATCCAAAGTTTAATTTTGATAAATATCACGTTTTTAGTAAAATTCATGAACACCATACACAGGCTCTGATACCACTGTTTGAAATAAGAAGTACAATTACGGATCAAAACCTAGGTAAATGATTGTAAATAGATTACGCAGCGAAAAATGAGCACATACCTGTTTTGCTTTCCGTAACTAGATCGTCACGAGGAAGTTCACGATCTGCCGGACGGTGTCCTGCGAGAACTCTGAACTAAGAGCAATCCACAGGCAATGGTCTCCACAACAAAGCCTCTTTAATTCGGTTGTTGTATGGGTTTCCTGGGTGAATTACTTGTCACAATTTGGCACCAACTTGTTGCAGTTGCAGAGGGTGGTTCGGCTGAACCCTTTAGGTAAAAGGGAGAGGGGATTTCTTTGTGACTACTAAAAGGGAGTAAGTGATTAACCCTTAGAAATCCCCGAACACCTCCTGGTGAATATACGCCTAAGCTAACATTAATTGGACCCGGGAAATGGGCCATAACCGAAAATAATCCGAAACCTGGAACACGGAATCCCGGGCACATCACATAGGCCCGAAAATCACCCCGAGTGGCGAAATCCACTCGGGAAGACCCCGGGTGGAAATACCACCCGGGGGGCAACCCAAGCAAGGGACCCTTGCTTGGGTTACCCGAGCAAGGAGGACCTTGCTCGGGTCCATGAGCAAGGTTCCCCCTAGCTCGGGTCCCCGAGCAAGGTTCCCCCATGCTTGGGTGACCCGAGCGGGACCTTAGGGATACCTGTCCGGGTATCCCCCCCTCCGTCCGGACTAGTCCCTCTGTCCAGACCCCCACCCCCGGGCGATATTTTACCCAGGGCTCGCCCTAGAGGCCACTCTCACACACTTAAACACATTATGCTCATCTACGGTCGGACCGAGGTCAAATGCACCTTATTTACGATCAAGACCAACTTTTATTACGAACCTGCCACAACCAGACCAGTGAACTGGGGCGGTCCGGTAGGAACTCTATAAATAGAGACCCCCTCTCCTCATTTGAAACTAATCTTGCTATCTATCACTTTAGCTCTGCCTTCTCTCTATTTTATCTCTCTAAGAGCATATACTCATTTAAGCATCGGAGAGGGCACACCGACACCACCCCCTCTGGTCTCGATATCTCCCCTTTTGCAGGTATCCCACGGAGAAGGAAAGGCGGAGGTCTGAAGCAAGAAGGCACTCAGGACACCGTATGCAAATAATGGACTTATCGGGAGCCCCCTCCCGGGCCCATTTGCAAGTATACGAGAAGAAGAAGCCCACGAGGCAGGAATACTAAAAGGAGAAGTCCGATAAGAAGAAAAGAACGGAAGGAGAAGCCCACGAAGGACACTCGTGTGTAAACAAAGCCCACGAAGGACATTCGTGTGGAAACACTAGCGCCGTCTGCAGATTCGAGCGAAAAACAGGTAGCCTTCTAGTTATGCTCGATGGAAATAAATAAAGTAGAATCAGATAACAAGGGGGCGGCATAGTAAGGTATCTACCGTGGGTCTCCGGGAGCCCAGCATCCGGGGGCAACAACCAAAGGATGCTAAGCAACCGTCATCCAATGGAGAACAACACCCCATGGATAACACCACATCAAGCTCCAAGACAACAGGGTCGGTAGTCAAGCAACAACTCCCCCCCCCCCCCCCCTCACCCCTAATGAAAGATAAGCCCCTAGTGGGGACAACAACCAAACTCCCAAGAACAGGCCATAATGCCAAAAAAAAATGGCTACAACAAAAATACACCCATGGCAGCTCTTCAACAACCATGATAAAGGGAAGATCTATACGGACAACCATTACAACTGAAAATGGACATAAGACCCACAGGGCCACCCTTACAACCGAAAACTGGAAGATCCAAAAAGACAACTCTGAAATATGATAAGGCGATTGACAACCCTTACATATGGAAATAGGAAGATCTATAAGGACAACCCTTACAACCGAAAAGGGACATAAGACCCATACGGCCACCCTTCCAACATAAAAGGAATATAAGACCCACAGGGCTACCCTTCCAACATGATATGAGATATAAGTCCCCCAATCAAAGGGAAACTCATCAAACAAGATATAGAGTGTAAGTACTCCAATAGGTGGCTGTCCATATATCAAAGGAGGATACCATCCCCCTATAAATCAACAATGTCTATCATGTCTATATATCTCAAAGGAGGGTACCATACCCATATACAATCACCATGAAAACATCATCTCTACCAACAACCGCAAGGTCGGAGGTCGAAGAGACAAACTAAGACCATTGCTTAACTCGGGGGGCAAAGCGGGATACGCGCCCAATTAAGCAACAGACACCCTCCAGCCCAACCCACAAGCAAGTAAAGAAACCTCAAGGAAGTAGCAATCAAACACAAGGAGACCGTCAGCCATAGCAAACCAGGGGAACAAAGCACATAGCAAAAAGTACCCCAGGAAGAGGAGCAATAACACGTCGGGTACTATTAACCCCGCCACGACGCACTAGTCTAAGCCATCAACGCCAACCTATCCAGGAGTACGTTCCAAAATGCATAAATATCAAATGCTTACTACGGGGGCAAAGACACGTGCATGAATGATACTACTTGCTAAAGGAATGACTATGGCGGATAAACAAACATCACAAGCACCCCTAAGGGGGAGATAAGCAAAATCATCCCGACACCACCCAAGGTAGCCCGGGGAGGGACCAAACACCTACAACAAGCTATGCATCAACCAATGGCATGGAAGGAACAACCTTATATACGAGCTACCAAGCGTAGCCAATACAAGGAGTATCCTTCTACATACAACAATGTGTCCACTACGGGGCACGCATATATGAGCTACCAAGCGTAGTCAACACGAGGAGTATCCCTCTACGTACAACAACATGTCCACTACGGGAGCACGCATACATGGGCTACCAAACGTAGTCACTTCAAGGTTTAACCCCCCGCGTCCGAAACGCCAAACACCTCCACTGTAAGGGACAACTATATATATACAATCTCATACATGCAGGCTTCGCAATTAACGTAAGGGCAAACCCCCCAGCGTCTGAAGCACGCCCACTACGGGGGCAACACTATACATACAACTCTATATGCACAGGTCACAGAGTATGAGTAACACAAGGGCCAAACCCCCTCTTATGGAGGTGCAATATATGCATACAGTGGAATAACCTCAACACTAAGCCACGAAGGCAAAATCACCGTCCGGGAGGCCCCGAGACCAAATCACAAGAATATCTACAAGGGGAGAAGTACCTTAACCTACACAAAGGGAGTAACGATCCAACATATATGAAGGGAACAACCTTCTACGTATATTTATGAAAACTCTTTTATACGAAAGGTAAGATGAGGCATTTTAACCACTCTCACCTCCATCTATATAGAGTGAATTGCAGGGATAAGGTTAAAGGACAATGCCCATACTCCGACAAACGGGGAGAAAAACGCCATGCCCATTTGAGGCCAAAGCTAGAAGATCATACTCGCATTCTCCCAAACGGAGCGCAACACCGCTTCCAAAGCACCCTATCGGCTCTAAGAGACCAAAAAGGAAGGTTCCTCCAATAAGGACACGATCCTAAGGCTAAGTGAAATGGGACTAAGGCCCATATTTCATACTTATAATCATTTACATCATCCATATACGTACTTGGACTAACATCCAAATTTACGTCGACTAACACTCACATGTTATATGAACATCCTTCCAACAGGGGATGACCTATAGACTCTCTTATGTATAGTTTTGTCAAGCGTTTCTACGAGGAACCCCAATGAAACAGAGACTCAAATTAAAGGACACAATCCTAAGGCTAAGAAAAACGAGACCAAGCTTTCTTGAACAGGGGGCAAGGATAATTACAACGATCCTCGAGCACTCAACGAAGGCACAGTCCTTTAAAGGACACAGTCCTAAGGCTAAGAAAAACGAGACTAAGCTTCCTTGAACAGGGGGCAAGGATAATTACAACAATCCTCGAGCACTCAACAAAGGCTGGGGCCGTCATAAAGCTTCTTTAAACACGGGGCAAGGAAAATTACGACGTTCGTCGAGCACTCGATAAAGGCCGGGATCGTCACGAAGGTACATTTCGCAACCCTCTTGGGCGAAATTCCACTAAAAATAGAGTCAAGAAAAGGTGAAACCATTCCTTGAATCGGGGGCAAATGGTGGATATACGCTCAAGCTATCACTAATTGGACCCGAGAAATGGGCCATAACCGAAAATAATTTGAAACTTGGAACACGGACACCCGAGCCCATCACATAGGCCCGAAAACACCCCGAGTGGCGAAATCCTCTCGGGAAGACCCCGGGTGGAAATACCACCCGCGGGCAACCCAAGCAAGGTCCCCCCCTTGCTCGGGTCCCTGAGCAAGGTTCCCCCTTGCTCGGGTGACCCGAGCGGGACCTTGGGGATACCCGTCCGGGTATTCGCCTCTCCGTCCGGACTAGTCCCTCTGTCTGGACCCTTACCCCCGGGCGATATTTCACCTGGGGCTCGCCCACTCCCACACATTTAAAAACATTATGCTCATCTACGGTCGGACCGAGATCAAATGCACCTTATTTACGGTCAAGACCAACTTATATTGCGAACCTGCCACAACCGGACTAGTGAACCACTGGAACCGGGGAGGTCCGATAGGAACTCTATAAATAGAGACCTCCTCTCCTCATTTGAAACTAGTCTTGCTATCTCTCACTCAAGCTCTGCCTTCTCTCTATTTTATCTCTCTAAGAGCATATACTCATTTAAGCATCGGAGAGGGAACACCGAGCACCACCCCCCCCTTGGTCTCGGTATCGCCCCTTTTGCAGGTATCCCACAGAGAAGGAAAGGCGGAGGTCCGAAGCAAGAAGGCACTCAGGACACTGTATGCAAATAGTGGACTTATCGGGAGCCCCTTCCCGGGCGCCCATTTGCAAGTATACGAGAAGAAGAAGCCCACGAGGCAGGAATACGAGAAGGAGAAGTCCGATAAGAAGAAGAGAACGGAAGGAGAAGCCCACGAAGGACACTCGAGTGTAAACAAAGCCCGCGAATGACACTCGTGTGCATACACCTCCTATTTATAAGATGAGGTGACCATAAGGGAAGACCCATAACGGCAACGCTTCGAAGAAAAAAGGAGATGACCCATAAGGGAAACCCTTCGAAGACAAAAGGGGAAGACCCGTAAGGGCAACCCTTCGAAGACAAAAGGGGAAGACCCGTAAGAGCAATCCTTCGAAGACAAAAGGGGAAGATCCATAAGGGCTGTTAGCATTTGGGGATTGGGCCGCCATAAAAGGGAGCCTATTAATATGAGTCAGTTACCTGAGACAATTGGGTAATGTCACATTAGGGATTTTGGGCCTAGCCTAAAATCTCAATTGACATGAGAGGCCCAAAATTGGACATCCCTTACTCTAAGTGGCCGGCCGAAATAAGCTAGGGGCACTTTTGTCAACTTTGCTCCTCTTATAAATAGGGAGTGTTAGGTTTTATTTAAAGGCGAATAACTTAATCACTTTTGTGGCGAGACAAAAATAAATCCCTCCTCCCTATAGTGTTTCGGCCGAACCACATATCACTAAAGGAGGTGCCAAATTTCTTCGAGCAAATTACTCCGGAGATCCATCCCTGCAAAAGAATCGACAAGAGGCTTTTCTGTGGAGACAAATTCGCGTAGGGCTTCCTTAACAAGAACCCTTATGGGAACTGTCTGACGGATCGTGAACTCCCGTAGAAGGTCCTGGACTACGGTAAATTTTGAATAGGTATGTGCCCCTTATTCCGCAGCGTAACTTGTTTTCTAGCATATACCTTGTTAATTTCCGTAGTATTTACCCTTCATAATCCTACAGTGGTATCAGATCCTCTGTTAGGGAGTTCCAAAATTTTGATAAATTGGTTTTCTTGATTTAATAATATCGGCCGAAAGTTTTAAATTTTTTAGTTTTAAAATTTTCGATTTTTAATCACCATGGCCGAAAATCTCATGATATTCACAATAATATTTGATGTTCATGATCTTCAAGAAAAGTTGAACTTTTATCAAAATTAAACTTTTGATTAATGATCTTAGTAAGACTTGATCTTGAAATTTGACCACTAACCCTAATTGTTTCGGCCGAACCCTATAACAAATTACAAGGTAAATTTTTTAATTTCTTAGGCCCTAAGTTAACATGTTTCGGCCGAAATTATATTGTTGCTATTTTAAAAATTAAATTTTTGGTAACAATATTACATGTAATTGGACATAATATGAGTTATATTCACAAATTAATTGTGATAGAAACTATCTATAAATATCCTAGAATTATTTTAGGAATATTAAATATTATAGATAGATATTTTAGTTTCCTAAGATTGAGAAAATATATTGTAGATTGATTTTATCCTAATATATAATCTTAACAATAAATGTATATATGTATGGAGCCGAAAATCATATATATATATGTGTGTGTGTGTAAATATTGGAAATTATTTTATAATTAATTATTACTTGGTGGATAAGTTAAGTTTTTAGTGGATTTTAAAACCCTACTTAGCCCACAAGTGATAGTTTCGGCCCAACCCTTTAGGGTTAATGGGCCAGTCCAATTTTACATATCCGGTTCGGTTCGGCTGACCCGGAGGACCAAGGGAACCCGAACCGGACCGAACAGGGTCAACTGAACCAAACCGGGTCGGGTTCCACGGGTCAAGACCGGAGTGGGTCAGCCAAACCGGATTTTCTCAATCGGTCCGACCCATTCGGGTCGGGTCAGACCGGGTAACTAAAATGGGTCGAACCGACCCGGTTTGATTGAAGGACCGAACCATATTTCTATTTTGAAATCGGACCGGGGCTGACCGGGTAACTTGACCGAACCGAACCGGTTGGCCTAGACCGAACTAAATCGGACCAAATTTGACTGAACCGGACCTTTAAACCGGACCGACCCGAGTCAACTGAAAATATGAAGGTCAAATTTTAAAATCCAAATGTTCCTGAACTTTAAAATTACCTACACAGTGCTTACAGGTTTAACGCTTTAAAGTTTTAATTAAACACAACGTCTAGTTTCGATTATGGGGGTGGATCTCGGAAATGTGTGATTTTAGGACAGAGTTATTTAGTGGGCTGAATTGCGATTGCTATTTATTTGACATTATTGCATGATTAGAACTGTCGTCTTGACTATGTCAAGCAAGCTGGATAATGCATGTTGGGGGCAGAGCCTTGGATTTCAATTAATGAGTTGCGCACTAGGATAGACATGCTGTGATGGTTGCAAATGCCTAGGATTCGTGTCTAGAAGTACGCCTGTTGATTGATAGCATGAATTGCAAGTCAGCCCCAAATGTTTTAAAACCAAAAATCAGTCGCCAAATATGCATGTTTGATGTGGTGTGATCACGCATGATGCGTATGCATGAATGTTGATGATGTAGCCGCATGTGATAATTTACTTAAGTAGTAGAAATATATATGCAGGCATGAGTTCCTCGGAACATTAGACGCATGACGCATATGCATGATGAGTGTTGTTTGGTTTCATGGATGTGGCCTGCGTAAAATGATTTACTTGTGCAGTAGAATTATGTATGCATGCATGAAATCCTCGAAACCTTTTTAAAAAGGCCTTGGGAAAGCCAAGATCGGGTGAATGTAAAAACTCCTCATTCGGTAAAAGCGATTAAACCATTTTAAAAGACTGGTCTATTAGAAAGGAGACGACGGTAGTGTGAACTCTTTCACGACCCCCTTCCATCGGTTTACTTGCTGTCGGTTTGGTTAGATGTCTGAGGAATCATTACTTGTCGCATTCTATCTCATAGATATCCAATGTATGCAATTCATTTTCCAAAATTTTATTGTCTCCCTAATTTACATGATTATCAATGTGTTAGTATCGAATGAACAATAGAGTGTAATTCTATGTTGCTCGCAATCTTGACGGGACAAGATATGACGTATGGAGAGATCATGTGTGGGATATGCTCACTGCTGCAGGGCTTGAAGATTGTTTGCACCCACTTGGAGAGAGGATGATGACGGATGAAAATGGTAATCCGCGCTCCACGGATGATGAAAGGACACACAAGGATCATAAAGCAGCAGGGTTGATTCGCTCAACCTTAACAATAGAGATTGCCCAACAGTTCATGAATGTCAGTGCATTGCACCTATGGGGTGCCTTGCACCTTCGCTACAGCGATAGATATGCGATCAATGCTAGACTCCTCATCTTGGAGTATGATGCCCTTCTACGCATGGATGTCGGCATATTGACAGATCATTTCCCTGATAATGAAGGGGATGCGTGGGAAAGGATTTATCCTATAATGAAAAAGTTTCCTTTGTCATGGTTCGTAGACGAAAGAGGTCTCAAACGTCTAATCAGATCGATCGAGACAATTATGAGACTCTTCAAAGGATAGAACGCTAAGGAAATGTACGAGTTGGATGACGAATTCACTCGCATGCGCAAACTGCTAGAATCAAGCAATAAATTGCTTAAACGAAAATCTGGTGGGACAAGTCACCGTCGATGCAAGCGCGTCTAAGGTACGCCTCACTACAAGAAAATTGTACTTTAGCAGCAGCTAATACCCGCTGCTAATAGTCTCAAATTATGCTGCTAAACATTTAGCAGCGGCAAATAAATGTTTAGCAACGAAAAATGACTCGATCCCAAAAGTCCCGATGCTAAAGGTTTTAGCAACAACAATGATTCACCGTTGCCGCTAAACCTTACCGCGGCTGAAACTTCGCCGTTGTTGAAACCCTACCGTTGCTAAAACCTTACCACTGCTAAAACTTCGCCACTACTAAAGGTTTCCCAACTCGAAATGTTTGTCGTTGCTAATGGATTTTCGATGTTAAATACAGTAAATAACAATGACACGTTGTCGCTAGTATAAACTTATTTTTGCAACAACTTATTCCGCTGTAAATCCCTCTAATTTGTATCATCATGTTCGTTGTAAAATCCCCATTTGCATAATCAATTTTTACTGCTAAAAGTTTGTTTTAATAAAATAATTGTGTGATGATAAATGAGATCTTTTGTAGTGGAAGTATTTGATACTGAATAAAAGATGTTGCATTGATAACCCCTGATGTTAAATACAGTATATTGCAACCACAACCTTTTAATGTAAAGTGTTTGTTTTTGCAGCAGCAACTATTGGATACTAACTAATATGTTTTGCAACGACAATTGTTGGACGCTAAGTAAAATGTTTTCCCGCATCACCTTCTTAATGCTTTTAAAGATAAATGTTACTGCTAGTAGCGGCATCCGTTGGATGCTACATAATTTTTTTTTAGCAACATACCTTGCTACTGCTAGCGGTTTACTACACCATTTAGCCGTAAATAGCGATTTTCTATTTGAAAATTGCCCGATAATATAAATGGGTAAAGACTAAATACTTAATTTGCAAACACAAATAATTGTATCATCACAACTAGAAGATATAATGTCAACGTTAACAAACAAAAGAAATGTTCTCACCCAAATAAAATTTAATAAATTAACAAACGAAAACGTTCAAAGACTCAACTACTTTTTTATACTCTTCACATATTAAGCTAAAGTTTACTTCAACCCTCTGTCTTCAAGCATTTGGATCTACATAACAAAAAAATAAATATATCAATTCATATGATCGAAGTATACGAAACACATCAATCTTCAGTTAAAAATGTTTGAATAAAATAAATAATCATGGACTGAGTTAATCTTTTTGGAATAAAGTGTTACTCCTAATTATTTTCTCATTCTCAAATTTCATCAGCGTTTGAATTATCTCTAGCCATAAATATTTTTTCATTGTCAAAGCTCAATAGAGTTGAAATCAAGATACTAATTATTTGATGACGCTAAACCAATACTATTATGTTGGGAATTCATGTGTTGTTTTTAAGAAAATTGAGTATACTTTAATTGGTTATTGTATTTTGTTTAATGTTAAAAATAAATATTCAATCACATTGTTTTTTTTTTTTTTTGCTAAAGTTCAATCAAATTGCTTACTATCACTTGTTCTCGAGCAAATAAAAATGTGCAACACAAACCAACTCACTAATAAATAATTTAGGACTTTTCCTTAAGCATAACAAAAAATTTAACTACATATATATTATCTAACATATGTTCTAATACGAAATCAAAAATACGAAACACGAATTAGTAACAAAAATACGAAAAAAAAAACGACCCTAATCGTATGTACCTATGACTGTTGGAGATTTGAGAAACGGACGGATGTTGTCGCTAGAATCAAACTCTCGCCGGAGCTGCTGGAGTCAAACGCTTGCCGGTGCTGCTTACAGATTAGGACGCCCGTTAAACCTGCTCCTGTAATTGGTGGAGTGCATAAAAACTGCTAACAAACTGGCGTAGAGGAAAGAATGGGTACAAAGGAAGGTAAAGTGTTGCAGTAAAAGAATAATAAATGTAGAAAGTAAAAGAATAATAAATGCTTAGTATATTTTATTACTTTTTTAGTATATATCTATCTTTTTTTTTTTTTTGTAAGAGTATATATAGAAATCAAAGTATAATACATTCCATTAAAAAATTAAATATTAGCTATAAATATATGAATGTTAAAATGATAAAAAAGAAAAGAAATAGTAAACATAATATTTTTTTACACTAGTATTACGTTAAAAAAAAATATAATAGTTAACAATAGTAAATTATTCTATTTTAAAGAGATTATATACAAATGATAACTCATTGTGACATTCTATATATATAGGAAATTACACTTTAAATTACAATAAAAATCTCTAACTGGTAAAAAGTTATTAATACTACATATATAAAAATTATGTGTCTTAATCAGTTTGAGCGGTAAGTAACTTTTTATATGATTATTTGGATATTACGAAACTTCAAATCTGATATCATAATTAATTTGATTGGTCTTTTATTTGAAATTATGTATTCAATGAAAATGAATAGGGCACGACTATTTTCAAGTCGAGTGTATATCAGCTCAAATTTTGGACCGTTATATCTAAGATTTTTTTGATGCACGCGCTGAGTCTTTCTCCAGTCAATTTGTCATGTTTTATCTCTCCTCACCCATGATGATTGTCCTGTTAACTGATCTCGATATCCTCTTTCTTACTTTTTTTTTATATTATTATTATTATATATATAAAGGTAGGTAGCTATACAAAATTATATATTGTATTTAATTTGTTTTAAAGAAAAATAATAATTTCCATTATTCTACTTTGACGGAAAAACTATTTCTGTTATAAAGTAAAAATTTCATAATTTTTATTATTTTTCTAAACATTTTTAGTTGGGTGAACTTAAGTGTTATTAGTTTTATAAATATTAGTTATACACACATATGGGTTAACTTGAGTGGACAAATAATGTATTATATAACAAATGTAAATAGTCCGATGATATTTTTTTCTCTTAAAACCCTATTGGATAGGGTAAATTCTAAAGGACAAATATAACACTTTGATAATTATCATATTTGCCATCTAGAATACAAAATTCCTATTAGGATTTTAGAAAGAAAAAAAAAACTACAAACCTTATATATTACATTATTTGCTCTTTACATTTATCCAACCCAATAGATTTAAAAAAAAAAAAATACAAACTATTAACACTTATATATATTATCAAAACTTGTCTAATGTTAATATATAATTAATAAAGAGATCATTTTATAAAAATATTTATTTGACAATCTTATAAGTATATATATAATTAATTAATTATCTACCACTTATACTTTGGAATATATTTTATTTCATATATAATAATGATATAATAATAAAAATGATAATAAATAATAACAAAAAGAAAAAGTAAGAAAAAAAAGGAGATGGGAGAGTGGACATGTTTAGATGGATTGACCTGACAAGAAATGAAAAAGAGACGGATTGAGTGTCTGGATCAGTGTT
This sequence comes from Clarkia xantiana subsp. parviflora, assembly GCA_036873135.1. Taxonomy (NCBI): domain Eukaryota; kingdom Viridiplantae; phylum Streptophyta; class Magnoliopsida; order Myrtales; family Onagraceae; genus Clarkia; species Clarkia xantiana. The sequence continues at coordinate 22,188,822 of JAPTYO010000011.1, forward strand.
ATCAGAACCGGACCGGGCATCGAACCGGCTGAGGCACCGGTTCCCGGTTCGTCCGGTCGAACCCGGTTCGAACCCGGTCAGACCGGTTTGAGCTCAAAATACATATATAATTGATAATACAGCAGTAAATCCCAGGGCCCAGACATTATGTCTTCTTTCCTCCCAAAACTGAACCTCTACGCTCTGTTCTTTCCCCCTTCCAATTCCTTCTCTTCCTTCCTCGACAAGACTCACGAATTTTCTAGGGTTTCTGAGGTTGGAATATTGGGAATCGAAGCGAGGAAATGACAAGGATGGAAATTTTTGGTGAGCTAGAGAAGCCAGACATAACATCGCACTCTCTGATCTTCATCTTCTCTTCCCCGGCGTCAGAGGCTTTCCTTCCCTCTTCTACCACCTACCTCTCATTCTTTCTTCTCCCTCTCCTCGTCGACCATCGCTGCCAGTAAAACTCATGATGACAGATCACGCATGAGTACAACCTAATCAAGGTACATCCGGGAGCTCTGTGACGGAAAACTGACAGATCATCGAGGTACCCATTCGCCCTTCCTTTGATTTCAGATCGAGGTACCCATTCGCTCCCCCTGAGGTTACACCAAATTTCTTATCGGACCCAAGAAATCCCCGAAATTTGAATTGGAAGAGGAGGCGGTGTAGTGTTCCGGATTGATTTCAAGAAGCTTGCCGCTTGCTTGTCTGCTGGAAGTTTAACAATTTGATGTTAGTGGTACACAAGAGAGAGAGATGAGCAACCATCTTGGATTTGCCGGCCCTAGGTTTTCTGTCTTGAAAGTTCAATTGATTTTTTTTTTTTCCTTTTCTGGTAAAGGCACTGAACCGGCGAACCGGAGAACCGCCCGGTCCGCTCAGAACCGGACGGTTCTTCAAAAAACCGGATATAGAACCGGGTTCGCTTACATCCTCCGGATTTGGTCGAACCGGACCGTTGGAGGTGCCGATTCCGGTTCGAACCCGGTCGGACCGTCGGTCCGGTCCGGTTCTGATAACACTGGTCTGGATTGATATGATATAGACATTGTGTGCATCTCAACAAACTAGATCTAACGGTCCAAATTTCGAGTTGATATACACTAGACTTGAAAATAGCCATGCCCGTATATATAAACTCATATAATTCTATCTTAACTTGTATGAACAAAATTTCTATTTGATATTAATTTTTTTTTTTGGGTATACTCATAATAAACCATAAAAATATTAAAATAAACAATACTTACTAAATATTATTGTTAGTCATAAATTTCTATATGACTGTAGTATTTGATATATTTTTTATATATCGTATTCATATATTTGATAGTAATTTATATATTTAATTTATAAATAAAATTTTAATTAGTATATTAGGTAATAATTTTAAATATATATTTCTTGGTTGATATATAATTTTTTATTTTAGTGAAAATATAGGATAAGATAACATGATGGTTGAAAAAATGTTTTATAAATTCACGAAACTAAAAATATATTGATTTTATTCACTAAAATATATATAAAGTAATTTTTTAATTCATTAATTTATATTCTAAATGATATTTCATATGAATTGTTAATATTTGAATGCATTCTTATTGTTTTTAACATGTTTTCTTATGTGTTTTTTTCCCAATATTTTATAGTGAAATTGAAACTTTCTAATGTTATGATGCAAAGTGACAAACATGAAAATGAAGTGAATAAGATTTTTGACAAAAAAAAAATGAATGAGAGATCAGTAAAAAAGTAGTTCAACAAAAATGTAAACATAAATTATATTTTTATATTTAATATATATATATATACTTGAAAGTAGCGCATGCGTTGCACGCGCAACGATCAATTTTTTTATGGTTTGATATGATTTCAAAAAATGAATTAGAGAATGAATAATTTTGGAAAACATAAGATTTTTTTGCCACTCATGCATGACTTGGAATAATATTTCAAATATTTATGAGTGATCCCCTCGTACATATGTTATTTTAATAAATGACTCAATATTACGAATATTTATACAGAAAATATTTGCTCATGAAACAAAAATAAATTAATCGAGAATTAAGTCTTTCTTTTCTAATTTAGACAAATCATATTTTAAAAAATTAATCAAACGTAAAATATGAGATTGGAAACACATCTGTCTCTTGCCCTTAACTTATATGCAATAATGAATCTATAGTGAAATGTCTTTAATAATCAAGAAAAATGTTAATGATTTGAAACATCTTATAAAGAAAATCCATTCCATATAAATATAATCTCAAGATGTTCTTTATATGTATGAAACTAAATTTCCGGGAAAGCTTTATATTCACCTCTTTCGTGCTAGTTCTCCGACAAGATTGGTCTACTTCTCTTTTCCATTATTTTTCACTATCTCTAGCCAATATATGCTAAAATGAGATGTTCTAAGCATGTTACGAATTCCATCATGTTTTATAAGAAACTATGTAGGTGTCCTCCATTAATTTTATCTTTCCTTTATGTCAATCTGCAACACATTCACAAAACGTCTGAAATGCACTTAGAAGAGCCCTGCTATTTAAAAGTACCATCAATACATTTTCATCTTACCTTCATTTCATCATCAATTGATATTTTCATATACAGAAAACTGATAATAATGCACTAATTGCAGTGGTTCATGCTAACCAGCAACATCTAGGTAATGACAACTTCTAAGTTCTATTATAATTCTAGCGAGAACACCTTAAAGAAAATACGTCCCGAGGCAACGACCCCTACAAACATATTTTATCATGAAGATCTATCTTTCACACCCAACCCTCCCTCGAAAAGTGATATATTCCTGGATATTGTTGGGGGTCACGACCCCACGATAGGTTAATATTAACAAATATATATGAATGAATTGTTGGAAAAAGGTCTCCAACAAAATCTTACAGATAAAAAAACTTAACCAACTTTGATTACAAGTATATAATACAAACATGTATACCAGTCATCCTAAATGTAATTCGGTAGGTGTTTCATTGTCTAGATTGCATCTGCAGCTCACCGTGGGAATCACAGAAGCAACATTTATGTTCCTGCAAAAAAAAAAATTGCTAAAGTAGATCATGTCATTCACGAATTGGTTTGTTAAATAAAAAATAATAATAAAGTAGGAAAACTTGATTAGCACCTATAACAAGCATAACTCTTAATAGATCTTTAAGCAAGACATTGTTATTCATTCTTTTAATAATGTAAAGAAAGATACTAACGTTACATTATATTGATAGAGAATAAAGAAAAAAATTGGACTATAAAAACTATTAAAAAAATCGAACAAAAATAGAACAATGATTCCAAAATAATATACAGAAGAACATAGTTAGCATTGTTAATTAAATGTGGCAGCAACATATTCATGTAAACACACTTTAGAAGAACCTCTCCTAATCACTTGTTTATGTAAAGAATGACACCAATAGTATAGAATGAGATGGATAGAAACTTCGGTTGAACAAATTTCACTTTCGTCCAATCAAATTTATTAAGAAATCCATGCATACACTAAATAAAAGAAGAAAGTGTATCTAAGCAAACAATTGGTTTTAACAAAAACAGAAAGTAAGCACGCACTACAAAAAAACATATTTTTAGTGATGAATATTTTGTGACCATAATATAATTAGTCACTAAAATTTAAATTTTTAGCAACTACATATGAATTTAGTCACAAATTATATATTCGTGAAACTATTTAGTGATGAACTTGTATTTAGTTGCTAATCACAACCAATTTGTGTCCAAAGCAAAGTGAAACATATATGTACTAGCTAAACACATGGCGATAATTGAAAGTTTTAGTTACTAAATATTTGTTTGGATAGGTACCACTGCTAAATATAATATGTGATGATTTTAATCTAGTTAAAAAATTGTAAGTGAAGTTTTAATATTAATTCATTTTATTCCTACCATTCCATATGTGTATATCACACCATTTTGTTTTGTTATCATATATTTAAAATTAGTTGAATTTAAGTTGATAATTTTATTTATTTTCACAAATATTATAGGGCATATAACTTTGGTTTGGAGAAATAGTTTCTATCTTGCCAAAAAAGAAAGTAGCTAACTATAACTAATCTCCAAACAATAATAATATAGTTTATCATTGATAATTTATTTTATGTATTTTAGGATAAGTAATTATAGTTATTTAGTAGTAGAAGAATATATTTGAAAAAAAGAAAGTGCTACTAATAAACAAGTAATTAAATAGAAAATAAGTTGTTATTATTATTATTTTGGCCGAACATAAGATAAATTATTTACAAATTAGCTAGCAATTAAATATATAAAATAAATAAAAACTGTTTTTTATACCTTAGATGATGGACCAATCCATCTTTTATCTCACGGTTAATAATAATATGGCCTAAATTTTTCTTTAAATATCTCAAATAACTGTCATTATAGTTATCTCAATTATTCAATCTCCCTTAAATTTCTTACAAAGCTCGTGATAAGTGGGAGGCCATCGCACAAGATGGGAGCTCCCTAGCCGTTGAAGTCTCCATCTATTCCATATGCATTTGTATGTGAAAGCTCTTTTCATCTTCCTTAAAACACTAGAATCTCTAGTTGATCTTCATCAATCTCCTCCGGCGACCATGCGTTTTTGCAGTTCCCTCTTTTCCCTCTCTGAATTTCTCGATCAATCTATCTGAGAATTCAATTTTGAGGGTGCATACATCGGAATTTATATAATTGGAAGGTGGTGGTAGAGACAGTCATTGGCTTCCGCAGTGCCTCCATAGGTAATATTTTTTGTTCTCTCTATCCCTCTCACGTGATCTATCTAGCATATCTAAATGTTAATTTGAAGAAAAAACCGCCATGGATACGAAATGGATTGTCGAATATCTCCTGTCGGGTTTCACGACTGTCATGCGTGTCATCGTCGTCACGTTCTTCATTGTTTTACAGGATTCTATCGAGTAAGATGCATATGAATTCAGGAGAGACATATAGAATCATTTATACTTATTGACAATGTCACCTACTTCCTTTAACATGTGTATATTGTATCAAAATAAATTTGCATATATTTTGTACCTTTTATTTAGAGTTATATGTTGTAAGATTATATATGAGATTTTAATTAGGAGTTGTCTCTTATTAATGTACGTAATTTTATACATGTATTGATATTGATATATATAATAATTATGAATACTCCAAAGTAGGAAGTATGTTGATATGGTTTAACTGAGAGTAATTTGTAAACCATCCACTCTTTAATATTTTATTTTATCGGTTTCAATTTGAAAACTAATAAATAAATAAAAACAAATAAATATATATATATATACCATCATTAATATACCACCATCAGTTGTGGTCTAGTGGTTGAGAGCTATGACTGTCGTGTGGTTTTGTTTCGAGGTCACGAGTTCGAATCCCCCTAGCGACCTGATTAAAATCATTTCCTTGAGAAAGGAGGACTCGCCCCTATGGGGCAGGCCTCTTGACTATACAGTGCATGTGTATGAAATGAAACTCCGGACATTACGTAACGGGGTGGGCCATGGTTGCCACTACTAGTCCATTCATTTTATTTACCAATAAAAACCATCATTAATATCATAATTAATTTGTGACTCTTTGGCGTAGTCACAAATTCCTGCTTTATTTAGTGGCTAGTTTTTCATTTGGTCACTATTTCATTTAGCAACCTTATCTACTGTGACCACACTGTGACAAACATTTTTTTGGTCACTGATTTATTCTGTGACTGTTTTGCGATCTTTTGTGACCTTTCTTGCAGCCACAAAAAATATGTTCTGGTGTAGTGACGTCTTCCACACTCTAGCTGCAATCACAACCCTAACATACATGATCCGACTTCTAGGAACATCACAAGAGGTATATAACAAAAGGTCCTTCTCTACTTTTAATTAAACCCTAAGCAAGATAGTGACGTTTAATCTCTATATTTAATGATGTTAAAGAAAGATAATGAAGAAGATACTTACATTGCGTCGATAGAGAATGAATAATCTTTTCCATACATCGGTAGGATCAGAATGATCTTCTCCCGAGCTTACAAAAAAAGTTTAATTTTCTTCAATTACGAAACTTTCTTGCATAAAAATGATTTTAAAGAATTAAATTAGGCATAAATTTAAAATTACCAGGAGGCGAACCAGAAAGTAGTCATCTGCATTATTCGACGAATAACCTACATCAAATGGTCTCACAAGGGCCTCAAAGAAAGCTGAAAATGCATCACCTACGATGTTACTATGCTAAAAAAATACCTTACACCATACAATGAGAGCTTGAAGCAATCATTAATCTAACTGGATTTGCAGTATATATAGAACCAATTTTACTTATAACAGTAGATTATAAAACCTAAAAGATTATCTTCAAATCTCCTAAATAGATGAATACCAATTTGTACATGGAAAGAGATAGGATTCAAGGCATGGAAGAGTGCAAGGAAATCTGTAGAAATCGTTGATAACGATGGACTATTCCTAGTGCCAAGAACCTCTCCATTCTTGCCAAAGGTCTCTCCATTTCTAATTATGCTTAAATCTCATCCTCTCAATGGCTACATGTTCATGCCCTGGCTTCAGTTTTACTGGTAAGTGCACCAGAAAACCAAGTAAATTTCAAGTGAAATTTATAATTCCTAATTCCAACTTAATTTATACTTAATATCCAAAATCCAAAGTATAGAATATTTTTAGCAAAAAAAAAAAAAGAAGATTAGAATATATGTGTATCAACTATGGAAAACTAACAGGCACAAATTAGAGAGAGAGAGAGTGTGAGTAATTAAGTGAATGAGGAAGAAGATGACGGTGAAAAAAAGTGCACAACTACAGAAGGAAAAGTAGTGTTGCTGTACTGACCAATCAAGCACTACCACTGCAGTTACCAACACATACACTGGAGCCGGATCTGACAGTCGAGTTGGAGATAGAAAGGATGCGGATGAAGCATATAACCGCTAGAGACGCCTCAGCCACCCACAGTTGCCACTGTCACATAAACTGGAACCGGCACCAATCCGGTTAAACCGATGTTTCTACAACGTAATAATAACAACTTCCTTTGCATTTCAAAGTAAGGATTTGAAATTAAAGACCGTTTGCAGTTTTCATCAAGCAAAACCATAGTAAAACTTGTTGAATCAGATGTAGTGGGTAAAAGAATTATTTAAATAAGTTTAATTGAGACTTAATCCACTCTATTATTCACAAGAAATAATAGAGCAATCACAAGGTAGAACACTACGTGTTTTAGAATTTGAATAAGGTTTCGTTGTAAAAAGGTGTATGCAACCATGTTGTCAAGCACATGAACAAGACAAAAAAGAAGCGACATCAATTCTCGTATTATGTGAATGGACAGTACAAAGAGAAAGACAAGCATATTGCATACGTACAGAAGCAGCATCGGGCGTCGAATGGAATTAGCAACGGCCAACGGACGAGGAGGCAAAGGAACGACCAAAAAATGCGTGTTGCAACTACGGCAGGCAACCGGCGGTCGAGCAGCGGGGCGAGTGGCAAAGCTGCGGTGATCAGAAACATACCTTCAAGCAAGCGGCGTCTGCGAAGCAGCGACGGTAGTTACGTATTCTCGAATTTCGATTGTGGTTAATAGTAGTAATACTGGCTTGAATTTAAAATTGTGGTTAACCCCAAAAAAGGATGGAAGTCGACCGGTTGTAATCGGTTTGATAAAACTGTCCAAGCGACTGGTTTATTCCGGCTTTACACTATTATCATGAATAGTAGAGGCACAAAGTAGTCTAAATACTCTTTTAAGTCTAACCACACCCTTTGATTAGAGAATAGTACCCCTTCGAGGATGGCACCAATTGGATTGGTAAAAGATGTGGCTTTTGGGGTGAGGGCCACTCATACTTTTATAGGTGTAGTAGATATATTCATATAAAAATATTAAGATAATATTTAAAAATTAAGCATAATTGAATTTTATTTTACATTTTTAGTGGATTATTAATTAACATTATTATGTAAGCAACGGATTTTTCTACCATGCTTTAAGAGCATCATGCTTTTGATTTTTTTTATTACTAGGGTGGACTTAATTGTAACATATGTAAAACTTTAAAAATATCACATAATATTTTCATCATACTATTAATAATATCAGTTTCCCTTTAGGGTTCACCTTTGGGGCAATAGAAAAATACAAAAAAACGTACCAAAAGCATGGTGCTCTCAAAGCATGATAGAAAGATCCGTAAGTAACATACCTAAAAAAGGTAACACCTATCAAGATTGGATAAGGAGCTTATGATGAATTTGAAAAAGTACATAGGCACAAAAGCGATGTCACATAGTTAAATATAAATCATAGATTACGTGGATCAACAGATTTGTATAATTTTTTAAATTTAATTATTTGTCCAAAATGATGACATCACATAGAGATGTCATCATTATATAGGTTTTAACGCAAAATATATTATATACATAGATAGATGGTATTTCATATGAAATGTTAATATTTCTATCCTTTTTTATTTTTAACATATTTTTATATATATATATATCCAAATATAGATATTATTTTAATATTAAGATAATAGTTAAAAATGAAGCATAAGTAAATTTTATTTTACTTCAGTTTTTAGCCGATTAATAATCTATATATATATACAAACAACAGGAAAGAGGTTAAGAGGGGCCTTTAGAGCGTGCCACATCAGCATTAGCAGAAGCAACACGGTAATTATGAATAGAGAGGATCTTGGATGAATATCAAATGTATTAACAACTAAAATCAGTTTGTACAATTGGTAGATCAAGGTATATATAGGAGAAGAGGGCATCTAACTAACTAATTAGTATGCACAAATGTGTCAAGTATGTAATGTATGGAATATACATTCCTATATGCTCCCATCCTTTTCTTCTCTTGTCTTTTCATGAAAAACATCATTGATACCATAGAGCCTAAGCAAGGCAATGTGTTGCTTCTTGATTAGAGCCTTTGTCAACAAATCTGCTAGCTGATTTCTAGAAGCAACATGTGTTGGAGCAACTTGCCCTGATTGAATGTGGTGCCTAGTAAAATGGCAATCTAATTCAATATGCTTGGTACGTTCATGAAACATTGGGTTTTTGGCTATCTTCACTGCAGACTCACTATCAGTGAATATAGGAATGGGCAAAGTGACATGCACCCCAAGCTCCTTTAGAAGTCTAGTAACCCAAAGAGCTTCCTGAATGGCTGCCCTCAAACATCTGTATTCTGCCTCTGCACTTGAAAGGGAAACCGTGTCTTGTTTCTTCACTTTCCACCGTACCATAGCTCCACCAAGTTTTACACAATATGCACTAATGGACTTCCTACTAAATGGACAAGCTGCCCAATCTGAATCACAATAAAGACTCAAGTCAAGTGCAATGTTGGTTGGATAGAGAAGTCCTTGGCCAGGAGTACCTTTGATGTACTTGATCACCCTTATAGTTGCATCATGATGGGATTTCTTAGGCTTGTCAACAAATTGACTTAGCCTTTGAACTGCAAAGCTAATACCTGGCCTAGTCATTGTCAAATACAATAACTTGCCCACCAATCTTCTATAAGCAGACACATCTTCAAGAGGTAAATCATTTGAGGAGGTGTTAGTTGCTTCATCATATGCGCAAGTTGTTAGTTTGAGATTGAACTCCATGGGAGTCTCACAAGGTCTAGCAGCTCCCAAACCAGCCTCCTCAATAAGCTCAAGGGCATACTTCCTTTGGTTGATGACCAAACCTTCTTTGGACCTTGCAATTTCCAATCCTAAGAAATACCTCAAGTTGCCCAAATCCTTGAGCTTAAAATGAGATTTCAGAATGGACTTCAAGTGATCAATCATAGAAGTACTTGAGCCTGTGATGAGCAAATCATCCACATAAATGAGAAGATACACCCTGTCTTTACCATTTGCCTTGGTGAACAAGGAATGATCCGAGGCACTTTGAGAATAACCATTTTCCAATAAGGTGTTGGTGAGCTTGATGTTCCATTGTCTAGATGCTTGCTTTAACCCATAAAGTGATTTCAAAAGTTTGCATACACGTTTAGAAGCACCAGGAGTGATCATAGGAGAATCAAAACCTTGAGGAATGTCCATATAAACTTCTTCATGCAAATCACCTTGAAGAAAAGCATTGTTGACATCCATGTGAAAGAGTCCCCAAGAATGAGAGGCTTCCATAGCCAAAACAATTCTCACAGTTGTCATCTTTACCACAGGAGAAAAGGTCTCATTGAAATCAGTCCCTTCTATTTGGGTAAAGCCTTTGGAAACAAGCCTAGCTTTAAGCCGAGGGATGTAAGGATAGTGGATCTTCAATCGAGTAGGTAGCCATGTTCCAATGACCAAATTTCCAGAAACTCAACTGAATTTGACGTAAAGAACAACAAACTTCAACAAACTATCAACCACAACAGCTGAAACCCAACGGAATTCCCAGAAGTTGATGAATCTTTAACAACAAGCAATGCTAACCAGAACACCAGGTATGTGCAACAGAAACAAGATCACGCAATGATCCAGAATGAATCTAGGCATGAATCCAATCCAGAAACAGTCGCAAATGGATCAAGATCACGAAATCAATGATCATAATCAAGAAAAACAGCTAATCAATCACCCAATCAGTCGAAGCTTGGAGACGAAGCAAACGCCGAAGAACTGTGCTTGAAAAGCAAGAACTGATCAATCTAGGATGATATGATCCAAATGCAGATTCAATTGAGCTGAAACACAACTCGATTGATGATGTAGAAGACTTACAAAGAGTCGGAATCCAGCGTATTGATGATTGAAGCCACGAAATCCAGCTGAAAATCTGGAAATGAAGCTAAAAGTTCACCGGAAATGGATGTTGCTTGGCTAGCAAGAAATTGCCGTTTGCTCTGATACCATATGAATAGAGAGGATCTTGGATGAATATCAAATGTATTAACAACCAAAATCAGTTTGTACAATTGGTAGATCAATGTATATATAGGAGAAGAGAGCATCTAACTAACTAACTAACTTAGAGTGTAAGTAAGCTAGACTAGTATGCACAAATGTGTCAAGTATGGAATGTATGGAATATACATTCCTATAGTAATGCCACATCAAGGTGACTAATCTGGAATTGCCATGTCATCATTTTTTTTCATACACGCGTGCAATCTACGCGCCTGCAATTTGTAGCGCTCCTCACGCATCACAGCAGTAGTCGAAGCGGCGGCCTCACCACAGCAGGAGTTAATTTAAAAATCGCAAAAGTGTTACTCTACGAATCAATTACAGAAGCGTTACTCCAAGAGTCAATTATCAATTTATTCTTCTCACAGAAGTTTCTCTGCCGATCGATCACACCAGCCGGAATCGTCCATTCTCGGTCCTCCATGCAACGGGCCAACATAGCATCACATTATCCTCATGCGGCATGAACTCACAGTTCACTTTCATCAGATTCATATTCCTCATGGAACTCAAGGTGCAGTGAATTCAACCCTAAATTTCAATTAAGATCAATCAAGTAATCGATTAACCCTAGATCATGTCTGGTTTTGGAGAAGCTTTTGTTCTTATTAATTGTTTGATTTATCTTGATGTAAAGATAGGTGACGTATTGTTCACAGAACAACATGTGCCTCATTCGCTTCTCCACCTGTGAGATTTACGTGAAAATGATTGGTAGTTTCCTTCCTAAAGACAACTATCTTCGTCAGGTAAACTTTGATGTCCTTCTCATTCTTTTATTTTTCTTCGTATGTATATGGTTTGACATTGTTAACTTACTAAAATATATTAATCTGCTTGCTAGCCGTTTTAGCAAAATCCTACAGGTTCATGCTTTATATAGCCTACAAGTTGTCTTCTGATGCTTAAATAGAATATGCAGATCAATAGATTATCCTATAAGCTGGAAATTTACTTCATTGATCACTAGGGATTACAATCAAGATGATACAATATATATACTAAGTAAAACTAGGCTCACCAACTAAGACTATACAATGAGTTGTGAACCAGGTGCATAGTGTTTGCATAATATAACCGGGTGCATACATAGTGGCAGGGTGTATGCATAGTGAAACTAAGTGTATGCATAGTGTAGTGAATGTAGTCTTCATATACACTTCTATATTCTCCCATCCTTTTCTTCCTCTTCTTTTCTTTCTTGGAAGACATCTTTAATTCCATATAATCTCAACAAGGCTAAGTGTTGGTTCTTCACTAAAGCCTTGGTAAGCAAGTCAGCTAGTTGATCCTTTGAAGGAATGTAGTGGACACCAATCATCCCTAGTTCAATATGGTGCCTTGTGAAGTGACAATCCAATTCAATGTGCTTTGTACGCTCATGAAACATTGGATTTTTGGCAATATTCACAGCTGCTTGACTATCTGTGTATATGGGAATAGGAAGGGTGACTTGCAAACCAAGTTCTTTGAGAATTCTGCCTACCCAAAGTGCCTCTTGAATTGCAACTCTTAGGCACCTATACTCTGCTTCAGCACTTGATAGGGAAATGGTATCCTGTTTCTTGACCTTCCAACCTATCATAGCTGCTCCAAGTTTTACACAATAGGCACTCACTGTTTTTCTACTAAAAGGACAAGCAGCCTAATCAGAATCACAAAACAAGCTCAAGTTGAGGTTGTTGTTTGAAGGATAGATCAACCCTTGGCCAGGGGTGCCCTTGATGTATTTGATCACTCTAATGGCTGCATTGTAGTGTGATTTCTTAGGCTTGTCCACAAATTTACTGAGCCTTTGCACTGAAAAACTAATGTCAGGCCTTGTCATGGTGAGGTATAGTAACTTACCAATCAATCTTCTAAAAGAAGTGGCATCTTTTAAAAGGGGATCATCTGAATTTGAGTTGGTGGCCTTGTCATACTCATATGTTGTGAGTTTGACATTGAATTCCATTGGTGTATCAATAGGCCTAGCTGCTCCTAGGCCAGAATCTTCAATCAATTCCATTGCATACTTTCTTTGGTTAATCACAAGTCCTTGATTGGATCTTGCAATTTCCAACCCCAAAAAATATCTCAATTCCCCCAAATCCTTCAACTTGAAGTGTGTTTGTAGAATACACTTCAATTGATTGATCATCTTGGCATTGGAATCTGTGATTAGCAAATCATCAACATTAATGAGCAAGAAGACTTTGTCAACACCTTGTATCTTGGTGAACAAGGAATGATCAGAGGAACATTGCTTATATCCATTCTTCACCAGGGTTTGTGTGAGCTTGATATTCCATTATCTTGATGCTTGTTTGAGGCCATATAATGACTTGATAAGCTTGCACACACGTTTAGGAGACCCATCGTTGGGTTTGGAATGATCAAAACCTTGGGGAATATCCATATACACCTCTTCAGTTAGATCACCTTGAAGAAATGCATTGTTAACATCCATGTGATATAGACCCCAAGATTTGGCAGCTGCCAATGCTAAGACAATTCTCACTGTGTCCATCTTGACCACAGGTGAGAATGTCTCATTGAAATCAGTCCCTTCAATTTGAGTAAAACCCTTGGCAACCTATCTAGCCTTGTATCTCTCAATTGATCCATCTGAATTGTACTTTACTTTGAAGACCCATTTGCACCCAATTGATGACTTGTCTAGAGGAAGATCCACCAATTCCCATGTGTTGTTGTCTTAAAGAGCTTGTATCTCCTCCTTCATTGCCAAAATCCAGTTAGGATCCTTGATGGCTTGTTTATAAGTAGTTTGTTCCTTGACTTTGTCAATGGCAGTCAAGAAACACTTGTATTGAGGCCCCAAAGTGTCATAAGACATAAATTTCTCCATGCCAAAAGTAGCATTGGAAGTGGCCTTGTTTTGTAGTTCAGCAATCCTTGCACCCCTCCTAAGAGGTGGTGGATGTAGTTTGGCAATTCTAGCACTTCTCCTCAAGGTAGGTGGCTGAGGAGTATCATCAATTGGTATTTGATTCTGAGCTTGATCAACATGTTGAGGTAAAGGGTCATCGAAGTATATTGGAGTCTCAGTTGGAAACTCTTCAAGATGTTGCTTGGCATCCAAGCAAGAGGGGATCAAAGCTCTCAAGGCCTCCTTTGACATACTGAATGGGAAAATGTCCTCATGGAATGTAACATCCCTAGATACATGAAAGACTGAGTTGGTTAAGTTCATTAGAAGGTACCCTTTTTAAGATGTAGAGTAACCCATAAGAATGCATGGCTCAGCCCTTGGACTAAATTTGTCATGGTTGTTTAGTCTAGTTGCAAAGTATAAACAACCTATCACCCTTAAATGTTGTAGAGAAGGCACATTTCCATATAATAACTCCATGGGTGACTTGAAATTCAAGATAGAAGATGGTAGCCTGTTGAGCAAATAACAAGCATTGAGTATGCAATACCCCCAATGTCTCAATGGCATGGAAGCTTGGAACCTTATTGCTCTAGCAATGTTGAGGATATCCCTATGCTTGCGTTCCACTCTTCCATTTTGTTGTGGTGTATGCACACAACTAGTTTGATGATGGATGCCAAATTGGTGAAGTAAATCCTTGCAAACTGAGTTGATGAACTCAGTTCCATTATCACTCCTCAAAGTCTTCACCATAGTTGCAAACTGATTCTTCACCATTATCAAGAAATTCTTGATGTGCAAGAAAGTATCACTCTTGTGCTTCATCAAATAGACCCAAGTTGCTCTTGAGTAATCATCAACAATAGTCAAGAAGTATTGATTGTTCTTGAATGTAGGCACCTTGTAGGGACCCCATAAGTCCATGTGAATCAAATCAAAAGGTCTAGAAGCAATTGAATCACTGATTGGGAATGAAAATCTAGATTGCTTTGCAAGGGGGCAAATAGTGCATTGTTTGATACAACCATAAGACTTATTCAAACCTAAAACATCCAAATGATTCAAATAAGTTTCTGACACATGACCCAAACGTTTGTGCCATTTCAAAACATCCTCCTTATTTCCCAAGCAAGCATTAGCTATCTTTCTTGAGTCTGAAGGCACCACATCCTTCAAGGTGTAGAGTCCTTTATTCCATTCCCCAATCACCATGGACATGCCACTCTGACCCTGAAGCAACACATGATCACAAGTAAAGATCACTTTGCAATTCAATTGATTAGGAAGCCTAGAAACTGAGATCAAGTTGAATTTGAAATCAGGGACCAAAAGTATGTTGGTCAATGTGAATCCACTTGAGAAAGAGCAAGAACCAATATGAGTCACTTTGCACTTGTGACCATTTGGTAAGTGAACAAATTGATGGTCTGAATCACTTCTTCTCAAGTCATGTAGCCAATCAATTTGGTGAGTGATGTGGTTAGTTGCACCTGAATCAACTATCCAAATCATAGACTCATTAGTGGTACCTGCCATATTGACATGAGCTTGATCAACATCTTCAAAGGTTAAATGATCAAAGTGATCATCATGGACAGCTACATGTTGAATTCTCTTTTCAGTTGTGCCATGTACAATCCTTTTGTCCCCAGCTGCCACATGCATGATTGCACTTGAGCTTCCACCATTTTCAACAACATTGGCCCTAGGCTTCTTGGATGGTTGAAGATGTGGTGGTACACCATTCTTGATGAAACAAGTATCTTCCAAATGACCCATTTTTCCACAATAGTTACAAAACCTTGTGTCATTAGATCTTCCATAGCCCCTACCAGAATTGCCACCATTCCTTCCATTGCCCCTGCCAAGGCCACCATTGCCCCTTCCAGCTCCAAATGATTGATTCCTTCTTGTATATAGGGCAGTAGTCTCACCAATATCTCCAATAGAACCAGAGATTGATCTCTGACTCTCTTCTTGAGCCAAAACAGAGAAGGCAATGCTTAAGGAAGGAAGTGGTTGCCTCATCAACAAGCTACTCCTAATGTGGCCATAGGAGTCATTCAGTCCCAAGAGGAATGCCATTAGCTTTTGCTTCTCTTTGTGTTCATTTACAATGGCAATGTCTCCAGCACATTCAAGTTCCAAGTCATCAATGGAAGCAAGAGCATCCCAAAGTTGCTTCATCTTGGCAAAATACTCAGTGATGGAAAGTGTACCTTGAGAAGTTTGGTAAATTTCTCTTGTCAGCTGAAAAATTTGAGTTCCATCCACCTTGTCATACATTTCCTTTAAATCATTCCAAATTGAAGCAGCAGTTGGGTTATAAATCAATCCAGAAACCAAGTCCTTTTCCACTGTATTTCTGAGCCAAGCCTTTACAATGGCATTGGCTCTATCCCATTTCACCCTTTGATGAAGTGGAACATTGAGCCTTGTGAAAGTTCCATCAATGAAACCCAACTTGTTTTTGACCAACAAGCCTTCTTTGATTGAAGTGCTCCAAGCATGGTAGTTCGAAATGCCTTGCAATTGAAAAGCGATAAGGAGGTGACCAGTTGTATCCGAGGGATGAATGTAAAGGGGATCATCAATGCTATACTCATTAGCCATCTTGCAATTCAGGAACTTAATTCAAACAGGGGAGAAGTCAAGGAATATAATCAGCAGATTTCCAAGAAAACCGAAATGAACCAGCCACCACAAAGTGACAAAACTGGCACACAACCAAACTTGCAATTGGACAAAGAATCAGCTAGCAATATCCAACTGAATTCGTACGATTCCGCCCACAAATCTGAGCAGACCAATCAAGAGAAGCCACCAACAATCAAATCTGAACAATCTCCAATGATTGTGGAAGCAGAATTCCACAATCTCAATGCAAAATTCTTCAACCAGCTGAAAGAACACCTTAGTCGAGCAATGAATTATCAAAGCTCAAAACGCAGAGAAACAATGTAGATCAAGCTATAAGCACGGCTCAATAGTGAAATATATCAACTATAATAACCAGAAATCAAGTGCAAACCCAAGAATTCAATAAGAGAATCCACGCAAATAGCAATCCATAGCTCAATCCAGGAAGAACTAGGTAAACAGCTTGAAGACTAGTTCAAATCACCAAGATGATTCCTACACAGCTCAGATCTTGAAATGAGACTTACCCAAAGCCTTTCTTAAGCAAAAGAAAGGTTAATACAAGCTGAATTGAGTAACCAAGAAGTAATCCAAGCTGAATCAAAGTTGGATCAATGGAAAATCACAAGTAGAAATGAAGAAGAACTAGGTTGCTTCATCTCCAAGTTTGCGCCGCCATTACATAGCTCTGATACCATATAAGCAGGAAATTTACTTCATTGATCACTAGGGATTACAATCAAGATGATACAATATATATACTAAGTAAAACTAGGCTCACCAACTAAGACTATACAATGAGTTGTGAACCAGGTGCATAGTGTTTGCATAATATAACCGGGTGCATACATAGTGGCAGGGTGTATGCATAGTGAAACTAAGTGTATGCATAGTGTAGTGAATGTAGTCTTCATATACACTTCTATATATCCTACTCCTCTTTTCCATCCCTAACTACTGGCAATTAATAAACAGATTATCTGATCAATTGAGGTAATTTATCAATCTCATCGCCTATTGGGTTTCTTAAGAGTCTCATCAGATTTCCGATCAATTGAGGTAATATGTAATCAATCTCATCACCGATAAATTTTCCATTCTTCAGAGTGTTTGCCTATGTTTGGCTTAGTTGCATACATTTTTATACGAAGTTAAAGCTTGCTTACTTGCGAGAGAACTTATCCTACACTATGACATCATTTCATCTGATGTTTGTTTTTGAGCAGTGACTGAATTTCAAAGAAGATGTGATGAAACGAGGTAAGCAAACACACTTCTTCATTTTGTCTATGAAAAAAATAAAATTTTAGAAGATTCAATGTTGACATTTCCTCTGCATATATGTACACTCCTCACTCTCTCTCTCCATTATAATTTTGTTTGTTTATTTCAGGAAATGAATATATATATATATATATATATAGAAAAGCCAAAATAGTAGCACTAAAACTTAAGATTCATGAGTTTCCCTCGAGTTTACTTTGAGTTGGAGGTATAGGAAGGGAGTATGCTTCCATCCTCCATCACAGTTGTATGTTAGAGTTAATGCAGAAGCATCAGCGGGTTCTGTGGTTGGAACTCCACACTGTGACATGTTTAGCCAATTCCAGGCAGCAGCTTGATGAGTAGTCATGATGTTAGATTTACTAATCTTTCTATTGCATAAATTACATGCTTCATATATGCTTGATTAGTATAAAGTGTTTTTGAATATTCATTCTTGATACTCTCATGAATAATATGAGATATGGTGTTAAAGTTTAATGGCTTCTGTTTTGATAAATTAAGATTGAATAGTTATGACTGAGGTGCAGATCTCAAACATATTTGATACGAATGCATGGATCGGGTTTGAGCACTTCATTATGTTTTGATAAATTAAAACTGGATAATTTTTCATTTATTGATTTCTACTGGAGTGTAAGAACAAATCTGCTTTGTTTTTACTATTCATCTTGTTGGTATAGTCTAATCGTTGTTGTTCCAGTTCATAAGATCTGAGACTTATCAAGAACTTAGGGCTATCAATGGCTAAAAAGATATTTGATCTTTCTTAATTAATTTAATAAGCAACTCTCAGTTGCCCAATTACTGTCATAAATATAGTCACCAATTTACCCTATAATTTGTTAATATATTTATTGATTATTGGTAAGGGTGATTATGATAAAAATCAGACAATTGTGAACTTCTAATCTTTGGCCAAAAAAGAGAGTTTCCAATCAGGTTAGAGGGCTAAAAGAGACTCTTGTTCTACCAGCTCGAGCTTTTTGGTTTTGGTTTCATTGCTAACATACTGTAGTTTTAGCAGCAGCAGTAGCGGAAGGGATTAATATTTTAGGATTGATGTTAGACAGGTTGATGCTCTTATATGTCTTATATTATGGACTTTGAGTAAAAAGAAAACGCGAGACCAGACGATTCCATTATAAACACGATTCCTAACTCTAAACCCTATTGATAAATGGAGTTGAAATGAATAGATAACTGTACAAATTAGAGAAGTTATTTGTTTTTAAGTGCTCAATTTGTTGTTTATTATATTTTGATCTCTGATTTTGATTTTGGGGTTGCTTTATGTTCTGTGTTTTTAAGAAATTGAGGCACCAATTTGGTAGTAACTGATCCTCTTTTATTGAATTGAGGATCAATAAAAGAAAATATGACTTTGTAGTGATGAAGATGTTGACCCAACGCAGTCTCCGTGTATTTCGTAAAGTTTAATTTTTTATAGCCATACATATCGAATCGAATTAGATTGGATTGGATTCTTTATGGAAACGTTATGCTTGATCTGTTTAATTTTTTTTTTTTTTTTCGATATGCATGTATTCTTCACACCAGTGTTATCAGAATCGGACCGCACCGGAGGCTCGATCGGGTTCGAACCAGAACTGGTGCCTTTATTGATCCGGTTCAAGCAAAAGCGGAAGATGTCAGCAAACCCGTTTTGAAAGTCCGGTTTTCGGATAATCGACCGATTTTTTGCGGACCAGATTGTTCTTCGGTTCGCGGTTCAACATTTGCCAGAAAAAAGAAAAAGAAATAAAGAAAGAAAAAAACCCTAAAATCATCCAATCCTTTCTCTTCCGCCGTTCTCAGCTCATGTTGCAGTATACTTGCTTCATTAAAAGTCTAAGACTAAGCAAGTCAGAATAGAATTACAATCTTTTACACACAAGTTAATATTTACACTTTAGTAGGTCGCCCGCGCGTAACGCGGGGTCAGCACCTAGTTACCATTATTATTTTGCAAAAAAAAATACATTATTATGTAACGTACTAAAAAATGTAACTCCTATCGAGATTGAATAAGGATCTTATGATGAATTTGACAATGTACATATAGGCATCAAAGTGATGTCACATAGGTAAATGTAATTCATGAATTATGTGGATCGATAGATCTATATGATTTTTTTTTTTTTTTTAAATTTGATTATTTGTTCATAATGATGACATCACAGACTGATGTCATCATTATAGAGGTTTTAAAATAAAATATATTGTATATAGATAAATGGTATTTCATAGGAACTGTTAATATTTGCATCATTATTAATTTTAAGATATTTATTATATGTGTTTTAATTTTTTTATTGTCCCCGAATTTTAGTGAATTTTGTTATATAATTTTTATGGTGCAATTTAAACTTTCTTAAGTGATGATGCAAAGTGATACACATGTAAATGAATGAGAAATTGAAAGTGAATAAGAGTTTTGGCACAACAAAATGTGTATAAGAGTGAGAGTGAAAAAAAATAGTTAAACAAACATACAAATTTGATGGGTTCCGATGTAATCGTCAACCATGTTAACAGCCAATGGACGGCGAGTAGGTCCAATGGGCCTCGTGAAAGCCTGGAAGGCCTAGAGGCCCAGTACGAAGGGTCCCGATTTCAGCGGCCCCAACACATGAGCTAGATGCTCCCGACAAGAAGCCTCTGAGCAGGCCCCAATATGCCTTAGTAAAGGCCCCGATAATAAAGCCCCGCAGAGGCTGGACCTGTCCCGTAGAGACCGAAGGTCCTGGGTGGTGACCTAGAATGAGACAACTCTGGAGTCCCCGACAGGAGTCGTGACTTGTGATCAGAGGATAAATACCGAGAAACCCGCCTACTAGATAGAGTAGTGGGAGACGGTTAAAGATATAGATATGCTCCCCGAGATACGCAGGGCGTGCCCGAGATACGCGGAGCGTGGGGCGAAATCTACGGAATCCCTAACGAGATATACGGAATCGTGGCGAGATACACGGAATCATGGGCAAAACGGCCAATCATGGCCACAGGTAACTGAGTAACTTCCCCTCCTATATAAAGGAGGAAGTTACCTCAGAAAACCCTAAGC
Source organism: Clarkia xantiana subsp. parviflora (assembly GCA_036873135.1). Lineage (NCBI taxonomy): Eukaryota > Viridiplantae > Streptophyta > Magnoliopsida > Myrtales > Onagraceae > Clarkia > Clarkia xantiana. The sequence continues at coordinate 22,209,669 of JAPTYO010000011.1, forward strand.
ATCTAATACGAACTTAGACATTTTGCTTACCACCCCATTGATCACATACTCATTTAAGCATCGGAGAGGGATTCTGGGTCACCACCCAGGTCATCCCCTTTTGCAGGATTACGCGGAGCCCAGGAGTCCAAAGCTTTCTGTCAAGGACGTAACGGAGCTTCGCCCGTGATCCAACATTGGCGCCGTCTGTGGGAAGCTTACGAAAAGTCAAGATAGCTTCTACCAGATCAATGGCCGGTGGTGGCAAGAAGAAGCAGGTTCAGGCTGGCAGTTCTCGTCCCGCAGGAACTGTGAATTCCCCGTTGCCAGAACGTGTTGCTGAACAAGGTGAGAACCCCGCTCTTTCCCAGACAGGGGGGGCAGGGTGACGGTTATGAGGTCTCAGTCCGAGACACGGAGATGAACAGGCAGGATATCCCGCGTAGGGATGAAGATGAGGCTCCCCCGAACCCGGTGGGCCACGGAGGAGAAAGAGTCCCGCGAAGGGAAGGAGGGTCGTCTTCGAACTCGGAATTGGCCAAGGCAGTAGCAGATGCTATGCCCATGTTCTTGGCTGCCATGGAGGCCCTGCTGGACAAGAGAGAAGCCGCCAGGAGGGCGGAGGAGTTGCCTCCGCGAGAAGAGCTGCCTCCACCCCCTCCGAGGGTGGTTCCAGAAGAACAAGAGGTTCAGGAGATTCCGCCCAGGAGCAAGGACAAAGAACCAGCGCACCTGGAGAAGTTCGTGGTTGACGGCCCAGGACCAGTGCAAAACAGGACCATTCCCCTGAATGGCCCCATCACCCCCGATCAGGTGGTGAAGATCGTCAACATCTGCATGGGTGACCAGAAGCAGATGACATCGGAGCTGAGGGATCGATCCAGCCATCCTTTCATTCCGCGGCTGTTAGATACGGTCGCCCCGCCAGGGCTAGGCATCCCGACCATCAAGGAGTACGATGGTGAAGGAGACCCGGTTCGCCATGTTCAGAGACATGTCCAGGCTTGCATGGGAAGGACCTCGAACGATGACCTCGTGTGTTCGCTGTTCCCGATTACTTTGGGAGAAAGAGCCATGACCTGGTTTTTCAGCCTCCCGCCAGGATGCATTACGTGCTGGGCGGACATGCACGATCGATTTATCAAGCAATATCAGGGCCGTAGGCGCCTCCTGAAGAGCGTAAGGTCACTGACCCAGGTGGTGCAGAGACCCGACGAATCGTTGGCCTACTACTACCAACGATTCACTGCGAGTGCCGCGGAGATTGATGAAGAAATCTCGGAGGGGGAAACCATCCGCACTTTCCTTCGGAACTTGAGCGCTCCGTACGGTTCCGACCTGATGCACAGTGTAGCCGCGAAGGCTGTGTGGAGTATGGAGGCCCTGCAAGCGAGGGTGAAACAGAAAATCGACGTCCAGGAGTCGAAGATTGCTGCCGGAGAGCTCGATCCTCCGAAGTCGGGAAGAGGAAAGCCATCGTCTAAGTTGTCAGATGATCGCAAGAGGAGCGAAAAAGCGGAGGGAAGTAGAAATCGTGGTCGTCCCGAGAAAAGAGAGGACAAGCGTCCCTTGAGGAAGGACAATCGAGAAGGTCGGGCTGTTCCCATTAATAGCTCGATGACTTCTGTGTTAGCTGTAATGGACAGACAAGGTCTCGCCCGATACCCTCCGAGAAAAGAAGGGAATTCCTAGGAGGCCGTCCTGACCGTTACTGTCGCTACCATCGAGCCAATGGTCACGACACTGAAAACTGTCGGGAGCTGAAGAAGGAAATTGAGAAGCTGATCCAGAAGGGGAAGCTAAAAGAGTTTGTCGGAAGGGGACGGTGCCGATCTCGTTCCAGAACTCGGTCACGATCCCGTTCCAAGTCCCGCGACCGATCCCCGAAGAAGAAGAAGGTTGAGCAAGAAGCCTCAGGTTCGGGTGCCCGTAAGGAGAGGCGGGGAATTATCAACGTCATCCACGGAGGAATGGCGGCGGGAGGTGATACCTCTGCTTCTCGGGAAAATTACGGTTCCCGCATATCTGCCGCTGTGGTGCTAGGCAAAAGGTCCCGGTCGTGGACCCAGAAGGAGGAAATGGTAATTTCTTTCTCGGCGGAGGATCTGGTAGGCGTGGAGAGCCCTCACGACGACGCCTTGGTCGTGACCCTGGACGTGGACGGATTCGAGATGAAGCGGATCCTGATAGACGGAGGGAGCTCCTCCGACATCCTTTTCATGGACGCTCTGGAAGCCATGGGAAAGACAAAAAAGGACCTGACACAGGTGGACTTCCCGATGGTGGGATTCTCTGGTTCCACTTCCTACCCGTTGGGAATGATTACCTTACCAGTGGAGTTTGGTAGTGGCTGGAAGATGGAGAAGCGAAACGTAGATTTCGTTGTAGTGGAGTCTGCGGAGAGGTCAAGGGTGACTAAGTGGCGTCGCGAAAATGCTATGTTAACGCTACCCGAAGGAGAAGGAGGGAAGCCATGACGGTCCTTCAAACTTTGCCGATCCTCGAGAGGAGTATGGGCGTCCCGCCCCCATGGAGGATCTGAAGGAGGTCGAGATTGATGGGCCTCAGAGGAAGGTGAAGATCGGGTCCGCTTTGTCGGAAGAAAGAGCCCGAGAGTTGATTGAGCTCCTGAAGGAGTTTAAGGAGCTGTTTGCCTGGTCCCCGAGTGATATGCCAGGAATCAGCCCCGACGTGATTGTGCACGAGCTGAAGATAGATCCCGCGGTCAAGCCTATCGCGCAGAGAAGGCGTCCGATGGGTGCAGACAAGAGGATCGCGATCCAGCAATAGGTGGGAAGACTGCTCGACGCTGGATTCATCAAGGAGCTCCGATTCCAGACTTGGGTTGCTAATCCAGTCTTGGTGCGAAAGAGTAACGGGAGGTGGCGGATGTGTGTCGATTTCCGCGACTTGAACAAGGCCTGCCCGAAGGATTGCTACCCGCTTCCGAGGATTGACCAGCTGGTGGATGCCACATCGGGACATGAACTGCTGAGCTTCATGGATGCCTACTCCGGATACAACCAGATCAAGATGGCGAAGGAGGATGCCCCTCATACGGCTTTCTATGCCGACAGTGACGTCTACCACTACGACGTGATGCCCTTCGGATTGATCAATGCCGGAGCAACTTACCAGCGGATGGTGAACAAGTTGTTCGGAGACACGCTGGGGAAAACAATGGAGGCGTATGTGGATGACATGCTGGTGAAGTCCCGACAGGCAGGAGACCATGTCCAGAACTTGGCGGCGGCGTTTGAGCGGATGAAGTTCCATCAGGTTCGGTTGAACCCCGACAAATGAACTCGGGGAAGTTCTTAGGGTTCATGGTGAGCCAGAGAGGAATCGAGGTAAACCCTGAGAAGCTGCGAGCAATCGAGGAGATGCAGTCCCCGAAGACTCATCGGGAGGTTCAGGTGCTGAATGGCCGGTTGGCCGCGATGAATCGCTTCCTATCCAAGGCGAGTGACCGAGCCATGCCATTTTTTGATGTGCCGAGGGCCCACAAGAAGTTCGAATGGACCGACAAGTGCGAGGAGGCATTCCAGGCACTCAAACAGCACCTCCGTACTCTTCCGCCGTTGGCGAAACCAGTCCTAGGCGAGCCGCTTTATCTCTATTTTGCTGTTTCTGATGTGGCTGTTAGTTCTGTTTTGATCAAAATTGTCAAGGGCAACCATGTGCCTATCTATTATGTAAGCAAGGCGTTTTCCAAGTCTGAAATAAACTATCCCGCTATTGAGAAGTATCTCTTCGCGTTGATTATTGTCGCTCGAAAACTACGACCTTACTTCCATGCCCACGAAGTCACGGTACTGACTAATCAGCCCTTGAAGCACTTTTTGAACCGACCGGAGGCGTCGGGGAGACTGGTGAAATGGGCCAACGAGCTGACGGAGTTCCGTATTCATTTTGCTCCGAGAACTGCTATTAAGGGCCAGGCATTGGCAGATTTTATAGCTGAGTCTACGACACCCGATCTGGAAGTAACGGGTCCCGCAGAAGGGGCAACCATGGAAGAGGCCCCGATAGCAGAACAGGCCCCGATAACAGAACAGCCAAATGAGGAGAATACCTGGGAGATGTACACTGATGGTTCATCGAGTGTAGAAGGCTCGGGGGCAGGATTCGTATTGATACCGCCCGGTGGAGGCGAGCCCCTACGATATGCCTTGGCGTTGACGTTCAAAGCCACCAACAATGAAGCAGAATACGAGGCTCTCATCACGGGCCTCAAGATTGCCAAGGGTACGGGGGTCGACCATCTAAAGGTGAAGTGTGATGCCAGCTTGGTTGTAAATCAAGTCCAGGGGAACTACGAAGCCAGGAGCCCGACAATGAAGAAGTATCATGTTTGATATTAAGACGCCGCGGAGATCTGTACCATTGAGACAGGATCGGAGGAAGAAGAGAAGCCCACTTGGATGACCCCGATGGTCACATACCTGACTACCGGGGCACTCCCCGACGATAAGGTGGCAGCTGTCAGGTTGCGTCGGATTGCGCACAACTACGCGATGGTGGATAACCAATTGTACAAAAAAGGGTATGTAAAGCCTTTTCTAAAATGCGTGGCGGAACCTGACACGACTCGGATCCTGAGGGAGCTACACGAGGGAGTCGCGACCTGTCATGAGGGGGCCCGATCTCTTGTGAGGAAGGCGCTGAACTTGGGCTACTATTGGCCTTCGATGAACAAGGAGGCGACTGCAATGGTCCGATCCTGTGATGCATGCCAGAGGTACGCTCCGAATATCGTGGCTCCCGCCGCGGACTTAATGCCCATCAGGAGTGCATGGCCCTTCGCGCAATGGGGGATTGACTTGGTGGGACCTCTTCCCCATGCGAAAGGTCAGTGCAAGTATTTACTTGTGGCCATCGATTACTTCTCAAAGTGGATAGAGGCTAAGGCATTGGCTAGGACGACGGGGCAGCAGATCCTCAAGTTCCTTCATACTCAGATCATATCCCGGTATGGGGTTCCTCGAGTGTTGATCAGCGACAACGGCCCTCCGTTTAATGGGGCTCAGTTGAAGGAGTACCTGGAGGAGTTGAATATCGAACATCGGACCGCTTCAGTCCACCACGCTCAAACCAATGGTCAGGTAGAGTCAGCCAACAAGATCATGATGGATGGCTTGAAGAAGAGAGTCTATGCCTTGCAGGGCCATTGGCTGGATGAGCTCGAGAACGTGCTGTGGGCTGTCAGAACAACACCCAAGCAATCGACGGGGGAAACTCCATTTGGCCTAGTCTATGGCACGGAGGCAGTCGCTCCCGTGGAGATAGCGGTGGCGTCCCATCGCGCGAAATATTACGAGCCTCTGACGAACGAGGAAATGAGACGTCTAGACTTAGACTTGCTCGAGGAGAAAAGATGGAAGGCTGATGAAGTCCAGGCTCGGATGCGTCTGGTAACAGCCCGATATTATAATCGGCGTGTCAAGTCCCGACAATTCTTCGTGGGAGAACTTGTCTGGCGGAGGAACGAGTTCGTTCATCAAGATCGGATCAACAAGCTATCGCCAAAATGGGAGGGACCTTACAAGATCGTAGGGATGCCAGCACCCAATGCATACAAGCTAGAGGACCTTGATGGCAAGACGTTGAAGCATTCCTTCAGTGGCGAACACTTGAAGAAGTATCATGTTTGATATTAAGACGCCGCGAAGGGCGCAAATTGTCTATCAATAAGATCCGATGTAAGCCTATTTTGAGTTATTTATGAATAAAAGAAGTTGCTTCCGATCAAATTGCTTTTAGATTTATTCTAACTGTTAGTAAGACGTCCCGAAAGACGCGACAAAAGCCTTCTGAGGTATGATAAAAGCCTTCCGAGGTACGATAAAAGCCTTCCGAGGTATGCGTAAGTCGTCTATATGATGCGGCCAAAAGCCTTAACGGGTACGGACAAAAGCCCTACGGGGTACATGTAAGTCGTCTATATGATGCAACCAAAAGCCTAGGTACGAAAAGGCCCTAATGGGTCCGCGTAAGTCGTCTATATGATGCGGCCAAAAGCCTTAACGGGTACGAAAAAGCCTTAACAGGTCCGCGTAAGTCGTCTATATGATGCGGCCAAAAGCCTTAACAAGTACGAAAAAGCCCTTAGAGGGGAAGATCAAAGCCGTCTGATTTGGCGCGGTAAAAGCCCTAGGGGGTGTTGAAAATGGCCTTGAAAAGAAGGGACGAGAAACCTTAAGTGGTGAAGTCCCGATTGGACGAGAAACCTTAAGTGGTGAAGTCTCGATTGGACGAGAAGCCTTAAGTGGTGAAGTCCCGATTGGACGATAAACCTTAAATGGTGAAATCCCGAGTAAAGCGTCGGAAGGACGCATGGAGTCATCTCAAATGATGCATCGGAACGTTCTGAGTAACGAATTTAAAGCCGCTTTAGATAAGCGCAAACGATTATCGAGACCAAAACAGATGAAAGAAATTCCTTATATAAAGGCTCAAAGGCCTAGGAGTTCGGATACAAAAAACAAAGGAGAAAGACAACAAGGACTAAAAGATGTAACATTAGACTTGGTCCTTGTTGGAAGATGGATCCTCAGCAGCATCGGAAGGAGCAAGGTTCGGAGGAGCCTGGGCAGAGGCTCCGCAGCTGGCAGAGTCGGGTCCATGGTAGCGGCCTCTTCACTCTCCGCGGGGAGGTTGAAGTACTTCTCCGCGACGGGGGCGAGAGTCTCGGACTTCGTGAAGTCGATGGAATCCGGGTAGGCTGTATAGAGCTCTTCGACGGCGTTGTATAAAACATCCTCTATCTCGGACTTGCAGAACTCTACAGCAGCCACCTTGAATTCTTCAGAATTCCGATACTCCGCGCGGCCCTGCTCGAGGCCTTGAGCCTTTGCCTCAGCCAGCTTGGCAGAGAACTCAGCCCTCTCCGCCTCAGACCTCGCCTTGGACTCCGCGAGAAGATCCGCGAAGACGTCATTCTCACGAATGAGCTGCTTCTTCTCCGCCTCATTCCGCTGCTGCTCCACCTGGACCATCTTCCGCTCCCGACGCATGACAGCCTCATGATCTTGAACCTTCTTAAGCAGGTCCGAAGCCATGTTGTCGAGGAGACCCTTCTCCTTGGCCATCTTATTCTTGGCCGCCACCGCCTCGTCGAGCTCCACCTGAAGCTTGGCTAACGCATCAGGGTCCGACTTAGCTTCAGCCTCCTCCAAAGCACTCTTCAGGGCTAAGGCGATGGTGAAACATCGGTGCTGGTCCGCAGTTTCCTAAGGCAAGAGGAAAAAAGATAAGAATTCGATGGTCGGAGACGGATAAGGAAGAAAACAAGTAAAGGTAAGGTATTACCTCCATCCGACGAACGGCCATAGCGCGGAACTCCTCTTCGATGTCCTCCCGCGTCAGGCAAAGCGGCTGTCTCAAAGAGGGAGGAATTGACCCTGCCAGCAGATGCAGGGCCAAGTCGGGCTGAAGATTATCCCGTCGGATTGAAAACCCTTGGAGGGATTCGATTGGAAACCAGGGAACCGTCGCCTGGTCGGGGGTGTAGATCTTGTAAACATCATCCATCGGAAGACGAGGGATAACCTCGGCATCATCGACGGGAGGAGCTACCTCGGTCGGAGGAAGCTCAGGAGTAGGAGTACGAAAAGCAGGAGGGGGACTTCGGGACACGTCCCTCACGGCGGGCCTCATGTCCCTTGGCCCCGACCTTCCGCGGGGGAAGCAGGCCCCCCTCGTCAGGCTCCTCGGCAGAAGGAGAGGCTTCCAAATCAGTCACCCGACGGAACTGAGCTTCCGCCGGGGCGTCCTCCCGCATCAGTTCTTGCGGAGCTGCAGTCTCCGCTGGAATGACAGCCTCCGTCGGGACAGGAGTATCCGAGGGACCTGCGGTGGCAGGACGAACATGATTTAGGAATAATTCCGCCAGGACACCAGAGAATTTGACGTTCGACATGCTGGTCTTTCCCATGGAAGTTATAATATCCCGCCTTGAGAACGCGGGGGACTTCTCCTCGAAGGATATATTTAATTTCCCGAACCCGCGACTCCCGATCAGCGGGGATAAATTCCTTGGGAACTAATTTCTTATATCATTTAATAGCACGACGAACGCGCTTACCTTCCTCGACAGTAGTGGCCCCGAAGGCCCGATCTATCTCCCACCTCTTGGCCTTCTTGGCCCCGACCTGCTCTTCGGTGGGAGGAGCAGCAGACATAGGAGTGGAAGAGGAAGCACCTTTCTTCACCAGCTTTCGCTTCCGCTTGGAGCCACTCTGGACGGCATCAGTCTCGCCCTGCTTCATAATGAGATGGGTCAGCAGAGAAGCCTTCTTGGCTGCATAGGTAAAAAATAAGATAGTTAGAAATATTACCCAAATGACCAAATCCTTGGAAACAGAGTCAAGGAGTCGGACTCCGATAATGATCAGGTCCTTCTCCCGGAGCTTGTTGGCGTCGAGGGGTATGAAGTTGTCTCCCCAACGGTAGAGCTGAACCATCTGGAGGGTGTTGAGGTCATCCTCGGTGTAGTCTAAGAGCTTGGGGGCAAGGTCCGCCACGACCTCCCATCGAGGCCATGGGACAGAGCTGTGCTGGACGAAGAAGTAGTACTTCTTCCATCCGCTATTGTCAGACCCCGAGTCACGTATCAGTATCCGATCCTTGTGGAATTTCCAAGTCTCGCTGTCCCAGCCAAAACGTGAAAGTTGTTCCTTTATCCACTTGGGGAGTCGGGGGGAGAAGGAGCAAACACCAGCTTTGTTGCACTTCATGCCGTAGAAAGTGCGGAATAGCAGTAGACTGTACGTCCACTGCTGGCGGTGGCATAAGTATTGGAAGTCATTCCACACGCGGATGGCGTGTGGAGAGAAGGTACAAGGATGTGTTTTGTAGAAGTTGCACATCTCCACCATATTTCCGCAGAAGGGGAACCGAATCCCCGCGCTTATTTGACCGGCGGAGACGAACACTTCCCCTGCCCGAGGAGGCGTAATGATGTGCTTCCTTCTGACAGCAGGTTGAGACTCATACGGGAAACGAGGTTCCCAATCTGAGGTAATACACCCCTCTCTAAGGGCAACCTCATATGAAGCCTCAGAGATCTCATTGACGGCAAATTCGAAAATGAAAGGAGCCCTAGCCTCAGAACTAGCTTCGTCTAAAACGATTGCAAACAAAAGAATTTGAGAAAAGAAGAACAGACAGCAAGTAAATCACGAAAACATAGAGGAAAGCCCTTACCAGACATGATCGGTGGTCGAAGAGGTAAAATGAAGGAAGATCGAAAGGGTTGAAGGCCTTGATCACTTGAACAGCAGGAGGAGCTTGGAGAAGAAGCTTCGAATGCAAGAATGGCTGAAATCGAGAGAGTGCAGAAGAAATGAATAATGCCAGGGTTTTAGCTTTTATAAGCAAAAGGACAAAGGGAGGACCCTAATATTGACCGTTGAAGATGAAACGATTCGATCATAATCGTTGAAATCATGGGGACGGTACAGAAGAGACAGCTGGAAGGGATTTGATCTGCACCGTTGAAAAGGAAACGACACGATCTTAATCGCCAAGATTATAGGCATTTAATGCTACAGTAACCGAGGAGTCTCCTCGGATTTGGCAACTGCCCATGGAGTCTGGTGGGCCCAAGGTAATCATAAGTAAAAGACTCTGTTATACAACAATTACACGTAAGGCAAAAACCTCCGACGGTGGTATCGGAGGGTATGAAGACGAAAGCCTCCGACAGCAAGATCGGAGGATCGGAACTGAAAGACACGGCGAACTAAAAGTCCCCCATGTCTTGGGGGCAAATGATGGGTTCCGATGTAATCGTCAACCCTGTTAACAGCCAATGGACGGCGAGTAGGTCCAATGGGCCTCGTGAAAGCCTGGAAGGCCCAGAGGCCCAGTACGAAGGGTCCCGATTTCAGCGGCCCCAACACATGAGCTAGATGCTCCCGACAAGAAGCCTCTGAGCAGGCCCCAATATGCCTTAGTAAAGGCCCCGATAATAAAGCCCCGCAGAGGCTGGACCTGTCCCGTAGAGACCGAAGGTCCTGGGTGGTGACCTAGAATGAGACAACTCTGGAGTCCCCGACAGGAGTCGTGACTTGTGATCAGAGGATAAAGACCGAGAAACCCGCCTACTAGATAGAGTAGTGGGAGACGGTTAAAGATATAGATAAGCTCCCCGAGATACGCAGGGCGTGCCCGAGATACGCGGAGCGTGGGGCGAAATCTACGGAATCCCTAACGAGATATACGGAATCGTGGCGAGATACACGGAATCATGGGCAAAACGGCCAATCATGGCCACAGGTAACTGAGTAACTTCCCCTCCTATATAAAGGAGGAAGTTACCTCAGAAAACCCTAAGCATCTAATACGAACTTAGACTTTTTGCTTACCACCCCATTGATCACATACTCATTTAAGCATCGGAGAGGGATTCTGGGTCACCACCTAGGTCATCCCCTTTTGCAGGATTACGCGGAGCCCAGGAGTCCAAAGCTTTCTGTTAAGGACGTAACGGAGCTTCGCCCGTGATCCAACAAAATTCAAATTATATTATATTTTTATGTTAAAAATGTATATATGTTTATCCAAATCTAAATATTATTTAAATTTTAAGATAATAACAACAAATAACCTTAGGTAAATGTAACTCATGTATTAGCTGGACCACTAGATTTTGTAGATTTTTTTTTTTTTTTTTTTTTTTATCATTATAGAGGTTCTAACCCAAAATTTATATATATATGAGATTACCCTAGATTACCCTTTCACGTTATAATATACATAGTAATCAACATATATAAATTATATCTCATTGTGATCTCCTATTTATATATATGAAATTACACTTTCAATTACAATAAAAATCTCTAACTGGTAAAAAATTATTAATAGTACATATATTAAAATTATTTATTTTGAGCATTTAATTTTACATTCTGATGTTTATTTTTATTTAATTTTATAACACTACATGGATTATGGCTCGTTAATAGAAACCATATATAGCCCACCGATTACGATTTATAGTAATCACATTAGTGTTAAAATTATTTGAAATAAAAACCAGAATATCAAATAACATTACACACACATATATATATATATATATATATATATATTATTTTACTATAATATTATATTATTTAAAAATCTACAAATATATTTATTTATTTATTTATTATTATAATTTATAACTCTAGAACTATAATCAGACATATATATTTTATATGGTATTTTAATTTATTTTTCTCTTGTGAAAATGGAAATTATATATATATATATATATATATATATATATATTATTTTAATATAATATTATATTATTTAAAAAACTATAGATATATTTATTTATTATTATAATTTATAACTCTAGTACTATAATTAGACATATATATATTATATGGTATTTCAATTTATTTTTGTCTTGTGAAAGTGGAAATTAATAAATTTATAATTTACATATATTAAAGATAAGATGTGTATATTTTTACTATATTTAACCAAAACAAACTTTACGTACAAAAAAGAAGCTTGTTAATTATTATCATAGTATTGAATAGCTATAAAAAGAAGAATACCATTTTAGAAATTTAGAAAATTAATTTCTTATATTATATATATGGAAACAATAGGAAAAAGATGTAATCTGTTTGATCACAATTGTAAAAAAAGTTACATGTTTCGTGATAGATGTAACACATTTCATTCAGACTGTTTTAGTTGTAGTACGTTAAATATGACTAATAGACGATGATGTGTCGGATGTAAAGATGACATGACAAAGTAATAGTTAACATTTAAAAAATATATTAAAAAAGCTTCAAATAAAAAAAAACATAAGGAAACTCTATGAAAAATTTGATTTTTTTTTAAATTAAGTTAAATTGTAACAATATATATATATAATTTAAAAATCATAGAAAAATGTATCTAAAAATTGATTAAATTCTAAAAATGACAAAGAAATTCTAATACATTGAAAAATTTATAACTATGCAAATAATAATAAGATAAAGAAAAAATATAGCATGAAAATGAGTATGAAAACCAAATTACTTTGGTTAAATAGCAAAAAGAAGTGTGTAAATAATTCTTAATGTACATAAATAATGTATTGTTGGCTGAGTTGGGTATTGCATCAGTTTACACATTTCATTTTCCAAGGTCAGCGTTTCAAATATAATCTCTTACAATTTTTTTAACATTTTTTTTTTCTGAAAGTGTTAATAAGATTATTATTACTAAAATTACAGTAATGTCTTAATTATAACTCTATTATAATATTACTGGAATTTCCTTTCTAAATTGTGGTCAGATTATAGTTTTTTTTATTTAACCACTTTTTATGTGTTGTAAACGATATTTAAACGAAAGCAACAATTTACTGCAGAACAACACGTTTTAGGGCGGCAGAGAACTGTTGTTGAAAGAGATTGTTTTTAGCGGCTGGTAAACAACTTCTAAACGATACATTAAATAGTAGTGTTGCAAAATAGTACAATTTGCTACGGTATAATACTCTTGTTAAATGATATCATTTTACTAGCGGCGGTAAAACATTTCTAAATGAAGCTTTATGCAACGACCGTAACTTGATGAAGAACATTATTTTTTGGAACGACAACATATTGTTGCTGAATGATATATTTTTAGTAGTGGCATGTATCGATGCAAAAATCATCTTTTAACATAACCACACAGTGCGCTACTAAAAGTGCCTTTCAATAACGAAAATCTAATTCCCATGAGGAAAAATAATTTAGCAACGGCAAGCACTACCATAGAAAGACGTTATTAGAAGCGACGTTTATTTCGCTACAAAATGCATATTTTAGTTTCAAAAATTTATGCCGTTTGTAAAACATAGTTTTAGTATTGAATTATAGCAGTGACAAATCAGATCTGCTACTAAAGCCTAGTTTTCTTGTAGTGCCTCGTTTTGCCATGTACATAAAACAATCAATGTTTTATATAACACAGATCATCTGATGTGGTTCACTTTTGAATTCTTTTCAGGTGTGGTGTACTACATGACTTAAGGATTCTAGACAATCTACTTTATGTTGTTGATGCTTTATGATTAAATCCTAGCTGTTGTCACTTAACTTTCGTTGTTCCTCTCTATTATGGTTGTTCATGTTTATTGTATTATTGAATAAAGTGATTGATATTTAGATTGAAGACAATTCAAATCAGAATTCAATTCACTCGTCAATTAATCGACCATGTCAAAGGGATCGATTTGATTAAAATATGATAATGAAGACAAACTCTTCGAGTTTCGATAGGTCAACTATCTGAATGAAACAATCTACACCCGCACATGACCCGATTCATCCAAGTCCGTAAATTGCGATCGATATATGATTTAAATATTTCTTATTTGTTAGTACTCCGCAAATAATTAAATCGTAATGATGAACATGTGCGAAACCGATTAAATTAAACTTTGGAAACGAAACGATTTCACCATGGGTAATAGCTGGTGATTCGCGCGCCACGCGCATGTTTATCGATAGATGGGACACATCGATTCAAAGTACAAATTTAATATGAAGTGTTTGAATGATTTAATGCTCGTCATTTAACACCTATTTCAGGTTATACTCATTGATTTCTCATAAATCTAGAAGAGGTATGCTCTTAAAGCTGCCACGATCTCGTTAAGAATAAATTAAATGCATAAGGTGGCAAACCTAATGCACAACTCAGAGATGGTCGAATGAATATTGTATGCAATGAAAAAAGATATTGTATAACGAATGAATATCCTATCATACACCTCTAACGATAAGATTGGCTGAGCATTTTTAATCATACACTTCAAGGACATAGTTTGAAATATGGTGTCGACTATTCAACTTCAGATCTCCTTCAAGGAATATATGATGTTGATTTCCACTTATGTAGAAATTTGTTCCTAATATATCGGTTGAAGCGACACCCTATGAGCTATAAACTGGTAATGAGAGGGATCTTACCAAAATATTACGACCTCACGGTTGCAAATGCAAACACGTATCTTACCGACAGCTGTTAAGGTTAAGTCGAAACTTAGAGTACTGAAAAGTGCCTTTTATGGTACTCTGAATACTCTATGGCATACATGTTTGTAGTAGCTCAGGAGATTGGTGGCATGGTCGAGCATGAAACGTTACGTTACTTGAGGACGAATTCCTAGGCTTTATATCATCAACGTAAACGAAGTCTTGATTGAATTAGAGCATGATAATGATGATCAGGTCCTACTTTATTCGAGTGGGAGATTTGAGGCAGCAACGCAGATGAATGACATGATAAATTAAAATGGAGACATTTTCATAATAAATCCAGCGGGAGGAGTCAATCCAACCACACAGATTACTGTTGCTGCAAGTGCGAATCAAGTCGAACCTGATAATCATGTTGCTGAACCGTTGGATGAAAATCCTATAATTCCTCAACTACCTACTGGTGACAGTGGGAGTAGATCTACCAACTTGGTTCCTGGTCCTAGCAACCATGGAATTCATCTCAGAAGTAAAATCCCGAGACCAAGAGGTCGTCCAAGAAAAGTTGTTGGTGAAGGTTCAAGTAACGCTCTTGTTCCTAGTGGGAGTATTGTTCCAATCAGGAGCATATTTCTTAGTGGGATCTTAGTTCAAACATAATATGGGACTAACAAGCCTAGGTGTAGTCAAAGGCATCTAATTTCTCCAAAGAATTTCTCCCAAGGGTGAGTTATTCATTCTTACTTCGGTTGATGAACCGGTAACTGTTAAAAAAGATTATTAAGCCTTGGAAGGACCTCAAGCGAAGGAATGGAGGAAAGAAATGGAGGAAGTGATCACCTCTATGAAAGCCAATTCGGTATGGTCTTTAGTTGATTTACCTGCTAACCGCAGAGCCATAGGGGCAAAGTAGGTTCTGAAGTTGAAACTCACTGCTGATGGAAATGTCGACTAGTACAAGGCTCAACTCGTTGCGAAAGGATATACCCAACTTTACGGAGTGGGCTTTGATGAGACATACTCACCGATTGTGCGTTACACGCAGTTCGGGCTATTCTGGCCTTGGTTGCAAGCCTCGATCTAGAGCTGCACCAAATGGATGTTAAGACTACATAATTCCATGGAACCTGGAGGAAGAGAACTATATGGAGCAACAAGAGGATCTCATTATTCCTGGTAACGAACGTAAAGTTTGTAAACTCCAAGATTTATCTATGGTCTTAAGAAATCGTCCCAACAATGGTACCGCAGGTTCCACGAGGAAATCGTTGGAAACAGATTTGTGAATCTTCACGAGGATACGTGCGTGTACACTAAGACCTCTGAGTCGAAGTACGTCATCTTGACATTATATGTAGATGGCATTCTAATTGCCGCGAATGATGTGGTTTATATGAAAGAATCAAAGTCCTAGCTGGCATCTGTATTCGAGATGAAGGACATGGGAGAAGCCACGTACATCCTAGGCATTATTGCTAGGGATCGGGCTGCCCGCAAACTATGTCTCTCTCAAGAATCCTATATCAACAAACTGTTGAAAAGGTTCAGATTACAAGATACCAAACCCGTGGATACGCCTATTGTGTTTGGGTGCGCGCTGTCAAAGCGTGAGGGCCCAAAAGACCAGGCTGTGCGTGAACAGATGAAAAGTGCAGAATACCTTAGTATGGTTGGCAGTCTTATGTATGCCATGCAATGCACTTGTCCAGACATCTGTTACGCTATGGGCTTAGTAGCACGATTCCAATCAGACTCTGGCTATCAACATTTAAAGGCTGTAAAACGAATTATTCGATACCTAAAAGGTACTGCAGACTACGGACTGTTCTATGGGGTTGGAAAATTAGAATTGACTGGGTTCAGTGATGCCGACCACGGTGGCTATTACGGTGATCGTAAGTCCACCTCAGGAGGAGTATTTCTCCTTGCTAATGCCGCCATTTCATGGATAAGCAAGAAGCAATCTTGTGTCGCGCTGTATACGAAGGAATCCGAATTCGTAGCCCTCTCTAATAATGCACAGGAAGAAGTCTGGCTCAAAAGGCTCTTAACTTCATTGCTTGACGTCGAGGACGGGAGTAAGCATGTGAAGGTATACTCTGACAGTCAAGCAGTCATTTTAGCAGTTAAGAATCCTAAGTACCATAGTAGGACGAAACACATTGATTTGAAATATAATTATGCCAAATGTATGGTCGAAGACAAATTAATTACATTAGAATACTTGTCCTCTCAGAATATGGTGGCGCACCCATTGACCAAACCGTTACGCAGGGATATTTTTAAAAAGCACGTCAAATTGCTTGGACTGCGTAGGGTTTAAAAGGCTTTTATTTTGATGATAATATTTTGAGTTTTGAAGTAATATTTAAATAAAAGGAATTGAAATTTGAGTTTATGATCTATCGACGTCATAATGTTTGAATTATATAGGATTTTACGGTCTATAAACTAGTCGTAGGAGAGACAATCCTCCTAAATAAAACATTTCGAATGTGGGCAAAGCCTAGTCACACAGGCTCGGTCGTCTTAGCGGAGAGGGGGACCTCTACCATGTCAAGACCGGCTAGGAACCATGGTGTTTTCGAAAGATAGAGCTGGTTTAGCAAGACGATCATTTGGTTTCGAGGTAATACGACATGATCTAAGTCTTATGTATCGTCGTGACTAACTTTCTTCGTCAACAACCACATTCTGGGGAATATGACAAATCTGCGATAGCGTATGAAATTTCTCACTCCTACCAATATGTAAGTTCAGGTTATGCTATCGACGCGCGCTTCATACTACGCGTGCCATGTTCGACCAAGGGTCAAGCTCGGTTGTGCTAGATAGGATCCATGAGATTCAGATGGGCACACACTTCTTCACCTTGAGCGTGTGATTGATCCCAGGTGCTTTATGAAGAAGCATCCAAAGTATCCTCACAGACTCAGAACTCATACTTAAAGTCAAGCTCAATGTTCGCTTCCCGGCGTACGAGCGCAGTGCTGAACAAAAAGGCTCAGTGACCACGTCTTTGGAAACCGGTTGAGTTTGACTAAGGGTATGAGCTATGGGGATTTTCAAGAACACATGTAATTCTCCGACTCTTGTATTCACTAGGTGGCCACCAACCTGATTTTAGTTGAAAGATTGTGAATACTTGTACGGATGCCTTGGAGAAGTGTTCCTATGTGGAAACTAGACAATTGGAGAATAACAGTTGACCAAGGATACAGCGCGGCACAATATTATTGTTTTCACAGGTTGATTGTACATGGGGAATCAACGTTCCGCGGACGCTACAACACTCCTAATAGATGAGTAGCACGATGTCCGTCGTGTCCGCCGGTCGCATGAAAAACCTTGTATGAACTATTCGGATGCAGGGCTGGATCGAAGAACATATGTTGATGTGTTGGTTGACAACATAATAACAGGCACCCACCCATTCCGGCGAGTGGGAGCTATTAGCTTTTGGGGATTGGACCGCCGTAAAAGGGAACCCATTAATATGAGTCAGTTACCTGAGACAATTGGGTAATGTCACATTAGGGATTTTGGGCCTAGCCTAAAATTCCAATTGACATGAGAGACCCAAAATTGGGCCTCCCTTACTCTAAGTGGCCGGCCGAAATAAGCTAGGGGCAAAGTGGAATTTTTTCCACTTTTCTCCTCTTATAAATAGGGAGTGTTAGGTTTTATTTAAAGGTGAATCACTTAATCACTTTTGTGGTGAGACAAAACAAATCCCTCCTCCCAAGAGTGTTTCGGCCGAACCACATATCACCAAATGAGGTGCCAAATTGCTTCGAGCAAATTACTCCGGAGATCCATCCCTGCAGAAGAATCGACAAGAGGCTTTGCTGTGGAGACAAATCCGCATAGGGCTTCCTTAACAAAACCCTTACGGGAACCGTCCGGCGGATCGTGAACTCCCCTAGAAGGTCCTGGACGACGGTAAATTTCGAATAGGTATGTGCCCCTTATTCCGCTGCGTAATGTGCTTACTAGCATATACCTTGTTAATTTCCGTAGTATTTATCCTCCATAATCCTACAGGGACAACCCTTCGAAGACAAAAGGGGAAGACCCATAAGGGCAACCCTTCTAAATGAAAAGGGGAAGACCCCAAGGGCAACCCTTCCGAACAAAAATGGGAAGACCTACAAAGGAAACCATTCCAAATGAAAAGGGGAAGACCCACAAGGTAACCCAATCATCTGATAAAGATATATAAGACCCAAAAGGCCACCCTAGCACATAATGATATTGGAACATAAGACCCACAGGGCAACCCAATCATCTGATAAAGGGATATAAGACCCAAAGGGCCACCCTAGCACATAATGATATGGGACATAAGACTTACATAGATGAGCAACCCACCCATCAACTATAGTGACGTAAGACCCAATAGGCAACCTTTACTCATAATAATATGGGAACATAGGACTTACATAGAGAAGCAACTCAATCATCCATTATAGGGACGTAAGTCCTCCAATCAAAGGGCAACCCTCCCAACAAGATATGGAGTGTAAGTCCCCCATTCAAAGAGCAACCCTCCCAACAAGATATAGAGTGTAAGTCCTCATTCAAAGAGCAACCCTTCCAAAAAGATACAGAGTGTAAGTCTCCCAATCAAAGGGCAACCCTCCCAACAAGATATGGAGTGTTAGTCCCCCAATCAAATGGCAACCCTTCCAACAAGATATAAAGTGTAAGTCCCCCAATCAAAGGGCAATCATATTAAATGCTATTCTAAAGCCAGAACCAACAACTCACAGGTATGAGATACTACCCGCATAAACATATTACGGTATATGAATACAATATCAGGATCAGCACCAAATGCAAAGCCTGAATGCACATATTCAAGAAATAGAAGATAAAACTCAACCGCCAAGAACAAAAATTCTTGAAAGAAAAGGGAAGATACAACTACATGATAGGTGCATACACATAAAAATACAACAGGGGTCAACCAGACATCAAAGATGCATAGCTATCATCAGAAGAAGAGGCCGACTAAGTTACACCATCAGAAACCACCCCTCCGTCTCGGTACCCACCCATCCATCACCAACGCCTTTGGACAGTGTATCCACGCCGCCATTAGTACCAATAAGGACCGCATCCTCCACACCAATGAGTTCAAGAGGCATCAAGATGAACATCCCTACTTGGAAAAAGGAGTACTAGAGTCAACGTTAAAACCCACTACCCTTCATACCCCGAAAACACGCCCTATCTTAGAAAAACCAAATAGAGGGCACAAATCAAAATCCTTCATGTAGAGGCAGAAAAATACGCCATATCTTGGGAAAACCAAGTGTTGGCCTCAACAGTGGATATCATGTCCATATATCTCAAAGGAGGATACCATCCCTATATACCTCAACAGTGGCTATCATGTCCATATACGTCAAAGGAGGGTACCATGCCCCTATATCGCAAAGGTGGCTATCATGTCCACGGAAAAAGGTTCAACATAAATAGAAAACCAATACGCCATATCTCCTCATCAAAGGGCTTGTTTGTACCCTTAATTCAACTATACTCGGCATAGCCGAGCATGAGTCTCCATCACCATGAAGACATCTTCCTTATTCCACGAAGTCCAACAACCACAACATAAAAGTCAAGGAGACAAACTAAGGATAATTAGACACTTATCCAACCATCATAGAGTCAAGCAAAGGATAAAGTCATTACTTAACTCGGGGGAAAGGCGGGATACTCGTCCGATTAAGTGGAGAACATTTGCCATTCAAAAAGAAAGTAGTTCTAATAAGAATGCGATAGTATCACACATCGTCAAAGATTAAAAACCTCAACGCAAGAAATGAGCGCATACCCTAATGGTATAGCAAAACGACAACTTCAAAACCACCACCCTCACGCGAGGTTGGAGCAAACCTTTTCAAATCTGAACCCCCCATATTCAAAATCCAAGCCATGCCTAGTCAAACCAACTGGGGATCACCCCCAACCTACCTCACAAGCAAGTAAGGAAACTTCAATGAAGTAGAAATCAAACACAAGGAGACCGTCAACCACAACCAACCAGGGAGACGAAGCACATAGCAAACAAGTACCCCAGGAAGAGGGACAGTGACACATCAGAAACCATCAACCACCCCATTAGGTGTTATGCAAGTCATCAAGAGAACCTACCCAAGAGTGCATCCCAAAGTGCATGGAGATCAAATGCATACTACGGGGGTAAAGACAAATGCATGGATGATAAAATACTCATTAAGAGAAAGTCTATGATGCATATGCAAATATCACTAACGCTCACAAGAGGGGGGGGGGGGGAATAAACCCAATGCTACCTAGTGTAGTCAATGGAGGAATCAAGCACCTAGAACAAGCTATGTATCAACTAGTGGCATGGAAAGAACGACCAACTAATGACCCCCAAAGACGTACACGACTTCGCCATCGGGATGGAGCAAAACTAAAAAGAAAATAGAATATCAACATTCACCGAAGCTAGATGCACGTCTCGCCATCAAGGATACCCCTCGCAATTTTGCTCATCCATTCGGATAAAGAGGCCCAATAAGGAACGAGGATTAGACACATCAAAATCCAAAAAACTTAGAAGAAGAACTCAAGAAAGGAATGGGTTAAGCCTCCCTTGCTCATAACTCAGAGCATACCCACTACCCGGGGTAACCCCATTCTCAAGTTACAAGGAAGGAGCTTACGGTCACAACCGTCTCCCTACCCCAACACATGGGAAGACAGATGCTTAACGATATCGAGTGGATGGACAATATCCACTAAAGAGAGAGAGCAACTCCTCAATTACAGTAATGACAGAACTCGTCAGCTCTCACAAGGACATCATCCCAACTTACAAGCCATTACATACTATCCCCCCTCACACACTCGAGATGCAAAGCAAGCTCACTATGGGAGCAACCTTATATACGAGTTACCAAGCATACCCAATACAAGGAGTATCCCTTTACATACAACAACATGGCACTACGGGGGCACTCTTACATTCATCAGTGACCAAGTGTAATCAACAAAAGGGTAAACCCCTACATTTAAAGATATCAAAATACTCACAAAGGAAGTAATAATACATACATGGGCTGCCAAGTGTAGCCATTTCAAGGGATAATCTCCCGTGCCCGGAACGCAAAACACGTCCACTATAAGGGACAACTATATATGTACAATCTCTTATATGCAGGTTTCACAACGAACGCAAGGGCTAACCCCTCTGCGTCTGAAGCATGCCCACTACGGAGGCAGCCATACATACAACTCTATATGCACAGGTCACGGAGTGTGCTCAATCCAAGGGAAAACCTTAACTAATGGAGGTGCAAAGTATATCTACAAGGAAAGAAACCCTTTAGCCTACACAAAGGGAGTAACACTCCAACATATATGAAGGGAACAACCTTCTACATATATTTATAAAGTCTCCTTTATACAAAGGGTAAGATGAGGAATTTTAACTATTCTACCTCCATCTATATAAAGTGAATTGCAGGGATAAAGTTAAAATACCATGCCCACGCTTCGACAAATGGAGAGAAAAACGCAATGCCTATCGAATGCCAAGGATAAAAAATAATACTCACACTCTCACAAACTGAATGCAACACCGCTCCAAAAGCGCCCTATCGGTTCCAAGAACCCCAAAAGGAGGTCCCTCCAATAAGGAGACAGATCTAAAGGCTAAGTAAAATGGGACTAAGCCCATATTTCATACTTATAATCATTTACATCAGCCATGTACATACTTGTACTAACACCCACATTCATGTCGACTAATACTTACATGTTGTATGAACACCCTTCCAACAGGGGATGGCCTATAGCCTCTCTTAAATAGAGATGTGTTAATTGCTTCTACAAGAAACTCCAATGAAAGAAAGACACAAATGAAAGGACACAGTCCTAAGGCTAAGTAAAACGGGACCAAGGCTCGCAATTGTTACCCTTATACAATATATTAATGCTTGGCATAAATTTTATTAAGTTAACAATAGCATTTTGTGTATCCAGCTTCTTTAAACAGGAGGCAAGGAAAATTACGACGTTGCTCGAGCACTTGATAAAGTTCGGGATTGTCATAAAGGTACAGTTCACAACTTTCTTTGGCGATACTCAGCAAAAATAGAGTCAAGTAAAGGTTAAACCATTTCTTGACTCGGGGGGCAAATGTTGGATATACCCCCAAGCTATCATTAAATTGGGCCCTATAATTAGACCGCGATCGATTATAATTCGAAACTTGGAAAAACGGACACCCGAGGCCCAACAGTTAGGCCCAAAAACACCCCGAGTGGCGAAACCCACTTGGAGGACCCCGGGGGAAAAAAAACCCCTCGTAGGTAACCCGAGTATGATACCTTGCTCGGGTAACCCGAGCAAGGCCTTGGGGATACCCAATCGGGTATCCCCCTTTTTCCGGACGAGTTTCACTCGTCCGGACCCCCATCCCCGGACGATACTTTATCTCTCTAAAGCTTATACTCATTTAAGTATCGGAGTGAGCTTACCGGGAACCCCTCGGTGCCCATTTGTAGGTATCCAAGGGAATAGGAGAAGAGGAAGCCCACGAAGAGCGATAATACGAAAGAATAGCCCACGAAGTGACTCGTGTGCAAACAAACATGGAGGATAATATTTTTCTCATATTGAAGTGGTATCCTATTTCATGGTTTTCTGTCGATGATGAGGCTCAATTGCTTGATCGAATCAATTAAGTATGCTATGAGTCTATTCAAGTGCAGTAACTAGGACAAAAAGGGAAACTAACTTCACAAATCACCACAGGACATCGAGGGAAGTCAACCATGATTTCTGTATTTCATGGAGAGAACCGGACCACAGAGGTCCCAAACGAATATATGGTGGGTCAAAGCCCCGTTGATAAAGTGGGTCTCTAGTACGCCTCGTTTGTTATGTATACAAAGTTGTGAAAGGTTTTATTCAGACACGGATCATCCGATATGATTCACTCATGAATCTGTTCAGATGTGGTGTTCGGCATGACTCGGAGTTCTCGACTATCTATGCGATGACCATGGATCGAACACGCGATCTTCAGATCAAGAACCTTATCATTGTCATTTCATATTTCATCGTTCATTTGAATTGATGACTTTGGTTGTTTATGTTTCAGATGATTTAATAAAGTAATTTTCATTGAGATTGAATTCAATTCGATTCGAAGTACATTATACTTATCAATAATCGGCTCAGTAAAAGGGATTGATCCGAACAAAATCTGAATATACGAATTAAGAACAAAAGTTTTGGCCAGGACAAGAGGTCGAATAAATGAAACGATTACACATACTCCAATTCATTGTAACCCCATCGATTGCATAACTTAAACGAACAATTTAATTATAATATATTGCTATTACTCCATAAAATAAATAAATTGTAACGTCGAACATGTGTGAAACCAATTAAATTAAATTTTGGAAAGGAAATGATTACGCCATGGGTAACACCTGGCGTCACGCGCGTAGCGTGCTTGACCCTCGACAGACAGGACACATCGATTCAAAGTAAAAATTTAATGTGAAGTGTTTAATACGATGCTTCAAATAAATTTTTGTTTGCATAAATACCCATTTCGGGTCTTACTCATATAATTTCTCATAGAGAATTATATACGAGAAAAAGGAGAGAACCTAACGCATGAACTGAGGTGGAAAAAACCTCAAATATGAGTATCCAATAAAAAGGGTATTGTCTGTTAAAAGAATATCCCTAATACGCCTCTAAAGAATCAGATTGGCAGAGCATCTTAATCACACACTTCATGAACATGGTCAGAACCATGATGTCGCAAGCTCAACTTCCGATCTACTTCTAGGATGATGCGTTGTTGACTTCCACTCATGTAGTAAGCCTTGTTCCATAAAAAATCGGCGAACACGAAACCTGATAGATTACGGGGAGTAATCACTACAGATACTAAATCTTGGTACATGCTAGTAATCGAAATTATGCAGCGGAAGATTCGCATATACCTCAAACGTGATCCGTAGTCCCTAGATCCTTCTGCAGGGAGTTCACGATCCACCGGACGGCACCCGTAGAGGTTCTGGTTCTGGAAGCCTATGTGGTATAGTCTCCACAGCAAAGCCTCTGATCGATTCTTGGCACGGGGACAGATCTCTGGAGTGTTTTCTTAGAAAGCAAATTGGAACACGCTGGGTGAGGAGTAAGGTTCGGCCGAAACACTTGGTGAAAGGGGGGAGGGTTTTTCTCTCTAAAACTATCTAATGAGGGAATTGTGATTAACCCTAAAAATCCCCTAACACCGTGTATTTATAGGATGAGCAAAGTGGACGAAAGTACACTTTGCCCACTCCTAATATTCGGCCGGCCACTATGCATAGGGAGGCCCAATTTTGGGCCTCTCATGTCAATTGGGATTTGGGTCTGGCCCAATTACCCTAATGTGACATGTACCTAATTTCCTTAGGTAAACTATACATATTATGGCTACCAATTACGGCGCCCATCACCATATGCTTACAGCTCCCACTCGCCGGTGCCTGTTAATGTATTGTCGTCCAAATCTACATCAACATTTCACTCCTTCGATCTGCTCCTTGCTTTCGAATAGTTCATACGAGGTTTATCGTGCGACCGGCGGATACGACGTGCATCGTGCTACCACGATGTATCCTAGGTAAACACTTCTCCAAGGCATCCGTACAAGTATTCACAACCTTCAACTAATATACGATTGGTGGCCACCTAGTGAATACAAGATTCGGTGAATTACATGTGAACTTGACCATCCCCATCGCTCATATCCTTAGTTAGACCCAACCGGTTTCCAAAGACGTGGTCACTGGGCCTTTTTGTTCAGCACTACGCTCGTACGCCTTGAAGCGAGCATTGGGCCTGACCTTAGATATGAGTTCCGAGTCCGTGAGGATACTTTAGGTGCCTCTTCATAAGGCTCCTGGGATAAATCACACGCTCGAGGTGAAGAAGTTTGCACCCGCTAGAATCATTAGGATTCCTTCTTAGCACAACCGAGTTGTGACCCCGTGGTCGAACGTGGCACGCGTAGTATGAAGCACGCGTTGATAGCATACCTGAACCTTTTGGGTTGACAGGAAAGGGATATGTCAATTATGATATCACAGATTCTCATCTGGCCCAGAATGTGGTTTAATGACGAACTAAGTTCATCACGGCGATATTCAAAACAAAGATCATTTCAAGATACTTCGAACTAGATAATCGTCTTTCTTAATCAGGTTTATCCCCCTGACTCTTAGCCAGTCTTGCTTGGTAGAGACCTCCCACCATCGCAAGACGACCGTACCTGTGTGACGAGGTAAGGCCCACATTCGACATAGCTTTGGCAGATGATTGTGTCCTCCTACGACTTAGTTTATAGACCGTAAATCTGATGTAATCAAAACATTATGACGTCAATTGATCATAAAATCAGTTGCAATTCTTTCGCTTATAAAATGTAACTTTCTAATGGTATCACAGATACATGCAATTTCTAAACCCTACGCAATCCAAGCAGTTTTACATGCTTTTCGAATATGTCCCTGCGTAGTGGTTTTGTTAATGGGTCCGCTACCATGTAATTGGTGGACAAGTATTCCATAGTGATTATATTGTCTACTACCATTAAAATTTAGCACGAAATTATTTCTCATCAATGTGTTTGGTATTACTACGGTACTTCGGATTCTTAACTGCCGCAATGGCTGCTTGACTATCAGAGAAGACCTTTACAGGTTTATTCTCGACATCGCCACTATGCAGCGCAGTTAGAAGCCTTTTGAGACAGACCGCTTCCTGTGCATTCTTAGAGAGAGCTACGAATTCTGATTCCATCGTGGACAGCGCGACACGGGTTTGCTTCTTGCTCGTCCATGAAATGGCGGCATTAACAAGGAGGAATGCTCCTCCTTTGGTGGATTTAAGATCATCCGGATCGCCACCACGGTTGGCGTCAATGTGATTGGTCAATTCTAACTTCCTGCCCTCATAGCACAGTTCGTAGTCGGCAGTACCTTTTCAGATAACGAGTTAATCGTTTTATAGTCTTTAAATGTTGATGGCTAAGATCTGATAGGAAACGTGCTACTAGGCCTACGGGATAACAGATATCCGGACGGGTGCATTGCATGGCGTTGAACAAACTACCGACCATGCTAAAACATCCTGCACCCTTTATTTATTTATGCTCTGCAAGGTTCTTGGGGCCGTCACGTTTTGACAGTGCGCACCCAAACAACATTGGCGTTTCCACGGATTTTGGCATCCTGTAATCTAATTTTTTTTAACAAATTGTTGATATAAGCTTCTTGAGATAGACATGATTTCCGCGTAGCCCAATCTCTTGCAGTCTCAGTGCCTAAGATATACGTGGTCTCTCCCTTGTCCTTCATCTCAAATACAAATGTCAACCAGGACTTTGACTTTCTCATGTCGTTTACAGCAATAAGTATGTCGTCCACGCATAAGGTTAAGATGACATACTTTGACCTGGAGGTCTTATAATACACGCATGGTGTTAGATTACGGGGAGTAATCACTACGGATACTATAAACAAGGTACATGCTAGTAATATCAACTACGCAGTGGAAGTTTCACACATACCTTTAAGATGATCGGTAGACCCAAGATCTTCTCGATAGGGAGTTCACGATCCTTCGGCCGGGACCCGTAGAGGTTCTTGTTAGAGAAGCCCTATGTGGTGCAGCTCCACAACAAAGCCTCTGATCGATTCTTGGCACAGGGACAGATCTCTGGAGAGTTTGCTCGAAAGCAATTTGGCACACCTTTGGTGAGGTAAGGGTTCGGCCGAACTAGTGTGGTGTGGGAGGAGGGTTTTTCTCTCTAAAACTCTCTTGTGAGGGAATTATAATTAACCCTAAAATATTCCCTAACACCTCTTATTTACAGGAGAAGTAAAGTGGACAAAAGTCCACTTTACCCTCACTATAAGTTTCGGCCGACCATTAATATAGGGAGGCCCAATTTTGGGCCTCTCATGTCAATTGGGATTTGGGTCTAACCCAATTACCCTAATGTGACATTTACCCATGTTCATTAGGTAAACTATACATATTATGGGCTACCAATTACGGCGCCCATCACCATATGTTTACAGTTCCCACTCGCCGGAGTGGGAGGGTGCCTGTTAATGTGTTGTTGTCTAAATCCGCATCAACATTTCTCCCCTTTGATCTGCTCCGTGCTTCCGAATAGTTCATACAAGGTTTGCCTTGCGACCGGCGGATACGACGGGCATCGTGCAACTCATCTGTTATGAGTGTTGTAGCGCCCGCGAAACGTTGATTCCATTTTCTCCAATCAACCTGTTGTAAACAACATTTATATATATTGTACCGCGCTGTATCCTAGGTCAACTGATATTTCTCCATTTGCCTAGTTTTCACATAGGAACACTTCTCCAAGGCATCCGTACAAGTATTCACAACATTCAATTAATATCTGGCTGGTGGCCACCTAGTGAATACAAGGATCGCTGAATTACAGGTGAACTTGAACATCCCCATCGCTCATACCCTTAGTCAAACCCAACTGGTTTCCAAATACGTGGTCACTGGGCCTTTTTGTTCAGCACTACGCTCGTACGCCGGGAAGCGAGCATTGAGCCTGACCTTAGGTACGAGTTATGAGTCCATGAGGATACTTCGGGTGCCTCTTCATAAGGCTCCCGGGATCAATCACACGCTCGAGGTGAAGAAGTTCGCGCCCGCCAGAATCACGAGGATTCCTTCCTAGCACAACCGAGCGGTGAACCCGTGGTCGAACATGGCACGCGTAGTATGAAGCACGCTTTGATAGCATACCTGAACCTTTTGGGTCAACAGGAATGACACATGTCAATCATGCTATCACAGATTTTCATCCGGCTCGGAATTTGGATTTATGACGAATGGTGTTCATCACGGCGATCTGCAAAAGGAGAATCACGTCGAGTTACTTCGACTATAGATAATCATTATGCTCTAACAGGTTTATCCCCCTGATTCTTAGCCAACCATGCATAGTGGAGGCTGTTGGATCACGGTTGGAACTCCGGTACGGTCTTGACGGAAATCCGAAGTCCTTCGCTCCACGTAATCCTGCAAGAGGGGAATAGACCGGGCGGTGACCCATAATCCCTCTCCGATGCTTAAATGAGAATCTCGTGGAAGGCAAAGCAACTGAAAGTATTCGTATGTAAGACTGCGTAAATGATCTGAGGTAACTTCTTCCCTTTTATAGGAGAGGAGTTACCCCAGTTACCTGATGAATCGCCAGGGCAGTTAACCCACGTTCCGCGTATCCCGGCCACGCCCCGCGTATCTCGGCCACGCCCCGCGTATCTCGACAACGCCCCGCATATCTCGGCCACGCTCCGCTTATCTCGGGCCACTTCCCCACTACTCTGATAGTGGGCGTGTTTCTCGGCCTCAACCTATGATAGCAAGTCCCGACCAATATCGGGGACTCCAGAGTTGTCTCATTAGGTCACCGCTCGGGGCCCCTCGTCATCGTGACAGGGCCAATATACTTAGGGATTCAACATTGGGGCCTACCTAAAGGCATCTCATCGGGGCCTACTTAAAGGCATCTCGTCGGGAGCATCCAGCTCGCATATCGGGACCGACCTCGTCGGGACTCTTCACCATCAGGACTCCTCTCGTCGGGACCCTTCGTATTGGTCTTCTTGACCTCTTTTAGGGCCCAATGGGCCTATTCACCATTTACTCGTCGTTAAAGGGCCTAACGGCTATAGCAAAACCCATCATTTGCCCCCAAGACATGAGGGACTTACAGTTTGTCGTGTCTTTCAACTCCCGACCTCCCGATATCAGTATCGGAGGCTCTTCCCTTGACAAAACTTATTGACACGGATCTTCTCATAAAATCTTTTGAAGCAGATCACTTCCTCCAAGATTCCCCGATGTTACGAGGATAACCACCGAATCCGAAGAGATTTCTCGGTTACCCAACTAATAAATGCAGCAGGTGACGAAGCGACGATCTCGGCCCCCGTGCCTGATTTTTCTGAAAAAGTACTTTTCAGAATGTTTCATCATTAACGTCTCTTCCATTCTGCCCCCTTTCATTTCAACAGCTCGGATTGAAACGCTTCACCTTCAACGGTTCAGATTAGAATGTCCTTTCGATTATCCCTTCTCCTATAAAACCCCAGCACTGTTCTTCTTTATCTTTTACCGTTTCCGTTTTTGTGATTTCAAAAGCTCTGCAACTTCAAAAGCACAAGTTCTTCTTCGGCTTCCAGTTTTCCGATCAGCCTTCCGGCGACCTTTAAGATCATCCCTTTCGCTCCGACTCATCATGTCTGGTAAGAATTCCTTCTTTGATGTTAGCATAGCCTTTCCCCTGTCTTTAATCAATTTGCTTGCGTTTTTCCGAAAACCCACTACGCCTTTTCTTTCCATGGCTAATTTTCAGACAGTGGATCCAGTTCTGGGGGGAGAAAGCCTTTCAATTTTGATTATGCAGCCAATGAGATTTCCACCATTGCCTATGATGCAGCTCTCCGGGAGGGGTGCATTACTTCCACCTGGGAGCTTCACTTCCCTTTTCCTTGGCCCCGTGTCCCGTGTGACCCTGAGGTCACTCGTCCCCGGGAAGGGGAGGTATTTGTCTCCACCGGGCAAATATCGGCAGGGATCAGATTCCCCTTCTGCGGAAATTTGGTTGAGATGTGCACGCATTACAAGACGCATCCAACTACCTTCTCCCCACACGCCATCCGCGTGTGGAATGCTTTCCAGGTCCTCTGCTTCCGACAGAAATGGGTCTACAGCTTCCAACTCTTCAGGACCTTCTATGGAATGAAGTGCAACGAGGCTGGGGTTTGTGCCTTCTATCCTCGGATGCCGAAGTGGAATAAGCAGCAGCTTGCGCGGTGTAGTTGGACCAGCGACACCTGGAAGGTTGTCAAGGGTCGGGGGCTCCTCATCGATACAGGGTCTGACAACAGCGGGTGGAAGAGGAGCTACTTCTTCATTAAGAACAGTTCTATCCCATGGCCCCGATGGGAGGTTGAAGCGGACTCTCCTCCCGCTTATCACTCCTATTCCGATGAAGACTTCCAAATCCTTCACTGCATCCAGCTTTACCGTTGGGGGAATCTTATACTCCCCTCGATGCTAACTCCCTCAGAGAGCGGGACCTGGTGGATGCCGGGATCCGCCTCCTCGATATAATCTCTGGGGGTCATCTCTTCGACGGCCCCTCCAATATGGTTCCTTGGGTAATATTTCTAATCACATCTTTGTTTTCCATTGTTTGCAGCTAAGAAGTTATCACCGCTGACCAATCTCCTCCTTAAGCAGGGAGAGACCGATGCTGTCCAGCGCCCCGCGCGGAAGAGGAAGTCGGCAAAGAAGGCAACCGCTCCGTAGGCATCTCCCTCCACGGAGAGGACTAAGCGGGCCTGAGTAGAGGAGGTGGACAGACTCTTCAATGTCCAAAATGCTGAAGAAGGTAAACAGCTCCGCCTAGCTATTAAATCATACAGGAAGCAAGTTCCTAAGGAGTTGATCCCCACCACCAAGGAGGCCCGAGTCAAAGAGATTAAACGCATCCTCCGAGGGGAAACTCCCTGCATCCTCAAAGCGGGTTACTATAACTACCACGGGAAAGACCAATACGTTTCTCGGCGCGTCATTTGGTGTAAGGATCCTGACCAACTTCGTGACTATCTTTCTGAAGCATCTCGTCCTCTAGGTGCAGGTCACTCGGGAGCTCAGTCGGGGGCTGAAGTTTCAGCAGGGGCACCACTTTCCGGTGCTCGAGTTGGAGAGGGTCTCCCTCAACTACCTGCCCCGATGGGATTGGGGGCTGAAGAAACCCCGACGAGCGGTCAGTTTCGTCGGGTGGAGGATCTGGATTCCTCCGAGGAGACAGACGAGGGCCTCGCTTTGATTCATCGTCGGAGGACGAGGCAGTCCCCACTGAAGCCAACCTCCGGGGGGCTGCCCCCCTCGTCTCCTTCGCAGCAGCATTCGCCCATCCACAGCTTGACTCCCTCTCCGTCTCAGGGTGACTCGGAGATGCGCACCTCCACGACTCCAGTCGGTCCTCCTCCTCTCCCTTTGGACGGGAGCTTCTACAAGGTCTACGACCCCAACCAGAAGACGGCTCCCTGGACCCCAATCCAGACGCTGCAAGGAGTCCAGCTCCGACATGGTGATACATACCCGGAGCTGGGTCTGCATCTGGTGGCAGGCTCGGTTCTGCCGTCTCTGAAGCTTCGATCTCCCTGGATCGGGAGGACATCCGCGCGGATGTCCGTGGCATGGCTATCCGTCGGGTGGAGGTAAAGTTCATATTTTCACCCCTTAAGCAATAAGGCAAGATATTCATGTGCTAACCTTTTCTTCTTCCCTTCGCAGGAGTTGGCGGACATGAACCGCTGCTTCGGGTACATCTTTGCCCTCGAGGAGGCTCTGGAGCAGGAGCGGGCCAAGGGGGCTCCCGCGGTTATAGCCAAGCTTGAGGAGGATCTCGTCGCCTCCGAGTCTTCGAGGGGAAAATTGGCTAAGTAGCAGGCCCTCCTTGATCGAAAGACTCGGGACCTCCAAAAGCGGGTTCATGACTTCGAGGGGCTGCTAAAGCGGGAGCAGCAGGAGCGGCAAAAGGACGCAGAGGCTCGGGACAAACTTGTCCTCGAGAAGAAGGCTCTGGAGGAGGAAATTACTGAGGTCCCGGCCAAGCTGGCCGCTGCTGAGACCAAGGGTCGGGAGGATTATCGGGGTTCTGAGGACTTCCAAGCTGACACGGTGAAATTCTGCACCGCGGAGGTGGAGAACACCCTCTTCAACGCGGTCGAGGAGCTCCATCTGGAGTATGGCGACGCCATCAACTTCGATAAGTCTGCGACTCTCGCTCCCTTTGCGAAGAGGTATTTCGACCTCCCGGAGGAGAGTGATGAGGGCAACACCCCCGCGGGTGTTGAAGACGTGGCGGAGCTTCCAAGTGTCGATCCCCCGACAGTTGATCCCCCGATAATCGACCCTCCAGCAGCTGAACCTTCATCGACTGACCTCCAAGGGTCCGATCCTGTGGAGCCTTCTGCCACAGATCTCGTGGATCTTGCTTCCGCCAATGCTGACGAGGACCAAGCTTAATTTTCCTCTCTTTGTAATGCATCCTCGGGCAATTGAGCCCTCACAAATATCAAACTATCTTAGTTCCGATTTTCCGTTGCACTTCTCAAAGCGACTTAACTATGCCACTTAAGGCGATTTAGGACGTCACCTAAGACATTTCAACACATCACTTAAGACGACTTAGCCCACACCACTTAAGGCGATTTAATATCATGCACCACTTAAGGCGATTTTAGATCGTGCACCACTTAAGGCGACTTTTCAACACTTAGAATAAATCTAAGAACAATCTGATCGGAAGCAACCTCTTTATTCATTGATGGCTCAAAATCTGCTTACATCGAATCAAACGATAGATAACTTACACCACTTAAGGCGATTTTACATCGAGCACCACTTAAGGCGACTTTATATCGGGCACCACTTAACGCGACTTTACATCGGGCACCACTTAAGGCGACTTTTCATCAAGCATGACATTTCTTCAAGTGTTCGCCACTGAAAGAATGCTTCAATACATGGCCATCGAGGTCTTCCAACTTGTACGCATTTGGAGCTGGCATCCCCACGACCTTATAAGGTCCTTCCTATTTTGGTGACATCTTGTTGATCTGATCCAAAAGGATGAACTCGTTCCGACGCCAAACCAGTTCTCCGACAAAGATCTGTCGGGACTTAACTCGTCGGTTGTAATATCTGGCCGTCGCCAAACGCATTCGAGCCTGGACTTCATCGGCTTCCCGCCTCTTTTCCTCGAGCAAGTCCAATTCCAGACGTCTTATTTCATCATTCGTCAAAGGCTCGTAGTATTTCATCCGATGGGACGCCACAGCTATTTCCACGGGAGCAACGGCCTCCGTGCCATAAACAAGGCCAAACGGAGTCTCCCCAGTTGATCGTTTGGGTGTCGTTCTAAAGGCCCAAAGCACATTTTCCAGCTCGTTCAGCCATTTGCCCTTCAAGGCATAGACCCTTTTCTTCAGGCCATCCATCACGATTTTGTTGGCTGACTCCACCTGTCCATTAGTTTGAGCATGATGGACAGAGGCTGTCCGATGCTCGATATTCAGTTCCTCCAGATATTCCTTCACTTGAGCCCCATTAAACGGAGGACCATTATCGCCGATCAATACCTTAGGAATCCCGTATCTGGATATAATATGGGTCTGGAGAAACTTGACGATTTGGTTCCCCGTTGTCTTGGCCAATGCCTTAGCTTCTATCCATTTTGAGAAATAATCAATGGCTACAAGCAAATATTTACACTGACCTTGTGCTTGTGGGAGGGGTCCCACCAAGTCGATACACTGCGCGAAGGACCAAGCACTCTTGATGGACGTCAGATCAGCAGCCGGAGCCACGATATTCGGCGCATACCTCTGACACGCATCACAAGATCGGACTAACATCGTCGCCTCCTTGCTCATCGAAGGCTAGTAATAGCCCAAATTCAGCACTTTCCTCGTAATGGATCGGGCCCCTTCGTGACAAGCCGCGACCCCTTCGTGCACCTCCCTAAGGATCCGATTTGTGTTGGGCTCGGCCACATTTCAAGTAAGGAGTTGAGAACCACCCCTTTTTGTACAGCTGATTGTCCACTACCACGTAATTAACCGCGATCCGACGTATCCTGTTAGCTATTACTCCATCGTCGGGGACTGCCCCCGTGGTCAGGTACGCGACTATCGGGGTCATCCAAGTGGGCTCCTCCTCCGACCCTACTTCAATGGCACACACCTCCGATGGATCGGTGGTCGACAAAATCACCTTCTCCAAGAAGTGCACCTTCCAACTTTTCTTGAGAGGTGCCCCCAAGGCAAATTTACTCAAGGCATCCGCTTCCGCATTTTCCTCCCTTGGGATTGCCTCAATATCAAAAATTTTGAAACTCTCCTTCAAAACTTGCACCTCACGAAGGTACCTTCTCATCATCGGGCTCTTTGCCTCGTATCGCCCTTGGACTTGATTCACAATCAGGCCAGCGTCACATTTCACCCTTAAGTGACCAACTCCCGTACCTTTGGTAATTTTGAGGCCTGTGATAGGAGCCTCATACTCAGCTTCATTGTTGGTGGCCCTAAACGTTAAAGCCAAAGCATATCGAAGGGGCTCGCCTCAGCCTGGTGGTATCAATACGAACCCTGCTCCTGATCCGTCTGAACTCGAAGAACCATCAGTGTAAATTTCCCAAGTATTTTTCTCATTTGGCTGTTCTGATTGCTCCGCCATTTCTGGTTGCTCTGCTATCGGGACCTCCATAATTGCCCCCTCTACAGGACCCGCTTCTTCCAGATCGGGGGCTGTAGACTCTGCTATAAAATCCGCCAACGCCTGACCTTTAATAGCCGTTCTCAGAGCAAAGTGAATGCGGAACTCACTAAGCTCGACTTCCCATTTCACTAATCTCCCCGACGCATCAGGTCGGTTCAAAATATGCTCCAAAGGCTGATTCGTCAACACAGTAATCTCATGCGCATGGAAGTAAGGCCTCAACATCCGAGCAGTAATGATCAACGCAAAAAGATACTTCTCAACGGCGGGATAATTCATTTCAGATTTGGAAAACGCCTTGCTTACATAATAAACGGGGACTTGATTACCCTCGACAATCTTCACTAACACAGAGCTAATAGAAAACGCAGAAACAGCCAAATATAGATAGAGCGGCTCTCTTGGGATCGGTTTCGCCAATGGCGGGAGGGTGCGAAGGTGCTGCTTGAGTGCCTGGAATGCCTCTTCACACTTGGCAGTCCATTCAAACTTCTTGTTGGCCCTCAGTACTTCAAAAAATGGCATGGATCGATCGCTTGCCTTGGACAGGAAGCAATTCATTGCCGCTAGTCGGCCATTCAGCACTTGCACTTCCCGATGATTTATCGGAGACTGCATCTCCTCGATTGCCCTCAGCTTCTCGGGGTTCACCTCGATTCCTCTTTGGCTTACCATAAAGCCCAAAAACTTCCCCGAGTGCACTCCAAAGGCACACTTGGTTGGATTCAAACGAACTTGATGAAGCCTCATCCGCTCAAACGCCACCGCCAAATTGTTCACATGATCTTCGGCTTGTCGGGACTTCACCAGCATATCGTCCACGTAAGCCTCCATGGTTTTCCCCAGCATGTCCCCGAACAGCTTGTTCACCATCCTTTGATAAGTTGCCCCGGCATTAATCAATCCAAAGGGCATCGTAGTGATAGATGTCACTATCAGCATAAAAGGCAGTGTGGGGGGCATCCTCCTTAGCCATCTTGATCTGATTATAGCCAGAGTAAGCATCCATGAAGCTCAGCAATTCATGTCCCGACGTAGCATCCACCAACTGGTCGATCCTCGGGAGTGGGTAACAATCCTTCGGGCAAGCCTTATTCAAGTCGCGGAAATCAACATACATCCGCCATTTCCCATTACTCTTCTTCACCAGAACCGGGTTGGCGACCCAAGTCTGGAATCGGAGCTCCTTGATAAATCCAGCATCGAGCAACCTGCCCACCTCCTGCTGGATTGCGATCCTCTTGTCTGCGCCCATCGGACGCCTTTTCTGCGCGATAGGCTTGATCGCGGGATCAATCTTCAACTCGTGCACAATCACATCGGGGCTGATTCCTGGCATGTCACTCGGGGACCAGGCAAACAGCTCTTTGAACTCCTTCAGCAGCTCAATCAATTCTTGGGCCCTTTCATCAGACAAGGCGGACCCGATTTTCACCTTCCTCTGAGGTCCGTCAATCTCGACTTCCTTCAGATCCTCCATAGGGGCGGGACGCCCAAACTCCTCTCTGGGATCAGTATCGGTCTGGAGGATAGTCGTAGCCTCCCGTCTTCTCCTTCGGGTGGTATTAACATAACACTTCTTGGAAGCCACAGGTCGCCCTTGACCTCCTTGGTCAGTCGGGAACTTCATCTTCTGGTGAACAGTCGAGGCAACAGCCATCAGCGGGTTGATAGTAGTTCTCCTGATAATCGCATTGTAAGTCCCCGCGGACTCAACCACCACGAAGTCCACATTCTTCCTCTTCGCTTTCCACCCGCTACCGAACTCCACTGGGTGATCATTCCCAGCGGATAGGAGGTAATACCAGAGAACCCAAACATCGAGAAGTTCACCTGCTTCAAGTCCTTCTTCGTTTTCCCCATGGCCTCCAGTGCATCCATAAACAGAATATCGGAAGAGCTCCCTCCGTCGATCAAAATTCGCTTCATCTCGTACCCATCCACGTCTAGGGTCACGACCAAAGCATCATCATGTGGACTTTCCACACCTATCAGGTCCTCCGCTGAAAAGGAAATCACCATCTCTTCCTTCGCGGTCCAGGATCGGGACCTCTTGCCCAGCACCACAGCAGCGGAAATTCTAGAGGCATAGACCTCCCGAGAGGCTGTGGTGTCACCTCCTGCGGCAAATCCTCCGTGAATCACATTGATGGTGCCCCGCTTCTCCTTACAGGCACCAGAAGACTCCGGCTCAGACTTCTTCTTCTTTGGGGACCGATCGCGGGATCGGGAACGGGACCGCGATCGAGATCGGGAACGGGATCGACACCGCCTCTCAGCCACAAACTCCTTAAGCTTCCCCTTCTAGATCAGCTTTTCGATCTCTTTCTTCAACTCCCGACAATGGTTAGTGTTGTGACCACTAGCGCGATGAAACCGACAGTAACGATTGGTGCGGGATCCCAAAAATTCTCCTTCCTTCTTCGGGGGGTACCTGGAGATACCCTGTCGATCCATCACCGCTAACACGGAAGCCATAGAACTATTGAGAGGAATGTGAGGATCCTCCCGCTTGTCCTTTCTCGAAGAACGTCTGTCCTCCCTTCGATCGGAGCGGCCTCGACTCCGACTGCCCTCAGATTTATCTTTCGACTTATGGTCGTCCAATGGTTTGAACGACTGCTTCCCCTTATTTGACTTCGGATGTTCAAGCTCCCCGGCAGCTACTTTCGACTCCTACACGTCGATTTGCTGCTTCACCCTCTTCTGCAGCGCCTCCATATTCCACACAGCCTTCTCAGCCACGCTGTGCATCAGGTCGGAACCATATGGGGCGGTGAGGTTCCGAATGAAGGTGCGGATGGTTTCTCCCTCTGATATCTCCTCGTCAATCTCCGCCACACTAGCAGTATACCGCTGGTAATAATGTGCCAGCGATTCGTCGGGCCTCTGCACCACCTGAGCCAGGGACCTCACACTCTTCAAGAGGCTCCGACGACCCTGGTACTGCTGAATAAAACGATCGTGCATATCATCCCAGCTGGTGATGCATCCTGGGGGCAGGCTGAAGAACCACGTCAGGGCCCTCTCACCCAGTGTACCTGGGAACAACACACACGATATCGTCATTCGGGGCTCTGCCTAAACAAGCCATGAGGTGCTTCTGGACATGACGAACTGGATCTCCCTCGCCATCGTACTCCTTAATTGTGGGGATACCCTGCCCTGGCGGGGCGAGGGTGTCTATCAGTCGGGGAACAAAGGGATGAGTGGATCGGTCCCTTAGTTCCGACATCATCGGCTTATGGTCCCCCATACAGATGTTCACGATCTTCACCCCCTGGTCGGGGGTGATGGGACCATTAAGGGGAATGGTCCTATGCTGCACCGGTCCAGGCCCATAGACCACAAATCGCTCCGACTGAGCGGGCTCCTTACCCTTGTCCTGGCTTCTGGGTTGGGCCTCCTGCACATTCTGAACCTCCCTCGGCGGAGGCACCACCTCCAGGAGAGCCTCCATGGCCTCCAAGAACATCGTCATGGCATCCGCCACAGCCTTCGCCAGGTCCGAGTTTGGAGGAGCATCCTCTTCCCTATTCACTTGGTGTTGAGCAGCATCCTCAGGAACCTCACTGTGCCCCCCTGTTTGGGAAACCTCAGCAGGGAGATTTTGGTCCACACCACGCTCCGGCGGCCCTGAATTCAAAGTTCCAGCAGGATGACGGGAACCACCAGATTGTCCTTGTTTTTTCTGCTTGCCAGCCGCCATTGAACGAGTAGAAGTCATTGTTGGCTTTTCATTACGCTTCCCACAGACGGCGCCAATGTTGGATCACGGTTGGAACTCCGGTACGGTCTTGACGAAAATCCGAAGTCCTTCGCTCCACGTAATCCTGCTAGAGGGGAATAGACCGGGCGGTGACCCAGAATCCCTCTCCGATGTTTAAATGAGAATCTCGTGGCAGGCAAAGCAAGTGAAAGTATTCGTATGTAAGAATGCGTAAATGATCTGAGGTAACTTCTTCCCTTTTATAGGAGAGGAGTTCCCCAGTTACCTGATGAATCGCCAGGGCAGTTAACCCACGTTCCGCGTATCCCAGCCACGCCCCGCGTATCTCGGCCACGCCCCGCGTATCTCGGCCACGCCCCGCGTATCTCGGCCACGCTCCGCTTATCTCGAGCCGTTTCCCCACTTCTCTGATAGTGGGCGTGTTTCTCGGCTTCAACCTCTGATAGCAAGTCCCGACCAATATCGGGGACTCCAGAGTTGTCTCATTAGGTCACCACTCGGGGCCCCTCGTCATCGTGACAGGGCCAATATCCTCAGGGATTCAACATTGGGGGCTACTTAAAGGCATCTTATCGGGGCCTACTTAAAGGCATCTCGTCGGGAGCATCCAGCTCGCATATCGGGACCGACCACGTCGGAACTCTTCACCATCGGGACTCCTCTCGTCGGGACCCTTCGTATTGGTCTTCTTGACCTCTTTTAGGGCCCAATGGGCCTATTCACCGTTTACTCGTCGTTAAAGGGCCTAACGGCTATAGCAAAACCCATCAGAGGCCTCCCTCCATCACAAGACGACCATACCTGTGCGACTAGGTAAGGCCCACATTCGACATAGTTTTGGCAGAGGATTGCGTCCTCCTACGAATCAGTTTATAGACCGTAAATTTTTATGTAATCAAAACATTATGACGTCGATTGATCATAAAATCAGTTGCAATTCTTTCCCTTACAAAATGTAACTTTCTAATATCAAAACGTTATCACAGATAAATGTCATTTCTAAACCCTACGCAATCCAAGCAGTTTTACATGATTTTTGAATATCTCCCTCCGTAGTGGCTTAGTTAATGGGTCCGCAATACTGTCTTCTACCATCGATTTAGCATAGAAATATTTCACATCAATGTGTTTGGTCCTACTATGGTACTTCAGATTCTTAACTGCCGCAATAGCTGCCTGACTATCGGAGAACACCTTTACAAAGAGTTACTTCCGACGTCACCACCAAGCAACGCAGTAAGAAGCCTTTTCAGCCAAACTGCTTCCTGTGCATTCTTAGAGAGAGCAACGAATTCCGATTCCATTGTTGACAGCGCGACACAGGTTTTCTTCTTGCTCGTCCATGAAATAACGGCATTAGCAAGTAGAAATACTCCTCCCGTGGTGGACTTACGATCATCCGGATCGTCACCATAGTCGGTGTTGGATCACGCTACCAATTGGTTCGGGTCGTGCGTAAACCAATCGGTCGGTATCCGACAGAAATGTATGAACCTGTAAAAATATCCGTCTTTGGAGTTCCCTTCGTAGGAATGATTTCCGCTTTGGCGATCCACCTAAAGATGTTAGGATATTATCTTCATTTTGATATTCCACCTAAAGACGCCGAAGGTAATCCTTGCTCCGATATTCCACCTAAAGACGTCGAGGGTAGTCCTTGCTCTGATATTCCACCTAAAGATAACGAAGGTAGTCCTTGCTCTGATATTCCACCTAAAGATAACGAAGGTAGTCCTTGCTCTGATATTCCACCTAAAGATGTCAAAGGTAGTCCTTGCTCCGATGTTCCACCTAAAGACGTCGAGTGAGAGGGTTGTCCTCGTTCTCCTATCTCCGATCTCCGTTATGCTCCGAGTACCTGCAAATGGACTACCGAGCACCAAAGGGGGGGGGGTGCTCGGTGAGCCCACTCCGATGCCTAAATAAGTATATGCTCTAGAGAGAGAAAGTCTAGAGAGAAGGGAGAGCAAAATGCATGAGAGCTCAAGTTGTTCAAATGAAATGGCAAGAGTCCTATTTATAAGGCTCTTGGACCATTAGTCGACTAATTGCAAATTTAGTCTGTTAATCATGCGTTTAACTAAGATAAGTAGGGATTTGGCCAAGCTAAGCGAACAATGTTCGGTTAGGGGGTGTCCCTAGCCGAACTTTGTCTCGTGGGTCTATGGCGGTGATTTTCTCTAAGTTCGGGTTTTGTCGTGTGTCGGTCTAAGACCTTTTTGGGTCCGAGTGGTGAGTAAGTCGGGTCGAAACGGGTCTAAGTGGGTGTATATCCATCATTTTCCCCCGAGTCAAGTAATGGCGTAACCCTTTTCCTGACTCTGTTTTTAGACGGCATAGACACTCAACTTGGAGCCGTTCGATACGGGTTACCTCATTCGGTGCTTTCCATGTTGATATTTTCGTCGATCCTTGTCTTCGTCCTTCCTGTCTTATGAGATTTTCATATTTGGAAACGTTAGTACGAATATAGAACTGTATGTGATATTATCATGTATATACCCCCTTTAATTTGTCTTGCGGAAAATTTTCCGAATCGTGAGATTTTTCCTTTGGTCCGATTTTAATGACATGTATAAGATGACATGATGATATTTGGAATAGATATGTTACCTCCATGCCTTAGCATTTGAATTTTACCTTGTGTTGGAAATGTGTGGTTGTGAATTAATCACCATAAAAAACTATCAACCCTCCTTTTTATACCCCCACCCACCATTTTTGTCCTCATTCTCCTCATTTTACTATCCACCTTCTCTCTTCTTCTTCTTCTCCAACCTACCATTCCTCTCCACATCTCCTCTTCTTCCATCACTATTTCTCTTCCATTTTTTCATTCCTTCTTGCAAGACACTCCATGGATCTAACATTAGAGGTTGGTGTGCTTTGATTTAGAGCTTGGTCTTGTTTTAGCTTGGGTGGAGCAACACAAAGGGTGGAGAGTTCCGGCGGCTTAGAGGTGCTCGACGGCGGCGGCGGGTCGACCACCTGTGGCACTGCGGAGGGTGGGTGGTGGGTCGGTGGGGGAGGGCAGTTCGTGGCGGGGCCGGTGGAGCGCTAGCGGGTCGGGTTCGACAGGGCTTGTCGGGAGGAGCGCGCGGGTCGAGTTCGCGCCGAGTGGGTTGATTATTGGCTTCTTTCCCTCCATTTCCGAGGTTCGATTTCGTGAATTCTTCCGATATTTCCTTGTATGAGTTTCGATTTGATGATTGTTGGTAATGCCTTGCTTTGATACGTGCTTGTTGAATATCCTATCGTGTATTGTGTTGGTCTTGGAAATAATATTTCGAAGCAACAAAGTGACTAGACCCCCCATTTTTTACTTAGAAAATTCTTGCGGAAAATTTGATGGTATCCCCCTTTTGAGACTTTGAATTTTTTTTTTCGATGGAAAATGTAATTGTACCCCGTTTTTTTGGCCCTTGTAGAATTTTTCGATAGTAAACGTGATGGGACCATCCTATTTAGGTTTAGAAATTTTTTTGGTGGAAAATGTGATGGTATCCCACCTATTTGGTCTTAGAAAAAAACTTGCGGAAAATTGGCCGATACTCCCCATTTTTGGTCCTCGAAATTTTTTTCGATGGAAAATGTTATGATACCACCCTATTTGAACTTAGGAAGGCTTTTTATTGAAAATGTGATGGTATCCCACCTATTTGGGCTTTGAAAAAATTTGCGGAAAATTGGCCGATACTCCCCTTTTTGGTCCTCGAAAAAAAAAATTCGATGGAAAATTTAACTATACCCCGTTTTTTGGCCCTTGAAGAATTTATCGATAGTAAACGTGATGGGACCATCCTTTTTAGGCTTAGAAAGGTTTTTGGTGGAAAATGTGATGATATCCCACTTATTTGGTCTTAGAAAATATTTTGCGGAAAATTGGCCGATACTCCCCTTTTTTGGTCCTCGAAATTTTTTTCGATGGAAAATGTAATGATACCACCCTATTTGAACTTAGTAAAGCTTTTGATGGAAAATGTGATGGGTATCCCACCTATTTGGGCTTAGAAACATTTTTGCGGAAAATTGGCCGATACTCCCCTTTTTGGTCCTCGGAAATTTTTTTTTGATGGAAAATGTAACTATACCCCGTTTTTTGGCCCTTGAAGAATTTATCGATAGTAAACGTGATGGGACCATCCTATTTAGGCTTAGAAAGGTTTTTGGTGGAAAATGTGATGATATCCCACTTATTTGGTCTTAGAAAATTTTTGCGGAAAATTGGCCGATACTCCCCTTTTATGGTCCTCGAATTTTTTTTTTTTCGATGGAAAATGTAATGATACCACCCTATTTGAACTTAGGAAGGCTTTTGATGGAAAATGTGATGGTATCCCACCTATTTGGGCTTAGAAATTTTTTTGCGGAAAATTGGCCGATACTCCCCTTTTTGGTCCACGAAAAAATATTTTCGATGGAAAATGTGATGATACCACGCTATTTGGGCTTAGAAAATTTTTTTCGGAAAATTGGCCGATACTCCCCTTTTTGGTACTCGAAAAAAAAAATTTCGATGGAAAATGTAACTATACCCCGTTTTTTGGCCCTTGAAGAATTTATCGATAGTAAACGTGATGGGACCATCCTATTTAGGCTTAGAAAGGTTTTTGGTGGAAAATGTGATGATATCCCACTTATTTGGTCTTTGAAAATATTTTGCGGAAAATTGGCCGATACTCCCCTTTTTTGGTCCTCGAAATTTTTTTTCGATGGAAAATGTAATAATACCACCCTATTTGAACTTAGGAAGGCTTTTGATGGAAAATGTGATGGTATCCCACCTATTTGGGCTTAGAAATATTTTTGCGGAAAATTGGCCGATACTCCCCCTTTTGGTCCTCGAAAAAAAAATTTGGATGGAAAATGTGATAATACCACCCTATTTGGGCTTAGAAAAATTTTTGCGGAAAATTGGCCGATACTCCTCATTTTGGTCCTTGAAAAAAAAATTTCGATGGAAAATGTAATGATACCACCCTATTTGAACTTAGGAAGGCTTTTGATGGAAAATGTGTTGGTATCCCACCTATTTGGGCTTAGAAAAATTTTTGCGGAAAATTGGCCGATACTCCTCTTTTTGGTCCTCGAAAAAAAAATTCGATGGAAAATGTGATGATACCACCCTATTTGGGCTTAGAAAATTTTTTGCGGAAAATTGGCCGATACTCCCCTTTTTGGTCCTCGAAAAAAAAAATCGATGGAAAATGTAATGATACCACCCTATTTGAACTTAGGAAGGCTTTTGATGGAAAATGTGATGGTATCCCACCTATTTGGGCTTCGAAAAATTTTTTGCGGAAAATTGGCTGATACCCCCCTTTTTATACTTAGAGAAATTTTTAGGCGAGGTAGTGATTATACCCCCCTTTTTAACGTCCGAAAATTTTCCGAGGCGAGGTAGAGGTGCTACCCCTCTTTTTGGTGTTTCGTTGCGTCCTCGTGTGACGTCTTGTTGGAAGTTCTCAACTTCGAGAATATTTGGCTCCTCTCCTTTTATATTGCGTTTCACACTTGTGTAACGTCTAATTTGGAAAAGTTCTAGGCGGAGTATTTGGAATTCTCCCCTATTTTTCGTTGTACCGTATCATTGGGTTATATCATTGACTTGTTGGTGTTATGTAGTTGTTGATGGTATTTTGTTTCTAGATGCAGGTTACTTCGGGCTATTCTTCGTTCGTCGCTTGTGATTAAGGATCGCGTTCATCATGCCAAAGCTTCGTAAGTCTACTCGTTGCCCCCTCATACCTTCCTCTTCGGATGAAGAGGATGTTACCTTGAAGTCTAGTCGTTTGCCCGTTTCCGGTTTAGCCGATATGCCTGATGATGATTTGCATGTTGGTAGGGGTTCTAATGTGTCATCTAACTCGGATTCTGATGCCCCCGTAGCC
This sequence comes from Clarkia xantiana subsp. parviflora, assembly GCA_036873135.1. NCBI lineage: Eukaryota > Viridiplantae > Streptophyta > Magnoliopsida > Myrtales > Onagraceae > Clarkia > Clarkia xantiana. The sequence continues at coordinate 22,253,636 of JAPTYO010000011.1, forward strand.
GAATTTTTAAGGAACTATATTAAGCTTTCCACATATAGGAGTCTTATTAGGATGGCTGGTTTGCAGTCTGAGGACATGCCTTGTTATCCGTACGATTCGCTTCCTGAGGGTTTGCCGCTTGGATGTGTGACTCTTCCTCCGCAAGGGTGGTCTGTTGTGTACCCTAGTCAGGTCAAGGCAGGGCTGTGTTTTCCGTATTGTGCCTCCTTGTGTGACCTTTGTCGATATTATGGAATATCTCCTATCGAATTAGTGCCTAGCGCTCATCTTGCTTGGGTGGGGTTTCGCGTCTTGTGTCATAGGAAGTCTTGGGCGTATTATCTTACTTTGTTCCAACTCTTCTATTTCCCTAGATGCCAGAGTTCGTCTGACATGTACTCCTTTGTGTGCCTCTTTCCATCAATGGATGCCGGTGGGTTTCGCTCGTTAGGTTTTATTGATCATAGGTGGGATAACCGTTATAGGTTTGTTGTTGGTAGTGATGTTTCTCGTGGGGTATGGGCTAAGCATTGTTTTTTCATTTTCGACCGTCATACTTCCTGGAGTCTGTGTAGTAGGGGTCATGCGGATATGCCTCCCTGCTTCGAAGAGTTGTCACCCTCTGATTGTGAGGCCTTGGCGGCTATTTGTTGTTCTCATCGAGATCGTTCATATAAGACCGTTAAGGTCGTGACTGACGAGGAGTCGTATGCGACGGAGATATATGCTACCTCTCCCTTTGTATGTTAATGATGTTCTACATGGTTGTGTTTCTTTTCGTGTAGGTGGGTTCTATGATAAGGCTACTTCTTTTCAGGGGGTTGGACTTGTAGACGAGCTTGTTGATGATGGGAGGAGGACTCCTCCGTATGCGTCTCCGGGATCTTCTAGAGTTACTCGTGCTAGCGGTACTGTTGTTGGTATGTGGGTTTTGTTGTTTCTCGATTCTTCATGGCTTATGTATACATGTCCTTTCTAACAGTTTACTCTTTTTTGGTGTTGTCAGGTGCCTCGCAGAAAGCGGAGTCTTCTCGTCCTCCTATGAAGAAGTCCGACTTCGAGATTAGGTCTTCCGATGCTTCTCTTCGCAAGAGGAAGACTGTATTGGCCATCCCGAGCATGAGAGCGCCTTTCTGTAATAGAGGAAAGGCTACTGGGCCTTCTCCTAAGGTTACCCGTGACAAGGGCAAGGCTCCCGATTCTGGCGTTGTCGAGGGGGTGTTGGCCGATGGGTTTGTGGCTGATGATGATGTTGAGATGGCCGAGGTTCCTCCGACCGTTACCTCTCCAGGTATGTAGATGATTTTAGTTGTTGTATTTGTTCATGGTTATCATGTATTGTCTTTATTGAGGTGTTTGCATTTTGTAGGTATGGCTAGTCTTCCTCCCGTGGTCGTTGAAGAGCTTGTTCGTCCCTATGAGAGCGACATTCGTGGTATCCGATTGTCTCGACCCGCGACTTCCACTTTCCTAAAGGTTGCTCGTTGTCTGCTCTCGAGGTTGGCATTAGGGTGTTTAATGCCGTGATTCCTCCCTCCGATCGACTGCCTATGCTCTCTGATTCCGCCGAGATAGAGACCGCCCTTCAGGGGATGTTGTCCGAGTATATTCCGGTAAGTGTAGATGGGTATTCTTCCTCGTTCTTTTATTGGTATATCCGTTTGACGTCTATGTTGTTGCTTTTCAGGCTACCGCCCACATAATGAATTTGTCGCTCTTTGCTCTCAATGCGACACGCGAAAGGGATGCTGCTCGTGCTCGGTCGGAGAAGGCCAATGCTACCATGGCGGAGCACAAGGCGAATGTGTGGACCTTAGGTGTCGAAGTTGAGAATCTGAAGCTGTCCGAGTCGGAGAAGATGAAGCAAATATCTGAGCTCGAGGAGCGCCTCTCGCAGTTGAGGGTTGAGTATGACGTGAAATTTATCGTTGCGGGGGATGCTGCCCTTGCGAAGGCACAGGCGGAGGCTGTGGCAAAGTATAAGGCGTCGGAAGCCTTTATTGATGATGCTCAACAGGCGAACTCCGAGATGTTGATGCAATATGGACATGAGCTGTTACGTACTATTTATGAGCATTGTCCCGATTTCCCCGTTGCGAAGCTAGGTGATCTTGAGTGCCTTGGGAAGCACTATGCCTGTCAAGAGGGTGAGTGTGCCGGGGACATGGCCGTTGGCGATGAGGCGGAGGGCTCGACTCCTGCCCTTGATGGTACTGGGATTGTGGTTTCCGATGATGAGGGAGGTGGCGCTGGGGATCCTACGACTGGTCATATCTGAGACTTGTTTGCTTTACATGTTTGTTTAGACCTTCTTTGTTAGGTTATAAAGTCTAGGTCAACGGGTCGTCAATCTAGAATTTATCTCCCACTAATGAAATGTCGGGTTCAGTGCTCCTAGGACTAGTCGTTCTGATCCGTGCCCTTATACTCCCTTGGGGTAGTCGTTCTGATCCCTGCCCTTATACTCTCTTGGGGTAGTCGTTCTGATATGTGTCCTTCTCTTCTCTCCTTCTGACCTCCTTTCCTTCTCTCCTTCTGACCTCCTTTCCTTCTCTCCTTCTGATCTCCTGAGGCTTGTACTTCTTACCCCTGGGGCTTGTCCTACTGCTCTATGCTCTTCTGCTTCCTTGGTTCTCCTCTCCTTGCCACCCTGCAAGAGGGGCAATACCAGGCACAGAGGGGGGGGTGGTGCCTGATGAACCCTCTCCGATGCCTAAGTCAGTACGGTTTTAGAGAGATAAAGCTAGAGAGATGTCAGAGCAAAATTGTGCAACTTGCCAAGATGATCAAATGAGTTGTGAAGGTGGGGTATTTATAGGCAACGGTGTCATTAAGGTGGCTTAATGACATCGTTAACCTTTAAACACAATTAATTAACCTTTAAGCACATAATTAAGACCTTAGGATTCGGAGAAGGTAGGCGGAGTGGACCGAGTGTGGGAGTCCGAAAATGGTGCCGGGGCCCTTGGGGGGAGGAGAAATCTGACCCCCAGGGGTAGGGGTTGGGTGAGGGCACCCAACCCCTCCTAGGGAGGATGGGGTTGGCCAACCCCATCCCCCCTAGGGGAGATCGGGTTGGCCGACCCGATCTCTCCTAGGAGAGATCGGGTTGGCCGACCCGATCTCTCCTAGGAGAGATCGGGTTGGTCCACCCGATCTCCCCTAGGGGAGATCGGGTTGGCTGACCCGATCTCCCCTAGGGGAGGTCGGGTGTGACCCGTCTGACTCGGCCGGACGGACGCTTCGGCCTCGTCCGAGCCGTTGGTGTTTTCGCGAAGGGTTCGGGTTGAAGTTTCGATTTACAATCATAAATGGGACGATAAAAATGTAACGGTTCGGAAGTCAACGGGTTCAAATTGGGCGTATATCCATCACATGCCCCCGAGTCAACCAATGGCCTAACCCTTGATTGACTCTATTTTAGGATGGTATGACACGCGCAATTTGAAACCGGGGTTTTACCTTCTTTGTCTGAATGCTTGCTTACCCATGGATGCGTGCCTCTGACTCTGCCCCCTGTCTTATGAGATAGAGGAATTGTAAACGTCAGAGTAGTACGGACGTGTGCTTAGGCACGCGTCCGTCTGAGGTGGGAGTAATAAATCTATCTTTGCTACAGGCGTATACTCGAAAAATACACGCTTGCATAAGGATGCAATACGAATACACCTAAGTGACTCATGCTTCAATTTCGTGCCGGGATTCTGCCCAAGTGAAGGAAAATTTAATTTTGGTCCGAAATTTTTCTAAGTATGGGATACTGGAAAATACACCTAGGATGTTAACTAGGAGTGAACATGGACATATCATGAACATGAGGATGTGTACTAGCATACATGCAAGTAGGAACATAAGGATGGGAGTGAGTAGAGACATGCTGCGATTGTAGTCATGAATGTATGCATGAATATATGGCGGCCATGTGCATGGACGTCTAAATGTTTGAACACACGGGAGTGTGTATGTGGGCATGCATATGAGTGCAAGCATGAACATGTATGTATGTATGGATGGGTTGTGAGTATAAGCATGAGTGATGACATTGATGTACCTGTAGATGTTAATCATGAATATGAGCATAAGTGCAAAGGTGAGAGCATAGACCTCTCCTTTACTTGAGGGTGGGAACTCTGCCACTCAATGGGACACAACGTTCCGCCTCCCTCGTACTAGCGTGAGCATTTTCCATTAATCTCGACCTTCGGCATGTGTAACATTTTTCCTTCATTCGTTGGAGCGTGTGTATAGCTCTTGACCTTTAACCTGCAATTTGTTCCCCATAAAAGTGAGGGTGAAAAAGCTTACAAGCTTTCTTCTTGCCGCCGCGAGCGAAGGGGTCTATTGACATGTGTTAAGGGTTGACCCTTCCTTCGGATGTGCTGGAGCGTTGCTCCATTTGGGGAAACTAAAAGTTCGCCCTCTTCCCTTGGTGTTAAGGTTGCCCCCGTAGTAGGCGTATCTCGCCCCTCCATGAGTAAGGGTTGATCTTTGTGTTGGTTGCTTGTATAGATGACTCACTTTTGGGAAGCTTTCTTCTTCAGACAGGGAGACCGTTGAATCAGATGAGAGGGAAGGACCCTCTAGTTCTGCTTATCAGACCAAGAAATTTTCTAAGTCAGGGGTGACTGCTAATGCTTCCAGTACGTTCTTTTTCCCTTCTTTTTTCTTTGTGATATACTTATGATTGTTCTCATGCTGCTTCCTTTTTGTTGTTAGAGCGTTCTTCCTTGGTTACCGAATGGTTCTTGTGGTGGGTGAGAGTTCAAGTCAATCTAAATCCAAGGCGCGGAAACCTGAATCTGAGGTCGGGCCCTCGGCTGCCGAGGAGAAAGAAACCGCGAGAGGCTCTCCTTCAAGTGCCCCCTTGCTGACTCCCTCCCATGGTAAGGAGGTAGTGGTTGAAGAGGCACCCCCTTTGCTTGACAAAAAGAAACAACCTGTGGCTGGCGATGGGGTGATCATAGGTCTTGATGTCTCTTCTATATCCCCTGCCCCCCAGCCGAGGGGCCGAGTCTCAAGTTTATTTCATCTTCATGTAGATTTGACGACTTTTGAAGGTGTTTTTGTCTTTCCTATGGGTTGTGTTATTAACCCCTGCGTTGAAGATTTTTCTTTTGGTGATGGGTGTGATCATCATCTTACATTGAGGTTCCCCTCTCTTGCCCTGGCTCTGATTAAGATAGCAAATTCTTGCTTTGGAGTTTGGTGGAGACTGCTCCTGAGTTAGCCTCTACTAGTATTGTAGTTGTGATCGTTGTGGGGATCGTTTTGTTATATGCCCTCAATAGTGCTTGTCGTGATTCTTTGCTTCATGGTTGATTTCGTGAGATATGGAGGTTGTCTTCATATAAGTCCATACCTTTGATGAGCGTATGAATGGTGTTGTTTTTCCCTTTTTCTTGAACCTCCTCCTTAGGCTAGGCGTAGCCTTTTGATGTTCGTGGTCGGGATGGTGTCTTTACAATGCATGTCTTTGACAGATGTTTTATGACGTGCTGTCATGATAATCACTTCGGGGTATGTGGAGATGATAGCCACTTCGTGATGTGTCGGAGTGATAGCCCTTCTGTATTGTGTGGACATGATAGCCACCTCAAGGTATGTGGACATGATAGCCACTTCAAGGTGTGTGGACATGATAGCCACCTCAAGGTATGTGGACATGATAGCCACTTCAGTGTATGTGGACATGATAGCCACCTCAAGGTATGTGAACATGATAGCCACATCACGATGTATGGAGTTGTGCTTTAGTATTCCTTTCTTATTGGAGAGCCTTCATTGCTATATTTGCCTTTTGTGTAGGCTATGTTTGTTGGGTTAGGTTCCGATGTCTCGTCTTGTCGGATGTTGTATCCTTTATGCTCTTTAGATGTCTCCTTCATGAGTTGTGCTTGACGATGTTCAAGTCTGATACGAGCATAGGTCACGCGAGGGCGACATGCATGACAATAACGTTTATCGAAGGTTGCTTTGTGCGACCTGTAAGGCAATTCTTCTTCTTGATGGGTCGAGTTTACTTTGGGAGCCTTGAACTTTGGATTTCACGTTTTGCTATCCTTCTTGGTGTGGTTGGGTTCCTTTGAGATACTTCTCTTGACTTGTGATATGGATGGTAGGATAGCTCGTTACTTTTCATGATAACCTCTTGTGCTTCTGTATATGATCCTTTGGTCATGGACTTGTCCCTTGTATATGCTTTCCTTTCCTTATCTTTCTTTTGTGTTTTCCTTCATGCCGTACCTGCCATCTCATCAAGAAAAAACATTATGTGTTCTTTATACAACCTTACTTTAAGATTACTTTCTCATGGGATCCTTCTGAGCATGGTGTTCTTCTAAGCATGGTATCCTTCTAAGCATGGGATCCTTCTGAGCATGGTGTGATGATCTCTTCTGATACCCCTTACACGGTATACGTTGTACTGTTAGACCAAAGATACGCTCTTGGTGGGCGTCGAAAACTGTTCACGAGACAGGCTCTCGGATGGCACTTAACGTTTCACAGGATAGGCTCCCGGAGGGCTCAGGTTAGACCAAAGATACGCTCCTGGTGGGCGTCGAACTGGTAGTTTGAAATCTACCTCAAGATACGCTCTTGGGGGCGTCGAACTGGTAGTGTTTTTTCTACCTCAAGATACGCTCTTGGGGGCGTCGAATCTGGTAGGTTGCAAATCTACCTCAAGATACGCTCCTGGGGGCGTCGAAATTCGTAGTTTTTGGAAACCACTCTCAAGATACGCTCTTGGTGCGTCGAAGGTCGTAGTGTATAAACTACTCTCAAGATACGCTCTTGGGGGCGTCGAAGGTCGTAGTATGAACACTACTCTCAAGATACGCTCTTGGGGGCGTCGAAATTCGTAGTTTTTGGAAACCACTCTCAAGATACGCTCTTGGTGCGTCGAAGGTTGTAGTGTATAAACTACTCTCAAGATACGCTCTTGGGGGCGTCGAAGGTCGTAGTATGAACACTACTCTCAAGATACGCTCTTGGGGGCGTCGAAGATCGTAGTATAAAAACTACTCTCAAGATACGCTCTTGGGGGCGTCGAATCTGTTCGCGGGATAGGCTCCCGGAGGGCACAAGGTTCGTAGTTTTAGAACTACTCTCAAGATACGCTCTTGGGGGCGTCGAATGTGTTCGCGGGATTGGCTCCTGGAGGGCTCATAATATTACCTTATCTTGTGTCCCTTCTCATGTATGGTGCATTTTTGGTATGCTTTTCGAGTCTTTACTTGACTTCTCCTTCTACGATATTGCCTGTTACCACGCTTTTTCTTCAATGTGGGAGATCACCTTTCGAGGGCGATGTTTGTGTGTTGCCAACTTAGGACGAGTTCGTATAGGGAGTTGAGGATGCTTTCCTCTATGTGACCTCTTCTAGGAGAAGTGGTATCGCATGTTATTGTGATCTTCTGCCTCTAATCTCTTCTTTTATACTTAGGTGGACTACCAAGCACTTATTCGTTTGGTGCCCCCCAAGTTGCTTGGTGGTCACACCGCCTTTCATATTTGGCCGTTGAAGGTCCCTCGTTCATTTTCTTGGTTGGGTACCCCTTATGCTCGGGGCTCCCTTGTCTGCTTCTTTGAATGCGATGAGTGTCCCTTGTAAGATTTACTCTTTCTCATGCTTGCTTGTTTCAGTCATAGGCATGTTTTGAATGATGCCTTTGTCGGATGTGTCTTTGGAGGTTGGGTGGAAGAGCTTTTGCTTTGGGTGGGTGGGGGTGGATTTCATTCTCTTGATAACTTGGATGTGGCAGTGTCTGTATCCTAGGGGTGCTTGTGAATTTTTCCCCCCTTTCCTTGTGTAGGTTGAAGAGCTCTCTCATAGAATGGTGTCTTGAGTTGTTAATCTCGTAGGCGTGTTTCAGACTATTCAATCTGATCCATGCTCTTTGCTCGTGCATGGGGGTGTGGGGGTCTGACCGGGCTGTATCTTCTTGGAGTGTTGTGGTACTTAGAGTGCCTTGCCTTTTCCTTCACATTGGAGTATTCTTCAATGCCTTTGGGGAGTGTCACATTGGTCATGCTCCTCCCACCTTGAATCTTGGTTATAGATTTCCTTTGAATTAGGACTTGAACCTAAAAATGATGTTTTCCTTTAGGTTTGCAAGTGATGCTCCATGATTTTCTATGGGTTTGTCCCCGTATTGGCTATTCCTTGCTGGATAGCTTCATTAGAGGCTGCATTTGTGTTGCGTACGTATACGTGTTTGAGGTGTGTTGAGCTGACAAGTCCCTCCTTTTTTGTTTTATCATAACCTTCATTCATCATGTATTCGGCATATGGCCTTAGAGGCGGGATATTTTTCTAGTGCCCCTTTTATCGGGGTTCTCCTCTTGATGGGATGCCAGAGTCAAATGTCTTATCATTTGCAGACAGGGTGGTTGATCGGGATGTGCGTCTAGTGTGAAGGCCGATCTTGAAACCTTACTCCCCTAGCTTTTGAGCTCTTCTTTGGTTGATCCTGTAGAACTATTATCCTGCCCTAAGGCTCTTGATAGGTGATGTATCTCATTTTCACACTCTAGTTGTTGCACTATCTCTTTTGCTAATCTTGCATCTTTAGAGTCTCTCTTGGTGCATGACTTCACTGACCGAATTTTCTACCGATGTTTGTTTTGTTAGGACTTGTATCCTTGGCTGCCTTTCTTTCTTGTGCGACGGCGAGGGAGTGTTTATGAACACTCAAATGTGTCGTACTTGGTAGAGGTATGCGCCTAATCTTTATGGCGCTGTCTTGAATCTTCGTGTACCTATCTTTGATGAACATGTTATTCATTGCATATATAATACGGAGTCCAAGGATCTCCGGGTTAGGATCATATTTTGAGAACAGAGACATAGTCATCTATTAGATAACCTCTTTATCTACGGAGTTTATTTTTGCAAGAATAAATGCAAGGATACTTGTAAGGATACTTTTAAGGATATGTGTTCCATCCTTATTCCTGGTTCATTTGCAGTGCCGTGTCCCTAATGGGTGTGTTGATGTTCTGACCACCTTTACTAGTAGGGGGTCCTTTGGTATTAGGTATGCCTGACTCTTCTCTAGTATCATCAATGGTTGGTTCTGGGAGATGTCTGACGGACTCCCTTCATGTACTATGGTTCTCTTCATGTCAAAGTTGGTGATTCCCTCTCTTATGACTAACATATCTTTGTGTGGAAATACTATGTTTTCCATATCCCTTTTTAAAAGCTTGATGATGGTGTCACCGTTCTTCCTTTGCTAGGCTTGGTGTCCTTGAGGGTTTTTGATGGAAGTGTATTCCATTATCTTGGATGAGCTTTCTAAGTGTGGTTGTGTCTCCTGGCTATTTTGTGAAATCATAAAGATCCGCTGGAGGTGTTTGCCTTTGATGGTGGGCGTTACCCATGTGATATGGTTTCCTCCATTTTTTGAGGGATGTGTTCGCGGCTACCCCCTCTTGTGTTAATGGGCGTTTGTGGGGAGGGCATGTTGTGACTGGTGCCCCCCTTGCATACCAATGCCAGATGGGATCCTTTGACGGGCTTGGCTCTAGGATGCTTAGTGGACGGTTGTAGTAGGGGTAATCCTTCATGGTAGTTCCTCTATAGGATGTTGGGAGTGCTCAACTTATTTTTGTAAGTGAGCTTTCCATCTTGTGATCTTTCCCAGAAACTTGACCTTATAGGTGTTCTTTGGGATTGAGGAATCTGTTGCTTGTGCATCTCTTGATTGTCGACGGCCTTTTACTGATTCTTCTAGTGGTCCACCTGTGTATATATATATCACGGAGCCCGAAGGCGTCCGGTATGGTCATTCTTGGAAAACATGTTGATGTTAAGTATCATAATCTACTCCTTTTAGGGAGTTGACTTGTTATGCAGTTAAATTAAATAAGAGGATATGGGAAGGATATGGGTGTGGGGTGTTGAAATCCCCTGCTTCCTTGGTAATGTAACTGTTTTCCTCCATTAGTCTGTGTGTATTCCTTCCACTTGAGGAATATAAGGTCGCATCCTTGCAAGGCGGACTAGGTGGAGGTGTATCCTTCATGTATGCTATGTGCGATCTTACTCTACTACGTCTCTCCATGAGACTTCCCATTGTAGTAGCTATGTGCTAACGTGGTGTGGTACTCTATGAGTCCCCTGTTCAAATCCTTGTCTTTTCAACTCCTCCCCTGTCCTAGGGGGATGTGTGCCAAGGGTTGTCATGTACAAGGGGTTTGGATCTGTCGTGCTGTATCATGGGTAGGTGGTTGCCTTGTTGTGTTGTTGGGACAATGTCCCTCCCTTTTAGCTTTCCTTGCTGTGTCCCTTAGTCATGTCTGTAGTGATACGGACTGTATGTGTACATTGCCAGGGTGGATGTTGGAACTCCTATATCCTTGTTGGTCTGGCATGTATGTCCTCCCTTAGTGCGGTGTATGTCCCTGTTGGGGTACTTGGTTGAATCCATGCCTCCTTGGAGGTCTTGCCTGTCTATCTGTCCCCATGGGGGTGTATGCCCTGGCATCCTGCTGTGTCTGTTGCTGCCTTGGAGGCACAAATTGCTGTCTTCCCTCTAGGAGTGACTCTGGTTATCTCTCATTTGTTCTTCTCGCTGCCTTGTTCGAGGGTGCGAGTGGTGTTCTTCTTCTGGGTCTTGTTCTCCTTCATGCTGGTGTTGCCTTCTCTGCCTGTTCCTCAGAGTCTCTATATGGGCTAGCAGCTCATCCAATGCGTTCCTCAACCTCGGAGTCACTGTCTGTGCCCCTTGCGAGTATGCGGGCCTTATGTTGGTTGTGTGGGCACGATTGTCGTTCCTTTGAGTTAATATTCCACATGGATACCCTTGAGGTTGTGCCTCATAGTAGTACCCCTGTGGAGGTGCCGTGTATTGGGATGGCACTCCTTGTTGCCCCCCTGTCCCTGTGGCTTCCTAGTCAATGGAGTTGGAGCTGTGGAAGCCTCCTCCCTGCTTGTTAGGCTGGGGTGCCTGTGGGGCTACTTGAGGCTCTGGTGTGCAGGCTGTTTCTCTGGGTTAGGCTGCCTTGCTGGAGGTATAGGCTGTCTCTCTCGCCTATTGCCCCCAGGTGGGCGGTGATGCCTAGATACTAAGCTGTTCGTCATCGCTCTTGTTATTGCCAGGCTTTCTGTTCGAAGCCCACGGACGGCGCCAAGTGTTAGGTTATAAAGTCTAGGTCAACGGGTCGTCAATCTAGAATTTATCTCCCACTAATGAAATGTCGGGTTCAGTGCTCCTAGGACTAGTCGTTCTGATCCGTGCCCTTATACTCCCTTGGGGTAGTCGTTCTGATCCCTGCCCTTATACTCTCTTGGGGTAGTCGTTCTGATATGTGTCCTTCTCTTCTCTCCTTCTGACCTCCTTTCCTTCTCTCCTTCTGACCTCCTTTCCCTCTCTCCTTCTGATCTCCTGAGGCTTGTACTTCTTACCCCTGGGGCTTGTCCTACTGCTCTATGCTCTTCTGCTTCCTTGGTTCTCCTCTCCTTGCCACCCTGCAAGAGGGGCAATACCAGGCACAGAGGGGGGGGTGGTGCCTGATGAACCCTCTCCGATGCCTAAGTCAGTACGGTTTTAGAGAGATAAAGCTAGAGAGATGTCAGAGCAAAATTGTGCAACTTGCCAAGATGATCAAATGAGTTGTGAAGGTGGGGTATTTATAGGCAACGGTGTCATTAAGGTGGCTTAATGACATCGTTAACCTTTAAACACAATTAATTAACCTTTAAGCACATAATTAAGACCTTAGGATTCGGAGAAGGTAGGCGGAGTGGACCGAGTGTGGGAGTCCGAAAATGGTGCCGGGGCCCTTGGGGGGAGGAGAAATCTGACCCCCAGGGGTAGGGGTTGGGTGAGGGCACCCAACCCCTCCTAGGGAGGATGGGGTTGGCCAACCCCATCCCCCCTAGGGGAGATCGGGTCGGCCAACCCGATCTCCCCTAGGGGGGATGGGGTTGGCCAACCCCATCCTCCCTAGGAGGGGTTGGGTGCCCTCACCCAACCCCTACCCCTGGGGGTCAGATTTCTCCTCCCCCCAAGGGCCCCGGCACCATTTTCGGACTCCCACACTCGGTCCACTCCGCCTACCTTCTCCGAATCCTAAGGTCTTAATTATGTGCTTAAAGGTTAATTAATTGTGTTTAAAGGTTAACGATGTCATTAAGCCACCTTAATGACACCGTTGCCTATAAATACCCCACCTTCACAACTCATTTGATCATCTTGGCAAGTTGCACAATTTTGCTCTGACATCTCTCTAGCTTTATCTCTCTAAAACCGTACTGACTTAGGCATCGGAGAGGGTTCATCAGGCACCACCCCCCCCCCCCCTCTGTGCCTGGTATTGCCCCTCTTGCAGGGTGGCAAGGAGAGGAGAACCAAGGAAGCAGAAGAGCATAGAGCAGTAGGACAAGCCCCAGGGGTAAGAAGTACAAGCCTCAGGAGATCAGAAGGAGAGAAGGAAAGGAGGTCAGAAGGAGAGAAGGAAAGGAGGTCAGAAGTAGAGAAGAGAAGGACACATATCAGAACGACTACCCCAAGAGAGTATAAGGGCAGGGATCAGAACGACTACCCCAAGGGAGTATAAGGGCACGGATCAGAACGACTAGTCCTAGGAGCACTGAACCCGACATTTCATTAGTGGGAGATAAATTCTAGATTGACGACCCGTTGACCTAGACTTTATAACCTAACATTCTTGTACTTCTTTTAATGTATTGTTGGATGTATGCCTTTATCTTGTAGACTTGGTGGGTATGTCGTGGACTTTTTGCTTGGATCTGACCGGGGTGTTGCACTTGTCATGTTAGACGCCTTGATTGTACCTGTTTCCTTATCACGTTATGTGTGTCGGATGAATTTGATTATGCATATTTTGGTTTTAACGAAATCGTCAATGTTGTTGCCCCCCTTGGCTATATCGGTTTGTGCCCTTGCATATGATCTTTTCTTCTAAACTTTCATTGTATAGAAGACCTTGTTAGCTGTGTCAATGAATCAGCTTGATGTAACCTTCTTTATTATGTGTCGAGATATTCCGACATGCTGTGTCAATGAGGCAGCATGTTCGGTATGCCCCCCTTTTTTGAGGGTGTAGATATGGATCATAGTTGAACTCGCTTTATGGATATTTAATTATAACTTGCGATGAACATTGTTGTGCCTCGTGGTCACAACGCATGTCGTTATGTGTTTCCCGATATATAATTGTCGCCTATGGTTTGCGGCGTATTTCACGTTATCTTGTATTGTTGTTCTCGTTATTGTATACTTGCGTTCGTATTCTCGGCGGTTGCCATGGCTAAGGCTTGGTGTTTTATGGTTTTTTGGATTGGGATGTGGCCGAATGTGTTTGGGTATGTTTGGTGCTGGTATGGAGTAATGGAAATGGGATATCGTTTATATACCAGCTGGTCTTGTTCATGCCTCTATTTGGTTTTCTTCCAATATAGGGCCTTTACGCTAGTTGGTGGTAATCCAACTACGTTTTAACCTTCGCTTGGACATATTCCCAAGCAAGGCCAACGCGCTAAACAGGGTCTATAACCAGGTTAGGGTTGTTTATCCGTAACCCCTACCAAGTTTCCGGTTTAACATGAGGCCAACATGCTAGAAGGTGTGAACTCCTTCAAGGGTTGTTCCTTTAGAACCTTTACCCAGTTTCGCCCCTGGCGTAAAGGCCAACACAACATCCAGTGGGAACTCCGGAGTGATTGGTTGTAGGCCACTGTCAGGTACAAAGTCCAGCGACAGGGCAAGCGCTTGGGTGGTTCATTTTTTTGATGTTTCTCATTTTTATTTTGGCCGGTTTTTTACTCTTTGTTCTAAAGACTATATTACAACTCTTGGACTGACACGTATTGTTAGACTCGAATTCGTTGGAGTCTTTATGCTTGCTTCTTGGTCCTTGTTGCTTGTCTTGGTACCTGCTTTACTCATGCAAACAACATACATAATTTCATTAGATGGCGGCGTCATAACATGTTGGACATGATACTACAAAAGCTTTCATAGGAATGTAAACTACTCTAAGCTCCACACATGGAGTGTTTTCTTTACTACATAGCTTACCATAATAATAATAAAAAGAAAGGATAGTGGACGAGTGCATATGGGTATGCCCCTTGTCGGGTGGTGGTGGGGGGGGGGGGGGGTTGGTGTATGTGTTTCATGCGGAGGGCGCGTCATGCCTTAAAGTGGTTCAATTGTCCGTTACGGACCATTGTCTCGATCTCGTCTTTTACGGCGAGGCAGTCGCCGGTCTCATGCCCCATGTCTCGTGATGTTCACACCACCTATCGCGATTTGGTCCAACGAAGGCTTTTTCGGGGAAGGGTGGCTCGATGAGACCTTGAAGGTGCTCCCTGAATAGTTCGCCCACTCCGATTTTGAGTGGCGTGAAGTCGTAAGATGGTGTATAGATTTCGAGTCTAGCCGTCTCATTGCTTGCCCTGTCACTGTCGACATCCTCGTCCATTTCACATGGATGTCCCATGACCTCTTCCCATATTAGTGTGTTTTCCTCCTCCTCCCACATCATTGCGAATGCCAGCTTGTCCCTGAAATCTTTCATTGTTTGGGTTATCATGATTCCATAGCCTCCTCCGAAGAACATGCTTTTCTGGAATTCCAAGTTTCTATAGAAGGCTCGTATGCCCTCCCCTGGGGTTGCGTCTGCCGCAAATAAGAACGAATACTTTCCCTTTTCCTTTGAACGACCGCATCTATATTGATCACATCTCCTGTTATATTTGGGTTGTCTTGTTCCTCCCTCTTTTCTTCGCAAGTCCCTGCATGAGGTGGGGACTCCTGGGGCACCTGCATAATGTCAAATTCGGTTGTCTCCTCCTCCTCTTCGTCGTGTGTTGGTGCCTTCCTTGACGGGGCGAAGCATAGTAACCTACTTAGGCTTAGTGAGCCTGTGAGGAATTTTGCTTTGCCCCTCCTTCGTTTCTTTTCCTTTCCCGTCTCTTCTTCTCCCTGTTCTTCTGGTATGTTGATCATATTGATCGAGGTGTGTCGGTGTGCCTTAGGCTTCATGGAATTTAGGTAGCATCTACGAGATGTCACTTGGTCTCCCAATCTTTCACCTATTCCGTTTGGGGTTGGGAACTTCATTTTTTGATGGACTGTGGAGGCGATGATTCCTGTCGGGTTGATGGTCGTTCGACCCAAGATACCAGTGTAAGCCCCTAGTTCCTCTACCACCACGAAGTTTACGTTCACCTAGATTTGTGCCCATTGTGCCCCCATCGTGACTGGGAGCACGATTGTGCCCAAAGGGTAGGTTGTTGCACCTGCGAAGCTAACAAGTGGGAAGTTCACGTGTTTTAGATCTTGTCTCCTCTTTCCCAATTTTTCGGGCACTCTTACATGTAGTAAGTCTGCCGAACTGCCCCATCGACGAGGATCCTTTTGACGTCGAAGCCATCCACTTCCAAGGTGACGACCAATGCGTCGTCATGCGGGTACACAATGTGCTCCATGTCTTTTCTCGAGAATTGGATGACCTCTTCCTCCACGACCCTTGGGCGCTTGCGATAAAGTTCCATTTTAGTTTGGGAGGCGTATACCTCCCTGGCGTTTGATACTCTTCCTCCTGCGGCCGGTCCTCCGTGGATGACATTGATGGTTCCCCATTTGATCGGGGGTGGGCGCTCGCCCACCTTCTCTTTTCCTTTGTTCTGAGTGCCTTGTGCTTGTGGTATGCCTCCATTACCCCTTTTTTGATTGTCCACGAATTGTCGTAGCCCTCACTGTCTGATGATGTGGTGTATGTTCGAGAGGAGGGTGTAGCATTCGTCTGTCGTATGTCCGTGCACTTCATGGTTATTACACCATTGGTCTAGCTTTCCCCCGATTGGTCCGTCCTTGTACCTTAGTGGTGTGTTCCAGATATTCATTTTTTTCATCACTCCTAAGATCACGAAGGGCGTTGCGTTCAGTGGGGGCCTTGTTGTTGGTTGGTTGGTCTCCCTCACGATGTTGAGGCCTCTGTTGCTGTTGCATTGATGGTTGTTGCTATATTGGTGGCCTTCCTTCGAATGGCTTGTTTTGCCTCATCGATCCTCCTGCGTTCGTCTGGGGGGTGTCCTTAACTTTCGGTTGTTCCTATCTCTCTCCAAGTCGATGTATTGTTTCACGTGGGCTGCTAGTTCCTCTGGTGATGCTACCAGTTTTATCGCCAATATGTCTGCTAGGGCGTTGCTGTTCTTACCAAGGTTCCTGATGAATGCCCGAACTATCTCCCGATTCTCTAACTCCTCGTCAATATCTGCAATGTTTTGATTGAATCGGGTATAATTGCTAGCAAAGGTTTCATCGTTAGCTTGTCGTACATCATCTAGGAATCCTGCGCTTTTCCTTAGTTGCCGTTCACCCAAGTACCTTTGCAAGAACTTCTTCTTGAGGTATTCCCAAGAGGTGACGGATTTTCTCGTGAGGCCGAAGAACCAATGTGCCGCTGGACCTGTTAAAGTGCTTGCGAATAATAGAGCGACTATGTTCTCATTATGGGTTCTTCCGAAGAGCGTAGCCTCATGTTGTTGTATATGTTCCATCGGATCCCCTTTGCCATTGTATTTCTCTCTTCCTGCATTTAGACCATCCGGCACGTGGCTATGTATTATGTCATGTGTGAATGGGTGGGATGCCTTGTCGCTGAGGACATGCATGGCCCTTCCCTTAGCCTCCGCCATCATTTTCGTTATTATTTCCTCCACCTCTTATGGGGTCATCGTTGGCGGGTTTTTGTACGGAGTTGTGTCGGCACCTACTCCGATTCTTGTTTCTCGTAACTCCTCACGTGGGGCTTGGAGTCCTCCGTTGTTTCCGACGTGGTAATCATGTCCTCCCGGGACTTGGCGGTTATCGTCAATGCGGCGTGTTCCGCTTGTGCATGGTAGCCTCTACCATTCCCTGCACGTTGTTCATGTCCTATCGGGGTTGGGGGTACCGCTCTTCATGGAAGCCTTGTGGCGGTGGTACCTGTTCATCATCAAAAAAAAATCGTTTGTTTCTTGGGGGTGGCATGGCCTCCTCATCATGGTGGTTGTCTGCATCTCGAAACACTCGTCCTCCTCCTTGGGCGTAAGCCGCTCTTGCATGGGGAACTTCCTATGGTGGTATGCCATACGCATTCCGGTTGTAGAACCGGCTATCGTAGGATGAATGTCCATGTGAGTGACCTGCGAAGGGCATGCCATATGGTGGGAAACCATAGTGAAAACCGTGTGGGGGCATCCCGTAAAGGGAGCTATGTGAGAAGGTCCTGCGATGTCTCCTTTCCACTCCTCCTGATTGATGCCTACTCCGTGGGGTGCTTGATGCCGACGATGCATCCACGGGCATATTATGTTGTTGGTGTTGTTGCTCCGCCGGAGTGTTCTCCTGTACCTGTCCCTTTACTTCGATGTTTACCCTTGGACGATCCTCCTGTCCGTTGGGTGGCCGTTCCCTAGGTGTTAGTTCGCTTCGTGCGGCCATTCCTCGAGTGTCGCCAAGCTTTTTGTTCGAGTCACGCAGACGGTGCCAGTGTTGGATCACACTACTAATTGGTTCGGGTCGTGTGTAAACCAATCGGTCGCTATCCGACATAAATGTATGAACCCGTAAAAATATCCGTCTTTGGAGTGCGATTCCCTTCGTAGGAATGATTTCCGCTTTGGCGATCCACCTAAAAATGTTGGGATATTATCTTCATTCCGATATTCCACCTAAAGACGTCGAAGGTGATACTTGTTCCGATGTTCCACCTAAAGACGCCGAAGGTAATCCTTGCTCTGATATTCCACCTAAAGACGTCGAGGGTAGTCCTTGCTCTGATATTCCACTTAAAGATGACGAAGTTAGTCCTTGCTCCGATATTCCACCTAAAGACGTCAAAGGTAGTCCTTGCTCCGATGTTCCACCTAAAGACGTCGAGTGAGAGGGTTGTCCTCGTTCTCCTATCTCCGATCTCCGATCTCCGTTATGCTTCAAGTACCTGCAAATGGACTACCGAGCACCAAAGGGGGGGGTGCTTGGTGAGCCCACTCCGATGCCTAAATAAGTATATGCTCTAGAGAGAGAAAGTCTAGAGAGACGGGGGAGCAAAATGCATGAGAGCTCAAGTTGTTCAAATGAAATGGCAAGAGTCCTATTTATAGGGCTCTTGGACCATTAGTCGACTAATTGCAAAATTAGTCCGTTAATCATGCGTTTAACTAAGATAAGTAGGGATTAGGCCAAGCTAAGCATCGGAGGTGTGGGGAACGATTTTGGTAGTTCGGGGTATGCGGGGCCCGGGGGGGAGACCCCCGGGCCGAAAATGCTCGGTTAGGGGTGTCCTAACCGAACATTGATCGGTTAGGGCCTTCTAGGGCCTTCCTAACCGAACATTGTTCAGTTAGGGCCCTCCTAACTGAACAATGTTCAGTTAGGGGGTTTATAGCCGAACTTTGTCTCGTGGGTCTTTGGCGGTGATTTTCTCTAAGTTCGGGTTTTATCGTGTGTCGGTCTAAGACCTTTTTGGGTCCGAGTGGTGAGTAAGTCGGGTCGAAACGGGTCTAAGTGGGTGTATATCCATCAGTCGGCGTCACTGTAACCGGTCAATTCTAACTTCCCGCCCTCATAGCACAGAGCATAGTCAACAGTACCTTTCAAATAACAAATTATTCGTTTTACAGCATTTAAATGTTGATAGCCAGGAGCTAATTGGAAACGTGCTACTAGGCCCACATCGTAACAGATATCCGGACGGGTGCGTTGCATGGCGTACATCAAACTACCAACCATGCTTAAATACTCTACACCCTTCATCTGTTCGCGCTCCGCCTGGTTCTTGGGGCCGTCACGTTTAGACAGTGCGCACTCAAATACTACCGGCGTATCCACGGGTTTGGCATCCTTTAATCTGAACATTTTCAACAACTTGTTGATATAGGCTTCCTGAGATAGACACAATTTCCGGGTAGCCCGATCTTTAGCAATTTTAATGTCTAAGCTATACGTGGCCTCTCCCATGTCTTTCATCTCAGATACAGATGCTAGCCAGGACTTTGACTTGTTCATGAAACTCATGTCGTTTGCAGCAATGAGTATGTCTTCCACGTATAAGGTTAAGATGACATACTTAGACTCATAGGTCTTATAATACACGCACGGATCCTCGTGAAGATTCACTAATCCGTTTCCTTCGATTTTCTCGTGGAATCTGCGGTACCATTGCCGAGACGACTGTTTAAGACCGTATATGGACCTTTGGAGTTTACAAACTTTACGTTTGTTACTAGGAGTAATGAAACCCTCTGGTAGATCCATGTAGATCTCTTCCTTCCAGGTTTCCGTGGAGGATTGCGGTCTCAACATTTATTTGGTGCAGCTCTAGATCGAGACTTGCGACCAGGACCATAAATGGCACTAACCGTGGTTTTACACACAGTCAGTGAGTTTCTCTTATCAAAGTCCACTCCGTGAATTGGGCAAGTCGTTTCGCAGTAAGTCGGGTTGTTCGACCTTTTCCATCAGTGGTGAGCCTTCTTTCAGGGCTCACCTTATCCTTATGCCCATGTGTTTAGCATGTAAATCAACTAAATACTATAATGGCTTTCATTTAGGCGATCTCTCTCTTTTATTATTTCTTTCCATTTCTCCACTTGAGGTCTTTCCAGTGCTTGCCAACAGTTTGAGCGGGGTTTTCACCTTGCTCAATGGGATACTTGCCTTTGACTCTTGTCTAGGCATTATGAGTCCCACTTATTAGTCTGAAATTTTCTCCCACTCGGAATAACGCTTCTTATCGTAGCATCATTTCTATTGGGAATAACAACAATGCTAGAACCATGACCTATAACTTTCCTATTACAACCTCTTGGTCTCGGGGTTTTACTTCCTAGATGCATTCCATGATCACTAGGATCTGGAACCAAGTATGGTTGGATAACTCCCACTGGGAACAATGGGTAATATAGGTAGTTGTGTCATTCCTGGTTCAGCAATTTTGACCATCAGGTTCGACTTGATTCGTCCCAACAACAACAGTGATTACTTGTGGTAGGGTTTATTCCTCCCACTGGATTTACTATGAAAATGTTCCCATTCTCATTTACCATGTCATTCACTTGAGTTGCTGGTTCAAATCTCTCCCACTCGAATTAAGTGGGACCTGAGTGTCAGTGATATCCTGCTCCGTTTTGATCAACACTACGTTATTTTGAAACTATCCATTCATTGGGAAAATTCGCCCTCTTAGTGATATAATGTCTCATGTTCGACCATGACACCATTTACCTTAAGCTTTAAACATGTATTTTCTAAGAGTAGGAATCGAACTCTTGTCGTAAATACGTGTTCAGTGTGTATTTTCTAAGAGTAGGAATCGAACTCTGGAGTTTACAAACTTTACATTCGTCACCAAGGGTAATGAAACCCTTCGTTTTCTTCGTGTAGATCTCTTCCTCCGGGTTTCCGAGGAAGGATGCGGTCTTAATACCTACTCGGTGCAGTTCGAAATCGAGACCTGCGACCAGGACCATAAATGGACCTCCACCGTGTTTTTACGCACATGTGGTGAGTATGTTTTGTCAAAGTCCATTCCGTGAAGTTAGGTATAGCCTTTTGCAACAAGTCGAGCTACGTATCGCTCGACCTTTTCCATCAGTGGTGAGCCTTCTTTCAGGGCTCACCCTATCCTTATGCCCCTATGGTTAGCAGAAATCAACTATAGACTTTAATGCCTTTCATTTAGGCGATCTCTCTCATATATTATTTTCCTCCATTTCTCCACTTGAGGTCTTTCCAATGCATGTTGACAGTCGATAGAGTGAGGTTATCACTCTTCTAGATGGGATAATTCTTTGGAGAAGTTCGACGCCTTTGACTTTCGTCTAGGCTTGATTATCCCGTCTTTGAGTCTTAACGTCTCTCCCACTCGGAATAATGCCTCTTATCGGAGCATTTCTTCCAATTGGGATTGATTCTCCCACTCGAGATGATGATTCTTATCGGAGCATCACTTCTATTGAGTACTGTTGGATCACGGTGGAACTCCGGTACGGTCTTTGACGACGATCCGAGCTCCTTCGCTCCACGTAATCCTGCAAGAGGGGATAGACCTGGGGTGACCCAGAATCCCTCTCTGACGCTTAAATGAGTATCTCGTATGAACTGGCAAGCAGTAAGCTCAAAGGGTGTATCTCAAAACGTAATGTGATCTGAGGTAACCTCTGCCCTTTTATAGGCGGAGAGGTACCTCAGTTACCTGGCGAACCGTTGGGGTGGTTAGCCCATATTCCGCGTATCTCGGGCACGATCCCGCCTATCTAGGCCATGATCTCGCTTATCTCGGCCACGCCCCGCATATCTCGGCCACGCTCCGCGTATCTCAGCCACGCTCCGCGTATCTCGGCCACGCTCCGCGTATCTCAGCCACGCTCCGCGTATCTCGGCCACGCCCCGCGTATCTCGGCCTCAACCTCTGATAGCAAGTCCCGACCAATATCGGTGAATCCAGAGTTATCTCGTTGTGTCACCGCTCGGGGCCCCTCGTCATCGTGACAGGGCCAATCATTCTTAGGGATTCATCATCGGGGCCTACTTAAAGGCATCTCATCGGGAGCATCCAGCTCACCTATCGGTACCGACTCTGTCGGTACCTTTCATCATCGGGACTCCCTCCGTCGGGACCCTTCGCCTTGGTCTTCTTGACCTCCTTTTAGGGCCCAGTGGGCCTATTCACCGTTTCCTCACCGTTAAAGGGCCTAACGGCCATAGCGGAACCCATCATTTGCCCCCAAGACATGAGGGACTTACAGTTCGTCGTGTCTTTCAACTCCCGACCTCCCGACATCGGAGTCGGGGACCTTTCCCTTGGTACAGTTACTTGGTACAGATCTTCTCGTTCACGTTTCCTCGATGCCTTGAGGATAACCACCAAATCCAAGAAGACTCCTCGGCTCCCCTGCCATTAAATGCAGCAGATAACGAAGCGACGTCTTTGGCACCCGTGCCTGATTTTTTGCGCCTGCTTTTTCTGAAAAAGTGCTTTTCAGGCCGTTTCATCATTACACCCGTTACCATTCTGCACGTTTCATCTCAACGGCTCAGATCAAAACGCTTCGACTTCGACGATTCAGATTAGAACGTCCTTTCGACTGTCCTCTTTGCCTATAAAACCCTAATCCTGGGCACAGTTTCCCTTTTACCGTTTCTGAAATTCCAAAAGCTCTCTGTAACTTTGAGAACCCAAGCTCTGCGATTTCGAAGACTCAAGTGCTCCTCCGGCCTCCTATTCTCCGAACAACTTTCCGGCAACGTCAAGTTCATCCTTCCTACCTCCAATCATCATGTCTGGTAAGGATTACTTCCTCATTGCTCATATATCTTTTCCTTCACCTTTGCTTAGTTTGTTTGCAATTTTCCGAAAAACCCAATGTGCCTTTCCTTGCCGTGGCTGATTTTCAGACAGTGGATCTAGTTCCGAGGGGAGAAAGCCCTTCAACTTTGACTATGCTCTCAACGAGATTTCCAGCACTGCTTACGATGCAGCTCTCCGGGAGGGATGCATCACCTCTACCTGGAAACCTCGCTTCCAATATCCTTGGCCCCGCCTCTCGAGTAACCTTGAGGTTACCCGTCCCCGGAAATGGTAGGTATTTGTCTCTACGGGGCAAATGTCGGCGGGGATTAGATTCCCCTTCTGTGGCAACCTGGTCGAGATGTGCCAACACTACAAGACGCATCCAACCACCTTCTCTCCTCATGCCATCCGCCTATGGAACGCCTTCCAGGTCCTCTGCTTCCGACAGAAGTGGGTGTACAGCCTCAAGCTCTTCAGAACCTTCTACGGGATGAAGTGCAACGAGGCGGGGGTTTGTGCCTTCTACCCCAGTATGCCGAAGTGGAACAAGACGCAACTCGCGTTGTTCAGCTGGACCAGTGACACCTGGAAGGTGGTCAAGGGTCGGGGACTCCTGGTCGACACGGGGTCCGATAACAGTGGGTGGAAGAGGAGCTACTTCTTCATCCAGAACTCCTCGATCCCGTGGCCCCGATGGGAGGTGGAAGCGGACTCTCCTCCCTCTTACCACTCCTATTCCGATGAAGACTTCCAGACCCTTCATCTCATCCAGCTCTACCGATGGGGGGAGTCCTATACTCCCCTTGATGCCAATTCTCTCGTGGAGCGGGACCTGGTGAATGCCAGGATCTGACTCCTCGACATAGTCTCCGGGGGTCAACTCTTCGACGGCCCCTCCAATATGGTTTCTTGGGTAACGTCTCTAACCTCTGTTTTTTACTGTTTGCAGCTAAGAAGGTATCCGTGCTGACCAATCTGATCCTTAAGCAGGGGGAGACCGATGCTGTCCGCCCTACGCGGAAGAGTAAGTCAGCCAAGAAGGTTGCTGCTCCATCGGGATCTCCTTCCGCGGAGAGGCCAAAGCGGAGCCGCGTGGAGGTGGACAAACTCTTCGATATCCAGACTGCTGAAGAAGGTAAAAAGCTCCGCCTCGCTATTAAATCGTACAGGAAGCTAGTCCCGAAGGAGTTGATCCCTTCGACCATGGAGGCCCGTATCGCCGATGTCACACGTGTCCTCCGAGGGGAAACTCCTCGTGTCCTGAAGGCGGGCTACTACAACTACCGCGGGAAGGACCAATATGTTTCCCGGCGCATCGTTTGGTGTAAGGGCCCTAACGAAATTCCTGATTATGTTTCTGAAGCCTCCTCTCGTCCTCTAGGTGCAGGTCACTCGGAAGGTCCGTCGGGTGCTGGAGCTTCAGCAGGTGCACCACCTTCAGCAGGGGCGCCTCCTTCAGCAGGGGCACCACTTTTCTCTGGTGGAGAGACCCCGACCGGCGATCAATTTCGTCGGGTGGAGAACCTGGACTCCTCCGAGGAGAATGATGAGGGCGGCTCCCTTCGCCATCGTCGGAGGACGGGGCAGTCCCCGCTGAAACCAACCTCCAAGGGGCTTCCCCCCTCGCCTTCTTCACAACAGCGACAACCGTCGCCCATCCACGACTTCACTCCTTCCCCAGCCCAGGGCGAGTCGGAGGCACGCCCCTCCACGACTCAAGTCGGCCCTTCTCCTCTCCCCCTCGATGGGAGTTTTTACAGGGTCTTGGACCCCGCACAGAGGGATGCTCCCTGGACCCCGATCCAAACGCTGCAAGGGATCCAGCTCCGACAGGGGGACACGTACCCCGAGCTGGCTACGCATCTGCTAGCAGGCTCTATCCTGCCCACCATGAGGTATCCGATCTCCTTGGATCGGGAGGACATCCGCCGGGATGTTCAAGAGATGTCCATGCGTCGGATAGAGGTAAGAATTTCACTTTTCTCTCCTTCATCAATAAGACCGGTTGCTCATTTTCTAACACTTCTCTCCCTTCCTTCGCAGGAGATGGGGGACATCAACCGTTTCCTGGGGTACATCTTCGCCTTCGAGGAAGCCCTGGAGCAGGAGCGGGCTAAGGGGGCTCCCGCAGTCATAGCTAAGCTTGAGGAGGATCTCGCGGCCTCCGAGTCTTCGCGGGGAAAACTGGCCAAGGAGCAGGCCATCCTCGACCAAAAGACTCGGGACCTCCAAAAGCAGGTTCGTGACTTCGAGGGGCTCCTAAAGCGGGAGCGGCATGAGCGGCGGATTGCTGAGGACAAGCTTGTCCTTGAAAAGAAGGCTCTGGAGGAGCAAGTTGCTGAGGTTCCCGCGCAGCTGGTCGCGGCCGAGACCAAGGGCCGGGAGGATTATCGGAGGTCCGAAGACTTACAGGCTGATGCAGTGAAGTTCTGCAACGCGGAGGTGGAGAACACCCTCTTCAACGCAGTCGAGGAACTCCACCTGGAGTATGGCGACGCCATCAACTTCGACAACTCTCCATCTCTCGCTCCCTTCGCGAAGAAATGCTTTGCTCTCTCGGAGGAGAGTGATGAGGGGAGCACCCCCGCGATTGTTGAAGGCACGACGGAGCCTCCAAGTGCTGACGCCCCGATAATCGAGCCTCCAGCGGCTGAACCTGTGGAGCCTTCTGCCACAGACCTTGTGGACCCTGCTCCCGCTGATGCTGCCAACAAGGACCAAGCCTGAACGCTTTATCTTTAGAGTCCTTGTATTTTTCCTCATTTTTGTAATCATCGGGCCTTTGAGCCCCCATTAATATCAGACTATCTTAGTTCTGATTTTCGATTGCACTTCTCAAAGTGACTTAACTATACTTACATAAGGCGAAACCTCGACACTTAAGATATTTTCACACATCACTTAAAACGATTTAACTCCGTGCACCACTTAAGGCGACTTAATCTCGTGCATCACTTAAGACGACTTAACAACTTGCACCACTTAAGGCGACTTCGCAACACTTAGAATAAATCCAAGAATCATGCATCAGTTAAGACGACTTAACCTCGTGCATCACTTAAGACGACTTTCTCTCGTGCACCACTTAAGGCGACTTTTCTCGTGCACCACTTAAGGCGTCTTAACAACACTTAGAATAAATCTAAGAATAATCTGATCGGAAGCAACCTCTTTATTCATTGATGGCACATAATCTTCTTACATAGAATCAAACGATAAATAATCTACACCACTTAAGGCGATTTTACATCGGGCACCACTTAAGGCGACTTTTCATCGGGCACCACTTAAGGCGACTTTTCATCGGGCACCACTTAAGGCGACTTTTCATCAAGCATGACATTTATTCAAGTGTTCGCCACTAAAAGAATGCTTCAATACTCTGCCATCGAGGTCTTCCAACTTGTACGCATTCGGAGCTGGCATCCCCACGACCTTGTAAGGTCCTTCCCATTTTGGTGACATCTTGTTGACTCGATCCAAAAGGGTAAACTCGTTCCGACACCAGACCAGCTCCCCGACGAAGAATTGTCGGGACTTAACTCGCCGATTGTAATACCTGGCCGTCGCCAAACGCATTCGAGCCTGGACTTCATCGGCTTCCCGCCTCTTCTCTTCGAGCAAGTCCAGATCCAGACGTCTCATTTCATCATTCGTCAAAGGCTTATAATATCTCATCCGATGGGACGCTCAGCTACCTCCACGGGAGCAACAGCCTCCTTGCCATAACCAAGGCCAAACGGAGTCTCCCCAGTTGATCGTTTGGGTGTCGTTCTAACAGCCCAAAGCACGTTTTCCAACTCGTTCAGCCATTTGCCCTTCAAGGCATAGACCCTCTTCTTCAGGCCATCCATCACGATTTTGTTGGCTGATTCCACCTGGCCATTAGTCTGACGATGGTGGACAGAGGCTGTCCGATGCTCGATATTCAACTCCTCCGGATACTCCTTCACTTGAGCCCCGTTAAACGGTGGACCATTGTCGATGATCACCACCTTGGGAATCCCGTATCTGGATACAATATGAGTCTGGAGAAACTTGACGATCTGGTTCCCCGTCGTCTTGGCCAACGCCTTAGCTTCTATCAATTTCGAAAAATAATCGATAGCCACCAGCAAATATTTACACTGACCTTGTGCCTGCGGTAAGGGTCCCACCAAGTCAATGCCCCACTGCGCGAAGGGCCAAGCACTCTTGATGGACGTCAGATTAGCAGCCGGAGCCACGATATTCGGGGCATACCTCTGGCACGCGTCACAGGATCGGACCAACGCCGTCGCCTCCTAGCTCATTGTAGGCCAATAATAGCCCAAGTTCAGCACTTTCCTCATAATGGATCGGGCTCCTTCGTGACAAGCCGCAACCCCTTCATGCACCTCTCTCAAGATTCGACTTGTGTCGGGCTCAGCCACACACTTCAAGTACGGAGTCGAGAACCAGCCCTTCTTGTATAGCTGATTGTTCAACATCACGTAAATAACCGCGATCCGACGTATCCTGTCAGCTGCCACTTCATTATCAGGGACTGCCCCCGTAGTCAGGTACGCGACTATCGGGGTCATCCAAGTGGGCTCCTCCTCTGATCCTACTTCAATAGCACACACCTCCGACGGGTCGGTGGTCGACAAGATCAGCTTCTCCATAAAGTGCACCTTGCGATTTTCCTCCAAGGGTGCCCCCAAGGCAAATTTGCTCAAAGCATTCGCTTCCACGTTATCTTCCCTCGGGATCACCTCAATATCGAAGCTTTTGAAGCTCTCCTTCAATACTTCCACCTCACGAAGGTACTTCCTCATCATCGGGCTCTTCGCCTCGTATCGCCCTTGGACTTGATTCACGATCAGGCCCGCGTCGCACTTCACTCAAGTGAGCAACTCCCGTACCTTTAGCAATTTTCAGGCCCGTGATAAGAGCCTCATACTCAGCTTCGTTGTTCGTGGCCCTAAACGTTAAAGCCAAGGCATATCGAAGCGGCTCACCTCCGCCTGGTGGTATCAACACAAACCCTGCTCCTGATCCATCTGAACTCGAGGAGCCATCCGTGTACATCTCCCAAGTATTTTCCTCGTTTGGCTGTTCTGATTGCTCTGCCATCTCTGGTTGTTCTGCTATCGGGACCTCCATGATTGCCCCCTCTACAGGGCCCGCTTCTTCCAAATCGGAGGCTGTAGACTCTGCTATGAAATCCGCCAACGCCTGGCCTTTAATAGCCGTTCTCGGAGCAAAGTGTATGCGAAACTTACTAAGCTCGACTGCCCATTTGACTAATCTCCCCGACGCATCAGGTCGGTTCAAAAAATGCTTCAAAGGCTGATTCGTCAGCACAGTAATCTCATGCGCGTGGAAGTAAGGCCTCAGCTTCCGAGAAGTAATAATCAACGCAAAGAGATACTTCTCAACAGCGGGATAATTCATTTCAGATTTGGCAAACGCCTTGCTTACATAATAAACGGGGACTTGATTACCCTCAACAACCTTCACTAACACAGAGCTAATGGCAAATTTAGAAACAGCCAAGTATAGATAGAGCGGCTCGCCTGGGACTGGTTTCGCCAACGGCGGGAGGGTGCGAAGGTGCTGCTTGAGTGCCTGGAACGCCTCTTCACACTTGGCAGTCCACTCAAACTTCTTGTTGGCCCTCAACACTTCAAAAAACGGCATGGATCAGTCACTTGCCTTAGACAGGAAGCGATTCATTGCAGCCAGTCGGCCATTCAGCACTTGCACCTCCCGATGATTTACCGGAGACTGCATCTCCTCGATCGCCCTCAGCATCTCGGGGTTCACCTCAATTCCTCTTTGACTCACCATAAAGCCCAAAAACTTCCCCGAGTGGACTCCAAAGGCGCACTTTGTCGGGTTCAAGCGAACCTGATGAAGTCTCATCCGCTCAAACGCCGTAGCTAGGTTGTGCACATGATCCTCAGCTTGTCGGGACTTCACCAGCATATCGTCCACATAAGCCTCCATGGTTTTCCCTAGCATATCTCCGAACAGCTTGTTCACCATCCGCTGGTAAGTTGCCCCGGCATTGATCAGTCTGAAAGGCATGACATCGTAATAGATGTCGCTATCAGCATAAAAAGCAGTGTGGGGGGCATCTTCGTTAGCCATCTTGTGTGTGCACTGGTCCCCTAATGGGACACTAACAGCCTAGTATAGACAAGTCGTTAGGGGATTCAAACTCGTAATCTCGGAGTTAAATCATATAGAAGTCAGCGTTCTCGACCACTAAACCACAACTGCTGGTGGGGGCACTTCCTCCCTTGGTGGAGGCACCTCCTCTTGTCTCCTCGCAGCCACTCTCCGATCTAAGAGAGCCTCCACGACCGCCAAAAACATCGGCATGGCTTCCGCCACAGCCTTCGTCAGGTCCGCATTTGGAGGAGCCTCCTGCTCCCTATTCCCTTGGTGCTGAGAAGCATCTTCGGGGACTTCGTTGTGCCCCCCTGTCTGGGAGACCTCAGCAGGGAGATTCTGGTCCTCAGCACGCTCCGGTGGTGAATTCAGAGTCGTCCCGGCAGGATGACGGGAACCACCAGATTGTCCTTGTCTTCTTTTCTTGCCAGCCGCCATTGAACGAGTAGAAGTCATACTAGCTTTTTCTCACGTTTCCCACAGACGTCGCCAATGTTGGATCACGGTGGAACTCCGGTACGGTCTTTGAAGGTGATCTGAGCTCCTTCGCTCCACGTAATCCTGCAAGAGGGGATAGACCGGGCGGTGACCCAGAATCCCTCTCTGATGCTTAAATGAGTATCTCGTATGAACTGGCAAGCACTCAGCTCAAAGGGTGTATCTCAAAACGTAATGTGATCTGAGGTAACCTCTGCCCTTTTATAGGCGGAGAGGTACCTCAGTTACCTGGCGAACCGTTGGGGTGGTTAGCCCATATTCTGCGTATCTCGGGCACGATCCCGCCTATCTAGGCCATGATCTCGCTTATCTCGGCCACGCCCCGCGTATCTCGGCCTCAACCTCTGATAGCAAGTCCCGACCAATATCGGGGACTCCAGAGTTATCTCGTTGTGTCACCGCTCGGGGCCCCTCGTCATCGTGACAGGGCCAATCATTCTTAGGGATTCATCATCGGGGCCTACTTAAAGGCATCTCATCGGGAGCATCCAGCTCACCTATCGGTACCGACTCTGTCGGTACCTTTCATCATCGGGACTCCCTCCGTCGGGACCCTTCGCCTTGGTCTTCTTGACCTCCTTTTAGGGCCCAGTGGGCCTATTCACCGTTTCCTCACCATTAAAAGGCCTAACGGCCATAGCGGAACCCATCAGGTACGAAAGGAGTGCTTTAACCATAACTGATAACTTTCCTTATACGACTTATCGGTCTCATAATTTTACTTCCAAGATAAATTCCTTGATCACTAGGATCTGGAAACAAGTTCTTCGGTTCACTCCCACTGGGAACAATGGGTAGTATACGATAATCATGTAGTTGTGGCATCCCCGGTTTAGCATTACAATAATCAGGTTCAACTTGATTCGTCTCAACAACAACAGTGATTTCGTGTACAAGGAGTTTATTCCTCCCAATGGATTTATAATGAAAATGTCCCCATTGTCATTTACCATGTCATTTACTTGAGTTGCTAGTTCAAATCTCTCCCACTCGAATTTAGTGAGACCTGATCTCAGTAATATCCTCATCTGTCTGATCAAGACTCATTGAACTGAAACCGTCAATGCATCGAAAAATTCATCCTCAAGTATGTAATGTCTAATGTTCGACCACGGCACCATTTTTCTAGCTGTAAACATGTACTTTCAAAGAGTAGTTCGCATACTCTTGTCCTATATACGTGTTTAATGCACAAATTAATGTCGCATGGTGATATGATTTAACTCATTATCATTCTTCAGTTTTTATGGCGGTGTGTTTTACCGATTATAAGGGAACATAGTTTTACATTAATGTGAATCACTTTCTCACCATCCAATAGGGGTTGTCTGGCGAAATGACTATAACATTATGTTTGCAAACTATGCCTTTAGAAGTGTGTCATTTGATTTGAATGCTTAGCCTGACTTATCTTTCATGGCGTACGGAAGGAAAATCCTTTAACCGACTTCATCCTTCTTCGTTCGCTAACTTATTTCAGAGATTTTATCCCATCTTCGATCTGAGCATTTCAGGTTTTCACCTTATGCGTCAGTCGATACTTTTACAAGGTCGTAGTAGCTTTCGAAGCCTACTTCCTACCGATGTAAACGTTATCGATAAGTTATTTCCGAAGATATGCAAACAAAAATTCAGCACATCATCATTTAAACACTTCATTATTAAACTCATACTTTGAAACGATGTGTTCCGTTTTTCGAGGTTCACTTGCGCATAACGCAATTTTACCGAGGTTCCAACCCTTGGTTAAATCGTTTCATTTATGAATTTAATTCAATTTAATCCAATCGGTTTCTAACATGATTATCATAAAAAATTATTTCATTCAATGGAGTAATAATAATAAATAAATAGTTTAAATCGGTTAATTCTTAGAGCTATGCAATCAATGGATTTTAATGGCATGATCTAGTCCATAGATTTATATGTAGGATAAAAATGTATGGATTTGCTTGATTCTGCCATTTATAATGGCGTTTTTATTTTGGTTATTTACTTATTTCGGATCGATCCCGTTTTTAACCGAGTCGATTAATCTTGATAGGCAGAACTCT
This sequence comes from Clarkia xantiana subsp. parviflora, assembly GCA_036873135.1. Classification (NCBI taxonomy): domain Eukaryota; kingdom Viridiplantae; phylum Streptophyta; class Magnoliopsida; order Myrtales; family Onagraceae; genus Clarkia; species Clarkia xantiana. The sequence continues at coordinate 22,284,619 of JAPTYO010000011.1, forward strand.
TTCTGAATCGAAAGGTAACTACTTTATTCAATGAAACTGAAACAATGTAATCCAAAAACATAAATTAAAAAGATAGAAAAACCAACACTGAACAATACTGGGGTCTCAGATCTCAAAATCGAAGCAATCATGAAGAAGTTTGATGGACTAGTTGTCTTAACTGAAATGTACCTAAAAGGTACTGATATCACGGTGAGTAAAGCACCGGATCATCGTTTAGACTTCTTTTTGCTGGGGTTTGCCAGGCATTTCAGTATACCAATGAATCTTTCATCGAATGCGTCGGGCTCCTTTGGAAAATTTCCTTCTTTATCATCTGTTTCGAATAGGTCTATCGTCGTCTTAATCGATTTGATCAAACACGTTTGGCCTTTCTCGTTAACAAACCATGAAAGAGGAAAGATTCTCATTACCTTCCGAGCCCGTGTCCATACGTCCAACTCATCAGCGGGATCATGATAGGCTATTATGTCGTCATCACTGTATAGAATACTGAAGTGTTTCGCCATCAAGGCTCTAGCTTCAGTGGCCTTACCTTTACCGTAGCGAAGGTATATGGCACACCAAAGATGCAATGAGTTGAGGTGTACAAATTCTCCTTCTACTTCAGTTGACAACTGCGAGAGAATCAACTCTCGTGCATTACGATCCTTCATCAACCTTTTCTTGCCGTTGCTTTCATGTGGGTTTTTGTATTCGTCCAAGCTCAACTTATCCGCCGTCGGATTGACCTGATCGTCAAGATCCGCAGCGATCAGAATATCCATAACATTATCTCTCCATGCATCGTAATCCATGTTGTCCAGATTGCGTGGTTCGTAGAACTGTACCGGGTCAGCCATGAAAACTAACACATTGATGGTTATGCAAAATTAGGTAGACAATAACATTTTGAGAAAGAATTGTATACATCAGATATCTATTAAGATTGAATCCGACAAATGACGATTCCTCAGTCATCTAAACCAACCGACTACTAGTAAATCAATGGAAGATGGCTGTGAAAGAGTTCACATTACCGCCATTTTCAATAAAATATATCAGTATTTTAAAACGGTTTTAATCGCAAATTACCGGAACGGGAATTTTAAAACAAGCATACCCGATCTTGGCTTTCCCAAGGCCCTTTGTATTTTGGAAAATATTCCGATGAATTCACTCATGCATATATAATTCTACTAACCATGTAAATTATCATACGCAAGTAACATTCATCAAAAAACCACACACATGCTTACGCGTCATGCGTCTAATGTTCCGAGGAACTCATTCTTGCATACATAATTCTACTTCCAAGTAAATTATCAAATGTGGCTACATCCTCAACATTCTAGCATATGTGTCAAACATGAATCATTCACATCCATCATATTTGGCGACTGGTTTTCGATTTTAAAATAATTTTAAACATTAGGGGGTGATTTGCAATTCATGCTTATATTCAATCACGCAACATTATAGACATGAATCCTAAGCATTTCCGACCATCACAACATATCTATCCTAGTGCGCATTCTATATATTTAACTAGGGCTCCGCCCACAACATGCAGTATCCAGCTAGCTTGACTCAGTCAAGACAACAGTTCTAATCATGCATAAATATATATATTGAATAATAAACAATTTCAATTCAGCACTCTAATTAATCCAGTCCCAAAAACATGTATCTCCGAGATCCATCCCCGTAATCCGGCGAGTGGGAGCTGTAAGCATATGGTGATGGGCGCTGTAATTGGTAGCCAATAATATGTATAGTTTACCTAAGGAAATTAGGTACATGTCACATTAGGGTAATTGGGCCAGACCCAAATCCCAATTGACATGATAGGCCCAAAATTGGGCCTCCCTATGCATAGTGGCCGGCCGAATATTAGGAGTGGGCAAAGTGGACTTTTGTCTACTTTGCTCCTCCTATAATACATGGTGTTAGGGGAGTTTTAGGGTTAATCACAATTCCCTCGTTGGAGTTTTTTAGAGAGAAAAACCCTCCCCCCTTTCACCAAGTGTTTCGGCCGAACCTTACTCTTCACCCAAGGTGTGCCAATTTGCTTTCTAAGCAAACACTCAAGAGATCTATCCCCGTGCCTTGTTTCGATTATGGGAATGGATCTCGAAGATACATGTTTTTGGGATTGGATTAATTAGAGGGCTGAATTGCAATATTATTCAATATATATATATATTAATGCGTGATTAGAAATGTTGTCTTGACTTAGTCAAGCTAGCTGGATATTGCATGTTATGGGCGGAGCCCTGGTTAAATATATGGAATGCGCACTAGCATAGACATGCTGTGATGGTTCGAAATGCCTAGGATTCATGTCTAGAATGTTGCGTGATTGAATATAAGCATAAATTTAAAATCAGCCCCTAATGTTTAAAATTCTTTTAAAACCGAAAACCAGTCGCCAAATATGTATGACTGTTGTGGAATTTTTATGTTTGACATGTATGCTAGAATGTTAAGGATGTAGTTGCATTTGATAATTTACATGGAAGTAGAATTATGTATGCAAGCATGAGTTCCTCGGAACATTAGACGCATGACGCTTAAGCATGAATGTGGTTTGTTCGATGAATGTTACTCGCGTATGATAATTTACATGGTTAGTAGAATTATATATGCATGAGTGAATTCATCGGAATATTTTACAAAATAAAAAGGGCCTTGGGAAAGCCAAGATCGGGTATGGTTGTTTTAAAATTCATGTTCCGGTAATTTGCGATTAAAACCATTTTAAAAGAATGATCTATTGGATTGAAAACGGCGGTAACGTGAACTCTTTCACAAACATCTTCCAATGGTCGGTTGGTTTAGATGACTTCATTATTTTCGGATTCAATCTTAATAAATATCTGATGTATGCAATTCTTTCTCAAAATTTTATTGTCTACCTAATTTTTGCATGATTATCAAAGTGTTAGCAATGGTTGTGATCAGCAATGTAATCTCCCAAATGAACAAATGAGTGAGATTGAACAGCAACAATTACAAGATCTGGAATAAGCGAGCGAGGATGTTAATTACTGAAATGAGAGGTTTGGAGCATCTGACTACGAAGAAAGTCAGGCCAGAGGGAGACCTCACAGCTGAACTGGAGAAAACCCATGATGAATGGGATGCAAAGGACCAGGAGATTCGTTCCGCCTTGCTGTCAATGCTTGAGGATGACATACTCTATGGGTATGATCACTATGAGTCGGCCAAGGACCTATGGGATGGTCTTAAGGCAGGGTTTTGTGTTTACACCACTGCCCAAAAGCGATCGTTAAACATCACTTTAGACTCATACAAAATGAATCCAAAGCATACAATGAAGGAGCATATCAGACATATGTCTAACATGCTTGTTGAACTCAAGGAAGCAGGAGAAATCCTGACGGAAGAGCAGAAAGTCCAATGCGTGATCCGATCCTTACCTGACTCTTGGAGTAGCATGAAAATGCACCTTACCCATGTCACTCAACTCGATAACCTCAAGAAAGTGCGAGTTCATCTCGAGCTGGAAGAGGATCGTCTCAAGGCTTAAAAGCCTAGGACGGAAATGCATATTGGATCCTCATTTCCAGCTGTGCAAAAGGGTAAGCGCAAGAGGAAGGGAAAGAATCTCCAGGTCAAGGCTGACAAGCCTCTAGCTCCAAAACCTCAGAAGAAGTTCAAGCGAAAGCAATTCGGTGGTAAGAAAGGCAAAGCAAAACAGACACGTAAAGAGGAAACTCGAACGTGTTTTAGGTGTGCCGTGAAAATACACCTTGCTATTGCCTGTACCAATCCTCCCAAGGTACGTGCTGAAGAATAATGATAAAATCATAAGTTCTTCTAGGCTCCTCTTACTCAAGAGTAATTCAATTCATCATTTTGGATTACAGAACCGAGAAGGAGAACAAGCACAAACCTGAGGAGCTTGCCCCGAAGACATAAAGATTGAATGAAAGACTTTATCTTTATTCATTTTTCTTAATAAAACTCTTCTAAATTCTCCAGTTTAAAGGATACTTAATAATGTTCCTTGAAATACAAGAAACATTTTATTTTGAGCATGTAGCCATGCTCAGATAAAGTATTGATTACCATTTCTCAAGCTTTTTCGATCCTTTTAATTAGCTGTTTGATGCATTGCTTATAAGTTTGTTTCTTATATATTTCTTTATTATTATTACTCCATTGAATGAAATTATTTGTGATGATAATCATTTGCGAAACCGATTGGATTAAATTCTATTAAATTCAGAAATGAAATGATTTAACCAAAGGTTAAACTGGGGTAAGATGCGCCTCGCGCAAGTGGACCTCGAAAGAGGAACATATCGTTTCAAAGTATGAGTTTAATAATGAAGTGTTTAAAATGATGATGTGCTGAATTTTCGTATGCATTCCTTCGGAAATAACTTGTTGATAACATTTACATCGGTGGTAAGTAGGCTTCGAAAGCTACTATGACCTTGGAAAAGTATCCATGACGCATAAGTTGAAAAACTAAAATGCTCAGTTCGGAGATGGGATAAAATCTCTGAAATAAGTTAGCAAATGAAGAAGGATGAAGTCGACTAAACGATTTTCCTTCCGTACGCCTTGAACGATAAGTCAGGCTAAGCATTTAAATCAAATGACACACTTCTATATGCATAGTTTGTAAACATAAATGTTGTAGTCATTTCACCACACGTTCTCTATGGGATGATGAGAAAATGATTCACATTAATGTAAAACTATGTTCCATTGTAATCGGTAAACACGCCACCATAAAAAGACTGAAGAGTGATAATGAATTAAATCATATCATCATGCAACATTAATTTGCGCATTAAACACGTATAGGACAAGAGTATGCGAACTACTCTTTGAAAGTACGTGTTTACAGCTAGAAAATGGTGCCGTGGTCGAACATGAGACGTTACATACTTGAGGATGAATTTTCCGATGCATTGACAGTTTAAGTACAATAAGACTTGATCAGACAGAAGAGGATATTACTACATCAGGTCCCACTTAATTCGAGTGGGAGAGATTTGAACCAGCAACTTAAGTGAATGACATGGTAAATGATAGTGGGAAAATTTTCATAATAAATCCAGTGGGAGGTCTATACACCTACCACAAGTAATCATTATTGCTTTTTGGACGAATCAAGTTGAACCTGATTATCGTAATGCTAAACCGGGGATGCCACCACTACCTATACTACCCATTGTTCCTAGTGGGAGTGATCCGATAAACTTGGTTCCAGATCCTAGTGATCAAGGAATTCATCTTGGAAGTAAAATTCTGAGACCGAGAAGTCGTATAAGGAAAGTTGTCGGTTATGGTTAAAGAAATCTTCTTGTACCCAACAGAAGTGATGCTCCGATGAGAAGCATCATCTCGAGTGGGAGACTTAATCCCAATTGGAAGAAATGCTCCGATAAGAGGCATTATTCTGAGTGATTGAGACGTTCTAACTCAAAGACGGGATAATCAAGCCTTGACGAAATTCAAAGGCGTCGAACTTCTCCAAAGAAGTATCCCATCTAGATGAGTGATAACCTCACTCTATCGGCTGTCAACATGCATTGGAAAGACCTCAAGTGGAGAAATTGAAGAAAATAATAAATGAGAGAGATTGCCTAAATGAAAGCCATTAAAGTCGATAGTTGATTTACCTGCTAACCACAGGGGCATAAGGATAGGGTGTGTCCTGAAAGAAGGCTCACCACTTATGAAATAGGTCAAGCGATACATAGCTCGACTAGTTGCGAAAAGGTTATACCTAACTTCACGGAGTGGACTTTGACAAAACATATTCACCACATGTGCGTAAAACCACTGTGCAAGGCCATTCATGGTCCTAGTCGCAGGTTTCGGTTACGAACCTCAATGAGTATTAAGACCGCAAAGGTCCAAAGGTTCGCAACCAGAAGGTTTTATTACTCCCGGTAACGAACGTAAAGTTTGCAAACTCCAAAGGTCCATCTAAGGTCTTAAACAATCGTCTCGGCAATGGTACCGATGAGGAAATCGTAGGAAACTGATTTGTGAATCTTATTGAGGATCCGTGCGTGTATTATAAGACCTCCGGGTCTAAGTATGTCATCTTACGTTATACGTGGACGACATACTCATTGCCGAAAACGACGTGAGTTTTATGAACAAGTCAAAGTCATGGTTGGCATCTGTATTTGAGATGAAAGACATGGGAGAGGCCACATACATCTTGGGCATTAAAATTGCTATAGATCGGGCTACCCGGAAATTTTGTCTGTCTCAAGAAGCCTATATCAACAAGCTGTTGAAAAGGATTCAGATTACAGAATGCCAAAATCCATGGAAACGCCAATGTTGTTTGGGTGTGCACTGTCAAAACGTGACGGTCCCAAGAAACTGGTGGAGCGTGAATACATAAAGGGTGCAAGATGTTTTAACATGGTCGGTAGTTTGTTCTACGCCATGTAATATACCCGTCCGGATATCTATTACACCGTAGACCTAATAGCACATTTCCTATCAGATCCTGGCCATCAACATTTAAAACGAGTAACTCGTTATCTGAAAAGGTACTGTCGACTACGAAGTATGCTATGAGGGCAGGAAGTTAGAATTTATTGATTACATTGACGCCGACCGTGGTGGCGATCCGGATGATCGTAAGTCCACCACAGGAGGAGCATTCCTCCATGCTAATGCTGCCATTTAATGGACGAGCAAGAAGCAAACCTAAGTCGCGCTGTCTACAATGGAATCGGAAGTCGTAGATCTCTCTATGAATGCATAGGAAGCGGCCTGGCTCAAAAGGCTTCTAACTGCACTGCTTGATGGTGGTGTTGAGAATAAACCTGTGAAGGTCTTCTCTGAAAATCAAGCAGGCAGTTAAGAATCCGAAGTAACATAGTAGGACCAAACACATTGATGAGAAATAATTTCATGCTAAATTTTAATGGTGGTAGACAATAGTCTCACTATAAAGTACATGTCCACCAATAACTTGGTAACAGACCCATTAACAAAACCACTACGCAGGGAGATATTCGAAAAGCATGTAAAAATGCTTGGATTGCGTAGGGTTTAGAAATGGCATGTATATGTGATAACATTTTGATATTAGAAAGTTACATTTTGTAAGCGAAATAATTGCAACTGAGTTTATGATCAATCGACGTCATAATTTTTTGATTACATCATATTTACGATCTATAAACTAAGTCGTAGGAGGACGCAATCCTCTGTAAAACTATGTCGAATGTGGGCCTTACCGAGTCACACAGGTACGGTAGTCTTGCGGTGGAGGGAGGCCTCTACCAAGCAAGACTGGCTAAGAGTCAGGGGGATAAACCTGATTAAGCAAGATGATTATCTAGTTTCGAAGTAACTCGACATGATCTTCGTTTTTCATATCTCCGTGATGAACTTCGTTCGTCATTTAACCACATTCTGGGCCAGATGAGAATCTGTGATAGCATGATTGACATATCCCTTTCCTGTCAACCCAAAAGTTTCAGGTATACTATCAACGCGTGCTTTATACTGCGCATGCCACGTTCGAGCATGGGGTCACAGCTCGGTTGTGATAGGAAGGAATCCTCGTGATTCTGGCGGGCGCAAACTTCTTCACCTCAAGCGTGTGATTGATCCCAGTAGCCTTATGAAGATGCACCTAAAGTATCCTCATGGACTCATAATTCATATCTGAGGTTAGGCTCAATGCTCGCTTCCCGGCGTACGAGCGTAGTGCTGAACAAAAAGGCCCAATGACCACGTCTTTGGAAACCGGTTGGGTATGACTAAGGATGTGAGCGATGGGGATGGTCAAGTTCACCTGTAGTTCACCGATTCTTGTATTCACTAGGTGGCCACCAACCGGATATTAGTTGAAGGTTGTGAATACTTTTACGGATTTCTTGGAGAAGTGTTCCTATGTGGAAACTAGGAAAAAGGAGAATTTACAGTTGACCTAGGATACAGCGCGGTACAATATAAATGTTTTTTATAACAGGGTTATTGGAGAAAAGGGAATCAACGTTCCGCGGGTGCTACAATACTCCTAACAGATGGGTAGCACGATGCCCATCGTATTTGCCGGTCGCACGAAACCTCGTATGAACTATTCGGAAGCAAAGAGCATATCGAAGGAGTGAAATGTTGATGCAGATTTGGACGACAATACATTAACAGGCACCCTCCCATTCCGGCGAGTGGGAGCTGTAAGCATATGGTGATGGGCGCTGTAATTGGTAGCCCATAATATGTATAGTTTACCTAAGGAAATTAGGTATATGTCACATTAGGGTAATTGGGCCAGACCCAAATTCCAATTGACACGAGATGCCCAAATTATGGGCCTCCCCTATGCATGGCCGGCTGAAACCTAGGTGTGGGCAAAGTGGACTTTTGTCCACTTTGCTCCTCCTATAAATACATGGTGTTAGGAGATTCTTAGGGTTAATCATTATTTCCTCATTAGAGTGTTTTAGAGAGAAAAACCCTCAACCCACACACCATCTAGGTTTCGGCCGAACCTACCTTCTCCCAAGGGTGTGCCAATTTGGTTTCCAAGCAAACACTCCAGAAATCTGCCCTTGTGCCAAGAATCAATCAGAGGCTTTGCTGTGGAGCTTGTACCACGTAGGGATTCTCTAACAAGAACCTCTACGGGTCCCGACTGGAGGATCGTGAACTCCATCCTGAGAAGATCTTGGGTCTACGGATCATCTTAAAGGTATATGCGAATCTTTCGCTGCGTAATTCCGATTACTAACATGTACTTTGTTTAAGTATCCGTAGTGGTTACTCCCCGTAATCTAACAAGAAATATATATAACTATCAATATATCTAGCTAATTTATAGGGATAAAGATATTGTCGATAGATTTAGTTACCTAAAAGATTAAGAAAATATATTGTCATATATTTATTTCCCTATTAAAGATTTGACAATAATAAAAAAAAGAATATATTATATATATATATATATATTTATGCGCCGAAATTTATATATACATATATATATTGTTGATTGATTTTGTCTTAAAGATAGAATCTTGGCAATAAATATGTTAATATTTATTATGTGCAGAATTATATATATATATATATATATATATATATGCAATATTGGAAATTATTTTACATAATTAATATTTCTAGGAGGCTAAGTTAAGTTTTTTTGGCGGACTTTAAAACCCTAACTAGCCCATAAGATTATTTCGGCCCAACCCTAAGGGTTTAATGGGCCGGTCACATTTGCAAAACCGGATAGGATTAAAACCAAACCAGATTTTCTTAATCGGTTCGACCTAGCCGGGTTGGGTCGAACTGGGGTAACTAAGTGGACCTAACCGAACCGGTTTTGTGTGTTGAACCGAACCCTATTTTATTGGACCTATTCGGACCGAACCAGATTTTGAAAATAAAACCGGACCGAACCTAACCGGATTACTGGACCCGAACTGAACCTGGCCGAAATTGATTAAACCGAACCGGATTTTCAAAATCGAATTCAAGTCAATTAATAAAATAGGATGGTCAAGTTTTAAAATCCAAATGTTTTCTAACTTTAAATAGTCTACAAATTGCTCGAAGGTTTAAAACTTTCATGTTTTGATTAAACCTTAATGCCTAGTTTCGATTATGGGGATGGATCTCGGAAATGCATGATTTAGGGACTTGATTAATTAGAGGGCAGAATTACAATTGTTTACTTTTGTCAGATATATTTATTAGAACTGTTGTCTGGACTATGTCAAGCTAGCTGGATGTTGGGGGCAGAGCCCTGGTTAAATATATGGTATGCGCACTAGGTCAGACATGTTGTGATGGTTGCGATTGCCTAGGATTCATGTCTAGAAACATGCATGATTAATTGTAAGCATGAATTGAAAGTCATCCTCTAATATTTAAAATATTTAAAAAAAAAAAGCCAGTCGCCAAATATGCTTGTTTGATGTGGAAGTTCCATGTATGACACGTATGCTTGAATGTTGAGGATGTAGCTGCATGTGATAGTTTACTTAGAAAGTAGAATTATGTATATTCTAGCATGAGTTCCTCGGAACATTAGACGCGTGACGCGTATGCATGATGAGTGGTTTGGTTTATGAATTTGGCTTGCTATGATAATTTACTTGTGAAGTAGAATTGTATTTGAATGTGTAAGTTCATTGGAACATTTTTCAAATACAAAAGGTTCTTGGGAAAGCCAAGATCGGGTATGCTTATTTTAAAACTCCCGTTCCGGTAATTTGCGAATAAAACCATTTTAAGAGACTGATCTATTGGATTGAAGACGACGGTAATGTGAACTCTTTGACGAACCCCCTTCCCTCGGTTTACTGACGGTTTGTTGGTTTAGATTGCTGAGGAATCATTATTTGTCGTATTCCATCTTAATAGATATCTGATGTATGCAATTCTTTCTCAAAATGTTATTGTCTCCCTGAATGTGCAAGATTATCAGTGTGTTAGTTTTCATGGTTGAGTCAGTACGCTTCTATGAACCTCTCAATCTGGATAGTATCAATTATGATGAATGGAAAGACAGTGTTGAGGATCTCCTCATTGCTGCGGATGTTGATGAGCGAATCAATCCGAAAGCAACAAGGATTGAGACGGACGAATATGGAAAGCCATACCCCTAAAACAGCAAGAAAAGGTTGAGGAAAGATCAGACAGCACGATATTTGATTTACTTGAAACTGTCAGTTGAAGTAAAGGAGGGGTTTATGGAGAGCAGCACATTGCATCTTTGGTGTGCCATTCGCCTTCGCTACGGTGGAGGGAAGGCAGCTGAAGCGAAAGACCTCATGGCAGAATACTATAGTATTCTATGTAGTGATGACGGTATTATAACCGCTCATGATCCCGCTGACGAAGTAGATGTATGGACAAGAGCTCTGAAAGTAATGAAGATGTTTCCTCTTCCATGGTTTGCAGACGATAATGGACTCACACTTCTGATCACATCGATTAAGACAATTGTGGATCTATACAAGGCCAATTATGAGGAAGGAAACACCTTCAAAGAACCCGAGACACCCGATGACAGATTCGATGGTCTTCGGAAATGCTAGGCTAACCCCAGCAATAAAAGGTCTAAATGATGATCCGGTGCAACCCACAGTCGATTCAAGTTCCATAAAGGTACGCCTCAATTGTCACACATACATAGAACTGAAATATTTTTTATCTGATGATGTAGGACATCTGATCAAAATTCACTTGTGAATTCTTTTTCAGGTGGAATGTTGAGCGTGGTTGTGACTGCTTGTCTATCTTGCCTTCATTATAGCTTCAAACTATGATCAGAGACCTTATTATTGTTGTTGATGGATTTCCTATTCGTTTGTTTAATATTTGAATTTTTGGAGTGATTAAGATTCGGATTTATTGAATAAAGTAGTTTCCATTCGATTCGAAACGAGGTCTACTTGTCAAAATTAATCGGCCCAATTAAACGGGATCGATCCGAAATGAAATTGAAACCCAAAATATCCGTCAAACGCAATTAGTCGGATCAAACATGACACACACTCTCCTTCATCTAATATCGTGAAACATCGAAATACAATTAGTATTCATCGATTGCATAATTCTAAGAACGAACCGACTTAAAAAATCTTTCTTACTTTATAGTACTCCATTATAAATTTCGTAATGATGAACATGTGCGAAACCGATTGAATTCAATTGAATTTTGGAAACGAAATGATTTATATCATGGGTTGAACCTGGAATAGGCGCCACAAGCGCGTGTACCTCGAAAGACAGAAAACATCGTTTTCAGAGTACGAATTTAATGATGAAGTGTTTGAATGAATGTCGAAATTTTCATTTGCCTTCCTTTGGGAATAATTCGTTCAATACTTTCACGATGAAAAGAGGTATGCTCCACAAGCTACCACGAACTCGTAAAGTATCAACTGACGCATAAGGTGAAAGCCCAATGCACAGTTCAGAGATGGATAAGTCTTTGAGATGAATTAGCCAATGAAAAGGATGATGTCGGTAAAATGACTCTCCCACTAAATGCATTGAACGAGAAGTTTGGCAAGACATTCATATCGATAACTCCCTTCAATTGGCATAGTTTGAAAACATAATGTTAGAGTTCAACAAGGGACGTTCCCTATGGGATGAAAAGAAGTTGACTCACATCAATATAGAACTATGTTCCAACAAAATTAGTCAAACACGACGCCATAAAAGCTAAAAGAGAATGATAACTAGTTAAATCTTATCATCATGTGACATTAACTTGCGCATTAAACAAGTATTTGAACCAAGAGTATGATAACTACTCTTAGAGGATACATGTTTAAATTAGCTTCTGATAATGGTGTCGTGGTCGAACATGAGATGTTACATTCCTTGAGGACGAATTTCCAACGATTGGTGAAATGAAAACAGACGAAGTCTTGATCGAACTGGAGCAGGATAACGATGATAGTTAGGTCCTAATTACTTCGAGTGGGAGATTTGAGGCAGCAACGCTAGTGAATAAAATGGTAAACGAAGATAGGGACATTTTCATAGTAAATCCAGTGGGAGGAGCCAATGCTACCACACAAATCACTGTTGCTGCAGGTGCGAATCAAGTTGAACCTGATAATCACGTAGCCAGACCGCTGGATGAAAATCAAATAATTTCACAACTACCCATTGTTCCCAGTGGGAGGATCAACCAACTTAGTTCCAGGTCCTAGTGATCAAGGAATTTCTCTCGGAGGTAGAATCCCGAGACCGTGAGGTCGTCCAAAAAAAGTTGTAGGTCAAGGTTTTAGCACTGCCCTTGTTCCCAGTGGGAGTGATGCTCCGATAGAAAGCATTATTCCGAGTGGGAGAAACGTTCAGACTCAAGATGGGATTAACGAGCATAGACGAATTCAAAGGCATCGAACTTCTCCCAAGAAGTATCCCATCGAGAAGGGTGAAATATTCACCCTAACTTCTGTTGACGAACCGGTAACGGTTTAAGAAGCGTTGAAAAGACCTCAAGTGTAGGAATGGGGGAAAGCAATGGAGGAAGAGATCGCCTCAATGACAGCCAATTCAGTATGGTCTTTAGTTGATTTACCTGCTAACCGCAGTGCCATAGGGGCTACGTGGGTTCTGAAACTGAAACTCACTGCTGATGGAAATGTCGAGCGATACAAAGCTCAATTGGTTGTGAATGGATACACCCGGCTCCATGGAGTGGACTTTGATGAGACATACTCATCGACTTTGCGGTACACCACAGTCAGGGCAATCCTAGCCCTGGTCGCATGCATCGAACTAGAGCTGCACCAAATGGATGTTATGATCGCATTCCTCCACGAAAACCTAGAGGAAGAGATCTATATGGAGCAACCGGAGGGTTTCATTGCTCCTGGTAACGAACGTAAAGTTTGTAAACTCCAAAGATCCATTTATGGTCTTAAACAACCGTCTCGGCAATGGTACCGCAGATCCCGCGAGGAAAACGTTGAAAACGGATTCGTGAATCTTCAAGATGATCCATGCCTGTATAAAAAGACCTCTGGGTCTAAGTACGTCATCTTGACTTTATACATGGATGAAATACTCATTGCTGCGAACGATGTGAGTTTCATGCATGAATCAAAGTCTTGGTTGGCATCTGTATTTGAGATGAAAGACATGGGAGAGACTACGAACATCTTGGGCATTAAGATTGATAGAGATCGTGCCGCCCGGAGATTGTGTTTATCTCAGGAAGAATACATCAACAAACTGTTGAAAAGGTTTAGATTACAAGATGCCAAACCCGTGGAAACGCCGGTAGAATTCGGGTGCGCGTTGTCAAAGCGCGACGGCCCGAAGAAGCAGCAAGAGCGTGAACATATGAGGAGTGCAGAGTATTTAAGCATGGTCGGAAGTCTCATTTACGCCATGTTTTGCACTCGTCCGGACATCTGTTACATTGTGGGCCTAGTAGCAAGATTTCAATCAGACCCTGGCTATCAACATTTAAAAGCTGTAAAGCGGATCATGCGATATCTGAAAGGTACTGCCGACTACGTACTGTGCTATGAGGGCTGGAAGTTAGAATTGACCGAATTCAGTGATGCCGACCAAGGTGGCGATCCAGACGATCGTAAGTCCACCACAGGAGGAGTATTTCTCCTTGTTGAAGCCGCCATTTCATGGACGAGCAAGAAGCAATCATGTGTCGCGCTGTCTACAATGGAATCAAAATTCGTTGCTCTCTCCAAAAAAGCACAGGAAGCGGTCTGGCTGAAAAGGCTTCTTACTGCGCTTCTTGGTGGCGATGTCGGGAGTAAACATGTGAAGGTGTTCTCTGACAGTCAAGCAGCCATTGCGGCAGTAAAGAATCCAAAGTACCATAGTAGGACTAAACACATTGATGTGAAATATAATTATGCTAAATCTATGGTGGAAAAAAATATAATCACTTTAGAATACTCGCATGGTGGCGGACCCATTAACTAAACCATTGCACAAAGAGACATTTGAAAAGCATGTTAAACTGCTTGGATTGCGTAGGGTTTGAAAGTGGGGGTATAATCTGTGATAACATTTTGATAATTGAAAGTTACATTTTGATAAATGAGATAATTGCAATTCGAGTTTATGATTCATCAACGTCATAATGTTTGATTACATCGGATTTTACAGTCTATAAACTGATTCGTAGGAGGACACAATCCTATGCACAAATTATGTCGAATGTGGGCCTTGCCTTATTACACGGGCACAGTCGACTTGTAGGAGAGGGGGACCTCTGTCGAAGCAAGACTGGCTAAGAACCAATTGGGAAACTTGGTTACGCAAAAACGATCATTTGGTTTCGGAGTAACACGACATTATCTTCGTTCTGCACTTCGCCGGTGATGAACTCCGTTCGTCATGGGCCAGATGAAAGTCTGTGATAGCATCATTGACATATCCCACGTCTGACGTTGTTCGGGTATCCTATCGACGCGTGCTTCATACTACGCGCCATGTTCGACCACGGGGTCATGCTCGGTTGTGCTAGGTAGAATCCTTGCGATTCGGATGAGCGCAAACTTCTTCACCTCGAGCGCATGATTGATCCCGGGAGGAGGCACCCGAAGTATCCTCATGGACTCTGAACTCATACCTAAGGCCAGGCTCAATGTTCGCTTCCCAGCGTATGAGCGTAGTGCTTAAGAAAATGGCCAAGTTACCATGTCTTTGGAAACCGGTTTGGTTTTACTAAGGGTGTGAGCAATGGGGATAGTCAAGTTCACTTGTAATTCACCGACTCTTGTATTCACTAGGTGGCCACCAACCGGATATTAGTTGAAGGTTGTGAATACTTGTACGGATGCCCTGGAGAAGTATTCCTATGTGGAAACTGGGCAATAGGAGAATTATCAGTTGACCTAGGATACACCGAGATACAAATTGATGTTTTTAAAAGGTTGATTTGAGACGTGGAATCAACGTTCCGCGGTCGCTACAACACTCCTATCAGATGAGTAGCACGATGCCCGTCGTATCCGCCGGTCGCACGGCAAACCTCGTATGAACTATACATAAGCAGGGGTAAGATCAGAAGACTGACATGTTGATGCAATTTAGACAACAATACATTAACAGGCACCCTCCCATTCCGGCGAGTGGGAGCTGTTAGCATATGGTGATTGGGCACCGTAAATGGAAGCCCATTAATATGTATATGTTACCTAAAAATTGGGTAAATGTCACATTTGGGAAATTGGGCTTGACACAAATCCCAATTGACATGAGAGGCCCAAAATTGGGCCTCCCTTAAACATATAGGCCGACCGGAATAATAATGGGCCAAAGTGGACTTTTTTCCACTTTGCTCCTCCTATAAATAGGGAGTGTTAGGGGTTTTATTAGAGTAATTCACAATTTCTCCTAAATTTGAGAGAAAAACCCTCATCCCTAAACATACTCACTTCAACCAAACCCACCAAGACACCAAGGGTGTGCCAATTTGCTTCGAGCAAACACTCCGGAGATCCGTCCCTACCAAGAATCAATCAGAGGCTTTGTTGTGGAACTAATACCGCGTAGGGCTTCCTTAACAAGAACCTTTACGGGTTCCGTCCGGTGGATCGTGAACTCCCTAAGCAAGATCCTTGGGACTACGGAAAATGTTTAAGGTATGTGCACATCTTCCGCTGCCTAATTCTGATTACAAGCATGTACCTGTGTTTATGTTTCCGTAGTAATCTGCCCCGTAATCCAATAGGAATTTTTTGAAAAGCATGTCAAAGTGCTTGGACTGCGTAGGGTTTAAGAGGCTTGTACTGTGTCAATAACATTTTTGAGCTTTTGAATAAAAGAATTGCAGTTTGAGTTTATGATTTTTACGACGTCATGATGACTGAATTACATCGGATTTACGGTCTATAAACTAGTCTTTGGAGTGTAAAACCTCCTAATATATAGGATACATGGTTTCATGTACATGGTGCAAGGCACCATCCTCCACTAGTTAGCATACTAAACACTTACATAGTTAGTTAGAGTTAGTTAGATGCTCACTCATGTATAAATACTAACTCATGTAAATCTTATCTCCTGATTTGGAGTATTGAATACATCATTATCATTCTCTAAATCCTCTCAGTTCATATGGTATCAGAGCAAGGAGTATGCTTGAGGATCAAGAAAGCTGTGATTCCTAGTAGCACAGAGTATGCTTGAGGATCAAGAAAGCTGCGATTCCTTGGATCTTTGGCTTCGTGTCTTCAAATTGAGCTTGGATCTCTGCTGTATTCTTGATTACGACTCTGTGTAAGTCTTCCTGGATCAAGATCTGTTGGTTTTCCAACTCAATTGGATCGGATTGAGTAGAATTGTTTCGATGTTGCTTGGATTCTGCACTGGTTTGCTGATTGCTTCCTTCGATAGCGATTGATTCTATTGCTTTGCTTGATTGAAATTGTTGATTTAGTAATCTTGGATCAATTGCAAATGTTTGTGTGGTGGTGCGATACCTATATCTGTTGGGGTTTGTTGCGGATTTCATTTTCTCTGGAATTGGACACAGATTACTTCGATTCTCTGGTTTTGGCTCTTGATTTCATTTCACGACTATTATGTTCGTGAAATTGGATCTCCTTAACCTGGATTTGTTGTTTATTTGCTGATTACTTCGCGATTTAGCCTATGCTGCTGAATTGCTACTCAAGAAAAGGTGAGCTGTTGTTTATCCTGTTGCTGAGAGCTGTTGCCAGCCTGTTACCAGCCTGTTGTCTGTTGCCAGTGCTGGTTGTTGAGATTTCCCTGGAAGTTGAGCAAATTGGTGAAGTTTGCTTGCATTTCAAGTCATTACTTGTGGATATTTCTGTCTTGGAGTTGAGCTATGCCTATTGTTGATTCATTTCCAACTAAAAGGATCAACTAACTACCATGCTTGGAGCACAGCCATAAAGGAGGGTCTCTTGGTGAAAAATAAGATAGGATTCATTGATGGTAGCTTCACTAGGTCAAATATTCCCGTTGCTCAAAAGGTGAGATGGGATAGAGCAAATGCCATAGTGAAAGCTTGGTTGAGGAATACCGTAGTAAAGGAGTTAGTGAATGGGTTGGTCTACAATTCCACAGTCTTATCAATTTGGAATGATCTCAAAGAAATGTTTGACAAAGTAGATGGCACCCAAATCTTCCAATTGACAAGGGAGATCTATCAAACTTCTCAAGGTGCTTTGTCAATCACTGAGTATTTTGGCAAAATGAAGAAATTGCGGGATGCTCTAAGCTCTATAGATGACATGCTCTTAGAGTGTCAAGCTGATATGAAGATTGTTAGTGATCATAAAGAGAAGCAAAAGCTTATATCTTTTCTCTTGGGACTCAATGATTCATATGCACACGTGAGGAGTAGTCTTCTTAGGAGGCAACATCTTCCTTCATTGAGTGTGGCTTTTTCTGTGCTTTTGCAAGAAGAAAGCCAACGTGCCATAGCTGGATCCGTTGGAGACGTTGGGGAGTCCACAACCTTATATTCCATGAGGAATTCCTCTAGCAATGCAAGGAATTTCAACTATGGTACAAGGTATAATGGTGGAAAGATTCTCACTTCTGGTCAAGGTGTTTCATATGGTCAAGGTTCCTCTATTGCTTCTGGTGGTGATTGAAGACCTAGCAGAGCTGAGAAAGCCAATTGGAAGTGTATTTTTTGTGGCAAGATGGGTCACAAGGTTGACACGTGTTATAGGAAGCATGGCTATCCTCCTGGTTATCCTAGCTTGAAACGTCAATGGAACTCAGCCAATATTAATGTTGATGATCGCTCATCTAACATGGTTGAGCACACTGTGGCTGGTGACAAATGAATCTTCCGTGGCACAGCTGACAAGAGGGTTGTTCACACTGGAATTGAGAAGAGGGTTCAACATGTGGCTGTCCAAGATGATTTTGAGCCTCTTTGCTATGAGGAGGATGATCATATGCGTGTGAACATAGCAGGTATAACCTTACCCTCTTTTATGACTTGGATTGTTGACTCAGGAGCCACCAATAACATTACTCATCAAGTGGAATGGTTGCACAACTTGAGGAGAACTGATTCCACAAATCGGTTTGTTCACTTGCCCAATGGTCACAAGTGTAGAGTGACTCACATTGGAAGTTGCTCCTTCTCTGGTTTCACCTTGAATGATATCCTCTTAGTACCTGATTTCAAGTTTAACTTGATTTCAGTGTCTAGGCTTGCCAAGGGATATTCACTTTTGATCATGTCTTGATTCAGGGCCAAACTGGGAGGCCTATGGTGATTGGTGAAAGAGCAGAGGGGCTTTACATACTCAAGGATGCAATACCTTCAAGTTCAAGTAAGATGGTGGCTGCTTCTTCCATTTCTACTAATAAGATGGATGCTTGGACCTGGCACAAGAGATTGGGGCACATTTCAGCTACTCATATGGATCACTTAAAAGATGTATTGAATTTGAGTGATTCCACTACTTGTATTAAACAATGTACTCTTTGCCCATTGGCCAAGCAAACCAGATTATCTTTTCCTATTAGTACTTCTCATGCTTCTAAACCCTTCACCTTGATTCGTTTGGATCTATGGGGTCCTTACAAGGTTCCAACCATAAAAAACTATCAATATTTCCTCACCATTGTGGATGAATTATCAAGAGCTACATGGGTGTTCCTAATGAAGAACAAGAGTGACACTTTACTTCACATCAAGAGCTTCTTGGTAATGGTTAGGAATCTGTTTGGGGTTGAGGTTAAATCAGTGAGGAGTGACAATGGGAGTGAATTCATCAATTCCATATGCAAGGATCATTTCCTTCAATTGGGAATCATGCACCAAACAAGTTGTGTGCACACTCCTCAACAGAATGGAAGGGTGGAACACAAACACATGCATATCTTGAATGTTGCAAGGGCTATTAGATTTCAAGTCTCCATGCCTATCAAGTATTGGGGTCATGCTGTTCTCACAGCTTGCTACTTGATCAATAGGATGCCATCCTCATCATTGAACTTTAAGTCCACTATGGAGGTGTTGTATGGGAAGACACCTTCAATTGGGCACTTGAGGATTGTTGGGTGTTTGTGTTTTGCCACGAAATTGAACAATCAAGACAAGTTCAGTTCAAGAGCTGAGCCTTGCATTCTCATGGGATATTCAACCTCTCAAAATGGATATCTTGTGATGAGTGTTTCAAACTCAGTTTTCCAAGTATCAAGAGATGTTGTTTTCCATGAATACATCTTCTCTTTCAGCATGTCAAAGGTTGAACTGAGGACTCTATTTCCTTCTTGCTTGGATTCCAAGACAAGGACTGGTGATTTTTTCATTGAGGATCATTCTCCTTTTGAAGATGTGCCCATTGCTCCTTCTCCTATGATTGAAGAAGTAAGAGTACCTCAGTCACATTCCCCAATTGTTGATGAACCTCCTCCCATTGTTGAAGAAGTGCCCATTTTGAGGAGAAGTGCTAGGCTTGCTCAGTTAAAGGCCATATCATCTTCTAATGCTGCATTTGGGATTGAGAAGTATGTTTCCTATGATCACTTGAACCCAAAGTTCAATTGCTTCTTGGCTTCAATTGACAAGATCAAGGAACCCACCACTTACAAGCAAGCAGTCAAGGACTCAAATTGGGTAGTGGTCATGAAGGAGGAAATCAAGGCTCTTCAAGATAATCAAACTTGGAAGATTGTTGAATTACCTTATGGCAAGTCCACTATTTGATGCAAGTGGGTTTACAAGGTAAAGTACAATTCTGATGGTTCCATTGAGAGGTACAAGGCAAGATTGGTTGCAGAAGGGTTCACTCAAGTTGAGGGAACTGATTTCAATGAGACTTTCTCCCCAGTTGTGAAGATGACCACTGTGAGGATTGTATTAGCCATGGCTGCAAACTATTCATGGGGCTTGTTTCACATGGATGTGAACAATTCCTTCCTACAGGATGATCTACATGAAGAGGTCTTTATGGACATTCCCCAAGGATTTGATTCAACCAAGTCCACTCTTGGGTCACCTAGGTGTGTATGCAAGTTATTGAAGTCTCTTTATGGACTCAAACAAGCTTCAAGGCAATGGAACATCAAGTTTACCCACAACTTGATAGAGAATGGATATTTACAAAGTGTCTCAGATCATTCTTTGTTTACCAAAGCTGAGGGACAAGATAGAGTATTTCTCCTCATCTATGTGGATGATTTGCTTATCACTGGTTCTAGCAAGAAGATGATTGATCAATTGAAGTTCACTCTTCAGTCTCACTTCAAACTCAAGGACTTGGGTAACTTGAGATATTTTTTGGGCTTGGAGATTGCTAGATCACATGAGGGGCTGGTCATCAATCAAAGGAAGTATGCTCTTGAGCTCATTGAGGATGCTGGATTGGGGGCTGCCAGGCCAACTGACACTCCTATGGAGTTCAATACCCAACCCACCACTTGTGTCTATGATGAAGCAACTAAGTCCAATGGTGATGATTTCCCTCTTGAGGATGCTACTTCTTATAGGAGGTTGATTGTTAAGCTCCTCTACTTAACCATGACAAGGCCAGACATCACCTTTTCTGTGCAAAGGTTGAGACAATTCGTTGATAAGCCCAAAAAGTCCCACCTTGATGCTGCCATGAGGGTGATTGGATACATCAAGGGGTGCCCTGGCCAAGGTCTAATGTATCCTTCCAACAATGCACTAAACTTGAGTCTATTTTGTGATTCTGAATGGGCAGCTTTTCCTTTTAGTAGAAAATCCGTAAGTGCATATTGTGTTAGACTTGGTGGTGCTATGGTGGGTTGGAAGGTGAAGAAACAGGATACGATATCCTTGTCAAGTGCAAAGGCAGAGTATAGGTGCCTAAGAGTGGCCATTCAAGAAGCTCTATGGGTTGGCAGACTACTAAAGGAGTTGGGTGTCCGGGTGAGCTTACCAATTACTATCTATACAGACAGCCAATTAGCAGTGAAGATTGCCAAAAATCCCATGTTTCATGAATGCACCAAACACATAGAGCTTGATTGCCACTTCACCAGGCATCATATAGAGTCAGGGGTAATAACTGCCAGTTATGTTGCTTCAAGGGATCAACTAGCTAACCTACTTACCAAGGCATTGGTGAAGAAGCAACATATAGCCCTGCTCAAATTATATGGCATAAAAGATGTATTTCACGAAAATAAAGGAGATGAGAAAGGTGGGGGGAATATAGGATACATGGTTTCCATGTACATGGTGCAAGGCACCATCCTACACTAGTTAGCATACTAAACACTTACATAGTTAGTTACAGTTAGTTAGATGCCCACTCATGTATAAATACTAACTCATGTAAATCTTATCTCCTGATTTGGAGTATTGAATACATCATTATCATTCTCTAAATCCTCTCAGTTCATACAATAAAATATGTCGAATGTGGACCTTACCTCGTCACACAGGCACGACTTTCTAAATGGAGAGGGAACCTATACCATGTCAAGACCGGCTAAGAACCACGTTGTTTCGAAAGATAAACCTGGTTAAGAAAAATGATCATTTGGTTTCGGGGTAACACGACATGATCATTATTTTGTGTATCGCCGTGATGAACTCTGTTCATCGGAAACCACATTCTAGGCCTGAATAAAATCTGTGCTAGCATATGAAATTTCCCACTCCTAACAATACCTAAGTTCAGGTTATGCTATTGACGCGCACTTCATACTGCGCGTGCCATGTTCGACCACGGGGTCAGGCTCGGTTGTGCTAGGTGGAATCTTCCGAGGTTCTGACGGGCGCAAACTTCTTCACCTTGAGCGTGTGACTGATCCCGGGTGCTTACTTAAGGAGCACCTGAAATATCTTTATCACTCAGAACTCGTATCTAAGGTTGGGCTCAATGTTCGCCTCCAGGCGTACGAACGCAGTGCCCGAAGAAAAAGGCCCAGTGACCACGTACTGGAAACCAATTGAGCTTAATTGAGGATATGAGCAATGGGGATGGTCATGTAAACATGTAATTCTTTGACTCTTGTATTCACTAGGTGACCACCAACCAGATATTTTTTGAAGGTTGTGAATACTTGTACGGATGCCTTGGAGAAGTATTCCTATGTGGAAACTAGTCAATTGGAGAATAACAGTTGACCAGGGATACAGCGCGGTACAGAGAAGAAACATGTTGATAACAGGTTGGGAATCAACGTTCCGTGGATGCTACAGCACTCTTAACCGATGAGTAGCACGATGTCCGTTGTGTCTGCCAGTCGCACGGCAAACCTCGTATGAACAATTCGGAAGCTGGGCTGGATCGAAGATTAAATGTTGATGTGTGACAACATATTAACAGATACCCTCCTATTCAGGCGAGTGGGAGCTGTTGGCATTTGGTGAATGGGCTGTCGTAATAGGAGTCATTTAATATAATTCCAACACCTAAGTAATTGGGTAATGTCACATTAGAAATTTTGGGCCTTCCTAATTCAATTAAAATGAGAGGCCCAAAATTAGGCCTCCCCTTTAACATGGCCGACCAAATATAGCTTTAGGATTGAGGTGGGTTTTGCCCATCTCCTCTATAAATAAGGAGTGTCAGGGATTTCTTTAGGGTTAATCACTTTCTCCATTTTAGTTGAGACTAAAGAAATCCCTCTCCCTCACACCTACAATATTCGGTCGAACCTCATAGTCAAGGAGGTGCCAAATTGCTTCGAGCAATTATCCCGGAGATCCATCATGCCGAAGAATTGAAAGAGTCTTTGTTGTGGAGACAATTCCGTGTAGGTGATTCCTTAACAACAATCCTTACAGGAGCCGTTCAGCGGACCGCGAAGTCCCCTCAAGATCTAGGGTCTACGGAAAGCAAGAAACTTGTATGTGTCACTATTTCGCTGCGTAATTAGTTCACCTAGCATGTACACATGTTTTGTTCCGTAGTAACTATCCCTTTATTCAACATAAACCTCGTATGAACAATTCGGGAACTGGACTGGATCGAAGAATAAATGTTGATATGTTGGTCGATAACATATTAACAGGCACCTCCCATTCCAACGAGTGGGATCTGTTGACATTTGGTGAATGGGTCGTCGTAATAGGAACCCATTAATATAACCCCAACATTCTAAGTGTTAATTAGGTAATGTAACATTAGGGATTTTGGGCTGGGCCTAAATCCCAATTGACATGAGAGGCCCAAAATTGGGCCTCCCCTTTAACATGGTCGGCCGGACCTTAGGGTGGACACCCTAGGTGGGATTTGTCCACCTCTTAAAAATAGAGAGTGTTAGGGATTTCTTTGGGGTTAATCACTTTCTCCATTTTAGTTGAGACAAAATAAATCCCTCTCCCTAAACACTAGAGGTTCGACCGAATAGACCACATCACCAAGGAGGTGCCAAATTGCTTCAAGCAGTTACACCGGAGATCCATCCTAGTGACCGATCAAAAAAAAAAAACTTTGTTGTGGAGAGCATTCCTCGTAAATTTCCTCTTCACAAGAGTTCTTACTGGACACGTCCAGCAGACCGTGAACTCCCCATCACGGTCTTGGGACTACGGAAAGCAATATAGGTATGTGTGTTCTTTCCGTTGTGTAATTCGTTACATAACATGTACCTTGTGGTTTTGTTTCCGTAGTAATCGTCCCCTAATTCCAACAGGGTGGTGCCCGACCGGAGTTGGGTGGTGGTCGCCGGAGTCGTGGTTGTGGTCGCCGGAGATGGGCGGTGGCATGCCGGAGTCTTGATGGTGGCCGGGTGAATTAGTTGCGATGACCGGTTGAAGTCGTGGAAGTGGCTGATCCGGTTCATGGTCGATCCGGTTCATGGCCGATCCGGTTCATGGCCGATCCGAGTCGTTACCGATCGAAGTACGGATGTGATTGATTTTAGTTAAATTATGGAGATCCGCGGTTTATACGGATCAACCCGTATCCAATCCATATAGGTTTATTTAAAATATGTGTATTAACTCTTCTGTTTCGTGGTGCGGATATCTGCGTTAAAATGTGGTGCGATTTATCCGCTGTGTAAAAGTCATATACATTACCATATTTACTTTCACCTTTTCATCGACATAAACAAATGCCAATTAAAATTTGTTTTTTTTGGGTAAACGGAGCTCATATATTAAGAAGCAAAACACAACATTACAACAACCTTTAAAAAAAGGCTTGATGGGAATTAATTGCACTACGAGATATATGGTTAAAACCAAATTCCCGTTACATGAACAAAGTGTGCAAAATACCCAAATTATTAAAACTAAAACATAAGATGCAAGTACTAAGGACGCAAGTGACCCGTCGAACTCCGATAGATGTAGAGGTAGAGGCGGCCGAGAAGTGGCAAACCTAAGAGTGAAAGTAATCACATCAAGTAAAAGGTTGTCAGCTCTATGGACGCATGCCAAGTGAGAAAACAGGATAGTTGTGGAGGAATATAACATTGTAGTAGAGACGATACGAGGTAGAATTTTTAACATCACAAAGTCCCACCAATAACAAATTCTAAACAGGCAAGACAATAGGGAGAAATGGTTGCAGATAAGGATCCTTCGATGGTATACATGGCCTAGGGCCAGAATACCAATACACTCCAATACGTGGAACATCCGAAGACTAGCACACGTGGGAGACAAAGGGGACCCCGAAAGAAACAGTTTACTTGGACTAGATTCGTTTAAGGCCAAATCTAATCGAAAAAAGAAAATGTGAATGTCGTTGCCTGATTTTCCAAAGGATTGGTGATGTTTGTAAATGTCAGAACTAACTCGGGGCGATGGATGATCAATACCCAAGTGTTTATAACGTAGTTTCGATGAATCAACTAAACATTCCAGCTTAAAACGATGTACTCAATCATGGTCACATATATCTTCCTATCATCCAACCACTCGAGATGAAGGGTTGGAGGGTGGTCCACCCAGCCGGTCAGACGACGAATCAGAAGACTCCAGAGAGGAGATTTTGTTTGGTTCGTACTAGGATAAGAAATACTTTCCATGATCTGATGAAGCAGATGTTTGACACGTGTCACATTGTAGGGTGATGTGGCGATGGTAAGTTGGTGACTAAGCATGAATTGATGAAGCAAGTGAACACGTGTCAGAAACAAGGATGACATGGTGATGGCTTGGTGGTGACTCTGCATGTACTGATGAAGCAGGTGGACATGTGTCAAAATCATGGGTGACGTGGCGATGACATGGTGGTGAAGTGGCAATGACATACTAATGACGTGGTGATGACGATGACGATGGCTTTGATGATGGCGACGATGTAGCGATGTTCCTATTCCGGTACGGTTCCAGGCATATGGATCAAGTGGTCGGGTGAACCCAGAACACCAAATTCTCAACTTGTAGGGGTGAACCATATACGTAAAAGATTAAACATCCATAATGCTAATCTTGAACTGAAACTTCCTTGTGTGGCTGATAAGCTTGCTATAGATAATCCCTATCTTTAACAAACAAGGCTTATCTTGTCTAGGCATAGAGGAGAAGTCAAAACTGAAGCCATACCTGACTATGCCGATCGGTAACCTCGTTAAAAATTTATGCCTCACAAGCCCAGTCTTGTAGTTCACCGCTCTTGTACATATCGCAAATGCACGTCGACTCGACGTTCGCAACCACTCCAACTCCATTACAGAGTGCTCAGGGGTTGAAGGATCATCGATTAAGGGTCTTCTAAAACGGATTGCTCCTGATTCAGAAAAAGAAAAATTGAAACCGCGACTTAGGTGGGGAAGATGTAACGGCGACTAATTGATGGGTGAGGTGGAGGTTGAGGCGATGATGAAAGCTTACAGCAGCTTGAGATGGAGTAAACTCTTGAAAGAGGATTGCCATAGTCAATCAAATGGAGGCGATGTGGTGGTGAAGATGTAATGGTGGCGGTGGAGATGAAGACGGCCAAAAGCCTAAAAACCCTAAAAAGAAAAGAGAGAAAATAGGCACTCCTGAAAAGGAGCACCGCATAAACTTAACGAATTAAATTTGTTTTATATGTTCTAAACTGAATATTTTTTATTATTATTATTATTATTATTATTATTATTCATAATTGATCTCTTCTCCTAAATCCAGTATATCACTCTCCCGTAACATCTTTGAAGAAGACATTTTAGAATGATCTTCTCAATTCTTAGAAGGCTCTCATCATCAGGATCTTGCCTCTCAATGGCCACGGAACTCTCTGTCAGAGTTCCGCCTCAAAGAATCGCTGCCTTAACCCGCCATTTCCGCCTGCCTTTCGCTTCTGGCAGCGACAGTCAGCCCCAACAGGGACAACCGCAGCAGCATCCTAGAGAAGGAATCGCTCTTCAAGCGGGTTTTGCAGAGTCAGCGGTAACCCCGATCGTTCCAGAACGAGAAATGTTTCAGCCTATAAGAGCTGCAGTTTTGATCTGCATCTTTGAAGGGGAACATACTGGAGATTGGCGCGTGATTCTAACCAAGAGGTCCTCCGCGTTGTCCACCCATTCTGGTCAGTCACTGAAATTTCAACAAATTATGATGGCTGATTATTGACCTTCTGGGATTTTAACGTTTTGAATTGAATGGCCTAACTAAGCTGTTGATTTAGTTTACTTTAGGATGAGGATGAGGTTTCAATTATCCCCTGATGGAATCACTTCATAAAATTTCTTGTCATATAGTTAGGTTATATTGATATTAACCACACTTTCTATTTATATTGGTGCTCCTAGAAGCTGGGGTGCTCTTGAATTTGATTGGATATAGATATTGGCTTTGCGTGCCTAATTAACCCATTTGATGTGGACAAACCTAGCATTGGCTAAGTAATTTTTAAGCTCTTCTTCCTGTTGCTGTTTCTGTTATGATTTGCATTATCAATTAGAATTCTGATGTGAATCAAGTGGGGCCAATTTTAGAGAGTGGAGGGACAGTGTTTTTCAATATGTATAGTTTCTTATGTATGGTATGGAAGAAGGTACTGTAGTTTTAAGGAAGGAAGACTGTAGAAGGAATAATTTTGCAGCATTCTGTAAATATGACGAATGATATGTAATCATGATCTCCTTGTTCTTTGTGTTGCCACTTATTAATCCAGAAATGGATTTTCAGTTTCAGAGTCCATCACTTCTGGAGAAAATAAAATCAATGCTATTAAAAGTGAGAGCCTCAGAGCTGGGAGGAGCATCCTGACAGGTTGAGTTGCAGGACTTTCAACTAAGCGGGCCACAGTCGCCTGGGAACAATTTTTTTCTTTTTAATCTTCTAGGCCCGACCAGTTTCTTTTAGGGTTAAATAATTAAAAAAAAGTTGTTAAAATATGGTTAAAAATAATAGAATATTATAGTTTGCTCACTAAGTCTCTTCCTCTTCTACGTCTCTACTATATATGGGGATGAAGAAGATAATGAAGATTTTTATGACGATGTGGATGGTGTGAAGATAATTCTTTATTTCTTTGATAATTAGACAGTTTTTCTTTATGATAGTAGGTTCACTAAAACCTAAGAAGTTGAAACTGCTTTTTTTAATAGGTCGCTTAGTGCATTTTTGTATAAGCAGACTAACTCTATCTAGAGTAAATAGTCTACTTCACAAGTTTGCTGAATTTCTCACTATAGGATTAGAATTTTCATTTCTGCATTATAGATGGTATTTTCCGTTGATGTGATGGTTATCTTTAATAGTATAATATGATTTAAAGCAGGTATGTCTCAGTCAATGAGGCGGTCACCTTTTTTGCACCTTAATTTTGAGGAGAAATTATGTTTTTGCACCTTAGGCTTTTGATAAGATTGAATAAATTGAAGAGTCAGGCCATGTCTTGTGTCTGGGGGCGGGGCGAGTAATCAGTTAGAGCTAAATAAACCGTTAAACTTTATGGCAGGAGAAATTTCACTGCCTGGTGGGAAATCAGATCCAGGTGATAAGGATGATTGGGAAACAGCAACAAGGGAAGCTAATGAGGAAATAGGCTTGGATCATTCTCTTGTGAAACCACTGACTTATCTCGAGCCTTTTGTATCGAGGGTATGGGGAACCCTAGTTAATTTCCAGTGGTAATTTCTTCTGAGAGTTTAAAATGCATCCAGAGAACACTTATAACCATCTAATCTAATCTATTTTTCACTCATCAAGAAAACATCTTGAAAAGTAGATTCCCGTTGATGTGATTGTGAATTACATTCAATGTAGCATGCAGTGAAAATTGTACCTGTGATTGGTGTACTTACCAATAAGAAGTTGTATAAGCCAACACCGAATCCAAGTGAAGTGGAGGAAATATTTGATGCTCCGTTGGAGATGTTCATCAAGGTATTTAACTTTTCCTTAACTCAATGTACAAATATTAGCGGGGA
This sequence comes from Clarkia xantiana subsp. parviflora, assembly GCA_036873135.1. Taxonomy (NCBI): domain Eukaryota; kingdom Viridiplantae; phylum Streptophyta; class Magnoliopsida; order Myrtales; family Onagraceae; genus Clarkia; species Clarkia xantiana. Next base: position 22,313,356 of record JAPTYO010000011.1, read on the forward strand.
AAGTAAATTTCTGTTGTTGTAGGATGAAAATCGAAGGGTTGAGGAGACAGAGCTGATGCAGGAGAAGTATCTGATCCATTACTTTGAATACAAGGCACATAACAAAGAGTACTTGATATGGGGTATTACCGCACGAATCTTGATAAGGGCTGCATCTGTAGTGTACCAGAGGCCACCTGCTTTTCTTGAGCAGATACCTAAATTTGGGGCTCCTCCGACCACTTCACTAACTTAAAGATGTTACTGTTATATTAATTATTCCATCCAGCAAAATATGTGGATGGTAAGCTTGTTATTATCAAATGTGATGATAGTAGTGCAGATATGTTATATCTTGTATACAGGGGGCTTCTCTATCTATCTTCAAAAGGTTTGTGGAGGATGGGAATGGAGTTGCTGAAGAAGCAGATTGGATGGATGGTAAGTATCTTAAGCATCATTTTGAGGATGGAAACAACTACTTGATATGGGGCCATGACTCTGGACATCTTGGCTGCATCATTGTGTACTGAATCCGTTGTGTGCCAACAGCCTTATCTACCTCGTCGGCAAACTGCTCAGACCTTCATCCTAAAACCTACCTCTTCGTCCGTCATTACTCGAATTACGATCCAAAACGAAAAATGTACTTCTCGGCGTCTCAACCCTTCAATGGCGACTCCACACCCACGAACGGCGTCGATGATGAAATCCAACCTCGCACCCTCAGACTATCCTTCATTCTAATGTGCTGGCTAGAACGGGCACAGGAATCGCCCGACGGTTGCACAATCTAACAGTCGCATCTAATCGTCACATCTGTTCAGTTGAAATACTTACTCCTACCCCTCTTATGCTTGAAAAAAAATGGCGCCTCCACTGCACTCCCGCCCACAACCCTTAATGCCATGTATATTAAGTCTTTAATTGTACGGTCTCTTTCAAGTGTTTTCTTTCTTCTATTTTGAATGCTTCTTCATTGTAGAGTTGTTCACATTTGAAATTGTTATTTTCTGCCTCTTGCTAAAGTTTTATCCATATTTTCTATTATGTTGAACTCTACTTAATAGTTAAAACATCCATGAATCATTATTTCTCTAACTTCTCAAACAAACCACATGTTCTGTGGACATATGCTTCATCAATGTTTTCATTGGTGATGAATGAGAAACAGATAGATTAATGGGTCTCCTAAAAATGTGAACATCAATCATCCTCCTCTCTTATAATCATCATCGAGTCTAATTTCTTCTCTTCGCAACACACTACACTCTCCTCTATCTTTTCCTTTCTCAATCGCCATGGATCCGTAAGGTGTTGCTACTCATCCATACTCTGCTTTTATTTTCTATGCTTCTTTTACCTAATTTTTTCAACTACTTCATCATTTACTTCGATTTTGTGAATCTGAATTCGGTTGATTGTACAGTACCGGCCGTCGAGTGCTTTCAACTCACCATTTCTTAAACTATTCCCGCACCATTTGCTCTTATTGTTCAGTAACCTTGCTTATACATAAATACATAGGTCATGCATGTGTTTTTGAGTCTCTACTTTATCAATATAGCCATGAATGTAGATGATTCTAATTATTATATGTACTATCATAGTATCATATATGCAATCAGAAGATTATTATTATTAATCTATATATATGTGAGAGTTCACACCCTCTCATTGTAATTAGATTGATTTCAGAACTAATACCCGCATTGAGCTAGCTTCTGAACCAGTTGATTTGAATGTTATTTTCCGTCATTTGTACCTTTTAATGAACTTAATATATATAAATAACAAAAGTTCTTGTTATTGGTACGAATTTGACACACACACATATATATATATGCTTAGATTTCTTCAATATATATAACTAACAATTTATCTAATTTTGCAGATATTTTATCTATCATTACTGAGGTCGATGAGATCAGAACATATACAAATCAACAACTAGCAATGTATTCATAAGGAGAAGAGTCATATTGGCAAATTCAATATTAGACACGACTCCTAATTAACTATTTATTGCAATAAATTTTAACTATTATATGTAATCTCATAAACTATTCTCAATTGGTTAATAACTATTCATTTGAAACTTTTGAGGATTTAGCAGCTTAACAAGGAAAATCACTTGAATATTTGGTTCGCATGCACCTGATAATTGCAATATCAAAATACAAGTCAAGAAATACGATGATAATATCACACTCACTTTCACATACCAATAAAAAGAATTACTTAATTACTTTTGACATTTATAATACATGTATGTTTTGTTTATCGTATATGTCATTTCAGATTGATTCACCCATTAATGATGATGCAGAGATTGAACAATGGTAACATTTGAAATCTATTACTTATTCCCAAAAAAAAATAATAGCCAATCGTGGATTTTCTACAAAATCTTACTCCAAACAAATTATAACGTCAATAAGCAATAGAACATGATGCGGTCTTTTAAGTTCATCCAACAATTACACAAATTATAAATGGTTGCTCTCTTAGATTTGTTAACTCGAAAAAGAACTAAGTTCAAAGTAACTTATACATTCATCCAATAGTTTCGAGATATATATATGTCATATTTACGACTTTTCTTACTTAATTAATATTAACTATATATTTACTAATTTAAAAAGTATTATATACTAGACATGATATTGTTTACTCAAAGCTAGAATTGTAACTATTGATAACGTGACCCCCAGCCATAGTATTATACTTGTAAAATTTGAACAAAGTGTGTCAACCTTGACGAAGGAAACTACTACATGTAGTAAGTGTCGAAATTCTAATGCATCACACTATAATAAGTTAGTCAACATTTTTAATATATTCATTCTTCTTCTTATTGTTTTTAACTATTTTTATGCACAAGCATATCTATTATAAATAGGTACATAAAAATGGTTGTCGTGGACAGAGAGAATGGTTTATGTCACCATGTTTGACGCGACTCAATACCTCCTTGAATGCCTTATTGATGAATTATATGCACTGCAAATTGCAAGTCTTAATTTAACTACCGATTACGAGTATTGTTTTGTACCTATCTAACAAATTTACTTATATCACCGTAAAAACAAGAAGCAAATTCCAAGGCTCAGTCAAAAGACTTTTTGGACAACAATATATCTTATGCATTTTCATTGATAAAACATCAAACAGAAACCGAGCAGTTGAACGACTGATATCCAATTTTGCAATTATGAATGCTTTAATTTTATATTGTTACTTTTTATGAATATACCATATGTACTCATTTTATAAATCTTATTTTAGCTAGAACAAAAATGTCAATATATTTTCAAACTACCATAAAACAATATACAATCCGTTAAATATATATAAAGTTATATACGTTGTTGCACGTGCAACGCACGTGCAGAGATCACTATTATTATTAAATAACGTACTTCAAGACCTACAACTCTTTCTATGATATTCTATTGTATGAATTTTTTTTTTCATATGAAAATAAATGAAAGACCTCTAGGCTCTAAATGACATATAATATTATATATTTCAAATTTATGTACACTTGTGTAGAAAATTAATCAATAATAACATTCACGTTATTTTAATATGTTAATTTAAGAACTCAATTCCGTGAGTCAATAATATTATAACGTAATTCATATAATTAGAATCTTGCACTTTGTGCAATCAGCTAGATTTATTGTATAATGGTGCAATTAGTTTATATATTTTATATGAAATTATTACTTTCTGAGGGTTTTTCCTTTTGTGGCGGTTTTAAGCATGTGACAAGCTGGTCGCCACCACACATTTCTTAAGAAGATGAGTTTCGCCCTATAGCGGCCTTAAGTTGGTCGCCAACTCACACTTCCTTAAGAGGAAGAGTTTTCTTCTATGACAGTTGTAAGTTGGTCGTCACCTCACCATACCTTAAAATGATGAGTTTTCTCCTATAACAGTTGTAAGTTGGTCACCAACTCACCATACTTTAAGAGGATGAGTTTGTAAGCATATTGTGATGGGCGTAGTAAATGGAAGCCCACTATATGTATATGTTACCTAAGACAATTAGGTAAATGTCACATTAGGACATTGGGCCAGACCCAAATCCCAATTGACATGAGAGGCCCAAAATATGGGCCTCCCTTATGCATAGGCCAACCGAAATCTTATGAGGTGGGCAAAGTGGACTTTTGTCCACTTTGCTCCTCCTATAAATAAGAGGCGTTAGGGGTTTTATTAGGTTAATCATTAATCCCTCCTTGGAGTGTTTTAGAGAGAAAAAAAACCCTCCTCCCCATAACACACATCGGTCGAACCTCATCTTCACCAAAGGGTGTGGCAATTTGCCTTCGAGCAAACACTCCGGAGATCCGTCCCTGACAAGAATCAATCAGAGGCTTTGCTGGAGAATATACCGCGTTGGGCTTCCTTAACAAGAACCTCTACGGGTGCCGACCGGAGGACCGTGAACTCCCTGCTGCAGGATCTTGGGACTACGGACTACGTCTAAGGTATGTGTGAATCTTCCTCTGCGTAATATCGATTACTAGTAATGTTTATAGTATCCGTAGTGATTACTCTCCGTAATCTAACAGTGGTATCAAAGCCTGTGTTAGGAGTTCATGATTTTGATAAATTGGTATTCTTGAAAATTTTAAAATTTGGACCGAAATTTTTTAAGAGAGAAAATTAAAATTTTCAATTTTAAGTTGTTAGTGGTCTGAAATTTTCATGATGTTCTTAGGAAAATTTGATGTTCATGATCTTCAAATAAAACATGATTTTTATCAAAATCGAACATTGGATTGTAGATCTTATTAAAATTTGATCTTTGAAATTTGACCGCTTGTTTCCAAATTCATGTTTGTGCCAAACCCTAGTGAAATTACAAGGTGAAATTTTTAATAATAATTGGGCCGGTCTAATATGTCAAACAGGGACGCATTGAATCGAACCAGGTTTTCTTAGTCGGTTCGACCTAGTCGGGTTGGACCGGGGTAACTAAGTGGATCTAACCGAACCGGTTTTGAGTGTTCAACCGAACCCTATTTTATTCGACCGGTTCGGACAGAACCAGATTTGGAAAATAAAACCGGACCGAATCGAACCGGATTTTACTGAACCTGACCCGAACTGGATTTTTCTGGACCGAACCGAACCAAACCCGACCGAAATTGACTGAACCGAATTTTCAAAACCGAATTCAAGTCAATTAAAATAGGGTGGTCAAGTTTTAAAATCTAAACTTTTTTTTACCTCAAATGGCCTACACAGTGCTCAAAGGGTTTATTATTATTATTTACATAACGATTAAAACTTTATGCATTGTTTCGATTATGGGGATGGATCTAGATACATGTTTTTTGGACAGGATTAATTAGAGGGCTGAATTGCAATTGTTTATTATTCGATATATATTTATGCATTATTAGAACTGTCGTCTTGACTGAGTCAAGCTAGCTGGATAATGCATGTTAGGGGCGGAGCCCTGGTTGAATATATAGTATGCGCACTAGGATAGACATACTGTGATGGTTGAAATTGCCTAGGATTCATGTCCAGAATGATGCGTAATTGAATATAAGCATGAATTGCAAATAAGCCCCTAATGTTTAAAATATTTTTAAATCGAAAACCAGTCGCCAAATGTGTATGATTGATGTGGAAGTTTCATGTTTGACACTTATGCTAGAATGTTGAGGATGTAGTCGCATTTAATAATTTACTTGGAAGTAAGATTACGTATGCAAGCATGAGTTCATCGGAACATTAGACGCATGACGTGTAAGCATGAGTGTGATTTGTGAGATTAATGTTAATTGCGTATGATGATTTACATACATGATAGAATTGTATATGCATGAGTAAGTTCATCGGAATATTTTTCAAAATAAAAAGGGCATTGGGAAAGCCAAGATCGGGTATGCTTGTTTTAAAATTCTCGTTCCGGTAATTTGCGATTAAAAACCGTTTTAAAAGACTGGTTTATTGGATTGAAGACGACAGTAATGTGAACTCTTTCACAACCATCTTCCATTGATTTAGTGGTGGTCGGTTGGTTCAGATGACTAAGGAATCATTACTTGTCGCATTCCATCTTAATGGATATCTGATGAATGCAATTCTTTCTCAAAATGTTATTGTCTCCCTGATTTTACATAATCATCGATGTGTTAGTATCAATGGCTGCGATTAGCAATGTTGTCTCCCAAATCAACAAGGGAGTGAGATTGAACAGCAACAATTATAAGATCTGGAATAAGCGCGCGAGGATGGTAATTACTGAAATGAGAGGTTTGGAGCATCTGACTTCGAAACATACCAGGCCAGAGGGAGACCTCACGGCCAATCAGAAGGAATTCCATGATCAAGGGGGTGCGAAGCATCAGGAAATTCGTTCCGCCTTGTTGTCACTGCTTGAGGACGACATACTCTATGGGTATGATCACTTTGAGTGTGCCATGGACCTGTGGGATGGTCTTAAGGCATGGTTTGATTTTTACACCACAGCCCAGAAGCGATATTTAAACATCGCTTTAGACTCATACAAGATGAATCCCAAGCACACAATGAAGGAGCATATTAGACACATGTCAAACATGCTTGCTGAACACAAGGAGGCATGATAAATCCTGACCGAGGAACAGAAGGTCCAATGCGTGATCCGATCCTTTCCTGACTCTTGGAATAGCATGATAATGCACCTTACCCATGCCAGTCAACTCTATAACCTCGAGAAAGTACGATTCCATCTCGAGTTGGAAGAGGATCGTCTCAAAGCTGAAAAGCCGAGAGTGAAAATGCATCTTGCATCCTCGCATCCAGCTGAGCAAAAGGGTAAACGCAAGAGAAAGGGCAAGGGCCTTCAGGTTAAGGCCGGCTCCGAAACCTCAGAAGAAGAAGTTCAAACGCAAGCAATTCGGTGGCAAGAAAAGGAAAGCAAAAAAGACACGTAAAGAGGAAACTCGAACGTGTTTTAGGTGTGGCGTAAAAGGACACCTTGCTGATGCCTGCACCAATCCTCCCAAGGTACGTGCTGAAGGATAATGATAACCTCATAAATTATTCAAGGACTCTACTCACTCGAAAGTAATTCAGTATACCCTTTTTGGATTAAATAATTGAGAAGGAGAACAAGCACAGACCTGAAGAGTTTGCACCGGAAACATAAAGATTCAATGAAAGACTTTATCTTTATTTGCTAAAAGAACATCTTCTTAATTTTCATTTTAATATACTTAATGATAATAATGTTCCTTGAAATATAGGAACCATTTCATTTTGAGCATGTGACAAATGCTTGGACAAAATATTGATTACCCATCCTTCTCAGGCTATTCAATCATTTATTGTTGTTTGATGCATTGCTTATAAATCTTTCTTTATTATCAGTACTTCATTGAATGAAATAAGCAGTAATGATGATCATGTGATAAACCGATTGGATTAAATTGAATTAAATTCAGAAATGAAACGATTCAACCATGAGTTAAAACTTTGGTAAATAACGCCACGCGCGTGTGGACCTCGAAAGATGGAACACATCGTTTCAAAATACGAGTTTAATGATGAAGTGTTTTAAATGATTAAGTGCTGATTTTTCGTTTGCGTCCCTTCGGAAACAACTTACTGATAACATTTACATCGGAAAGAAGTAAGCTTCATAAGCTACCACGACCTTGTAAAAGTATCAACTGGCGCATAAGGTGAAAACCCAAAATGCTCAGTTCGGAGATGGGATAAAATCTCTGAGATAAGTTAGCAAACGAAGAAGGATGAAGTCGGTTAAACGATTTTCCTTCCATACGCCTTGAACGATAAGTCAGGCTAGGCATTCAAACCAAATAACACACATACTTCAAGAAGCACAGTTCATAAACATAATGTTAGATTCAATCTTTCAGACGTTCCCTATGGGATGAAGAAGATGATTCACATATATGTAAAACTGTGTTCCAATGAAATCAGTTAGACACATCGCCATAAAAGCTAAAGAATGATAATGAGTTAAATCATATCATCATGCGACATTGATATGCGCATTAAACACGTATTTGGATCGAGAGTACGATAACTGCTCTTAAAAATACCTGTTTAAAGCTTGGGAAAATGGTGTCGTGGTCGAACATGAGACATTACATCACTTGAGGACGAATTTCCAATGCATAATCAATTTCAAAATGATATAGTCTTGATCGAACCGGAGCAGGATTACACTGACAATCAGGTCCCACTTACTTCGAGTGGGAGATTTGAACCGGCAACACAAGTGAATGAAATGGTAAATGATAATGGAAACATTTTCATAATAAATCCAGTGGGAGGAATAAACCCTACCACATGAAATCACTGTTGCCATAGAGACAAATCAAGTTGAACCTGATGGTCATGTTGCTGAACCACTTGATGAAAATCCAATAATGCCACAACTACCAATACTACCCATTGTTCCCAGTGGGAGTGATCCGACCAACTTGGTTCCAGGTCCTAGTGATCAAAGAATTCATCTCGGAAGTAAAACTCCGAGAGGTCGTCTGAGGAAAGTTGAAAGTCATGGTTCAAACACTGCTCTTGTTCCCAATGGGAGTGATGCTCCGATAAGAAGCATTATTCTGAGTGGGAGAAACGTTCAGACTCAAGATGGGATTAACAAGCCTAGACGAAAGTCAAAGGCATCAAACTTCTCCCAAGAAGTATCCCATCGAGAAGGGTGAAAACCTCACTCTAACAATTGTTGACGAGCATTAAAAAGGCCTCAAGTGGAGAAATTGAGGAAAACAATAAAAGAGAGAGATCGCCTAAATGAAAGCCATTATAGTGTATAGTTGACTTACCTGTTAACCGTAGGGGCACAAGGATACGGTGAGTCCTGAAAGAAGGCTCACCACTGATGGAACATGTCGAGTGATACAAAGCCCGGCTAATTGCGAAATGATATACCCAACTTCACGGAGTGGACTATGAAAAAATAAACTCATCGACTGTGCGTAAAACCACGGTTAGGGCCATTTATGGTCCTGGTCGTATGTCTCGATCTCGAGATGCACCAAATGGATGTTAAGACTGCATTCCTCCACGGAAAGAGATCTATATGGAGCAACCAGAGGGTTTTATTACTCCTGGTAACGAACGTAAAGTTTGTAAACTCCAGAGGTCCATTTACAGTCTTAAGCAGTCGTCTCGGCAATGGTGCCGCCGATTTCATGAGGAAAACGTAGGAAACAGTGAATATACACGAGGATCCGTGCGTGTATTATAAGACCTCCGGGTCTAAGTATGTCATCTTAACCTTATACGTGGACGACATACTCATTGCCGCAAACGACTTGAGTTTTATGAACAAGTCAAAGTCCTGGTTGGCATCTGTATTCGAGATGAAAGACATGGTAGAGACCACATACATCTTAGGCATTAAAATTTCTAGAGATCGCGCTACCCGGAAATTTTGTCTATCTCAAGAAGCTTATATCAACAAATTGTTGAAAAGGTTCAGATTACAAGATGCCAAACCTGTGGATACGCCAGTGGTGTTTGGGTGCGCATTGTCGAAACATGACGGCCCCAAGAACCTGGCAGAGCGAGAACAGATAGATGGTGCAGAGTATTTAAGCATGGTCGGTAGTCTCATGTACGCCATGCAATGCACCCGTCCGGACATCTGTTACGCCGTAGACCTAGTAGCACGATTCCAATCAGATTATGGATATCAACATTTAAAGGCTGTAAAACGAATCGTTTTCTGAAAGGTACTAGCGACTACGCACTATGCTATGAGGGCAGGACGTTAGAATTGACCGGTTACAGTGACATTGAACATGGTGGCGATCTGGATGATCGTAAGTCCACCACATGAGGAGCCTTTTTCCTTGCTAATGTCGCTATTTCATGGACGAGCAAGAAGCAAACCTGTGTCGCACTGTCTTTGATGGAATCGGAATTTGTTGATCTCTCCAAAAATGCACATGAAGTGCTCTGGCTGAAAATGCTTCTTACTGCACTGCCTGGTGACAAAGACGTGAGTAAACCCGTCGTGGTACACTCTGACAGTCAGGCAGCTATTTCGGCAGTTAAGAATCCAAAGTACCATAGTCGAACTAAACACATTGATGTGAAATATTTTTATGCTAAATCTATTGTAGAAGACAATACAACCACTTTGAAATACTTGTCCACTGATAACATGGCTGCGGACCCATTAACTAAACCACTATGCAGGGAGATATTCGAAAAGCATGTAAAACTGCTTGATTGCGTAGGGTTTAAAAGTGGCGTGTATCTGTGATAACATTTTAATAATTGAAAGTTACATTTTATAATAAACGAGAGAATTGCAATAGAGTTTATGATACATCGACGTCATAATGTTTGAATACATCAGATTTACAGTCTATAAACTAAGTCGTCGGAGGATGCAATCTTCCGCTAAACTATGTCAAATGTAGGCCCTACCTAGTCACACAGGTACGGTCGTCTTGCGGTGGAGGGAGGCCTCTACTAAGCAAGGCTGGCTAAGAATCAGGGGGATAAACCTGATTACGCAAGACGATTATCTAGTTTTGAAGTAACTCGACATGATCTTCATTTTGCAAATCGTCGTGATGATCTCCTTTCGTCATTAAACCACATTCTGGGCCAGATGAAAATTTGCGATAGCATGATTGACATATCCCATTCCTGTCAACTTAAAAGTTCAGGTATGCTATCGACGCGTGCTTCATACTGCGCGTGCCATGTTCGACCACGGGGTCACAGCTCGGTTGTGCTAGATAAGAATCCTCGTGATTCTAACGGGTGCAAACTTCTTCACCTCGAGCGTGTGATTGATCCTGGGAGCCTTATGAAGAGGCACCCAAAGTATCCTCATGGACTCGGAACTTATATCTAAGGTCAGGCTCAATGTTTGCTTCCCGGCGTACGAGCGTAGTACTGAACAAAAAGGCCCAGTGACCACGTCTTTGGAAACCGGTTGGGTTTGACTAAGGATATGAGCGATGGGGATGGTCAAGCTCACTTGTAAATTCACCGACTCTTGTATTCACTAGGTGACCACCAACTGGATATTAGTTGAAGGTTGTGAATACTTGTACAGATGCCTTGCAGAAGTGTTCCTATGTGGAAACTGGGCGAATGGAGAATTAACAGTTGACCTAGGATACAGCGCGACACTATATTGTTTATAACATGTTTATTGAAGAAAGGGAATCAACGTTCCACAGGCGCTACAACACTCATAACAGATGAGTAGCACGATGCTCGTCTTGTTCGCCGGTCGCACGGAAAACCTCGTATGAACTATTCAGAAGCAAGGGCGAGATCAAATGAGTGAAATGTTGATGCAGATTTGGACAACAATACATTAACAGGCACCCTCCCATTCAGGGGAGTGGGAGCTGTAAGCATATGGTTAGAGCTGGGCATGGTTCGGTTTTTGGCCGAACCGGTTCAGAACCGAACCGGAACCAGATTTTAGGTTCAGTTGGTTTTCTATACCAGGTAAGAACCGAACCAGATTTTAGGTCCTTGAACCGAACCATAGGAGAACTGGTTTTGAACCGGTTCGAACCGGTTTTGAACCGGTTCGAACCGGTTTTGAACCTTTTTTCATTTTTTTTTTTACTAAAATTCAAAATATACACCTTTTTTTTTACTAAAATTCAAAATATACGGCCAATATAGAACTATTCTTAAGTTAAGTTTCGAGTTCAAAACTAAACTCAATTGACTGTAGAACTGATATGAGCTAACATAATATATAATAACTATATATAAGTAAACAAATCTGCTACGACCACCTATATATCCAATATGAACCAAACCCAAATAGTGAAGGATCTACCCTATGGGTGTAAACGATTCAAGCTTCTCGTGAGCTTCTCGAGATCGGCTTGGTCGATATTCAAATTCGACTCGCTAAATTTCGAGTCGAGTTGAACTTTTTTTGATACCGAGTCGAGTTCGAGTTCACTTGTACTCGACTCGAGAGGCTCGCGAGCCTAATCAAGCTTTTTTGTTTTGCATATTCGAGTCGAGTTCGAGTTTGAGTTTTTCGAGTTTTACGTAATAATATTATATATGTATATATTGAGTCGAGGAAGAGTTCGACCTCGAGCTAAGATGCACCATTTATTATTTAATTGAATTTTTAACCTTATCGAGCCGAACTCGAACATGTCAAGTATGGCACCGAGTCGAGCTCGAGCTTGAAAAATTAATGCTCGGTCGAGTTCGAGCTCGAGTAAACTGAGTCGAGTCGAGCTTGCCGGATACTCGGCTTGTTTATAGCCCTTTAATCTACCCAAAAAAAAAGATGCAAGAGTGTGCTACTATTTAAAAATTTAGGCTTTATGTAATAAAAGTGGTTCTAAAAAACTGGTTCAAAACCGGTTCGGAACCTGTTTTGAACCAGTTGAAAACCGCTCCATATATTCCTTATCAAAACCGAACCATTTAAGAACCGGTTCAGTCAGAACCGGTTTGTATTGGTTCGGTTCCGGTTTGGTTCCGGTTCGGTTCGCCCGATCCGGTTTTTATGCCCTGCCCTACATATGGTGATGGGCGCCGTAAATGGAAGCCCATTATATGTGTATGTTACCTAAGACAATTGGTAAATGTCATATTAATACATTGGGCCAGACCCAAATCCCAATTGACATGAGAGGCCCATAATATGGGTCTCCCTTATGCATAGGCCGACCGAAATCTTATGAGGTAGGCAAAGTGGACTTTTGTTTACTTTGCTCCTCTTATAAATAAGAGGTGTTAGGGGTTTTATTAGGTTAATCCTTAATCCCCCCCTTGGAGTATTTTAGAGAGAAAAAAAACCCTCATCCCCATAACACACATTGGCCGAACCTCACCTTCACCGATTGGTGTGCCAATTTGCCTTCAAGCAAACACTCCAGAGATCCGTCCCTGTCAAGAATCGATCAGAGGCTTTGCTGTGGAGAATATACCGCGTAGGGCTTCCTTAACAAGAACCTCTATGGGTGCCGATCGGAGGTCCGTGAACTCCCTGCTGCAGGATCTTGGGACTACGGACTACGTCTGAGGTGCGAATCTTCTGCTGCGTAATATCGATTACTAGCATGTACCATGTTTATAGTATTCGTAGTGATTACTCCCCGTAATCTAATAGAATTTTCTCCTATGATGATTGTAAACTGGTCGCCACCTCACCGTACCTTAAGAGGATGAGTTTTCTTGTATGACGCTGCCTCTATACCTGTCATTGATTAATTCTTGGGAAGGCCCCGCCTTTATACTTGTAGTCGTCAACCCTTTAGTTTTTACTTGTTAGTAATTTTTTTCTCAAGTCAATGAATTTTTAATTTTAAGTTTATCGACCTTGATCTCTATTTGTAGTGGTTCCAACAACGATCAAATTCCTATTATAAAGATTCAAATTATATCATTTTGATTTCTAAACAGCGTAAATGTCGCACGTATATGCCACGTTACATTATGTCAAACACCCTTAGTTAATTTCTTAAGTCAAATTTCGTTGTACTAATCTTAGGATGGTGGTTAACAATTAACTAACTCATTAAATTGATTAAGTTAAGAATAAAATTTAATTACAGGCACAAGTTTGCACCATGTTGTTTTTAGGTGTCATAGGCTTGAATTGTTGCTAATAAGTGTCCCAGGTTTCGTTTTCGTTACTAATAGGTAGGGGTGAGCTGGACAAACGGGCGGGATTTTTCAAGAAAATGTCCCTAGCCCTAATTTTCGGGATTTTCCACAACCGTCCCTAGCCCTAGCCCTATACTAAACATTTGAAAAAGTCCCTACTTGGTCGAGACTTTTCAAATTCGGGACGGGCTAGGGACAACCTTAGTTTACACCTAAGAATGAAAATAAACCTTAATTTTCAATTCAATACAAATTCAAGTTCAAGCATTCATCAAATTCACGAACACATACATTGAATTCATTAACACATACATCGAATTTACGATCACATACATCAAGGCACACGTAATTTAAGTATACTTAGATTATTTAAGTTGTTAATTGTTGAATTATGGTAAATAACTAGGGACATTCGGGACATTCAGAATTTTTTGAAAAAATCCCTAGATCTAGCCCTAGCCCTAGTTGGGAGTAAAAGTCCCTCGCATACGGGCTCGGGCCTAATTTCGGGATGGGATTTTCTGGACGGGCTAGGGCGGGTTTTTCGGGAATTCGGTTTGTTGGGTTTTTTGCTACGCCCTATTAATAGGTGTCCTGAGTTTCGTTTTCATTTCTTTTTTATATTTCATTTGTATTTTCTGTTAAATTTAACGGTTTCTTCAGTTCATGTATATTTATTCCATTTAAGTTATATTGAACTTTAAATTTTACATAAATTCTTCAATTTGATTGTATGTACACATTAATTGACAATAGTTAAAAGAAAGCAGAAACACCATTTTTTTATTTTCTCTTCTTTAAATGCTCATGCTATTGAATTTTATGGAACATTAGACCAAAATCTGTCAAATTTAACATAAAAATTTACGGATAAAAAAATATATAATGAAAACGAAACCTGAAACATTTGTTAACAACAATTTAAATATGGGACATGATGCAAACCTCAGATTGTGATTAGGTTATCCCCTTAAATTAATTACTTCCAAGAAGATATCATGTGAAAATGACAGACGATTCTAGAAATTAGAAAGAGGTTAAAGGGTCTCTTGGTGCCATTTGTTTGGCAAAAATTGACTTTTTGTGCCATTTTTTTTTTATAGACTTTTGGTGCCTTACGTTTACATTTTGTAGACTTTTGATGCATCCGTTTGTAACCGTCAAGTTTGACCGTTAAGTAGTCATGTGTAAGTCACGTGACTTCCCCCTAAGTTTCATTTTATTTAATTTAGTCTCTAATATTTTTTCCGGTCAGCCAATCTTCTTCCGACCGTCGTTCAAAGTCTTCCAACTACCGTACAAGGCCGTCGAAACCCGCACAAGGCCGCCAGCCACCATCCAAGCCCACTGGTGACCACCAATCGGGGCCAGACGGCTGCCGTCCGGTCCCATTTGGGCCATTGAGGGCCATGAAAGAGACACATAGGCCTCGATTGGTGGTAACCGGTGGGCTTGGATGGTTTCCGGCTACCTTGTGCAATGGTCGGAAGCCTTGTGCGTTGGCTGAAATACTTTGGGTGGTGGCCAGAAGAAGATTGGTTGGCCGGAGAAAATTAAAGGAACTAAATTCAATAAAAATGAAACTTATGTGAAACTCACGAGATTTGCACATTGATACTTAAATGTCAAACTTAACGGTAAACTAATGAATGCATTAAAAGTCTACAAAAGACAAACTTCTAACACCAAAAGTAAAAAAAAAAAAAAAAAACTTTAATTAAACATAGTTTCAACTTGATATTAACGAAAGTTACCAAAAAAAAAAGACAATAACGAACCGGCTCAATTCCGAGTTGTACACTGTCATCGTCTCCGTCCGTAATGGCTTTCACGGCTGTCGATACCTCCTCGTCGCTGTTTCATTCTTCGCTTTCTCGTCGATTCGTCTCCAACTCCACTCGCCCCCAAAGCCACTTTGTCTTCTGCAAATTCAATCCCCGATCTTCTTTATCTTCAGTCCCTCGATTTCTTCGCCCTGTCAGAGCCCTGGCCGTCATGGATGCGAAGGAATCAACCCTGGCGGACCCACCGATGAAGCTCTTGTTTGTGGAGATGGGCGTAGGTTACGATCAGCATGGGTTAGTTCCTTTTTTTTCTTGATCTTTTTGTCCATTGTTGTTCGTTGAGACTCTCGTAACTGTGATTTTTTTTTTTTAAACAGACAAGATATAACGGCGGCTGCTATGAGGGCTTGCAGAGATGCCATCTCTTCCAACTCAATACCCGCTTTCCGAAGAGGTAGTTAGGATGACTCTTTTTCAATCTATTTCAATTCAAGGACATCTCGTTTTCAGTACAAACAAATGTAAACATTTCTGAGTAACTGAAAAGTAGGACGTAGACTTAATATGTAAGGAGTTTAAGGTTTTTTTGGATTTTGAAGTCTTTTAATAGTATATTTATCTTTTCAAGCCCTCATAATTTGAGTTGGCTTGTTAGCTGCCGCTTTTAGCTGATGAACTGAAGATTCGGTATGTAGTCATGAGAAATGAACTCCATATTTTTCTGTTATCAAGAAGTTGAATTTTTAAAAGGGTTCTCAATTTATTTGTTTCCGTTTTAAATTCAATATTTCGTGCCTGAACATTATGGATAAGCTTCGGTCTCATGAAACTCTTTATGCTTTTCTTTCATGGGTTGACCAACAGTTGGATCAAGAAGCCAGAAAATCTTTTATTATTATGCAAATTGCTGACAAATTTGGAAAAATTCTTGTGGAATTTCTTTAGTTGCTAATATGATGATCACATGGTTTGATGTTATGATATGAAACTGTTACGAACCCGAATATTGGAAGAACTAAGAACACAAGAATGTATGTAAATAGGAAAATCTTACTTCCTAATCAACCTTAATCTCTCTAGGAGACTAAGATTAATTGTTGGAAGCTTATCTTATTTCATTAACATACTCTTTATATAGAGACTACAAGATCTCCTAGAATATATTATTACCTAATAAGACTTAAAGCTATTATGGTAAGAATGAATCTACCCCTAATTCTGGAATCTACTCCTTATTGATGAACCTACCCCTTAACCCTCCTACGATACACTTTACTGAACATAACAGAAACTCTGAGGATTTATCTTAACATTCATTTTTTGCCCCTTGTCACTCTCTGTTTTCGTGATGGTAATTGAAGTTTATTCCTACAAGGTGAACTTTTAAGAGAGGAATTGTCTTTACATATCCACCAATTAAATGAAAGCTGTATTTAGTTTTTTTCTCTGTTTGCCGAGTATTTTTGTAACTTTGTTGAAATGAAATAATTGCAGGCTCAATTCCTGGAGTGACATTTGAGCAGATGAAGCTGCTAGTCAAGCTTGGAGTTCCTCATTCCCTTCAGCAATCCCTTGACATCAACAGAATCAAGAGTGTTTTTCCATAGTGAGTATATCGACTGAACTTTGGGAATTGATTCCTTTGTTTGGCTCTTGTTAGCATAGACAACTCTTAGAATAACTGTTTTTGGTTTTGCAAATGTATTTATTACTTGTGGCAAGAATGTTCCAAGCATTAGTTTTGGTACCACTGTTTCAACAAGTAGAGTGGAAGCAGTAGCATTGCATTGCATTGCTTTTTATTTTTTTATTTTTTCTTTTTTTGGGCCAATGGGGATATCAACTTTCTGTTGCAAAAGGAAAAATAAAAAATCCGTGAGATTAAATATGGCCAATTAAGAGATATATTGTTTGAACTGATTCTTTATTGCATAATTGGTAGTGGAAAAATTCAAAATGTTGAAGTTGTTGATGGTGGAATGATATGCTCAAGCGGTGTACTTGTGGAAGAAATGGGAGACAAGAATGATGACTGTTACATAGTGAATGCTGCAGTTTACGTGGGGTACTAGCAGCTAGTAGCTCTTGCATCAGTTATGTCTTGAAAGGTTAGTCTTCTTTTCTTGCCTTGATCTTAGTCTACCAAAGACCTCTCGTATACAAATTATTCTTCTAATAAATGAATATTTTCATTTGCTGTATCTCCTGTTCATAATCTTATAATTGTCTTTTTAATCTTTGTTGAACTTGTGTTAACTGAGTAAAGTTCTACATCTCACAGATCATAATGGGGGGGTAACAACAACAATTAATGGGTTCATGACAACCACGTATTTGGATGTTGTACTGTCTTTGGTGTGGCGTGATAGTGTACGTGATCTAAGACAGATGCTAATTTCTTTGAGAAAAGGTAAGGAATATGGTAGATTTGAGTGTTTTAGTAGCACAAGGATACTTTTATAATAATAAGTATTGAAATGTAAAATGGTAAATAATTGGTACAAGAGTTGGTCATGAGAGAAGTGCATATAAGAGTTGGTTCCAAGTATCAGGGAGTCCAGGAAGGCACCAGTGGGCACAATCGTTGCCAGGATGTTTGCCACTGTAGAGTGAAGGGTGAGCATCTATCCTAAGTTGTGAAAGTGTGGTGATGTCCAACAGATTTACTGATGTCTTCTTCATGCTCATTAGTACTTGATTCACAACCGACGTCTGGGGTGGCAGTCCAGCCGGATATCTCGATCCAGGAAGGGGTGCTGTCTGACCCTTGCAGTTGTTATTTGGTTGATTCCATTCCTGACCCCTGTTTTGTTACATCAAGAAATTAGAGCCAGCTTTTGCTTTTGGAATGGGAAAACAAAAAGAAACAAACTTACTTACTGATAGTGTGTAGGAGAGATGCCATTGAATAAGACTTTGGTAGAGGAAGGATTGAGATTGAGGTCAACCCATTGAGCCCATGTTGCTAGGCCCTTTGAGTAGGCTGTTAATCTGTCCATATCCTTGTACAATTTACCCTCCATCTCCATATAATCCCACCTGCAATGCAACAACATTATTATTATAATGAATGAATGAATGAATTGAGAGAGGAATGAGTGAATATACAAGTAAGTACATACACTTGATCATTTCCTTTGTGGGTCCACCAGTGCCAGGAGTTGAAGATGAGTAGGTCCATTCCTAGCCATGTTTTGGAACCAGTCTGGATTGAATCTATCTTCAGCACTCGACCCACCTTCTCCTTAACTACATCCACCAGAAACGGTTGACGGTGAAACAGAAGCCTTACTTCATACTCCTGCATAACAAACCACCCCCTTTTTTTAATGCCCTTTTCATTTTCTTCTTTTTTTTTTTTATACTTTAACTTTATATTAGGTTGACCAAACACAGTTTATATGATGATTAGTTTCGATGCGAAGCAAATATGTTACTAGTGCCCCCTCTTGGTGGAGCCTGTGAGTGGTCTTAGCCGTGGAGCAAACATACTACTGCCAAGCTACTCCTTAGTTAACACAACTATTTTTTATTGTTTCAGCAAAAGAAAAAAAAAATTTGTTATTTACAACTCAAATACATGAATCGATGATTAATAATTTTATATTCATTTTTTCTTTAAAATTGACGTAAATGTCACGTCCTACTCATTGCACCTTATCAGTGTAGTGTAGTTGAGATAACTAACATCAACATATGGTGGTGGTATATAGTTAGACTTCTTTAACCCTTCTTTCTTATTTGTGTTATCGGTTTTTGTCATTCGAACGAAAATGAGGAAGATAACTGCGCGGTCCCTCCTTCTACACATGCTTCTCTTCATGTAAAACGCTCTAGATATTTATATTTCGTTTAACCAAAATAACTACATGAACTTTAACCGATCTATATATTGTTATCATATATTCATTATAAGTGGTAGCCAAATTATATTTTTCCTTCATTCCTCTATATTTAATATTGTTTTCGTTTCACTTCATAGTAGTTTCAAATTTATCATTTTATTAATTTTAGAACTTTGAGTGTATTCTCTAAGTATGAATTGTATAAAATTTTGTTTAGTATTCTACATAATTTGATTAACGAGTACTTTAATGTGGTCTACATGTAAAAGTTGGAGACATTTTAAATATTGATTATTACGTTCAGATTTTCGGTTTAAACCGAAAACCGAATCGAAAAAACCGTACTAAACATCGACGGTTTATTTTTTCCATACGCATTTTTGGTCGGATTTTTTTGTTGAAAAAATTTGGTCTGAATAAATCGGACTCCGACCGAAATAGCTAAAAACCAGTCCGACCGAACCGGTTGCACCCCTAATCATAATCATATAGTACCTGAAATTTGAATTGCAGATCACATTGTTATATATATGTTATAATTTTAATATGTTTGACCGAAATGAGTTTGTACCGGTCACTTGAGATTTTCTTTTTGTTTGCAATTATAATGAGATTAAGTCATGTGAGACTTTTAAATCATATTTTGGATTTGTGAGATATGAAATATTTTAAAAATTGCAAGTGAACCAAATTTCTCTTCTCGACTATTGTATTAAATTTTATATATTTCAAACTAACATTGGCCAATAAGTATTTTATGAATATACATATAGAAATATATTTGAAATGAAAAGATCGATTTTATTATTATTATTATTATTATTATTATTATTATTATTATTATGTATATATAGGTATTACAGAGCAAATGAGAGATGGACGAGAGTAGAAGTATTTAAAACTAGTTATTTGATATTTCAATTTGCCTCCCGGATATGGAAGACTAGTTAAGATGAGAACTCAGAGTTATTCACACGTGTGTGGCAATTTGTTTTTAAATTAATAATTAGAAGAATATATGTATATATTATTATTTAATTTGTTAGTTTATTTACTTTCATATGAAAAAACTATTTGCAGTGATAGTATGATTAAAAAAAAAAAAAGAACTATGACTATTTTATTATGGTATTTAAGAATAGATAAAATTAAATAAATATATTTATAGACATTAAAACTATTTAATCAAAAATAAAATTAAGGATTAAATAGAAAGTTTCTACTTAAATTTAAACTTAATATGTAGATTGCTAGCTAAACTTTTTCATGTAGCAAATTGGTAGCTGAACTTCTAAATTTGACCAATTTGCTAGCTCCGTAAACTTATTATGTTAACTTTAACATAAATATTTCTAAAAATTGAAAAAAGCACCCTAAAGTTTTTCTTAGATAAAATATAATTTCAAATTTTATATGAAAGTTCAATTTAAAAATTGGATTTAAATACGACAAATATTATAACAATTAAATAATTTTAATTATAAATCAAAATACTAAAATACAAATATATTGTTTCACAGTTTTTTAAAATAAACCATAAAAAACACAATGAAGTATCACATTGGTCATTATTAGAAACACTATAATTCCTTTCCATTTGTAATTTTTATTTCTTGTATTTTAAGATTTCGAAAGAAAAAAATTAATTTATTTACTTTAAAGTTAATTTTTTTTATTAAATAAAGGTTTTCAAAATTTTACTTTATTTGTGGTTTATAGTTAATTTATTTTGATATTTTTTTATCACATGTATTGTTTTATAATCGATTTGCAAATACTATAGTTTTGATGAAATTAGACATTAAGTTTGAGATTATTTTACTATTATGTCAAAGGTATATTGTATTTTTTTATAATTTTTTTTTTGGAGTCTTTCATTAAAGTTAAGGGAATTAGTGAACGGAGCTAACAAATTCTTCCATGTTTTGGTTTTTCTTTTTCATTTCTTATTCTTTTCATTAAGTGCAATAGAATGGAGTTCAGAGGGAAATGTAGTAACGAATGGACTTAAAAAAATAAAACGCTATCCAGTTGGGATTTATATAAATTGGTGCTCATGCGTAACCAAAGACAAGTAAAAAAAAAAAAGAGTTAGCGGGGTATGATATGAAAGAAGAAATGAATTACCTTGAAGATGATAGAGGAAACGATACCGGTTTTGTGAGAAGTGGTTGCTTGAGGGACGGATGCATGAATCATGCAAGCTAAGGATAACCACATGTTGTAACTGAGGGAATCTCCCACAAGCATTATCTTCTTCCCCTTCCACCTCTTGAGAAATTCTAACCCATCAAATCTGCAATTAACCAACATCCATGCATGATCATCATTCTACAAAGCTAACCATCTAATATGGTGTAACAGTTTAACAATCCATCCTTACTAGAGGTCAGGGGGTTTAAACCCCACTTATGACATTGAGAATAAAAAATATTCATAGTCAACACTTTACTCCTTACGGGCTGACCCGGTAAAAGTACAAAATTAGTCTAGGTGTGGAGCAAGCATACTACGGGTGCTGCACTCCTGATGGAGTCTCTCATAGGACCACCAGCGGAAAACAAAAAAAAATCACAGATTGACCCGATGCAAATGAAGATTAATCTATAGTGGAACAAAAAAGAATTGTACTAAGCTAATATATATATATAATATAAGTTAACTAACCTGGGGAGGGTGCAAGAAAGGGGTTTCCATGCATACTTTTGATATCCACTATCAGGACGGCCATACTTTTGACAGTCGAACTCTGGATCGATGAATGGACAGGTTTTAGTGTTGTATGGAGGGTAAGAAGGATCCAACACCCAACTCCCATCGAACAAGTTGCATCCTGCAGCTGCAGATCCACTCCTCGTACTACTGTTAGTACCATCTGCTTCATAAGGGACCACAACAAGAGCCCACAAGATGATGAATATTTGCAACCACCGTCTTTCCATTCCTAAATCCTACTAAATCAATATCATATCAATCCAAAAACAGACAGACACACACAGATGTGTTAATTCTTATTTATGGCTGCCTGTTCAGCGTTTTTGGTATGCTGCTCACATTTTTTTTGGTATACTACTCACTCTGTTGTTTTAGTTACTCCATAATTAGATAA
Source organism: Clarkia xantiana subsp. parviflora (assembly GCA_036873135.1). Classification (NCBI taxonomy): domain Eukaryota; kingdom Viridiplantae; phylum Streptophyta; class Magnoliopsida; order Myrtales; family Onagraceae; genus Clarkia; species Clarkia xantiana. The sequence continues at coordinate 22,335,693 of JAPTYO010000011.1, forward strand.
TATATTCTAGGAAAGTTATTTTTGGCCAATTCTAGAAAGTTATTAATAATAATATTGTATACCATAAATAAACATAATCTTCATCAGTAACTTCCCAAAAACATAAATATGTTCCTCTCAAATAAATTTAGGACTTCAATCAAAATTTCATCAATTATCTCAATTTTTTCTTTTTTCAGTAAATTGAAAAGAAATAAAAGTTTACGTACATGTTTTTTTTTAAGTAAATACAATTTTTTTATTTGAATAATAAAAACTAAATATATGGTCATATATATTTTTTTCGATCAAATTAAATAATAAAGTAAATATTATATTAATATATCACAAAATATTAAATTAGATACATGTTTATTTTATTAGCAATTTACTAAATTTTCTTTTTAAATTAACAAGTTATACCGAATCAATCATTGTAAATGATTTGGCAACAAAACAAAATCATTGGAAATTATTATTGTGGAGAACTAATATCTTTATTTTTTTTAGGAAACTATATAATGAGTAAATTAGTATTAATAAATAGTAAAAGTTGCGTTAGGACATAATTTTCAGATATAGGCTACATACTACAGGTAATTATTGATTTGAGTAAATTTTTTGGTAACTAAATGGTAATTAATATTTAATAACGACATAATTAGTGCTAGTGCAACATTTACTTGATTAAGTTTCAAGGGCTTGTTTACTTTTTTTGGCCAAGAAGGGCTTGTTTACTCAAAAGAAAAATAAGCGGACTAAAGCATTGAGAACATAGCAAGGACTTAGGTGACTTGGGGGTTGAGCCGACCATGTTTGCTGGCGGCTGTTTTTTTTTTTTTTTTTAATCAATGCCGAAATTTTATTGAAATAAGAATGATTACAAACTATAAATTAAAAAATACCCGCTTTGAAGGGATTGATTAATATCCAAATCCCGAACAAGTAGAGCATGTACTAACATAACAACGCAAGCAAAGATAAAAGAGCAAGAAACAGAAATACCAACGATAGTAAATAAACTAGAGTAATAGTTCGGCTTAGCGGTAAAGATGAACCTAGGCAAAGGATAGCAGCTTAGTGGGGAGGAATCCAACTGATACATCAACGAGTTTGGCTCTTCGGAGAGGGAATGAACTTCCCTCAAGGCTGACATGACTAATAGAGGACCTGCGCAACAAGCGATACCAGACCAGACCCAAAGTAAATCTGAAACACTAACGACTCCATAAACAAACAAAGATGACAACATGACTAGTGAAGATATTTCCAACTGGTAGGTGCTGGACGAAGCCAGTCTACCTAAGTACCCCTGCCAGTGGAACATCCGCGGAGGACTAGCGCACGTCGGGGGTGCCATAGAAATACTCTGCTTCTCCGTTGGAAGAAGGGTTTGATGGGATACAACCACGACCACAGTCGTATCTTGGGTATCCCGAAGGATACATATCATGCAATGGTTTGTGTTGGATTACGGGGCTAAATACTACGGAAACTTATATACGGTACATGCTTGTAATCACAATTACGCAGCGGAAGATGTGCATATACCATAATCGCTTTCCGTAGTCCCAAGATCTTGCTGAGGGAGTTCTCGATCCACTGGACGGAACCCATATAGGTTCTTGTTAAGGAAGCCATACGCGGTATAGTCTCCACAGCAAAGCCTCTGATCGATTCTTGGCAGGGACAAATCTCCAGAGTATTTGCTCAAAGCAAATTGGCACACCCTTGGTGAAGGAGGTGGTTTGGCCGAACTAGGGATATTTAGGGAGGAGGGTTTTATCTCAAATTACCACAAAGGAGGAATTACGATTCTGACCAAATAAAACCCCTAACACTCCCTATTTATAGGAGGAGTAAAGTGGACAAAAGTGCACTTTGCCCATACCTAAAATTCGGTCGGCCATAGTGTATAAGGGAGGCCCAATTTTGGGCCTCTCATGTCAATTGGGATTTGGGTCTAGCCCAATTTCGCTAATGTGACATTTACTCAATTGTCTCATGTACCATATACATATTAATGGGCTTCCATTTACGGCGCCCAATCACCATATTCTAACAACTCCCACTCGCCGGAATGAGAGGGTGCCTGTTAATGTATTGTTGTCCAAATCGCATCAACATTTCATTCTTCCGATCTTGCCCCTGCTTCCGAATAGTTCATACAAGGTTTGGCATGCGACCGACAGATACGACGGGCATCGTGCTACTCATCTGTTAGGAGTGTTGTAGCGCCCGCGGAACGTTGATTCCCTATCTATGCAGTCAAAAACGAGTTTCTACGTAGAGACGGAAATGGGTAGGTAAAGTCGGGTCGTAAAAACGGAACGTAGAAACGTAGTTTCTACATATTTTCTAAAATAATATTAGAAATGAAATTTATAAATGTAATTATGCAGAAGTACTACAAAAATAGTAAATATACTCATTAACAATTGAAAAAATAATTTTAATAAAAAAACATGGACCCATAGTCGTCACGGTGATCAATTTTTGTAGATTAGCATGAAAAATACGGGTAAAGTGAATTTAGAATTTATGATTTTAGGATTTGAGAAACATAAAATAGAAAGGGATGTCAATGAAGTTTAAGACTTTTGAGTATTATTATTAAATGATCAATGAAGGTTGAACTTGAATGTCATATGATTAGATTTTGAGTAAAAAAAATTGATTTGTCACATAAATAACTATCCATGACAAAAATTTCTTGTGTTTGGTTGATAAGTTTTTTGGGTTTTGCATAATTTATTAGATTTGGAATTGTTTTAGCAAATTATCGTAAAAATTCTAGAAACGGTAGAAACTTACGTTTCTACCCGTTTCTACACGTTTTTACGACTCTACACGCGTTTCTACCCGTTTCTACTCTGACAACGATTTTGTTACGTTTTAACTCGTTTTTTAAGGTAAAAACGTAAAAATGTGCGTTTTTACGACCTAGAAACGAGTTTTTAACTACATAGTTCCCTATTTCCAATAAACCTGTTAAAAACATTAAATTGTATTGCGCTGTATCCTAGGTCAACTGTTAATTATCCAATTGCCTAGTTTCCACATATGAATACTTCTCCAAGGCATCCGTAAAGTATTCACAGCCTTCAACTAATATCCGGCTGGTGGCCACCTAGTGAATACAAGAGTCGGTGAATTACAGGTGAACTTGACCATCCCCACCGCTCATTCCCTTAGTCAAACCCAACCGGTTTCCAAAGACGTGGTCACTTGGCCTTTTTCTTCAGCACTACACTCGTACACCGGGAAGCGAACATTGAGCCTGGCCTTTGATATGAGTTCTGAGTCCATGAGGATACTTCGGGTGCCTCTTCATAATGATCCCGGGATCAATCACACGCTTGAGGTGAAGAAGTTTGCGCCCATCCGAATCTCGAGGATTCTACCTAGCACAACCTAGCCTGACCCCGTGGTCGAACATGGCACGTGTAGTATGAAGCACGCGTCGATAGCATACCCGAACATTGTCAGGAGTGGGATATTTCAACAATGCTATCGCAGAATTTTCATATGGCCCAGAATGTAGTTAATGACGAACAGAGTTCATCACTGCGATGTGCAAAACGAAGATCATGTCGTGTTACTCCGAAACCAAATGATCATTTTGCGTAACCAAGTTTATCCCCCTGGTTCTTAGCCAGTCTTGTTATGGTAGAGGTCCCCCTCTCCTACAAGACGACCGTGCTCGTGTGACGAGGCAAGACCCACATTTGACATAATTTAGGCAGAGAATTACGTCTCCTACGACTCAGTTTATAGACTGTAAAATCCAATGTAATAAAACATTATGACGTCGATGAATCATAAACTCGATTTGCAATTCTCTCATTTGTTAAAAATGTAACTTTCAATTATCAAAATTTTATCACAGATACATGCCCACCTTTAAACCCTACGCAATCCAAGCAGTTTAACGTGCTTTTCAAATGTCTCTTCGCGTAATGGTTTAGTTAATGGGTCCGCTACCATGTCATTAGTGGGCGAGTATTCTAAAGTGATTATATTGTCTTCTACCATGGATTTAGCATAATTATATTTCACATCAATGTGTTTAGTCCAACCATGTCAATAGCTGCCTGACTGTCAGAGTACACCTTCACAGGCTTACTCCCGATATCGTCATCAAGCAGCGCAGTAAGAAGCCTTTTCAGCCAGACTGCTTCCTGAGCATTTTTTGAGAGAGCAACGAATTCTGATTCCATCGTAGACAGCGCAACACAGGATTGCTTCTTGCTCTTCCATGAAATGGCGGAATTAGCAAGGAGAAAGTCTCCTCTTGTGGTGGACTTACGATCGTCTGGATCGCCTCCATGGTCAGCGTCACTGAAATCGGTCAATTCTAACTTCCGGCTCTCATAGCACAGTACGTAGTCGGAAGTACCTTTCAGATAACGTATGATCAGTTTTACAACCTTTAATGTTGATAGCCAGGGTCTAACTGGAATCTTGCTACTAGGCCCACAGCGTAACAGATGTCCGGAAGAGTGCAAAGCATGGCGTACATGAGACTTCCGACCATGCTTAAATACTCTGCACTCCTCATCTGTTAACGCTCTTGCCGGTTCTTCGGGCCGTCACGTTTTGACAATGCGCACCCGAATACTACTGGCGTCTCCATAGGTTTGGTATCTTGTAATCTGAACCTTTTCAACAGTTTGTTGATATAGGCTTCTTGAGATAGACATAATCTTCGTGCGGCACGATCTCTAGCAAATTTTAATGCCCAAGATGTACGTAGCCAGGACTTTGATTCATTCATGAAACTCACATTGTTCGCAGCAATGAGTATATCATCCACGTATAAGGTTAAGATGACGTACTTAGACTCAATGGTCTTTGTATACACGCATGGATCCTCGTGGAGGTTCACGAATACGTTTCCAACGATTTCCTCGTGAAATATGCGGTACCATTGCCGAGACGATTGTTTAAGAGCGTAAATGGATCTTTGGAGTTTACAAACTTTTCGTTCGTTACCAAGAGTAATGAAACCCTCTGAGTGCTCCATATAGATCTCTTCCTCCAAGTTTCCGTGAAGGAACGCGGTCTCAACATCCATTTGGTGCAGCTCTAGATCGAGGCATGCGTCCAGGGCTAGGATGGCCCGGACTATGGTGTAACACACAGTCGGTGAGTATGTTTCATCAAAGTCCACTATGTGAAGCTGGGTGTATCCTTTCGCAACTAGTCGGGCTTTGTATCACTCGACATTTCCATCAGCAGTGATTTTCAGTTTCAGAACCCACTTAGCCCCTATGGCTCTGCGGTTAGCAGGTAAATCAACTAAAGACCATACCAAATTGGCTTTCATTGAGGCAATCTTTTCCTCCATTCCTTCGCTTGAGGTCCTTTCAACGCTTGTTGAACCGTTGCTGATTCGTCAATAGAAGTTAGGGTGAAAATTTCACCCTTCTCGATGGGATACTTCTTGGGAGAAGTTCGATGCCTTTGACATCGTCTAGGATCGTTAATCCCATCTTAAGGGTGATTGTTGCTCCCACTCGGAATAATGCTTCTTATCGGAGCATCACTCCCACTGGGAACAAGGGCAGTGCTAGAACCTTGACCTACAACTTTTCTTGGACGACCTTTCGGTCTCGGGATTTTACCTTCGAGATGAATTCCTTGATCACTAGGATTTGGAACCAAGTAGGTTGATCCACTCCCACTGGGAACAATGGGTAGTTGTGGTATTATTGGATTTTCATCCAGTGGTCCGGCTACATGGTTATCAGGTTCAACTTGATTCGCACTTGCAGCAACACTGATTTGTGTGGCAGGATTGTCTCCTCCCACTGGATTTACTATGAAAATGTCACAGTCTTCATTTACCATGTCATTCACTTGTGTTGTTGCCTCAAATCTCCCACTCGAAGTAAGTGGGACCTGACTATCATTGTTATCCTGCTCCATTTCGATCAAGACTCCGTTTGTTTTGATTTCACCAAGCGTTGGAAATTCTTCCTCAAGGAATGTAACGTCTCATGTTCAACCACGACACCATTATCCCAAGCTAATTTAAACATGTATCCTCTAAGAGTAGTTGTCGTACTATTGATTTGAATACTTGTTTAATGCGCAAATTAATATCGCATGATGATAAACTTTACCTCGCTATCATTCCTTTTTTTCTTTTATGGCGTCGTGTTTGACCGATTTTCTTGGAACATAGTTCTACATTGATGTGAGTCAACTGCCTTTTGTTCCATAGGGAACGTCGGTTGTTAAACTCTAACATTATATTTTCAAACCATGCCTGTTGAAGTCTGTTATCGACATGAATGCCTTGCCAGACTTGTCGTTCAAGGCATTTTAGTGGGAGATTCATTTTACCGAAATCATCCTTTTCATTTGCTAATTCATCTCAAAGACTTTATCCATCCCCGAACTGTGCATTGGGCTTTCGCCTTATGCGTCAGTTGATACTTTACGAGTTCGTGGTAGCTTGTGAAGTATACCTATTTTTGTTGTATAAGTATTAAATGAGTTATTCCCAAAGGAAGGCAAATAAAAAATTGACATTCATTCATTAAAACACTTCATCATTAAATTCGTACTCTAAAACGATGTGTTCCGTCTTTTGATGTACACGCGCGCGTGGCGCCTATTCCAGGTTTAACCCATGGTATAGATCGTTTTATTTCCAAAATTCAATTTAATTTAATCCAATCAGCTTCGCACATGTTCATCATTACATAATTTATCATATAATGGAGTACTAACTGTTAGTGTACGGGGAGTAATCACTACGGAACTAAATCATGGTACATGCTAGTAATCAAAATTACGCAGCGGAAGATTCGCACATACCTCTACAGTTGTCCGTAGACCCAAGATCCTTGCAGGAGGGAGTTCACGATCTTCCGGTCGGCACCCGTAGGGGTTCTTGTGAAGGAAGCCCTACGTGGTATATTCTCCACAGCAAAGCCTCTGATCGATTCTTGATAAGGGACGGATCTCTGGAGTGTTTGCTAGAAAGCAAATTGGCACACCCTTGGTGAATATGTTGTTCGACCGATGTAGGTGTTTCTGGGGGAAGGGTTTTCTCTCAAAACACTACTTAAAGGGAATTGTGATTAACCCAAATAAAACCCCTAACTCCCCATATATATAGTAAAGTGGACAACAACTCACTTTACTTCCACCCTAATTTCGGTCGGCCATGTATAGTATAGGGAGGCCCAATTTTGGGCCTCTCATGTCAATTGGGATTTTGGTCTGGCCCAATGTCTTAAAGTGACATGTACCCAATTAACTTAGATAACATATAAATATAAAAGGCTTCCATTTACGGCGCCCATCACCATATGCTTACAACTCCCACTCGCCGGAATGGGAGGGTGCATGTTAATGTATTGTCTTCTAAATCTGCATCAACATTTCACTCCTTCGATCTAGTTCTTTTCTTCAGAATAGTTCATACGAGGTTTGCCATGCGACTGGCGGACATGACGGGCATCCTGTTACTCATCAGTTAGGAGTGTTGTAGCGCCCGCGGAACGTTGATTCTTTTTTCTCCAATCAACCTGTTATAAACAACATTTATATAGTGTCGCGATGTATCCTAGGTCAACTGATAATTCTCCATTTGCCTAGTTTCCACTTAGGAACACTTCTCCAAGGCACTCGTACAAGTATTCACAACCTTCAACTAATATCCGGTTGGTGGCCACCTTAGTGAATACAAGAGTCGGTGAATTACAAGTGAACTTGACCATCCCCATCGCTCCCTTAGTCAAACCCAACTGGTTTCCAAAGACGTGGTCACTGGGCCTTTTTGTTCAGCACTACGCTCGTACGCCGGGAAGCGAGCATTGAGCCTGACCTTGGGTATGAGTTCTGAGTCCATGAGGAAACTTCGGGTGCCTCTTCATAAGGCTTCCGGGATCAATCACACGCTCGAGTTGGAGAAGTTTGCGCCCGCCAGAATCACGAGGATTATTTCCTAGTACAACAGAGCTGTGACCCCGTGGTCGAACGTGGCACGCGTAGTATGAAGCACGCGTCGATAGCATACCTGAACGTTTAAGTTCAAAGGAATGGGATATGTCAAATCATGCTATCGCAGATTCTCATATGGCCCAGAATGTGATGACGAACGAAGTTCATCACGACGATATACAAAACGAAGATGATGTCGAGTTACTTCGACACTAGATGATCGTTTTGCGTAATCAGGTTTATCCCCCTGATTAGCCAGCCTTGCTTATTAGAGGCCTCCCTTCACTGCAAGACGACCGTACCTGTGTGACGAGGTAAGGCCCACATTCGACATAGTTTTGGCAGAGGATTGCGTCCTCCTACGACTTAGTTTATAGACCTAAAATTTGATATAATCAAAACATTACGACGTCGATTGATCATAAACACAATTAAAATTCTTTCATTTAAAAAAAGTAACTTCCAATTATCAAAATGTTATTACAGATACATGTCATATCTAAACCCTACGCAATCCAAGCAGTTTTACATTTTTTTCGAATATTTCCCTGCGTAGTGGTTTAGTTAATGAGTCCGCAATCATATTATCAGTGGACAAGTATTCCATAGTGATTATATTGTCTTCTACCATAGATTTAGCATAAAAGTATTTCACATCAATCTGTTTGGTCCTACTATGGTACTTCAGACTCTTTACTGCCGCAATGGCTGCTTGACTGTTAGAGAACACCTTCACAGGTTTACTCCCGACGTCACCATCTAGCAGCGCAGTAAGAAGCTTTTTCAGCTAGACCGCTTCCTGTGCACTCTTAGAGAGAGCTACGAATTCTGATTCCATCGTTGACACCGCGACACAGGTTTTCTTCTTGCTCGTCCATGAAATGACGGCATTAGCAGGGAGAAACACTCCTCATGTGGTGGACTTACGATCAACCGGATCGCCACCATGGCCGGCGTCACTGTAACCGGTCAATTCTAACTTCCCGCCCTCATAGCACATCGCATAGTCGGCAGTACCTTTCAGATAACGAATTATTCGTTTTTACAGCCTTTAAATGTTGATTGCCAGTATCTGATTGGAAACGTGCTACTAGGCCCATGGCGTAACAGATATCCGGACGAGTGCATTGCATGGCGTACATCAAACTACCAACCATGCTTAAATATTTCGCACCCTTCATCTGTTCACGCTCTACCAGGTTCTTGGGGCCGTCACGTTTTGACAGTACGCACCCAAACATCACCGACGTATCCACGTGTTTGGCATCCTGTAATCTGAATCTTCTCAACAGTTTGTTGATATAAGCTTCTTGAGACAGACACAATCTCCGGGTAGCCCGATCTCTAGCAATTTTAATGCCCAAGATGTACGTGGCATCTCCCATGTCTTTCATCTCAAATACTGATGCTAACCAGGATTTGGACTTATTCATGAAACTCACGTCGTTTGCAGCAATGGGTATGTCGTCCACGTATAAGTTTAAGATGACATACTTAGACCCGGAGGTCTTATAATACACGCACGGATTCTTGTGAAGGTTCACGAATCCGTTTCCTACGGTTTCCTTGAGGAATCTGCAGTACCATTGCGGTGACGACTGTTTAAGACCGTAGATGGACCTTTGGAGTTTACAAACTTTACGTTCGTTACCAGGAGTAATGAAACCCTCCGGCTGCTCCATGTAGATCTCTTCCTCCAGGTTTCCATGGAGGAATGCGGTCTTAACATCTATTTGGTACAGCTCGAGATCGAGACTTGCGACCATGACCATAAATGGCCCTAACCGTGGTTTTACGCACAGTCAGTGAGTTTGTCTTGTCAAAGTCCACTCTATGAAATTGGATAAGACCTTCCGCATTAAGTCGGTTATCCGACCATTTCCATCAATGGCGAGCCTGCTTTCAGGGCTCACCTTATCATTGTGCCCGTGTGGTTAGCAGGTAAATCAACTATAGACTATGATGGCTTTCATTTAAGGCGATCTCTTTCTTTTATTATTTTCCTCCATTTATTCACTTGAGGTCTTTCCAATGCTTGCCAAAAGTTGTTAGAGTTAGGTTTTCACCCTACTCGATGGGTTCGAAGTCGGGTTCGAAGCCTTTGACTTTCGTCTAGGCTTGATTAATCCCATCTAGAGTCGGATTATTTCTCTCACTCGGAATAATGTTTCTTATCGTAGCATCACTTCTACTGGGAACATTTCTCCCATTCGGAACAATGCTTCTTATCGGATCATCATTTCCTTTGGGAACAAGAGCAGTGCTTGAACTTTGACCATCAACTTTCCTTTAACAATCTCTTTGTCTCGGGGTTTTACTTCTGAGATGAATTCTATGATCACTAGGATCTGGAACAAAGTTTGGTCAGATCACTCCCACTGGAAACAATGGGTAGTAGAGGCAGTTGTGGCTTTCCTGGTTCAATAATATGACAATCAGGTTCAACTTGATTCGTCTCTGCGGCAACAGTGATCTCATGTGGTAGGGTTTATTCCTCCCATTGGATTTACTATGAAAATGTTTCCATTATCATTTACCATGTCATTCACTTGAGTTGCCGGTTCAAATCTCTCCCATTCGAATTAAGTGGGACCTGGGTGTCAGTGATATCCTGCTCCGTTTTGATCAAGACTACGTTATTTTGAAACTGTCCATGCATTTGGAAAATTCGCCCTCTTAGTGATATAATGTCTCATGTTCGACCATGACACCATTTACCTTAATCTTTAAACATGTATTTTCTAAGAGTAGGAATCGAACTCTTGTCCTAAATACGTGTTCAGTGCGCATTTAATGCCGCATGATGATATGATTTAACTCATCATCATCCTTTAGCTTCTAATGGCGGCGTGTCTTACTGATTCATTGGAACACAGTTTTACATGTATGTGAATCATCTTTCATCATCCCATAGGGAACGTCTGATAGAGTGATTCCAACAGTATGTATATATATTGTGCTACTTGAAGCGTGTCGTCTAATTTGAATGCCTAGCCTGACTTATCGTTCAAGGCGTCTGGAAGGAAAATCGTTTAATCGACTTCATCCTTCATCATTTGCAAACTTAACTCAGAGGTTTTATCCCATCTCTGAACTGAGCATCCTAGGTTTTCACCTTATGCGTCATTTGATACCTTTTACAAGGTCCTGGTGGCTCTCCAAGCCTACTTCGTACCGTTGTAAATGTTATCAATAAGTTATTTCCGTAGGAATTCAAACAAAAATTCAGCACTTCATTATTCAAACACTTCATCATTAAATTCTTATTTTGAAACGATGTGTTCCGTCTTTCGAGGTCCACTTGCGCGAGGCAAAATTTACTTTAGTTTTAACCCTTGGTTAAATCGTTTCATTTCTGAATTTAATTTTAATGTAATACATTCAGTTTCAAACATGATCATCATTACAGTTTATATCATTTCAATGGAGTACTAATAATAAAGAATTACTAAATATTTCGATATAGCTACGGAATCGATGTGTATGTTCAGTCCAGTTGTCCCGACTGAGATGACGGAGTACGTGAATCGTTTCATTTTATTTGACCACTTTTACCTGGCCGAAATTTCGTTTCGGATCGATCCTGTTTAACTGGTCGATTAATTTTGACAAGTAGATCATATTTCGAATTGAACGGAAACTACTTTATTCAATAAATCTGAATTTTGAAATAACCAAAACTTTAGTAACTCAAATGAACGATAAATGACTATGGTAGGGTTCTTGATCTGAAGTTCGCGTATTTGATCCATGATTGTCGCATAGATAGTTGAGAACTTTAAGCCATGTTGAAAATCACATCTGAGTAAATTCACGAGTGAATCACGTCAAATGATATGTGTCTGTATAAAACATTTTACTGCTTCATACACATGACCTACGAGGCGTACTTGAGACGCACTTTATCAACATGGTTTAACCTATTGTATTATCGTATAAGACCTTTATGGTCAAGTTCTCTCTATAATATGCGGATCATGGTTGAATTTTTCAAACCCAGTATGGTGAGCAGATAAGGTTTTCCTTTTACTGCTGTGGTTACTGTACTTGATTAGCCTCAAGGTTATTGAGTCCCGTCAACATCAGACAACCATATACATCCTTTCCATGTTGACCTTTCATTGCGAAGGTCTCGAGCGGCTTTTACACCAGCGTCCATGGAAAGAGAAAAGACCATCACGTTCAACCGAAACGTTTAGATTTTGCATCCTTGCTTCCTTCGATAACGCGCACCCGAACACAACCATCGTATCCACGGGTTTAGCATCCAGCATTCTGAATCTTTTCAACAATTTGTTGATATATGATTCCTGAGATAGACATAATCTCCGGGTGGCACGATCTCGGGCAATTTTGATGCCTAAGATGTATGCGGCCTCTCCCATGTCTTTCATCTCGAATCTTGATGCTAACCAAGACTTTGATTTATTCATGAAACTCACGTCGTTCGCAGCAATGAGTATGTCATCCACGTATAGTGTTATGATGATATACTTAGACCCGGAGGTCTTTGTGTATACGCAGGGACCCTCGTGAAGATTCACGAATCCGTATCTGACGATTTCCTCGTGGAATCTGCGATACCATTGCCGAGACGATTGTTTAAGGCCGTATATAGATCTTTGGAATTTCAAAACTTTGCGTTCTTTTCCAGGAGTAATGAAAATCTCCGGCTGCTCCATTATAGATCTCTTTCTCCAGTTTTACTTGGAGAGGTTTGGTCTTAATGTCCATTTGGTGCATGCTCGAGTTCGAGACTTGCAGTCACGGGCAAGGACGGCCTTGACTATTGTGTAACGCATAGTCGGTGAGTCCGTCTTTATCAAGTGTATCCTTTCGCAATTATTCGAGTTTTGCACCACTCGAAATTTCCACCAGAAGTGAATTCTAAGATTTCACTTTCTAGTTCTGTGGTTAACAGATAAATCAACTAAAGACTAAAAAACGAATTAGTTCTTATTCAGGCAATTTCATCCTCCATTGTTTTCCTCCATTCCCTTGTTTTGAGGTCCTTCCTTTGCTTGCTGAACCGTTACTGGTTCAAGAACGAACATCAAGATGTTTAACACATCTCGTTTGATGGGATACTTCTCGAAAGAAGTTCGTTGTCTTTGACTATGTCTAGGCATGTTAATCCCATGTTTTATTCTGATCGTTACTCCCACTCGGAAGAATGCTTCTCATCGGGGCATTGCTCCCACTGGGAACAATGGTGGTGGTTGAACTTATTTGGAATATCCTGTCAGTCTCGGGTTTTTACCTCCGAGATGTATTCCTCGATCACTAGGATCTGGAACCAATTTTGATTGTTCCACTCCCACTATGAAAAATGGGTAGTTGAAATAGCTCATTATCATGATTATCAGGTCCGACTTGATTCGCATTTTGAAATTTAGTGATGATTATGTGTGTGGGGGAGTGAGCCCTCTCACTGGATTTATTATGAAGACGTTTCCATCATCATTTACCAAATCAATCACTTATGCTATATCAATTCTCCCACTCGAAGTAAGTGGGACCTGAGAATCTCCATCAACCATCTGTTAACCTTAATCAGTACTAGTTTGTTCGTTCTGCAAAGCGTTGGAAATTCATCCTCAAACCTTTATAATGTGCCATTTTTATCCACGAAACCATTGTTCCAGGCTAATTTTAAAACTCGTATTCTCCGAGAGTAGCGCGTACTCTTAATAAATACTTATTTTAATGCGCAAATTAATGCGTCTTTGTGATAAGATTTTACCCGAATCATTCATTAGCTTTTATGGTAACGTGTTAACCGATTTAATCAGAACATAGTGTTTTATATTAATGCGAGTTAAATTAATCTCATCCCGCAGGAACAATTAATGTGTAACTCTATCATTATGTAATTCTAAGCTATGTTTATTGAGGTGTTTTAATGAATTCCTTTTAGCCAAACTCTTCGTTCAAGGCTAAGGGTGGGAGAGTCGTTTTACCCTTCTTTTCGTTTATTTAACTCATCCATAGGTTTATCTATCTTATGTACCATGTATTTAATCTGTCGCTTTTAATGTCATGGTTTATATTCTAATTAGATTGTAGTAGCTGGAAGGCTTACATAAAATCTAAGTAGTTATCAGTGAGTTATATCTGAAGAATTACAAACGAAAATTCCGCATTCATAAAAATACTTAAATTCGTTTTCTAAAATGATGTGTCCCGTCTTTCGAGGTGACATGCGCCACGCGCATACCCGATTAAAAACCGTGGTTTTTGAGAATCGTTTTAGTCTCCAAATTTAAAAAGCAAATCGTTTTAACATGCATATTATTTCGAGAGCTTCATCATTTTAATGGAGTACTTAACAAATAAGGACTAATAACGGTCGGTTTGTTTTACGTGTGTTATGCGAGTTATGGATTTTTTTTAAATGATGATATGAGTTTGGATAAATGTTTAATCCAATCGTTCTACTGATGGATTTTTAGTTACTTGTTCCGGATCGATCCCGTTTAACCGGGCCGATTAATTTTGAAAGGCAGACAATTAAAAAAAAAAAAAGAATGGTTACTACCTCATTCAATAATTCCGAATTACGTTCAACAAATAGACGAGAAACAAGGATCCCAACAAAAACAATGACAGATTTCACGGATCAATAATTACAACTAAGCAAAGAAAGTCACATATATATGGAAGGAAGTCTTCACCACTTTGAGCAGTCCACCTGAAAATTAATTCAAGAATTGAATTTTGTCAGATGTTTTTGCATCAATTAAAACGTGTATCCGTCTTATGTATTGTGGTAAACGAGGCGTACCTTTTATGGCACATATATCAACAGTGATTATCGCACTGGATCATCGTTTAGACCTTTTGTTGGGTTTAGCCAAACAATTCAGAAGTCCAGCAAATCTGGCCTCCGACACATCAGGAAGTTTGGAGATATTTCTATCTTTATTGTCGGCATCATACAAGTCTATTGCCGTTTTAATTGTTGTGATCAGACATGTAAGTCTGCTATCATCAGCAAACCATGAAATAGGAAACATGTCTATTACCTTCCGAATTTCTGCCCATTCATCCGCGGAGTCTAGAACGGTTTCCATCCCATTCTCCTTGCATAGAATTTCATGGTATGAGGCCATTAATTCTCTTGCTTCAGCCGCCTTTCCCTTGCCGTAGCGAAGGTGTAAGGTGCACCAAAGATGCAATGCGCTCCTTTTGACGATGCTTTCTTCCGTTTTAGTTGTAATATGCGAGCAAATAATCTCGCGTGCTTTTTGATCCCTCCATAACCTGTTTGCACCGTTGTATCTGTAGGGCTCCCAATTCTCGTCAACATATATCCGTTTGTCCTTGGGATCAACGCGATCCTCAACTCCCGCGAGAATTAGATCATTTTTAACTCTAGTTGTCCAACCATCATAATTAATGTTATCCAGTTTGCATAATTTCTTAAAACGATCCGATCGAGCCATTTAGAAC
The DNA here is from genome assembly GCA_036873135.1 of Clarkia xantiana subsp. parviflora. NCBI lineage: Eukaryota > Viridiplantae > Streptophyta > Magnoliopsida > Myrtales > Onagraceae > Clarkia > Clarkia xantiana. The sequence goes on from JAPTYO010000011.1 coordinate 22,351,083, forward strand.
TATTATGATGACAATCATGTAAAGTTAGGAAGAGAACAACATTTTTTTGACAGAATTGCAAACATCGTATTATCTATTAAGATGGAATACGACAAATAGTGATTCTTCAGTCATTAAACCAAACCAACCTTCAGTATACCGAGGAAGGGGGTGTCGTGAAAGAATTCACACTATTGTCGTTTTCAATCTAATAGATCAGTCTTTTAAAAACGGTTATTCTATTGCGAATTACCGAAACGAGAATTTTCAAATAAGCATACCCGATCTTGAATTTCCCAAGGCCCTTATGATTTTGTAAAATTATCCGATAATTTACGCATGCATATTTATAATTATACTACATCTAGCAAATCATCATTTCATGCCATAAATATCGATCACAACATGCTTCCGCGTCATGCATCTAATGTTCTTAGCATACATAATTCTACGTAAAGTAAATTATTACATGCGTTCTATTGTGAACATCCTAGCATACGCGTCAAAATATGCAATATCCGCACACATCATGCATAATTGGCGACCGGAATTTTCGGTTTTATAAAACGCTTTTAAAATATTAGGGGTTGTTTTGCAATTCATGCTTACAATCATTCATGTGAATTTCTAGACATGGATTCTAGGCATTTTCAATCAGCATAGGATGTCTATCCTATTACGCAAATGCTCGCAATATAATATCCAGCTAGCTTGACTAAGTCAAGACGACAGTTCTAATTATATCAAAATATATGATGTAGAAAGTAAACAATTGCAAATCAGCCCACTAATTTAATCCAGTCCCAAAAACATGCAAGTCCGAGATCCATCCCCATAATCGAAACCAGGCATTAGGGTTTTGATTGAAACCGTGTATTAAAACACAAACCCTAAGAGCACTGTTTAGGCTAATTTTAAAGTTCGTAAACATTTTGGATTTAAAATTTGACATCCTATTTTTTGAACAATTTAAAATTTCCAAAAATTTTAAAGTGGTTTGGTCCAAATTTTAAAATCCGGTTCAACCCGGTCTGATTTAAAAATTCCGGTTTGGTCCGAAATGGTTCAATAAAATAAGATTATGGTTCGGTTTATCACTCAAAACCGGTTAGGTTAGGTTCAATTTAGTTACTACGGTCCGACCCGACTAGGTCGACCCGATTAAGAAAACCCGGATTGGTTTTATCCGTTCCGGTTTAGCAATTGGACCGGCTCATAAACCCTAGGGTTCGGCCGAAATATGTCTTGTGGGCTAAGTAGGGTTTTAAAGTCCACTAAAAACTTAACTTAGCCACCAAGAAATATTAAATATTTAATATAATTTCAAATATTGTTAATATATGTATATATAATTCGGCTAAACACACACACACACACACACACACACATATATATATATATATATTGTCAAGATTTTATCACTAAGATGTAAATCAATTAACAATATATATATATAAAATTCGGCCAAACCATATATATGTATATATTATTGTCAAATATATCTTTTAGGGATTAAAATATGTAGACAATATATCTTCTTAATTGTTTAATAGTAACTAAATCTATCAATATATATATTATCCCTATTTTAATCCACACATATTGATAGTTAATATCCTTTACAATATTATATTAGAACCTATCCTTATTTTCCAACTTATAGATATATAGTTACCTATTAATAAAATTTAAAAATGGCAACATATATATTAAAATATTTGTGCCGAAATTTAATGACTTGGTGACCAATAAAATTAAAATTTTACCTAAAATACCCCTAGGGTTTTCGGCACAAACACAGAGTTGGAAAAGTTGTCAAATTTTAAGATCAACTACTACCTTGATCAAAAATCCAAATTGTGTTGTTGATAAAACTTATGGAGTTCTTGAAGATTATAAACATCAAAGTCAAATTCATAACAAGATTTTCGGTTTGATCCTCAAAAACACATAAATTTCAAAAAATTTAAGTTTTTAAAGATCAAATACATGATTTCATGTTGAAAATTTCGGAACACATATTGATGTTCATCAACCTAAAAATTTCGGATTTTTCATATATTCAAGAACGTCAGTTTATCAAAATTTTAAGAACTCCAAACTCAGGCTCTGATACCACTGTTGGATTACAGGGACGTAATACTACGGAATGCTAAACGTGTACTAGCAAGAAATCTAATCTACGCAACGGAATTAGTACACATACCTTTTAGCTTTCCTCCCCAAGAACGATGTGGAGGGAGTTCTGATCCTCTGGTCGGAACCACGTGCAAGTTCTTCGTTAGAAGAAGTCCCACACGATGTAGCTCCACAACATGACCTCTGATCAATTCTTCAACGGAGATGGAACCTGGGACTTGATGTGATGGTGCCGAAATATTAGACTAGGGTGACAAGTTTTCTCAATGGAGATCATTGTTCTTAATTGTGTGTTTAAACCCTTAGGAGTCACCCCTATATATAGTATTGGGTGGAGTTGCCAAAAGGCAACTCCAACCAATGCGGTACTAGGGTTTCGGCCGAACCATGCATAAAGGGGGGGAGGCCCATTTTGGGCCTCCCTTGTCAATTACTAATTGGATTTGGCCCAATTAGCCCAGATTGACAATTACCTAATTAACTTAGGTAATTCCCTTAATTAACGGGCTCCTATTACGGCGCCACGTCACCATATGCTAACACCAAAATCATAAATTAAACAAATAGAAAAAACAACACTGAACAATACTAGGGTCTCAAATCTCAAACTCGAAGTAGTCATGAAGAAGTTTGATGGACTAGTTGTCTTAACCGAAATGTACCTAAAAGGTACTGATATCATGGTGAGTAAAGCACCGGATCATTGTTTAGACTTCTTTTTGCTGGGGGTTGCCAAGCATTTCAGCATACCGATGAATCTTTCATCGAATGCCTCGGGCTCCTTTGGAAAATTTCCTTCTTTCTCATCTGTTTCGAATAGGTCTATCATCGTCTTGATCGATGTGATCAAACACGTTAGGCCTTTCTCGTTAACAAACCATGAAAGAGGAAACATTCTCATTACCTTCTGAGCCTGAGTCCATACGTCCAACTCATCAACGGGATCATGATAGGCTACTATGTCGTCATCACTGCATAGAATACTGAAGTATTCCGCCATTAAGGCTCTAGCTTCAGCGGCCTTACCCTTACCGAAGCGAAGGTATATGACACACCAAAGAAGCAATGCGCTGAGTTGTGTAAACTCTTCTTCTACTCCAGTTGACAGCTGCGAGAGGATCAACTCTCGTGCACTACGATCCTTCCTCAACCTTTTCTTGTTGTTTCATTCATATAGGTTTTTGTATTCTTCCAAGTTAAGCCTACTCGCCGTCGGATTGACCTAATCGTCAAGATTCGCAGCGATCAGAAGATCCATAACATTATCTCTCCATGCATCGTAATACATGCCGTCCAGATTGCGTGGTTCGTAGAACTGTACCGGGTCAGCCATGAAAACTAACACATTGATGGTTATGCAAAATTAGGTAGAAAATAACATCTTGAGAAAGAATTGTATACAACAGATATCTATTAAGATTGAATTCGATAAATAATGATTCCTCAATCATCTAAACCGACCGACCACTAGTTGTCAGACCTAAAATCTGATCTAAGGCGAATTACGTTTTAAAACATGGAATTTTAAAAGAGTCGCCACTAGTTAATTAAGGCTAACTAGAAACCTAAATGACCTAAGTGAATAACGAATTAAACACCTAGGTATAAAATCGGTCTACGATTAGAAATTCAAGCTCGGGGGTTCTATTGCGAATAAAAAACAAATTCTAACTACGCCCTTTCGGTACTCAATTCACAAATTTGCCATCTTCTATTATTTTCACCGAAAAACAAATTAATATCAACTACAATCGATTTTATGAGAAGACTACCAATTAATCAAGCTAAAACTAAACTCAATTAAATAAATATAGGATTAATAATATAGAAAAATATAAAATAAATATTGTAAAATACATTAAACAATGAAACAAAATAGAGAAGCTATATCTGCATTAAAGTTAGGGTACTTAAGAACCTATGAAAGGTCTGAACTATCACCCATGTTAACGGGAGAGGTCTGAAATTTAAAAAGTTAATAACAGAGGTTTGAAATTTCTGTTTTGTTGATAACAGCGGTCTCCGTTAGTTTTTTCCGTTAAAACTAACGGAAGTTGGTCACATGCTTGGCATGTGACCGGAAATAAAATAAATTTCAAAAAATGCCCTTCTATCAAGTGTGCCCCTCACATGCTTGGAGTGAAAAGACCAAAATGCCCTTGAAGCCACCATGGGTGGTTTAATTTGACTTTAGGGGTAAAATTGTCATTTCACAATTCCTTAAATAAGATATTAAATAAAACAAAATATTAAAGGGGCAAAAATGTCATTTCACACAATTCTGTTAAATTTAACCCTAAAATGGACAGAAAACCTCAAATCAACAAAATTGAAATTTCAGACCTCTGTTATTAACTTTTTAAATTTCAGACCTCTCCCGTTAACATGGGTGATAGTTCAGACCTTTCATAGGTTTTAACCTTTAAAGTTACCTTCGTCCTCATCTAAAGTTGATGTCGTCATTACAGACTCTATAAGCCTGGTTTTCTTCATCTTCATTTGAACCCGCCTCCATGATATGGGCCTAAGTTCTTATCAAGCTTATGATTTCTTTTCCTCATCATGAATTCTGGAAAAGACGGATTGATTTGCATGGACTATAGACAACATCGGTCTCCGAATTGCTGGTGAAGCAGTAGTGACTGGAAATAGAGCTGCGATGGACGGATGGTGGCTTGCAGACTGGGTCCGAATCGAAGTTGAAGAAAACACTCTGGAAAGCAGCGACGAGCTGGTTGTGGTGCAGATCCGTAAAGCCGGTGGTCGTCAGTGATGTCAAGATCGGGCTGGAACTGGCCGGAGTCACTGGTACGGTCAACTTCTGAACCACCAATTTGAAGCTTTAACATCTCTTAGATCTATCCGTGCAATTAATAATCAGATTCATCACAGCTACGGCCTAAGGCAAGGATGGAGCAGTGTTTGCTATGTTGTGCCGAGTCGGGGGTTAGAGATGATGAGCGGGATCATTGGTCGGCAGCGTCTTATTGGGAGGCAGATATTAGATGAAAGTGGACCAACCGTCGTGATGAACGGACGTCGGTGAAGAAGAAGGCTTGGACGATGGATGTGGAGGAGTACCTAGAGAGCTTCCAATTCACTGTCGTAACATAAAAAGAAACAGACCCTTTACAAAATCTAAGTTTGACTCATCAGATAAGAAACGCAATCCACCATAACAAAAAAATAACTATAAACAAAAATAATATAATATAATAAAGCTTTCGAGTATAAGAATCCTTGTTTTTCTTTCGTAAGAACAATGCTCCGTTTACTCGTTGTCCCCTTTACATGTACCATTACACATGTATTTATACTAACAATTAATCCTAGGGTTTAGTCTAATCTAAGCAGTAAATAATACTGATTTATTCTTCTAATATACTATAAATATTCTGAATACTTAATACATATTCAGAAAATATACACCACAATAAATATATAAACTATCCTAATTTTGCACTGGAGCATTCTTAGAAGCTTCTCGACTTGCCATATTTAAACACTTCCCACTTTAGCGCGCCACATTCGCGCATGTCGCGCGTGGTTCAAAATTAGGTGTTTACAGTTTGCCCCTCTTTGGGCGGATTCCCGTAGAATCATGTTCGAGGGGATTCGTCCAAAGACAAGGAAACACCGAATTTTGGATGAGAAGTCTGTCATTTTTTTTGTGTCTTCGAGTCTTCAAGGGAGCTCCTGGCTTATTTCGGACTGTGCAAAAAGAAAACCTTTATTGGTAGTGCAGAATGTAGAGTCTCCAGCGGCAGTGCGATAAATAAGAGCCTCCAGTGGCGGTGCGGAAAAGTAAAGCCTCGGTCGGCGGTGCCCTTGTTGACGGTGCTTCCGTTGGCGGTGCGTAAAAGTAAAGCCTCTAGCGGCATGCAGTAAAGAAAAGCCTCCAGTGGCGTGCGGAAAGAAAAGCCCCTAGTGGCGTAAAATAAAGTAAAACCTTAATCGATGATGCCTCCAGTGGCGAGCGATAAGGAAAAGCCTCCAGTGGCGTGACTTGCGAATGCTGAATACTAAGGCTTCGTTCGTCGGGGGTGACTCTCAGAAAGATGGAAAACTTCAGATCCTGATTTTCGGTTGTGACTTGTAGGAACAGACTGTAACAGTCCTACTCATCATTTGAGTGTTGACTTGCAAGAACAGACTGTAACCGTCATGTTTGCCGTGAATTTGACTCGTAGGATTAGACTGTAACAGTCCTACTCATCCTTGAATGGTGACTCGCGAGAGCAGACTGTAACCGTCCCGTTTGCCATGAAGTTGACTCGTAGGAACAAAGTGTAACAGTCCTACTTATCCTTGGAATGCGACCTGCGAGAGCAGATTGTAACCGTCTCGCTTGTCGTGAAGTTGACTCGTAGGAACAGACTGTAACAGTCCTACTCATCCTTGAATGGTGACCAGCGAGAGCAGACTGTAACCGTCCCGCTTGCCGTGAAGCTGACTCGTAGGAACAGACTGTAACAGTCTTACTCATCCTTGAATGGGGACTCACGAGAGCAGACTGTAACCGTCCCGCTTACCGTGAAGTTGACTCGTAGGAACAGACTGTAACAGTCCTACTCATCCTTGAATGGTGACTTGCGAGAACAAACTGTAACCGTCTCGCTTGCCGTGAAGTTGACTTTGGAAGACGCTGTGTCGTAGAAAGTACGCTTGCGCATGAGTGTTTGTCCCTAAATTTTGCCTAAATTGTACATGGTGCAACAACCTAACGGGATCTTTTTTTTTTTCTCTCCCTTTTTTTTTTAGAGAATTTCTCTCTTATTCTCTCCTTTTGCCACGGTCGTTTGAGAGATTTCCGACCGTGCCCCTCGGTTTTTTATTTTCTCTCCTTTTGCCATGATTGAAATTTCAGAATTTGCAACCATGGCCCTTGTTGGGTTATAAATAAACCCGACTATGTATGTACGTTCTTGGTCTATGGTGATTTCCTACAGGTGACAGGTCGAGTACGCTTTCAGGGCGAGGAGAAGAAGTCGACGACCTTTCTTGTTTATTCCAACCATTTGGAGATAAAAGGTCGACTACCAATCATGAAGAAGTCGACTTCAAAAGAATGACTGGTTGACTATGGAGACTTAGAGAATCTTCCAGAGGACAGGTGGCAACCTGCTTCCCACCGTCTCCAAGGGAAAACCTTCCCTCGAAGTAAAGACAGGTGGCGACCTGCTTCCCACTGTCTCCAAGGGAAAACCTCCCCTCGAAGTAAAGGTGAGGTGGCGACCTGCTTGTCACCTGCTTCAGCCGCCTTAGGAAAGACTTCCCTCCTAAGTAAAAGTGAGGTGGCGACCTGCTTGTCACCAGCTGCCTGACAACCGCTTCTATTAGCCAATCACAAAGGGCTGATTGCCGCCCCTAGGCAACCAATCAGGGCATAGCAGCCGCCTTATAGAAAGTCGGTAATCTGTCCCTATAAATAGGGACTATTTCTATTTACTTCATTACATTCAATCTGCTCTGAATACTTATATATTACACTCTCAAATACATTACTAACTTAAGCTTCGGAGTGGAATCAGGGGCCATCCCCACCCCTTTTTTAGGTGCTCGACCTTAAAAGTATTCCGGAGGAAATCAAGTCCTCGAGAGAGCTACGTCCAAGGCGAAGCCTAGAAGTCCATTCCTTGAAGTTTAAGGCCACGTCATTTTGATCCCAACATTTGGCGCTGTTGGATCACGGTGGAACTCCGGTACGGACTTTGACGGCGATCCTAGCTCATTCGCTCCACGCAATCCTGCAAGAGGGGATAGACCGGGCGGTGACCCAGAATCCCTCTCCGATGCTTAAATGAGTATCTCGTACGGACTGGCAAGCAGTAATCTCAAGTAAGTATTTCAACGTAAGTGATTTGAGGTGATCTCTTGCCCTTTTATAGGCGAAGAGATACCTCAGTTACCTGGTGAACCGTTGGGGGTGGTTAGCCCGTATCCCGCGTATCTCGGATGTGATCCCGCCTATCTAGGCCATGATCTCGTTTATCTCGGCCAATTCCCTCGTGGAGCGGGACCTGGTGAACGCCGGGATCCGACTCCTCGATATAATCTCTGGGGGGAAACTTTTCGACGGCCCTTCCAATATGGTTCCCTGGGTAAACTTCTAACTCTTTTTCGTTTACTGTTTGCAGCCAAGAGGGTATCTGTGCTGACCGATCTATTCCTTAAGCAGGGGGAGACCGATGCTGTCCGCCCTTCGCGGAAGAGGAAGTCCGCCAAGAAGGCTGCTGCTCAGTCGGGGTCTCCTTCTGCGGAGCCACCCAAGCGGAAGCGGGTGGAGCTGGACCAACTCTTCGACGTCCAGACTGCTGAAGAAGGTAAAAAGCTCCGACTCGCTATTAAATCGTATAGGAGGATGGTCCCGAGGGATTTGATTCCTTCAACCAAGGAGGCCCGTATTGCTGACGTCAGACGAATCCTTCGAGGCGAAACTCCTCGTGTCCTGAAGGCGGGCTACTACCACTACCGCGGGAAGGATCAATACGTCTCCCGACGTATTGTTTGGTGTAAGAATCCTGATGAACTTCCTGACTACATATCTGAAGCCTCTCGTCCTCTAGGTGCAGGTCGCTCAGGGGCTCCATCGGGTGCTGAAGCTTCTGCGGGTGCACCGTCTTCAACAGGGGCGCCTCCCTCAGCTGGGGAGAAGACCCCGACCGGCGAGCAGTTTCGTCGGGTGGAAAGCTTGGACTCCTCCGAGGAGACCGATGAGGGTGGTTCCCTCCGTCGTCGCCAGAGGACGGGGCAGTCTCCCTTGAAACCAACCTCTCAGGGGCTGCCCCCTTCATCTTCTCCGCAGCAGCGATAGCCGTCGCCCATCCACAACTTCACTCCTTCCCCTGTCCGGGTCGAGTCGGAGGCGTGCCCCTCCACGATTCGTTCTCCTCCTCCTGTCCCTCTCGATGGGAGTTTCTACAGGGCCTTCGACCCCGCACAAGTGAATGCCCCCTGGACTCCAATTCAAACACTGCAAGGAGTCCCGCTCCGACAAGGGGACCAACACCAGGACCTGGCTCTGCATCTACTGGCAGGCTCGATCCTGCCCACCATGCGGTACCCGATCTCCCTGAATCGGACTGCTATGCATCGGGATGTCAGAGAGATGTCCCTGCGTCGGATAGAGGTAAAACTTCGCTTCTCTCTTGTCATTGGTAAATCTGGTTGTTTGTCTATTAACACTTTTCTTTCTTCTATTGTAGGAGCTCGGGGACTTCAACCGTCTTTTCGGGTACCTCATCGCCTATGATGAGTCCCGGGAGCGGGACCGGGCGGCCATTGACAAGCTTAAGGAGGATCTTGCAGCCTCCAAGTCTTCGCGGGGGAAACTTGCTAAAGAGCAAGCCGCCCTTGTCCAAAAGGTTCAGGACCTCCAAAAGCAGGTCGGGGACTTCGAGGGGCTCCTGAGGCAGGAGCGACGGGAGCGGCAGGCTGCTGAGGACAAGCTGGTCCTCGAGAAGAAGGCTCTGGAGGAGCAAGTCGCAGGGTTTCCTGCGCAGCTGGTCGAGGCGGAGGCCAAGGGCCGGGAGGATTATCGGAGGTCTGAGGACTTCCAGGCCGATGCTATGAAGTTCTTTGGCGCGGAGGTGGAGAACACTCTCTTCAATGCGGTTGAGGAGCTCCACCTGGAGTATGGCGACGCCATAAATTTTGACAAGTCTCCTTCCCTCGCCCCCTTCGCGAAGAAATACTTTGCTCTGTCTGAGGAGAGTGATGGGGGGAGTACTCCCGCAATTTCCGAAGACGCAGCAGATGCCCCGATAGTCGATCCTCCCGAGGCCAACCCTGTGGAACCTTCTGCTACCGACTCCGCGGACCCAGCTCCTGCCGATGTTGCCGACAAGGACCAAGCTTAACCGTTTATCTTTATAGTCCTTGTATTTTCTTCTCTTTTGTCATCGTCGGGCCTTTGAGCCCTTATCAATTATCAGACTTTCTCAGTTCCGATTTTCTCGATGCACTTCTCCAAGTGGCTTTACTATACTTGCTTAGGTTGATACTTCGACACTTAAGACATTTTCGTACGTCATTCCCGACGATTTACTAATTTACGCCACTTAAGGCGACTTATCATCATGCACCACTTAAGGCGACTTAATCTCGTGCATCACTTAAGACGGCTTAATATCGTGCACCACTTAAGGCGACTTTTCAAGACTTAGAATAAATCTAAAACACATGCATCACTTAAGACGACTTAATCTTGCGCATCACTTAAGACGAATTTTTCGTGCACCACTTAAGGCGAATTTTCTCGTGCACCACTCAAGGCGACTTTATAAAGCTTAGAATAATTCTGATCGGAAGCAACCTCTTTATTCATTGATGGCACAAATTTGGCTTACATCGAATTAAACGATACACAGCATACACCACTTAAGGCGATTTTACATCGGGCACCACTTAAGGCGACTTTATCGGGCACCACTTAAGGCGACTTTCTTCGGGCACCACTTAAGGCGACTTTTTCGTGCACCACTTAAGGCGACTTTTCTCGTGCACCACTCAAGGCGACTTTATAAAGCTTAGAGTAAATCTAAGAATAATTCTGATCGGAAGCAACCTCTTTATTCATTGATGGCACAAATTTGGCTTACATCGAATTAAACGATACACAGCATACACCACTTAAGGCGATTTTACATCGGGCACCACTTAAGGTGACTTTATCGGGCACCACTTAAGGCGACTTTCTTCGGGCACCACTTAAGGCGACTTTCTTCAAGCATGGTGTTTCTTCAAGTGTTCGCCACTAAAAGAATGCTTTAACGTTCTGCCATCGAGGTCTTCCAACTTGTACGCATTTGGAGCTGGCATCCCCACGACCTTATAAGGTCCTTCCCATTTTGGTGACATCTTGTTGATTCGATCCAAAAGGGTGAACTCGTTGCGACGCCAAACCAGCTCCCCGACGAAGAACTGTCGGGACTTCACTCGCCGATTGTAGTACCTGGCCGTCGCCAAACGCATTCGAGCTTGGACTTCATCGGCTTCCCGCCTATTCTCTTCGAGTAAGTCCAAGTCCAGACGTCTCATCTCATCATTCGTCAGGGGCTCGTAATATCTCATCCGATGGGACGCCACAGCTACCTCCACGGGGGCGACAGCCTCCGTGCCATAAACGAGGCCAAACGGAGTCTCCCCGGTTGATCGTTTGGGTGTCGTTCTAACAGCCCAAAGCACGTTTTCCAGTTCGTTCAGCCATTTGCCCTTCAAGGCATAGACCCTCTTCTTGAGGCCGTCCATCACGATTTTGTTGGCTGATTCCACCTGACCGTTAGTCTGAGCATGTCGTACGGAAGCCGTCCGATGCTCGATGTTCAACTCCTCCAGATACTCCCTCACTTGAGAGCCGTTAAACGGTGGACCATTGTCGCTGATCACCACCTTAGGAATCCCGTATCTGGACACAATATGGGTCTGGAGGAACTTGACGATCTGGTTCCCCGTCGTTCTGGCCAACGCCTTTGCCTCTATCCATTTCGAAAAATAATCGATTGCTACAAGTAAATACTTACATTGACCTTGTGCTTGTGGAAGAGGTCCCACCAAGTCGATCCCCCATTGTGCGAAGGGCCATGCGCTCTTGATGGATGTCAGATTAGCGGCTGGAGCCACGATACTCGCGGCGTACCTCTGGCACGCGTCACAGGATCGGACCAACGCCGTTGCTTCCTTGCTCATCGTAGGCCAATAATAGCCCAAGTTCAGCACTTTCCTCATAATGGATCGGGCCCCTTCATGACAAGCCGCGACCCCTTCATGCACCTCCTTCAGGATTCAATTTGTGTCGGGCTCTGCCACACACTTCAAGTACAGAGTCGAGAACCAACCCTTCTTGTATAGCTGATTGTCCAGCATCACGTAATTAGCCGCAATCCGACGTATCCTGTCGGCTGCTACTTTGTCATCGGGGACTGCCCCCGTAGTCAGGTACGCGACTATCGGGGTCATCCAAGTGGACTCCCCCTCCGGTTTTGCCTCAATGGCACACACCTGTGTCGGGTCGATGGTCGATAAGATCACCTTCTCCAAGAAGTGCACCTTCCGATTTTCTTCCAAGGGTGCCCCCAGGGCAAATTTGCTCAAGGCGTCTACCTCTACGTTTTCCTCCCTCGGGATTGCCTCGATATCGAAGCTTTTAAAGCTCTCCTTCAGGGCTTGTACCTCGCGTAGGTATTTCTTCATTATCGGACTTCTCGCTTCGTATCGCCCTTGAACCTGGTTCACGATTAAAGCTGTGTCACACTTCACTCTCAAATGATCAACTCCAGTGCCTTTAGCAATTTTTAGGCCCGTGATGAGAGCTTCATACTCCGCTTCGTTGTTTGTGGCCTTGAATGTTAAAGCCAAGGCGTATCGGAGCGGTTCACCTTCACCCGGTGGTATCAACAAAAAGCCTGCTCCTGATCCGTCTGAACTCGAGGAGCCATCCGTGTACATTTCCCAGGTATTTTCCCGGTTTGGCTGTTCTGATTGTTCTGCCCTCTCTGGTTGTTCTTCTGTCGGGACCTCCATGGTTGCCCCCTCTACAGGGCCCGCTTCTTCTAGATCGGGGGCTGTAGATTCTGCTATAAAATCCGCCAACGCCTGACCCTTAATAGCCGTTCTCGGAGCAAAGTGTATGCGAAACTCACTAAGCTCTACTGCCCATTTCACTAATCTCCCCGACGCATCCAGTCGATTCAGAAAATGCTTCAAAGGCTGGTTCGTCAGCACAATAATCTCGTGTGCGTGGAAATAAGGCCTTAGCTTCCGAGCAGTTGTAATCAACGCAAAGAGGTACTTCTCAATGGAAGGATAATTCAATTCAGACTTGGCAAACGCCTTGCTTACATAATAGACGGGGACTTGATTACCCTCGACAATCTTTACTAACACAGAGCTAATGGAAAATTCAGAAACAGCCAAGTAAAGATAGAGCGGCTCACCTGGAACCGATTTCGCCAACGGCGGGAGGGCGCGGAGGTGCTGCTTGAGTGCTTGGAACGCCTCTTCACACTTGGCGGTCCACTCAAATTTTTTGTTGGCCCTCAGGACATCGAAAAATGGCATTGATCGGTCGCTAGCTTTGGACATGAAACGATTCATTGCAGCCAGTCGGCCATTCAGCACTTGTACCTCCCGATGGTTTATTGGAGACTGCATCTCCTCAATCGCCCTCAGCTTCTCAGGATTCACCTCAATTCCTCTCTGGCTCACCATAAAGCCCAAAAATTTCCCTGAGTGGACTCCGAAGGCGCATTCGTCGGGTTTAATCGAACTTGATGAAGCCTCATCCGCTCAAACGCCATGGTTAGGTTGTGCACATGATCCTCGGCTTGTCGGGACTTCACCAGCATATCATCCACGTAAGCCTCCATGGTTTCCCCCAGCATATCTCTGAACAACTTGTTCACCATCCGCTGATAGGTTGCCCCAGCATTGATCAACCCGAAAGGCATGACATCGTAGTGATAGATGTCACTGTCTGCATAGAATGCTGTGTGAGGAGCATCCTCCTTGGCCATCTTGATCTGGTTGTAGCCCAAGTACGCATCCATAAAGCTCAACAGCTCATGTCCCGACGTGGCATCCACCAACTGGTCGATTCTCGGGAGTGGGTAACAGTCCTTCGGGCATGCTTTATTCAGGTCGCGGAAATCCACACACATCCGCCACTTCCCATTAGTCTTCTTCACCAGTACCGGATAAGCGACCCAAGTCTGGAATCGAAGCTCTTTAATAAACCCAGCATCGAGCAACCTGCCCACCTCCTGCTGGATCGCAATCTTCTTGTCTGTGCCCATCGGACGCCTTTTCTGCGTGATAGGTTTGATTGCGGGGTCTATCTTCAGCTCGTGCAATCACGTCGGGGCTGATTCCTGGCATATCGCTCGAGGACCAGGCAAACAGCTCCTTGAACTCCTTCAGCAACTCGATCAATTTTTGAGCTGTCTCCTCAGTCAGAGCAGACCCGATTTTCACCTTTCTCTGGGGGCCGTCGATCTCGACTTCTTTCAGATCTTCTACGGGGGCGGGACGCCCAAACTCCTCTCTAGGATCTGTGTCTGTCTGGAGGACAGTCATGGCCTCTCGCCTCCTTCTCCGGGTGGCATTAACGTAGCATTTTTGAGAAGCTACCTGATCACCCTTGACTTCTCCGACTCCGTGGTCGGTCGGGAACTTCATCTTCTGGTGCACTGTCGAGGCAACTGCCATCAGGGGGTTGATGGTGGTTCTCCCGATAATCGCGTTGTAAGTCCCCGCGGAATCAACTACCACGAACTCCACGTTCCTCCTTTCTGATTTCCACCCACTACCAAACTCCACTGGTAAGGTGATTACCCCTAGCGGATAGGAGGTTGAACCAGAGAACCCGACCATCGGGAAGTTTGCCTCCTTCAGATCTTTCTTCGTTTTTCCCATGGCCTCCAGCGCGTCCATAAATAGAATATCGGAGGAGCTTCCCCCGTCGATCAGAATTCGCTTCATTTCGAACTCGTCTACATCCAAGGTTACAACCAAGGCGTCGTCGTGCGGAGTTTCCACGCCTATGAGATCCTCCGACGAAAAGGAGATCACCGTTTCTTCCTTCAGGGTCCAGGATCGAGACCTCTTACCCAACACCACCGCCGTAGGGATTCTAGAGGCATAAACCTCTTGGGAGGATGAAGTATCACCTCCAGCAGCAAACCCTCCGTGAATCACATTGATAGTGCCCCGTCTCTCCTTACGAGCACCGGATGACTCTGGGTCGGTTCTCTTCTTCTTTGGGGACCGATCGCTGGATCGGGAACGGGACCGTGATCGGGACCGAGAGCGGGATCGACACCGCTTATCCCCGACGAACTCCTTGAGCTTCCCCTTCTGGATCAGCTTTTCGATCTCCTTCTTCAGCTCCTGACAATGGTTGGTGTCGTGACCATTTGCGCGGTGAAATCGGCAGTAGCGATCCGTGCGAGATCCCAAGAATTCTCCATCCTTTTTTGGGGGGTATCTGGAGATACCTTGTCGTTCCATGACCGTTAGTACCTCCGCCATGGAGCAGTTGAGAGGAATGTCGAGATCCTCCCGCTTATCCTTCCTTGAAGAGCGCCTATCGTCCCTCCGATCAGGGCGACCTCGATTCCGACTACTTTCGGGTTTACCCTTTGACTTACGATCGTCGAAAGGTTTAACCGACTGCTTCCCTTTGTTCGACTTTGGGGGCTCCAACTCTCCCGCGGCTATCTTTGACTTCTGGACATCGATTTGCCGTTTCACCCTCTTCTGTAGTGCCTCCATATTCCACACAGCTTTTTCAGCTACACTGTGCATTAGGTCGGAACCGTAGGGGGCCGTTAGGTTCCGAATGAATGTACGGATGGTTTCGCCCTCCGAGATTTCCTCGTCAATCTCTGCCACACTGGCAGTGTACCGCTGATAATAGTGTGCCAGTGATTCGTCGGGCCTTTGTACCACCTGGGTCAGGGACCTCACGCTCTTCAGCAAACGTCTACGACCCTGGTACTGCTGAATGAACCGGTCGTGCATATCTGCCCAGCAAGTAATGCACCCTGGGGGCAGACTAAAGAACCAGGTCAGGGCTCTTTCCCCGAGTGTGTTCGGGAACAGTGTACACACTATGTCTTCATTCGGTGCTCTTCCCAGACACGCCATGAGGTGCTTCTGGACATGTCGAACCGGATCTCCTTCGCCATCGTATTCCTTTATCGTGGGGATACCTAGCCCTGGTGGGGCTAGGGTGTCTATGAGTCGAGGGACGAAGGGATGAGTAGATCGATCCCTCAGCTCCGACACTAGCGGCTTCTGCTCTCCCATGCAGATGTTCACGATCTTTACCACCTGGTCGGGGGTGATGGGACCATTCAGGGGAATGGTTCTGTGCTGTACTGGCCCTGGCCCATCAACCACGAACCTCTCTGGCTGAACGGACACCCTACTTCTTTTCTGACCCCGGGGCGAAGCCTCCTGTACGTTCCGAACCTCTGCTGGTGGGGGTGCTTCTTCCAATGGGGGCATCTCCTCCTGCCTCTTCGCAGCCTCTCTCCGATCCAAGAGAGCCTCCACAGCTGCCAAAAACATGGGCATGGCTTCTGCCACGGCTCTTGTCAGGTCCGTAGCTGGGGGAGCCTCCTGCTCCCTGTTGCCCTGGTGTTGAGCGGCAATCTCTTCGGGACCTTCATCATGCCCCCCTTTCTGGGAGAGCTCAGCGGCGGGATGATTCTGGTTTTCCTCCTGTTCTGGTAGTGAATTCAAAGTTGTTGCAGCAGGGTGACGGGAACCACCAGATTGTCCCTGTCTTCTTTGCTTGCCAGCCGCCATCGATCGAGTAGAAGGCATATCAGCTTTTTGTTTGTTTCCCCCAGACGGCGCCAATATTGGATCACGGTGGAATTCCGGTACGGACTTTGACGGCGATCCTAGCTCCTTCGCTCCACGCAATCCTGCAAGAGGGGATAGACCGGGCGGTGACCCAGAATCCCTCTCCGATGCTTAAATGAGTATCTCGTACGGACTGGCAAGCAGTAATCTCAAGTAAGTATTTCAACGTAAGTGATCTGAGGTGATCTCTTGCCCTTTTATAGGCGAAGAGATACCTCAGTTACCTGGTGAACCGTTGGGGGTGGTTAGCCCGTATCCCGCGTATCTCGGATGTGATCCCGCCTATCTAGGCCATGATCTCGTTTATCTCGGCCATGCCCCGCGTATCTCGGCCACGCTCCGTGTATCTTAACCACGTTCCGCGTATCTTGGCCACGCCCCGCGTATCTCGGCCTTATCCTCTGGTAACGAGTCCCGACTAACATCGGGGACTCCAGAGTTATCTCGTTGTGTCACCGCTCGGGGCCCCTCGTCATCGTGACAGGGCCTATTGTTCTCAGGGATTCATCATCGGGGCCTACTCAGAGGCATTACGTCGGGAGCGTTCAGCTCGCTTGTCAGGTCCGACTCTGTCGGGACCTCTCATCCTCGGGTTCCCTTCGTCGGGATTCTTTGCTTGGGCCATCTTGGCCTTCGTTCCGGACCCACCGGGCCTATTTGCCGTTTCCTCACTGTTAATGGGCCTAATGGCTGTAATCGAACCCATCAGGCGCCGTCTGTGGGAACAGATCAAAAAGTCATGGCTGCCGAAAAGAGCAGGATTTCCAACACTCTGGTGGAAGAAAGGAGCAGTCTACCAGTGGATCCTACCACATAGAGGCCGATCCCCCAAGAGGATCCCCCAATACTCCAATCTAATGGTGTTGGCGGCGATGAAACCCTCAACCATTCCAAATCTCTGCCAATTTTGGAAGATGCGAGGACAGCTCTCCAGGCTGTTCCTTAGGAGGTAATAGCTGCCTTTATTACTTTTTGGAATAAAACCCAAGCAGGGGTTGTTCCAGAGGAAAGAGAGCCAACCCGAGAGGCCTCACAAAAGGAAGAGGTAGCTTCCAGTGTGAAAAACCAGGAGAAGAATCCCCTGGAGAAAGAAACCCCTAAAGCCCCCGAGGCCGAAATGGTGAGCAAGGAACCTGTCCTGTTCACAATAGGGCAGGTCGAAGAACTGTTGGAGAAGAAGAGGTGAGGTGCGAACGATTTGCTTATCATTCGTGATCATACTTCTCACCCCTTCACCAAAAGGCTATTCAATACTCGAGTTCCTCCGCAAGTCTTCGCGAGGAGCATCGACGATTATACCGGAGAAGGCGACCCAGTTCGCCACATCAACGCCCACAACTCCTCCCTCTTGGGAAGAGGGGCAACGCCTCATCATGCAGCACTCTTCCCAACCACGTTGAAGGAAGAGGCGTCTACTTGGTTTTATGGTCTCCCCGACTACTCTATAGACTCGTGGGATGAGCTGAAAACCAAATTCATTGAAGGACACATAGGTCAGAGGCAGCGCATCAAGAGCATGAACTTCCTCGACAAGATCGAGCAAGGCCCAGGTGAAACCTTGGCCAACTACTACACAAGGTTTCACAAGATACTCCAACAGCTGAACGAGGACGTCACGGATGGCGAGCTGATCCGGACCTTCAGGAGGGGTCTTAGAGTGCAGAGCCAAGCTCTGAAAGACAGCATGGTGATGAAGTAAAGAAATTAATCGACCTAGAAAGGTCGCATGAAGGGTTGCCCGAAGAAGTCAAGAAACAATTGGTGCCCGCCAAGATCGAGGAGGGCTCCGCTTCCCGACCGCCCAGCAGGGAAGAAAGACGTGAGCGAGACTTCCGACCAGGGGATCGATAAGGAATAAGGAGAGATTCTAATCCTTATCCCTCCAAATATACTCCTCTTACCCATAATGTATCGGTAGTACTTCAGGAAATGGAGAAGCTCCGCCTTACTAACCCGCAACTGGCAAGAAGAAACATGCTGGGTCACCGGGTAAATGCTTACTGTCGCTACCATCAGGTAAGGGGGCATAACACAAATGGGTGTACCCTCTTGAAGCAAGATATAGAGACCCTTATCCAGAGGGGCAAATTATTAAAATTTGTGGAGAAGAACCCCAATATTCCGAAAAAGCGAAATCGTAGCCCAAGGGAGGAATCTCGATCTCCTCCTCGTGATCAACCCCCCCCCCCCCCCCCCACCCCCAAGAGGAACGATCAACTTTATCGCCGGGGGATTTGCCTCGGGAGGAGGAACATATGCGGCTCGAGAAGTGTATGCTACCCAAATATCTACAGCGGCGGTAATGGGAAAAAGGCCTAGAGAGCCTGATCTTGAAACTATCAGTTTTACAATGGACGATTCGGAAGAGAATCAACCTCATGAAGACGCCTTGGTGGTTACTCTTCTGATCGCCACGTATAGAGTCAAAAGAGTGCTCATCGATAGTGGAAGTTCGACGGATATTCTCTTTTATTCAGCCTTTAGGCAGTTAGGCTTTACTAAAATGGACTTGAAGAAGGTCGATTTCCCTTTGATAAGTTTTGCAGTAGAAACTACATATCCCTTGGGAGCCATTCGACTAACCGTCATCATAGGAGAAGATAAAACGTTGCAAATAGATATACTCTTTGTAGTGGTTGATTCTGCATCATCATACAATGCTATCATCGGACAGACGACTCTCAATCCTTATCGAATCATCCCGTTCACGACACACCAAGTAATGAGGTTCTCAACACCACAAGGAATTGGTGAGGTTCGGGGGGACCAAAACATGGCTCAACTTTGTTATCAAGCCACGACATGACAAGCATAGAAGTCATAATCAAATTCTATGATAGATATTTGTTATAACTAATGTCGTGTTTTCCTTTTTTGGTGTAATATTCAGGAATTGATGAATAAAAAAGATCCTTCGATCTACTTTCTTCATAAAGAAATCATCATTCCAATATCACCACCCTCAAACTCGCTACAAATCGGTCGTCGACCATTATGTGCCTAAAATGGTGACCAAAGCCTAGGTACGGCGACGATTCGATCGAAGTCTACAAATCGGTTGTCGACCATTATGTGCCCAAAATGGCGACTAAAGCCTAGGTACGGCGACAATTCGATGGAAGGTTTACAAAACGGTCGTCGACCATTATGTGCCCAAAATGGCGACCAAAGCCTAGGTACGGCGACGATTCGATTGAAGTCTACAAATCGGTTGTCGACCATTATGTGCCCAAATGGCGACTAAAGCCTAGGTACGGCGACAATTCGATGGAAGATCTACAAAGGATCAGTCTTCACTGACTCCTCGACTTAATACAGTCGGCGAAGATCTACAAAGGATCAGTCTTCACTGACTCCTCGACTTCATACAGTCGGCGAAGATCTACAAAGGATCAGTCTTCACTGACTCCTCGACTTCATACAGTCGGCGAAGATCTACAAAGGATCAGTCTTCACTGACTCCTAGACTTCATACAGCCGGCGAAGATCTACAAAGGATCAGCCTTCACTGACTCCTCGACTTCATACAGTCGGCGAAGATCTACAAAGGATCAGTCTTCACTAACTCCTCGACTTCATACAATCGGCGAAGATCTACAAAGGATCAGTCTTCACTGACTCCTCGACTTCATACAGTCGGCGAAGATCTACAAAGGATCAGTCTTCACTGACTCCTCGACTTCATACAGTCGGCGAAGATCTACAAAGGATCACTCTTCACTGACTCCTCGACTTCATACAGTCGGCGAAGATCTACAAAGGATCAGTCTTCACTGACTCCTCGAATTCATACAGTCGGCGAAGATCTACAAAGGATCAGTCTTCACTGACTCCTCAACTTCATATAGTCGGCGAAGATCTACAAAGGCTCAGTCTTCACTGACTCCTCGACTTCATACAGTCGGCGAAGATCTACAAAGGATCGGTCTTAACCGACTCCTCGATTTCCGAAAGTCGCCATCTACAAATGATCAGTCTTCACTGACTCCTCGACTTCATACAGTCGGCGACGATTCGATCGAAGTCTACAAATCGGTGGTCGACCATTATGTGCCCAAAATGGCGACTAAAGCCTAGGTACGGCGACAATTCGATGGAAGGTCTACAAATCGGTCGTCGACCATTATGTGCCCAATATGGCGACCAAAGCCTAGGTACGGAGACGACTCGATCGAAGTCTAAAACTCAGATGTCCTAACGCTCAAAATAGCGACAAGAGCTGAGGCACAATAAGGACCCGATCAAAAAGACTTAAAAGAGGATCAACAAATTAGTCCTCAAGTTGTCGATCTAAGGGTACCAAAGACTACCTCCTACTTATACGATCGATTCTTTAATTCTAAAGAGTAGTCAAAATAAAGTATGTCTGCTACCTCCTGGAAATTATATATATGCGATCCTAGTTAAGAATGTCAAAAGCTAGGTGTTGCCCGGATAAATTTATTTATTATGAAAAGTCATACATAGAAGATATGGGAGTCTCTTGATAGTCCATTTTTCACGGGTTTCTTCCCCTTAGAAGGAGAGAAAATAACACAGTCTTCTTCATTAGACAAACGGTCGTGTTCTTTTGATGGTTGATCATCCTCCTCGGTGGGAAGTCGTAAAAATTATTCGAGGATCGGAACTTGAGAGAAAGGAAAATCCGCCTGGTAAGCCCTCAAGTTGACCACCATATCCTTTAGGGTGATGTGGAGCAAGTCAGAGGCTGTGATAACCATCTCCGCTTCAAAGTCCGAGCTTGCCTTGTACTCTCCTATGACTTTGGCCTTTGATTTCATTAAACCCGACGCCTCCTGGCGCCAAGTATTGACTTCCTTGAGAAGCTTAACGTTCTCCTGATTCAGATTCACATTTTCCTTATTCTTCCCTTCTATTAGGTACTGATACTCTTTAGCCAGTAGAGAAACAGTTTGTAGAGACTCCTCGCTCCTTTTGAGTTCTTTTTGAAGAGTATTCGATCTCTCCTGAGCACACTCAAGATCCCTCTTTAAATGCGCCTTTTCTTCTTTAAGAAACCGCACTAATCCCTTATCTTCGCCTGAGGATAGTCGTTCCTTGGTGGATTGTAATTCCCTGGAAAGATCGATCACTAGACGGGAAAGGCGTAGAGAATCTTTGGAAGCCTGTCGATAAAAATTAGAAATGTTCAGCGCAGGGGAAGTTTTATAAAAAGAAAAGAAAAGTATCATTACCTCTGCTTGTTTTAAAAGAAAGTGGCGTAAGGCCTCTTCCACCTCCTCTGGTTTTGTTCCCATAAGAGAGCGGTCTTGAGGAGGGATGGAAGCATTCAATAGGTGAAGGGCCAGGTCGGCATTGGCGATGGAATGTCCTTCTTTGAGGGAATACCCCTGTAAGTACTGAAGAGAATTCCAGAGGGAAGAGGAGCTGGTAGGAGGGTCTAGTAACATATCCCAATTAAAGGAAGGACCTTCATAAGTGATGGGATCGTGAGAGGACGCCTCATCACTTGGCGATGGCCGAGTCGATTTATTAGCCCTTGAAGGAGGCACTGGAGTCGAAGAAGAAGAAGAACTGCCACCATGTCTCTTTCTTCGCTAGGGGACCTCATCCCTATCCCAACCAGAACGACGAGGGGTACCCCTCGTCCTACCCGCACTAGAAGGATCTGCAGGAGGTACCACTGAGCTCGCCCCTACGTTAGAAGGAGCTCGGGTTTGGGTATTACCTGGAACTGTTGAGGTTGGAGAAGAAATAGGGTTTGTTCTGATTGACGGACTAGGGGCAGACGAACCGTCGGCCGTGGCTTGAAGATGACGCTGAATAATCGCCCTAATGAAAGCTGGCAGGAAAAAGATCTACAAATTAATGAAATCTTTACTAAAAGAAAAGGAAAACTCTGCAAATACCTGAGGTAGAATCACCCGCCATGTTCTTCAAAAGTGATGTTGAAGAAGATCTATCCTGAAATATCCAATCGAAGCTTGAAGAAGGAAACATAAGTAAGAACAGAAGAGAAGAGAGTCTGGTATTTATAGAAGAATTCCCTCATTGGGATAACTTCCTTGCGAAGCCTTATCAAGGTTAGCCATTCATTGGTTCTTCATCTGATAACATGACCGTTAGTCTACACCTGTAGAGCCATTGAGAGGGTGACTCCCCAGCTTCCCTAGGAGATCTCTGCGTACCGAAACCATCTCTTCTCCCAACGGATAGAAATCCTAATCCCAAGGGAGGGCCTCTTCAACTTCTGGAAAGTCTGGAAAATCTACAAGTACTGAGAATTAGATTATCTCGCCACAAAATGGGGCTTTGCTCGACTCAAG
Organism: Clarkia xantiana subsp. parviflora; assembly: GCA_036873135.1. Lineage (NCBI taxonomy): Eukaryota > Viridiplantae > Streptophyta > Magnoliopsida > Myrtales > Onagraceae > Clarkia > Clarkia xantiana. The sequence goes on from JAPTYO010000011.1 coordinate 22,373,858, forward strand.
CCTTCACCTTAAGTAAATGAAGCTGACGACTCGAGTCTCGGGGGCAAGTGTTGGGTTATAAATAAACCCGACTATGTATGTACGTTCTTGGTCTATGGTGATTTCCTACAAGTGACAGGTCGAGTACGCTTTCAGGGCGAGGAGAAGAAGTCGACGACCTTTCTTGTTTATTCCAACCATTTGGAGATAAAATGTCGACTACCAATCATGAAGAAGTCGACTTCAAAAGAATGACTGGTCGAATATGGAGACTTAGAGAATCTTCCAGAGGACAGGTGGGGACTTGCTTCCCACCGTCTCCAAGGGAAAACCTTCCCTCGAAGTAAAGACAGGTGGCGAACTGCTTCCCACCGTCTCCAAGGGAAAACCTCCCCCCGAAGTAAAGGTGAGGTGGCGACCTGCTTGTCACCTGCTTCAGCCGCCTTAGGAAAGACTTCCCTCCTAAGTAAAAGTGAGGTGGCGACCTGCTTGTCACCAGCTGACTGACAACCGCTTCTATTAGCCAATCACAAAGGGCTGATTGCCGCCCCTAGGCAACCAATCAGGGCATTGCAGCCGCCTTATAGAAAGTCGGTAATCCATCCCTATAAATAGGGACTATTTTTATTTATTTCATTACATTTAATCTGCTCTAAATACTTATATATTACACTCTCAAATACATTACTAACTTAAGCTTCAGAGTGGAATCAGGGGCCATCCCCACCCCTTTTTTAGGTGCTCGACCTTAAAAGTCTCCCGGAGGAAATCAAGTCCTCGAGAGAGCTACGTCCAAGGCGAAGCCTAGAAGTCCATTCTGTGAAGTTTGAGGTCACGTCATTTTGATCCCAACACCCCTCATTGCCTGATTTTTCATAGGCCGCCCTTTCAGGTTTTCAACCTAGCAGAAGCACTCTTTATTTGGTAGCCGATTAAACGGTGGCTGTGACCCGTACTTTATTTTCCGCCTCGATGCGAGAGTATTTGTAGCCCTTTGGATGGTGGCTGTGACCCATTCCTCATCGGCTTCAATGTTGCGGGAGCTCTTTTGATTATAGCCATTTGGAGGGTGGCTGTTGCCCTTTATTCCTCATCTCTGATCCGGGAAACACTATTTTTATGTAACCATTTTGAGGGTGGTTGTGGCCCTATCACTTAATACCCGCCATCGATATTCCGGGAGCATTCTTTTGATTTTAGCCGTTTAGAGGGACGACTATGACCCTTTCTTTTATTTTCCCGCCCTCACCGGGTTCGCGGGATCACTCTTTTTGTGTAGCCATTTTAAGGGTAGATGTGGCCATTTTTTATTCTCCCACCCTCACAGGGTTTGCGGGAATCACTCTTTTGATTGTAGCCGTTTAGAGGGACAACTGTGACCCTTTCTTTTATTTTTCCGCCCTCACCGGGTTCGCGGGATCACTCTTTTTTGTGTAGCCATTTTAAGGGTGGCTCTGGCCCTTTTCTTTGTAGTCGTTTTAAGGACGACTGTGACCCTTTTTATTTGTAGTTGATTTATGGACAACTGTGACCCTTTTATTTCTTCAATGCTCTCACAAAAATTGCACGAACACTCTCTTTATTTTTCTATAGCCAATAAAAGGGTGGCTGTGACCCTAAAGAAAAATGATTTTTTTTTTTGCTCTTTTTTTAAATAAAAATTAATGAAAATAATCAACAACAAATATGAACATGCCCCTAGTGGCAGATTGAAAATTTCAAATTCTCGGAACTTCTTCTGGAGAAAGACTCGGCTGATCAAGTCAACATATACCGATGTAGACGCCCTGAACTCACCCTACGACCAATGGATGACATAGGCAATGATTTCTTGTCTCGGCTTCTCAAGTACCCCGACTATTGCTCAATCTCATCTGGGGATGCCCCATGGCTAGCACCTATTGTGTTAGACTCGTTGCAAATGGTCATGCATGAGATATAATTTTCATGAGCTTTGATTTGGATGATTATCCGAGCTGCACAATGAATAAGGAAAAATTCAAATTTCGGGGATAAAATTGATCACAACTTCTTTTACCTGGGTGCTGGATCTTTCTGATGTGCTCTCTGTGCGACTGGACCTGCTGCATGTCCTGATTTTTCTGCTCCATCTAGAAAACACAACTTGTATATGAACACCTGCCGGAAAGTAAATGCCCCTGGACCTCTGATGGAAGGCACCAACACTAATGTTTTGTTTGCTTGACATCTCAAATGTTCATTGATTAGCACATTGAATCTTCACAAGACCCTCGATGATCTCTTGATATTTTCACATCTCCGGACATGTCCGATCTCAATAGGAGATGCCCCTTGGTTACCACTGACCGGTTTAGACCTCGCCGTAAAAAAGATGTACAGCTTAGTTCAGGGACGCGTATGAATTCTACATATGGTAGGTGGAATTTTGGCATGTAAGTTCTTTGGAGCAGTCACATTTCACGTGGTTGCGACCTCGTCGAAGTGGTCGTCTGATCTGCAAAAAGAGTACGGACACTCAAATCTCAAGGAAAAAATCAAGTACAATTCATCGTACCTGAGCGTTGGATATCCCAAGTGCGCAATTTGTTCTTTGTGCAACTGGATTAGCTACAATGTCCTCTTTATATTGCCCCATTCGACCGAAACAATTTGTATGTGTGGGATACCTAACCAAGGGTACCTGAAAAGACCAAACATGAAAGTTAGTATAAAGAATAAATGAAGTCATGCAGGATTTTTTTTGAAAAATCTAATATCATTCATTTCATAATTTTGATTGATTTTTAAAAATGAATCAAAATTTATGATCTAAGGTGTTTTGCACCATCATGGAGTTTACTGAGTTTGCTGAGTGCACTATCTGGCTCGAACGCAGGACAGATGCTCAAAACAAAGTTTTTTTAAAAAGGTTTTCTCGTCCTTTGTTTAAATTCGAACACTCCCAATCAACTGTACAGTTAAACTATTTTTTTTTTCTTCAAAAAATAGAATCAAATCTTTTTGTTTTAAAACACTAACTCATGCGAATGTTGAGACGATCTTGTCTAAAAAGTGCAATACACCTTGGATAAAATGAATCGACACCTTAAAATTTTTAAAAATGCTCATGCATGCTCAAAAGTTAAAATTCAGCTGTTAAAAAACTTACAATTTATAACGGCTAACCTTAAGGGTACATATGAAATGTATGTACGAAATGAAAAATCCAGGTAAAGTTTTTTTATAAAAAGAAATGCAAATGCAATGCATGTTTGGAATTAAAAGCTCAACAATTAAGAGAAGATTTACAATCTATCTAAAAAAATTATTATTCCTAAAACAATGCCTATAAGATGTACCTGAGATGAAAGTTGTACAGTTAAGAAACTTACAAGCTACCTAATTTTTTTTTAAAGACGGAAAAAAAAAATCAATGCATCCTAGTTGCTCAAAAATAAAAATTCAGGTGAAAAGTTTTTTAGAAAAAGAATGCATATGAGTTGCACAAAAATAAATACAAGATGCAAACTTAAAAATAAAAGTTCTAAAACTAAGAAAAATTACAATTTACCTGAAAGATTTTTTTCCCGAAAATAATGCATATGAGATGCACGTCTTTTGATTAAAAAAAATCAGGTAAAAGGTTTTTTAAACAAAGAGCCCTAAAACTTAGAGAGCTTACGATTTATCTAAAAAGTTTTTTTTTTAATTAATGCATATTTGATGCATTATTTAAAAATAAAACAATTCAGGCAAATTTTTTTTAAAATGATGCATGTGGAATGCACGTTCGAAATTAGAAGCTCTAATAGCTAAAGAGGAATCACAGTTTTTCCTAAAAAAAAATTTTCATACGCGACGCGCTAACCAAAATTACAACTTACCTGAAGAGTTTTTTTTTTTTTTTTTTTTTTTTTTTTAAATAATGCGTATGAAACGCAGGTTTTGAATAAAAAAATTCAGGTAAGAGGTTTTTTTAAAAAAACAATGCATATGAAATGCATGTTTGAAAAGAAAATTTCTACAACTAAATGAATAACTACTTAGCTAAAAAATAAAGTTTTTTTGTTTTTAAAAAATGCAATGAGATGAATGCACGAGAAATAAAAGTTATTTACCTAATAACATTTACAACAAAAAAAAAATATGGACAAAAAACATGTTAGCGGTGTAAAAAAAAAGGTGTGGCTTTGCTCTACAAGTTAGGTTCCACTGATAGGCTTCCGACAAGGTGGTTTCCTCTCCCCATCATAAGGATCACAGGACCTTCACAAGCGAGTGAAGTTGTTCTAAGTCGTTCCAGCGGCTCGGCCGCGCGGTCGTACCCTTACTAACTCTTCGGGGTTCCTAATTGCCCTGGTTTCTAGGCATTTTGGATATACACTAAAGTGGTGTGTGCGAATTCAAATAATGCCACAAAAAGAAAAAGGTTAGTTTAAATTCTACACTTTTTACCTGTAAAAAAGAAAAATAGAGTTAGATTAATAAAGAAAAAAAGAATTAAATTAAATTAAAAAAACATGGAAAATAAGCGAATAATGAGCCCGAACCCTCTAAACTTCCCCAGCAGAGTCGCCAAATTGTCAGACCTAAAATCTGACCTAAAGGCGAATTACGTTTCAAAACGTGGAATTTTGAAAGAATCTCCACTAGTTAATTAAGGCTAACTAGAAACCTAAATGGCCTAAGTGAATAACGAATTAAACACCTAGGTATAAAACCGGTCTACGATTAGAAATTCAAGCTCGGGGGTTCTATTACGAATTAAAAATAAACTTTAACTACGCCCTTTTGGTACTCAATTCACAAATTTGCCATCTTCTATTATTTTCACCAAAAAAAACAAATTAATATCAACTACAATCGATTTTATAAGAAGACTACCAGTCCACAGCATATAAAATTCAACTAAAATAAATATAGGATTAATAATATAGAAACATATAAAATACATTAAATAATGAAACAAAATAGAGAAGCTGTATCTGCATTAAAGTTACCTTCGTCCTCATCTAAAGTTGATGTCGTCATTACAGACTCTATAAGCCTGGTTTTCTTCATCTTCATTTGGAACCCGCCTCCATGATATGGGCCTAAGTTCTTATCAAACTTATGATTTCTTTTCCTCATCCTGAATTCTGGAGAAGACGGATTGATTTGCATGGACGACAGACAACATCGGTCTCTGAATTGCTGGTGAAGCAGTAGTGTCCGGAAACAGAGCTGCGATGGACGGATGGTGGCTTGCAGACTGGGTCCGAATCGAAAGTGGACCAACCGTCGTGATGAACGGACGTCGGTGAAGAAGAAGGCTTGGACGATAGATGTGGAGGAGTACCTAGAGAGCTTCCAATTCACTGTCGAAACATAAAAAGAAACAGACCCTTTACAAAATCTAAGTTTGACTCATCAGATAAGAAACGCAATCCACCATAACAAAAAAATAACTATAAACAAAAATAATATAATATAATAAAGCTTTCGAGTATAAGAATCCTTGTTTTTCTTTCGTAAGAACAATGCTCCGTTTATTCGTTGTCCCCTTTACATGTACCATTACACATGTATTTATACTAACAATTAATCCTAGGGTTTAGTCTAATCTAAGCAGTAAATAATACTGATTTATTCTCCTAATATACTCTAAATATTCTGAATACTTAATACATATTCAGAAAATATACACCACAATAAATATATAAACTATCCTAATTTTGCACTGGAGCATTCTTGGAAGCTTCTCGACTTGCCATATTTAAACACTTCCCAATTTATCGCGCCACATTCGCGCATGTTGCGCGTGGTCCAAAGTTAGGTGTTTACACCAGTAAACCAATATAAGATGGATGTGAAAGAGTTCACATTACCGTCGTTTTCAATACAATAGATCAGTCTTTTAAAACAGTTTTGATAAAAATTACCGGAACGAGAATTTTAAACAAGCATACCCGAACTTGACTTTCCCAAGGCCCTTTGTAATTTGGAAAATATTCCGATGAATTCACTCATGCGTATATAATTCTACTAACCATGTAAATTATCATACGCAAGTAACATTTATCAAACAAATCACACTATGCTTACACATCATGCGTCTAATGTTCCGAGGAACTCATGCTTGCATACATGATTCTTCTTCTAAGTAAATTATCAAATGCGGCTGCATCCTCAACATTCTAGCATACGTGTCAAACATGAATCATTCATATCCATCATACATATTTGGCGACTAGTTTTCGGTATTAGGCGTCGTAATTGGTAGCCCATAATATGTATAGTTTACCTAATGAACTTGGGTAAATGTCACATTAGGGTAATTGGGCTAGACCCAAATCCCAATTGACATGGGAGACCCAACATTGGGCCTCCCCAATTACATAAGCCGGCCGAAATATAGAATGGGGTAAAGTGGACTTTTGTCCACTTTACTCCTCCTATAAATAAGAGGTGTTCGGGAATTTTTAGGGTTCATCACAATTCCCTCACAAGAGAGTTTTAGAGAGAAAAACCCTCCCCATTAAATACCTAGTTCGGCCGAACCATATAACCCTCACCAAGGGTGTGCCAAATTGCCTTCGAGCAAACTCTCCAGAGATCTATCCCTGTGCCAAGAATCGATCAGAGGCTTTGCTGTGGAGCTTGCACCACGTAGGGCTTCTCTAACAAGAACCCCTACGGGTCCCGACCGGAGGATCGTGAACTCCCTCCAGTGAAGATCTTGGTTCTACGGATCATCCTAAAGGTATGTGTGAAATTTCCGTTGCGTAATTCTAATTACTGGCATGTACCTTGTTTTAGTATCCGTAGTGATTACTCCCCGTAATCTAAAAGTGGTATCAGAGCCTGTGTTGGGAGTTCACGATTTTGATAAATTGATGTTCTTGGAAGTTTTAAATTTTGGACTGAAATTTTAAAAGATTTTTTTTTTTTAATTTTCGAATTTTTTATGTATAAAATAGTCCTAAATTTTCATGATGTTCTTGGTAAATTTGATGTTCGTGATTTTTCAAGAAAAGTGTATTATTTATCAAAATAAAACATTGGATTGTAGATCTTATTAAATTTTGATCTTAAAATTTGGCCGAAACCCTAGGTAAATTACAAGGTAAAATTTTAAATTTTTTAAGCACCAAGGGACAAAATTTTCGGCCACCATATTAAAATAATATTGTTTACCATATTTTAATTTTAAATTAAGGTAACACTATATCTATAATTCGGAACATTAGGATAGATTCCCAAAATATATAGAAATATATATCACTATCAATATATCTAAATATTTAATAGGGTTAGAGATATTATTGATAGATATTATTGCCTAAAAGGTCGAGTAAATATTTTGTCAGTATATTTGTTACCCTATTTAAGATATTGACAATAAATAAATATATATATTATATATTGTGCCAATTATATATATATATATATATATTGTTGATTGATTTAATCTTATAGATAGAATCTTAGCAATAAATATATATATATGTTTTAATGTTGGTCCGAAATTTATATATATATATTTAATATTGGAAATTATTTTTTAATAATTAATGTTACTTGGTGGCTAAGTTAGATATTTTTGGACTTTAAAACTTTAGTTGGGCCACAAGTAAACATTTCGGCTCAACCTTTAAAATTTAGTTTATTGTGCCGGCCCAATACATTAAACCGGGACGGATTTAAATTGAACCGGGTTTTCTCAATCGGGTCGGGTCGAACCGGGGTAATTAAGTGAATATAACCGAACCAGTTTTGTGTGTTGAACCGAACCAAACCCTATTTTATTGGACCGGTTCGGACCAAACAAAATTTTAAAATTAAAACCGAACCAGATTTACCGGACTGAACCGAACCGGATTTGCCGGATCGGGCCGAATCGGATTTTCTGAACCGAACCGGACCAGATCGAAATTGACTGAAACGAAATGATTTTCAAAACCGAATTCAAGTCAATTAAATAAAATAGGGTGGTCAAGTTTTAAAATCCAAATGTTTTTGAACCTCTAAATGGACTACACAGTGCTCATAGGATTACTAACCTTTATGCCTTTTATCGATTATGGGAATGGATCTCGGAGATACATATTTTTGGGACTGGTATAATTAGTGGGCTGAATTGCAATTGTTTAATATTCAATATATATTAATGCATGATTAGAAATGTTGTCTTGACATAGTCAAGCTAGCTCGACATTGCATGTTGTGGGCGGTGCGCTGGTTAAATATGTGGAATCCGCACTAGGATAGGCATGCTGTGATAAGTTGTAAATGCCTAGAATTCATTTCTAGAATGTTGCGTAATTGAATATAAGCATGAATTGCAAATCAGCCCCTAATGTTTAAAATTATTTTAAAACCGAAAACCAGTCGCCAAATATGTATGATTGTTGTGGAATTTTTATGTTTGACACGTATGCTAGAATGTTGAGGATGTAGTTACATTTGATAATTTACATGGAAGTAGAATTATATATGCAAGCATGAGTTCCTCGGAACATTAGACACATGACTCGTAAGCATGAGTGTGATTTGTTGGATGAATGTTACTTGCGTATGATAATTTACATGGTTAGTAGAATTATATATGCATGAGTAAGTTCATCAGAATATTTTCCAAAATACAAAAGGCCTTGGGAAAGCCAAGATCGGGTATGCTTGTTTTAAAATTCCCGTTCCAATAATTTGCGATTAAAATCGTTTTAAGAGACTGATCTATTGGATTGAAAACGGCGATAATGTGAACTATTTCACAGCTGGTGGTCAGTTTGTTTAGATGACTGAAGAATCATTATTTGTCGGATTCAATCTTAATAGATATCTGATGTATGCAATTCTTTCTCAAAATGTTATTGTCTACCTAATTTTTGCTGATTATCAAAGTGTTAGCAATGGCTGCGATCAGAAATGTAATCTCCTAAATGAACAAGGTAGTGAGATTGAACAGCAACAATTATAAGATCTGGAATAAGCGAGCGAAAATGGTAATTACTGAAATGAGAGGTATGGAGCATCTGACTACGAAGAAAGTCAGGCCAGAGGGAGACCTCACGGCTGAACTGGAGAAAACCCATGATGAATGGGATGCAAAAGACCAGGAGATTCGTTCCGCCTTGCTGTCACTGCTTGGTGATGACATACTCTACGGGTATGATCACTATGAGTCTGCTAAGGACCTAATTGATGGTCTCAAGACAGGGTTTGGTGCCAAGGACCTATGGGATGATCGTTAAACATCGCTTTAGACTCATACAAAATGAATCCAAAGCATACAATGAAAGAGAATATCAGACACATGTCTAACATGCTTGCTGAACTCAAGGAAGCAGGAGAAATCCTGACGGAGGATCAGAAAGTCCAATGCGTGATCCGATCCTTACCTGAATCTTGGAGTAGCATGAAAATGCACCTTACCCATGACAGTCAGCTCGATAACCCACGACAGTAGTGTGAACTCTTTCACGGACCCCCTTCCCTCGGTTTACTGGCGGTCGGTTTGGTCTAAATGACCAAGGGATCACTATTTGTTGTGTTCCATCTTAACAGATAATCTGATGTTTGCAATTCTGTCAAAATGTCATTGTCTTCCCAACCTTGAATTATTACCAATGAATAGATGGCATTATCATGTGAATCTGAGCTATTAATTGAGACGAATTATGACTCGTGAAGCAAACACGTCATTACCATATTGGAGGGACAAGGTTTAATTGACCACATTCAAATAACCATGAATTGCCCGAATGCCGGATTAACTAAAGATCTAGCATCCGCTCATTTTCATTGCGAGCAAGATGACAAGAAAGCAAAGGAGATGATACTGTCTGAACTATCACATGATTTCTATGACAAGTATAAGGATGATCCGACATCAAAGGACATCTGGGATGCCCTCTTTCTGAAATATGGAAGTGGCATGGCAGTTACACTGCACCCACTTATACCAACATTAGAAACATGTCTAAACAACAACAGTAAGAGCGTGCTTTAAAAAGTTTACAGTCTCCTTTGCTTGTTCAAACCATTGGAAGATGACAGTCAAATGGCTAAATGGGATAAAATTCATGCCATAATTGGGATTCTCCCGAAATTTTAGAGAGCAGCCAAGGCTATATTGACTGTTCGCAGTTCCGTGCTTGATCTTGCATCTGTCCTGAAACTAATCGAGATGTAGGAAACTTGATTAACTTCGGTATTGAAAGAACCGAAAACGTCAGGACAAGCTAGCCATAAGAAAATAAAATTCAGGAACAAGGGAAAGAAACAACAGGCAGTCGACAGTAAAACGTTGACTACGCCTAAACAAGGCATTCCCAGATTAAAATCTGAGATAGTATGCGGGAATTCCAGCCCACGCCGAATAAGCGATGGTGCAGGATCCAACAAATCGCACCTTGAAAAGGTATGCGACTTTGGTTATGTAAAGGAAACTTTAGTTTCCTCAACCGTCATGTTAACTGACTCAAATACATATTGGATTCTTGATTCAGGTGCAACGGACCACATAGCCGATGACAAAGATCTATTTGCCAAGTTTAAACGGTTGCCAAAGGATTCTAAAAGGATATACATTGGAAAAAACTCCCAAGTTGAAGTCAAAGGGGTAGGGAATTGCAAATTGCCAATGGGCAATGGCAAATCCTTACTTCTTGATAATGTCCTTTTGGCTCCTAGAATCCGTTTAAATGTTGTTTCTGTTTCTGCTCTTATGAATAAGAACTTTGTTTTATTATTTGAGAGATCCTTGGTTCGCATAAATAAAGGGGATACTTTATTTGGATATGCCTTTTCTTCTAATGGTCTAATTATCATGGATTTGAATGGTAATGTAAATTGTATAGAATGTATGCAATGTCCTCCAAAGAAGCAGAAACCGACGTGACTGGATGGCATTCGCGGCTTGGACATATAGGCTATGACAGAGTTCAATCGTTGGCACGACGAGGGCTCTTGCCCGGAACAAGCAGCGTGGTAAAACACACTTGTCACGACTGTCTAGCCGGAAAATCCACCCGCAAGCCATTCGGAGAAGCAAAACGAGCAGAATTCCCATTGCAAATAATCCATTCAGACGTATGTGGACCAATGAACGTAACTGCTAGAAATGGAAAATGATACTTCGTACCTTTCATTGACGACTACACCTGATTCGGGTTTACTCATTTGATTACTCGTAAATCGGAAGCTATAGATTGCTTCAAAAGTTTTCTTAAGCTCTTAGAGAATCAACAGGAGCGAAAGGTTAAAACCCTACGCACCGACAGAGGTGGAGAATATCTCTCTAATGAGTTTGATAAGTTGTGCAAAGAAAGTGGGATCGTCCGTCAAACGACGATCCCCAACACACCATAGCAGAATGGTGTGGCTCAACGTCCTAATCGAACTCTCCTTGACATGGTTAGAACCATGATGTCACAAGCACAATTGCCAATCTCTTATTGGGGAGACGCGTTGCTTGCTGCCACTCATGTAGTAAACCTTGTCCCATCAAAAGCAGTTAACACAACACCGTATGAGTTGTGGACTGGTAGAGAGTTAAATCTTACTAGACTGCGACCTTATGGGTGAGCAGCTTACACACATACAACTGACAGCTGTTTGACAAGTTAGGCCCCAGAGGACTTAAAAGTATCTTCATAAGATACTCTGAGAACTCAAAAGGTTATGTATTTGTGTCAACTCTCGAAAACGGTAATGTGTACGAACATGAGTCCAGAGACGTCACTTTTCTTGAGAACGAATTTCCAACGCCAAGAGAAATAAAAACAGACGAAGTCTTGATCAAACTAGAACAAGATGACGATGATTCTCAGGTCCCACTTTGTTCGAGTGGGAGATTTGACACAGTAACAAGTGATTCGGTTAATGAGGATGAAATCCCCATAATAAATCAAGTGGGAGGGCTCACCCCCCCTCCCCCCCCCAAACACAAATCACTATTGCTGGGAATGCGAATCAAGTAGAAACTAATAATCATATTATACAACTACCTATTGTTCCAATTGTTACAACTGGGAACGGATTTATCACTTCGATTCCAAGTCCTAGCGATCAAATAACTAATCTCGGAGGTGAAATCCCGAGACGAAGAGGTCGTCCGAGGAAAGTTGTTGTTCAAAGTTCTAGTACCGCCATCATTCCCTGTGGGAGTAATAATCCGACAAGAAGCATTATTCCAAGTAGGAGTATGGATCAGACTCAAAATGGGACAAATAAGCCTAGACGCAGTCAAAGGCAACAAACTTCACCCAAGAAGTATCCCATTGAGAGAGGAGAGATTTTCAATCTCACGTCTGTTGATGAACCGGTAACGGTTAAACAAGCGATGGAAGGACCTCAAGCAAAAGAATGGAGAAAAGCAATGGAGGATGAAATTGCCTCAATGAAAGCTAATTCAGTATGGTCTTTAGTTGATTTACCTGCTGACCGCAGAGTTATAGGAGCAAAGTGGGTTTTGAAACTTAAACTCACTGCTGATGGAGAAGTCGAGTGATACAAAGCTCGATTGGTTGCGAAAGGATATACCCAAATTCACGGAGTAGACTTTGATGAAACATACTCACAAATTGTGCGTTATACCACAGTCAGGACCATCCTTGCCCTTGTTGCATGCCTCGATCTAGAGCTGCAACAAATGGATGTTAAGAACGCATTCCTCCACGGAATGGAGGAAGAGATCTATATGGAGCAGCCGGAGGGTTTTATTACTCCTGGCAAAGAACGTAAAGTTTGCAAACTCCAAAGATCTATTTACAGTCTTAAACAATCGTCTCGGCAATTGTATCGCAGATTCCACGAGGAAATCGTTGGAAACGGATTTGTGAACCTTCGCGAGGATCCCTGCGTTTACACCAAGACCTCCGGGTCTAAGTATGTCATCATAACCTTATACGTAGATGACATACTCATTGTTGCGAACGATGTCAGTTTCATGAATAAATCAAAGTCCTGGTTAGCATCAGCATTTGAGATGAAAGACATGGGAGAGGCCACGTACATCGTAGGCATTAAATTGTCCGAGATCGTGCCGCCCGGACATTGTGTCTGTCTCAAGAATCTTATATCAAAAAATGTTGAAAAGATTCAGAATGCTCGATGCCAAACCCGTGGATACGCCAGTTGTGTTTGGGTGCGCGCTGTCAAAGCGTGATGGCCCGAAGAACCAACAGGAGCTTGAACAGATGAAAGATGCAGAGTATCTAAGCATGGTAGGAAGTCTCATGTTTGCCATGCTATGTACTCGGCCGGATATCTGTTACGCTGTGGGCCTAGTAGCAAGATTCCAATCAGATCCTAGTTATAACCATTTAAAGGTTGTAAAACAAATTATAAGATATTGGAAAGGTATTGCCGACTATGTTCTGTGCTATAAGGGCAGGCAAATAGAATTGACCGGTTATAGTGACGCCGACCACGGTGGCGATCCGGTTGATCGTAAGTCCACCACAGGAGGAGTTTTCCTCCTTGCTAATGCTGCCATATCATGGGTAAGCAAGAAGCAATCATGTGTCGCACTTTCCAATATGGAATCGGAATTTGTTGCCCTTTCCAAAAACGCACAAGAAGCGGTCTGGCTGAAAAGGCTTCTTACTGCATTAATTGGCATTGGCAAGGAGAGTAAACTCGTAAAGGTATACTCCGACAGTCAGGCAGCCATTGCAGCAGTTAAGAATCCAAAGTACCACAGTAGGACCAAACATATCGATGTGAAATACAATTATGCTAAATCTGTTCTGGAAGAAAATATAATCACTTTGGAATACTTGTCCATAGACAAAATGGCCGCGGACCCATTAACTAAGCCATTACGTAGAGAGATTTTCGAAAAGCACGTAAAACTGCTTGGATTACGTAGGGCATAATATGTGGCATGTATAAGTGATAGCATTTTGACTTTTGAAATAATATTTCGATTGAATAAAAGAATTGCAAATTGAGTATATGATCCATCGACATCATAATGATAAATAACATCGAATTTTACGGTCTATAAACTAAGTAGGAAGAGGTAAAATTCTTCCACCAAAATTATGTCGAATGTGAACCATGCCTCGTCACACAAGTACGGTCATCTTGTAGGAGAGGGGGGCCTCTACCACAACAAGATTAGCTAAGAACCAGAGGGATAAACCTGGTAAACGAAACGATAACTTTGTCACGACTAAAAGCATGACTTGATCTTCGTTTTGTAAATCATCGTGTTAGACTCTGTCCATCATTAAAATCACATTCAGGGCCAGATGAAAGATTCTGCGATAGAATGATTGACATATCCCATCCCTGGCTTGTCCAGGTGTGCTATCGACGCGTGCTTCATACTGCGCGTGACACGTGCTTCATACTGCGTGTGCCATGTTCGACCACGGTGTCATGCTCGGTTGTGCTAGCTAGAATCCTTGTGATTCAAAGGGCGCATACTTCTTCACCTTGAGTGTGTGATTGATCCCGGGTGTTTATGAAAAGGCATCCAAAGTATCCTCTCGAACTCAGAACTTATACCTAAGGTCTGGCTCAATGTTCGCTTCCCGGCGTAGTGCCAAAGAAAAAGGCCAAGTGGCAACGTCTTAGAAACCGGTTGAGTTAGACTAAGGGTATAAGCGATGGGGATGGTCATGTTCACCAATAATTCACCGACTCTTGTGTTCACTAGGTGGCCACCAACCGGATATTAGTTGAAGGTTGTAAACACTTGTACGGATGCCCTGGAGAAGTATTCCTATGTGGAAAACTGGGCAATTGGAGAATTATCAGTTGACCAAGGATACAGTGCGGTACATATTTTGTTTTTAACAGAATTGATTTACGATAGGGAATCAACGTTCTGCGGGTGCTACAATACTCCTAACAGATGAGTAGCACAATGCCCGTCGTATCCGCCGGTCGCACGCCAAACCTCGTATGAACTATTCGGAGACGGAGGCAATAACTGAAGACTGAAATGTTGATGCTATTGGATAACAATACATTAACAGGCACCCTCCCATTCCGGCGAGTGGGAGCTATTAGCGTATGGTGACGTGGCGCCGTAAATGGTAGCCCGTTAATATTAAGGATATTACCTAAGACAATTGGTTAAATGTCACATTAGGTTAATTGGGCTCGACCCAATTCCTAATTGACATGGGAGGCCCAAAATTGGGCCTCCCTTCCTTAACATGTGGTTCGGCCGAACCCTATGTACCACATTGGTTGTGAGTGGACTTTTGTCCACTCCACCAATCCAATATATAGGGGAGTCTCCTAAGGGGTTTTACACATCAAGTAATTCATAAGTCCCTCCATTGAGGAACTTGAGAGAAACCCTATCACCTCCTTAGTAGAGATTTCGGCACATTATAGTCAGCCCGAGGTTCTGTCCCCGTTGAAGAATCGATCAAAGGATTTTCTGTGGAGCTTATACCGCGTAGGACTTCTTCTCACGAAGAACTTGTATGGGTTCCGACTAGAGGATCTGAACTCCCTTCACATCGTTCTTGGACAGGAAAGCTATTGAGGTATGTGTACATTATTCCGCTGCGTAATTAGTTTACTTGCATGTACACGTTTAGCATTCCGTAGTATTACGTCCCCGTAATCCAACACAAATTAACCAAGAACATCATCAAAATTTCGGATTCACAAAAAAAAAAAAAAAATCTTAGGGTTAACGGGTTTTTGGGTCCATGATGTTTGACAACTTTTGGGTTTTTGTCAATGATGTTTTTTTTTAACCAAGTTTTGGTACCATATGTTTGCATATTTTTTCTAGTTTTGGTCTAACCGTTACATTCCGTCCATTTTTTGACATGTTCAAGTCACGTGATACACTCTAAACTTTAAATTTAGTCCCTCTAATACTTTCTTAACCTTTTTTTTGTTCAATTTAGTCCTGAAGTTTCAAAATTGATCCCAATTGGACAATAGGTCCAGTTGAATTTTTGAAACTTCGGGACTAAATTGAACAAAAAAAAGGTTAGGAAAGTATAAGAGGGACTAAATTGAACAAAATTGAAAGTTTAGGGTGGATCACGTGACTTGTACATGTCAAAAAATGGACAGAATGTAACGGTCGGACCGAAACTAGAAAAAATATGCAAACATATGGTACCAAAACTAGGAAAAAAAAACATCATGGACCAAAACCCAAAAATTGTCAAACATCATGAACCAAAAGACCTGTAAAGCCTCAGATCGATTCTTGGCACGGGGACAGATCTTTGGAGAGTTTACTCGAAGGCAATTTGGCACACCCTTGGTGAGGTTTATGGTTCGGTCGAAACTAGGGTTTATGGGGGAGGTTTTTCTCTCTAAAACACTCTTGTGAGGGAATTGTGATTAACCCTAAAAATCCCCTAACACCTCTTATTTATAGGAGTAGTAAAGTGGACAAAAGACCACTTTACCCCACCTAGGGTTTCGGCCGGCCTATGTAATTGGGGAGGCCCAATTTTAAGCCTACCATGTCAATTGGGATTTGGGTCTAGACCAATTACCCTAATGTGACATTTACCCAAGTTCATTAGGTAAAATATACATATTATGGGCTACCAATTACGGCGCCCATTACCCTATGCTTACAACTCCCACTCGCCGGAAAGGGAGGGTGCCTGTTAATGTATTGTCGTCCAAATATGCATCAACATTTCTCTCTTTGATCTGCTCCTTGCTTCCGAATAGTTCATACGAGGTTTGTCGTGCGACCGTCGGATACGACGGGCATCATGCTACTCATCTGTTAGGAGTGTTGTAGCGCCCGCGGAACGTTGATTCCCTTTTCTCCAATCAACCTGGTTTAAACAACATTTATATTGTACCGCGTTGTATCTTAGGTCAACTGATAATTCTCCGTTTGCCTAGTTTCCACAAAGGAACACTTCTTCAAGGCATCCGTACAAGTATTCACAACCTTCATCTAATATCCGGTTTGTGGCCACCTAGTGAATACAAGATTCGGTGAATTACAGGTGAACTTGACCATCCCCATCGCTCATATCATTAGTCAGACCCAACCGGTTTCCAAAGACGTGGTCACTGAGCATTTTTGTTCACTACGCTCGTACGCCAGGAAGCGAGCATTGAGCCTGAACTTAAATATGAGTTCTGAGCCCGTGAGGATACTTTAGGTGCCTCTTCATAAGGCTCCTGAGATCAATCACACGCTCGAGGTGAAGAAGTTTGCGCCCGAGAATCACGAGGATTCCTTCCTAGCACAACCGAGTTGTGACCCCGTGGTCGAACGTTGCACACGTATTATGAAGCACGCGTTGATAGCATACCCGAACCTTTTGAGTTGACAGGATAGGGATATGTCAATCATGCTATCACAGATTCTCATCTGGCCCAGAATGTGGTTAAATGAAGAACGAAGTTCATCACGGCGATATGCAAAACGAAGATCACGTCGAGTTACTTCAAACTAGATAATCGTCTTGCTTAATCAGGTTTATCCCCCTGACTCTTAGCCAGTCATGTTTGGTGGAGCCCTCCCTCCACCGCAAGACGACCGTACATGTATGACTAGGTAAGGCCCATATTCGACATAGTTTGGCAGAAGATTGCGTCCTCCTACGACTTAGTTTATAGATCATAAATCTGATGTAATCAAAACATTATGACGTCGATTGATCATAAACTCAGTTGCAATTCTTTCGCTTACAAAATGTAACTTTCTAATAACAAAATGCTATCACAGATACATTCCATTTCTAGACCCTACGCAATCCAAGTAGTTTTACATGCTTTTCGAATATGTCCCTGCGTAGTGGTTTAGTTAATGGGTCCATTACAAAGTTATTGGTGGACAAGTATTCCATAGTGATTATATTGTCTACTACTATTAAAATTTAGCATGAAATTATTTCATATCATTGTGTCTGGTCCTACTATGGTACTTTGGATTCTTGACTGCCGCAATGGCTGCTTGACTGTCAGAGAAGACCTTCACAGGTTTATTCTCAACATCGCCATCAAGCAGCGCAATAAGAATCATTTTAAGCCAGCCCGCTTTCTGTGCATTCTTAGAGAGATCTACGAATTCCGATCTAATCGTAGACAGCGCGACTCATATTTGCTTCTTGCTCCTCCATGAAATGACGGCATTAGCAAGGAGGCTTGCTCCTCCTGTGGTGGACTTACGATCATCTGTATTGCCACCACGGTCGACGTTAATGTAATCGGTCAATTCTAACTACCTGCCCTGATAGCACATTTCGTAGTCGGCAGTACCTTTTCGGAAATCGAGTTCCTCGTTTTATAGTCTTTAAATGTTTGATGACCATGATCTGATAGGAAACGTGCTACTAGGTCTATGTCGTAACAAATATCCGGACGGGTGTATCACATGGCGTAGAACAAACTACCGACCATGCCAAAACATCATATGCACCCTTCATCTGTTTACGCTCTGCCAGATTCTTGGGGGGCCGTAAGGTTCTGACATTGCGCACCCAAATAACACCGGCGTCTCCACTGATTTTGGCACCCTGTAATCTGAATCTTTTCAACAAATTGTTGATACAAGATTCTTGAGATAGAGATAATCTCCGGGTAGCGGATCTATGGCAGTCTCAATGCCTAAGATATACATGGTCTCTCCCATGTCTTTCATCTCAAATACAGACGCCAATCAGGACTTTGACTTGTTCATAAAACTCATGTCGTTTCCGGCAATGAGTATGTCGTCCACGTATAAAGTTAAGATGATATACTTAGACCCGGAGGTCTTATAATACACGCACGGATCCTCATGAAGATTCACAAATCTGTTTCCTACGATTTCCTTGTGGAATTTGCGGTACCATTACCGAGACGACCGTAGGACCTTTGGAGTTAGCAAACCTTACGTTTGTTACCAGGAGTAATGAAACCCCCCCCCCCCTCCCCAGTTGCTCCATGTAGATCTCTTCCTCCAGGTTTCCGAGGAGGAATGTGGTCTTAATACTCATTTGGTGAGGTTCGTAACCGAAACCTTCTACCAGGACCATGAATGGCCCTGCACCGTGGTTTTATGCACAGGTGGTGAGTATGTTTTGTCAAAGTCCACTCCGTGAAGTTAGGTATAGCCTTTCGCAACGATTCGAGCTATGTATCGCTCGACCTTTTCCATCAGTGGTGAGCCTTCTTTCAGGACTCACCCTATCCTTATGACCTTGGGGTTAGCAGGTAAATCAACTACAGACTATAATGGTTTTCATTTAGGCGATCTCTCTGATTCATTATTTTCCTCCATTTCTCCACTTGAGGTCTTTCCAATGCAAGAAAATAGTTGTTAGACTGAGGTCATCATTCTTCTAGATGGGACACTTCTTTGGAGAAGTTCGATGCCTTTGACTTTCGTCTAGGCTTGTTTATCCCGTCTTTGAGTCTTAACGTCTCTCATACTCAGAATAATGCCTCTTATCGGAGAATTTCTTCCAATTGGGATCAATTCTCCCACTAGAAATAACGCTTCTTATCGGGGCATTACTTCTATTGGGTACAAGAGCAGTGCTTGAACCATAACCAACAACTTTCCTTGAAAGACTTCTCGGTCTCGGAGTTTTACTATTAAGATGATTCCTTGATCACTAGGATCTGGAACCAAGTTTTTCGGATCACTCCCACTGGGAACAATTGGTAGTAAAGGTAGCTGCGGCAATCCTGGTTCAGCATTACGATAATCAGGTTCAACTTGATTCGTCCAAACAGCAACAGTGATGACTTGTGGTAGGTGTTTAGTCCTCCCACTGGATTTATTATGAAAATGTTCCCATTATAATTTACCATGTCATTCACTTGAGTTGCTGGTTCGAATCTATCCTACTCGAATTAAGTGGGACCTGTTATCTGAAATATCTTTCTCCTGATTCTGTCAAGACTCATTATTTTGAACTATCACTATATTGGAAAATTCGTTCTCAAGTATGTAATGTCACATGTTCGACCACGGTACCATGTCTTTAAGCTGTAAACATGTATTTTCAAAGAGTAGTTAACATACTCTTGTCCTAAATACGTGTTTAATGCGCAAATTAATGTCGCATGGTGATATGATTTAATTCATTATCACTCTTCAGCCTTTTTATGGTGGCGTGTCATACTGATTTTAGTGGGACACATTTTTACATGAATGTGAATCACTTCTCATCATCCCTTAGGGAACAGCTGATTAAGTGACTCTAACATTATGTTTATAAACTATGCTTCCAGAAGTGTGTCACTTGATTTGAATGCCTAGCCTGACTTATCGTTCAAGCGTACGGAAGGAAAATCGTTTAGCCGACTTCATCCTTCTTCGTTTGCTAACTTATTTCAGAGACTTTATCCCATCTCCGAACTGAGCACTTCAGGTTTTCACCTTATTCGTCAGTCGATACTTTTACAAGGTCGTGGTAGCTTCCGAAGCTTACTTCTTACCGATGTAAATGTTATCAATAAGTTGTTTCCGAAGGAACACAAACGAAAATTCAGCACATCATCATTTAAACACTTCATTATTAAACTCGTACTTTGAAACGATGTGTTCCATCTTTCGAGGTCCACTTGCGTGTTAGCGCTATTCACTAAAGGTTTAACCTTAGGTTAAATTGTTTCATTTCTTAATTTAATTTAATTTAATCCAATCGGTTTCGCATATGATCATCATTACATTTTATTTCATTCAATGGAGTACTAATAATAAAGAAAGAGTTACATTATTCGATCTAGCTACGCAATAGATGGGTTTATACAGTTCAGCTTGGTCGTGCTGACTGAGATGACGGAGTACGTGAATCGTTTCATTTTATTCGACCACTTTTACCTGGCCGAAATTTCGTTTTGGATCGATTAATTTTTATAAGTAGATCACATTTCGAATCGAATGGAAACTACTTTATTCAATAAATCCGAATCTCGAAATAACCAAAATTTTAGTAACTCAAACGAACGATAAATGACAATGATAGGGTTCTTGATCTGAATTGATCTGAAGATCACGTATTCGATCCATGATTGTCGAGAACTTTAAGTCATGTTGAACATCACATCTGAGTAATTCATGAGTGAATTACATCAAATGATCTGTGTCTGTATAAAACGTTTTACAGCTTCATACACATGACCTACGTGGCGTACTAGAGACTCACTTTATCAACATGGTTTAACCCAACGGATTATCGTATAAGACCTTTATGGTCCAGTTCTCTCTATGATATGCGGATCATGGTTGACTTCTTTGAACTCAGTATGGCGAGCAGAGAAGGTTTCCCTTTTAACTGTTGTGGTTACTGTACTTGATTAGGCTCAAGGTCATTGAGTCCTGTCAATATCAGACAACCATATACATCTTTTCCATGTTGACCTTTCATTCTGAAGATCCGATGCGGGTTTTACGCCAACATCGATGAAAAGATAGAAGACCATCACGTTTAACCGAAACATTTAGCTTTTGCATCCTTGCTTCCACTGAGGCGGATGCAAAGGGATATTAAGCTGCAACATTTCCTGGTTGTAATTGAAGTCTTCTTCAACCCCCTTTTTACCAAGGTTGAATGTATCACCACATATTCGTTCAGATCATCAAAGAACCTGCTCTTATGCTTGGTGAAACAAATTATTACATCCGTCTCTCATTGTCAAAAATCATACATACTACTTATATTCATCTGTAGTTGTCCTCTCTACTTTTCGAAATCGTAGTAGAGAGTTAAACATGTACTCCTTTTATTCTTCATGATTCACACCATCGAGATTGCGAGGAATATCGAATCGCACTAAATTAACCAATTCATACTAACACATTGATGATTATGCAAAAATCAGGTAGACAATAACATTTTGAGAAATAATTGCATACATCAGATATCTATTAAGATTGAATCCGACAAATAACGATTCCTCACATCTAAACCAATTGACCACCAGTAAACCAATGGAAGATGGCTGTGAAAGAGTTCACATTACCGCCGTTTTCAATCCAATAGATTAGTCTTATAAATCGGTTTTAATCGCAAATTACCGAAACGGGAATTTTAAAACAAGTAACCCGATCTTGGCTTTCCCAAGGCCCTTTGTATTTTGGAAAATATTCTGATGAATTTACTCATGCATATATAATTATACTAACCATGGAAATTATCATACGCAAGTAACATTCATCAAACAAATCACACTCATGCTTACGCGTCATGCGTCTAATGTTCCGAGGAACTCATGCTTGGATATATAATTCTACTTCCATGTAAATTATAAAATGCAACTACATTCTCAACATTCTAGCATATGCGTCAAACATGAAAATTCCACAACAATCATACACATTTAGCGACTGTTTTCGGTTTTAAAATAATTTTAAACATTAGGGGCTGATTTGCAATTCATGCTTACATTCAATTATGCAACATTCTAGACATGAATCCTAGGCTTTTCCAACCATCACAACATGTCTATCCTAGTGTGCATTCAATATATTTAACCAGGGCTCCGCCCACAACATGCAATATCCAGCTAGTTTGACTAAGTCAAGACAACACTTCTAATCATGCATTAATATATATTGAATAATAAACAATTGCAATTCAGCCCTCTAATTAATCCAGTCCCAAAAACATGTATCTCCGAGATCCATCTCCATAATCGAAACAATGCATAAAGGTTAGCAACCTATGAGCAATATGTAGTCCATTTAGAGGTCAAAAAACATTTGAATTTTAAAACTTGACCACCCTATTTTATTTAATTGAATTGAATTCGGTTTTTGAAAAACATTTCGGTTCGGTCAATTTCGGTTCGGTTTGGTCCGGTTCGGTCCGGTTCAGAAAATCCGGTTCGGCCCGGTCCGGCAAATCGGTTCGGTCCGGTTTTAAATTTTAAAATCTTGTTCAGTCCGAACTGGTCCAATAAAATAGGGTTTGGTTCGGTTCAACACACAAAATCGGTTCGTTTGGATCCACTTAATTACCCCGGTTCAACCTGACCCGATTAGGTCGAACCGATTAAGAAAACTCGATTCGATTTAAATCCGTCCCGGTTTGACATATTGGATTAACCCAATAATTAAAATTTAAAAGGTTGGGCCGAAATGTTTACTTGTGGCCCAAGTAGGATTTTAAAATCCAAAAATAATTAACTTAGCCACCAAGTAACATTAATTATATTTCCAACATTAAATATATATATATATATTTCAGCCAAATACAAATATATATATATATTTATTGCTAAGATTCTATCTTTAAGATTAAATCAATCGACAATATATATATATATATATATATGTACAATTCGGTTCATATATATATATATATATAATATTTATTTATTGTCAATATTTTAAATAGGGTAACAAATATACTGACAATTTCTCAATCTTTTAGGCAATAAAATCTATCAATAATATCTTTAACCCTATTAAATATTTAGATCAAATTGGGAACAAGTGGTCAAATTTCAAGATCAAATTTTAATAAGAACTACAATCCAATGTTTGATTTTGATAAATATTACTCTTTTCTTGAAGATCATGAACATAAAATTAACCAATACCATCATGAAAATTTCGGTTTCATCAAGAACCCTAAAAATAAAAAAATTAATTTTTTTTTTTTAAATTTCGGTTTTCATATTTAAATTTCAAGAACATCAATTTATCAAAATCATGAACTCCTAACACAGGCTCTGATACCACTGTTAGATTACGGGGAGTAATCACTACGGATACCTAAACAAGGTACATGCTAGTAATTAGAATTACGCAGCGGAAGTTTCACACATACCTTTTGGATAATCCGTAGACCCAAGATCTTCTCTGGAAGGAGTTCATGATCCTCCGGTCGGGACCCGTAGAGGTTCTTGTTAGAGAAGCCCTACGTGGTGCAAGCTCCACAACAAAGCCTTTGATCGATTCTTGGCACGGGGATAGATCTTTGGAGAGTTTGCTCGAAGGCAATTTGGCACACCCTTGGTGAGGGTTATGGTTCGGCTGAAACTAGGGTTTATGGGGGAGGGTTTTTCTCTCTAAAACACTCTTGTGAGGGAATTGTGTTAACCCTAAAAATCCCCTAACACCTCTTATTTATAGGAGGAGTAAAGTGGACAAAAGTTCACTTTACCCCACCTAGGGTTTCGACCGGCCTATGTAATTGGGGAGGCCCAATTTTGGGCCCTTCATCTCAATTGGGATTTGGGTCTAGCCCAATTACCCTAATGTGGCATTTAGCCAAGTTCATTAGGTAAACAATACATATTATGGGCTACCAATTACGGCGCCCATTACCATATGCTTACAATGTATTTATAGGAAGAGCAAAGTGGACAAAAGTCTACTTTGGCCACACCATAATTTCGACCGGCCACTATGCATAGGGAGGCCCAATTTCGGGCCTCTCATGTCAATTGGGATTTGGGTCTGGCCCAATTACCCTAATGTGACATTTACCTAATTTCCTTAGGTAAACTATACATATTATGGGCTACCAATTACGACACCCATCACCATATTCTTACACTCCCCACACTAAGTATCGGCTGAACCACATCAACACCAATGATGTGCCAATTTGCCTTCGAGCAAACACTCCGGAGATCTGTCCCTTGCCAAGAATCAATCAGAGGCTTTGTTGTGGAGAATATACCACGTAGGGCTTCCTTCACAAGATCCCCTACGGGTGCCGACCGGAGGATCGTGAACTCCCTCCTGCGAAGATCTTGTGTCTACGGATAACTGTAGAGGTATATGCGAATCGTTCGCTGCGGAATTTCAATTACTAGCATGTAACATGATTTAGTTTCCGTAGTGATTACTCCTCGTAATCTAATAGTGGTATCATAACCTGTGTTAGGAGTTCATGATTTTGATAAATTGGTGTTCTTGAAAATTTATAATTTTTTTGGACCGAAATTTTTAAAAGGGGATTTTAATATTTTGAAATTTAGGGTTTATGATGGTCAGAATTTTCATAATGTTCTTAGGAAATTTGTGTGAGATTACGGTGAGTAATCACTACGGATACTAAAACAAGGTACATGCTAGTAATCGGAATTACGCAACGGAAGTTTCACACGTACCTTTAAGGTGATCCGTAGACCCAATATCTTCTCAAGAGGGAGTTCGCGATCCTCCGGTAAGGACCCGTAGAGGTTCTTGTTAGAAAAGCCATACGTGGTGCAAGCTCGACAGCAAAGCCTCTGATCGATTCTTGGCACGGGGACAGATCTCTGGAGAGTTTGCTCGAAGGCAATTTGGCACACCCTTGGTGAGGTCTATAGTTCGGCCGAACTAGGTATTAGGGGGGAGGTTTCTCTCTAAAACTTTCTTGTGAGGGAATTGTGATTAACCCTAAAAATTCCCTAACGCCTCTTATTTATAGGAGGAGTAAAGATGACAAAAGTCCACTTTACCCCCACCTAGTAATTTCGGCCGGCCTATGTAATTGGGGAGGCCCAATTTTGGGCATTCCATGTCAATTGGGATTTGGGTCTAGCCCAATTACCCTAATGTGACATTTACCCAAGTTCATTAGGTAAACTATACATATTATGGGCTACCAATTACAGCGCCCATTTACCATATGCTTACTACTCCCACTCGCCGGAATAGGAAGGTGCCTGTTAATGTATTGTCGTCCAAATATGCATCAACATTTCTCTCATTTGATCTGCTCCTTGCTTTCGAATAGTTCATATGAGGTTTGTCGTGCGAACGTCGGATACGACGGGCATCGTGCTACTCATCTGTTAAGAGTATTGTAGCGCCCGCGGAACGTTGATTCCCTTTTCTCCAATCAACCTGTTATAAACAACATTTATATTGTACCGCGCTGTATCCTAGGTCAACAGATAATTCTCCATTCGCCTAGTTTCCACATAGGAACACTTCTTCAAGGCATCCGTACAAGTATTCACAACCTTCAACTAATATCCGGTTGGTGGCCACCTAGTGAATACAAGAGTTGGTGAATTACAGGTGAACTTGACCATCCCCATCGCCCATATCCTTAGTCAGACCAGACCGGTTTCCAAAGACGTGGTCACTGGGCCTTTTTTGTTCAGCACTACGCTCGTACGCCGGGAAGAGAGCATTGACCCTGACCTTAGATATGAGATATGAGTTCGTGAGGATACTTTAGGTGCCTCTTGATAAGGCTCCTAGGATAAATCAGACGCTCAAGGTGAAGAAGTTTGCGCCCGCCAGAATCACGAGGATTCCTTCCTTGCACAACCGAGCTGTGACCCCGTAGTCATACGTGGCACGCGTAGTATGAAGCACGCGTTGATAGCATACCCGAACCTTTTGGACTGACAGGAAAGGGATATGTAAATCATGCTATCACGGATTCTCATATGGCCCAGAATGTGGTTAAAATACGAACGAAGTTTATCACGGCGATATGCAAAACGAAGATCATATCAAGTTACTTCGAAACTAGATAATCGTCTTGCTTAATCAGGTTTATCCCCCTGACTCTTAGCCAGTCTTGTCTGGTGTTGCGTCCAAATCTAACCGGGTAGTCGGACTCTTCGGCACTTCAGGTTGGGGACACGTCGGGTGTCGGGAATGGATCTTCTGATGTCAGCAAGGGGCTGTCGGCAATGTGCACTTGTCGGACAGGTACTGCTGTCGACAGTGTAGGCTCTCAGCAAGGTACGTCGGCAGTGCAAGATTGTCGGCAAGGTAAGCTTATCGGCTTCGTGCGGTGCTAACTGGCAGGAAGGGTAATAACCAGCGCGGAGGGGGTGGTGTCGGTTGAACACTCTCTGATGCCTATATGAGCGTTTAGAGAGAGAAAATATTCTAGAGAGAGGTCAGAGCTCCAAGGCAAAAATCTCGAGAATGTCTCATAATGGGTGGCCAAGGTCTCCTATTTATAGTCAACCTTAGAACCGAACCCGATTTTTGTGCGGTTCGACGCTGGTCTAAAAGAAAATAAGAACCGTCGTCTAGTTAGGCTTTGGAGAAATCTTTACTCTTTGTGTTCGGACGATAAAGGATGCACGCAGTACCCGTTGACTGCAATCCGGACCCCATCGGACTTAGAATCTGACGGGGTCCGGATTGCCCAAGGCAATCCTGCCTATCCAGATTGCCTAAGCAATCCGGAGCCGGTTCGGATTTCCTATGCAATCCGGAGGCTCGGTCCGGATGCGTACGCCGCGCCTCCGGACCGTTTTTGAACCTCGGATATTGTGTTTGGGCCTGTTATGTGATTTTTGATGTGTTTGCGAAGTCCTGAATGTAAATACGAACCCGAATTGGGCAGATATCCAACACTTGCCCCCCGAGTCAAGTAACGGTTCAGACCATACTTGACTCTATTTTAAGCCAGGATATAAAGCCCAATTTAGGTTCGGAGCTGACCTCGAGAGTAACTTGTTTTGCAATCGAGCGCGACGGTTTCGATTTCGCACCACTTTAATTTTTGTCCGGACGTATGTTAAATGTCGACATTATTAGCGCAACCAACGATATACATATAACAGTGAACAATACACAATACGCACATTTTTATGAGCTTATGCGATAATCCTCATGGAAAAATGCAAACATGACATATGATGTAACATGATCGTGATGTCGGCATGATTGTAGAAGATGTGAATAAACGTTTATGCAAGTGATCATGTGATAATAATAAAAGTCATGAATCATGCATTTAAAATGATATAACGTACATGAAGTCATGCGCGTGTTATATCATGTACGCACTAAATCATGTGTGCATAGTATCTAGTCATAGCATACTTAGAAAATTCTATGTGTTGAAATAAGGAGATGACAACATGTAAACATGCTATTTGAGGACTTAGTAATAAATAATCAAAGTTTTAGGATGCAACCATAGATAATGATGGATATATATATGAGAGAGAATACCCATTAGTTAATCCTCCACCATTAGTAACTTGTACTATTCTCTCCTTTCTTGAAAAAGAAGAAAACTTGGGAGTGACAAATTTGGAGACTAAATATTTGAAGACCAAGCAATTCTGGAACATCCACACCAAGGTCATCACTGGCGGAATCCCGGCGACGAGAAGGGGCAGACGTGAGGCAACCGGCGGCGGCGCGTGAGGCAACCGGCGACGGCGCATGAGGCAACCGGCGGCGGCGTGTGAAACTCCGGCGGCGGCGGGTGACCTCCGGAGGTGGTGGGCAGTTTTCCGGGGTCGTCTCGTGGTGGCGAGTCTAAATTCGGGTATGGCTGGACCCTTTGATACTTCGTTTAAGTTCAATCCTGTCTTGATTGCTTCTTGAATGTGGTTAATCTAGGATGCACACAAGGCGTTTGTTAAAATTCCCAAAAGAGATTAGTTCCACAAATCGGCCAAAATTTTGCCTAAGTGCTGGAAATTTTAGAAAAATAGAGATAAGTTGTTAAACTTCCCTTATGCATTGTGATTGTTGTCAACACATTGCATTATGTCTTAGGTGATGTTTTGGCATGCTCAATGTTGATTGTTAGCCGGTGTCCGGACATAATTGTTTGTCGTTATATTGATCCCTGTTCATTGAGCTCATATGTTGTCTGCAATAATGATAAAACACTTAGCAAATATTTTTGAGATATTCAATGCTTGTTACCATGATCGTCGTTGATTGCTGTCATAGGAGAATACTTAGAATATATTCCTTGATAGTTGACATCTTGTTGTATGTTGACGGTTGTTGATTGTCATCAACTTGTCGCGCGTTGACAGTTGTTAATTTTTATCAACTTGTCGCGCGTTGACGGTTGTTGATTGCTGACATGTTGGAACACTTGGAAAATATTCATTGATAGTTGAAAACTTGTCATATGTCGACTGCTGACATAGTGGAACACTTAGAAAATATTTCTGACAATCGGCATCCCGTTGTATGCTCACAGATGATATAGTGGAACGCTTAGAAAATATTCCTGGCAGCCGGTGTTGGGTTATAAATAAACCCGACTTGTATGTACGTTCTTGGTCTATGGTGATTTCCAACAGGTGACAGGTCGAGTACGCTTTTAGGGCGAGGAGAAGAAGTCGACGACCTTTCTTGTTTATTCCAACCATTTGGAGATAAAATGTCGACTACCAATCATGAAGAAGTCGACTTCAAAAGAATGACTGGTCGACTATGGAGACTTAGAGAATCTTTCAGAGGACAGGTGGCGACCTGCTTCCCACCGTCTCCAAGGGAAAACCTTCCCTTGAAGTAAAGACAGGTGGCGACCTGCTTCCCACCGTCTCCAAGGGAAAACCTCCCCCCGAAGTAAAGGTGAGGTGGCGACCTGCTTATCACCTGCTTCAGCCGCCTTAGGAAAGACTTCCCTCCTAAGTAAAAGTGAGGTGGCGACCTGCTTGTCACCAACTGACTGACAACCGCTTCTATCAGCCAATCACAAAGGGCTGATTGCCGCCCCTAGGCAACCAATCAGGGCATAGCAGCCGCCTTATAGAAAGTCGGTAATCTGTCCCTATAAATAGGGACTATTTCTATTTACTTCATTACATTCAATCTGCTCTAAATACTTATATATTACACTCTCAAATACATTACTAACTTAAGCTTCGGAGTGGAATCATGGGCCATCCCCACCCCTTTTTTAGGTGCTCGACCTTAAAAGTCTCCCGGAGGAAATCAAGTCCTCGAGAGAGCTACGTCCAAGGCGAAGCCTAGAAGTCCATTCCGTGAAGTTTGAGGCCACGTCATTTTGATCCCAACATTTGGCGCCGTCTGTGGGAACAGATCAAAAAGTCATGGCTGCCGAAAAGAGCACGATTTCCAACACTCCGGTGGAAGAAAGGAGCAGTCTACCAGTGGATCCTACCACATCGGGGCCGATCCCCCAAGAGGATCCCCCAATCTAATTGTGTTGGCGGCGATGAAACCCTCAACCATTCCAAATCTCTGCCAATTTTGGAAGATGCGAGGACAGCTCCCCAGGCTGTTCCTCAGGAGGTAATAGCCGCCTTTATTACTTTTTGGAATAAAACCCAAGCAGGGGCTGTTCCAGAGGAAAGAGAGCCAACCCGAGAGGCCTCACAATAGGAAGAGGTAGCTTCCAGTGTGAAAATCCAGGAGAAGAATCCCCTGGAGAAAGAAACCCCTAAAGCCCCCAAGGCCGAAATGGTGAGCAAGGAACCTGTCCTGTTCACAATAGGGCAGGTCGAAGAACTGTTGGAGAAGAAGAGGCGAGGTGCGAACGATTTGCTCATCGTTCGTGATCATACTTCTCACCCCTTCACCAAAAGGCTATTCAATACTCGAGTTCCTCCGCAAGTCTTCGCGAGTAGCATCGACGATTATACCGGAAAAGGCGACCCAGTTCGCCACATCAACGCCCACAACTCCTCCCTCTTGGGAAGAGGGGCAACGCCTGATCATTATGCAGCACTCTTCCCAACCACGTTGAAGAAAGAGGCGTCTACTTGGTTTTATGGTCTCCCCGACAACTCTATAGACTCGTGGGATGAGCTGAAAACCAAATTCATTGAAGGACACATAGGTCAGAGGCAGCGCCTCAAGAGCATGAACTTCCTCGACAAGATCGAGCAAGGCTCAGGTGAAACCTTGGCCAACTACTACACAAGGTTTCGCAAGATACTCCAACAGCTGAACGAGGACGCCACGGATGGCGAGCTGATCCGGACCTTCTGGAGGGGTCTTAGAGTGCAGAGCCAAGCTCTGAAAGACAGCATGGTGATGAAGCCCGTGCAAAGGATTGACACCCTCGCCGTCAAAGTAAAGAAATTCATCGACCTAGAAAGGTCGCATGAAGGGTTGCCCGAAGAAGTCAAGAAACAACTGGTGCCCGCCAAGATCGAGGAGGGCTCCGCTTCCCGACCGCCCAGGAGGGAAGAAAGACGTGAGCGAGACTTCCGACCAGGGAATCGACAAGGAATAAGGAGAGATTCTAATCCTTATCCCTCCAAATATACTCCTCTTACCCATAATGTATCGGTAGTACTTCAGGAAATGGAGAAGCTCTGCCTTACTAACCCGCCACCGGCAAGAAGAAACATGTTGGGTCACCAGGTAAATGCTTACTGTCGCTACCATCAGGTAAGGGGGCATAACACAAATGGGTGTACCCTCTTGAAGCAAGATATAGAGACCCTTATCCAGAGGGGAAAATTATTAAAATTTGTGGAGAAGAACCCCAATATTCCGAAAAAGTGAAATCGTAGCCCAAGGGAGGAATCTCGATCTCCTCCTCGTGATCAACCCCCCCCCCCCCCCCCCCCCCCCAAGAGGAATGATCAACTTTATCGCCGGGGGATTTGCCTCGGGAGGAGGAACAAATGCGGCTCGAGAAGTTTATGCTACCCAAATATCTACAGCGGCGGTAATGGGAAAAAGGCCTAGAGAGCCTGATCTTGAAACTATCAGTTTTACAATGGAAGATTTGGCGGAAGAGATTCAACCTCATGAAGACGCCTTGGTGGTTACTCTTTTGATCGCCACGTATAGAGTCAAAAGAGTGCTCATCGATAGTGGAAGTTCGACGGATATTCTCTTTTATTCAGCCTTTAGGCAGTTACGCTTTACTAAAAAGGACTTGAAGAAGGTTGATTTCCCTTTGATAGGTTTTGCAGTAGAAACTACATATCCCTTGGGAGCCATTCGACTAACCGTCGTCATAGGAGAAGATAAAACGTTGCAAATAGATATACTCTTTGTAGTGGTTGATGCTGCATCATCATACAATGCTATCATCGGACGGACGACTCTCAATCCTTATCGAATCATCCTGTCCACGGCACACCAAGTAATGAGGTTCTCAACACCACAAGGAATTGGTGAGGTCCGGGGGGACCAAAACATGGCTCGACTTTGTTATCAAGCCATGACACGACAAGCAGAGAAGTCATAATCAAATTCTATGATAGATATTTGTTATAACTAATGTCGAGTTATCCTTTTTTGGTGTAATATTCAGGAATTGATGAATAAAAAAGATCCTTCGATCTACTTTCTTCATAAAGAAATCATCATTCCAATATCACCACCCTCAAACTCGCTACAAATCGGTCGTCGACCATTATGTGCCAAAAATGGTGACCAAAGCCTAGGTAAGGCGACGATTCGATCGAAGTCTACAAATCGGTTGTCGACCATTATGTGCCCAAAATGGCGACTAAAGTCTAGGTACGGCGAAAATTCGATGGAAGATCTACAAAGGATCAGTCTTCACTGACTCCTCGACTTCATAAAGTCGACGACCTTTCTTGTTTATTCCAACCATTTGGAGATAAAAGGTCGACTACCAATCATGAAGAAGTCGACTTCAAAAGAATGACTGGTCGACTATGGAGACTTAGAGAATCTTCCAGAGGACATGTTGCGACCTGATTCCCGCCGTCTCCAAGGGAAAACCTTCCCTCGAAGTAAGACAGGTGGCGACCTGCTTCCCACCGTCTCCAAGGGAAAACCTCCCCCCGAAGTAAAGGTGAGGTGGCGACCTGCTTGTCACCTGCTTCAGCCGCCTTAGGAAAGACTTCCCTCCTAAGTAAAAGTGAGGTGGCGACCTGCTTGTCACCAGCTGAGTGACAACCGCTTCTATTAGCCAATCACAAAGGGTTGATTGCCGCCCCTAGGCAACCAATCAGGGCATAGCAGCCGCCTTATAGAAAGTCGGTAATATGTCCCTATATATAGGGACTATTTCTATTTACTTTATTACATTCAATCTGCTCTGAATACTTATATATTACACTCTCAAATACATTACTATCTTAAGCTTCGGAGTGGAATCATGGGCCATCCCCACCCCTTTTTTAGTTGCTCGACCTTAAAAGTCTCCCAGAGGAAATCAAGTCCTCGAGAGAGCTACGTCCAAGGCGAAGCCTAGAAGTCCATTCCGTGAAGTTTGAGGCCACGTCATTTTGATCCTAACAGCCGGCATCCCGTTGTATGCTCACAGCTGACATAGTGGAACACTTAGAAAATATTTCTGACAGCCGGCATCCCGTTGTATGCTATCGGCTGACATAGTGGAATACTTATAAAATATTTCTGACAGCCGGCATCCCGTTGTATGCTCACAGCTGACCTAGTGGAGCACTTAGAAAATATTCCTGACAGCCGGCATCCGTTTTTATGTCGACATCTCATGTGGTTGGAACACTTAGAAAATATTCCTTAATAGTCGACACCTCGTTGTATGTCGACAGTTGTACGCGAGCGCTCGTATGTGCGCATTAGTATGTGCGCACTTGCCCCCATAGTTAGAATATTTTCGTTATCCATT
This sequence comes from Clarkia xantiana subsp. parviflora, assembly GCA_036873135.1. NCBI lineage: Eukaryota > Viridiplantae > Streptophyta > Magnoliopsida > Myrtales > Onagraceae > Clarkia > Clarkia xantiana. The sequence goes on from JAPTYO010000011.1 coordinate 22,406,953, forward strand.
GTTATGTACGTTGTATGGGCTTGTTGTAAACATAGGGCGTATGTTTTCATGGTTATTGTTATGAGTAGAATGTTCGTTGGTTGTAAACTAACGAACGTTGTCTTGATTGTAGGTTGCATTTTCAGGTTGCAGGCATTCCTTCGGTGAGGTTTTTATTATGAGTAAGTCTTTCATTCCTACTCCGCAGACTGCTTTATATTCCGATGATAGCAGTGAGTCGGATGCCGACATGATTGCTCTACTGGACCAAACACTGAATGCGGAGGCCGAGGCTATTATCGAGATTCATGTCGCGCCGGAAGCGGCGAAAGGATCTGTAGTAAAATTAGATATCTCTCGAACAGGATGGAGAGAGAGAAGTTCATACTGGACGCGTCAACTTCTGGACTTGATCCGATTTTTGAAGGTGTGTTTCCTCGCGATGTGTTGCCTGATGATGCTAAGGGTGAAGCTACCATCCCTCCAAGTGACTTGACCGTTGTGTATTCTTCACAGGTTAGGGAGGGTTTACGCTTTCCCTACTGCCCTGACTTAGTCGATTTGTGTCGCTTCCATCGGATTTCCCCTCTGGATCTTACACCTACAGGCATTCGCGTATGGACTTGTTTTCGGGTGTTATTTCACCAACAATCGTGGCTTTACTCGACTATTCTCTTCCGCTGCTTCTACCAGCTTTTATGTCCGGACATGACAGGGTTGTGTAGCGTGAAGATGAGTTGGCCTTGCCTACGTGATAAATGATTTGAGCAACTTGGACTTGGGGACGCGGAGTGGAACCGTAGTCATCGACTGGCGGTTGAGAATGACCGATCTGGTTGGCATTGGCGACATCACTACTTTTTAGTGTGTGATGATAGCATTACTTGGAATATTGAGGAGGTTAAGGTTGCTGATCCTGCCCCTGCCTTTTCCGAGCTTTCGTCAACGGACAAGGCGACTATAGTGCGCATCTACCGATGTCAGCAAGCGCGCAGCTTCCAGTGTCTGTTATGCGCGTCGGATCAAGAACTGCTTGATGCCGGGATTCAAACGCTTCCTTCTGAAACTAGGGTATGATGAGAGTCTTTATAACTTTCATTATGTTGTGATGTAGGTTGGTTTGACAGAAAAGCTCAACTTTGCAGACAGTGGATGCGCGCGATGTTCCTCCTGTTGGAAGGACTGTCCCTTCTTCTGCCCCTGCTGCCCCCCAGCATGGTCGCAGCAAGGGACTTACGGGTAAGATGTTCACTTATTTTTTCCGTCGACTTTATTGATTTTTCAAATCATTGTCTTCATATTACTTCTTGTTTGCAGGTCGTTCTGCGCCCGTGACCGAGCGCGTTGTTGCGGCACCTGATTTTATCGCTCCTGTCAAGAGGTCCGCGGTTGGGGCACGTCCTTTGTGTGATCCCAAGCGCTCCAAGCCGAGTGCGATTGTCCCGACTCCTTCTCGCGACAATGAGAAAGGAGTTGAAGATCGCGCGGTGGCGCCTTCTGCCCCCCGCTCGAAGGAGCGTCCCGCGGAGGAGCGTCCTCTGCGCCGAGGTTTGTACTATGCACATTGTTATCTTTCCTTGTATTTTTTTTCTGCTTGTGTCTCTTATACTTCCTTAATGTTTTAGTGACAGCGCTGCCATCACTTAAGTGTAGTGACTGGGTACCTCCCCTGGAGGGTGACATATCCGGTGACGATTGGGTGCCCTTTTCTACTAGGCGTCTTCGATTTCCCAAAGGTTCGAAGCTTAATACTCTGGAGGTTGGGGTACGCGTGTTGCAGCGGTGTATTCCTCCAGGCGATCGACGACTTGCGCCCTCCACGGATGAGGAGATGCGACAGCATGTTGAGGGCTCCCTATGTGGGTTTGCCCCGGTAAGTGACGACTCTATTTTTCTAATTATCTGGTTGTACCTGAATGCATTGCTGTGACTGTGTTGACTTGTTGGGTATTTTCTTTTAGGCTGTTGCGAACATGGTGAACATGTCTTCCTTTGCGTTGGATCTCATGCGTGAAAGGAAAGCTGCCGTCGAGAAACGTGGTGTTGCCTCCCGCGAGATTGCGATTCTTAAGGAGAAAACTCAGAGTTTGCTTTCGAAGACTGGTGACTTCGATGCGAAGTATGACTCTTGATGTGCCCATGCGAATCATCTTGAGGCTGAGATCGCGGATATCAAGAAACATATAGCGGAGAATGACAGCACGCATGACACCGCGCTTTGTGCTGCGCGCGAGGAGGGGCGTAAGGCTGGGATCACAGAAGGACTTGTCAAGCATCCTACTACCTTGACCTTTACTTCTGCCGTTACTTCTGCCGCTAAGGCGAAGTCTGAGCCGTTGATTCATGAGTTTGCTGCGGATTATGTTCGCAGGGTACGTCTACTTGATCCCGACTTTCCTTTCGACAAGTTGGGTCCTTACGCAGCATCCGCTATTGAGCGTGTTGCTGAGTTACGCCGTCTAGAGCTTGAGACGGTTAACTTTGATATGATGTTTGGGGATGACAACGATTTTGATCCTGCCGACGAGATCATGGCAGTTATTCCTGAGCCTGCTGGAGATGACGGTACTCCTCGAGTAGCGTCTGGTTGATTATTTTGAGTATGTTGAACTTTTGCTTTTATCGTTTGCTCCCCGTGTCAGGGTTGATGTTGGTTTTGGGAGTTGTCCCTAGAACTTTTGTGTATGTTCTGTTTGCTTTGAGCTATGTCGTTTAGACCTGCTTTGATCACAGTAAAATGCATAATAACTCGTTAGTAGTATTTCATACCTTGTGTTATCTATGATGTCCGTATTGTTTGGACTTGGATGATAGGATAGATATCCTTAGATGATGAACATGATGACCGTAGTTGCGACTGTATGTCGCGCATTGTTGAGTGTTATGAGCGCCCCTCATGGTTAGATTCCAAGGCATGGCAAGATGTGTACCCTAGGTACTTGTAACGTTGTAAGTAGTAATGTACTCAGCGCTGGCACTTGGCACTTGGCAATCAGCACTGGCACTTGACATGTAGGAGAATCGTCTTGACGAGGCAAGACATTAGTTTATACCGTCACTTAGTTCGATTCTAAGGCGACGTTGTGACAAAACGCTACTTGTTGTATTTGGTGCATTTTTCCATCCGTCAATTTGGGCACATCCAGCGTGACGTTGTTACAAGGTTTTCCGTGGCTAAACCAGTACCTACCCTGTGATGCTACTAAGCCTCAACTTAGTTAATCCAAGGGGCGTGACAAAGGTCGTGTGAACACGCCATGTAGTTTTTACCGTCTTTTGAACCATTTCAAGGCGACGTTGTGGCAAGACGCTACTTGCTCTATGCTATGCGTTTTTCCATCCGTCAGTTTGGGCACACCCCGCGTGACGTTGTTGCAAGGTTTTCCGTGGCTATTCCAGTACTTGCCTTACGATGCTACTGCACCTCTCCATGGTTAATCCAGAAGGGTTGCACAAGACCCCGTTGAGGCGACTTGCAGTTTTTACCGTCTCTTGGTCCACTCCAAGGCGACGTTGTGGCAAGACAGTACTTGCTGCATTTGGTGTGTTTTATTCTGTTATGTGCTTGCTGGAAAGATAACGTTGTACAAGACTCGACTTGTATGTTTGGCGATTCCTGACAGGGGTGCGCTCCTGCTAGCGTATATACGTGAAGTTATCCTAACAAGGAATACGTCTTCACGGAGTATGAACCCTTGAGTGAGTATACATACTGTTAGAGTACATGAAGCTGCCCACTTAAGGAATAAGTCTTCATGAAGTATGATTCCGTGATTGGTCGTTCATACTTTTTAGAGTACATGAAGCTGCCCATTTAAGGAATAAGTCTTCATGAAGTATGATTCTGTGATTGGTCGTTCATACTTTGTTGATTTGTGGAGTTGTCGTCTAACAAGAGGACTTCCGCCACGATGGGGTGATCTGTCCCACCTGTTTGCCGCATCTTGTTTTGTATTCAGGGAATGGCTTATGAACATGGGGGTTTGCCCTCAAAAGAGGATGTTGCAGCATGCCATTTTAATAGTTGTGAACATGGGGGTTGCCCTCGAAGGAGGATGTCGCAGCATGTCACTTTGATAGTTGTAAACATGAGGGTTGCCCTCGAAGGAGGATGTCGCAGCATGTTACTTTGATAGTTATGAACATGGGGGTTGGCCTCGAAGGAGGATGTCGCAGCATGTCACTTTGATAGATCTTGTTTTAAACTCAAGATATATTATGTTGTTGACGTTATTCGGGGGAGTCGTCATTATAGATGGAGAGTGTTTATATACTCTTTGTTGATGTTGATAGTTGATTTGTCGTCGTATGATATAAGTTGATTGTTGTACATAGCGCGATGGCTTGTATTGTTGATGTGAGTAATATTGTAGTTGTTTCTTGGCGTAATTCCAAGATAGTATACATGATATAGTATTGTACCTACGAAGGTAAATTAACTTCATTAGATCCTAGGATTATTTACAGAGAGTTGCTGGAAGGCGTCAATTGATCATACCTTCTAAAATGTAGTAAGTCTAGTAATTATAAAGACTAAACTTAAAGTACGAGATGCATTTGAACTAAGACAATAGTAAAAATGTGTAAAGTAGAAAGGGGGATTGATGGGGTGTCCGCCGCCTTTATGATTAGTCTGATGGCGGATTTGTTCCAGTGCAAGCCACGTAGCCGGTCAATGCGCCTAGCGAGATGAGTTCTTGGATTTCCACCCTTAGGGACAGACAGCTGTTGGTGTTATGCCCCCAAGTCTTGTGATACTTGCACCAGTCTACGATTTCCTTGCCAAGGAAAGCGGCTCGTGGCTCAAGTGGACAAGGAAGCTTTTTTTTCCAGGAGTTTCACGTATATCTCTTCAACCTCCGCGTTCAGGGGGAGTGAAGAACTTGTCGTAATTGGGGCTCATTACTCATGATGTTGTTACAGCTTAAGCTTCTAGAGTTGAACTAGGAGGTGTACCCCATCCTAGCTCACGTTAACAAGAGACCGCCGTCTCGAGTTTATCCTTCAGGTCTGCCATCGCTAAAGTTGTTCGCCAGCCGTATGTCTCGCCAAATAAGAGGAAGGATCTAACGTTCATGTTCACAAAGAACGCATTTATGACTTCTCTTTTCGTTGTCCTCAGCATGGCGACGTTTTTGGCGAATCTCCTGAAGTAAGCCATTCTAGGCTCTCCTTTATCTTGTCTCACATCCCAAACACTCTGTCGTGTTGGGAAAACTATTGCATCGAGCAAAGCAGTTGGTGTTGGCTGCTGCTTTCTTCCTCCATCATCATCACTTAGACCAGACATCTTTCTCTTTTTTCCAAACTCGACCATGGCAATAGAGACTTGCTGCATTTTCCTTTGAGCGTTCACATAGCACTTACGTGCGGCTGACTGGTCTCCGAGCACTTCACCAATGCCGTGTGGCGTTGGGAACTTCATTTTCTGGTGGACGGTGGATGGAACAATTTCGTATGGGTTGATTGTAGTCCTAACCAGTATGCCATTATATGCCCCCAAGGCGTTTACGACAACGAACGTGACGTCGATAAGAAGCGCCTTCCATCCTTCTCCTAGAATGACCGGGAGTGTGATCATCCCTAGTGGGTAAGTTGTCGCGCCCGCGAAGCTTACTAATGAGAATGTGCTTGGAGATAGATCAGCCACCGTCTTTTACATATTTTCCAACAGTTTGATGTGTAGAATGTCTGCAGCACTTCCCCCGTCCACCAGGATTCGTCGCACATCGTACCCGTTGATTTCCATTGTGATGACCAAGGCGTCATCATGGGGGTAGACAATGTGCTTCCTAGCGTTAGATATGCTTCCTCCTGCTGCAGGCCCTCCGTGAATAACATTGATTATGCCACGCTTTGCAGGAGGTGGGCTGTCTTTCTCCTTCTCTTTTCCTTTGTTTCTACCTGATGGTTCCGCTTGGGACTTCTTTGGATGCTTGTCACCCTGGTCCACGTACTGCTTCAAATCGCCCTTCAGGATGATATTGTTCACGCGAAACCTTAGGCTTACGCAGCTATCTGTCTCATTTCCATAGAACTTGTGGTTTTCACACCACTTATCTTGCTCCTTCCCGAGCGGACCCTTGCGGAAGTTGGTTGGTTCTCTCCACATATTTGCTTCTTTCATCGTCTTCAAGATCACAGACAAAGGTGCATTTAGCGGGATGCACTCAGCAAGGTTGACCTCCCTGGACTTTTGAAAGTCTGATTGGAATTGTCTTTTTTGAGGCTGCCACTGCTTGTTTTGTTGGGAGCCTTGATGTGGCTTTGATTGCTTATTGTTCTCCTTAGCGCGGGCTGCGCTCAACTTTGCCTTGTTTTGTTCTCTGAATCTTTTCAGATCTACGAACTCCTTCACCCTTGCTGCAAGCTCTTCCAATGTCTCAGCTGGACGCTTTGACATTTTCTCAGCGAGCGAGAATCCCTTCTTTCCAAGGTTGTTTATGAAAGCGCGCACTATCTCTCCTTCCGTCAGGTTGCCTTGAATGTCAGATATGTTTTGATTGAAACAGATGTAGTAATCTGCCAATGATTCATCGTTTTGTTGTTGTACTTCATTCAATGCATTGGCACCCTTCAAGAGAGTGCGCTCCTCCATATAGCGTTGTATGAAATTCGACTTTAGGTACGGCCAGGAAGTTACACTTCCACAAGGTAAGGAGAAGAACCAATGCGAGGCTGTTCCTGCCAATGTATTAGGGGATGTCATGGCGACATGATGCGGGTTGTCTGTCCTTCCCAGCAAGGATGCCTCGTGTTGTTGCATGTGTTCGATTGGATCTCCCTTTCCTCGATACTTGTCTATTCCCAATCTATACAGAGCGTCTAGGACGCGACTGTACACTAACTCGTCAGCAAATGGGTGCGACGCATTCTCTTCCAACGCGTGCATTCCTTTCAGCTTTGATTCTCGCATCTTCTTTTCGATTATTGCCTCCAAGGTCTTTGATGTGAGACCTGTGATTGGGATGTCTTCATTGATGACAGGTCTTCTCCAGCGTTGCGATGGATGTCAGCATTGATTTGACTTGTTCCTTGGAGGGAGACTTCCTTGTACTGTTGCGCGAGCGGGTACGTGGAGGTTGTCTTCTTGCTTCTTCCGGATGCTGCATACTTCCGTACGGAGTGTATGAGCGTGCTGGCTCCTGCCTTGGTTGCTGGTATTGGAATGTACCTTCTGTGTATTGGCCTCCTCCTCCCTGTTGTTGTGACCCTTGTCGTCCGGTGTCGTGAGACACTGCTCTTGCCGGGGCGGCTTGGCCGTTGACGGGAGGTGGAGGTGGTGGTGGCGGAGCAAATCCTTGGTTTCTCAGATTCTCTCTGAATGCTTGCAATTCTTCAAGAGCTGCCATCATGGCGGGTGTGACTTGTGGCGCTGGGTTGACACCTCCTTGTTGCTGCTGAACACCCTCCGCTGGCATCCCGTAAGGGAACTCTTCATGCATCCTTGGCTCGAATCCGGGCTGTGGTTTTCCGCACGGTGTGGTCTGGACTTCTGGGCCGTGTTGTGCGGCAGACACACTCTTGGCTGGCACGGAGGAAGCAGTGGATGCTCCTTCAGGGATGTGCGAGGGTCCAGGTTGACCTCTCATCGGCTTCTTGGCTGTGGTATCAGCTTTCCTTGGGCGACCGGGGCCTCTCTTCTTCTCCTGCAGGTTGACATCATATGGAGGAGGTTGATTGCTTGCCATAGCTCGTGGTATGATGCAGATTTTTGTTCGGATCTCGCGGACGGCGGCAAGTGTTGCGTCCAAATCCAACCGGGTAGTCGGACTCTTCGGCACTTCGGGTTGGGGACACGTCGGGTGTCGGGAATGGACCTTCTGATGTCAGCAAGGGGCTGTCGGCAATGTGCACTTGTGGGACAGGTACGGCTGTCGGCAGTGTAGGCTGTCGGCAAGGTACGGCTGTCGGCAGTGCAAGCTTGTCGGCAAGGTAAGCTTATCGGCTTCGCGCGGAGCTAACCTGCAGGAAGGGAAATAACCAGCACGGAGGGAGGGGTGGTGCTGGTTGAACCCTCTCCGATGCCTAAATGAGTGTTTAGAGAGAGAAAATATTCTAGAGAGAGGTCAGAGCTCCAAGGCCAAAATCTCGAGAATGTCTCAAAATGGGTGGCCAAGGTCTCCTATTTAAAGGCAACCTTAGAACCGAACCCGGTTGTTGTGCGGTTCGACGCCGGTCTAAAAGAAAATAAGAATCGTCGTCTAGTTAGGCTTTGGAGAACTCTTTACTCTTTGTTTTCAGATGATAAAGGATGCGCGCAGTACCCGTTGACAGCAATCCAGACCCCATCGGACTTAGAATCCGACGGGGTCCGGATTGCCTAGGAAAATCCGAAGGCTCGGTCCGGACGCGTACGCCGCGCCTCCGGACCGTTTTCGAACCTCGGATATCGTGTTTGGGCCCGTTATGTGATTTTTGACATGTTTGCGAAGTCCTGAATGTAAATACGAACACGAATTGGGCAGATATCCAACATGTGGTGGAGGCCTCCCTCCACCGAAAGACGACAGTAATTGTGCGACTAGGTAAGGCCCACATTCGACATAGTTTGGCAGAGGATCGTGTCCTCCTACGACTTAGTTTATAGACCGTAAATCTGATGTAATCAAAACATTATGATATTGATTGATCTTAAACTCAGTTGCAATTCTTTCGCTTACAAAATGTAACTTTCTAATATTAAAATACTATCACAGATACATTCCATTTCTAGACCCTAAGCAATCCAAGCAGTTTTACATGCTTTTCGAATATGTCCCTGCGTAGTGGTTTAGATAATGGGTTCGTTACCAAGGTATTGGTGGAAAAGTATTCCATAGTGATTATATTTTCTACTACTATTAAAATTTAGCATGAAATTATTTCATATCAATGTGTCTGGTCCTACTATAGTACTTCGAATTCTTAACTGCCGCAATGGCTACTTGACTGTGAGAGAATACCTTCACATATTTATTCTTGACATTGCCACCAAGTAGCGCAGTTAGAATCCTTTTAAGCCAGACCGCTTTCTGTGCATTTTAGAGAGAGCTACGAATTCCGATTACATCGGTGACAGCGCGACTTATATTTGCTTCTTGCTCATCCATGAAATGGCGGCATTAGCAATGAGGATTGCTCCTCCTGTGGTGGACTTACGATCATCTGGATTGCCACCACGGTCGGCGTCAATGTAATCGGTCAATTCTAACTACCTGCCCTCATAGAACAGTTCGTAGTCGGCAATACCTTTTGGATAACGAGTTCCTCGTTTTATAGTCTTTAACTATTGATGACCAGGATTTGATAGGAAACGTGCTACTAGACCCACGGCGTAACAGATATCCGGACGGGTGCATTGCATCGCGTAGAATAAACTACCGATCATGCTAAAACATCATGCACCTTACATCTGTTCACGCTCTGCCAGGTTCTTGGGGCCGTCACGTTTTGACCATGCGCACCCAAACACCACCGGCGTACGGGTTTGGCATCCTGTAATCTGAATCTTTTATACAGTTTGTTGATATAAGCTTCTTGAGACAGAATTTCTGGGTAGCCCAATCTCTGACAATTTTAATGCCTAAGATGTACGTAGCCTTTCCCATGTCCTTCATCTCAAATACAGATGCCAACCAGGACTTTGACTTGTTCATAAAACTGTCGTTTGCGGCAATGAGTATGTCATCCACGTATAAAGTTAAGATGACATATTTAGACCCGGAGGTCTTATAATACACGCATGGATTCTCATGAAGATTCACAAATCCGTTTCCTACGATTTCCACGTGGAATATGCGGTACCATTTCCGAGACGACTGTTCAAGACCGTAGATGGACCTATGGAGTTTACAAACTTTTACGTTCGTTACCAGGAGTAATTAAACCCTCCGGTTGCTCCATGTAGATCTTTTCCTCCAGGTTTTCGAGGAGGAATTCGGTCTTAATACCCACTTGGTGCAATTCGAAATTGAGACCTGCGACCAAGACCATGAATGGCCCTTCACCGTGGTTTTGCACACAGGTGGTGAGTATATTTCATCAAAGTCCACTTCGTGAAGTTGAGTATAGCCTTTCGCAACAAGTCGAGCTTTGTATCGCTCGACCTTTTCCATCAGTGGTGAGCCTTCTTTCAAGACTCACCATATCCCCATGCCCCTGTGGTTAGCAGGTAAATCAACTATAGACTTTAATGACTTTCATTTAGGCGATCTCTCTCATTTATCATTTTCCTCCATTTTTCCACTTGAGATCTTTCCAATGCATGTCGACTGTCGATAGAAAGAAGTTATCACTCTTCCAGATGGGATGCTTCTTTGGAGACGCTCGATGCCTTTGACTTTCGTCTAGGCTTAATTATCCCGTTTTTGAGTCTTAATGTCTCTCCCACTCGGAATAATGTCTCTTATCGAAGCATTTCTTCCTATTGGGATCAATTCTCCCACTCGAGATGATGCTTCTCATCGGTGCATCACTTCTATTGGGTACTAGAGGAGCGCTTTAACCATAACTAACGACTTTCCTTGTACGACTTCTTGGTCTTAGAATTTTACTTCCAAGATGAATTCCTTGATCACTAGGATCTGGAACCAAGTTTGTCGGATCACTCCCACTGGGAACTATGGGTAGTATAGGTAGTTGTTGTATTCTTGGTTTAGCATTAAGATAATCAGGTTCTACTTGATTCGTCCAAACAACAACAGTGATTACTTGTGGTAGGTGATTAGACCTCCAAGTGGATAATGTTCCCATTATCATTCACCATGTCATTTACTTGAGTTGTTGGTTCAGATCTCTCCCACTCGAATTAAGTGGGACCAGATGTCAGTAATATCCTCTTCTGTCTGATCAAGACTCATTATTTTGAACTGTCAATGCATCGGAAAATTCGTCCTCAAGTATGTAATGTCATATGTTCGACCACGAACCATGTCTTTAAGCTTTAAACATGTATTTTCAAAGAGTAGTAACATACTATTGTCCTAAATACGTGTTTAATGCGCAAATTAATGCCGCAAGATGATATGAGTAGCTCATTATCATTCTTCAACTTTTATGGCGGCGTGTCTTACCGATTACAATGGAACATAGTTTTACATTAATGTGAATCATTTTCTCATCATCTCATAGGGAACGTGTGAAGAAATTACTATAATATTTATGTTACAAAATATGCTTATTTAAGTGTGTCATTCGATTTGAATGCTTAGCCTGACTTATCGTTCAAGGCGTAAGGAAGGAAAATCGTTTAACCGACTTGATCCTTCTTCGTTTGCTAACTTATTTCAGAGATTTTATCACATCTCCGAACTGAGCATTTCAGGTTTTCTCCTTATGCGTCATTCGATACTTTTACAAGGTCGTAGTAGCTTTCGAAGCCTACTTTTTACTGATGTAAATGTTATCAATAAGTTATTTCCGAAGGAATGCAAACGAAAATTCAGCACATCATCATTTTAAACACTTCTTTATTAAACTCATACTTTGAAACGATGTGGTCCTCTTTCAAGGTCCACTTGCACGAGGCACAACTTACCCCAGTTTAACCTTTGGTTAAATCGTTTCATTTCTGAATTTAATACAATTTAATCTTATCGGTTTCGCATATGATTATCATTACAATTTATTTCATTCAATGGAGTAATAATAATAAAGAAAGAGTTTTAATCGGGTAATTCTTGAAACGACGCAATCAATGGATTTAATGGCATGATCTAGTCCATAGATTTAGATGTAGGAGGAAATGTATGGATTTGCTTGATTCTGTCATTTATGATGTCAAATTCGTTTTGGTTATTTATTTATTTAGGATCGGTCCCGTTTTTAACCGAGTCGATGAACCTTGATAAGCATAACACTTTTCGAATCGAAGGTAACTACTTTATTCAATGAAACCGAAACAATGCATTCCAAATTCATAAATTAAACAAATAGAAAAACCAACATCGAACAATACTGGGGTCTCAGATCTCAAACTCGAAGCAGTCATGAAGAAGCTCGATGGACTAGATGTCTTAACCGAAATGTACCAAAAAGGTACTGATATCATGGTGAGTAAAGCACTAGATCATCGTTTAGACTTCTTTTTGCTGGGGGTTGCCAAGCATTTTAGCATACCGATGAATCTCTCATCGAATGCCTCGGGCTCCTTTGGAAAATTTCCTTCTTTCTCATCTGTTTCGTATAGGTCTATCGTCGTCTTGATCGATTTGATCAAACGAGTTAGGCCTTTCTCATTAACAAACCATGAAAGAGGAAAAATTCTCATTACTTTCTGAGCCCGAGTCCATACGTCCAACTCATCAGCGGGATCATGATAGGCTATTATGTCGTCATCACTGCATAGAATACTGAAGTATTCCGTCATTAAGGCTCTAGCTTCAGTGGTCTTACCCTTACCGAAGCGAAGGTATATGGCACACCAAATATGCAATGTGATGGGTTGCGTAAACTCTTCTTCTACTTCAGTTGACAGACGCGAGAGGATCAACTCTCGTGCATTTCGATCCTTCCTCAACCTTTTTTTGTTGTTGCTTTCATGAGGGTTTTTGTATTCGTCCAAGTTCAGCATATCCGCCGTCGGATTGACCTGATCGTCAGATCCGCAGCGATCAGAAGATCCATAACATTATCTCTCCATGCATCGTAATCCATGTCGTCCAGATTGCATGGCTCGTAGAACTGCACCGGGTTAGCCATGAAAACTAACACATCGATGGTTTTGCAAAAATTAGGTAGAGAATAACATTTTGAGAAAGAATTGCATACATCAGATATCTATTAAGATTGAATCCGAAAAATAATGATTCCTCAGTCATCTAAACCAACCGACCACCAGTAAACCAATGGAAGATGGTTGTGAATAAGTTCACAATAGCATACCCTATCTTGGCTTTCCCAGGGCCCTTTTTATTTTGGAAAATATTTCGATGAATTTACTCATGCATATATAATTCTACTAACCATGTAAATTATCATACACAAGTAACATTCATCAAACAAATCACACTCATGCTTACGCGTCATGCGTCTAATGTTCTGAGGAACTCATGCTTGCATATATAATTCTACTTCCACGTAAATTATCAAATGCAACTACATCCTCAACAATCTAGCATACGTGTCAAACATGAAAATCCACAATAATCATACATATATGGTGACTGGTTTTCGGTTTTAAAATAATTTTAACATTATGGGCTGATTTGCAATTCAAGCTTATATTCAATTACACAACAGTCTAGACATGAATCCTAGGCATTTACAACCATCACAGCATGTCTATTCTAGTGCGCATTCCATATATTTAACCAAGGCTCCGCCCACAACATGCAATGTCCAGCTAGCTTGACTATGTCAAGACAACATTTCTAATCATGCATTAATATATATTGAATAATAAACAATTGCAATTCATCCCTCTAATTAATCCAGTCCAAAAAACATGTATCTCCGAGATCCATCCCCATAATCGAAACAAGGCATAAAGGTTAGCAACCCTATAAGCACTGTGTAGTCCATTTAGAGGTTCAAAAATATTTGGATTTTAAAACTTTACCACCCTAATTGACGTGAATTCGGTTTTGAAAATCATTTCGATTCAGTCAATTTCGGTCCGGTTTGGTCCGGTTCAGATAATCCGGTTCGGCCCGGTCCGGTTTTAAATTTTAAAATCTGGTTCGGTCCGAACCGGTCCAATTAAATAGGGTTTGGTTCGGTTCAACACTCAAAACCGGTTCGGTGAGATCCACTTAATTATCCCGGATTGACCCGACCCGATTAGGTCGAACCGATTGAGAAAACCCGGTTCGATTTAAATCTGTCCCAGTTTAATATATTGGACTTGCCCAATAATTTAAATTTTAAAGGTTGGGCCAAAATTTTTAATTGTGGCCCAAGTAGGGTTTTAAAGTCCAAAAATAATTAACTTAACCACCAAGTAACATTAATTATATAAAATACTTTCCAATATTAAATATATATATATATATTGGCCCATATAAAAACATATATATATATTTATTCCTAAGATTATCTATAAGATTAAATCAATCAACAATATATAAAGATGTAAAAATCGGCTACTATACATAATATATATATATTTATTGTCAATATCTTTAATATGGTAACAAATATACTGACAATATATTTTCTCAATATTTTAGGCAATAAAATCTAATAATAATATCAATTCCCTTATTAAATATTTAGTTATATTAATAGTAATATATATATTTCTATATATTATTGTGAATCTATCCTAATGTTCCCAGTTATAGATATATTGTTACCTTAATTAAAAATTAAAATATGGTGAATAATATTTTTAATATAGTGGCCGAAAATTTTGTCCCTTGGTGTTTAAAAATTTTACCTTGTAATTTACCTAGGGTTTTCGGCCAAAACATTAAATTGGGAACAAAGGTCAAATTTTAAGATCAAATTTTAATAAGATCTACAATCCAATGTTTGATTTTGATAAATATTACTCTTTTCTTGAAGATCATGAACATCAAATTAACCAAGAACAACATGAAAATTTTGAAACACCCTATACATAAAAATTCGAAAATTTTAAAATTCTTCTTTTAAAATTTTGGTCCGAAAAATTTAAAACTTCCATGAACATCAATTTATCAAAATCATGAACTCCTAACACAGGCTCTGATACCACTGTTAGATTACGGGGAGTAATCACTACGGATACTAAAACAAGGTACATGCTAGTAACTGGAATTAAGCAGCGGAAGTTTCACACATGCCTTTAAGGTGATCCGCAGACCCAAGATCTTCTCAAGAGGGATTTCGCGATCCTCCGGGTAGGACCCGTAGAGGTTCTTGTTAGAGAAGTCTTACGTGGTGCAAGCTCCACATCAAAGCCTCTGATCGATTCTTGGCACGGGGACAGATCTCTGGAGAGTTTGCTTGAAGGCAATTTGGCACACCCTTTGTGAGGGTTATAGTTTGGCCGAAACTAGGGTTTATGGGGGAGGGTCTAGCCCAATTACCCTAATGTGACATTTACCCAAGTTCATTAGGTAAACTATACATATTATGGGCTACCCATTATGGCACCCTTTTACCATATGCTTACAATTTGATGTTCATGATCTTCAAGAAAATGATGTTATTTATCAAAATCAAACATTGGATTGTAGAGTTTATTAAAATTTGATCTTAAAATTTGACCACTTGTTCCCAATTACTTGTTTGTGCCGAAAATTTTAGGTAAATTACAAGGTAAATTTTTTCTTGGTCTCCAAGCAAACAAACTTTCCGCCATATTATTAAATTATGTTGTTTACCATATTTTAATTTTATATTCTAGGTAACAATTTATCTATAATAGGGAACATTAGGATAGATTCACATTAATATATAGAAATATATATAGCTATCAATATATCTAAATATTTAAATAGGTTAAATATATTATTGATATATTATTAGTTACCTAAAATATTGAGAAAATATATTGTTAATATATGTTTCCCTGTTTAAGATATTGACAATAAATAATACATATATTTATAGATGTATGCCAAAATTTACGTATATATATATATATATCTATATATATATCTATATATATATATGTTTATAAGGTCCGAAATTTATATATATATTATTAATATTGGAAATTATTTTATAAAGTTAATGTTACTTGGTGGATAAGTTAAATATTTTTGGACTTTAAAAACCTACTTAGGCCACAAGTAAACATTTCAGCCCAACCTTTTAAATTGTAATTATTAGGCCGGTTCAATACGTGAAACCTGGACTAATTTAAATTAAACCGGGTTTTCTCAATCGGTTCGACCTAATCGGGTCGGGTTGACCGGGGTAACTAAGTAGATCTAACCAAACCAGTTTTGTGTGTTGAGCCGAACCGAACCCTATTTTTATTTGGACCGGTTCGGAACGAACCAGATTTTAAAATTAAAACCAGATCGAACTGAACCAGATTTTTTTTATTTTCGGACTAAACCGAACCGATTTATACTGAACCGGGCCCGAACCAGATTTTCAGGACCGAACCGAACCAGACCAAATCAGACTGAAATTGACTGAACCGAACCGTATTTTAAAAACTAAATTCAAGTCAACTAAAATAGGGAGGTCAAGTTTTAAAATCCAAATTTTTGGAACTTTAATAGGCCTACATAGTACTCAAGGTTTACTAACCTTTATGCCTTGTTTTGACTATGGGGACGAATCTCAGAGATACATGTTTTGGGACTGGTTAAAATAGTGGGCTGAATTGCAATTGTTTATTATCAAATATATATATTTATGCATGATTAGAATTGTTGTCTTGACTGAGTCAAGCTAGCTGGATATTGCATATTATGGGCGGAGCCCTAGTTAAATATATGAAATGCGCACTAGGATAGACATGCTGTGATGGTTGGAAATGTCTAGGATTCATGTCTAGAATGTTGCTTGATTGAATATAAGCATGAATTGCAAATCAGCCCCTAATGTTTAAAATTATTTTAAAATCGAAAACCTGTCGCCAAATGTGTATGATGGATGTGAATGTTACATATTTGACACGTATGCTAGAATGTTGAGGATGTAGTTGCATTTGATAATTTACGTGGAAGTAGAATTATATATGCAAGCATGAGTTCCTCGAAACATTAGACGCATGACGCGTAAGCATGAGTGTGGTTTGTATGATGAATGTTACTGGCGTATGATAATTTACATGGATAGTAGAATTATATAAGCATGAGTGAATTCATCGGAATATTTTTCCATAGTAAAAAGGGCCTTGGGAAAGCCAAGATCGGGTATGCTTATTTTAAAATTCCCGTTCCGGTAATTTGCGATTAAAACCGTTTTAAAAGACTGATCTATTGGATAGAAGACGAAGGTAATGTGAACTCTTTCACAGCCATCTTCCATTGGTTTACTTGTGGTCGGTTGGTTTAGATGACTGAGGAATCATTATTTGTATGATTCCATCTTAATAGATATTTGATGTATGCAATTCTTTCTCAAAATGTTATTGTCTCCCTGATTTTTGCATAATCATCGATGTGTTAGTCATGGCTGCGATCAGCAATGTTATCTCCCAAATGAATAAGGGGGTGAGATTAAACAGCAAGAATTAGAAGATCTGGAATAAGAGCGCAAGGATGGTAATCACTGAAATGAGAGGTTTGGAGCATTGGACTTCGAAGAAAGTTAGGCCGGAGGGAGACTTCAAGGACGAACTAAAGAAATTCCATGATGAATAGGATGCAAATGACCAGGAAATTCGTTCAACCTTGATGTCACTGCTTGAGGATGACATACTCTATGGATATTATCACTATGAGTCTTCCATGGACCTGTGGGACGGTCTTAAAGCAGGGTTTGGTGATATCCTAAGGTCAGGCTCAATGGTCGCTTCCCGGCGTACGAGCGTAGTGCTGAACAAAAATGCCTAGTGACCACGTCTTTGGAAACCGGTTGGGTTTGACTAAGGGTATGAACGATGGGGATGGTCAAGTTCACCGGTAATTCACCGACTCTTGTATTCACTAAGGTGGCCACCAACCAGATATTAGTTGAAGTTTGTGAATACTTGTATGGATGCCTTGGAGAAGTGTTCCTAAGTGGAAACTAGAAAAATGGAGAATTATCAGTTGACCTACGATACAACGCGACACTATATAAATGTTGTTTATAACAAGTTGATTGGAGTAAAGGGAATTAACATTCCGCGGGCGTTACAATACTCCTAACAGAATAGTAGCACGATGCCCGTCGTGTCCGCCGGTCGCACGGCAAACCTCGTATGAACTGTTCGGAAGCAAGGACCGTATCGAAGGAGTAAAATGTTGATTCAGATTTGGACGACTATACATTAACAGGCACCCTCCCATTCCGGCGAATGGGAGCTGTAATCATATGGTGATGGGCGCCGTAAATGGAAGCCCATTATATGCATATGTTACCTAAGTTAATTGGGTAAATGTCACATTAGGAAATTGGGCCAGACCCAAATCCCAATTGACATTAGAGGCAAAGTGGACTTAGGCAATTGCAACCATCATAACATGTCTATCCTAGTGCGCAAACCATATATTTAACTCTGGCTCTGTCCCCAATATGCAATTTCCAGCTAGCTTGACTTTGTCAAGACGACAGTTCTAATAAATATATGTGACGAAAAGTAAACAATTGCAATTCAGCCCTCTAATTATTCCAGTCCCAAAGTCATGAATTTCCGAGATCCATCCCCATAATCGAAACTAGTCATTAATGTTTCATTAAAACGTGAAAATTTTAAACCTTCGAGCACTCTGTAGACTATTTTAAAGTTTGAAAACATTTGAATTTTATAATTTGACCATCCCATTTTGTTAATTGACTTGAATTCGATTTTGAAAAATCTGGTTCAGTTCAATCTGGTTCGGATCGTTTCCATAAATCTGGTTCGGGTTCGGGCCGGTTTTATTTTTAAAATCTGGTTCGGAACGAATCGGTTCAATATAATAGGATTTCGGTTCAACACTCAAAACCAGTTCAGTTAGATCCACTTAGTCACCCCGGTCCGACCCGACCCGACTAGGTCGAACCGATTAAGAAAACCCGGATTGGTTTAACCCGCTCCGGTTTTGCAAATTGGACCGGCCCATTAAACCCATAGGGTTCGGCCGAAACATTTCTTATGGCCTAAGTAGGGTTTTAAAATCCACTAAAAACTTAACTTAGCCACCAAGAAATATTAATTATGTAAAATAATTTTTAATATTGCGTATATATATATATAGGGAATAGAACCTAAAAAATGTCTCAATTTTGACACTTGTGTTAGTTTGGTGTCTGAGGACGAAATTGACTGTCCGAAATTTCATATTTATTGCTATTTGGTGTCTCCGTCTATTTTTTGTGTTAAGTTGGACGGAATGCTATCACATGCTGGTCACGTGAGTGTCCATTTTTTAAAATTCCCCTAATGATCCCAACGCGCCTCGCATATTTTTTTTTAATTAGCATAAAATATGAAAGACGAAATTGCCCCTAAGCCAACGTGAATTGTCGAAAATACCCATGAATCTGAAGTCTCTTCGTCTCCTTCATGTGTCACTTGCATTTACTAAGAGTCTCCACTCTTCATGCCAAATTCTTTACACATTCATCAATTTTCTCCCTCAAAGCTGCGATTTTCTGCGGCCAAGGCTAGCGAACTCCGACGACCAAGGCGAGGGACTTCCGGCGAACAAGGCTTGCGGAGCCAGGGTTTTGAATTTATAGGGGAGAACTTGCACAAGAGTGCGTGAAAAGGTAAATTTCTGTTGCTTGTTGAATTCTGAGGCTAGAAATGTTTAGAGAAATGGACTGAGTTTTCCTCCATATATTAAAATTAAAGTTGCGTGGATAAGATTACTGCTTTTTTCTTTTTCTATTGGGATTTGGGTCTAACCGAATTACCCTAATGTGACATTTACCCAAGTTCATTCGGTAAACTATACATATTATGGGCTACCAATTACGGCGTCCATCACCATATGCTTACACGAAGCTCAATTCCGTAACTAATCTTCCCTCAATTTAGAGATAAGCTTGGTATGGTATTATATCCTCAAGGTCAAATTGCAGTTGGAAGTTGCAAAGGGATTTGAAGTTGAAAGGGAGCTTCTTGAGGCAGAGTATGCTATTTTTCTTCCAAATTTAAGTTCTGATTCTAGAATGTTTTTTAATTCTTGTATGATTCTCAGTTTTGAAATTCCAGCATTTTTTATTGAACATGAGCTTAAATATGTGCTGCGAAATGTTCACAAAATAGTGGAACTCATGAAACTACAGCTACAAATCAATTCTTAAATTTAACCAAACAAGATGAGAAAGACGAGGCTAAGCCACTTTTGCAGTCCGTTATACCCAAGTGATGTTCACACGGTTCAAAAGATGAAACAACGCTTAGAATTGCAAAACCAAATAACTAACCTCTATTCAAATACTTTCTTGTTCTATCGCATCTCTTACAAAGTTTTCTCAGGTTTAATTAACTGAAGTATTGATTCATTTTTGTGTTGCAAGACTTTCATGAGATACTTAAAGGTGACAAAATTGATCCTTACACAACAAGGTACTAACCACCCTTCGATGAATTCGAGGTCGATCATTATGTCCTACCGAAGAACACCTCATTCGCATTACCATCAAATCTCGGTCCTTGCATTTTTTTGATGACTTCTGGGAAGGGAACAATAACCATCACCAGGTCATCAACAATAGATCCAATTAAAGAAGGCGATGTTTTATTTGCATCTGCAAACACGGATATCCGATTGACTACTTCATCAAAGGGGTTGCAGTTTTATAGAGCTGGAATCAACAGAAGATTTCTTAATCAAATACTTTATTTTTTTTTGCCATAATTTCTTGATCAAATACAAACACAATTTTATGAAACTTCATTTTTTGTGTGGAATTGATAGTTTTTACTTTTGTAGAATAAGTTGTTGGAATAAATCAATTCAAGGGGATTTCACATTATTTCTTGAACTACATATTGGAACCGTGTTGTTTAAGAATATCACTTTATTTTGAAATGTTGCATTTTATGTGTTTTAAGGTTGTTATTTTCTAAAGTATCCACAAATATGTTGGTTGTTTTTAGGGGAAAATTCTTGTGTAAACTTGATGTTTACACCAAACCAATCTAAGTGTCTTTTGCTCGCACAATTTTAGGGTTCATCCTTAGGATTTTAGAAAAAGCTTAAAAAATAGTGAGACACTCGTCCTAATTGTATTGGTTTGGTGTAAACACCAAGCCTACACAGGAATTGCCTGTTTTTAGGTGTCTGACATTACATATTGGTTGATAAAGGTCTATTTAATTTCATTGGTTTCTTTTAGGTGTCTGACCTTATAATATTGGTTGAAAAAAAGATCAATATAATTTGACGGGTTGTTTTTAGGTGTCTTTCATTATTGACTGGTTGCTTTTAGATGTCTTTCATTATTCACCGTTGTTTTTAAGTATCTTTCATTTGGAAGTTGTTAGTTAAGAAAATATTAGATAATTATTTTGTTGCTTGTAGGTATCTGACTTTCTATGTTTGTTGCTTTTACACGTCTGGCTTAGTATGTTTATTACTTTTAGGTGTGTTTCATTTGGAAGTTGTTTATTACGGGGTATAAAATATTATTATTGTTACTTTTAATAAATTACCGTATAAAAGCAGAAGTTGGTGATATTTTAATAAAACTTTTATTTGAGTAAAATTTTACGCAACAGTTAATATATATATATATATATTTTTTTTTTTGGTTTCCGCGAGGTGGTCCTAGGGGGGCCTCATCAGGAGGGCAGCACCCGTAGCATGCTTGCTCCACACCTACACTAATCTCCACTCGCACCTAGGGCTGAGCATGGTTTGGTCCTGTGGTCTAGGACCAACCAGGACAATGTAAGACCATTTGAAAATAGTCCTCCTCTAAATAGTCCAAGACCATTTGGCCCATTTAAAATGGTCTTGGTCTTTTTGGTTCTGGCTATGGTCCAGACCATTAAGACCATTTAGGACTATTTTATTTTTATTTTTTAATTGGTCAATTTATTTTTTTGTAATAATCATAAATTTAAAATGCACTTATTATAATTATATATAAAAGATATAAAATTACAATTAGTTGAAAGTCTTGGTAAATAAAAAAACAATTAACTGGAAGTACTTCCAATTTGATGTATAAGTACAATTCCATGTATAAGCTCACAGTGAATATATTTACCTATTTAAATAATTGTTAGTGTTAATTTTTAAGGAGTCTAAAACCACCCATTAATTTGGAGCTATTCACATATTGGGCTGATAATGCCATTGATTTACTTTTAACTGTTTTGTTGATTTGTTTTTAACTATTCTATATTCTGCAATCTGCATCACATTAATTAATCTAACGCGCATGTTATAAATAATATTCGGCATTGATTTAGATGGATTTAGATGGATGATATCCTTGTATTATTATCTATCTATATCTACTATATTATATTAATTCGGTACCGGAAACCCTCTGAACGACACGTTGACAGTCCACGTAGTCACCGTTTCCTAATTTAATTGGAATTTAATAGGGGTTCTCTAAATTTAGATACATAATATTGATTGATTGAAAATTAAGAAGTATTTTTATCTCCTAATTTGGTCCCACGCAATTTAAAGAAACAAATTAATCAAAAGTTTCCTTTTAAATTCATTATCTATACAGTTTGGTACCGGAAGACCGTAGGCCGCCACGTAAGCAATGTATATATAGAATAATTTAAAATTATTATAGAATAATAATTAATAAATATAGCTATATTAGGTATTTAATACACGATTATAATATATGTATTTAGGCAACATTGTATAAAACAATTGAGAATCCCTAATACATATATATAATAGGCTCCCTCTTTAGGTTTCGAAGCCCCCGAAAGGCCTAACTAAACCCTAAACCCTAGAACATATATATATATATAAACATTAGGTTAAAGAGCCATCCATCTTCATTAACAGCAGCTAGCTCTATCACGCTCCTATAGCCAACGAGCAACACCTCTTCTTTGCATGCGCGGTTGGCATCATCCACTTTTTTGTCCTCTTCGGTTTTTTCTTTTTTTTATTTTCTTTACTTTGTTAAGTTTTACCTCAAGAATTATCTACTATTTCATAATAAGACATTAATTTTCGTATTGTTTTTGTTTGGTGTATTATCGTTTGTTTGGGGATCATCAATTAAGAATCCCTAATTGATGTTGTTGTTTGTGCAAGTTCAGAGAAGGTGCATTAGAGAAATTGTTCTATTCTTCTTCCGGTTATACTATCCAACATTCCGTATATATTATGGTATGTCCTTCTTCTAACTTCTCCATATTTCATTATTATGATTTTCATAGATAATTCATTATGAAGTGCTCCAAAGTACATATTCTAATTAATACACCATCTCTTTATATTTCTCTCTGTCTAAGTTGCAGCCTGCAATGATAGCAGTTGTGCATTCAGTTGGTGGTAGCATGAAGAGGAAGATGGGGATTGAGTCTCACAAATCATGTTTCACTTTTTTTTTTTTTTTTTTTTTTATGACTTGACAGTTATTTATGGATAATTTAGTGGGTTGTCGATCTTGACCAAAAATAATGAATGTGGTCTTGGAGGGTAGGGTTGGTGGTGGTGGCCTTGAGCTTCTTATAAACCCTAAACCCTAAACCATCCCTAAACCCTAAACAAATTGCTAAATATAATTAATTTCAGAACTAATCCATCATGTGTATCTTTCTGTTTAGTTACTAATGATGTTCATAATATTTTAGGTATATTTTATTATGTGCTGCCTCAATAAGATTAAACATAACTAAGCTTTAGAGTTTGATGTCTGTGTTGAACAAAATTCTATCCTTTTACCACCACCCTCTACAGCACAATTACATTGCTGAGTTGAAGGTGTGAGCAGTTTGATATTCAGTTTATATATTATGTGAAAATTGATTATGGTGTGTTTGAATGGATATTTAGGACATTTTTTGATTCATGCACCATGTACGTGAAATTCACCTCAGTTTCTTCAAGCAATTGTTTTCTTCGAGACAATACTTTCTTGCCACTCTATCTAAGTTGGAGACTTCTACTTTGCCCTGCTATAATGAAGGGAGGGAGTGGACTGAAATTTATGGTTTGGTAGGTTTCTCTCCCTTCCTCTTCTTCAATTTTCTAGCTCTACTTTGGTTTATACAATATATACTCAATCTCTTTTCGTATGGTCTATATATCTTTGAATAATCATGATACTTTTATTAAATTTATAATATATTTTTTTATATTTTGGTTGTGAATTGTAATTCGTAAAGGTGGGATCGAAGTAGTGACACTATCATAGTTTAATCATGCATCCCTCAGGTTTAGTTTTCACTTTGTTATTTTTATGGTGTTACAATTTAGGTTGCTGCTTTATAAGTACTTTCAACAGTTGACAGTTGAGCGAGAAAAATGTAGAGTAAGTCTGTAAGATTAAAATTATATAATTACAAAATATGACTAATACTCATATAAATAGCTAAAACATATATTAATTTGATAAAATATTTGTCGATATATGTATATATATATTTTTAGTTAAAATGAAATATTTTAACTTATATTTCAAGTTATTATAGACATATATACATTGGGTCAAATGTACGAAAAATAGATTTTAATTGTATATATTATAATTTAAATAATATTTCCTCTAAATTTATATATATATATATAATAAATTTATCTTTTTTATTCATCCCGCGTGGTGCGCGGGTTTTGTATCTAATATAATCTCAATGTCTTTATTGTAGTGTTGACAAATAAGATTTTTATACCATTTTATCTCACTTAGTTGTTAAAAAAATTCAATCTAATTGGTCCATGTCAATTTTTAATAAGTTACATACATATCACTACTCTCTCACATCCACATGTAACTCTAGATGAAAGGCAATGCTTCTCATGCATTTTAAAAGAAGTTACATTCACAAGTTGATAAATTAAGTTTAACACCCTAACAATAGAAAAGTGTAAGTTTTACACATGAAGAAATTGCTTTGAATTTTTTATACTAAAAGTTGATACATTAAAAATTAGAATAAACATTTACATAAATTTAAATTATTTTCGTAAGCCCAAAAATCACAAATCTTAAAATACATATATTATAGCTTAAAACAACCACATATATATATTTTTAAGCAAGTTAATACAAAATATACACTAATATATTTAATCAAGTTAAAAAAAAATTGAATTTTTTATACTAAAATGGGAATACAAAATACTAAAAGTGAAAATGTTAAAAATTAGAATAAATATTTACATAAAATTAATTTATTTTCGTAAGCCTAAAAAAACATTTATTAAGATAAATATATTATAGTTAAAAAAAAATTAAATATATTTTTAAGAAGTTTAATAAAAAATATAAACTAATATATTTTAGCAATTTAAATTATATTTAAAAATGTGTTTCATTTTTCTTATATAACAATAAATAACAATAAATTAATTTCGTAATATAAATAACACAATAAAATAATAAAAAATCAAATATTAAAAATAATTAAATAGAAATTATTAAAATAAATAATCAAGAAAAAAAATTAAGATATGTTAATAAATGTTAGTAAATAATTTTTAGATGATATAATTTATAAGTAATAGATAATTCTAAATTCATTTCATAATATAAATAACATGAAAAAATTACGAGTAAAAAATACATTGAAAAAATAAAATAATTATCATACATTATCTTCTTAATTTAATTTTTTTTTTCAGTTAACAAAATCTTACACATTGTTTTTATTATTATTTTTTCATATGTTATCAAATTCTACAATTGTTATCAAATTCTACAACGTTGATTATTATTATTATTATTATTGTTGTTGTTGTTAAATTGTGGATGTGAATTGATAATTAACTAATAAAATAGTATAATTTTGGTTACAACTTGGATAAAGTAAAATAATAATAAAAAATTAGGTGTTTGGTTAAATTTTTGAATATTTTCAAGTTTCTTGCCATAAGTTATTGATGCTATTATAAATTATATAATTATATTTTCACTTATATAAGAATTTATATTTACGATTATACCCGACATACTAATTAAATTTATCAAGTAAACATAAGAATTATATATTATAAAAATGTGTAAACGATATATAAAAAATCTATCAGATAATTACAAGAATATAAGTAACAATAATATTTAGTAATTATGTATTTCCTTTAATATTTTGATAGTTTGTAATGGGTATATAATCTCCAACACACATATTACGTATGATGTTCGATTAAAATATAATTATATAAGTTAAAGTATTATGTATCTTAAATTTGTATGGTAACGTTTGATTTGCCTATTGTTTCAAATGAAAAAATCAATATCAAATTTAAATTGCTACAGTGTCCAAACAATTTTATAAACAAGCCACTTACCGCGCAACGCGCGGGTTCGCCATCTAGTTAATAATAAGTAAATATCTACACAATAGTATACACATTATATGTATCAATGCTTACCGTTAAAGGAATTGCGTAATTCTTATAAATAATTTTTATCCGCCGAATCGAATGAGCTAATGCTTAATAGGAATCTTTAGTCCTAAATGGTTTTAATGGACTTTTCGGTCTTCGACTAAAATTGAAACCAAGACCAAATAAGAGCAACAAATGAGGACCAACAGTCTTGGTAATGACCATAAACAATTTTCTATTCTCATGGTCACTAGCGGGAATTGAACCATGACCTCTGATTAAGGGATGAGACGCTAAAACACCACACCATTGTTACATAGTTAGTTAATATCTATTTTGTCTATATATTGTTTGTCTTTACTTAATATTTTGATTAAAAAGAAAAGAAAGATCTTGAACATCACAAACCCATGCCATGAACAATTGTATTTTTGCCATAAGTAGAGGGACAGGAGAGGACTCTGATACAAGCCAATTTATACCTCCATGTTTTTTAGTAATAAACAGCTAACCACAAATGTGTAAATTACACTAACTGAATCCATTAAACACTTGGGATTATAGGACAGAACATCAGATTAACGGTATGTATATTCAAACTCTCCCAGGTACATACACCAAGACAAATACAAGGAAGGAGAAAGATAGCACTCAAGACAAATTCACATAAAACAAAAGCACTCAAGTATGTATGTAAAGAGAGCACTCTCCAAAGTCTGCCTCTAGCTTTCATAAAATGTTCTATTTATACATTAATTGAGTGGGAGACATAAAGATTACTCCTTGAAGCCTTCTTCTCTATCTTCTTTGCATGTCATCCACGTTTGAGAAGTCTTCATGAGTTGTTTGTCAAGATTCCCTCCTGATAGAAAATGTCATTTTAGACTAACTTTCTTTTTATGTATGGCATCCATGTATTTATTCATGCATCCCTCCATCTAAAATAATTTTTACTATTCATAAATAATAAAGTTTACTAAGTAATTTTAAATTTACACTAATAAGTGCATAATTACTTACATTTAAACGGATTATTATCCGTAGACATTTATGCAAAAGGATCTTGAGAATCCTGCATAGTGTCATCTGTTTTTTTGCTGCTATTAGCCTCTACATCATTTTCACCTTCAGATTCGTAAAGAATCTCTTTAAGTCGTCTCTTCAATTCGAGCTTGGTCTCAGATGAAGATTCCAATAGTTCTTTTAGAACTTCAGAAAGATCTTTCTTCGAAGGTTCCACGACTGAAGGGGAGGTGGATGTGGATCAAATGAAACTAAGCCCTTTTGAGTAAAGGCAGAGTCTTCTTTGAAAAAATCGAATTTGTCCCACCATTTAATCGAGACCCTTCTTCCTAAATAAGGAATATCGGCAACTAATTTTCCGAATCGATTAATAGGCATTTTAGCCATAACAATTTCTCATTTCAAAATCCATGAGACCTTGTAGAGAGCTGTAAAAATAAGCTTATGATGTTTTAGAGATGAATTTACCTCTTCAAATTGTTCATAAACTTTCCTGATTTTATCTGGGAAGATAATTGGATTTGCTCCCCATGTATAAAACCATTTTATAAACCACTGAGGAATTTTAGTGGTGTCGAAATCTCGAAATTGAAGAAACCATGTGTGCTTCTTCTGACGATTTTCGTAGTAGAAAGCACCTTCCCATGCTTTGATATAATCAAAGTAATTGAACACGTGTTTTGTTTTTGGTATTTCGTGATAACGAAATAGATCACCATTCCATTGCTCTGGCGTTAAAACCCTTTTGATGAAGGCTTTAGAATAAGCCCACTCCTGGCTGTTACCTCTGGTGACAGAGTCAAAGTCTATAGATTGGGTAACCTGCAGAATGGTTAAATAAAAGTTGGTTTCTTTTGGATAAAAGAATTGATCTCCAAATTCTTTGAGATAAAAGGAGGATATTTCCTCTGGAGTTAGATGAGCATATTTTTGCTCGACTGGGGCTACCCACATAGTAGCATAGGGAATAAATGGATAGACAAACTCATTAGCTTGCTCTGATTTATTTGTCGCTGCATAAGCATCTCCTCTAAGCTGCATTTCAGTAGGGATAGCCTTTAAGGCCTCAGCTTTTAGCTGATCTTTTGTTTTTGCGATGGTTGCCTTATAAGGCGTGCAAGGAGATGCAATTATGGATTTATCCTTCGCTCTTTTCTTATTCATTTTTCTGCTAAAAATTCACGAGTTAGAAAATCAGGTAATGAATTATCTGATCCTTTAATAAACTCAATATCAAAATCAAATACGGATAATATCCATCTAGCAAAAATTTGTTTAGACGCGATGTTTTTAACATCTTTTTCTAATATATTTTTTGCAGCTTTGCAATCAACTCTAATTAGAAATTTTTGATTGAGTAAATCGCTTTCAAATTTTTGTACACAAAGAACAATTGAAAGAATTTCTTTCTTGACGGTTGCATAATTTTTTCGTGGTCCTTGCCACACTCCAGAAGTAAATCTAATTAGAGTCTCTTTATTTCCAATCATTTGTTTAAGGGTTCCACCGTAACCTAATTATGATGCATCAATTTCAACAATTTTAAATGCATCAGGGTGAGCTATAGTAAGACAAGGAATTTCCTTAATTTTTGCTTTAATTTTTTGAACAGCATTAGTGTGAATTTCAGACCATTCAGGAGGATTTTTCTTCAACCTTTCAAATAAAGGCTTTGCATCTATGACTAGATTTTTATAAAAATCTGAAATATAATTAAGACTTCCTAAGAATCTTTGTAATTGAGTCTTATCATTTATTTCATCTGGAAATTTTCCACCAAAACTAATTGACCGATCGATAGGGAATATTGTACCTTCTTTGATGATATGACCAAGAAACCTTATTTATGTTTGAAACAATTTAATTTTCTTAGCTGATACCACCAGTCCTGCTCTTTTAACTGCATTTATAAATGCATTTAGATGTTTAAAATGTTGATCAATATTTTGTGAGAAAATTAATACATCGTCTATATAAACGATACAAAATGACATATATGGACTAAATATATCATTCATTATATTTTGAAATTCAGAAGGGGCATTTTTTTTAACCCAAACGGCAATACATTCCATTCGTAATGCCCAATTGGAACAGTAAAAGCCGTTTTATTTATGCCTTTCTCGGCAATTTGAATTTGCCAGAATCCAGATTTCATGTCAAATTTTGACATAACTTTAGCTGTGTAAAGTCGATTTAATAAATCTTTTTTATTAGGGATTGGATATCTAATCCATCTTAAAGCTTTATTTAAGGGCTTATAATTGATAACAAGCCTTGGAACACCTCGTTCTAATTCAGCAGCATTCTCAACATAAAATGCTGGACAACTCCATGGACTATATGATTTTCTAATCAATCCTTTAGCTAAAAGCTCATCAATATCTTTTTTACAAATTTCTAAATGGCGAGGACCCATAGCAATAGGTCTAGCTTTTGTTGGAATTTCTTTCGTCAAAGTTTGGTTCATATGGTAAATTTACCACATGCTTCTTTCGTTCCCAAAAGGCATTGAGAAAATCAGAACAAACTGAATTTTCTATGTATTTTTGTAAATTAGAAATTTTTTCTATCATATAGGATGTTTGAATTTTTTCACCTATCTTTTTATAGCTTATTTCTTGAGTTAAGGAGCTTAGAAAATTTTCTTTTCTCTTAATTTTCTTTTGTGTCAAATCAATCTCGTGATAACGAGGTTCTGTAACAAATTTAAGAGTTATATCTTGTTGATTAACAATACTTGTAATTCCTTCTTCAGTAATGCTTTTAATAGGATAAAGCATATGAAGAAATGAATTTCCAAGAATAACATCATGGGATAAATTTTTAACCATTATAAATGGCATTTCTAAACAAATTCCTTTATTGCAGATTGCAGTATTTTGTAGCTTGTATTTTACAAGCATTTTACTACCATCTGCAGTATTTAGAATTTCAGTTGTTTTCGAGAAATATCTCGACGGAACAAGTCCTTCATTGATACAATTTAGGTCTGCTCCAGAGTCAACCATTGTAATCACGGAGAAAGAATACTCTCTATGTGAACAATAATGTGACTTTGATATGTCATATATGAGTAATAACTCTATCAAGCATATTGACGAATGTTAAGGAGTTCATAGCTTGTAAAGATTTTTCTCTTTCTTCACTGTCAGTTGCTTCATCTGTTTTAGATTCTAAAATGAGAACCCTGGATTTTAAATCACTTAATTCTTTTTTGAGAATTTTTACTTCATGCATTAAATTATTAATACAAGAAGTATCACTAATGTCTTCTTCTATAGGGGACTTAGCTCTCCTTAGAATTTCTTTGAGACTATAAGCCTCAGGTTCTTTTAATTTTAACTGCTTCTCAGGTTTTTTTACTATACTGCTCAATATAATTTTGTAGCTTTTCTCTCCTTTCTTTCGGATTAGAGATTTGATCT
Organism: Clarkia xantiana subsp. parviflora; assembly: GCA_036873135.1. NCBI lineage: Eukaryota > Viridiplantae > Streptophyta > Magnoliopsida > Myrtales > Onagraceae > Clarkia > Clarkia xantiana. The sequence goes on from JAPTYO010000011.1 coordinate 22,437,368, forward strand.
ATCATATCTAGTATAAAGTTTTGCTCATGGGTAAGAACAAATAACCCATTTGCTTTGTAAAGTGATTTGTAATAATTACAATTTCCACTGCAATAAGAATCATTTGACTCATCCTCAAATTCAGATTCATCGGTCTGATCCGATTCATTTGCAGCGTAAAAATTATTTTTATCTGTAATAACAGACACTTCTAAATCTTGTCCTTCCTCATTAAGGAATAGTTTTTCTAAAGTTTTCTTTAGTCCTTCATCAATATCTAGACTATTAATTTTCTTTTTCAATTTACACTTATTAGCATAATGGCCAGGTTTCTGGCATTTCCAACATAGTGGAACTGTTTTTTGCTTAGGGTTTTCGGGTCTTTCTTTCTTCTTTCTTTTAGGAATATATTTTTTCCTAGGATATTTACTAAAGTTTTCATAAACTTTATTAGTCTTTTTCTTGTAAGATTTTTTTTTTCTTATTAGAATCACCAATGGAGGGTAATCTCATTTGTTCACAAAAATCACCAATAATTGTTTTTCCAATAAGTTTCTCCTTTTGGAGTTGGCGATGTAATTTTATTTCATTGCATAAATTTATGCCCTCAGCGACGATCTTAGAAGACAAGTCGCCGTAAGTGTATATGGAACAAGGAATAATTCCATCATGTTTTTGTTTAATCCTAGGTTTAGACATCTCTTTCAAAATCTGCTTGGACTACTAGAGGAAACACACAGAATTTTAGTTTGAGTGCAGCATGTTTCTTATTTACATATAAAACAATAATAAGCTGTTGTTTGTACAATGTAGCACCCTCCCTCAGACGATGATGGATCTTTAATGGTTAGACTTTGCAGCCATCTTTCTCGTCTTTTTCCTGGCATCTTGCCCTAGCTTTACAACTTTCTCTTTGCCCTAACTGCAAATGTAATGAAATTAAACAATTTAGGGTTCACCTGAACCAAAATTCACCAATAATTGAAGAAATTAGGTTTCAATTTTTCCCAAATTAACCCAACAGTATAAAATTTGCAGAAACTTAAGCAATTTGTGCTTCAATTCATGGTAATCGCACTATACCCAGACATAATTAGTGTTTATGAATGCTTACATTGTAAAAAGAACACCCGTAGAGCCTCCGGGCAAAATTCACGCTCACAGTAAATTGACCCTTCAAATGCTTGAAACCTTCTGGCGGAACTCCATATCCTGTTGCTCGTGCTTGAACCAGACATAGCCACCATGTTTGCCCACTTGTGCTTTTGCTCGAGAACCTAATTCCTTTTTTTCCTTCTCTGTTTGCCACTCCCTTTCTCTTTCTTCGGTGAAGGAAACAGACGTGACAAAAGGTTTGTAATTTTGAACATAGGGGTATCTTCGTCTTTTCAGATTTAAATGAAATTGCACGTGTGTGTCACATGTGTACAAAAAAAAGACTAGGGGAAAAATAGTATTTTCAAGTAAGTCTGTCAAAGTTAACTAGAAAATTTAACGGAAAACCAAATAGCAACAATAGTAAAAATTGAGACACTAAATATCAACAGTTTAAAATTGAGACACCAAACCGACACTCATGTCAAAATTGGGACAACTTTTAGGTTCTATTCGCATATATATATATTTATTGCCAAGATTCTATCTATAAGATATAAATCAATCAACAATATATACACATATATATAAATTTTCGGCCAACACATACATATATATATTTATTTATCGTCAATATCTTTAATAGGGAAACAAAAATATTGACAATATATTTTCTTAATCTTTTAAGCAACTAATTCTATCAATAATATCTCTATCCCTATAATTTATCTAGATATATTGATAGTTATATATATTTCTATATAATGTGTGAATCTATCCATATTTTTCCAATTACAGATATATTAATATATTGTTACCTCTAATAAAAATTAAAATATGGTAAACAATATTAACATATATATTTCGGCCGAATATTGTGAAACTTGGGGTCTAAAAAGTTAAAAAATTTACCTTGTAATTTCAATAAGGTTCGGCCGAAACATGCAATTGGAAACAAGTGGTCAAATTTCAAGATCAAAATTTACTAAGATCTACAATCCAATGTTTGATTTTGATAAAAGTCACGTTTTTCTTGAAGATCATGAACATCAAATTTTACTAAGAACATCATGAAAATTTCGGCACCAACAATTGTAAAAATTGGAAATTTTAAATTTGCATTACTTGAAATTTCGGCCAACATGTTAAAATCAAGAACATCAATTTATCAAAATCATGAACTCCTAACACAGGCTCTGATACCACTATTGGATTACGGGGCTAAATACTATGAAAACTTAAATATGGTACATGCTAGTAATCACAATTACACAGCGCAAGATGTGCATATACCTTAATCGCTTTCTGTAGTACAAAGATCTTGCTGAGAGAGTTCTCGATCCACCGGACGGAACCCGTAGAGGTTCTTGTTTAGGAAGCCTTACGCGGTATAGTCTCCACAGCAAAGCCTCTGATCGATTCGTGGCAGGGACAGATCTCTGTAGTGTTTGCTCAAAGCAAATTGGCACACCCTTAGTGAAGGAGGTGGTTTGGCCAAACTAGGGATATTTAGGGAGGAGGTTTTCTCTCAAATTAACACAAATGAGGAATTATGATTCTAACCAAATAAAACCCCTAACACTCCCTATTTATAGGAGGAGCAAAGTGGACAAAAGTCCACTTTGCCCACACCTAAAATTCAGCCGGCCATAGTGTAAGCATATGGTGATGGGCGCCGTAAATGGAAGCCCATTATATGTATATGTTACCTAAGTTAATTGGGTACATGTAACTTTAGTACATTGGGCCAGACCCAAATCTCAATTGACATGAGAGGCTCAAAATTGGGACTCCCTATTCTAAGCATGGGCCGGCCGAAATTAGGGTGGAAATAAAGTGGACTTTTGTCCACTTTACTCCTCCTATATATATAGGGAGTTAAGGATTTTATTAAGGTTAATCACAATTCCCTTTAAATGGTGCTTTAAGAGAAAACCCTCCCCCCCCCCCCCCCCCGGAAACACCACATCCGGCCGCACCATATATCAACACCAAGGGTGTGCCAATTTGTCTTCGAGCAAACACTCCGGAGATCTGTCCATTGCCAAAAATCGATCAGAGGCTTTGCTGTGGAGAATATACTACGTAGGGCTCCCTTCACAAGAACCCCTACGAGTGCCGACCGGAGGATCGCGAACTCCCTCCTGCGAAGATCTTGGGTCTACGGATAACTGTAGAGGTGTGTGTAAATCTTCTGCTGCGTAATTTCGATTAGTAGCATGTACCATGATTTAGTTTCCGTAGTGATTACTCCCCGTAATCTAACAGTGTATCAGAGCCTGTGTTAGAAGTTCATGATTTTGATAAATTGGTGTTCTTGAAAATTTTATAATTTTGGACCGAAAATTCTAAGAAGAGAAAATTTAAAATTTTCGAAATTTTGGTTTATGTGTGGTCCGAAATTTTTATGATGTTCTTAGGAAATTTGATGATCATGATCTTCAAGAAAAGGGTGTTATTTATCAAAATCAAATATTGGATTGTAGATCTTATTAAAATTTGATCTTAAAATTTGACCACTTGTTCCCAATTACTTGTTTGTGCCGAAAATTTTAAGTAAATTACAATGTAAATTTTTTAATTTCTTGGTGTCCAAGCAAACAACTTTCGGCCATATTATAAAATAATATTGTTTACCATATTTTAATATTTAATCTAAGTAACAATATATCTATAATTGGGAACATTATGATAGATTCACATTAATATATAAAAATATATATAACTGTCAATATATATCTAAATATTTAAATAGGTTAAAGATATTATTGATAGAATTTAGTACATAAAAGATTGAGAAAATATATTGTTAATATATGTTTCACTATTTAAGATATTGACAATAAATAAAATATATATTTATATGTATGTGCCGAATTTTATATATATATATTGTTTATTGATTTAATCTTAAAGATAGAATCTTGGCAATAAATTATATATGTAATAATGTTGGCCGAAATATATATATTTAATATTGGAAATTATTTTTATATAGTTAATGTTACTTGGTAGCTAACTTAAATATATTTTTTTTTGGGACTTTAAAACCTTACTTGGGCCACAAGTAAACATTTCGGCCCAACCTTTCAGATTTTAATAATTGGGCCGGTCCAATATATCAAACCGGGACTAATTTAAATCGAACCGGGTTTTCTCAATCGGTTCGACCTAATCGGGTCGGACCGGGGTAACTAAGTGGATCTAACCAAACCGGTTTTGTGTGTTGAACCGAACCGAACTCTATTTTTATTGGACCAACTTGGACCGAACCAGATTTTAAAATTAAAACCGTACCGAACCGAACCGGATTTTACCAGACCGGACTGAACCGGATTTTACCGGACCGAACCAGATTTTCTGGACCGAACCGGACCTAAACGGACCAAACCAAACCGAAATTGACTGAACCAAACCGTATTTTTAAAACCGAATTCAAGTCAATTTAAATAGGGAGGTCCAGTTTTAAAATCCAAATGTTTTGAACCTTAATAGGCCTACACAATGCTCAAGGTTTGCTAACCTTTATGCCTTGTTTCGATTATGGGGATGGATCTCGGAGATACATGTTTTGGGACTGGTTAAATTAGTGGGCTGAATTGAAATTGTTTATTATTAGATATATATTTATGCATAATTAGAAATGTTGTCTTGACCGAGTCAAACTAGCTGGATACTGCATATTGTGGGTGGAGCCCTAGTTAAATATATGGAATGCGCACTAGGATAGACATGCCGTGATGGTTGGAAATGCCTATGATTCATGTCTAGAAAGTTGCGTGATTGAATATAAGCATGAATTGCAAATCAACCCCTAATGTTTAAAATTATTTTAAAATCGAAAACCAGTCGCCAAATATGTACGATGGATGTGAATGATACATGTTTGACACGTATGCTAGAATGTTGAGGATGTAGCCGCATTTGATAATTTACATGGAAGTAGAATTATATATGCAAGCATGAGTTCCTCGGAACATTAGACGCACGACGCGTAAGCATGAGTGTGGTTTGTATGATGAATGTTACAGGTGTATGATAATTTACATGGATAGTAGAATTATATATGCATGAGTGAATTCATAGGAATATTTTTCCAAAATAAAAAGGGCCTTGGGAAAGCCAAGATCGGGAAAGCTTGTTTTAAAATTCTCGTTCCGGTAATTTACGATTAAAACTGTTTCAAAAGATTGATCTATTGGATAGAAGACGACGATAATGTGAATTTTTTCACAGCCATCTTTCATTGGTTTACTGGTGGTCGGTTGGTTTAGATGAGTGATGAATCATTATTTTACGAATTCCATCTTAATAGATATTTGATGTATGCAATTCTTTCTCAAAATGTTATTGTCTCCCTGATTTTTGCTTAATCATCGATGTGTTAGTATGAATTGGTTGAATTAGTGCGGTTCGATATTCCTCGCAATCTTGATGGTATGAATCATGATGAATAAAAGAAGTACGTGTTGAACTCTCTACTACGATTCCAAAAAGTAGAGAGGACAACTACGGATGAATATAGTAGTCTATATGATTTTAACAATGAGATACGATGTAATAATTTGTTCCACCAAGCATGGGAGTAGGTTCTTTGATGATCTGAATGCATAAATGGTGATACATTCAACCTTGGTAAAAGGGGGTTAAAGAAGACTTCAATTGAAACCAGACAATTTTGCAGCTTAGTGTCCCTTTGCATCCGCCTCGGTAGAAGCAAGGATGCAAAAGCTAAACATTTCGGTTAACCGTAATGGTCTTATCTCTTTTCATCAATGTTGGCGTAAAACCCAGATCTTTAGAATGAAAGGTCAACATGGAAAAGATGTATATGGTTGTCTGATATTGACAGGACTCAATGATCTTGAGCCTAATCAAGTACAGTAACCACAGTAGTAGAAGGGAAACCTTCTCTGCTCACCATAGTAGGTTCGAAAGAAGTCAACCATGATCCGCATATTATAGAGAGAACTGGACCATAAAGGTCTTATACGATAATCCAGTGGGTTAAACCATGTTGATAAAGTGCTTCTCAAATACGCCTCGTAGGTCATATGTATGAACCGGTAAAAATGTTTTATACAGACACAGTTCATTTGACGTGATTCACTCGTGAATTTACTCAGATGTGATGTTCAACATGGCTTAAAGTTCTCGACTATCTATGCAACAATCATGGATCAAATACGCGATCTTCAGATCAAGAACCCTACCATTGTCATTTATCGTTCGTTTGAGTTACTAAAATATTGGTTATTTCGAGATTCAGATTTATTGAATAAAGTAGTTTCCGTTCGATTCAAATGTGATCTACTTGTCATAATTAATTGACCCGGTTAAACAGGATCGATCCGAAACGAAATTCCGGCCAGGTAAAAGTGGTCGAATAAAACGAAACGATTCACGTACTCCGTCATCTCAATCGGGACAACTGAACTGAACATACATATCAATTGCGTAGCTAGATGGAAAGATTTAGTATTTCTTAATTATTAAGTACTCCATTGAATGAAATAATCTGTAATGATGATCATGTGCGAAACCGATTGGATTAAATTAAATTAAATTCAGAAATTAAACGATTTAACCAAGGGTCAAAACTTTGGTAAATAGCGCTTCGCGCATGTGGACCTCGAAAGACGGAACACATCGTTTCAATATATTAGTTTAAAGATGAAGTGTTTGAACAATGAAGTGCTGTATTTTCGTTTGCATTCCTTCGGAAATAACTTATTGATAACATTTACAACGGTACGAAGTAGGCTTGGAAAGCAACCACGACCTTGTAAAAGTATCAACTGACGCATAAGGTGAAAACCTAAGATGCTCAGTTCAGAGATGGGATAAAACCTCTGAGATAAGTTTGCAAACGAAGAAGGATGAAGTCGGTTAAACGATTTTCCTTCCAAACGCCTTGAACGATAAGTCAGGCCATGTATTCAAATTAAGTGACGCACACTTCAATAGACACAGTTAAGAAACATAATGTTAGAGTCAATCTATAAGGTGTTTCCAATGGGATGAAAGAATATGACTCACATGTATGTAAATTGTGTTCCAATGAATCGGTAAGACACGCCGCCATTAGAAACTAAAGGATGATGATGAGTCAAATCATATCACCATGCGACATAAATTTGCGCATTAAGCACGTATTTAGGACAAGAGTAAGTTAATTACTCTTAGAAAATACCTGTTTACAGCTTGGTAAAATGATGTCGTGGTCGAACATGAGACATTACATACTTGAGGACGAATTTTCCGATGCATGAACAGTTTCAAAATAACTTAGTCTTGATCAAAACGGAGCAGGATATCACTGACAATCAGGTCCCACTTAATTCGAGTGGGAGATATTTGAACCAGCAACTCAAGTGAATGACATGGTAAATGAGAATGGAAACATTTTCATAATAAATCCAGTGGGACGAATAAACCCTACCACACTTAATCACTGTTGCTGTTGAGACGAATCAAGTTGAACCTGATGGTTAAATTGTTGAACCAGGAATGACGCAACTACCTAAACTACCCATTGTTTCCAGTGGGAGTGAACCGACCAAACTTGATTCCAGATCCTAGCGATCAAGGAATTCATCTCGGAAGTGAAACCCCGAGACCAAGAGGTTGTCAAATGAAAGTTGTAGGTCAAGGTTCTAGCACTGCTCTTGTTCCCAATAGAAACGATGCTCCGGTAAGAAGCATTGTTATGAGTGGGATAATAGTTCCCACTGGAAGTGATGCTCCGATAAGAGGCATTATTCCTAGTGGGAGAAACGTTCAGACTCAAGATGGGATAAACAAGCATAGACGAAAGTCAAAGGCATCGAAATTCTCCAGGAAGTATCCCATTGAGTAGGGTTAAAATCTAACTATTAAAAATATTGACAAGCATTGGAAAGACTTCAAGTGGAGAAATGGAGGAAAATAATAAAAGAGATAGATCGCCTTAAATAAAAGCCATTATAGTCTATAGTTGATTTACCTGCTAACCACAGGGGCACAAGGATAAGTTGAGCCCTGAAAGAAGGCTAAACGCTGATGGAAAAGGTCGGATAAACCGACTTATTGCGAAAGGACTTACCCAATTTCACGAAGTGGACTTTGACAAGACAACTCACTTACTGTGCGTAAACCACGGTTATGGCCATTTATGATCCTTGATGGATATACGCCCAATTTGAACCCGTTGACTACCAAATCGTTTTATTTTTATCACCCCGTTAATGATTGTAAATCGAAACTTTTGGCCCAAGTATGTTACCCGCAAAAAGAAACGGTCCGAACCAGAAAAAACGCGCCAGCCCAAACTTCCGAATTTTCCGACCCGGTCAAACCATGGTTTGACCGGGTGGGTGCACCCGGTCAAACCCAGGTTTGACTGGGTGGGAGCACCCGGTCAAACCAAGGTTTGACCGGGTGGGAGGAGGGAGAGGCTCCCAGTCAAAAGTTTGACTGGGAGGCCTCTCCCACCCGATCTCTCAGTTGAGAGATCGGGTCCTCCCACCCGATCTCTCAACTGAGAGATCGGGTCCCCCCACCCGATCTCTCTATTGAGAGATCGGGTGGAAGGGGAAAGGGAGGGGGGCTTCCAGTCAAACTTGGTTTGACTGGGAGACCCCCCTCACCCGGTCAAACTTTGACTGGGAGACCCCCCTCACCCGGTCAAACTTGTTTGACTGGGCCCAAATTCGACCCCAAGTCCTCGGGGTCGGATCCTCGATCCAACCCCGAAGGTTCCGACACTCGGTCCCTGCCCTTAGGGGTCGGATTTTTCATCCGCCCCAAGGGCCCCGGCACCATTTCGCGACTCCCATACTCGGTTTATTTCCGCCAACCCTTTCCGTACCCTAAGGTCTTAATTACGTGTTTAAAGGTTAATTAATTGTGTTTAAAGGTTAATTAATTGTGTTTAAAGGTTAACGATGCCATTAAGCCACCTTAATGGCACCGTTGCCTATAAATACAACCCTTCCACTATTTATTTGATCATCTTGGCAAGTTGGATAATTTTGCTCTGACATCTCTCTAGCTTTATCTCTCTAAAAACCGTACTGACTTAGGCATCGGAGAGGGTTCATCAGGCACCACCGCCCACCTGGGGTACGAGATTTGCCCCTTCCGCAGGGCGAGAGGAGAAGAGAAGCTAAGGACGGAAGGACACGAGCTAGGACAGCGTAACCCGAGAGCATCGACTCCACAGCATCTCCAGTGAGGAACGAGATTTGAGTCGACTGCCCGTTGACCCTAAACTCGGAACCTAACACTTGGCGCCGTCAGTGGGCTTCGGACAGAAAGCCTGGCAGTAACAAGAGCAATGACGAACAGCAGGGTGTCTAGGCACCACCGCCCACCTGGGGGCAATAGGCGAGGGAGGCAGCCTATACCTCCAGGGAGGCAGCCTAACCCAGGGAAAATGCCAATGCAACCAGAACCTCAAGGAACCCCACAGCCTCCTCAACACAACCACCAGGAGGGAGGACCCTCACGCCCAGCTGGGGCTGAGTCCTCCACAGCCTCAACCCCTTTGGCAAGGAGGCCACAGAGAGAAAGGGAGCAACAGAGGGAGCAACAGAGGGAGCAACAGGGAGTGCCATCCCAACACACAGCACCTCCTGAGGGATATTACTACGAGGCGCAACCCCAAGGATACCCGTATGGGATGCCGGGCCAAGGGAATAACAACCGCGCCCACACAACATACACAAGGCCGGCATACACCCAGGGGACACATACAGAAGCTCATGAAGAGGAACAGATCCCAACGGAAGAGCACCACTCGCACCCTCGAGCAGGGCAGCGAGAGGAGCAAAGAAGAAATTACCAGGAGCCACCCCCAGAGGGAAGACAACAATTCGTGCCTCCTAGGCAACAGCAGAACGCCAGGGCTTACACCCCACTGGGGGAGGACAGACAGGCAAGACCTCCAAGGAGGCATGGATTCAACCAAGTACCCCAACAGGGACATACACCGCACTAAGGGAGGACATACATGCCAGACCAACAAGAATATAGGAGTTCCAACATCCACCCTGGCAATGTACACATACAGTCCGTATCACTACAGACATGACTAAGGGAAATACCAAGGAAAGCTAAAAGGGAGGGACATAGTCCCAACAACACAACAAGGCAACCACCTACCCATGATACAGCACGACAGATCCAAACCCCTTGTGCATGACAACCCTTGGCACACATCCCCCTAGGACAGGGGAGGAGTTTAAAAGACAAGGATTTGAACAGGGGACTCATAGAGTACCACACCACGTTAGCACATAGCTACTACAATGGGAAGTCTCATGGAGAGACGTAGTAGAGTGAGATCGCACATAGCATACATGAAGGATACACCTCCACCTAGTCCGCCTTGCAAGGATGCGACCTTATATTCCTCAAGTGGAAGGAATACACACAGACTAATGGAGGAAAACAGTTACATTACCAAGGAAGCAGGGGATATCAACACCCCCACACCCATATCCTTCCCATATCCTCTTATTTAATTTAACTGCATAACAAGTCAACTCCCTAAAATGGGTAGATTTTGATACTTAATATCAACATGTTTTCCAAGAATAACCATACTGGACACCTTCGGGCTCCGTGATATATATATACATAGGTGGACCACTAGAAGAATCCGTAAAAGGCCGTCGCCAATCAAGAGATGCACAAGCAACAGATTCCTCAATCCCAAAGAACACCTATAAGGTCAAGTTTCTGGGAAAGATCACAAGATTGAAGGCTCACTTACAAAAGTAAGTTGAGCACTCCCAACATCCTATAGATGAACTACCATGAAGGTCACAAAGGATTACCCCTACTATAACCTTCCACTAAGCATCCTAGGGCCAAGTCCATCAAAGGATCCCATCTGGCATTGGTATGCAAGGGGGGCACCAGTCGCAACATGCCCTTCCCACAAACGCCCGTTAGCATAAGAGGGGGTAGCCGCGAACATATCCCTCCAAAAATGGAGAAAACCATGTCACATAGACAACGCCCACCTTCAAAGGCAACCTATTGATGATACTAGAGAAGATTCAGTCATGCCTAATACCAAAGGACCCCTACTAGTAAAGGTGGTCAGAACATCGACACACCAATTAGGGACACGGCACTGCAAATGAACCAGGAATAAGGATGGAACACATATCCTTACAAGTATCCTTGCATTTATCCTTGCAAAAATAAACTCCGTAGATAAAGAGGTTATCTAATGAATGACTATGTCTCTGTTCTCAAAATATGATCCTAACCCAGAGATCCTTGGACTCCGTATTATATATGCAATGAATAACATGTTCATCAAAGATAGGTACACGAAGATTCAAGACAGCGCCATAAAGATTAGACGCATACCTCTACCAAGTACGACACATTGGAGTGTTCATAAACACTCCTTCGCCATCTCACAAGAAAGGAAGGCAACCAAGGATACAAGTCCTAATAGAATAAACATCGGTAGAAAATCCTGTCGTTGAAGTCATGCACCAAGAGAGAAACTCTAAAGATGCAAGATTAGCAAAAGAGATAATGCAACAACTAGAGTATGAAAAAGGAGATACATCTCCTACCAAGAGCCTTAGGGCAGGATAATAAATTCTACAAGATCAACCAAAGAAGAGTTCAAAAGCTTGGGGAGTAAGGTTTCAAGATCGACCCTCACACTAGACGCACATCCAGATCAACCACCTTGTCTGCAAATGATAAGACATTTGACTCTGGCATCCCATCAAGAGGATTACCCCGATAAAAGGGGCACTAGAAAAATATCCCGCCTTTAAGGCCATACGCCGAACACATGATGAATGAAGGTTATGACAAAATACAAAAGGAGGGACTTGTCAGCTCAACACACCTCAAACACGTATACGTACGCAGTACAAATGCAGCCTCTAATGAAGCTATCCAGCAAGGAATAGCCAATACGGGGACAAACCCATGGAAAATCATGGAACATCACCTGCAAACCTAGAGGAAGACATCCTTTTTAAGTTCAAGTCCTAATTCAAAGGAAGTCTATAATAAAGATTCAAGGTGGGAGGAGCATGACCAATGTGACACCCCCTAAAGGCATTGAAGAATACTCCAATGTGAAGGAAAAGGCAAACCACACTAAGTGCCACAACACTCCAAGAAGATTATCACAGCCCGGTCAGACCCCCCCATGCACGAGCAAAGAGCATGGATTAGATTGACTAGTCTGAAACACACCTACGAGATTCACAACTCAAGACACCATTCTATGAGAGAGCTTTTCAACCTAAAACACAAAGAAGGGGGGAAAGAATTTACAAGCACCCCTAGGATACAAACACTGCCGCATCCTGGTTATCAAGAGAATGAAAATCACCCCCACCCACCCAAAGCAAAAGCTCTCCACCCAACCTCTAAAGATACATCCGACAAAGGCATTATCCAAACCATGCCTATGACTGAAACAAGCAAGCATGAGAAAGAGTAAATCCTACAAGGTACACTCATCGCATTCAACCAAGCAGACAAGGGAGCCCCGAGCATAAGGGGTACCCAACAAGGAAAATGAACGAGGGGCCTTCAATGGCCAAATGTGAAAGGCGGTATGACCACCAAGCAACTTGGGGGGCACCAAATGAATAAGTGCTTTGTAGTCCACCTAAGTGTAAAAGAAGAGATTAGAGGCAGAAGATTACAAGAACACACAATACTACTTATCCTAGAAGAGGTCACATAAGGGGAAAACATCCTCAACTCCCTATGAGAAGGAACACAAGGTAAAGTAATATTCTGAGCCCTCCGGGAGCCAATCCCGCGAACACATTCGACGCCCCCTAGAGCGTATCTTGAGAGTAGTTCTAAAACTAAGAACCCTGTGCCCTCCGGGAGCCTATCCCGCGAACAGATTCGACGCCCCCAAGAGCGTATCATGAGAGTAGTATTCATACTACGACCTTCGACGCCCCCAAGAGCGTATCTTGAGAGTAGTATTCATACTACGACCTTCGACGCCCCCAAGAGCGTATCTTGAGAGTAGTTTCAATACTGCGACCTTCGACGCACCAAGAGCGTATCTTGAGAGTGGTTTCCAAAAACTACGAATTTCGACGCCCCCAGGAGCGTATCTTGAGAGTAGTGTTCATACTACGACCTTCGACGCCCCCAAGAGCGTATCTTGAGAGTAGTTTCTATACTACGACCTTCGACGCACCAAGAGCGTATCTTGAGAGTGGTTTCCAAAAACTACGAATTTCGACGCCCCCAGGAGCGTATCTTGAGGTAGATTTGCAACCTACCAGATTCGACGCCCCCAAGAGCGTATCTTGAGGTAGAAAAAACACTACCAGATTCGACGCCCCCAAGAGCGTATCTTGAGGTAGATTTCAAACTACCAGCTTCGACGCCCACCAGGAGCGTATCTTTGGTCTAATTTGTGCCCTCCGGGAGCCTATCCTGTGAAACGTTAAGTGCCCTCCGAGAGCCAGTCTCGTGAACAGATTTCGACGCCCACCAGGAGCGTATCTTTGGTCTAACCTGTGCCCTCCGGGAGCCTATCCTGTGAAACGTTAAGTGCCCTCCGAGAGCCAGTCTCGTGAACAGATTTCGACGCCCACCAGGAGCGTATCTTTGGTCTAACCTGTGCCCTCCGGGAGCCTATCCTGTGAAACGTTAAGTGCCCTCCGAGAGCCAGTCTCGTGAACAGATTTCGACGCCCACCAGGAGCGTATCTTTGGTCTAACCTGTGCCCTCCGGGAGCCTATCCTGTGAAACGTTAAGTGCCCTCCGAGAGCCTGTCTCGTGAACAGTTCGACGCCCACCAAGAGCGTATCTTTGGTCTAACAATACCATACCATTCAAAGGGTATTAGAAGAGATCAATGCACCATACTAAGAAGGATCCCATGAGAAAGTAATTTCAAAGTAAGGTTGTATAAAGAACACATAATGTTTTTTCTTGATGAGATAGCAGGTATGGCATGAAGGAAAACACAAAAGAAGGATAAGTAAAGGAAAGCATATACAAAGGAGAAGTCCATGACCAAAGGATCATATATAGAAGTACAAGAGGTTATCATGAAAAGTAACGAGTTATCCTACCATCCATATCACAAGTCAAGAGAAGTATCCCAAAGGAACCCAACACCACCAAGAAGGATAGCAAAGACATGAAATCCAAAGTTCAAGGCTCTCAAAATAAACTCGACCCATCAAGAAGAGGAATTGCCTTACAGGTCGCACAAAGAAACCTCCGACAAATATTATTGTCTTGCATGTCACTCTCGCGTGACCTATGCCCGTATAAGACTTGAACATCGTCAAGCACAACTCATTAAGGAGACATCTAAAAAGCATGAAGGATACAACATCGGGCAAGACGAGACATCGGGACCTAACCCAACAAACATAGCCTAAACAAAAGGCAACTACAGCAATGAAGGCTCTCCAATGAGAAAAGAATACTAAAACACAACTCCATACATCGTGATGTGGCTATCATGTCCACATACCTTGAAGTGGCTATCATGTCCACATACCTTGAAGTGGCTATCATGTCCACATACCTTGAAGTGGCTATCATGTCCACATACCTTGAAGTGGCTATCATGTCCACACACTACAGAAGGGCTATCACTCCCACACATCACGAAGTGGCTATCATGTCCACATACCTCGAAGTGATTATCATGGCAGCACATCGTAAAACATCTGTCAAAGACATACATTGTAAAGACATCATCCCGACCACGAACATCAAAAGGCTACGCCTAGCCTTAGGAGGAGGTTCAAGAAAAAGGGAGAAACAACACTCTTCATACGCTCATCAAAGGTAGGCACTTATATTTCAACCCACTGGGTGGTACTAGGTAGGAGACGTCCTCATTATGAAGACAACCTCCATATCTCATGAAATCAACCATGAAGCAAAGAATCACAACAAGCACTATTGAGGGCACATAACAAAACGATCCCCACAACGATCACAACTACGATATTAATACAAGCTAACTCAAGAACAGTCTCCACCAAACTCCCAAGCAAGAATTTGCTATCTTAATCAGAGCCATGGAAAAAGAAAGGAACCTCAACGAAAGGCGACGATCACATCCATCACCAAAAGAAAAATTTTCAACGCAGGGGTTAATAACATAACCCATAGGAAAGCCAAAGACACCTTCGAAAGTCGTCAAATCTATATGAAGATGAAATGAACCTGAGACTCGGCCCCTCGGCTGGGGGGCAGAGGATAGAGAAGAGACATCAAGACCTATGATCACCCCATCGCCAGCCACAGGTTGTTTCCCTTCGTCAAGTAAAGAGGGCGCCTCTTCAACCACTGCCTCCTTATCATGAGAGGGAGTCAGCAATGAGGCACTTGAAGGAGAGCCCCTCGCGGTTTCCTTCTCCTTGGCAGCCGAGGGCCCGACCTCAGAGTCAGGTTTCCACGCCTTGGATTGACTTGAACTCTCGCCCACTGCAAGAACCCATTCGGTAACCAGGGGCGAACGTTCTAACAACAAGAAGGAAGCAACATGAGAACAATCATAAGTATATCACAAAGAAAAGAGAATGGAATGAGAACATACTGGAAGCATTAGCAGCCTTCCCTGACTTAGAAAATTTCTTGGCCTGATAAGCAGAACTAGAGGTTTCTTCCCTCTCATCCGATTCAACGGTACGTTCGGAACGCTCTGCCTACACCTTATATGTTTCTCCATGAAATCAACCTACAAGGGGTCATACGAGTCCCCGCCTCATACGAGTCCACCTCGGACACCCAAGACACAGGACAGTCAGATTTGGTCTGACTACCTTGGAAAACGATCTTCAAGGTCTCCCTGTCTGAAGAAGAAAGCTTTCCAAAAGTGAGTCATCTATACGAGCAACCAATGCAAAGATCGACCCTTACTCATGGAGGGGCGAGATACGCCCACTACGGGGGCAACCTTAACACCAAGGGAAGAGGGCGAACTTTTAGTTTCCCCAAATGGAGCAACGCTCCAACACATCCGAAGGAAGGGTCAACCCTTAACACATGTCAATAGACCCCTTCGCTCGCGGCGGTAAGAAGAAAACTTGTAAGCATTTTCACCCTCACTTTTATGGGGAACAAATTGCAGGGTAAATGTCAAGAGCTATACACACGCTCCAACGAATGAAGGAAAAATGTTACACATGCCGAAGGTCGAGGTTAATAGACAATGCTCACGCTAGTACAAGGGAGGCGGAACGTTGTGTCCCATTGAGTGGCAGAGTTCCCACCCTCAGGTAAAGGAGAGGTCTATGCTCTCACCTTTGCACTTATGCTCATATTCATGATTAACATCTACAGGTACATCAATGTCATCACTCATGCTTATACTCACAACCCGTCCATACATACATACATGTTCATGCTTGCACTCATATGCATGCCCACATACACACTCCCGTGTGTTCAAACATTTAGACGTCCATGCACATGGCCGCCATATATTTATGCATACATTCATGACTACAATCGCAGCATGTCTCTACTCACTCCCATCCTTATGTTCCTACTTGCATGTATGCTAGTACACATCCTCATGTTCATGATATGTCCATGTTCACTCCTAGTTAACATCCTATAGGCATATTTTCTAGTATCCCATACTTAGAAAAATTTCGGACCAAAATTGAAATTTTTCTTCACTTAGACTTATCCCGGCATGAAATTGAAACATGGACTTGTTTAGCTGTGTTCATGTTGCATCTCCACATGAGCATACATTTTCCGAGCACACACTCATGACGGTGCTAAATTTATTATTTCCACCTCGGATGGACACGTGCTTGGACACGTGCCCGTGCTATTCTGACATTTGCAATTCCTCTATCTTATAAGACAGGGGGCAGAGTCAGAGACACACATCCATGGGTAAGTAAGGACTCCGACAAAAGGTAAAATCCCGGCTTCAAATTGCGCGTGTCATACCATCCTAAAATAGAATCAATCAAGGGTCAGGCCATTGGTTGACTCGGGGGCATGTGATGGATATACACCCAATTTGAACCCGTTGACTACCAAATCGTTTTATTTTTATCACCCCGTTAATGATTGTAAATCGAAACTTTTGGCCCAAGTATGTTACCCGCAAAAAGAAACGGTCCGAACCAGAAAAAACGCGCCAGCCCAAACTTCCGAATTTTTCGACCCGGTCAAACCATGGTTTGACCGGGTGGGTGCACCCGGTCAAACCCAGGTTTGACTGGGTGGGAGCACCCGGTCAAACCCAGGTTTGACCGGGTGGGAGCACCCGGTCAAACCAAGGTTTGACCGGGTGGGAGACCCTCCCAATCTCTCGTAAGAGAGATTGGGAGGAGGGAGAGGCTCCCAGTCAAAAGTTTGACTGGGAGGCCTCTCCCACCCGATCTCTCAGTTGAGAGATCGGGTCCTCCCACCCGATCTCTCAACTGAGAGATCGGGTCCCCCCACCCGATCTCTCTATTGAGAGATCGGGTGGAAGGGGAAAGGGAGGGGGGCTTCCAGTCAAACTTGGTTTGACTGGGAGACCCCCCCTCACCCGGTCAAACTTGTTTGACCGGGCCCAAATTCGACCCCAAGTCCTCGGGGTCGGATCCTCGATCCGACCCCGAAGGTTCCGACACTCGGTCCCTGCCCTTAGGGGTTGGATTTTTCATCCGCCCCAAGGGCCCGACACCATTTCGCGACTTCCATACTCGGTTTATTTCCGCCAACCCTTTCCGTACCCTAAGGTCTTAATTACGTGTTTAAAGGTTAATTAATTGTGTTTAAAGGTTAATTAATTGTGTTTAAAGGTTAACGATGCCATTAAGCCACCTTAATGACACCGTTGCCTATAAATACAACCCTTCCACTATTCATTTGATCATCTTGGCAAGTTGGATAATTTTGCTCTGACATCTCTCTAGCTTTATCTCTCTAAAAACCGTACTGACTTAGGCATCGGAGAGGGTTCATCAGGCACCACCCCCCCCCCCTCTGTGCCTGGTATTGCCCCTTCTACATGGCGAGAGGAGAAGAGAAGCTAAGGACGGAAGGACACGAGCTAGGACAGCGTAACCCGAGAGCATCGAATCCACAGCATCTCCAGTGAGGAACGAGATTTGAGTCGACTGCCCGTTGACCCTAAACTCGGAACCTAACAGTCCTGGTCGCATGTCTCGATCTCGAGCTGCACCAAATGAATGTTAAGACCGCATTCCTCCACGGAAACCTGGAGGAAGTGATCTACATGGAGCAGCCGGAGGGTTTCATTACTCATGGTAAAGAACGTAAAGTTTGTAAACTCTAAAGGTCCATCTACGGTCTTAAACAGTAGTCACGGCAATGGTACCGCAGATTCCACGAGGAAATCGTAGGAATTGGATTCGTGAATCTTCACGAGGATCTGTGCGTGTATTATTAGACCTCCGGGTCTTAGTATGTCATCTTAACCTTATACGTGGACAACATACTCATTGCTGCAAATGACGTAAGTTTCATGAATAAGTCAAACTCCTGGTTAGCATCTGTATTTGAGATGAAAGACATGGGAGAGGCCACGTACATCTTGGCCATTAAGATTGCTAGAGATCGGGCTACCCGGAAATTGTGTCTGCCTCAAGAAGCCTATGTAACCAAGCTGTTGAAAAGGTTCCAATTACAGGATGCCAAACACGTGGATACGCCGGTGGTGTTTGGGTGCGCACTGTCAAAACGTGACGGCCCCAAGAACCTGGCAGAGCGTGAACAGATGAAGGATGCATAGTATTTATGCATGGTTGGTAGTTTAATGTACGCCATGCAATGCACCCATCCGGATATCTGTTATGTCGTGGGCCTAGTAGCACGTTTCCAATCAGATCCTGGCTATCAACATTTAAAGGCTGTAAAATGAATAATTCGTTATCTGAAAGGTACTGCCGTCTACGCACTGTGCTATGAGGGCGGTGATGGGTCCGACTATAGCCGTCAGGCCCTTTAACGGCGAAGAAACGGCAAACAGGCCCACCAGGCCCAGAGTAAGGGTCAAGATGACCTAGGAGAAGGGTCCCGATGAAGGGAGTCCCGACGAAGCAGGGTCCCGACAGAGTCGGTCCCGACAGTGGAGCTAGAAGCTCCCGACGAGAAGCCTTTAAGTAGGCCCCGATGATGAATCCCTGAGAATGATTGGCCCTGTCACGATGACGAGGGGCCCCGAGCGGTGACACAACGAGATAACTCTGGAGTCCCCGACGGGAGTCGGGACTCGTTGCCAGAGGATAAAGCCAAGATATGCGGGGCGTGGCCGAGATATACGGAACGTGGTTAAGATACACGGATCGTGGCCGAGATACGCGGAGCATGGCTAAGATACGCGAGATCGTGTACGAGATAAGCGGGATACGGGCTAACCACCCCTAACGGTTCGCCAGGTACCTAGGCACCTCTTTGCCTATAAAAGGGCAGGAGGTCACCTCAGATCACTTACGTTGAGTTGAATACACTTTGATATCTGTTACTTGCCAGTCAGACGAAGTACTCATTTAAGCATCGGAGAGGGATTCTGGGTCACCGCCCGGTCTATCCCCTCTTGCAGGATTGCGTGGAGCAAAGGAGCTAGGATTGCCGTCAAGATCCGTACCGGAGTTCCACCGTGATCCAACATTGGCGCCGTCTGTGGGAAACAAACAAAAGCTAATATGCCTTCTACTCGATCGATGGCGGCTGGCAAGAACAAGAGAGGACAATCTGGTGGTTCCCGTCACCCCACTGCAACGAACCTGAATTCAGTACCAGAACAAGGGGAAAACCAGAACCATCCCCCGGCTGAGCTCTCCCAGACAGGAGGACACAATGGATCGCATCCCGAAGACGTTGCCCCTCAACACCAGGATAACAGGGGGCAGGAGGCTCCCCCGGCTGCAGATTTGACGAGGGCCGTGGCCAAAGCCATGCCCATGTTTCTGGCGGCTGTCGAGGCTCTCTTAGACCGAAGGGAGGCTGCCAGGAGGCAGGAAGAGATGCCCCCGCTGGAGGAAGCAACCCTACCAACAGAGGGTCAGAATGCACAGGAAGCCCCGCCCCGAGGCCAGGACAGAGGTAGGGCAACTGGTCAGCCGGAAAGGTTCGTGGTTGATGGGCCAGGACCAGTACAACATAGGACCATTCCCCTGAATGGTCCCATCACTCCCGACCAGGTGGTAAAGATCGTGAACATCTGTATGGGAGAACAGAAGCCGCTGGTGTCGGAACTGAGGGATCAGTCCACTCATCCCTTCGTTCCCCGACTAATAGACACCCTCGCCCCGCCTGGGCTGGGTATCCCCGAGATTAAGGAATATGATGGCGAAGGAGATCCAGTTCGTCATGTCCAGAAGCATCTTATGGCGTGTCTGGGTAGAGCCCCGAACGAAGATATAGTGTGCACACTGTTCCCAAACACACTCGGAGAAAGAGCCCTGACCTGGTTCTTCAGCCTGCCCCCAGGCTGCATTACCTGTTGGGCGGACATGCACGACCGTTTCATTCGACAATATCAGGGCCGCAGACGATTGTTGAAGAGCGTGAGGTCTCTAACCCAGGTGGTGCAGAGGCCCGACGAGTCGCTGGCACACTATTACCAGCGGTACACAGCCAGCGTAGCAGAGATAGACGAGGAAATCTCGGAGGGCGAGACCATCCGCACTTTTATTCGGAACCTGACAGCCCCCTATGGCTCCGACTTGATGCACAGCGTGGCTGAGAAGGCTGTGTGGAATATGGAGGCTTTGCAGAAGAGGGTGAAGCGACAGATTGATGTCCAGGAGTCCAAGATAGCTGCGGGAGAACTGGAGCCCCCAAAGTCAAATAAAGGGAAGCAGTCGAGTAAACCTTTCGACGATCGTAAGTCGAAGGGTAAACCCGACAGCAGCAAGAATCGAGGTCGTCCGGATCGGAGGGACGACAGACGTTCTTCAAGGAAGGATAAGAGGGAAGATCTCGACATTCCTCTCAACTGCTCCATGGCGGAAGTGCTGACAGTCATGGAACGACAAGGTATCTCCAGGTACCCCCCGGAAGAAAGATGGAGAATTCCTCGGGTCCCGCACAGATCGCTATTGTCGATTTCACCGCGCAAATGGCCACGACACCAATCACTGTCGGGAGCTGAAAAAGGAGATTGAAAAGCTAATCCAGAAGGGAAAGCTCAAGGAGTTCGTCGGGGACAAACGCTGCAGGTCCCGCTCTCAGTCTCGATCGCGGTCCCGTTCCCGATCCCGCGATCGGTCCCCGAAGAAGAAGAGAACTGATCCAGAGTCATCTGGTGTTCGCAAAGAAAGACGAGTCATCAACGTGATTCATGGAGGATTTGCTGCTGGAGGAGATACCTCATCCGCTCGAGAGGTTTACGCCTCCAGGATCCCTACAGCGGTGGTGCTGGGTAAAAGGTCCCGATCTTGGACCCTGAAGGAAGAGATGGTGATCTCCTTCTCATCAGAGGACCTCATAGGCGTGGAGACTCCGCACGACGATGCCCTGGTGGTAACCCTGGATGTAGATGGGTTCGAGATGAAGAGAATCCTAATCGACGGAGGGAGCTCCTCCGACATTCTATTCATGGACGCGCTGGAAGCCATGGGGAAGACGAAGAAGGATCTGAAGGAAGCAAACTTCCCGATGGTTGGGTTTTCTGGCTCAACTTCCTACCCGCTGGGAGTAATCACCTTACCAGTGGAGTTTGGTAGTAGGTGGAAGTCAGAAAGGAGGAATGTGGAATTTGTCGTGGTTGATTCTGCGGGGACCTACAACGCAATTATCGGGAGAACCACCATCAATCCCCTGATGGCGGTTGCCTCGACTGTACACCAGAAGATGAAGTTCCCGACCGACCACGGAGTCGGGGAGGTCAAGGGCGACCAGGTGGCCTCCCGAAAATGCTATGTTAACGCCACCCGGAGGAGGAGGCGAGAGGCTATGACTGTCCTCCAGACAGACACAGACCCCAGAGAAGAGTTTGGGCGTCCCGCCCCCGTAGAAGATCTGAAAGAAGTCGAGATCGACGGACCCCAGAGGAAGGTGAAAATCGGGTCTGCCCTAACTGAGGAGACAGCCCAAAAGTTGGTGGAATTGCTGAAAGAGTTCAAAGAGCTGTTTGCCTGGTCCCCCAGCGATATGCCAGGAATCAGCCCCGACGTGATCCTGCACGAGCTGAAGATAGACCCCGCAATCAAGCCTCTCACGCAGAAGAGGCGTCCGATGGGCACAGATAAGAAAATCGCGATCCAGCAAGAAGTGGGCAGGTTGCTCGATGCTGGTTTCATTAAGGAGCTCCGATTCCAGACTTGGGTCGCCAACCCAGTGCTGGTGAAGAAGACTAACGGGAAGTGGCGAATGTGCGTGGACTTCCGCGACCTTAACAAGGCTTGTCCAAAGGATTGCTATCCACTCCCGAGGATTGACCAGCTGGTGGATGCCACATCGGGACATGAGCTGCTGAGTTTCATGGATGCATATTCAGGCTACAACCAGATCAAGATGGCCAAGGAAGATGCCCCCCACACTGCGTTTTATGCAGACAGCGACATCTATCACTACGATGTCATGCCTTTCGGGTTGATCAACGCAGGGGCAACCTACCAGCGGATGGTGAACAAGCTGTTTGGAGATATGCTGGGAGAAACCATGGAAGCTTATGTGGATGATATGCTGGTAAAGTCCCGACAAGCCGAGGATCACGTGCACAACCTTACCATGGCGTTTGAGCGGATGAGGCTTCATCAAGTTCGCTTGAACCCGACGAAATGCGCCTTCAGAGTCCACTCAGGGAAATTTTTGGGCTTCATGGTGAGCCAAAGAGGAATTGAGGTGAACCCAGAGAAGTTGAGAGCAATCGAGGAAATGCAGTCTCCGATAAACCATCGGGAGGTGCAAGTACTGAATGGCCGACTAGCTGCAATGAACCGCTTCTTGTCCAAAGCCAGCGACCGATCAATGCCGTTTTTTGAAGTCTTGAGGGCCAACAAAAAATTCGAATGGACCGCCAAATGTGAAGAGGCGTTCCAAGCACTCAAGCAGCATCTCCGCACACTCCCGCCGCTGGCGAAACCGGTTCCAGGCGAGCCGCTCTTCCTTTATTTGGCTGTTTCCGAATTTGCTATTAGCTCTGTGTTAGTAAAGGTTGTCGAGGGTAATCAAGTCCCCGTCTATTATGTAAGCAAGGCATTTGCCAAATCTGAATTGAACTATCCCGCCGTTGAGAAGTACCTCTTTGCGTTGATAATTACTGCCCGGAAGCTAAGGCCATATTTCCACGCACACGAGATCACTGTGCTAACGAACCAGCCTTTGAAGCATTTTTTGAACCGACCGGATGCGTCGGGGAGATTGGTGAAATGGGCAGTAGAGCTCAGTGAGTTTCGAATACACTTTGCTCCAAGAACGGCAATCAAGGGCCAGGCATTGGCGGACTTTATAGCAGAATCTACAGCCCCCGATCTAGAAGAAACGGGCCCTGTAGAGGGGGCAACCATGGAGGTCCCGACAGAAGAACAACCAGAGAGGGCAGAGCAATCAGAACAGCCAAACAAGGAAAATATCTGGGAGATGTATACGGATGGCTCTGCGAGTTCAGACGGATCAGGAGCGGGTTTCTTGTTGATACCACCGGGTGAAGGTGAACCACTCCGATATGCCTTGGCTTTAACATTCAAGGCCACAAACAATGAAGCGGAGTATGAAGCTCTTATCACGGGCCTGAAAATTGCAAAAGGCACTGGAATCGATCACTTAAGAGTGAAGTGCGACGCGGCGTTAATCGTGAACCAGGTTCAAGGGCGATACGAAGCAAAGAGCCCGATAATGAAGAAGTATCTGCGAGAGGTACAAACCCTGAGAGAGAGCTTCAAAAGCTTCGATATCGAGGCTATTCCAAGGGAGGAGAACGTAGAGGCAGACGCCTTGAGCAAATTCGCCCTGGGGGCACCCTTGGAAGAAAATCGGAAGGTGCACTTCCTGGAGAAGGTGATCTTGTCAAACATCGACCCCACGCAGGTGTGCACCGTTGAAGCGAAACCGGAGGAAGAGCCCACTTGGATGACCCCGATAGTCGCGTATCTGACTACGGGGGCAATCCCCGAGGATAAAGTAGCGGCAGACAGGATAAGTCGGATCGCGTCTAATTATGTAATGCTGGACAATCAACTGTACAAGAAGGGCTGGTTCTCGACTCCGTACCTGAAGTGTGTAGAAGAACCCGACACCAACCGAATCCTGAAGGAAATGCATGAGGGGATCGCGGCTTGTCATGAAGGGGCCCGATCCATTTTGAGGAAGGTGTTGAACTTAGGCTACTATTGGCCCACGATGAACAAAGAAGCAACGGCGTTGGTCCGATCATGCGACGCGTGCCAGAGGTACGCCCCGAGTATCGTGGCTCCAGCTGCTAACTTGACATCCATCAAGAGCGCTTGGCCCTTCGCACAGTGGGGCATCGACTTGGTGGGACCTCTTCCGCAAGCACAAGGACAATGTAAGTATTTACTTGTAGCTATCGATTATTTTTCGAAATGGATAGAGGCGAAAGCATTGGCCAGGACAACGGGGAACCAGATCGTCAAGTTCCTCCAAACCCACATCGTGTCCAGATATGGGATTCCTAAGGTGGTGATCAGCGACAATGGCCCACCGTTTAACGGCTCTCAGGTGAGGGAATATCTGGAAGAACTGAACGTCGAGCATCGGACCGCCTCCGTACGCCATGCTCAGACTAATGGCCAGGTGGAGTCAGCCAACAAAATCGTGATGGATGGCCTGAAGAAGAGGGTCTATGCCTTGAAGGGCAAATGGCTGAACGAACTGGAAAATGTACTTTGGGCTGTTAGAACGACACCCAAACGATCAACAGGGGAGACTCCGTTTGGCCTTGTTTATGGCACGGAGGCTGTCACCCCTGTGGAAGTAGCCGTGGCATCCCATCGGACGAGATACTATGAGCCCCTGATGAACGAGGAAGTGAGACGCCTGGACTTGGACCTACTCGAAGAGAAAAGGCGGGAAGCCGATGAAATCCAAGCACGAATGCGCTTAGCGACGGCCAGGTACTATAATCGGCGAGTGAAGTCCCGACAGTTCTTCGTCGGGGAGCTGGTTTGGCGTCGCAACGAGTTCACCCTTTTGGACCGAATCAACAAGATGTCACCAAAATGGGAAGGACCTTATAAGGTCGTGGGGATGCCAGCTCCGAACGCATACAAGTTGGAAGACCTCAATGGCAGAACGTTAAAGCATTCTTTCAGTGGCGAACACTTGAAGAAACACCATGCTTGAAGAAAGTCGCCTTAAGTGGTGCCCGATAAAGTCGCCTTAAGTGGTGCCCGATAAAGTCGCCTTAAGTGGTGCCCGATAAAGTCGCCTTAAGTGGTGCCCGATAAAGTCGCCTTAGGTGGTGCCCGATGTAAAATCGCCTTAAGTGGTGTATGCTGTTTATCGTTTAATTCGATGTAAGCTTATCTTATGCCAATTAATAAAGAGGTCGATTCCAAATAAGATTTGTCTTTAGATTTATGCTAAGTGTAAAAGTCGCCTTCAGTGGTGCACGACGAAAGTCGCCTTCAGTGGTGCACGATGAAAGTCGCCTTCAGTGGTGCACGACGAAAGTCACCTTCAGTGGTGCACGATGAAAGTCGCCTTCAGTGGTGCACGATGAAAGTCGCCTTCAGTGGTGCACGACGAAAGTCGCCTTCAGTGGTGCACGATGAAAGTCGCCTTCAGTGGTGCACGATGAAAGTCGCCTTCAGTGGTGCACGACGAAAGTCGCCTTCAGTGGTGCACGATGAAAGTCGCCTTCAGTGGTGCACGACGAAAGTCGCCTTCAGTGGTGCACGACGAAAGTCGCCTTAAGTGGTGCACAATACTTAGATTTATTCTAAGTATTCAAAAGTCGTCTTAAGTGATGCACCCGATAAAGCCGTCTTAAGTGGTGGACAAACACTTAGGTTTATTCTAAGTATCTGAAAGTCGTCTTAAGTGATGCACTCGATGTTAAGTCGCCTTAAGTGGTGCAAGTTATTAAATCGTCGGAAGGGACGTACGAAAATTTGTGTCGAGGTTTTCGGCAGCTAAGAACTAAGTCGTCTTAAGTGATGCACTCGATGTTAAGTCGCCTCAAGTGTGCAAGTTATTAACTCGTCGGGAGGGCGTATAAGAATCGAAGAAAGTCACTCGGAGAAGTGCAACAAAAGATCGGAATTAAAGGAGTCTAATATTGATAAAGGGCTCGAAGGCCCGACAACAACGCAAGAGAAGAGGATACAAGGACTCTAAAAAGATAAAAGCATTCAAGCTTGGTCCTTATCAGCAGCATCGGCAGCAGCTGGGTCCGCGGAGATGGCAGCAGAGGGGTCCACAGGATTGACTTCGGGAGGATCGACTATCGGGGTGTCTGCACTTGGAAGCTCAGAGGCGTCCCCGACAATTACGGGGGTACTCCCCCCATCACTCTCCTCGGAAAGAGCAAAGTACTTCTTCGCAAAAGGAGCAAGGGAAGGAGACTTGTCGAAGTTGATGGCGTCCCCGTACTCCAGGTGGAGCTCCTCAACGGCGTTGAAGAGAGTGTTCTCCACCTCCGCGCCGAAGAACTTCAGGGCATCAGCTTGGAAGCCCTCCGACCTCCGATAGTCCTCCCGACCCTTGGCCTCCGCTTCGGCCAGCTGTGCCGGGAACCCCGCGATCAGCTCCTCCAGAGCCTTTTTCTCGAGGACCAGCTGGTCCTCAGCGGCCTTCTTCTCCTGGGTCAGCCGATCCACGAGAGCCCCCCGCTCTTGCCGCTCTTGCCTCAAGAGCCCCTCGAAGTCCGCGATCTGCTGTTGAAGGCCCCGAATCTTCTCATTAAGGGCAGCCAGCTCTTTGGCCAGCTTCCCCCGCGAAGACTGGGAGGCCTTGAGATCCGCCTGAAGCTGCTCGTGGACTCCTCGGTCCCGCTCCCGGGCCTCATCAGGCAATGACGTACCCGATGAGGCGGTTGTAATCCCCGAGCTCCTGCAATCAAAAGGAAAAAGTGTTAGAAGGACAAAAGACTCGATTTATTGATCAACAAGGAAAAAGTGAAGTTTCACCTCGATGCGGCGCACAGCCATATCCCTGACGTCCCGCTGCATATGCGTCCGATTGAGGTGGATCGGATGTCGCATAGAGGGCAGGATGGAACCCGCCAGCAGATGCAGGGCCAGTTCTTGGTCCTGTTCCCCTTGCGTAAGCGGGACTCCCTGGAGCGTCTGGATCGGAGCCCAGGGGGCATCGGCCTGTGAAGAGTTGAAAGGCCTGTAGAAGTCCCCATCAAGAGCCAGGGGAGAGATGGGACGGGGAAGAGAAGGGCACATCTCCGTCTCGGCCCGGACGGGGGAGGGAGAAAAATCATGGATAGGAGAGAGCTCCCGCTGCTGCGGAGAAGACGAAGGAGGCGGCCCCTGAGGGGTTGGTTTCAAGGGGGATTGCCCCGCCTTCCGACGCTGTTGAGGGGGGTCAACCCCGCCGGTCTCCTCGGAGGAGTCCAGAGTCTCCACCTGGCGAAACTGTTCACCAGATGGTGCCTTCTCTCCAGCTGAGGAAGGCACCCCCGCTGAAGGCGGTGCATCTGTAGAAGCTGCAGCACCCGAGGAAGCTCCCGAGCGACCTGTACCTGGAGGATGAAGAGCTTCAGATAGGTAGTCAGGAAGTTCATCGGGATTCTTACACCAAATGATACGTCGGGAGACGTATTGATCCTTCCCGCGGTAGTGATAATAGCCCGCCTTCAAAACTCGGGGAGTTTCGCCTCGAAGGATCTTTTTGACATCAGCAATTCGGCCCTTCTTGGTCGAGGAAATCAAGTCCGACGGAACCATCCTTTTATACGATTTAATAGCGAGTCGGAGTTGTTTACCTTCTTCAGCATTCTGGACCTCGAAGAGTTGGTCCAGATCCACCCGTGGCCGCTTGGGCTGCTCTGTTGAAGGAGACCCCGACCTGGCAGCAGCAGCCTTCTTGGCAGACTTCCTCTTCCGCGAGGGGCGGACAGCATCGGTCTCCCCCTGCTTAAGGAAGAAATCGGTCAGCACAGACACCTTCTTGGCTGCAAACGATAAACGAAGAAAAAGTTAGAAATTTTACCCAAGGGACCATGCTAGAAGGGCCGTCGAAGAGCTGCCCCCCAGAGACAATACTGAGGAGTCGGACCCCGGTATGCACCAGGTCCCGCTCCACCAGAGAGTTAGCATTGAGGGGAGTGTAAGACTCCCCCCAACGATAAAGCTGGATCAATTGAAGAGTCTCGAAGTCCTCATCAGCATAGTGGAAAGCAGGCGGAGGGTCTGCTGCCACCTCCCACCGAGGCCAAGGGATAGAAGAATGTTGGATGAAGAAGTAGCTCCTCTTCCAGCTACTGTTGTCAGACCCTGTATCGATCAGGAGTCCCCGACCCTTGACCACCTTCCAGGTGTCACTGGTCCAGCCGTGCCGGGCAAGCTGCTGCTTACTCCACTTGGGCATTCGAGGGTAGAAGGTGCAAACCCCCGCCTCGTTGCATTTCAGCCCATAGAAGGTCCTGAAGAGTTGGAGGCTGTAGACCCACTTCTGTCGGAGGCAGAGGACTTGAAAGGCGTTCCAGATGCGGATAGCATGAGGAGAGAAGGTAGTGGGGTGTGTTTGGTAGTGATGGCACAGCTCGACCAGGTTACCACAAAAGGGGAACCTGATCCCCGCTGATATTTGTCCCGTAGAGACAAATACCTCCCCTTTCTGGGGACGAGTAACCTCAGGGTCACTCGAGGGACGATGTCGAGCATACGGGAAGCGAGGTTCCCAGGTGATGGTGATGCAACCCTCTCGGAGAGCTGCATCATAAGCAGTGGTGGAAATTTCATTTGGAGCATAATCAAATTTAAAGGGTTTTCTCCCCTCGGAGCTGGAACCGCTGTCTGAAAAGCAACCAGGGCAAGAAAATACAGTGGGATTCTGGAAAAAATTAAAAAGAAAGGGACAAACAAACAACGAAGAAGTGTTTCCTTACCAGACATGGTGGAGTAGAGGTTGAAGGAGATGAACGAGATGTCGCCGGAAAGACGATCGGAGAAGACTCTAAGGATTTTCGAAAGCACAGAGCTTGGAATTGCAGAGGAATCGCAGAGAGCTTTTGAGAATTCGAAGACGGTAAAGGTTAAATTGTGACCGTGGCTAGGGTTTTATAGTCGAAGAAGACAGTTAAAAGGACACTTCGATCCGAATCGTCGAAGTCGAAGAGTCTTAATCTGGACCGTTGAGATGAAACGTGCAAAAGGACAACGGGCGTAATGATGAAACGGCCTGAAAAGCACTTTTCAGAAAAGGACAGGCGCGAAAAATCAGGCACGTGGGTCGAAAACGTCACTCCATTATCTGCTGCATTTAATGCACTAAGAAAACCGAAGAGACCCTTGGGATATAACAGTTATCTACAAAACCCTGAGGAAACGTGGAAGAGAAGATTAAGTAGCTGAACCAAGGAACAGATCCCCGACTCTAGCCTTGGAAAATCGAGAGTTGGAAGACACGACGAACTAAAAGTCCCTCATGTCTTGGGGGCAAATGATGGGTCCGACTATAGCCGTCAGGCCCTTTAACGGCGAAGAAACGGCAAACAGGCCCACCAGGCCCAGAGTAAGGGTCAAGATGACCTAGGAGAAGGGTCCCGATGAAGGGAGTCCCGACGAAGCAGGGTCCCGATAGAGTCGGTCCCGACAGTGGAGCTAGAAGCTCCCGACGAGAAGCCTTTAAGTAGGCCCCGATGATGAATCCCTGAGAATGATTGGCCCTGTCACGATGACGAGGGGCCCCGAGCGGTGACACAACGAGATAACTCTGGAGTCCCCGACGGGAGTCGGGACTCGTTGCCAGAGGATAAAGCCAAGATATGCGGGGCGTGGCCGAGATATACGGAACGTGGTTAAGATACACGGATCGTGGCCGAGATACGCGGGGCATGGCTAAGATACGCGAGATCGTGTACGAGATAAGCGGGATACGGGCTAACCACCCCTAACGGTTCGCCAGGTACCTGAGGCACCTCTTTGCCTATAAAAGGGCAGGAGGTCACCTCAAATCACTTACGTTAAGTTGAATACACTTTGATATCTGTTACTTGCCAGTCAGACGAAGTACTCATTTAAGCATCGGAGAGGGATTCTGGGTCACCGCCCGGTCTATCCCCTCTTGCAGGATTGCGTGGAGCAAAGGAGCTAGGATTGCCGTCAAGATCCGTACCGGAGTTCCACCGTGATCCAACAGGCGGGAAGTTAGAATTAACCGGTTACAGTGACGCCGACCACGGTGGCTATCCGAATGATCGTAAGTCCACCACAGGAGGAGTGCTTCTCCTTGCTAATGTCGCCATTTCATGGACGAGCAAAGAGCAAACCTGTGTCGCACTGTCAACGATGGAATCAGAATTCGTAGCTCTCTCTAAGAACGCACAGGAAGTGGTCTAACTGAACAAGCTTTTTACTGCGCTGCTAGATGGTGACGTCAGGTGTAAACATGTGAAGGTGTTCTCTGACAGTCAAGCAGCCATTACGGCAGTAAAGAATCTGAAGTACCATAGTAGGACCAAACACATTGATGTGAAATAATTTTATGCTAAATCTATGGTAGAAGACAATATAATCACTATGGAATACTTGTCCACTGATAATATGATTGCGGACCCATTAACTAAACCACTATGCATGGAGATATTCGAAAAGCATGTAAAACTGCTTGGATTGTGTAGGGTTTAGATATGGCATGTATCTGTAGGGCTGGGCATGGTTCAGCTCTGGGCCGAACCGTTTCAGAACCGAACCGGAACCGGATTTTAGGTTCAGTTGGATTCCTGTACCATGTAAGAACCGAACCAGCTTTTAGGTCCTAGAACCGAACAATAGCAAAACCGGTTCTAACCGGTTTTGAACATTTTTTTTCTTTTTTTTTTTACTAAAATTCAAAATACACACCCAAGTTGATAATCCATAAGCAATCCAAAAATTTTCAAAATACAAACTATAAAGACAATTGATCGCTTCGGAGGAGAGTATCAAAGTCTAAATTAGAAACAATCTAAAATTATAAAAAGTCAAATATTTGAAATATAAATATCGAGACTTTAAGCGACGTCAAGAGGCCTAGCTCAAACTTCAAAAGTCCAGCAAATCTCTGGTTGAAAATTTCTATATTAAGCGAGTTAATCTATCATCTCAGTTAAAATATAGAACTATTTATGAGTTAAGTTTCGAGTTCAAAACTGAACTCAATTGATTGTAGAACTGATCTGGGCTAACATAATATATAATAACTATGTATAAGTAAACAAACCTGCTACGACCACCTATATATCCAATATGAACCAAACTCAAATAGTGAAGGATCTACTCTATGGGTGTAAACAAATCAAGCTACTCGTGAGCTTCTCGAGATCGGCTTGGTCAATATTCAAATTCGACTCACTCGAGTCGAGTAGATCTTTTTCTGATATCGAGTTGAGTTCGAGTTCACTTGTACTCGACTCGAGAAGCTCGCGAGCCTAATCAAGCTTTTTTTTGCCTATTCGAGTTGAGTTCGAGTTTGAGTTTTTCGAGCTTTACGTAATAATATTATATATGTATATATTGAGTCGAGGAAGAGTTCGAGCTCGAGCCTAAAGCCTAATCGAGTCGAGTTCGACCTCGAGCTAAGGTGCACCATTTTTAATTTAATTGAATTTTTTAACCTTATCGAGCCGAGCCGAACTCGAACATGTCAAGTATGGCACCGAGTCGAGCTCAAGCTTGAAATTAAGGCTCGGTCGAGTTCAAGCTCGAGTAAACTGAGTCGAGTCGAGCTTACCGGATACTCGACTTGTTTATAGCCCTTTATTCTAACAAAAAAAAAGATGCAAGAGTGTATTACTATCTAACAATTTAGGCTTTAGGTAACAAAAGTGGTTCTGAAAAAACCGGTTCGGAACCTGTTTTGAACCAGTCAAAAACCGCTCCATAGATTCATTATCAAAACTGAACCATTTAATAACCGGTTTAGTCATAATCGGTTCGTATTGGTTCGGTTCCAGTTTGGTTCTGGTTCTGTTCGCCCTAACCGACTTTTATGCCCAGCCCTATGTATCTGTGATAATAATTTGATAATTGGAAGTTACATTTTTTAGACGAAAGAATTGCAATTGATTTTATGATTTATCGATGTCATAATATTTTGATTACATCAAATTTTCGGTCTATAAACTAAGTCGTAGGAGGACGCAATCCTTTGCCAAAACTATGTCGAATGTGGGACTTACCTCATCACACAAGTACGGTCATCTTGCGGTGGAGGGAGGCCTCCACTAAGCAAGGCTGGCTAAGAATCAGGGGGATAAACGTGATTACGCAAAACGATCATCTAGTGTCGAAGTAACTCGACATGATCTTCATTTTGCAGATCGTCATGATGAACTTCGTTCGTCATTAATCCACATTCTGGGCCAGATGAGAATCTGCGATAGCATGATTTGACATATCACATTCCTTTGAACTTAAACATTCAGGTATGCTATCGGCGCGTGCTTCATACTACGCGTGTCACGTTCGACCACGGGGTCACAGCTAGGTTGTGCTAGGAAAGGAATCATCGTGATTCTGGCGGGCGCAAAATTCTTCACCTCGTGCGTGTGATTGATCCCGGGAGCCTTATGAAGAGGCACCCGAAGTATCCTCATGGACTCAGAACTCATACCTAAGGTCAAGCTCAATGCTCGCTTCCCGGCGTACGAGCGTAGTATTGAACAAAAAGGACGAGTGACCACGTCTTTTGAAACTGGTTGGGTTTGACTAAGGGTATGAGCGATGAGGATTTCAAGTTCACCTGTAATTCACCGACTCTTGTATTCACTAAGGTGGCCACCAACCGAATATTAGTTGAAGGTTGTGAATACTTGTACGGATGCCTTGGAGAAGTGTTCCTAAGTGGAAACTATGCAAATGGAGAATTATCAGTTGACCAAGGATACAACGCGACACCATATATATTTTGTTTATAACAGGTTGATTAGAGAAAAGGGAATCAACGTTCCGCGGTCGCTACAACACTCCTAACAGATGAGTAGCACGATGCCCGTCGTGTCCGCCGGTCGCACGGAAAACCTCGTATGAACTATTCGGAAGCAAAGGATGAGATCGAAGGAGTGAAAGTTGATGTAGATTTTGACGACAATACATTAACAGGAACCCTCCCATTGCGGCGAGTGGGAGCTGTAAGCATATGGTGATGAGCGTCGTAAATGGAAGCCCATTATATGTATATGTTACCTAAGTTAATTGGGAACATGTCACTTTAGGACATTGGGCCAGACCCAAATCCCAATTTTCATGAGATGCCCAAAATTGGGCCTCCCTGAACTAAGCATGGGCCGGTCGAAATTAGGGTGGAAGTAAAGTGGACTTTTGTCCACTTTACTCCTCCTATATATATGGGGAGTTATGGGTTTTGTTAAGGTTAGTCAAAATTCTCTTTAAATGGTAATTTGAGAGAAAACCCTTCCCCCCAGAAACACCACATTAGGCCGCACCATACATCAACACCAAGGGTGTGCCAATTTTCCTTCGAGCAAACACTCCGCAGATCTGTCTCCTTGCCAAGAATCGATCAGAGGCTTTGCTGTGGAGAATATACCACGTAGGGCTTCCTTCACAAGAACCCCTACGGGTGCCGACCGGAGGATCGTGAACTCCCTCCTGCGAAGATCTTGGGTCTACGGATAAATATAGAGGTATGTGTAAATGTTCCGCTGCGTAATTTTGATTACTAGCATGTACCATGATTTAGTTTCCGTAGTGATTACTCCCCGTAATCTAACACATAGTGTATAAGGGATGACTCATTATGGGCTTCTCATGTCAATTGGGATTTAGGTCAAGCCCAATTTCCTTAATGTGAAATTTACACAATTGTCTCAGGTAACATATACATATTAATGGGCTTCTATTTACGGCGCCCAATCACCATATGCTAACAATTTGTGTGATGAACGGAGCGTAGGTTCTGACAAACTATGGATTAAATTGGAAGGGGTAGGTGGAGGAGGGTAGTGGGTTGTACCGCCAAAATATAGTCGAGTTTAAGCTTAAATTGTGAAAAGCATCTACGATGACGCGTGGAGAGGCGAGGACGGCTGACGATAGGGGAGGAAGTCGTCCTAGGTAGAGCGTAGCGGAGCATGACGGCGCGTGGCGGCGCATGATGGCGCGTGACGACGCATGGGACTAGGTGGTCAGTTGCAGGATGACGCGTGGCGGCGTGTGTAGGCATAAGAATACGCGTGGGTGCGCGTGGAAGCGTGTGTGGTGTAGCGTGGGGTGGCACGTGGTGGGGCTTGTGGGCGCGTTGGGAGGTGCACGTTATGCCGCGTGGGGGTGCGATGAGGCGCGTGGGAGTTCGACAAGGCGTGTAGTGGGCTCGCGACCGGTGCGTAGGGGACGCGACTGTAAGGGCAGAGGGCATAGCTGTTCGCGGGGTGGGTGGAAAGGCCCGAATGGGGTTTAGTAAGGTGGGTGTGTTGCTTGTGGTGGTGGTTGAGGGGGTATCGCGGGGTTCTTGTGCGGGCTTGGGGGAGGTGGTGGTGTTCGCAGTTCCGATGGGTTGCCCTTGTTTTGGAGACGTTGGGGCGGTGGGGAGGAGGAGGGGTAGCGTGCTCCCCGATTTGGGGAGGCGACGACGGAAGGTGGGGTGAAGGTGAGGTAAAACAATTTCATTTGTGGTGGGAAGGCTTCTGGCTTTGGCTTAGTCGGTGGCTGGAGATGGAACTCCACTTTTGCTTTGGCTACGGACGGAGTTGGTGCGCCGTAGTTGAGTCTGAATAAATATGTCGAGTCAGTGAGTTCCTTCCGGGGGGGGGGGGGGGGGGGGTCAGTTTAGAGCTTCTAAATAGTTTCACTCTATTTGGCTCCCTAAGTTATTGACAACAGTTACATTTCTGCTGACTGCTGCTATATACTTTATATATATGATCTACTCATTAATCGGTGCATCGTGTTTATTAACTTGCTTTTTTTGTGCATATTCGTTTTTAAATTTATTAATATATGTTAGAATAACTTGTATGGTTTATTTTTAATTAATTTATATTAAAAATAAAAATATTACTAGTAGCAAACGTGTAAAAATATATTATAATGAATATAAATTAAACTAATTAATTAGTTTTAATTTTTATAAAGATTTAATTTTTGTAATCACACACATATTATTTTTCTTTATTATTACAATAATTAATTATTGAAAATACCAAAGCATAAAATTAGATTATTAAGTCCACAAAAGGAACAGCGTGATAATAAAGTTAAGGGTTAAATGGTCTTTTAGTGTCATATGTTTAACCACTATTGGTTTTTGGTGCCATAAGTTTCTTTTTGTAGGCTTTTGGTGCCATATGTTTAGAAGGTTGAATATTTTTGTCGTTTTGATTAGACAACAGTTAGTTTGACCGTTAAATACTTTTATTTTGTTCAATTTATTCCTCGAATTTATATT
Organism: Clarkia xantiana subsp. parviflora; assembly: GCA_036873135.1. Lineage (NCBI taxonomy): Eukaryota > Viridiplantae > Streptophyta > Magnoliopsida > Myrtales > Onagraceae > Clarkia > Clarkia xantiana. The sequence goes on from JAPTYO010000011.1 coordinate 22,472,912, forward strand.
CATAAGATTTAATTTTTACAATTTAGTCCCCATCGTTTGCTCCAGTCACCGCCCAAGGCCAACGACCACCACCCACCACCACTCAAGGCCGCCGACCATCACAAATAGGAGCTGACAACCACGAAACGAGTCGACCACCTCAAATCGGGAACGACTACCACCAATTGGGGCCGGTGACCACCCCAATTGGTAGTGGCCAGCACTAATTAGTGGCGATCGGTCTTTGTTAGGTTCTAAGTTTCAGGTCAACGGGCGGTCGACCTAAACCTTATTCCTCACAGGTGAAACTGCGGGTTCGGTGCTCCTAAGTCCTGCCGTTCTGATCTATGTCCTTCTGTCCTTCGCCTTCTCTTCTCCACGTGCCCTGCAAGAGGGGCAATATCAAGCACGGAGGGGGGGTGGTGCTTGACGTACCCTCTCCGATGCCTAAGTCATTACGATACTTTTTAGAGAGATAAAGCTAGAGAGATGTCAGAGCTAAATTGTGTGCTTAGCCAAGATGATCAAATGAATGGTGGAAAGGTTGTATTTATAGGCAACGGTGTCATTAAGGTGGCTTAATGACATCGTTAACCTTTAAACACAGTTAATTTGCCCTTAATCTCGTAATTAAAACCTTAAAGCATGGAGAGGTTGGCGGAAATAAACTGAGTATCGGAGTCGGGAAGCGGTGCCGGGACCCTTGGGGTGGGAGAAAATCCGACCCCCAAGGGTAGGGGTTGGGTGTGGCCACCCAACCCCTCCCTAGGGGAGATCGGGTTGGCTGACCCGATCTCCCCTAGGGGAGGTCGGGTGTGGCCACCCGACCTCACCTAGGTGAGTTTGCCTCGGTCCGGACGAGTATTTTGGCCTCGTCCGGACCGTTGGAGTTTCCGCGGGGTGTTTGGGTCGAATTTTTGATTTACAATCATTGACGGGGTGATCAAAATAAAACGATTCAGAAGTCAACGGGTTCAAATTGGGCGTATATCCATCACATGCCCCCGAGTCAACCAATGGCCTGACCCTTGATTGACTCTATTTTAGGATGGTATGACACGCGCAATTTTGAAGCCGGGATTTTACCTTTTGTAGGAATCCTTACTTACCCATGGATGTGTGTCTCTGACTCTGCCCCCTGTCTTATAAGATAGAGGGATTGTAAATGTTAGAATAGCACGGACACGTGTCCAAGCACGTATCCGTCTGAGATGGAAATAATAAATCTAATAACGCCACGGGCGTATACTCGGAAAATACACGCTCGCGTGGGGATGCAACATGAATACAGCTAAACGAGTCCATGCTTCAATTTCATGCCGGGATAAGTCTAAGTGGGGAAAATTTTTGATTTTGGTCTGAAATTTTTCTAAGTATGGGATATTTAAAAAATATGCCTATAAGATACTAACTATGGTAGGTGTGAGTTTAACCGTGGTTAATGGGAACTAGGGGTATCAGTATTTAAATCTGACCCTTGAATTTTTTCTTTTCAAAAATCAACGGTGTCGATTTAGCGGTTTTGGAAAAAACCCTATTCCCTTTTACTATAAAAAGGGGTAAGTGATTACCTCATTCTCGTTGTCCTTTTCTCTTTTTCTTTTCTTTTAGGCGGTTAGGATCCTTGGTTGGATTCACTTCTCGGGACGCGTATCGTATTGAGGTACGTGCCTTTTGCTTTGTGTAAGCGTTGCTTTTGGGGAGACGTAATCCCGCTTCTCCCTTGATTGTTTCTTTACTTGTCTCGTTTTTGATTTGTGGGTCTTCATGGTGGTATAGTTCTGTTTGGTTCATCCTCTTTTCATCCTCTTGCCCCCGTGTTTCTGCTTACTGGCGTGTGGGGTCTTTTATACTGGGATTATGACGATCTCCCCTTGTCCCCCTGCCTCTGCTTGTTGGCCATTGGGGTCTCTCTATGCTGGGAGTTATAACTGTCTCCCCTTGCCCCCCTGCCTCTGCTTATCGGCCATTGGGGTCTCTCTATGCTGGGAGTTATAACTGTCTCCCCTTGCCCCCTTACCTCTGCTCATTTGCCTGTGGGGTTTTCCCGTATCATCTTTCTATTCTTACCTTTTGACTTTATACTCGTCGTTTTAGGAAAATGAGTTTTATCTTGTCTCTACTATCCCTTTTCTGTTTTTCTTGGGCTAAGCTTGCGTGTTTTCGATCAGCAGATCTCCCCGGTGTTTGATGAGGAGTAAGAGGCCAGTACGGGTGGGAGTAGTTAACTCCGGGACCGGACCTTCGATTGCAAAAAGATCGGTTTTTTGTGGTGCGGGGAGGTGTCCTCCAATTGGAGGTAAGAGCGGTGGTGATGTTAGGGTATCATCTTCTTTCTATATTGATGCCCCCCAATCGAGGGTCCGGGAGCCATCTTTTCCTTCACCCTTGTTTGGTAAGTCCTGGAATGTCTGAGTTTCCTTAGTATATATTGGTGTTTACTCTGTATCTTGTTGTAGGTAGACTTCGTCTTCCACTTCTGAGTCGAAAGGAGCTGTCTCGCCCTCCTGTTGATGGAATTGTTGGGTCTGAGTGGGCGCCTTATTATGGGCGTGGGGCTCGTTTTGACAATCAATCTTCTTTGCAAACTCCTGAGGTTGGAGTTCGTGTCTTACAGTCCGCTATTCCTCCTGCAGATCGTGTGCCTCTTTCTAAAGGGTCGGAGGCAGTTTATGAATTGGCTCATGATTTGTTGTCTCGCTATGCTTCTGTAACTTTTCTTAACTTTGTTATCCTTTAGGACGTTTATTCTTTCATGCTTTATTTGTCTCATCCTTTGTTTTTGTCGCAGGGTATTGCCGACCTTGTTAATTTGTCCACCCTTGTTATTGATCTTGCTGAGGGGAAGAAGGTGCACGAGGACACTTGTGTCTCCCTTAATTCTAAGCTTGTTAGTTGTTTGGAGCGTAGCCGTATCACATATTTGCAGTGCCGAGATTTGGAGAGTCGTATTGCCCTTCTTAAAGAAGAGATTGAAGCCTTAAGGCAAAAGTCTTATCGCGATGAGGTACTTCGGGCTGCTGAGTTGGTGTCCCTTGAGGAGATGTTTCGTGTGGAGGAGAAAGGGTGTGCTATCGCTGAGTATAAGGCTTCCTCCTCTTATCAGGCTGCTATCGATGTTCGCTGCTCTGTGGCTAAGCGTATCTCTTTTAAGGCGATTCTTGAGCGTATGTATATGATTGCTCCTGACTTTCCTTTTTCTCAGCTTGGTGATTTATCTGAATTCGCTGTTAGGCATATTGCCAAGATGGGGAAGTAGTACACCTATCTCTTGTGGTGTTTTCTTACTACTCTTCCTGTTGGTGGGTTGCCCTTGTCTTTAGAGTTTGAAACTCCACATTTCCTTGCTTTGCCATCTTTGTTTGATACTCATGTTTTGACTTATGGTATGCATGGCAGGGTGCTTATCTCCCCTTTTCATGATAACTTCTTGTGTCTTTATGTATAATTTTTGGTTATGGACCTTTCCCTTTCTGGTGCTTTCTTTTCTTTGCGTTTCTCTTGTATTTTCCTTCATCATCATACCTGCTATTTCATCAAGAGAAAACATATTATGTGTTCTTCATACAACTTTACTTTGCCATTATTTTCTCATGGTTTCCTTCTTAGTATGGTGCAATGATCTCTTCTGATACCCTTTGAATGGTGTGTGTGATATTGTTAGACCAAAGATACGCTCTTGGTGGGCGTCGAATCTGTTCACGAGACAGGCTCTCGGAGGGCACTTAACGTTTCACAGGATAGGCTCCCGGAGGGCACAAGTTAGACCAAATATACGCTCCTGGTGGGCGTCGAATCTGGTAGTTTGAAATCTACCTCAAGATACGCTCTTGGGGGCGTCGAATCTGGTAGTTTGAAATCTACCTCAAGATACGCTCTTGGGGGCGTCGAAGGTCGTAGTTTTTAGAAACCACTCTCAAGATACGCTCTTGGGGGCGTCGAAATTCGTAGTTTTTTGAAACCACTCTCAAGATACGCTCTTGGGGGCGTCGAAGTTCGTAGTTTTTGGAAACCACTCTCAAGATACGCTCTTGGGGGCGTCGAAATTCGTAGTTTTTTGAAACCACTCTCAAGATATGCTCTTGGGGGCGTCGAAGTTCGTAGTTTTGGAAACCACTCTCAAGATACGCTCTTGGGGGCGTCGAAGGTCGTAGCATGAAAACTACTCTCAAGATACGCTCTTGGGGGCGTCGAAGGTCGTAGTATGAAAACTACTCTCAAGATACGCTCTTGGGGGCGTCGAGGGTGTTGCTGACTTGGAAGTCATATCTGTGTAAGGATAACATAATGATTGTGTCTAGGGGTGAGCTCGGGCCGGGACGGGCGGGCTTTTACCTGAGCCCGAGCCCGAGCCCGAAATTTTCGGGACTCTACTTTTTAGCCCGAGCCCGAGCCCGAAAATAAGGAAAATGGCCCGCCCGAGCCGGGACTTCGGGACTCGGGCTCGGGCTCGGGCTAGCCCGAATTTTAACAAAAAATCTGAAAAAAATAAAAAAAAAATTAAAAAAAAATTAAAAAAAATAAAAAAAAATAAAAAAAATTAAAACATGGAGGAAGATGGTTAGATACTAACTATAGTTAGTGGGGAATATATATAATTATATATATTTATATAGTATTAAAAAAAATTCGGGACGGGCTCGGGCTTTTCGGGATTTTGGCAGAAAAGCCCGAGCCCGAGCCCGAGCCCGAGCCCGAATTGAAAATAAAAGTCCCGCCCGCTCGGGCTCGGGTCTATTCGGGACCGGGTTTTTCGGGACGGGCTCGGGACGGGTTTTTCGGGCTTTCGGGCTTTCGGGTATTCCTGCTCAGCCCTAATTGTGTCACCACCTTCTTTGAAAAATACTTTAACTTCTACTTCATTAGGAGCATTCATGCTTTATGTACACTTGGGGTGTCTTGGGTGGATCAAGATACCCTTTGGAGGAAATCAAAGATAGTTGTAGAGTCGGAGTAACTTCTTGAGTTCTCCTTCTCAAAAGTTTTTTTTAGAAAACTTAAGTAATTATATGTAATGACTTGAAATAACTCCAAGGATATGGTCTTTTGTTTGTGCTGTCTTCTTAGACGTAGTACTTCTTTAGGTGTTCTCCACTGAAGGTGTTTGTGGAGATATACCCGTCCCCATCCTCTAGGCGGTAAGCATTTGCGTATGGAACTGATGCTATCTTATACGGCCCTTCCCACTTTTGAGATAATTTTCTGACTTGGTCTAAGTGTGAGAACTCGTTCTTTCTGAGTACTAGTTCTCCTATGTGGAATTGCCTCTCCTTGACTTGGCGGTTGTAATATCTTGCGGATACAAGGCGCATTCGAGCCTGTGCTTCCTCTGAGTTCCATCTTTTATCATCCATAAGGTCTAAATCTAAGAGCCTTGCTTTGTTGTTCTCATGCTCTTCAAAGTACGTGGTTCTTAGTGATGATACAGCCATTTCTGCTGGTGCCACCGCTTCGGTTCCGTATACTAGGCCAAATGGTGTTTCTCCTGTGGCTATCTTTGATGTTGTCCGCACTGCCCATAGAACATTTTCCAGCTCATCTACCCAACTTCCCTTGGTAGCATGGAGTCGTTTCTTTAGACCGTCTAGCACTATTTTATTTGCCGACTCTACTTGCCCGTTTGTCTGAGGGTGTTTTACTGATGCGAAGCGGTGCTCTATATTCAGCCTTTCGCAATACCATTGCAGTTTCTTGCTCTTGAATTGTGGGCCATTATCACTTATTATTGCTTTTGGGACTCCGTATCTCGAGACAATGTGAGATTGAATGAAGTTAACGATTTGCTCGTCTGTTGTCTTTCCCATTGCCTTTGCTTCTATCCACTTGGAGAAGTAGTCTATTGCTACTATTATGCAAGTTTTCTGCCCTTTTGTTCTTGGTAGGGGGCCTATCAGATCAATCCCCCACTGTGCGAATGGCCAGGCTCCTGAGATGGAACTTAGCTTTGCTGCTGGGGCTGTTATATTTCTGGAGTACCTTTGGCAGTGATCACATTTTTGTACCAAGTCTGCTGCTTCTTTGCTCATTGATGGCCAATAGTATCCTAGGTTGTAGACCTTTCGGATTATTGATCGTGCTCCTTCATGGCACCCCGCGTCTCCTTCATGGAGTTCTGCAAGTATTCTCTCTGTTTCTGGGTATGTTATGCATTTGAAGAAGGGTGTGGAGTACCCTTTTTTGTAGAGTTCATTATCCATCACTGCATAATTTCTAGCCATCCTTTCAATCTTGACTGCCTCTACCTTATCCTTTGGGAGTTTTCCTTCCATGATGTACTGACGCATTGGGATCATCCATGCTTCTCCTTCATCTATTACTAGAGCCTCCATTTGTTCTATTACTGATTGCATTCTTTGCTCTACAAAGTGAACCTCTTTGCCTGCTTCTGCCCCTAGGGCTAGTTTGCTTAAGGCGTCCGCCTCTTGGTTTTGTTCTCTTGGGACTGACTCAATGTCGAAGCTTTGGAAGCTTTTTATTAGGTCCCTGGCTTGCTGTAAGTACTTCTGCATGTTTTCAGACTTTGCAGTGAAGATTCATTCCACTTGGTTGACAACTAGTTGAGAATCACACTTGACTCTTAGGTGCTTTGCCCCTACTCCTTTGGCTATTCTCAGGCCTGTTATCAATGCTTCGTATGCAGCCTCATTGTTCGTTGCCTTAAAGGTAAGTGCCATGGCATAGCGCAGAGGTGTATCCCTACTTGGCGGGTATAATAGGAGGCCTGCACCTGAACCTCCCCCGTTGGATGACCCATCGGTATGCATCTCCCATAACTCTTCTGGTTGTTTCTCCTGACTACTACTCGCCTCGCTTGTAGTTTTGATTTCTCCCAAGTCTTCATCTGGATTAATTCCGGTGAACTCGGCAATAAAATCTGCTAGAGCCTGCCCCTTTATAGCTGTTCTAGGGGCAAAGTGAATACTAAACTCACTTAGCTCAATTGCCCATTTGGTCAGTCTTTCCGATGTGTCTGGTCTTTGGAGGAGGTGTTTCAATGGTTGGTCTGTGAGGACTGTTACCTCGTGCCCATGAAAGTACGGTCTCAACTTCCTTGCTGATATAATCAGTGCATAGAGGTACTTTTCTATTGGCAAGTAGTTGATCTCATACTTTGCCAATGTTTTACTTACGAAGTACACTGGCAATTGTGCAGAGTTTTCTTCTTTTATTAGTACCGAGCTTACTGCCACGTTGCTCACGGGGATGTAGAGGTAGAGGGGCTCCCCTGGCGTAGGCTTTGCTAGGGGTGGTAGTGTCTTTAGATGTTGTTTGAGTTGTTGGAAGGCTTCTTCACATCTTGGTGTCCATTCGAACTTCTTGTTTGCCCTTAGTACCTCAAAGAAGGATAATGCTTTGTCTCCTATTTTGGACAGGAATCTGTTAAGAGCTGCCAACCTCCCATTCAGTCGTTGAACCTCTTTGTGCTTCGTAGGTGACTGCATTTCTTCAATTGCTTGTAGTTTCTCGGGGTTTACCTCTATGCCTCGCTGACTTACCATGAAGCCTAAAAACTTCCCTGATTGTACCCCAAATGCGCATTTTTTCGGGTTTAGGCGGACTTGGTATTGCCTCATTCTCTCAAACGTTGAGCGAAGGTTTTCCACATGGTCTTTCTTCTCTTTGGATTTGACGATCATGTCGTCCACGTATGCCTCCATTGTAATTCCTATCATGTCCCCGAAGATTTTGTTGACCATTCTTTGGTATGTCGCTCCAGCATTTATGAGTCCGAAGGGCATCACTGTGTAATGGTATATCTCGCTATCAGCGAAGAATGCTGTGTGAGGGGCGTCTTTAGGGGCCATTTTTATCTGGTTATATCCTGAGTATGCATCCATGAAGCTCATTAGTTGGTGACATGATGTTGCATCCACTAACTGATCTATTCTTGGTAGTGGATATGAGTCCTTAGGGCATGCTTTGTTTAGGTCGCGATAATCGATGCACATTCTCCAACTTCCTCCCGCCTTCTTTACCAGTACTGGGTTTGCCACCCATGTTTGGAATCTAATCTCCTTGATGAAATTTGCTTTCAATAGCTTTTCCACTTCTTCCTGGATAGCTATCTTTTTGCTTCCTCCCATTGGCCTTACCTTTTGTGTTATTGGTCGCGTTGCCGCGTCTATATTGAGCTTGTGTGAAATTACTTCTTCTGATATTCCTGGCATATCGCTTGGTGACCAGGCGAACAGATCTTTGTATTCCCTTAGTAAGGCTACTAAGTGGTTTTCCTCTTCCTGAGATAAGGCGGTCCCGATTTTTGCCTTCCTATCGGGCTCTTCTATGAGTATTTCTTTTAATTCCTCCATGGGGGCGGGTCTTCCATGATCCTCTCTTGGGTCCTCATCTATTAGTAGGACCTCTTTTGTTGTTTTCTTCTTGCCTAGTGCGATCCTTGCACATTTCCTTGCAACCTTCTGGTTACCCTTTACTTCTCCTATTCCTTGACTTGTGGGGAATTTCATTTTTTGATATAGTGTTGATGGCACCATACCCCATTTGTTGATTGTGGTGGTACCTAGGACTCCATTGTATTCCTCCATTTCCTCTGTGATGAAGAAAGGGACATCGATCTTTAACTGCCTCTAGCCTATCCCCAATGTCACGGGTAATGTGACTGCCCCCAGTGGGTATGTTGGCTCTCCTGAAAATCCCACCAAGGGGGAGTGAACCTGTTTTATGCTACTTGGCCTTACTCCCAGTATGTTGAGGACCTTCTTGCTAATGATGTTAGGTGAGCTTCCACTGTCTACCAGGATTCTTCCAATGTCCATATCAGTGATCTTCATTGTTATGACTAGGGCATCCTAGTTGTCTGGCAACACATGCTCCATGTCTCTTCTTGAAAATTGTATTACATCTTCTTTCTTTCTTTCTTTCTACTTGCTCTTCTTTTGGTTTGCGGTCGTCTAATTGTGTCATATACGCTTCTCTGGCATTTGCTGACTCTCCTCCAGCTCCATAGCCTCCATGAATGACATATACGCTTGCCATCTGGTCGGTGATAGTTGGGCTTTCTATTCGAAACCCACGGACGACGCCAAGTGTTAGGTTCTAAGTTTCAGGTCAACGGGCGGTCGACCTAAACCTTATTCCTCACTGGTGAAACTGCGGGTTCGGTGCTCCTAAGTCCTGCCGTTCTGATCTGTGTCCTTCTGTCCTTCGCCTTCTCTTCTCCACGTGCCCTGCAAGAGGGGCAATATCAAGCACGGAGGGGGGGTGGTGCTTGATGTACCCTCTCCGATGCCTAAGTCAGTACGATACTTTTTAGAGAGATAAAGCTAGAGAGATGTCAGAGCTAAATTGTGTGCTTAGCCAAGATGATCAAATGAATGGTGGAAATTTATAGGCAACGGTGTCATTAAGGTGGCTTAATGACATCGTTAACCTTTAAACACAGTTAATTTGCCCTTAATCTCGTAATTAAAACCTTAAAGCATGGAGAGGTTGGCGGAAATAAACTGAGTATCGGAGTCGGGAAGCGGTGCCGGGACCCTTGGGGTGGGAGAAAATCCGACCCCCAAGGGTAGGGGTTGGGTGTGGCCACCCAACCCCTCACTAGGGGAGATCGGGTTGGCTGACCCGATCTCCCCTAGGGGAGATCGGGTGTGGCCACCCGACCTCGCCTAGGTGAGTTTGCCTCGGTCCGGACGAGTATTTTGGCCTCGTCCGGACCGTTGGAGTTTCCGCGGGGTGTTTGGGTCGAAGTTTCGATTTACAATCATTGACGGGGTGATCAAAATAAAACGATTCAGAAGTCAACGGGTTCAAATTGGGCGTATATCCATCAGTCTTGATTTGAGGTGGTCAACCGCCTTGGGTGGTTGTGGGTGGTGGTTGGCGGCCTTGGGCGGTGACTGAAGCGAACTATAGGGACTAAATTGTAAAAATTAAATCTTAGGAATATAAATTCGAGGACTAAATTGAACAAAATAAAAGTAAATAACAGTCAAACTAATTGTTGACTAACGGAAAACCAAAGACATACAACCTCCCAAAGATAGGACACCAAAAGCAGTGGTTTAACATATGGCACAAAAGACTATTTAACCCTAAAATTAAATTTGATGATGTTGTGGTTATAAATAGTAATTTTAGAAATTATTTAATTATGCTTTCACAAATGGGATGGGGGACTGGCTTACTGATCCTTCTCAAGTTCACATTTATCTCACATCAGACACCCTGTTCCCTTGTTGATTTTCTGGTTAGTCGTTCCTTAGGTATATCACTTTCCCACCTAGATCAACATGTTTCTATTCAGGTGGTACTCACTAATGTAAAATCTTTCAGTCTAAACAAGGTATCTAGATCAGATGGCTACCACATCCTGGTTTTTTTCATCACAATTGGCATCTTGTTAGTACTGATATTATTGTTTTTGTTAGGAGCTTCTTTACCTCGGCACATTTCCTCAGTAAATCTAATCAAACTCATATAGTTTTGATCCTCATGACTGGTCAGCCTCAAACCCGTTCTCAGTGGAGACCTATTAACCTATGTAACACCACTTACAAAATCATCTCAAAGATCTTAACCAATAGATTGAAGTCTGTTTTACCTAATATTATTTTCCATTTTCAGAGTGTCTTTATTTCTCAGTGACTCATCACTAACAATATTCTCTTAACTCAGGAGCTTCTTCATTCCACTAAGAGGAGGCAGTGTAGCAAAGTTGGCCTCCTAGCTCTTAAGCTAGATATGAGTAAGGTCTATGATCGTGTTGAATGGTCATTTTTTAAAGCAATTCTTGTTACGTTAGGTTTCCTACATGGAGTGTATCACCTCTATTTCAGCACGTTTTCTTATCATTGAATCTCCTTCCCAACACTTATTTCCTCTCGTGGCCTTAGACAGGGGGATCCTGTGTCCTCATTCCTATTTATTCGGGAAAAGTATGTAAAACATGCAACATGTTTGAAAATGATGGTTTTATGGACCAATATGTTTTAAAACGTACAACATGTTTGAAAAATATGGTTTTATGGACCAATTTTTTTTAAATGTACAACAAGCTTACAAAAATGGTAAAATGACTATCGTCCACTTGTTGTCACTAGTTTCATTAGGTGGATACGTGCGGATCACGTTTTTAAATAATAATAATAATAATAATCTACATCCACCATTAATAATCATTGCTATGTATAAATTAATTTCTTGTTTTAATTATTATTATTTTTTCTAAAAATGTGTTTCGCACGTGTCCACTTAATGAGACTATTAATAACAAGTGGACGGTATGTCATTTTAACATCTTTTGCAAGCTTGTTGTATATTTTAAAAAAAAAAATTGGTCCATAAAACTATCTTTTCAAACATGTTGTATGTTTTAAAACATATTGGTCCATAAAACCATCTTTTTCAAACATGTTGCATGTTTTACATACTTTTCCCTATTTATTCTGTCTTCTGAAGTCCTATCTGCCCAGCTCAAACTCGTGCAATCTCTGGGAACATTTAGGGGAATCAGGCCTGCAGCTTCGTGTCAAGAAATCTCTCACTTACTGTTTGCTGATGACTGTTTTTTTTCTTTGAAGCTACCCCTTCTGTCTTGCCCTTTCTACAATCCATATTGTCTTCTTATGAGGAACAACTCGGGCAGATTGTCAATTATTCAAAATCTTCAATCCATTTTAGCATAAATGTGTTTGCCTCTTTTCGTCAAGATTTCCTCTATTCTTTTAGAGTTAAAGAAATGGCAGGCTCTGATTAGTCCTTAAGGCTCCCTGTTGATTGGTCTACACAGAAGAAATCAATTGGTGCATTTTTAATAAATAGGGTTGGTGCACATATACAAGGTTGGATGTCTAAGTTCTTGTCACCTGCTGGTAAACATATTTTTTACCAAGTCCTATCACATCTTATAATATGAGTTGTATCTGACTACCTTGTCATGTGCTGGATAAATTAGAAAAACTCATTCGTACGCTCTGGTGGAAAAACTCAGTGGAGAGATCTGAAATTCTATGGATAGCCTGGTCCAAACTTACCCGGAGTAAATGGGAAGGGGGTTTAGGCTTTAAGGATATGCTTATTCAAAATATAGATCTTTTATTTAAACAACTGAGGAGTCTGGTTAATGATGACCAGTCTTTGTGGGCATCTATTATAAGACAAAAATATGTGCCAACTGGCTCAATCTTACTGCTAAATGCTCAAGACATCACTCTGGAGTTTGGAAGACTTTATTTAAACTTTGTCCATTATTATATGTGGGTTTTTGCTGGCAAATTGGGGATGGTCAGTCAGTTAATTTTTGGATTGGCCCCTGAGTCTCAAATATATCATCCCATTTACAGTAGCGATTTGGAATTGATGAGGCTCGCTCATATTCTATGGACTCTTTCAGTAACCCTTCCACTAAATCATGTAAAATGGATTCCTTACAGCTACTTTTACATCCTTTGGTGTTATCCTTGGTTTCGGATATTGCCTTACCAATGTTCTAGATCAATAATCATTTTATTTGGTTACATCACAAGTCTAACTTTTACATAGTGAAGTCTGGATATCATATGCTTCGTTCCACGTATCTTTCTCAAATTTATAGTTCTACCTCTGTTCCTATGACAGTTAGTCCTACATTTTGGAGTAAGTTTAGGTTATTACCAATGCCTCCCAAAATCAAGATGTTCGTCTAGAAGGGTGTTACAATGGAGGCTTACTCTTGGGCAAAACCTCCAAAGATGTATAACCACAGTTGATCATTCCTGCCCATTTTGTCTTGAAGCTAATGAATCCTGGTATGTGGAGTTGTCCTTTTACAACTAGAATTTGGTTTAACGGCCACTTGTGCTTTCAGCATAGAACTTGATCTTCAAGTCTTGGGGGCGGATTTATCTTGCTTAGGGGCTAAGACTTCACCTAAGGGCGTCAAACATGAGTTACTTGGCGTCCAAGAAAGCCCCTATGTCGGTTTGGGCAAATTCCCTTCGATTCCACATCTTAGGACACTTGCCCTTAGTCACTAGGCTCGTCTTTCACATTGGGACTGATTGTGCTTTCATAAGGCAAAATGCTTACATTGGGGTAGCGATCAAGAACATTTCTTAAACTCCAAGATTGCTTATTGATCACTCAAACACGAATTCCAAACTCTTATTCATAGTCTTCACTATTAAGCCACATCGATCCTTCACAAAATTACATGAAACACTTGCACACCGCTACAATTCACCGTTTTCACTCTCCAATTGCTTCTCGAGCGTGGGAAATATGTCTATCATAGCCAAATTAATGCTTTCCAATATGCCACACTTTTAAGGGTGGACCTATTGGGCTTGCAATACAAGCAATTAGGGTAATTGAATTACCTATGCAATACAAGCATTTAGGGTCAACTCAATCATCATCAACTCTACGAATGGAATTACCTATTAAATTGAAGGGATCACTACAACATAACATGCTTTGGACGACGTTTAAATATGAAATCGTCAACGCATATAAACGTTGGCTAAATCTTGTCAACGTTGATCTCAACGCTTTTGGATGCGTAGCAATTGCTTGGTGTGGAGAAGATTAATGACAACACTACTATATACATAGCCAGTGTTAATAAATAGGTGACGCTTATTTACGTTGACCAACTAAGCTAATGCAAAATTTAATTTTGCGTTGCCACCTTAAATAGATGCACAACGCTTCTATTGCATTGCCATTATTCCTGTTCACTAGCTATACATAGAAAGGTGCACACATCTACGCTTTGAAATAAATGAAAATATAAATAACATATAAACATAAATTTTTGATCATAAGATTAATGAGCATTAATAATTCACAGTATTATTTTTACAAATTATACATTGTTTCATAATTCATATTATTAGTATTATTATTATAAAACTCATAAATAAACCTAATGAAATTATTTATATTCATATGAAATAGATAATTATTTCAAAGAGAAAACATTATCGGATAGTCAAATTCGTTTCACATCATTGTAAAGCTTTCACTTTAATTACGCTATATAAAGATTTAGTCGCTAAGATCCTTTATTACTTAAGCTGGAACTCGAATATTCTTCATCATTTGTCATCTATCTGCACAATATATATATATATATAAATCATAAAATTTTCTGCTTAAAACATAATGATTTCATGTGCTAATTCAAATAAAATTCATCATTGTCAATCTACCTATTTACATAAGAATAAAGATTAATATGAAAGAATATTGAATGAAACCATATTCAAACAAATCTTCATTTGAAAATTATAATTCACAAATTCAACATATCAAAAGACCCACAGTGATAACATATATCAACAATAGAAACAATCAATGAATAGATTGTTCTGATAATTAGAATTTGTCCTAGTTGAACTACAACTAATGAAGAATAAAAAATACTCAATACCACACGATGAACTGGCGATGAGAGCGGCCTGGACGAGCTGCCTTTAAAGTTCGAAGGAAGTATTGCCTAAGTCCTCTACCGGAAAAAAAAAAAAAAAAAAAAAAAAAAATCAGCAATAGAAACAAATACCTAATCTGATGTGGGAGATCTTGAATTGTCAGATTTTGGCGTACGAGTACATTATTTCATGCGGAAACAGCGATATGAGAAAGACCTATAGTATACTATGGTTTTAACATTTTTTGGCCCAATTCCTTCGTTTAGGGGGTCTAAATTGCAGTTTTATGTTGCTGTCGTTTTTTTTTGTAATTTGTCGGTTTTGTTAGAGTATGTTTGCAAATTTCGGATTTTTACCTAATGTTAGGGTTTTTGTTTTCAGTATTTAAGATATGTTTAGCCTTCTTTACATTCAGTTTAGTGATAAATGAAAAAAAAAAAATTGAGGTTTTCCTCTGCCCTGCGTCAAATCCTCGGCATTCTTTGAATCAACGAGTTCTTGCGCCCTCTATCCATAAAATTCTCGGTATTCTCTTTCGAATCAACGAGTCTTTTATCCATTTTTCCCCATCACGCTGCATCAGATTGGTATCAGGGTTAGGGTTTTAGATTTTTCTATTTAAACTTTGTTGGCCGTCATATACAGTCAGTTTATTGATTAATGAAAAAAAAAAAAAAACTGAGGTTTTCCTCTACCCTGCGTCAAATTCTCAGCATTCTTTGAATCAACGAGCTTTTGCGCCCTCTATGCATCAAATTCTCGGTATTCCCTTTCGAATCAACGAGTTTTTATCCATCTATCCCCATCACGCTGAATCAGATTGGTACTAGAGTTGAACATCCTGCACGATGCCGTTTCTTGATTGGTTAGCACCAGATCGTACCAGGACTGTGACGGTTCTTGATAATCCAATCTATGATGAGTACGATGATGACGCCACAGCGATGATCGATCATCACTCCACCTTCCATGATCATGGATTCATTATTTCCCCAATCGCCAGGAGCGACTTCGAAGGCCTCTTGATCTCCGATTTCGGGTACAAACCACAAGGCAAATCGACCCCAACGTCGGCACCAAGATCACACTCGAACGCCTCGCGTAAATTTTTTTATGGTGATGTTGTAGTTGAATGTGTTCTTCGAGTGAATTCCCAAAATAGGTTTGATTGCCAAACTTATTCCCAAACTAGGCTTCTTCAGAAACTAATTCCCAAAATAGGTTTTTTTTATTTCTTTTAATCAGATATATTTTTTACTTACATCCTAAAGTTTATATTTTGTTACAATTAACCCCTAAACAGAAATATAATACAAGAAATATATTAGAAAATTGAAAAAAAAAATAAGGTAACTATATGTAAAAGTTAAAAACTAAAAAATAATAAATTAGCAATAGTGAAAAAAATTGTAAAAATAAATTATGCTAAATATATAAATTATAAAAAAAATGTAATATAAAATGTAAATAAACTAATACTCATGATTTTTTTTAAGTATGAAAATACAAAAATGAAAGCGTATATATACCCTAAGTAAAACATGTTAAATTTATAAAATTAGTGACTGAAGAAAACAAATAAACTAATTTAAATTTAAAAAATCCATAGAATAAATTTAAGAATGAATTTTAGTTTATATATATATTTTTTCATACTTTTTTTTTTTTTGGTGAAATTTTTTTTTCATACTCTTGATGAATAGTTTTTATATCATTATATAGTTTTTTTTATTTTTTGCCATTAAAATTTGTTTCAAAACTTATTTATTTTCATATGTAAATTTTATCCTTTAATTTCACATAATTTTTAAGAATTAAAAGCTCCATTAAAATATTCGTTTGATTATTTTTTAATGTGTACTTTAATCATTTAATTAATTATTTATTTTTAATATCCATTTTTTCATACATTTAATATTTTTAATTTTCAATTTTTTTTTGTTATTGTATTATATTTCGATTGAGGGTTCATTTGTAACATATTGTAAACTTTAGGATGGAAAGTAAATAATATTTATTATTAAAAATATAAAGAGACCTATTTTGGGAATTAGTTTCTGAACAAGCCTAGTTTGGGAATTAGTTTCGAAAAGTAACCTACTTTGGTCATTCTTCTACCTGCTTCCTATTACTGGCCTTCCTTGCGCAAGATTCGAGGGCGAATCTTCTCTTCCCCGAAGAGAATGTTGTGGGAGATCTTGAATTGTCGGATTTTGGCGTGCGAGTACATTATTTCATGCAAAAACGGCGATCTGAGAAAGACCTATAGTAGACTATGGGGTTTTTACGTTTTTTTGGCAAAATTCCTTCGTTTAGGGGGTCTAAATTGCAGTTTTATGTTTCTGTCAGTCTTTTTTGTAATTTGTCAGTTTTGTTAGAGTCTGTTTGCAAATTTTGGATTTTTACCTAGGGTTAGGGTTTTTGTAATCAGTACTTAAGATGTGTTTAGCCTTCTTTACATTCAGTTTATTGATTAATGAAAAGAAAAAAAAAAACTGAGGTTTTCCTCTATTCTGCGTCAATTCCTCGGCAATATTCTGAATCAACGAGTTCTTACGCCTCTATCCAACAAATTATCGGTATTCCCCTAGAATCAACGAGTTTTTTATCCCCTCCACCCTATCACGCTGCATCATAATCATCATCATAACATCACCATCATAAATCAAAACTCCGAAATTCACCTTTGACTAATCACGATTATGCTAGTTAATTGATTTTCACATGTCTTCACCATGATTCCTCTTGATTATCAACCACAACGCTAAGATCCACGCGTTAACACCATAAGTTTTTCTCTCGTTGCCCATATTCCATGTGAATACGCTCTACTTGATTGAATTGTTATTTAATGTATGTTATAATTAAAATAAGGAAGCTAGCATTGAATTTAGTTCAAAAAAGAATAAACTGTCATTAAATACACAAGTTGTAAATCTGGCCTAAAATATTTCTAAAAGGAAACTAATTGTTAAAATGTTGGAAACTAAATATAAAAATAACCACGTATCCCTTTAAGCGTGCAGTAATTATTCTTATTTCTCAATGAACTAAAACAAGTGCGGGAATTCGTAGTTAAATACCCACACTTAAAATATATGTCAGAACAATACTTTAAAAGTTCAAAGTGAGCTACAAATGATAAAACGTTGGCAGTTAAATGTAGTCTTTTATCTAATGTGTTATAGTGGATACGATTCCTGGGATAAGAAGGTCGCACATTTTTTTACAAGCGCTTCTTAATAAAGTCACATATATATTATTTTCCGAATTGCAATGACATATGATTAAATTCCACAGTGTGTATTGCCATTATATAAATATATATAGGCAAATAAAAGAGAAAATATTGTACAAATTGTTAATTAAAAAAATACACTTGTGTTTTATTGTAACCGAATAGAATGATTTGCTGTTGCACACACATATATTGAAAGAGAATAATAATGTGACTAGTAATATGTAATAGTTTACCTAGGGTAGGGTAGGGTAAGAAGAGAAAAAGGGTATATATAGTTGATCAGATGAGGAGAGTTGCATATAAGAGTTGGTTCCATGTATCGGGGAGTCCGGGAAGGCACCAGTGGCTACAATCGTTGCCAGAGTGGTCAGGAGTAGCGTACTTTGAAGGATGACCATCTTTCCTTAGTTGTGAAAGTGTTGTTATGTCAAGCAGATATACTGCCGTCTTCATACTCTTCACTACTTTGCTTGCGACTAATGTTTGGGGAGGCGGTCCTGCTGGGTATGTTGATCCGCCAACCGGATCTTGCTGCCCCATACAATTCCTCTTCCCTTCATTCCATTCCTTACCCCTATACGTAAAGTAGTCAACAAAACACTCGTTTGGTTAACCAATGGTTCCCAATCGGTGCATGCGGTGGTTATGATTGAAATTTAACATCTACTCCACTCCACTCCACTCCACTCAGCAGTATGCATGATTGAAACCATACATACATACATACTAGTTACTTGCTACTTATGTGTGGACCAAATAACAAACTTACTGATAGTGTGTGGGGGAGATTCCTTGGAAGACAACTTTAGTGGTAGAAGGGTCCACATTAAGGTCAACCCATTTGGCCCATGTTGTTAGCCCCTTTCCGAATGCAGCCAACCGGTCCATGTCTTTGTACAAATTACTCCCCTCCTCCATATAATCCCAACTAATTCATTCATAACAAAAACCAAACTTTATTTATTATTCATCACCTTTCCTTTGGACCTTTATTATATTGCTACCATACCATACCATTTTTTTTAAATTATTAGTAAAAAAAAAAAAACTTACGGTTGTGATGCTCCGGTGTGGGTCCACCAATGCCACGAATTGAAGATGAGTAGGTCCATGCCTAGCCACCCTTTACCAGACTCGATGGAATCAAGTTTCAGGACTCGACCCGCCTTTTCTCGTACTATATCCACCAGATACGGTGTCCGGTATAGATGAATGCTTAATCCATATTCCTTCATCCATAATTTAAAAAACAAAATTACCAAATTTATTTATTTTATTTTTTTTTGGACACTACCAAAATAATTAGCATCACATAGAACTTGTTTTCTTCTACTGTAATTATAGTAGTAAATAAAAGCAACAAAATATGTTTTACAAATAAACTTATTAAGTCTGGATAAATGAGATGTTGATTAATATGGTCCATTTAAAGTTTATAATCAACAGATGTGTCACGCGATACAATAATAGATATTTGGGTAAAAAAATCTTAAAATTAAGTAAAAGTTTTTAGAATTATCGATTTTTCAATGTATCATTATCTTATTTAATCTAACAAAATTATATTTTTGAGATTAATATGTATCATATTTTTTGTTTTAAACTAATTGTTGAGTTTCTGAACTTAAATTCTTACTATATGTTGCCATTAAACAACACTTGCTTGCAATTTAGGGGTCTCAAAACAAATGAGAAGTAACAAAAAAAAATCTACAACATCGAATAATTATCTTAATTTTTCATTTATTGATGCTTACATAATACATATTTTAATTTTAAATTTGAAAATCTCGATTGTTGAAGTATAAAAACTAAACGTTTTAACCTATAACTTTAAAGTATTAGAAAAAAATATTTAAGTAGTCAGTCTAAAATTTCACATTGTATCAGCGCACAAGTGATGTTCCTTCAAATGTTCCGTCCCACACGCGAGAATGAATAAAGTATAAATGTTAAACCGCGCTTTAATATATATAACATTGATATATTATGACAGTTGGTCAAATAATCCATCTAAAATTTCACGTTAATATTATAATTAAATAGGTATAAGCTTTAAAAAAAAACTAATTTTGGAATGTTTATATTTAAGAGGATGGATCTAATGAATTTTTTTTTATTTTTTTAATGCCATATGATAATTATTACGGATATTTTTAAAGGTTCGCCTAAAATAAACTCGAGTTTATTTAAATTTGATTTCCCAGCCATCAGATTATGCATGTGTAATAAATACTTTTTATCCCTCTCATGATCTAACGACTGAAAAATCAAATTTAAATAAAATCGACTGCATTTTAGCCAGCCCCTACTTTTAATAGAAAGATAATAAAGAATGAGAGTGATGTATTTGTAACAGTGGTGGATGCTTTAATCATAATGTGGTTACGAACGTAACCACATTATCGAGTATTTTTATTGAGATCCTAGGTTTATTCCTGAAAAAAATTATGTCCCGATCCTCATTATTTTGTTGTAAGATCCACATTATTTTAGTGTAAGAGAATGAGCCCTCATTAATATTTTGTAAGACTTCATTATTATTTTGTAACATTATTATTCAATCCATTCGGAAAAAAAGTTTATCAATTTTAAATTAGGGTCTTTTCACTTAAATAGTATGTTTGTACGTTTTATTAATCATCACTCTTTTGTTAAACTATAAATTTTAGCTACTCTAGCCTAATGCATTATAATATGAGGTTCAATAAGAACAAATATATAAACCTTAAAATATGTTTGAAAAATATGATTTTTAGTATCAATATGTTTTAAAATGCACAACATGTTTCAAAACAATTATAATTGATACTCTTTTCAATCACTCGTCCAAATTTGTCGTCAAATATGTTTTGTAATTAATATTTTGTAACACTATTATTCAATCCATTCGGAAAAAAGTTCATCATTTTTAAATTTGGGGCTTTTCACTTAAATACTATGTTTGTACGTTTTATTATTTATCACTCTTTTGTTATAACTATAAATTTTAATCTAACCTAATGTATTACAATATGAGGTTCAATAAGAACAAATATATAAACCATAAAATATGTTTGAAAAAATGGTTTTTAGTACCAATATGTTTTAAAATATACAACATGTTTCAAAACAATGGTAATTGATACTCTTTTCAATCACTCATCCAAATTTGTCGTCAAATACGTTTTAAACTTACAAAATTAGCCAAATACTTTTTTAAATATCTAAATCAAGATCTAATAACTTGTATAAGTTTTATAATAGTGTATTGACTCGATTGAGAGTTAATTGACCCACAAATGGTTCTAGTCTAATTTGACTAAATTGTAACATTTACACAAGCAAGTACGATTTATTTGTGCTTAGTTAATATTGTTCATTTGAAAAGTATTTAACGACAGTTTTGAATAAGAAGTTGAAGAAAGTACTAATTTTCATTATTTTAAAACATGTATTTTTACCCAAAAAAAAAAAACTTAAAGAAGTTGTTAATTAAAAAAAAAAATTGCATAACGTAACCCCATTATGAACCTTCTGGATCCGCCACTGATTTGTAACTTAAGCTTTTATTTATCAATAGTGTCAAATTGCTAATGCTACCTCTATTAAATAATTCTAGATTTTTATTTCTACCAATACTTAAATAATACCTTTATTTAGTATATAATACATGTTATTAATTATACATCAATAAGTATATATTAACTTATTTCAAGAAAAAAAACGATGTGGTGATGGAATACCGAATAGATTAACATGACAAGAGGCAAGACAGAGTGGAAAGAAACGCATTAGGTGGGTCGGCTCTTGAGCACGCAGCCTGTCGGTCACAAGTGGGGGTTTCTTCAGTTAACCAAAACAATAATGCATTTTGCTACCAAATCCATACGATTAAATATGCTTTGATTGATGAAATTAAATATATTGACACATTACCTATAAGTTGTCACAAGGCCATAACAATATTAAATTCGACATTTTACTTACTTTACAGTCATTAAATTAAATACCATACTTTGTGTTATGCTTTAACTAAATAAATGAGTTTTCATACTTTTAAATTCAACGCAACTACTTCATCTTTATTTCTATGATCATGAATATATACAAAATAAGCTCTAATTATGCAAACCCCCCCCCCCCCCCCCCCCCCCCCCCCAACTCTTAGTGAATAATCTAACCTAATTATATATAAGAGAAATGATAGGGGTTCCGACGTCGGAACCCCTCCATGTTCCGACACTCCAATCAGTGTCCTACATGTGTCAGTTAAAAAGGTGAGTTTTATCTCTCCATCGTATTGACTATACTACCCTTCATAACCAATTCTAAAATAAATAATACTAGTTTCTGCTTTTTGTTCTCTCACCTCATTTACTTGAATTTAATAATAACTTTATAGAACTTAGCTAGGCTGAAGAGAATACCAGGTTAACTTTTGTATTTGTATTATTATTATTATTATTATTAAGAACTTATATATGGTAACATAAATTTGTCAAACACAATAATATATTGAACAAATTGTTTGAGGGCAAGTTTTGATTATTTTCATCATGTATATTACGTTGAGAATTTGGTTAAAACTTTTTAGATCTAATTAGCGAAAGTTTCTCATATAAATTTTTATTATAAACTATTTTCATGTTTAATTTTTAGTATGAATATTATCTTTAAATTGATTTTTATTTCTCGTGTGTAGCTAAAATTATCATACGCTATTAGATTAATTTTTAATTCTAATTCTAGTTGATTAAGTTATATATATATATATATATATATAAATAAGAAATTCAAGATTTTAATTTATTTTATTCAAGTCATTAATAATATTTCACTATGTAGCTCAATAAGTAATTTTGAGGTTTATAGAAGGCATCATAAAAATTTACGTAACTAGTACATTTTATTAGTTTAATATATATACATATATCTATTTAATTTGATTTAATATATCATTTAATTTTGAAAATAGTAATTAAAAATTATAATAAGTATTAGTATAGTAGATACTTTGACATAATAGTAAAATCAGAGCTAATTTTTACTATGTCCAACAAATAAGAGATCTTTTTGAGTTGGATAATATAGTCCATTCTCAACCTAAATTATTTTTCCAAAAAAACTTAAATTTTATTCTTGAACTGAATACTATTACAAACATTATAGTTGTTTTATTATTTATAAATGATTGCATTCGACTCAATGTGTGAGCATATTGGGCATGTCCAGAAAAATCCTAAATTCAACTTTCCTTCCAATTCGTATAAAAGAAAAAGGCGGAAAACTATCTAATTATTTGCGCATTCAGAATGGAGCTGTCCAATGTCCAAGAAAAAGATGATAATAATAATAGTCAAGGTTAATTAGCAAAATTAGCTGAAATTTAGTTTGATGTGAAAATTGTTAGCGGGACTTTTATGAATGGGCAAACATAGTTATTTCTATCTATTTTATGCCGTTAATTCTTTTGACGGAATTATAAATTTGTTGGTGATGAAGAATTGGTGTCCGAATTAGATTTTGCTAGTGAGCATGTTTTGAAATTCATTTCAGCCTTCAGACTATAATTGGGATAACTTCGAAAGAAGGTTCTACTGTTTTCCTATTTCAACAATGTGCTGACGTCGGAGTTCATAGGGAGGAATCTCGATCGTCGCCGGTAAGTTATGGAGGGAACTTAAGTGCATTGAAGAAGGGGGTAATTCTGTCAAATAAAGTTACGATTATCTGCTAAAAAAAATACTATACATGCACAACACATGGTAATTTAACAGCATTTTTTATGGTAAAATAACGGATGTATAAAAAAGATAGGGTTAAGAACACAATAGGGGCCTGAATGTTTGCCCATATTGCCAAAAGGGGTCTGAATTGAAAAAACGTATTATTTAGGGCCTGAATTTTGAGTTTTGTGTATAAGTGAGGTCTCCGTCTATTTTTTCTGTTAAAAGTGACGGAAAGTGGTCACATGCTTGGCATGTGACCAAAAATTATTTGAAAACCCGAAAATGCCCTTTGACCAAAGTGGGTCTCTCATATGTTTGACCTAAAATGACGAAAATACCCTTTAAGCCACCGCAGCTCCGGCGACCACCACCACCCCGACTCCGGCGACCACCACCACCCCGACTCCGGCGACCACCACCGGCCTCCGGCGACCACCACCGGCCTCCGGCGACCACCACCGACCTCCGGCTACGACCGAAAAGCTCCGATCGGAGCTCCAAAGCTCCGATCGGAGCTTTTTCGGCTCCGATCGGAGGCCGGTGGCGGTCGCCGGAGGCCGGTGGCGGTCGCCGGAGGCCGGTGGCGGTCGCCGGAGGCCGGTGGCGGTCGCCGGAGCCGAGTGGTGGTCGCCGGAGCGTGGTGGCCTTAAGGGCATAATTAGTTTGTAGGGGTACTTTAGACATTTCACATTTTATTAATTAAATTGATAAGTTGTATAATAATTACAAAAGGGTATTTTTGTCTTTTCACGTGGTTCTGTTAGATTTAACAAAAAATTTGGACAGAAACTTGAAAAAACACAAAACTCAAAATTCAGGCCCTTAATAATACGTTTTTTCAATTCAGACCCCTTTTGGCATCATGGGCAAACATTCAGACCCCTATTGTGTTCTTAACCCAAAAAGATATAAAATGCAAAAAACGTTAGTACTAACAATGTACAAAAAAAAATTAATCTTATACTAAAAATGGATTTCGATCAAATAAATGGTATAAATAATGAACCATTAACGTTATATATATACAACTATATTATTCACAAACTTTCTATAAAGCAAGTAATGAGAGTTGTTATTTATTGTATTTTTATCAATTACTTTATTATTATTAAATAAAAATACAATTTGTTATAATATAGTTTACATAGTTGTAGTATTTTTATATTATTATATTATATATATCGTTTGGATGTAATTTCTATAATTTTGATATATAAAGTTATAAACTGTTAAATTACTATATTGTACAAATGATTTTTTTTTAGAATGTTGACATATTTTTTTAACTTAGGTTTGAAAAGTGTAACAAACACAATTGATTAGTGTTGCTCTGTATTCCATCACCTGCCGTTGGCACTGTAGTAGGTTGGTTGGTTCATTAGTTGGCAAACACTTTCAGGCTAAATTTCTTCATTACAAATATATATAGATAATATTACTTTTTCATTTCTTTTGATGGTAGACTTATCTTCAATAATATAATTTTCACTTCTCAAAAGAACGTATCATCAGTATACAAATTATGGTTAAGAACACAATAGGGGCCTGAATGTTTGCACATATTGCCCAAAGGGTTCTGAATTGAAAAAACGTATTATTAAGGGCCTGAATTTTGAGTTTTGTGTTTTTTCAAGTCTCTGTCCAAATTTTCTGTTAAATCTAACAGAACCACGTGAAAAGACAAAAATACCCTTTTGTAATTATTATACAATTTAATTAATAAAATGTGATGTCTAAAATACCCCTACACACTAATTATGCCATTAAGGCCACCACGCTCCGACCACCACCCGGCTCCGGCGACCGCCACCGGCCTCCGGCGACCGCCACCGGCCTCCGGCGACCGCCACCGGCCTCCGACGACCGCCACCGGCCTCCGATCGGAGCCAAAAAAGCTTCGATTGGAGCTCCGAAGCTCCGATCGGAGCTCTGTGGCTCCGATCGGGGCCACAGGGCTCCAGATCGGAGCTCTATGGCTCCGATCGGGGCCACAGGGCTCCAGATCGGAGCTCGGTGGCTCCCGATCGGAGCCACAGCGCTCCAGATCGGAGCTCCGTGGCTCCCGATCGGAGCCACGGGGCTCCAGATCGGAGCTTTTTTGGCTCAGATCGGAGCTTTTTGGCTTCGATCAGAGCTTTTCGGTCGTCGCCGGAGGTCGGTGGTGGTCGCCGGAGGCCGGTGGTGATCGCCGGAGGTCGGTGGTGGTCGCCGGAGGCCGTGGTGGTCGCCGGAGTCGGGGTGGTAGTGGTCGCCGGAGCTGTGGTGGCTTAAAGGGTATTTTCCTCATTTTAGGTCAAACATATGAGAGACACACTTTGGTCAAAGGGCATTTTCGGGTTTTTATTTTTGGTCACATGCCAAGCATGTGACCACTTTCCGTCACTTTTAACAGAAAAAATAGACGGTGACCTCACTTATACACAAAACTCATAATTCAGGCCCTAAATAATACGTTTTTTCAATTCAGACCCCTTTTGGCAACATGGCAAACATTCAGGTTTCTATTGTGTTCTTAACCCATATGAATTATCTCTAGGTTCTTCCCCCGAGAAAGTATAGCTAGTTTTGGAATTTTTTTAGCAATTAGTTCATAGAGCATTGCAAATTTGCAATTGCATTTTTAAAAAAATATTCGAATAATATAAATTATTTTTAATATTACTCACACTCTTTAAACTAAATCGTGAGACTTAATACATTGGTACTCAAATTACTACCATTTATGTTATTCCTTAATTAGTCAAAGACCTACGTCTTGCGCCCGACTACTCTGAATAAAATTTATATTAAAATATTTAACTTGATTTTTCATAGAAATTCGTTTTCCAATATATATTTTTTAAAAAAATTACACATTTTATTATCGATTAATTCGTTATAATGGTGTACGTAAAGTAAAATATATGATATTTTTTATCATTCAGAATATTTTCACATCTACTTTCGCTGGAAAACAAACTATTCGTAAATTAAACTGCGTTTGAAAAAGTTATGACTTTTTATTACAATATATACAAGGGTTTTACTACATATGCCGAAACATACCGTGAAACATCCATCAAAACCACTGATGTGAAAGATCTTGAAGTGTCGGATTTAGGCGTGCGAGTACTGTATTTCATGCAGAAACAGCAATTTGAGAAAGACCTATAGTACACTATGGGATTTGACGTTTTTCGGCCAAATTCCTTAGTTTAAGGGGTCGAAATTGCAGTTTTATGTTTATGTCAGTCTTTTTTGTAATTTGTCGGTTTTGTTAGATCCTGTTTGCAAATTTCGGATTTTTACCTAGGGCTAGGGTTTTTGTTTTCAGTATTTAAGATATGTTTAGCCTTCTTTACATGAAGTTTATTGATATATGAAAAAACACTGAGGTTTTCCTCTACCCCGCGTCAAATTCTCGGCATTCTTTGAATCAACGAGTTCTTGCGCCCTCTATCCATCAAATTCTTGGTATTCCCTTTCGAATCAACGAGTTTTTGTCCCATCTATCCCCATCACGCTGCATCAGATTAATGATGTGGGAGATCTTGAAGTGTTGGATTTTGGCGTGCGAGTACTGTATTTATGCAGAAACGGCAATCTGAGAAAGACCTATAGCAAACTATGAGGTTTGACGTTTTTCGGCCAAATTCCTTAGTTTAAGGGGTCAAAATTGTAGTTTTATGTTTATGTCAGTCTTTTTTGTAATTTGTCGGTTTTGTTAGAGTCTGTTTGCAAATTTTGAATTTTTACCTGGGGCTTGGGTTTTTGTTTTCAGTATTTAAGATATGTTTAGCCTTCTTTACATGAAGTTTATTGATATATGAAAAAATCTGAGGTTTTCCTCTATCTGCGTCGGCACTCTTTGAATCAACGAGTTCTTGCGCCTCTGTCCCATCAAATTCTCAGAATTCCCCTTCGAATCAACGAGTCTTTGATTCTTATCCCCATCACGTTGCATCAGATTGGTATCATAGCCGAAGATCCTGCACGATGTCGTTCCTTGATTGGCTAGCACCGGATCTTACCAGAACTGCTACCGTTCTTGATAATCCAATTTATGATGAGTACGCCGACGATGATGACGTCACATCGATGATCGACCATCACTCCACCTTCCATGATCCTAAAATCATCATCTCCCTGATCGCCATGAGCGAATTTGAAGGCCTCTTGACATCCGATTTCGGGTACAAGCCACAAGGCAAATCAACCCCAACGTCGGCACCCAGACCACACTCAAGCACTGCTTCAGGTGACAAATTTTATGATGTTGGGGCTGAATGTGTTTTTCTTCTGCTTCCTATTACTGGCATTCGTTGCGCAAGATTCGAGGGTGAATCTTCTCTTCCCCGGAGAGAATGATGTGGGAGATCTTGAAGGGTCGGATTTTGGCGTGCGAGTACTGTATTTCATGCAGAAACGGCAATTTGAGAAAGACCTATAGTACACTATCGGGTTTGACGTTTTTCGGCCAAATTCATTTGTTTAAGGGGTCGAAATTGCAGTTTTATGTTTCTGTCAGTTATTTTTGTAATTTTTCGATTTTGTTAGATTCTGTTTGCAAATTTCGGATTTTTACGTAGGGCTAGGATTTTTGTTTTCAGTATTTAAGATATGTTTAGCCTTCTTTACATGAAGTTTATTGATATGTGAAAAAATCTGAGGTTTTCCTCTACCTGCGTCAAATTCTCGGCATTCTTTGAATCAACGAGTTCTTGCGCCTCTATCCCATCAAATTCTCGGAATTCCCTTTCGAATCAACGAGTCTTTGATTCTTATCCCCATCACGCTGCATCAACCACTCACTATATGGCAAACGTGTAATTTATTTAAGTTGGATGGCAATTATTATACAGACACATTCGGTAGAAATTTCATGGCCTCATTCACGGATCCAAATCTCCTGCCCCAATATCAATGCCCCAGATTGTGTCTCACCGTTAAGATATACGTGTTCTGAGTGTAATTAATTTTGTAGGTTTTTTTCTCTAAAACCCTAAGGATTGGTGAAACCTAAAATGAAAATATTAAATATAGGGTTAAAAACCTATAAACTATCTAAAGTTTGCTCCATGTGAGATTTTTTGTCTGAAGTTTAAAATGTTAAAATGGGCAGTCTCATGTTTCATTTTTGTTGAAATTTGATGTCTCGGTGTGATTACTTTAGAGAAGCCAATCTCGACGAAACCGGCTGTCAAATAGGTGCTCTCATGCACGCTTCCTTCTCGTCACCTTGCAGGGACCGTCATCTAAGAAGGTGGCCGCATCCACAAAAGTAAATATCGCTCTATTATCGCTGAAAATCACTCCACAACACTCTGCTGAAAAC
Organism: Clarkia xantiana subsp. parviflora; assembly: GCA_036873135.1. Classification (NCBI taxonomy): domain Eukaryota; kingdom Viridiplantae; phylum Streptophyta; class Magnoliopsida; order Myrtales; family Onagraceae; genus Clarkia; species Clarkia xantiana. Next base: position 22,501,526 of record JAPTYO010000011.1, read on the forward strand.
TTTTCTTTCGGATGTTCAAGTTTTGGAAGAAATTTAGCGATTTTATAAATTAAAGAGTGATGGATTATGAGTGGGTGAAATGGTCGATAAAAATGTTTGAAGGGAGAGGAAAAGACACGCGAAGACACTAAAATTCAACTAAAATGAAACTTGGGACTGTCCATTTCAACATTTTAAACTTCAGACACCAAAATCTCACATGGAGCAAACTTCGGACAGTTTATAGGTTCTTAACCCTTAAATATAAAGACACGTGTCAAAATTTAAATGGTGAGGTACGATCTTGGACATTAAGAGTGGCGAAGGTGATCTGATTCCCTCATTCACAGGGTAAATCATTATTGTATATACAATAGTAAATAAAATAAAACAAATATATCTATAGATATTAAAATTATTTTAATGACGTAAATATTTCTAGTCTATTTTAAAAAATAGAATCGTTGATTGTGTCACGTGGTACAATATTACATATTTGAAGCTAGAAAGTTTAGTCTTCATTTTAAATGATATAATTGCTGAATTCTACACATATCATTATCTAATTCAATAGAATTAAATTTCATCAGGTAAGTATATAGTTGGCAGAAAAAAAAAAAAAAAAAAAAAAAAAAGGTAAGTACCACACTTTTTCAGTATTTATTAATTTTTGGCCAAGTTATTATTTATTTATCAAAAGAATTAAATAATTGTTCTCATAATTAACATACTTTTTGTTCCCCTAAATATATGCTTAAAATGAGTTAAATTACCCAAAAAGCTAGGTTGAATATGTAATGCAAAGTAGGAGTTTATAGGGGAGAATGCAAGAAGGAAGAGTGAGACCAAATTGAAGAGACAGACAGAGAGACAGACCTGAAACGTAATAGACGACAAGGATTCCTTGCGCTGAAATGTTGTCTTAGCGTTTGGCACCGACGCATGGATCATGCAGGACAAGGATTCCCACATATTCAGACTCAGTGAGTCACCCACAAACATTATCTTCTTCCCCTTCCATCTCTTTACAAGATCCAACCCATTAAATCTGCATTCCAACACCTCCCCATATATATATTAGTAACTACGTACGTACAATATCATCCTGTCTTAGAAGAAATATTGATTGAGAGATATATAATTAATTAATTACGTGGGAAGTGTGCAGGAATGAGGTTTCCAGGCATAGTTGAGGTAGTGTGTATCGGGTCGGCCATACTTCTGGCAGTTGAACTGCGAATCGATGAAAGGGCAGGTGGAGGAGGAATATAAAGGATATGAAGAAGAAGCGTTCATCACCCACGAGCCTTGGAACAAATTGCATCCTCCTCCTGATATCTTCCTCTGTTTCCCATCTGATCTTCTCACCATCCATGTACCGTTGTGCTGCTGGGATTTGGTGATGATGATACCATTTCCTTCATCCAAAATAACACTAGTCAACCACAACAAGAATAAGCTGCTGCTGCTGCTGCTTCTGCGTGTGTTCATCTTCTTTTTGTAATGTAATGTAATAGTGAATCCAAGGAGCGAGCAGTCGCTTGTTTATTTATAGTGTAGATGTAGACTAGCCCCTACCATCCTCCATCCTGTCTCTTAATTTACTGTTGCTTTCTTTTCTTTTATACACAGAATGTTTCAGTAATAATTGAAAGAAAACCCAAATATTAATAATCCTTTTTTTGCCAACAAAATATTAATCATCATTATTACGTTAATTACGTGGTGTGGTGGAGAATATTATCACAAAAATAAATATAAATACCCATCTAACATTATACGTATCTCCTCCAATCATTATTTAATTACAACATATCCTACATTTTTATTTTTTAATTAATGGATTGCAATTTTAATGATAATATTACCTGACCACGCACCAACAGTGATTAGTTTTTTTTTTGTTAGAACAACAGTGGTTGGTTGGTCAATAGGCGAGTTCACTTCCAACAATGCCCGTGACATTCACTGACACGCCAATGCCACTTTTCACTGACCAATTATCTGTCTCTAATCATTCTTGGTTTTCTGAAACAATTCTAATCAAGCTTGGGTTTCTCAAAACAAATCAATCTAAAATATAATTAATAAATCAACCTCCGGAAACAGTAAACATAGAATTAGAAATGGTTATTATTCTTAAAGAATTAGAACTTGTGGAGCACTATGCTTTTTTTTTCTTTTTAATATATGTACATTGCTTTCGCAAGTTCGGATCGGAATCGTTAAGGCTAAAGTCCTCCCCAAGGAGGCGTCTCCGGCGGGTTTCGACCTCGGGTCGCCCACCTTGGGTTTGTGGAGCACTATGCTTATACTTTTTTTTTATTAGGTGCATATCCTGCGCATAGCGCGGATAATTAAGTACGTATAAGTAACAAAATAATATTTATTAAAGCTTAATATTCTCTTGATCGGTATATACATGAGAAAAAAAGGATATATATATATACAGTATGCATATTACTAAAACAACCTCAACATAGCAGATACCATCATCATTTAAAGTGGCAAGGAAAAACAAATCAGCAGGAAATAAATCATCTTGCTTAACCTGAAATCAATACCATTTTTTTTAATCAATCACGCCGATTTTATTGACAGAAAACTATTACAAACTACAAATTAGAAAACGACCGCTCTAGAAGGATTGGAAAACATCCAAATACCGAACAAGTAGCGCAAGTACCAACAGAATTACATAATTACAACCGGAAGTAAATAAACTAGAACACCAGATCGGCTTAACGGTAGAGATGACCCCAGGCAAATGATAGCAGCTTGGTGAGGAGGAGTCCAACTAATACAGCAACGAGTTTAGCCATTCGGAGAAGAAAGGAACCTCCCTCAAAGCCGAAAAAGCTAACGAGGACCTGCATAACAAGCGATACCATACAGAACCCACAGTAAATCTAAAACACAAATAACTCCATTAACACACAAAGATGACTGCATAACTGGTGTAGAAATTTCTAATTGGTAGGGGTTGGACGTAACCAGGTTACAGAAGCGCCCCTGACTTTAAGAACGCACATGAAGCAGTTTGGCTTAGAAGGCTCTTAACTGCATTGCTTGACGTCGATGACAGGAGTAAGCCTGTGAAGGTATACTCTGATAGTCAAGCAGCAATTGCAGCAGTTAAGAATCCTAAGTACCATAGCAGGACTAAACACATTGATGTGAAATACAATTATGCTAACAATATGGTTAAGAACAAATTAATCACATTAGAATACTTGTCCACTGAGAGTATGATGACGGATACATTAATTAAACATTTACGCATGGATGTTTTCGAAAACCGTGTTAAAATGCTAAGACTGAGTAGGATTTAAGTGGCTTGTATTGTGATGATAACATTTTGAGATTTAAAGCAATATTTGAATAGAATGAATTAAAATTTGAGTTTATGATCTAACGACGTCATAATGTTTAAAACTAAATCAGATTTTTACGGTCTATAAACTAGTCGTAGGAGGGACAACCTCCAAAATAAAATAATGTCAATTGTGGGACAAGCATCGTCACAAAGGCTTGGTCGTCTTGACGGAGAGGGGGTCCTCTACCATATCAAGACCGGCTAAGAACCATGGTGGCAAACCTTGTTAAGCAGAACGATCATTTGGTTTCGTGGTAACACGATATGATCTAAGTTTTGAAAATCGTCGTGATGAACTTTGTTCATCAGATTACCACATTCTGGGCCAGATGAAAAATCTGCGATAGCATATGGCATTTCCCACTCCTGATTAAATTCAGGTTATGCTATCGGTGCGCGCTTCATACTGCGCGTGCCATGTTCGACCACAGGGTTAGGCTCAGTTGTGCTAGGTAGAATCCACGATATTCGGATGGGCACAAACTTTTTCACTTGATCGTGTGACTAATCCCGGATGCTTTATGAAGAAGCATTCAAAGTATCCTCACTGACTCAGAACTCATACCTATGGTCAGACTCAATGTTCGCTTCCCGGCGTACGAGCGTACTGCTGAACAAAAAGGCCAAGTGACCACATCTTTGGAAATCGGTGAGTTTGACTAAGGGTATGAGCGATGGAGATGGTCATCTACACCTATAATTCCCCGACTCTTGTATTCACTGGGTGACGACCAACCTGATATTAGTTGAAAGGTTGTGAATACTTATACAGATGCCTTGGAGAAGTGTTCCTATGTGGAAACTAGGCAATTGGAGAATGACAGTTGACCTAGGATACAGCGCGGCACAGTATTGTTTTCACAGGTTTATTAAAGAAGCGAATCAACGTTCAGCAGGCACTAATACTCCTAACAGGTGAGTAGCATGATGTCTGTCGTGTCCGCCGGTCGCACGGAAAATCTCGTATGAACTATTCCGAAGCAGGGCTGGATCGAAGACTAATGTTGATTTGTTGTTCGACAACATATTAAAAGGCACCCTCCCATTCAGGCGAGTGGGAGCTGTTCGCATTTGGAGATTGGGCCGCCATAACTGTGAGCCCATTAATATGAGCCTGTTACCTTAGGAAATTGGGTAATGTCACATTAGGGATTGTGAGCTAGGCCTAAAATCCCAATTGACATGAGAGGCCCAAAATTGAGCCTCCCTCATAACATGGCCGGCCGACTTTTAGCAAGATGGCAAAGTGGACTTTTGTCCACTTTGCTCCTCTTATAAATAGGGAGTGCTAGAGGATTTACTAAGAGCCAATCTCTTCTCCTTTGTGGTGAGATTAAAAGAAAACCCTCCTCCCTAAAACACCTAGTTCGGCTGAACCACTGCCTGCTCTAGAAGGTGCCAAATTGTGTCAAGCAATTTACTCTGGTGATCCATCCCCACCAAAGAATCGACAGAGGCTTTGCTGTGGAGCATAATCCGCGTAGGGCTTTCCTTAACCAAAACCTCTACGGGAACCGTCTGGCGAATCGAGAAATCCCATCACTAATCCTGGGATTACGGAAGCATTGTAGGTATGTGCACTATCTTCCCCTGCGTATTAGTTACCATGCACGTATCTAGGTTTTTGTTTCAATAGTATTTATCCCCGTAATCTTACAGTTTCGATCTCAACATGCTCTCCATGTTCTCGGTCTAGACTATTTTTCCTCTATAGTCTCATATGCTTGTCTTGAAGAACTTGCCTCTCCTCTAGACTTAGCCAGAAATACATTTTGCAAAGAAATATGCGTATCTTTGTGTACATCCGACGTTTTCTATTCAATTACAAAAACTGATACGCTTTACTATTCTGAGCATAACCTATGAAAATGCAATCAACATTTTAGGGCATGTATGCACATTTTTCCGTAGAGGTATCATAACTTTTAGCAAGACACCCCCACATTCGAAGGCGCAACTCAACCAGAGTTTTATCTTCCGTCTTATGGGGTACCTTATTCAAAAGGTAATTGCTAGTTAAAACAGCTACCCCATATTCATCACAACTCCAAAACAAATATCGTCACAACCACATTATTTTAATTTCTTCTAGAAAAATTTAACATGTTAACACACGAGTTGGGTATGAAGTTATTACAAACTCTCAACCACATCATCATTAATCCTCGGATCATCATTTTATCAATGTAGGTCCTCAGACCTTCAAAACATCAACATTTTCCTTAAACTAAAATGAGATCAAATTTGGCCATTAGACCGCCGCGTCAAATCGGTATGTTCATCAGACCAATAAACAGCATCGGCCCGTTGCACCGCAAGTGCCAAAACTACCCGAAATTTTAGGAAGGAAGGGTTGCAGTTGGATTCGATCATTTTTATCTAATACATACTTAATGACAACCCTTTCATTTTTATCTAATACATACTTAATGACCGTCGGCAACGTTATTAATACTAATTAGTCCAAAACTAATCCGTAAAACGCTGCTCGGTGGGATCGAAACTACGACCCAACTCAATCGTGTTTTTATGCGGTGCAATGACTTCACAGATTAAATCGTGTTTAAGTCAACATTCTCTAAACAGAGAATCATTGTTGCCGCATTTCTCATCTCGAAAACATTTAATATCTTATTTAGATGAGACTCAAGGTTTTGTTAGTAAACCATGAATTTGTTTAAATTGTTTCATTTTTTCCCTTCATCAAGTATACATAGCAATATTTTGTACTATCATCTACGAAAGTAATAAAGTACTTATTTGCCGCCTCGCGTTTGGACCTCTTTTAAGTCACAAATTTTGCTATTTATTAGACCAAGAAGTTCGGTAATCCTTTCGACCGAATAAGTTTCGCTTCAACGCAAACTTCAAATTTAAGTTATTGATCTATTTTGAATTTATGAATATGAATCATGTTAGATAACCTCCGTAAGGTATCTTAATTAACATGTTCTAAATTATTGTGCCACAAATTCAGCACAAGAAGGAACATTCTTATTTCATGTTCACTTTAGGCACTACGGGCAATACAAAAACATTTTTATTCATGTTTACTTTATGCACTGCGGCCATTTCACTTAAAGTAACCCCACTTCATCTATATTGAAGTTGTCGTCCATATGTATTTAACATATAGAGCTTTTAACGAATTCGAGTGCTCCCAATAGGGATGCTTCCTCTTCTAAGTATTTCTCCATGATGGCAGATGTCAGATCACAAGCGTCAACAACCAAGAAATATTTTCTAAGTATATTTCTCCATGATGGCAGATGTCAGATCACAAGCGTCAACAACCAAGAAATATTTTCTAAGTATTTCTCCATGACGACAGATGTCAGATAACAAGCATCAACAATCAAGAAATATATTCTAAGTATTTCTCCGTGATGGCATATGTCAGATATCAAGCGTCGACAATCAATAAATATTTTCTAAGTGTTTCACTATGATAGCAGACGACAGGTAACAAGTGTCAACTATCAAAAAATATTTTCTAAGTGTTCCACTATGATAGCAGACGACAGGTAACAAGCGTCCACTACCAATAAATATATTCTAAGTGTTCCATTATGGTAGCAGACGATAGATGACAAATGTCAAGTAGTAAACATCAACCATCAAGAAAAATTCTCTAAGTGTTTTATCATAAAGGAGATAACAATGATGAACTATCAACAATCAACATCAAGCATGTTCGAACACTATCTACATCATGGTGCAATATGTCGACAATGATCCCCATACATAAGGGGAGTATTACTACTTGCAATCATGTGTATAAATTTTCAGCACTTAGCCAAATTTTGGCCGATTTGTGGAACTAACCTCTTTTAGGAATTTTAACAAACACCTTGTGGGCATTCTAGAGTAATCAATTTCAAGAGACAATCAAGATCAAATCAAGCCTAAAGAAGGTTGCAAATGGTTTAGCCATACCCGAAATCAGACTCACCACCTCGAGATGAACGAACCACCGGAAAATCATGTCGCCGTCGCTCCAAGTCACGCGCCGCCACCCCAACTACGTGCCGCCGTGCCTCGCCGCGTTGTGGACTCCTCCTCCTGCCGGAAATTTCGCCATTGATGATGGTCAGATGGCTGTCCAAAAATTGCTTGACCTTCAAGTTTGCTTGGCCTCCAAATTTGCTTCTCCTTCAAGAAAGGAGAGTGATCCTAAAAACTATTAAGTGTGGAGGTTTATGGATATTTCTCTCCTATTTCCACTAATAGTGTTTGTTCCTATGGGTAAACCTTGATCCCTTTCTATTTTCTACAAGTACTTAGTAGCATGACTAAGTGTTTTTACATCCTTGTTACAACACACGTCATTTTTAGACTCGACATGTGCAATCATACTCATGTGTTATATATCCATGATTTATTTATCTTAGGTCATGATCCATGTTTTCATCATCACATAATCGATTGCATGATTTTACTATCAATAACATGTCATCGTATCATGTACTTCCTTATTACCGCACCCGTCACGCGCGTGTCGGGTACATCATGGTTAACTGATTCTTGACGGATACATTTTTATGCATGTCGACATCCATGAACATGATTGCATATATTTATAACTCGTCACATATGTATGTTGTATATACGCATATCTGTTACACTAATCCTGTCAGCAGATATCAAAATACTCGCCAAGAAAAATAAAGTTAGGCGAAATCAAAGCCCGCGTGCCCAACCGACAATAAATCAACGCCCGAGGTCAGTATCGGACCCAAATTGTACATGTATCCTATCTTAAAATAGAGTCAAGTAAGGTTCAAGCCATTACTTGACTCGGGGGCAAGTGATGGATATATGCCCAATTCGGGTTCGTATTTACATTTCGGACTTCGCAAACACGCCAAAATCACATTAATAGACAAAAAAACGCTCCTAAGGTTTAAATTGGTCCAGACACGCGACACACGCGTCCGGACCGGACCTCCGGGTTGCCTTGGGCAATCCGGAGAGGTTCGGATTGCCCTAGACAACCCGGATCGCATCGGGATCGTTCGAACCCGACGTGATCCGAGTCGTCGTCTGCAGTGCGCATGTTCCATTTGTGTCCTCACACCAAGTTAGAGTTTTCTAATAGCCTATCTTGATCTAACCAGACGACAGTTTACACTTAGAAGAGCGTGAAGGTTGCCTATAAATAGGGACCTAGGCTACCCATTTTACACTTTACATTCACTGGAGATCGACTTAGAAGCTCTGACTTCTATCTAGCTTTCTCTCTCTAGAATTCTTATTTAAGCATCGGAGAGGGCTCAACTGTCACCACCCCCCTTCGTGCTGGATACTGCCCCTGTGTGCAGGTTCGGACGACGAGCGTGAAGTTAGGAGCGCAATTTGAAGGACCTAACACAACGATCAAGTTGAAGATTCTTCGAGTCCATTGCGTCAAGCGGGTTCGGACGAAACATAAGTTTAAATCACTATAGGAAGATCAACTCTGCAATTCAAAGTGTCATTCATTTTTTATATGTATTACACTTTTTCGGCAAGATCTTCATTTCAACCTTCGCATAAGCTAGCGTTTTAAAAAAGAGATTTCATTCTATTTTTCGAGAAAATAGTTTAACTGTGCAGTTGAGTGCGACTATTTGAGTTTAAGCAAAGGACGAGAAAACTTTTTTGAAAAACCTTGTTTTGAGCATCTGTCCTACGTTCGAGCCAGATAGTGCACTCAGCGAACTCAGTAAACTCCATGATAGTGCAAAACACCTTAGATCATAAATTTTGATTTTCCTTTCAGAATGTAATAAAAAATATGAAATGAATGACATTAGAGTTTTCAAAAAAATCATGCATGATTTCTCATATTCTCTAGACTGATTTTTCGTTCACTATTTTCAGGTACCATTGATTAGGTATCCTGTACATATAAGTTCTGTCGGCCAAATGGGGCAACATGAAAAGAACGTGCAGTCATCCAGTTGCAAGAAGCACAAATTGTGCACTCGGGATATCCAACGCTCAGGTACGATGAATTGTACTTAATTTTTTCCTTGAGATTTGAGTGTCCCTACTCTTTTTGCAGATCAGACGACTACTTCGACGAGGTCGCAACCACGTGAAACGTGATTGATTCAAAGAACATCCATGCCAAAATTCTACCTACCATTTGTGTAATTCATAGCGTCCCCGAACCAAGCCGTACATCCGTTTTACAGTGAGGTCTAAACCGGTCAGTGGTAATCAAAGGGCATCTCTCGTTCAGATCAAGCACAACCGCTATATGGAGAAAAAATTTGGAACATGCAGCATGTCCATTCACATGTGGAGCAAATTTCCATTAAAGATGTCGGACACCCAGGTAAGAGAAGTTTTAATCAATTCTATCCCCAAAATTTGAGTTTTTCCTTACTCATTTTGCAGCTCGGATAATCATCCAAGTCAAGGCCCCTGAAGAGCACATCTTGCACACGACCCTTTGCTCGCCGACCATTCTGAGGTCAACCGCCGAGTTTGTCCCGGATATTTCAGACAATTTTCAAACTTGGCCTGCCTGGCCAAACATCATCCAAGTGTGATCCTCAACCAAGTCATACATTCGTTATGCGACGAAGTCTAAACTCGTCAGTGCTAATCGTGGGGCATCCCCAGATGAGATTGAGCAATAGCCAGTGATTTTGAGAAGTCGGGAGAAGAAATGATTGTTAATGTCATCCATTGGATATAGGGTCCACCCAGGGCGTCGACACGACTAACGTATTTTGACTCAATCAACTGAGTCCTTCTCTAGAAGATGCTTTGAATTAGAAATTATTAATTTTTCCACTAAAGGGCGTGAAAATAATTGTTGTAAATTTTCTATAAAAAAAGCAAAAAAAGCAACAAAAAAAATCATTTTTTCTTTAGTGTCACAGCCGCCCTTTAATCGACTACAGAAAAATAAAGAGAGTGTTCGTGCAATTCTTGTGAGAGTATTGAAGAAATAAAAGGGTCACAGTTGTCCCTAGATCAACTACAAATAAAAGGGTTAAAGGTACTTTTGATACCACATGTTTGACTGAATGTGGCTTTTAGTACTGGATGTTTAGTTTTGTATACTTTTGGTACCAAACGTTTGAAAAAATGTGGCTTTTGGTACATCTGTTAGTTGGCCGTTAGTTTTGGCCGTTAAATGACATGTGCAGGTCACGTGATCGACTCTAAACTTTTAATTTTGTTCAATTTAGTCCCTCAAATATATTCATAACTTTTCTTTTGTTTAATTTAGTCATAAAGCTTCAAAATCGAACCCAATTGGGACCTATCTCCAATTGGGTAAATTTGACCCAAATGGGGCTATGTCAATTGAATTCGATTGGTTTAATTGGGTCCGACTAAGTTAAACAAAATAAAAGTTAGGAATATATTTGAGGGACTAAATTGAACAAAATTAAAAGTTTAGAGTCGATCACGTGACTTGCACATGTCATTTAACGGCCAAAAATAACGGCCAACTAACGGATGTACCAAAAGCCATATTTTTTCAAACGTTTGGTACCAAAAGTATGCAAAACTAAACATCCAGTACTAAAAGTCACATTCGGTCAAACATGTGGTATCAAAAGTACCTTTAACCCACAAATAAAAAAGGTCACAGTCGTCCCTAAAACGACTACAAAGAAAAGGGCCACAGCCACCCTTCAAATGGCTACAAATAAAGAGTGCTCCCGCAACATCAAAAGCGGGAAATAAGTTAAAGGGCCACAGTCACCCTCCAAACGGCTACAAATAAAAGAGTGATCCCGCGAACCCGGTGATGGCGGGAAAATAAAGGAAAGGGCCACAGCCACCCTCCAAATGGCTACAAATCAAAAGAGCTCCCAAGACATTGAAGATGGAAAGAAAGTGTCTCAGCCACCCTCCAAACAGCTACAAATTAGAGGTGCTCCCGCAACTTTGAAGGTGTGAAATAAAAGAACGGGCCACAATCAACCCGAAATTGACTACTAAAAAAGAAGAGTTTCCGCAGCGGAGGATGCGGTAATCAATTGAGAGGGTCACAACCACCCTTTATTCGGCTACCAAATAAAGAGTGCTTCCGCTAGGTTGAAAACCCGAAAAGGCGGCCTAGTCGAAATCTAAAATGAGGGGCATGATTGCAAATTCGGAAATTGAAATCATGGCAAAAGGAGAGAGAAAAAAAAACTGAAAGGCACGATCGGAAATCTCTCAATCGACCGTGGCAAAAGGAGAGAATAAGAGAGAAATTCTAAAAAAAAAAAAAAGATCCCGGTAAGTTGTCGCACCCTGCGCAATTTAGGCAAAAATTAGGGACAAAAATTCATGCGACTCAGCGTCTTCCAAGTCAACTTCACAGTAAGTGGGACGGTTACAGTCTGCTCTCGCAAGTCAGCATTCAAAGATGAGTATGACTGTTATAGTAGGTTCCTACAAGTCACAACCGACAATCAGGATCTGAAGTTTTTCTTCTTTCTGAGAGTCACAACCCGACGAGCGGAGCCTTTGATGTTCAGCCTTCGTGAGTCACAACCGACAATCAGGACCTGAAGTTTTCCAGCTTTCTGAGAGTCACAACCCGACGAACGGAGCCTTTGATGTTCAGCCTTCGTGACTCACAACCGACAATCAGTACCTGAAGTTTTCCAGGTTTCTGAGAGTCACAACCCGACGAACAGAGCCTTTGATGTTCATCATTCGCGAGTCACAACCAACAATCAGGACCTTAAGTTTTCCAGCTTTCTGAGAGTCACAACCCGACGAACGGAGCCTTTGATGTTCAGCCTTCATGAGTCACAACCGGAAATCAGGACCTGCAGTTTTCCAGCTTTCTAAGAGTCACAACCTGACGAACAGAGCCTTAGTATTCAGCCTTCGCAAATCACGCCACTGGAGGCTTTTCCTTGTCGCTCGCCACTGGAGGCATCGTCGATTAAGGTTTTACTTTATTGCACGCAACTTTAGGCTTTTCCTCGTCGCTTGCCACTGGAGGTATCGTCAATTGAGGTTTTTTTTTTTCGTTATTGCACGGCATTGGAGGCTTTACTTTTACGCACCGTCAACGGAAGCACCTCGAACATGTTCTATGGGAATTCGCCCAAAGAGGGGCAAACTGTAAACACTTAATTTTAGTACGCGCGACACGTATATAACACGATTAAAAATGTTATGTATAACACGTTTAAAAAAGGATGTATCTGGATATGGAAGATCGCGAAGTTTCTAAAGATAGGACTGACTTAAAATAGGATAGTGTATATGCATTAATTATTGTTAAATATTCAGAAAATATATTATGTGTATCTATGGTGAAATACATAAATATATATAAATAAGCTCCTTTTACATGTAAAAGAGACCACATCAATAATAATATTACATTAGATCTCGGAACATGTGTAAATTTGTCTTCTAGTGAAAAAGTTTTTTTTTTTTTTTTAATCTTCCCGCTGCCACCTCCCGCCGGCGACGACCACCACCTACCGTCGACCACCTCCCACCGGTGTCTTCCCCCAGCTCTCTCTCTCTCTCTCTCTCTCTCTCTCTCTCTCTCTTCCTTTGCACGGCAGCCACCTCGACCCGCCATCCAGATCTCACCGGAGCTCCACCCTAGCCCTCGCCTGCCATGACCCGTCATCTCTAGCCACTGTGGTTCTCTGTTGCTCGCCACCATCCGAAGGGCCACGCCGGAGCCACCGCTAGGAACCAAACCATCCCGCCCTGTTTCCTGCGTCGTTCTAGCCGTGACAGTCCCTGGTGTGCCCGACCATTGTACAGCTCTCACCGGGCCACTGACGGTCTCGCCAGAGCTCCGCCTGTCACCGTCCGTTGCTCCGCTGCCATGGGTGCTGCTGCCGTCCGCTACCATGGATGCTGGTGCCGTCTCCAGGTAGTTTTCCTTCTTTATTTTATTTTATCTTACTTATCTATTTATTGGTTTCTGTTTTTATTTATTTATTATTTTTATATTAGAATAACTATGTTGATGTTAGTTTAGTCATATACCAATAGTTCTTGTTTAATTACATGTGATAATATTGTTTGATTTACCTTTATTAAGTACATGTTATTTTTTAGACCTAATTTGAATAGCTTAAATTAAATTAGGTTAGGTTAATTGATTAGTAAAGGGATGACTTGTATATTTAACATATTATGTTGCGTTTCGATAGAATTATTTGTGATAATCGTTAGTACTTTGTAGATTTTATGTCGTGTGTACGTAGAATCGATTTGTAATTGATTAATGATGAAACTGGCAATTACGTGAATTGAATACCGAAAAAGGCGCAATTAATAAATATTTTTTAAAATTCGTAACAGAACCCCCGAACTCGAATTTCCGGTCGTAAGCCGATTTTATACCTAGGTGTTTAATTCGTTATTCGCTTAGGTAATTTAGGATTCTAGTTAGCCTTATAATTAACTAGTGACGACTCTTTTAAAAAATCCATACGTTTTCAAAACGTTAATCGCCCTAAGTCAGATTTTAGGTCTGACACAAGTCAACTTATTTGTCTTTGTATTATGGTCAGACCTTATTAATTAAAATAGTTTTAAAAATCCATACAGATGTACAAAAATAATTATTTACTCTTTTATTAAGAATTTAATAAAAATTTATATTTTTTATAATTTATATTTTAAACCTAATTAATTTATGAACATTAAGAAAAAAATATAAGATTTTTAACTATGTATTGTTGATTTCACCACACATCATTTTCTAATTTTATTATTGAATCAGTTAAATTGGAAAAAAAGTGGAAATATTTTAGAGTTTAAAAGGTAATTCAAAATTTATAGAAATTACATTAAAAATTACACGGAATTTTACCAAAAAAAATTGAGGCGAAATTGACTGAGCAATTAATATATTATTATCCTATTATAAAAATTTTACTTAAATTATTATATTTAAAAAAAACTAAAAGAAGTTGTTTCATAAATTTCTATATTTATTATAACCGAAATTAAATTTTGTAATTAAAGAAGTTTCTATTTTTTTTAACGTGATTAAAGAAGTAATTATTCCTCTCTCTCTCAAGCTCTAATTTTCCATTAAAAAAAAACTCTAACGACATGTTTTGTTCGCGGAATAGGAATACGGAATAAGGAATAAGAATAATGAATAGTAATATGGAATAGGGAATAGGTAATATTATTATGATGTTGTTTAGTTGACATGAGAAATATGGAATGAGGATGTAAGCATATGGTGATGGGCGCCGTAATTGGTAGCCCATAATATGTATAGTTTACCTAATGAACTTGGGTAAATGTCACATTAGGGTAATTGGGCTAGACCTAAATCCCAATTGACATGGGAGGCCCAAAACTGGGCCTCCCCAATTACATAGGCCGGCCGAAATATTTAGGTGGGGTAAAGTGGACTTTTGTCCACTTTACTCCTCCTATAAATAAGAGGTGTTAGGGAAATTTTAGGGTTAATCATAATTCCCTCACAAGAGAGTTTTAGAGAGAAAAACCCTCCTCCCACACGTAGGGGTTCGACCGAACCACACAAGTTACCAAGGGTGTGCCAAATTGCCTTCGAGCAAACTCTCCAGAGACCTGTCCCCGTGCCAAGAATCGATCAGAGGCTTTGCTGTGGAGCTGCACCACGTAGGGCTTCTCTAACAAGAATCTCTACGGGTCCCGTCCGGAGGATCGCGAACTCCCTCGAGCAAGGATCTTGGACTACGGTTACTTTTGAGGTATGTGTAAACTTTCCGCTGTGTAATTGATATTACTAGCACATACCATGTTTATGTTTCCGTAGTGATTACTCCCCGTAATCTAACAGTGATTACTCCCCGTAATCTAACAGTGGTATCAGAGCCTGTGTTAGGAGTTCATGATTTTGATAAATTGGTGTTCTTGGAGTTTTAAAAGGGAATTTAAAATTTCGAATTTTTAAGTTCAAGGGTGGTCCGAAATTTTCATGTTCTTGGTTAAATTGATGTTCATGATCTTCAAGAAAAGGGTGATATTTATCAAAATAAAACTTTGGATTGTAGATCTTATTAAAAGTTGATCTTAAAATTTGACCACTTGTTCCTAATTTGTGTTTGTGCCGATTTTTTCGAATAAAATTACAAGGTAAAATTTTTAATTTTCTTAAACAAAAGGGAATTAATTTCGGCACAATATATCTATAATTAGGAACATTATGATAGATTCACAATAATATATAGAAATATATATCACTATCAATATATCTAAATATTTAAACAGGGTTAAATATATTATTGATAGATTTAGTTACCTAAAACATTGAGAAAATATATTGTCAGTTATTTGTTTCCCTATTAAAGATATTAACAATAAATAAAATATATATAATATATATTGTGCCGATTTTTACATATATATATATTGTTGATTGATTTAATCTTATAGATAGAATCTTAGTACTAAATATATATATGTTTTTTATATAGGGCCGAAATATATATTTATATTTTTAATATTGGAAATTATTTTATATAATTAATGTTACTTGGTGGTCAAGTTAAATAAGTTTGGACTTTAAAACCCTACTTGGGCCACAAGTAAACATTTCGGCCCAACCTTTAAAATTTTAATCATTGGGACGGTCCAATATATTAAACCGGGATGAAATAAAACCGAACCGGATTTTCTCAATCGGTTCGACCTATTCGGGTCGGGTCGGACCGGGATAATAAAGTGGATCTAACCTAACCGGTTTTGAGGGTTGAACCGAACCGAAGCCTATTTTATTGGACCGGTTCGGACCGAAACAAATTTTAAAATTAAAACCGGACCGAACCGGATTTTGCCAGACCGAACCAGTTTTTCTGAACCGAACCTGACCAAAATGGAATGAAATTGACTGAACCGAACAATGTTTTCTAAACCGAATTCAAGTCAATTAAAATAGGAAGGTCAAGTTTTAAAATCCAAATGTTTTTGAACCTCGTAATGGACTACACAGTGCTCATAGGGTTACTAACCTTTATGCCTTGTTTCAATTATGCGGATGGATCTCAGAGATACATGTTTTTGGGACTGGATTAATTAGAGGGCTGAATTGCAATTGTTTATTATTCAGTATATATTTATGCATGATTAGAACTGTTGTCTTGACTAAGTCAAGCTAGCTTGATATTGCATGTTGTGGGCGGAGCTCTGGTTAAATATATGGAATGCGCACTAGGATATACATGTTGTGATGGTTGGAAATGCTTAGGATTCATGTCTAGAAGTTTGTGTAATTGAATATAAGCATGAAATGCAAATCAACCCCTAATGTTTAAAATTATTTTAAAACCGAAAATCAGTCGCCAAATATGTATGATTGATGTGAATGTTATATGTTTGACCCGTATGCTAGAATGTTGAGGATGAGGTTACATTTGATAATTTACTTGTAAGTAGAATTATGAATGCAAGCATGAGTTCCTCGGAGAATTACACGCATGACGCGTAAGCATGTGTGTGTGGCATCGTGAATGTTACTGGCATATGATAATTTACATGGGTAGTAGAATTATGTATCCATGAGTGAATTCATCAGAATGATTTTCCAAAACCAAAAGGGCATTGGGAAAGCCAAGATCGGGTATGCTTATTTTAAAATTTTCGTTCCGGTAATTTGCGATTAAAACCGTTTTAAGAGACTGATCTATTAGATAGAACACGTAGATAGTGTGAAATTTTTCACAGCCATCTCCCATTAGTTTACTGGTGGTCGGTTGGTTTAGATGACCGAGGAATCATTATTCTTAATAGATATATGATGTATGCAATTCTTTCTCAAAATGTTAT
This sequence comes from Clarkia xantiana subsp. parviflora, assembly GCA_036873135.1. Taxonomy (NCBI): domain Eukaryota; kingdom Viridiplantae; phylum Streptophyta; class Magnoliopsida; order Myrtales; family Onagraceae; genus Clarkia; species Clarkia xantiana. The sequence continues at coordinate 22,518,630 of JAPTYO010000011.1, forward strand.
TGTCTCCCTGATTTTTGCATAATCATCAATGTGTTAGTATGAATCGGTTGAATTAGTGCGATTCGAAATTCGTCGCAATTGTGATGATATGAATAATGATGAATAAATAGAGTACGTGTTGAACTCTCTACTACGATTCCGAAAAGTGGAGATGACAACTACAGATGAATATGGTAGTCTGTATGATTTTGACAATGTGAAACGAATGTAATAATTTGTTCCACAAAGAATATGAGTAGGTTCTTTGATGATCCTTACGCGCATTTGGTGATACATTCAATCTTGGTAGAATGGGGTTGAAGAAGACTTCAATAAGCGACCAAACGATGTTACAACTTGATATTCATTTGCATCCACCACGGTGGAAGCGAGGATGCAAAAGCAAGAAATGTTTCTGTTGAATGTGATGGTCTTCTCTCTTTTCATGGTTGTTGGTGTAAAACCCGCATCGGATCTTCAGAATGAAAGGTCAACATGGAAGAGATGTATATGGTTGTCTGTATTGACAAGACTCAATGACCTTGAGCCTAATCAAGTACAGTAACCACAGCAGTAAAAGGGAAACCTTCTCTGGTCACCATACTAGGTTCAAATGAATTCGACCATGATCCGCATATTATAGAAAGAACTGGACCATAAAGGTCTTATACGATAATCCGGTGGGTTAAACCATGTTGATAAAGTGCGTTTCAAGTACGCCTCGTAGGTCATGTGTAGTAAAATGTTTTATACAGACACAGATCATTTGACGTGATTCACTCGTGAATTTACTCAGATGTGACGTTCAACACGACTTAAAGTTCTCGACTATCTATGCGACAATCATGGATCAAATATGCGATCTTCGGATCAAGAACCCTACCATTGTCATTTATCGTTCGTTTGAGTTACTAAATTTTTTTTAGTTATTTCGAGATTCGGATTTATTGAATAAAGTAGTTTCCGTTCGATTCGAAATGTGATCTACTTGTCAAAATTAATCGACCCGGTTAAGAGGGATCGATCCGAAATGAAATTTCGGCCAGGTAAAAGTGGTCGAATGAAACGAAACAATTCACGTACTCCGTCATCTCAGTCAGCACAACCAAGCTGAACTGTATAAACCCATCGATTGCGTAGCTAGATCGAATAATGTAACTCTTTCTTTATTATTAGTACTCCATTGAATGAAATAAAATAAAATATAATGATGATCATGTTTGAAACCGAATGGATTAATTTGAATTAAATTCAGAAATGAAACGATTTATCAAGGGTTTTACCCCAGAGTAAATTGCGCCTTGCACAAGTGGACCTCGATAGCAGGAACACTTCGTTTTCATAAAAATAATTTAATAATGAAGTGTTTGAATAATGATGTGCTGAATTTTCGTTTGCATTCCTTCGCAAACAACTTATTGATAACATTTACATCGGTAAGAAGTGGGCTCCGAAAGCTACTACGACATTGTAAAAGTATCAGCTGACGCATAAGGTGAAAACCTAAAACGCTTAGTTCAGAGATGGGATAAAATCTCTGAGATAAGTTAGCAAACGAAGAAGGATGAAGTCGGTTAAAAAATTTTCCTTTCATAAGCCTGAACGATAAGTCAGGCTAGGCATTCAAGTTAAAAGACGCACATCAAGAAGCACAGTTTGTATAATGTTGGAGTCATTCTATCAAAGGTTCCCTATGGGATGATGACGATGATTCACATAAATGTAAAACTGTGTTCCATTAATATCGGTAAGGTACGTCGCCATTATAGCTGAAAGGTGATAATGAGTTAAATCATATCACCATGCGACATTAATATGCGCAATAAACACGTATTTAGGACAACAGTGCGTCGATTACTATTAGAAAATACCTGTTTACAGCTTGATAATAAAATGGTGTGGAGGTCGAACATGAGACGTTACATCACTAAGAGGCCGAATTTTCCAAATGCATGAACAGTTTCAATCAACAAGTCATGATCAAAACAGAGCAGAATAATAATGACAATCAGGTCCCACTTAATTCGAGTGGGAGATATTTGAACCAGCAACTCAAGTGAATGACATGGTAAATGAGAATGGGAACATTTTCATAATAAACCTAGTGGGATGAATAAACCCTACCACACGTAATCACTGTTGCTGTTAGGACGAATCAAGTCGAACCTGATGGTCACCTTTGCTGAACCAGGAATGACGCAACTACCTATATTACCCATTTTTTTTAGTGGGAGTGATCCAACCATACTTGGTTCCGGATCCTAGTGATCAAGGGATGCATCTCGGAAGTAATACCCCGAGAGTAAACCTGTGAAGGTGTTCTCTGACAGTCAGGCAGCCATTGCGGAAGTTAAGAATCCGAAGTACCATAGTAGGACCAAAAACATTGAAGTGAAATATTTAATGCTAAATCGATGGTAGAAGACAATAAATCACTATGGAATACTTGTCCACTGATAATATGATTGCGGACCCATATACTAAGCCACTACGCTGGGAGATATTCGAAAAGCATGTAAAACTGCTTGGATTGCGTAGGGTTTAGAAATGGCATGTATCTGTGATAGCATTTTGATATTAGAAAGTTACATTTTTTAAGAGAAAGAATTACAACCGAGTTTATGATCAATCGACGTCATAATGTTTTGATTACATCAGATTTACGGTCTATAAACTAAGTTGTAGGAGGACGCAATCCTCTGCCAAAGTATGTCGAATGTGGGCCTTACCTAGTCACACATGTATGGTCGTCTTGTGGTGGAGGGAGGCTTCCAATAAACAAGACTGGCTAAGAGTCAGGGGGATAAATCTGATTAAGCGAGACAATTGTCTAGTTTCGAAGTAACTCGACGTGGTCTTCGTTTTGCATATCGCCGTGATAAACTTCGTTCGTCATTTAACCAAATTCTGGGCCAGATGAGAATCTGTGATAGCATGATTGACATATCCCTTTCCTGTTAACCCAAAAGGTTCAGGTATGCTATCAACGCGTGCTTCATACCACGCGTGCCACGTCCGACCACGGGGTCACAACTCGGTTGTGCTAGGAAGGAATCCCCGCGATTCTGGCGGGCGCAATATTCTTCACCTCGAGCGTGTGGTTGATCCCGGGAGCCTTATGAAGAGGCACCCGAAGTATCCTCATGGACTCAGAACTCATACCTAAGGTCAGACTCAATGCTCGCCTCCTGGCGTACGAGCGTAGTGCTGAACAAAAAGGCCCAGTGACCACGGCCATGGAAATCAGTTGGGTTTGACTATGGGTATGAGCAATGGGGATGGTCAAGTTCACCTGTAATTCACCGATTTTTGTATTCACTAGGTGCCACCAGCCATATATTAGTTGAAAGTTGTGAATACTTGTACGGATGCCTTGGAGAAGTGTTCCTAAGTGGAAACTAGGCAAATGGAGAATTATCAGTTGACCTAGGATACAACGCGGTACAATATATAAATGCTGTTTATAACAGGTTGATTAAATAAAAGGGAATCAACGTTCCGTGGACGCTACAAAACTCCTAACAGATGAGTAGCACGACGTCTGTCGTATCCGCCGGTCGCACGGCAAACCTCGTATGAACTATTGGGAAGCATGGAGCATATCAAATGGGAGAAATGTTGATGCAAATTTGGACAACAATACATTAACAGGCACCCTCCCATTCCGGCGAGTGGGAGCTGTAAGCATATGGTGATGAGCGCCGTAATTGGTAGCCCATAATATGTATAGTTTACCTAATGAACTTGGGTAAATGTCACATTTGGGTAATTGGGCTAGACCCAAATCCCAATTGACATGGGAGGCCCAAAATTGGGCCTCCCCAATTACATAGGCCGGTCGAAATATTTAGGTGGGCTAAAGTGGACTTTTGTCCACTTTACTCCTCCTATAAATAAGAGGTGTTAGGGAAATTTTAGGGTTAATCATAATTCCCTCACAAGAGAGTTTTAGAGAGAAAAACCCTCCTCCCACACCTAGGGGTTCGACCGAACTACACAAGTCACCAAGGGTGTGCTAAATTGCCTCCCGAGCAAACTCTCCAGAGATCCGTCCCCGTGCCAAGAATCGATCAGAGTCTTTTCTGTGGAGCTGCACCACGTAGGACTTCTCTAACAAGAATCTCTACGGTTCCCGTCCGGAGGATCGCGAACTCCCTCGAGCAAGGATCTTGGACTACGATTACTTTTGAGGTATGTGTAAACTTTTCGCTGCGTAATTGATATTATTAGCACATACCATGTTTATGTTTCCGTAGTGATTACTCCCCGTAATCTAACAGTGATTACTCCCCGTAATCTAACAGAGGATTCCAAATCCAATGTTTGGTTGATAAAATGTTATAGTAAATGAATGGAATAAGTCCTAACTGAGAGATATACCATTTTTTTATTTTATTAATTAAATTAATATTATTAAACATGAAAATGACAAATCAATATATTATTAAACGAAAATTGCTTTTTTTTTTTCTTCAAAAACGACAAATTTTTACAAAAACTATTATTTAAAAATAAAATAAAAATTTAGACATTGTAAAATCACTATAACTAATATAATAGTGAATTGTACATTAAAAATAACATGTTAAATTATAATTCTTAATTAAATTAAAATTGTCACTTTTAATCAGATTTACCTATATGATATAATACATTATAATTAAATTAGGTTAGCTATGGTTAAAATTGGATGTTTTATTTTTTATATTTTTATTTTAGAGAAGTTGGAATGACTAATCCTAGGGGTTAGGTTAAGAATGAGCATTCCTTCAAAATTAGCAATTAGGAATCCTGATTCTACACCAATTAATCAACCAAACAAAATAATAGGGAATACTAATTCCCAATTCCTTATTCCTTGATGAACCAAATATGCAGTAATTTTACAGAGCACTATTCTTCAGAAACTCCCATCGTTCGAACTTCAGAGAGCCAGTTCGTTGCTATTGCAACCATCCGCACTAGTCTGTTCACTGCCGTACCCTCGTTCGCTCATCGTTGTGGTCTCCTGGTTCGTCGCTTTCGGTCGTCCCTTCCTGCTGGTGCCACTGGACTCTTGGTTCGCCGCCGTTTCCTATTTCCTTCTGTCTCATACGTCCTGTCGTCATCCCATCTGTGTTTCTGTCCCCACAATCTCTTCATGGTCGTCGTTCCTCTATTACCTTTTGTAGAACACCGTTCGCTCTGTTACAAAGGCTTTTTTGTTGGAAATATAAACTTGTTTAGGTTCAATGTATTAGTGAGTTCATGTATTTAGAGTTACATGCATTTGATAGAACCTAGATTCATGCATTTAGAGATACAAAGCATTTAGGGTCTTCCATATGTACTATATATATGTGATCAAATGAAGGAGAAATCATCAAGTTGAGTAGACGAACAACAAGTCTCTCATTCCCTCTCCACATCTCTCACACACATTTTTACACCAACAAGTGGTATCAGAGCCAAGTACAAAGATCGTGATGGCATCGACAAGCATGCAAGTGCCAAGATTGACGAAGGATAACTACGATAGATGGTGTATCCAAATGAAGGCCCTTTTGGGATCGCTTGACGTGTGGGAGCTCGTGGAGACCGAGTTCGAGGAACCCGAAACGACGGCGCAGATGACAAAAGAGGAGAATGATGAATTGAGGGAGCAAAGGAAGAAGGAGAAGAATGCCTTGTTCAAAATATATCAAGGTCTTGATGAAGTCACGTTCGAGATAGTCGCTCCGGCCGAGACATCATACGAAGCATGGGGGATACTCCAAAAGGCGTTCGGTGGCGTCGAAAAGGTAAAGAAAATTCGCCTACAAGCTCTTCGTGCTCAATTCGAGTCCCTCCACCAAGAAAGCTCGGAATCTATATCCGACTATTTCACGAGGGTCATTTCAATCACGCATCAAATGCGGAGGGACTGGAGAAAATTTGGAAGATGTTCGAGTCATATAGAAGATCATGAGATCTATCGATCCTAAGTTTGACCTTGTGGCCGTGGCGATCGAAGAGTCCAAAGACTTAGAAGAGATGTCCGTTGAGCAACTAATGGGTTCTATACAAGCCCATGAACAACAACTTATGAAGCGAGGAGAAGAAAAGTCATTGGAGCAAGCTTTACAAGCGAAGGCGACGATGAAAAATAACGGATCTCGAGGCGGCTTCCAAAGAGGAAGATTCACACCACGAGGAGGAAGAAGTAGATCAACCACCAACGAAGCCTACGATGATGGAGATTCAATTCAAGAAGGAGATCGAGGAAGAGGTCGCGGTCGTGGACGCGGACAAGGTCGTGGTGGATGGAACAAATCGGGATTTCAATGCTACGTGTGCAAAAAATATGGCCATTATGTAGCGGAGTGTTGGTATAACATCGACTTTGAGGAAGAGAATGCGGACTTCGTGGAGAAGATTGACGACGATGGAGTTCTTTTGATGGCATAAAATCAAGTGGAGGAGACGGAGTCCAACACATGGTTCGTCGACACGGGAGCATCCAACCACATGTGCGGAAGAAAGGAGTTCTTTGCGGAGCTCGATGAAAGACACGGTGGTCACATCACCTCTGGCGATCTTTCTCAACATCCAATCAAAGGGAAAGGTAAAGTTCTCTTTGAACTCAAGAATGGACGAAAGTTGTGACATCGCCAATGTTTATTTTGTTCCCGACATGAAGAACAATATTTTAAGTGTCGGACAATTACTCGAGAAGGGATACGACGTTCAGATGAAAGAGAATACACTCACCATCCGTGATAATAGCAACAATGTTATCACGAATGTAGTCATGAAGAAGAATCGAATGTTCCCGTTGGAGTTAAAGATCAATGAGCAGAATTGCTTTAAGGTGACAGCCATAGATAACTCGACTCTTTGGCATCTCCGGTATGGCCATCTGAATTTTGCGGCGCTGAAATTATTGGAGAAGAAAAAGATGGTCAGAGGCTTGTCGAAGATCGATCATCCCAATGGCGTATGCGAAACTTGTGTCGTCGGAAAGCAAGAAAGAAGACCATTCAAGAAATATCCATCGAGGAGAGCAACCGGCCGGCTCGACTTAGTCCATTCCGATGTGTGCGGACCGATCAAGCCCATGTCCATTGGCGGAAATAGGTATTTCTTGACCTTTACCGATGATTATAGTGGCAAGACTTGGATTTATATGATGAAACAGAAGAGCGAAGTCTTGATGAAATTCAAGGAGTTCAAGAACATGGTCGAAAAGCAAAGCGGCCGTCATCTGAAGTGCTTGCGGACCGACCGAGGAGGCGAGTACACTTCGCGCGAGTTTGGTAAGTTTTGCAAAGAGAACGGGATCGTGCAATAACTCACCATGCCGCAAACCCCACAACAAAATAGAGTCTCCGAGAGGAAGAACCGGACGATCATGAATTTACTTCGGTGCATGGTGAAGGAGAGAGATGTCCCGAAAGAATTTTGGGGAGACGCTGTTGCTACTGCAGTTTATTTGCTTAACAGGTTTCCGACAAAGAGAATTGGTGACATGACACCGGAGGAGGTATGGAGCAAGAAGAAGCCGTGCATCGATCATCTTCAAGTTTTCGGGTGCGTGGCATATGCAAAAATGCAAGGAAGCCAGAAGTCCGTCATGCTCGGATATAACGAGAATTCAAGCGGCTACAAGTTATATAACCCCGTCACAAAGAGGGTTGTGATCTCAAGAGATGTTGATTTCGATGAAGGACAAGCATGGAGCTGGGAGATTAATAATGGCCAACAAAAGAAGGTTATTGAAGTAGAAGAGCCTCAAACAAAAGAAGTCCAGCGTGTTGAGGTTCAAGAACCATTATCACCCCCGCATGTTGCTACTCATCAAGAAGAAGGTGACTCGAGTGAATCACCAGTGCTGAGGACAAGGCGGATCCGAGACGAATACAATTTCGCGCAGGTCGTTGAAGTGAATGATGATGAAGAATTGTATGGTAATCTATGTCTCTCTGCAGGATGTGAAGTCAAAGAGACTATGTGGAGAAAGAAAAAGACGACAACGCATGGAAGATTCAAGGATCGTGGAGTGCGAAGACAGAGATGGAGTACGAGTTGTCGACAAAGACAGTCTCGAAAAGACCACCAAGCATACACTAGTGGTTATGAAAAATATAAGTGCAATACCAGACAAGTTACAAGGAGAAGTCACGAAGATCGTATGGACGACAACGGAAGAAACAAGTTTAAGGGGGGATGTTGGAAATCTAAACTTGTTTAGGTTCAATGTATTAGTGACTTCATGTATTTAGAGTTACATGCATTTGATAGAACCTAGATTCATGCATGTAGAGATACAAAGCATTTAGGTTCTTCCATATGTACTATATATATGTGATCAAATGAAGGAGAAATCAACAAGTTGAGTTAACAACAACAAGTCTCTCATTCCCTCTCCACATCTCTCACACACATTCTTACACCAACATTTTTTTCTGTCAAAATTCCAATTTTTATTAGTGTAATGTTAAAAGCTAGAAATTTCTTGGTTAGAATAATTATAGTCGTAGATTTTAGCCCCTTATAATGATTGTAGGTCACTTTGCTGCTGCGGAAGATGTTCAACCATGGTTCCTGAGTATTTTTTTGAAGTGTTGTTTTGCATATTTGCTATTTTTTCGAGTTTGGGTAAGTTTTCTACTATGTTTCATTGGTTTTGTATTAGTTCTAGATACCTTGCTGTATTGGGAAGGATTGCCAAAGAGTATTTATAGGTTAGTATGATGATAGTGGTATGATTTTTATGTTTTAGTCATGTATATTGAGTGCAGGTCCCTTGGATTTGCAGGTTCTCTTAATGTAGAGCATTCTCTCTATTCTGTGTATGAGATAATATGGGATCTTTCTCACTGTTTTACATTGTTTAATTTTATTAGGTTTACGTTGCTAGATGAGCACATCCTTAATCACATGAATCATGATACATCTTTTTTTCTTCTTTTAGGTTACGCAACCCAAGTTCTATGCAAAGACGCTCTAATCCGTATCCTGCTCCATTCACTCTCACGTTGTGAGGTTCGATCTTGCATTGATAGAAGGAAGCTTGTTCTACAGATATTATATAATATTTAACTAGGAAACTTTTTATGATATATTGGTCATTTTAATCATATATTATATTTTTATTTATTGTGAAATAATTGTAATAAATACATTAATGTATTAATATTTTTATTGCAATAACATGTCGTTGTTATAGATTTCTAAAAAATAATTCTATTAAGGGAAGAATTTTGTTGCAATAGTTTCAATAATATTAAAAATTACAAACGTATATTTCGATACCATATCGTTGCAATAGATTTCTAACTTTATATGTTGCGATGATATGTCAAAATATATCGCTGTAATAAAACCTTCACTTGTTGCAATAAAGTGAATAAAAACTCGGCAAAATTTTCTATTGTGATAATTTTATATTTTATTGTCGCAATTGACAGTATTTATTAGATGTGTCATCGCAATAGATTTATTAAATCCTAGCAACATGTTGACCAATTGTTATAATAATCTCAAATTTTTCGTCGCAATAAAATTACTAAATCTTCACGGCATGTACCTGCTGCGATAATATTTTTAAGTGTATCGTCGCAATAGAGCTATCAAATCATCGCAATGAGGAGACCAATTGCGATGATAAATTTAAATTGATGAATACTCATTATACATGTACCTACCGCGACAATATTTTTAAATTGTCATCGCAGTATGATTATCAAATCATCGCAATAGACTACACTCTATTGCGATGACGACACATTTTGTCGCAATAGGGACCTATTGTTAGGGTCTATAGTGACGAAGCTACACCGACGATTTGTCGTCGCAATATAAATGTAACGACGATTTACGAAGTTATTGCGACGATTTCCGAGGTTATTGCGACGATTTTGGTCGTCGCAATAATTCTTAATTCTTGTAGTGAGAACTCTGCAATTCGTCAACACGAAGAACAAATGAGGAGAAAATATAACATGGATTCCAAAAATATGGATTCTAAAAATATTGGATACTCAACCAAAGGGAAGAGATCACATTTTCTAAGTGCATTGGAGGAGAAAAATATACTAGTCTTTACAGGAGGTGAATGTAAGTATATGGTGATGAGCGCCTTAATTGGTAGCTCATAATATGTATAGTTTACCTAATGAACTTGGGTAAATGTCACATTAGGGTAATTAGGCCAGACCCAAATCCCAATTGACATGGGTGGCCCAAAATTGGGCCTACCCAAATACATAGGCCGGCCGAATTATTAAGGTGGGGTAAAGTGGACTTTTGTCCACTTTACTCCTCCTATAAATAAGAGGTGTTAGGGAATATTTAGGGTTAATCATAATTCCCTCACAAGAGTGTTTTAGAGAGAAAACCCTCAACCACACCTCACTATTTCGGCCGCACCAAGCTTTACACCAAGGGTGTGCCAAATTGCTTTCGAGCACCTCTCCGAAGATCTGTCCCCGTGTCAAGAATTGATCTGAGGCTTTGCTGTGGAGCTGCACCACGTAGGGCTTCTCTAACAAGAACCTCTACGGGTCCCGTCCGAAGGATCGAGAACTCCCGCGTTCAAAGGATCTTGGACTACGGTAACCGTTGAGGTATGTGTAACTCTTCCGCTGTGTAATTTTGATTACATGCACGTATCATGTTTTTGTGTTTCCGTAGTGATTACTCCCCATAATCTAACAGTGGTATCAGAGCATGTGTTAGGAGTTCATGATTTTGATAAATTGGTTTTCTTGAAAATATAAATTTTGGACCGAATTTTTAAAAGGAAAAATTAAAATTTTCGGATTTTTAAGTATGAGGGTGGTCCGAAATTTCCATGATGTTCTTGTTTTATTTGATGTTCATGATCTTCAAGAAAAATGTGATATTTATCAAAATCAAACTTTGGATTGTAGATCTTATTAAAATTTGACCACTAGTTCCTAATTTGGTGTTTGTGTCGAACCCTAAGATGAATTACAAGATAAATTTTTTAAATTTCTTAGGCACCAAGTTACAAGTTTCGGCCGAACCACCTAGGATATTGTTTACCATATTTAATTTTTAATTATGGTAACGATACATCTATAATTAGGAACTAGGTTCACATTAAAATATATAGAAATATATAACTATCAATATATCTAAATATTTAAATAGGGTCAAAGATATTATTGATAATTTAGTTACCTAAAAGATTGAGAAAATATATAGTCAGTTATTTATTTCCCTATTAAAGATATTGACAATAAATAATATATATATATATATATATATATATATATATATATATTATATATAGTGCCGAAATTTACATATATATATATATATATATTGTTGATTTATTTAATCTTAAAGATAGAATCTTAGCAATAAATATATATATGTTTATATGTGTGCCGAAATATATATATATATATATATATATATATATATATTTTAATATCAGAAATTATTTTATATAATTAATGTTACTTGGTGGCTGCTGGGATCAAAATGACGTGGCCTTGGAACTTCGAGTAGTGGACTTCTAGATCTCGTCGGTAGCTAGCTCACTCAGGTATCTTTCTTGGTCGCGTGGACACTTAGTTTCCTTTGGTGGCTTTGTGCTAGGTGAGGACCTAAAAAGAGGTGGGGATGGCCCCTGATTCCACTCCGAAGCTTAAGTCAGTAATGGATATCGAGAGAATAATATAGAATAACTGATAGATCTTAGAATTTAAATAATGAAAGTGAGTCCCTATTTATAGGGAAAATGTTACCGACTTCGTGGGGCGGTTACCCTCTAGGGAGGGTTTTGTCCAGAGTCTGCTCAAGTAGGTGACAAGCAAGTCGCCAGCTCATCCTTTCTTAGTCAAGAAGGTTTCTTCCTTCAACAGTGGAAGCAGGTCGCCATCTGTATCTTTCCTTAGGAGGAAGGTTTACTTCTAGAGCGGTGGAAGCAGGTCGCAACCTGTACCTTTCCTTAGGAGGAAGGTTTCTTCCTTCAACAGTGGAAGCAGGTCGCCACCTGTACCTTTATTAATCACGTTCTGAAAGTCGAATTCCTCAAAAGATACTAGTCGACCTTTGATCTTTGTTTCACCATTCCAAACAAGGTTGGTCGTCGATTCGTCAATCTCGCCAATAAACGTACTTGGCTCTAGTCTTTGTCGTTTAACCGTAACCCAACAGTGGCTAAGTTTAATATTTTTAATGGATTTAAAACCCTACTTGGGTCACAAGAAAAAATTTTGGCCCAACTTTTCAAATTTAATTATTGGGCCGGTCCAATATGTTAAACCGGGACGAAATTAAACCGAACCGGATTTTCTCAATCGATTCGACCTATTCGGGTCGGACCAGGGTAATTAAGTGGATCTAACTGAACCGGTTTTGAGTGTTGAACCGAACCGAACCCTATTCCTTGGACCGGTTCGGACCGAACCAGATTTTTTAAAGTAAAAACCGGACCGGACTGAACCAGATTTTCGGACCGGACCGAACCTGATTTTCTGAACCGGACCGAACCGGACCAAAACATACCGAAATTGACTGAACCGAACAATGTTTTCCAAACCAAATTCAAGTCAATTAAAATAGGGAGGTCAAGTTTTAAAATCCAAATGTTTTCGAACCTCGAAATGGACTACACAGTGCCCATAGGGTTGCTAACCTTTATGCCTTGTTTCGATATGGGGATGGATCTCGGAGATACATGTTTTTGGGACTGGTTAAATTAGTGGGCTGAATTGCAATGGTTTATTATTCAATATATATTTATGCATGATTAGAACTGTTGTCTTGACTAAGTCAAGCTAGCTGGATATTACATGTTGTGGGCGGTGCCCTGGTTAAATATATGGCTTGCACACTAGAATAAACATGCTGTGATGGTTGAAAATGCCTAGGATTCATGTCTAGACGCTTGCGTGGTTGAATATAAGCATGAATTGCAATTCTGCCCCTAATGTTTAAAATTGTTTTTAAATTCGAAAACCAGGAGCCAAATATGTATGATTGATGTGGATGTTACATGTTTGACACATATGCTAGAATGTTAAGGATGTAGTTGCGTTTGATAATTTACTTAGAAGTAGAATTACGAATGCAAGCATGAGTTCCTCGAAATATTAGACGCATGACGCGTGAGCATGTGTGTGGTATGTGTGATGGATGTTACTAGCATATGATAATTTGTATGGATTGTAGAATTGTGTATGCATGAGTGAATTCATCGGAATTATTTTTCCAAAACAAAAGCGCCTTGGGAAAGCCAAGATCGGGTATGCTTATTTTTAAATTCCCGTTTCGGTAATTTGCGATTTAAACCGTTTTTAACAGACTGATCTATTGGATAGAAGACGACGATAGTGTGAACTCTTTCCCAACCATCTTCCATTGGTTTACTGGTGGTCGGTTGGTTTAGATGACCGAGGAATCACTATTTGTCGGACTCCATCTTAATAGATATTTGATGTATGCAATTCTTTCTCAAAATTTTATCATCTCCCTGATTTTGCTTGATCATCAAAGTGTTAGTTTTCATGCCTGGATCGGTTCGCTTTTACGATCCTTGCAATCTGGATGGCGAGGATTATGATGCATGGAGTGGATATGTGAGAAAACTCCTTTTCGTTGAAGATTTACATGAGTATATTGATGTGAATAAGGGGAGAACATTGGTGAATGAACAAGGTGTCCTTGCTTACCCAAATAAGTTAAGGAGCTTCATGGATCGGAGAGCTTGCAAGGTGATACTGGCAACCCTAGAAAGAGAGGTTGCAGAGGACTTCAAACTTAACCCAAGTGCTCTTCAACTTTGGTGTGCCAAAAAAATTCGCTTCGCTGGGGGAAAGGCAGCCGAGGCAAGAAAAGTGCTATTCGAGAATGTCGCCCTTATTTCCCAAGATGCAGGTGTAAAACCCACATCAGACCTTACGAACGAGAGATCAAATATGAGAAAGATACTCAGTATCGCGCAGAAGTACCCTCTATCATGGTTGGCTGACGACGACGTGCTTGATTACTTGATTAAAGCAATTAAATTTATCACGACCCTGTTTATTGAAAGAAATAACCAAAGGGTCCTTCTGCGCTTCACCACAAGAGATCAATGGAAGATGCAGAGGAAACGGGATCATCATTTTGGTCCTCAAACGATAATCCGGTGTGATGAACGCTAGTGATAAAAGTACAATATATATGTCTCGTTTATCTCCTCCGAGTGCTTTGCCTTTGTCTCTTAAAGCTTCGTGAATGATCTAGAATATTTTTCCATCGTTATTATTTTTCTTGCTAATTCGGAACTTTTGTTTGAATTTTGGTGAATATTATTGTTTCGGAATTTTGGAATAAAGTAGTTACCATTCTATTCTGAATGTGTTCTGTTCATCAAGATTAATCGACTCGGCTAGAAACGAGATCGATCCGAAAAGGTGATAGTACCGAAACAATATAGCTATTGCAAATAGCCGAATCAAACAACTCCATACATATATTTGAGTTAAATCAAAGCGTCTTTCCAAAAACAATGATTGCATAATTCCAAAAACGAACCGATTATAAATCTTATCTTATTTTATTATTATCACTCCATTGAATGAAATAAACTGTAATAATACTCATGTTTGAAACCCATAACACCGATTTAATTGAATTAAATTCAGAAATGAAACGATTTAACCAAGGGTTTAACCCCATAGTAGATTGTGCAACGCGCAAGTGGACCTCGATAGACGGAACACATCGTTTCATTATATGAGTTTAATATTGATGTGTTTATGTGATGACGTACTGAATTTTCGTTCGCACTCCTTCGGAAATATGACTTACTGATAACATTTACATCGGTATGAGTTGGCTACTTAAGCTACAACAACCCTGTAAATTATCAACTGAGACATAAGGTGAATACCTAAGATGTTCAGTTCGGAGATGGATAAAATCTCTGAGATAAGTCGGCAACAAAGAAGGATCAAGTCGGTTAAACGATTTTCCTTACAAACGCCTTGAACGATATGTCAGGCTAAGCATTCAAATCAAATGACACACTTCAAGAGACACAGTTTATATATATACATAATCTTTGAGTCGTTCTATAAGACATTCCATATGGAATGATGACAGATGATTCACATAAATGTAAAACTGTGTTCCATTAAGATCGGTAAGGTAGGTAACCATCATAGCTGAAAGGTGACAATGAGTTGAATCATATCACCATGCGACATTAATTTGCGCGATAAACACATATTTATGACAAGGGTACGCCAGTTACTCCTAGAAAATACCTATTTCCTGCTTGGATTGAATGGTACCGTGGTCGAACATGAAACATTACATCACTAAGAGGGCAAATTTTCCAAATGCATGAACAGTTTCAATAAACATAGTCATGATCAAAACGTAGCAGAATAACGATGACGATCAGGTCCCACTTAATTCGAGTGGGAGAGATTTGAACCAGCAACTCAAGTTAATGACATGGTAAATGAGAATGAGAATGGGGATATTTTCATAGTAAATCCAGTGAGAGGAATAAACCCTACCACAAGTAATCACTGTTGCTCTTAGGACGAATCAAGTCGAACCCGATGGTCAAAATTGCTGAACCTGGAGTGACACAACTACCTATATTACCCATTGTTCCCAGTGGGAGTGATCCAACCATACTTGGTTCCAGATCCTAGTGATCAAGGAATGCATCTCGGAAGTAAAACCCTTGGACCAAGAGGTTGTAATAGGGAAGTTATATGTCAAGGTTCTAGCACTGCTATTGTTCCCAATAGAGGCGATGCTTCAATGAGAAGCATTGTTGCGAGTGGGAGGATTATTCCCAATAGAAATGATGCTACGATGAGAAGTGTTATTCCAAGTGGGAGAAAAGATCAGACTAATAAATGGGACTCGTGATGCCTAGACGAGAGTCAAAGGCAAGTATCCCATTGAGCAAGGTGAAAACCCCGCTCAAACTGTTGGCAAGCACTGGAAAGACCTCAAGTGGAGAAATGGAAAGAAATAATAAATGAGAGAGATCGCCTAAATGAAAGCCATTATAGTCTATAGTTGATTTACCTGTTAACAACAGGGCCATAAGGATAAGGTGAGCCCTGAAAGAAGGCTCACCGCTGATGGAACAAGTTGGAGAACCCGACTCATTGCGAAAGGTCTTACCCTATGCTTCACAGAGAGGGCTTCGATAAGAGAAACTCAATGACTGTGCATAAAACCCCGGTTAGGCCATTCATGGTCCTGATCGCAAGTCTCGATCACGAGCTGCACCAAAGGAATGTTAAGACCTCATTCCTCCACGGAAACCTGGAGGGAGAGATCTACATGGAGCTACCGGAGAGTTTGATTACTCCTGGTAACGAACGAAAAGTTTGTAAACTCCAAAAAGGTCCCTCTACGGTCTTATACAGTCGTTACGGCAATTATACCGCAAACTCCACGAGGAAATCGTAGGAATAGATTAGTGAGTTTTCACAAGAATCCGTGCGTGTATTATAAGACCTTCGAGTCTAAGTATGTCATCTTAACCCAGTACGTGGACGACATACTCATTGCCGCAAACGACATGAGTTTCATGAATAAGTCAAAGTCCTGGTTGGGATCTGTATTTGAGACGAAAGACATGGGAGACACCACGTACATCTTAAGCATTAAAATTGCCTGAGATAGGGCTACCCAGGATTTATGTCTATCTCAAGAAGCCTACATCAACGAGCAGTTGAAAGTTGGTTCAGATTACAGGATGCCAAAACCAATGGATGCGCCGGTGGTATTTGGGTGCGCACTGTTGAATCGTGACAGCCCCAAGAACCCGGTAGAGAATGAACAAATGAAGGGTGCAGAGGTTTTAAGCGTGGCTGGTATTTCGATATACACTATGCAATACACCCATCCGAATATCTGTCACACCGTGGACCTAGTAGCACGTTTCCAATCAGATCCTAGCAATCAACATTTAAAAGACTGTAAAACGAATTACTATTTATACCTAATTCGTTATCTGAATGGTACTGCCGACTATGCTATGTGCTATGAGGGCGGGAAGTTAGAATTGACCGGTTACAGTGACGCCGACCATGGTGGCGATCCGGATGATCGTAAGTCCACCACAGGAGGAGTATTTCTCCTTGCTAATGCCGCCATTTCATGGATGAGCAAGTAGCAAACCTGTGTCGCGCTGTCAACAATGGAATAAGAATTCGTTGCTCTCTCTAAAAATGCACAGGAAGCGGTCTGGCTTGAAAGGCTTCTTACTGCGTTGCTTGGTGGTGACATCAAAGTAAACCTGTAAAGGTGTTCTCCGATAGTCAGGAAGCTATTGCGGCAGTTAAGAATTCGAAGTACCATAGTAGGACCAAACACATTGATGTGAAATATTTCTATGCTAAATCGATGGTAGAAGACAATATAATCACTATGGAATACTTGTCCACTGATAATATGATTGTGGACCCATTAACTAAACCACTTCGCAGGGAAATATATTCGAAAAGCACGTAAAACTGCTTGGATTGCGTAGGGTTTAGAAATGGCATGTATCTGTGATAACATTTTGATATTAGAAAGTTACATTTTGTAAGCGAAAGAATTGCAACTGGGTCGTAGGAGGACGCAATCCTCTGCCAAACTATGTCGAATGTGGGCCTTACCTAGTCACGCAGGTACGGTTGTCTTGCGGTGGAGGGAGGCCTCTACTATACAAGGCTGGCTAAGAATCAGGGGTATAAACCTGATTACGCAGAACGATTATCTATTGTCGAAGTAACTAGACATGATCTTCGTCCTGCAGATCGCCATGATGATCTCCGTTCGTCATAAAACCACATTCTGGGCCAGATGAAAATATGTGATAGCATGATTGACATATCCCATTCCTGTTGACCCAAAAGGTTCAGGTATGCTATCAACACGTGCTTCATACTATGCGTGCCATGCACGACCATGGGGTCACAACTCGGTTGTGCTAGGAAAAGAATCCTCGTAATTCTGGTGGGTGCAAACTTCTTCACCTCGAGCGTGTGATTGATCCCAGGAGCCTTATGAAGAGGCACCCAAAGTATCCTCATGGACTCAGAACTCATACCTAAGGTCAGGCTCAATGCTCGCTTCCCGGCGTACGAGCGTAGTGCTGAACAAAAAGGCCCAGTGACCACGTCTTTGCAAACTAGTTGGGTTTGACTATGGGTATGAGCAATGAGGATGGTCAAGTTCAACTGTAATTTACCGACTCTTGTATTCACTAGGTGGCCACCAACCAGATATTAGTTGAAGGTTGTGAATACTTGTACGGATGCCTTGGAGAAGTGTTCCTATTTGGAAACTAGGAAAATGGAGAATTTTCAGTTGACTTAGGATACAACGCGGTACAATAGGTATAAATTTTGTTTATAACAAGTTGATTGGAGAAAAGGGAATCAACGTTCCGCGGGCGCTACAACACTCCTAACAGATGAGTAGCACGATGCCCGTCGTATCCGCCGGTCGCACGACAAACCTCGTATGAACTATTTGGAAGCATAGAGCAGATCAAAGGGGAGAAATGTTGATGCAGATTTGGACAACAATACGTTAACAGGCACCCTCCCATATCGGCGAGTGGGAGCTGTAAGCATATGGTGATGGGCGCCGTAATTGGTTGCCCATAATATGTATAGTTTACCTAATGAACTTGGGTAAATGTCATATTAGGGTAATTGGGCCAGACCCAAATCCCAATTGACATGGGAGGCCCAAAATTGGGCCTCCCCAAATACATAGGCCGGCCGAATTATTAAGGTGGGGTAAAACGGACTTTTGTCCACTTTACTCCTCCTATAAATAAGAGGTGTTAGGGAATATTTAGGGTTAATCATAATTCCCTCACAAGAGTGTATTAGAGAGAAAACCCTCCTCCCACACCTCACTAGTTCGGCCACACCAAGATTTACACCAGGGGTGTGCCAAATTGCTTTCGACCAACTCTCCGAAGATCTGTCCCTGTGTCAAGAATTGATCTATGGCTTTGCTGTGGAGCTGTACCACGTAGGGCTTCTCTAACAAGAACCTCTACGGGTCCCGACTGGAGGATCGAGAACTCCCTCGTTCAAAGGATCTTGGACTACGGTAACTATTGAGGTATTTGTTACTCTTCCGCTGCGTAATTTCGATTATATGCAAGACCATGTTTTAGTGTTTCCGTAGTGATTACTCCCCGTAATCTAACAGTGAAAATGAGGGGAGGAGGGTGAATTAGACAATGTGGTACATTTCACATTCACACAAAATTGGGCTAAACAAAGAGTTGGGCTCAATCTAATAAATTGGGAATAAAAAGAATAGTCCAAAAAAAACCTAGCCAAAAAACAATTAAATTAAAAATTAGCCCAAATGTTCTAACAATTGTTAGTTGGATTGTTATCCAATCTAGAAAGATGTCGTGTCTGACATTTGGGTGTTTATACCCCCGCCCTCTCTTTTATTTTTAATTAATAAGGATCGTTGTGATCCGCCTTGAATTTTGTTGTTTAGACCTTTGAAAGTTTTTCAATATATATATATATATATATATATATGTATATAATCACGACTAATTGTATATATATTTGTAGGATTTAGGGGATTAATTCTACGTAAACAAAACCCTAGATACGTGTTAGGAAACTAATACACAATGGATTAAGGTGCATATACCTATATTGTTTCATGCATCCCAAGACCGTTGAGGGGAGTTCTCGATCCGTCGGACGGTTCCCTGTAGAGGTTCCTGTTAGTGAAGCCCTCCGCGGATTATGCCTCACAGCAAAGCCTCGGTCGATTCTTCGCGGGATGGATCTCTTGGAGTAAATTGCTCGACACAATTTGGCATCTCCTTGGTGTTCCTAATATTTGGCCAAACTATGTTATTTTTAAGGAGAGTTTTCTCTTAATCTCACCACTTAGGAAGACGGGAATTATCATTGGTCTTATGAAAACCCTCCTAGGACTCCCTATTTATAAGAGGATAAAGTGGACAAAAGTCCATTTTACCCCTCCAAGTAAAGTCAGCCGGCCATGCTATTAGGGAGGCCAAATTTTGGGCCTCCTATGTCAATTGGGATTTTAGGCCTAGCTCAAAATCCCTAATATGACATTACCTAATTTCTTAGGTACATGGACTTAATTAATGGGCCCCCAATTATGGCGGCCCATAGTCCAAATGCTTACAGCTCCTACTCACCGGAATTGGAAGGTGCCTATTAATATGTTGTCGTCCAACACATCATCATTTGTTCTTCGATCCAATCCCTTATCTGAATAGTTCATACGATGTTTTTCGTGCGATCGGCGGACACGACGTGCATCGTGCTACTCATCTGTTAGGAGTGCTGTAGCCCCCGCAAAACGTTGATTCCCCATGTCTAATTAACCTGATAAAAATAAAGTGCCGCGCTGTATCCTAGGTCAACTGTCATTCTCCAATTGCCCAGTTTCCACATAGGAATACTCCTTCAGGGCATCCGTACAAGTATTCACAACCTTTCAACTAATGTCAGGTTGGTGGCCACCTAGTGAATACAAGAGTTGGAGAATTACAGGTGATGGATATACGCCCAATTTGAACCTGTTTTAATTCGGGTTGTCTTATTTTAGCCATCCCGCTTACGATTACAAAAAATGATGAAGGGACGCCATACGAGCACGACGAAAAGACGAAAGAAATAACTCACTCATTATCCTTAAACAACGAGAGGACATGTAAACGCAGGGGGCAGACACCCGAGAAGAAAACCCTACCACACTTAAGCAAAACTCGTAAATATCAAAGAGACGAAAGCAATTAGATAGCGATGAAAGCTAAGCACGGTCTCACCACCGTAAGGTCACAAGAGCAAAGAGACAAAATAAGGCATGGGGCAGTCGAAGAAAACGAGGAAACCTAGGACAGACAAAAAGAAAAGAACGACGTTTTCCTCTAAAAACATCCTACGTACCTTGCCGTTATGAGAGAAGATGCCTGCACACACCCAAAGAAGTAGAACCAAACGAAAAGCTTGATTACCAAAGCGAAATGAATAATGACAACGAGAATGAGGTAATCGCTTATCCCCTTTTACAGTAGAGGAGATTAGGGTTTTTCAGAACCTTTGAATCTACACCGTTTAAATCTAAAATGAAAAATCCAAACGTCAAAATTAAAGGCTAATGCCTTTATCTTTTTTCAACTATAGTAAAGATAATTCTTACTCAAGTTAGCATTTTCCATGTGTGTATCTTGTACATTCCCATACTTAGAAATTTTTTAGACATGATTCAACTATTTTTTACACGTGGAACCCCTTCATACGCACACTCATTGATTATGGTATCATGAAATTGGATTGCATCAACCCATGATCATGATTGCATTGCATTCCCATGTATATTAGCATTTTTAAAATGTATGCATGAAAAGATTGAACTTTCATTGCATCCATATTTTACGGACACGTTCCTAGGCACGCGCACGTTTACTCTAACGTTTATAATTCCTCTATTTTGAGAAACGGAGGACAAAGCTCGGAAAACGCGCCTACGGACAAGCAATGGATTCATCAAGAGGTAAAACCACGACTTCAAATTGCGCGCGTCATCCCATCATAAAATAGAGTCAATCAAAGGTTAGACCGCTGGTTGACTCGGGGGCATGTGATGGATATACGCCCAATTTGAACCCATTTTAATTCAAGTTGTCTTATTTTAGCCACCCCACTTACGATTACAATTCGAAACTTTGACCCGAACACATTACCCACAGCGCGAACGGCTCGGACGAGCAAAAAATACTCGCCTGGACCTGTCCGCTGGCCCAACCTCACTTAGGTGAGATCAGACCAACCGGCCCGATCCCAAGACCTGTGGGTCGGATTTTTCATCCGACCCCGAAGGTCCCGAGACCCTGCCTGAACGCCGTTACCCCTCCTCCCCCCCCCCCAAGGGCGTGTGTGACGTCCCGAACCTTGTCACACTGACTCTCTTCCTGCGGAGTCCCGACATCTTTCTACCCGACTCACACTTCGACTTTTTCACCAACCTCTCCGTGCTATTAAGGGTTTGATCCAATCGTAATGTGTTAATTTGCGCTTAGGGATTAACGGTATCATTAAGCCACCTTAATCCCCTCGAATCCTATTTATAGTGCTCAAGTTCTATTCATTTCCATGATGTTGCGTCTTCACTCGTTTTTAGCTCTGCCTTCTCTCTAGATTTGCTCTCTCTAGAATACCAAACTTACTTAAGCATCGGAGAGGGCTCATCGAGCACCACCCCCCCTCTCTGTGCTCGATATCGCATCTTGTGCAGGTTGGCAAGGAGATAGACAACAGATTGCTTGGAGCTAACAGATCACGAAGAAGAACAATTTACCCGTGAGAAGTGTTATTTGGATCGAATACCCGCAGACCCGATACACACGTCTTAACACTTGGCGCCGTCTGTGGGTTTCGAACAAACAAGCCCAACTATCATGAGTCAGATGGCAAACATATACGTCATTCACGGAGGTTTTGGAGCAGGCGTTGAGTCACCAAATGCAAAAGAGGCATACATGACACAAGCAGGAGATAACACAATCAAAGGAAAGCAAGCAAATGAAAAAAAGAGAAGATATAATACGATTCTCAAGGAAGGACATGGAAAATGTGTTACAAAAGAACAATGGTGCATTAGTCATAACAATGAAAATCACCGACATGGACATTGGCTGAATTCTAGTGGACAGGGGAAGCTCACCCATCATTGTCAGCAAGAAAGTGATTGACACACTAGGTGTGAGACCAAGTAACAAAAAACAAGTGCACTCTCCCCTCAAAGGATTCTCAGAAGAGCCAAGCTACCCACTGGGGGCAATCACACTACCTGTGACACTAGGCACATGCCAGAAGCAATTAAAGATTGACGTTCCTTTCCTTATTGTTGAGGGAATGGACGAGTAAAATGGAGTTCTAGGTACCACTACAATTAACAAGTGGGGCATAGTGCCATCAACACCACATCAGAAAATGAAGTTTCCCACAAGTGAAGGAATTGGGGAAGTAAAAGGAAATCAGAAGGTGGCAAGGAAGTGTGCAAGAATTGCACTCAGCAAGAAAAGGAAAACCAACAAGGAGGTCCTATCAGTAGATGAGGATCCAAGAGAGGATCATAGAAGACCTGCACCTATGGAGGAGCTAAAATAAATACTAATAGAGGAACCCGAAAGAAAAGTGAAAATCGGGACAACTTTGACTGAAGAAGAAGAATCGCGCGTAGCAGCATTACTAAGGGAGTAAAGGGATCTGTTCGCATGGTCACCAAGCGACATGCCTGGGATATTTGAGGATGTAATATCACACAAGCTCAACATAGACCCAGCAACGCGCCCAGTACCACAGAAGATAAGGCCAATGGGGGGTAGCAAAAAGACAGCTATCCAAGAAGAGGTGGACAAGCTATTAAAAGCAAATTTCATCAAGGAGATCAGGTTTCAAACATGGGTTGCAAAACCAATACTAGTGAAAAAGGCAGGTGGAAGTTCGAGAATGTGCATCGACTATCGCGACCTCAACAAGGCATGCCCTAAAGATTCATACCAACTTCCAAGGATAGATCAACTAGTGGATGCAACTTCAGGTCATGAATTGATGAGCTTCATGAATGCGTACCCAGGGTACAACCAAATCAAAATGTCTACCAAAGATGCCTCCCACACGGCATTCTATGCCGACAGTGAAATATACCACTACACTGTGATGCCATTCGGACTCACAAACGCGGGAGCAATGTATCAGCGTATGGTCAACAAGATCTTCGGGGACATGATAGGGAAGACAATGGAAGCATATGTAGAAGACATGATTGTCAAGTCCAAGAAGAAAAGCGACCACGTCGAGAACCTTCGTTTGACCTTCCAAAAGATGCGTCAGCATCAAGTCCGCCTGAACCCGAAAAAATGTGCATTTGGAGTACAATCAGGGAAATTCTTGGGTTTCATGGTAAGTCAACGAGGAATAGAAGTGAATCCTGAATAATTGCAAGCAATTGAGGAGATACACTCCCCCACGAAGCACAAGGAAGTACAGCGGCTAAACCGAAGGTTGGCAGCTCTTAACAGATTATTGTCTAAAATTGGAGACAAAGCACTACCTTTCTTTGAGGTGCTATGGGAAAACAAGAAGTTTGAATGGACACCAAGGTGTGAGGAAACCTTCAAACTTCTCAAACAACACCTAAAGAAGTTACCTTTTCTAGCAAAGCAAACCCCAGGAGAACCCCTCTTCCTTTACATCTCCGTAAGCAACGTTGCGGTAAGTTCAGTGCTAGTGAAAGAGGAAGACAATGCACAACTGCCAGTGTATTTCGTAAGCAAAACATTGACAATATACAAAATCAACTACTTGGCAATCGAAAAGTACCTCTACGCATTGATCATATCAGCAAGGAAGTTGAGACCGTATCATGTGCATGAGATAACAGTGCTCACAAACCAACCTCTGAAACACCTCTGCCAAAAATCGGACACGTCAGGAAGGCTAACCAGAAGGGCAATTGAGATAAGTGAATTCCGCATTCATTTCTCCCCAAGAATGGCCATCAAAAGGTAAGCCCTAGCAGATTTTATTGCAGAATTCACCGGAATCAGCCCCGACGGGGACTTAGGGGAAACGACAAGCACATTTGAAACAAGAGCCAACCAGGAGACACAACTAGAGGACATATGGGAGATGCACACTGAGGGATCATCCAATGCGGGAGGATCAGGCGCAGGCCTTCTATTGTACCCACCTGATAAGAGCACGCCACTGTGTTACGCCATGGCACTTACCTTCAAAGCAACTAATAATGAGGCAGAGTACGAGGCGTTGACAACAGGTTTGAGAATAGCCAAAGGAGTAGGGGTGAAACACCTAAGGGTTAAGTGTGACTCTTAGTTGGTGTCAGACCTAGATCTAACTTATGACGATTAAATGTTTTGAAAACATGGAATTTTTAAAGAGTCGCCACTAACTAATTACGGCTAACTAGAAACCTAAATTACCTAGGTGAATAATGAATTGAACACCTAAGCATATTAATCGGTATGCGATAAAAAAATTGAGTTCGGGGGTTCTATTACGAATTAAAAACAAATATATTTTTCTAATTACGCCCTTTCGGTACTTAATTAACCAATTTTCCAATTTTAAAATTTAAACATGCTCTTATGACGAATTAATATAATAATATAACAATTAATACTAATTTTTATGCCCCGATTATTATTAATGACAAAGTTAAGTCCTAAAAAAAACTATTAAACACCTAAAATCCCTAATTGATAAAATCTAATCAAATCTAAACCAAACATGCTTAAAATCATGATACACTTTAGTGATTACTCATCATACACATATTTATAAAACATGCTACCTGTTGGGATCAAAATGACGTGGCCACAAACTTCACGGAATGGACTTCTGGGCTTCGCCTTGGACGTAGCTCTCTCGAGGACTTGATTTCCTCCGGGAGATTTTTAAGGTCGAGCACCTAAAAAGGGGTGGGGATGGCCCCTGATTCCACTCCGAAGCTTAAGTTAGTAATGTATTTGAGAGTGTAATATATAAGTATTCAGAGCATATTGTTTTTAATTGAAGGAGATAGCCCCCTATTTATAGGGAGAAGTTTACTGACTTTGTAGAGGCGGCTATTGGCCTCTGATTGGTTGCCTAGGGGCGGCAGCCCTTTGTGATTGGTTGATATAAGCGGTTGTCAGTCAGCTGGTGACAAGCAGGTCGCCACCTCATGTTTACTTCGGAGGAAGGTTTTCCTTTTAAGCAGGTGACAAGCAGGTCACCACCTCATGTTTACTTCGGAGGAAGGTTTTCCTTTTAAGCAGGTGACAAGCAGGTCGCCACCTGTCTTTATTTTAAGAGGGAAGGTTTCTTCTCGGAGATGGTTGGAAGCAGGTCGCCACCTGTCTTTACTTGGAAGGAAGGTTTTCCCTTGGAGACGGTCGGAAGCAGGTCGTTCACCTGTCCTCTGGAAGATTCTCTAAGTCTCCATAGTCGACCAGTCATTCTTTTGAAGTCGACTTCTTCATGATTGGTAGTCGACCTTTTATCTCCAAATGGTTGGAATAAACAAGAAAGGTCGTCGACTTCTTCTCCTCGCCCTGAAAGCGTACTCGATCTGTCACCTGTAGGAAATCACCATAGACAAAGAACGTACATACATAGTCGTGTTTATTTATAACCCAACACTTGTCCCCGAGACTCGAGTCGCCAGCTTCATTTACTTAAGGTGAAGGCTTGAGTAGAGTAAAGCCCCATTTTGTGGCGAGATAATCTAATTCCCAGGACTTGTAGATTTTCCAGACTTTTGCCTTGATAGATTCCTTACTTAGTTCTTGGTAGTTAATTTTTATAAACGTATTTTCCTCGCAGAAGTTTACCCTAAGGGCAAGGGTATTGCTGAGGCTTCTTCTTCTCAAGCCAAGACAGGCTTGGGATATGAGGGTCCTCCCTTTGCTTGGAGGATGCTTCATTCTGCCCCCGACTCTCCGCCACGAGATGTCGATTGGGACCCTCTCGCCACTCGGGGAGAGTACAAGCTGAAGGAGGGCCATTCCATCGCCAACAAGGAGGTGGCCCTTCAATTGCTGAACGCCTCTATTCCTCCCCGGGATCGTCCTCGCCTCCCTACAGATCGAGTGGAGGACGCCACTTGAATGTTCCCGCATCGACAGTCCAAGGTAGAACCATATTCTTATTCGTCGATACATATTATTTGTACCTTATGTTGACGACATTTTCCTTTCCAGGCCAACCGCGATTTCTTGCAGGTGGGTCAGTTGCTCATCGACCTTGGCGAGGAGTTATCTCTCGCAAAGGGGCAGCTTGCTTCCCTGGAGTCGGAGGCCAAAGAAGTGCAGGGCCTTCAGGAAAAGGTGGCTCGCCTTTAAGGGGAGGTTTCCAGCCTTCAGAGGGTCTTGGGCACCATA
This sequence comes from Clarkia xantiana subsp. parviflora, assembly GCA_036873135.1. NCBI lineage: Eukaryota > Viridiplantae > Streptophyta > Magnoliopsida > Myrtales > Onagraceae > Clarkia > Clarkia xantiana. The sequence goes on from JAPTYO010000011.1 coordinate 22,545,529, forward strand.
TCTGGGGAGCTCGATACCTGCAAGGAGGCTCTGAGAGCTAGTGGAGTTTTGGCGGCCGTGCTTGGCAAGGCATATCCTGATGCTGCCGCCTTTTCCAAAATTTTCCGTGCCCAACTGGATTCTCAGCGCGAAGAGAACATCGAGCTGAAGAAGAGGGTGAAAGAGCTCGAGGAGCCTGAGCGGAATGCTGTTGCCGCTTACAAGGTCATCTTGGCCTTTCAAATGGACGCCGCCAGGGCGAGCGGGCAGATGCTTCTCTCAGTTTTTGCTTCATTGGTGGCCGACCTTAGGGCCCCGACCTGGACCTCTCGAGAGTGGCAGTTCTTCGAGAATATCTGTAGGAGGAAGCTAAAGCCAAAGCTAGGGCTGATAGATAGATTTTAGCATAAACGATTTTAATTTCCTTCTCGATATTTTGTAAACTCCCGTTTATTAATGAAGGATAATTTTTTGCAATCTTACATATGCTCGCCCTCTCTTGGGCTTTTCACCGTTTTCATAGATCTTTCAACGGACTTAATAGAAAACATACTCGACTTTAGAACAAGGGTTTATAGTTCTTTTGGTACCATATGTTTGCGCACTTTTGGCTTTTGGTACCACATGTTTGGTTTTGCCTATTTTTGGTACCATACGTTTGTCAATTGTTTACTTTTGGTCCGACCGTTAGTTGATTGTTAAATAGTCACGTGACTTGCACATGTCTAACCCCAAATTTTTATTTTGTTCATTTTAGTCCTCTAATTTTTTGCCCTAACTTTTTATTTTTTCCAATTTAGCCCTCAAACATTTTCAACCACACCCTAAGACTAATTTGACCTAGTTATGGTCCGATTCATGGCTAGTTCGGACCATGGCTAAGGTCGCCGGACCCGGGCGACCCTAACTATGGTCCGACCTAGCCATGGGTCAAACCATACCTAGGTCAATTTAGCAATTGGGTCTAATTCACCCAATTGGACCCTAATTCTAAATTGACCTAGCCATGGTCCGACCCATGGCTAGGTCGGACCATGGTTAGGGTCGCCCGGGTCCGGCGACCCTAATCATGGGTTGGACCATGGCTAGGTCAATTTATTCCTAAGGTGCGGTTGGAAATGTTTAAGGGCTAAATTGCAAAAATAAAAATTTAGGACAAAAAATATGAGGACTAAATTGAACAAAATCAAAACTTAGGGCTAAGCATGTGCAAGTCACGTGACTATTTAACGGTCAACTCTAACGGTCGGACTAAAAGTAAACAATTGGCAAACGTATGGTACCAAAAATAGGCAAAACCAAACATGTGGTACCAAAAGCCAAAAGTGGGCAAACATAAGGTACCAAAAGACCTATAAACCAATCATTAGGTCTCCATATAATCGAATGATTTTAAGGGTAATTCCCAAATATCTAACCTTTCTCTCGAGTTGTAGACTTCGATCGAATCGTCGCCGTACCTAGGTTTTGGTCGCCATTTTGGGCACATAATGGTTGACGATCGATTTGTAGATCTTCCATCGAATTGTCGCCGTACCTAGGCTTTAGGCGCCATTTTGGGCACAAAATGGTCGACAACCGATTTGTAGACTTCGATCGAATCGTCGCCGACTGTATGAAGTCGAGGAGTCAGTGAAGACTGATCCTTTGTAGATCTTCGCCGACTGTATGAAATCGAGGAGTCAGTGAAGACTGATCCTTTGTAGATCTTCGCCGACTGTATGAAATCGAGGAGTCAGTGAAGACTGATCCTTTGTAGATCTTCGCCGACTATATGAAGTCGGAGAGTCAGTGAAGACTGATCCTTTGTAGATCTTTGCCGACTGTATGAAGTCGAGGAGTCAGTGAAGACTGATCCTTTGTAGATCTTCGCCGACTGTATGAAGTCGAGGAGTCAGTGAATACTGATCCTTTGTAGATCTTCGCCGACTGTATGAAGTCGAGGAGCCAGTGAAGACTGATCCTTTGTAGATCTTCGCCGACTGTATGAAGTCGAGGAGTCAGTGAAGACTGATCCTTTGTAGATCTTCGCCGACTGTATGAAGTCGAGGAGTCAGTGAAGACTGATCATTTGTAGATCTTCGCCGACTTTATGAAGTCGAGGAGTCAGTGAAGACTGATCCTTTGTAGATCTTCGCCGACTGTATGAAGTCGAGGAATTAGTGAAGACTGATCCTTTGTAGATCTTCGCCGAATGTATGAAGTCGAGGAGTCATTGAAGACTGATCCTTTGTTGATCTTCCATCGAATTGTCGCCGTACCTAGGCTTTAGTCGCCATTTTGGGCAAATAATGGTCGACAACCAGTTTGTAGACTTCGATCGAATCGTCGCCGTACCTAGGCTTTGGTCTCCATTTTGGGCACATAATGGTCGACGACCGATTTGTAGCGAGCTTGAGGGTGGTGACATTGGAATGATGATTTCTTTATGAAGAAAGTAGATCAAAGGATCTTTTTATTCATCAATTCCTGGATCTTACATCAAAAAAGGAAAACTCGACATTAGTTATAATAAATATCTATCATAGAATTTGATTATGACTTCTCTGTTTGTCGTGTCGCGTCTTGATAACAATGTCGAGCCATGTTTTGGTCCCCCCGGACCTCACCAATTCCTTGTGGTGTTGAGAACCTCATTACTTGGTGTGCCATGGACGGGATGATTCGATAAGGATTGAGAGTCGTCCGTCCGATGATAGCATTGTATGATGATGCAGCATCAACCACTACAAAGAGTATATCTATTTGCAACGTTTTATCTTCTCCTATGATGGCGGTTAGTCGAATAGCTCCCAAGGGATATGTAGTTTCTCCTGCAAACCCTATCAAAGGGAAATCGACCTTCTTCAAGTCCTTTTAGTAAAGCCTAACTGACTAAAGGCTGAATAAAAGAGAATATCTGTTGAACTTCCACTATCGATAAGTACTCTTTTGACTCTATACGTGGTGATCAGAAGAGTAACCACGAAGGCGTCTTCATGAGGCTGATTCTCTTCCGCCAAATCGTCCATTGTAAAACTGATAGTTTCAAGATCAGGCTCTCTAGGCCTTTTTCCCATTACCGCCGCTGTAGATATTTGTGTAGCATACACTTCTCGAGCCGCATTTGTTCCTCCTCCCGAGGCAAATCCCCCGGCGATAAAATTGATCGTTCCTCTTGGGGGGGGGGGGTTGATCACGAGGAGGAGATCGAGATTCCTCTCTTGGGCTACGATTTCGCTTCTTCGGAATATTGGGGTTCTTTTCCACAAATTTTAATAATTTTCCCCTCTGGATAAGGGCCTCTATATCTTGCTTCAAGAGGGTACACCCATTTGTGTTATGCCCCCTTACCTGATGGTAGCGACAGTAAGCATTTACCTGGTGACCCAACATGTTTCTTCTTGCCGGTGGGGGTTAGTAAGGCGGAGCTTCTCCATTTCTTGAAGTACTACCGATACATTATGGGTAAGAGGAGTATATTTGGAGGGATAAGGATTAGAATCTCTCCTTATTCCTTGTCGATTCCCTGGTCGGAAGTCTCGTCCACATCTTTCTTCCCTCCTAGGTAGTCGGGAAGCGGAGCCCTCCTCGATCTTGGCGGGCACCAATTGTTTCTTGACTTCTTTGGGCAGCCCTTCATCCGACCTCTCTAGGTCGACTAATTTCTTTACTTTGATGGCGAGGGCGTCAATCCTTTGCACGGGCTTCATCACTATGCTGTCTTTCAGAGCTTGGCTCTGCACTCTAAGACCCCTCTATAAGGTCTGGATCAGCTCGCCATCCGTGGTGTCCTCGTTCAGCTGTTGGAGTATCTTGTGAAACCTTGTGTAGTAGTTGGCCAAGGTTTCACCTGGGCCTTGCTCGATCTTGTCGAGGAAGTTCATGCTCTTGAGGCGCTGCCTCTGACCTATGTGTCCTTCAATGAATTTGGTTTTCAGCTCATCCCACGAGTCTATAGAGTTGTCTGGGAGACCATAAAACCAAGTAGACGCCTCTTCCTTCAGCGTGGTTGGGAAGAGTGCTGCATAATGATCAGGCGTTGCCCCTCATCCCAAGAGGGAGGAGTTGTGGGCATTGATGTGGCGAACTGGGCTGCCTTCTCCGGTATAATCTTCGATGCTCCTCGCGAAGAGTTGCGGGGGGAACTCGAGTATTGAATAGCCTTTTGGTGAAGGGGTGAGAAGTATGATCACGAATGATGAGCAAATCGTTCGCACCTCGCCTTTTCTTCTCCAACAGTTCTTCGACCTGCCCTATTGTGAACAGGACAGGTTCCTTGCTCACCGTTTCGGCCTCGGGGGCTTTAGGGGTTTCTTTCTCCAGGGGATTCTCCTCCTGGATTTTCACATTGGAAGCTACTTCTTCCTTTTGTGAGGCCTCTCGGGTTGGCTCTCTTTACTCTGGAACAGCCCCTGCTTGGGTTTTATTCCAAAAAGTAATAAAGCCAGCTATTACCCCCGGAGGAACAACCTGGGGAGCTGTCCTCGCATCTTCCAAAATTGGCAGAGATTTGGAATGGTTGAGGGTTTCATCGTCGCCAACACCACTAGATTGGGGTATTGGGGGATCTTCTTGGGGGATCGGCCTCGATGTGGTAGGATCCACTGATGGACTGCTCCTTTCTTTCACCGGAGTGTTGGAAATCCTACTCTTTTCGGCAGCCATGACTTTTTGATCTGTTCCCACAGACAGCACCAAATGTTGGGATCAAAATGACGTGGCCACAAACTTCACGGAATGGACTTCTGGGCTTCGCCTTGGACGTAGCTCTCTTGAGGACTTGATTTCCTCCGGGAGACTTTTAAGGTCGAGCACCTAAAAAAGGGTGGGGATGGTCCCTGATTCCACACCGAAGCTTAAGTTAGTAATGTATTTGAGAGTGTAATATATAAGTATTCGGAGCAGATTGTTTTTAATTGAAGGAGATAGCCCCCTATTTATAGGGAGAAGTTTAACGACTTTGTAGAGGCGGCTACTGGCCTCTGATTGGTTGCCTAGGGGCGGCAATCACCCCTTTGTGATTGGTTGATAGAAGCGGTTGTCAGTCAGCTGGTGACAAGCAGGTCTCCACCTCATGTTTACTTCAGAGAAAGGTTTTCCTTTTAAGCAGGTGACAAGCAGGTCACCACCTCATGTTTACTTCGGAGGAAGGTTTTCCTTTTAAGCAGGTGACAAGCAGGTCGCCACCTGTCTTTACTTTAAGAGGGAAGGTTTCTTCTCGGAGATGGTTGGAAGTAGGTCGCCACCTGTCTTTACTTCGAGGGAAGGTTTTCCCTTGGAGACGGTGGGAAGCAGGTCGCCACCTGTCCTCTGGAAGATTCTCTAAGTCTCCATAGTCGATCAGTCATTCTTTTGAAGTCGACTTCTTCATGATTGGTAGTCGACCTTTTATCTCCAAATGGTTGGAATAAACGAGAAAGGTCATCGACTTCTTTTCCTCGCCCTGAAAGCGTACTCGACCTGTCACCTGTAGGAAATCACCATAGACCAAGAACGTACATACATAGTCGGGTTTATTTATAACCCAACACTTGCCCCCGAGACTCGAGTCGTCAGCTTCATTTACTTAAGATGAAGGCTTGAGTCGAGTAAAGCCCCATTTTGCGGCGAGATAATCTAATTCCCAGGACTTGTAGATTTTCCAGACTTTTGCCTTGATAGATTCCTTACTTAGTTCTTGGTAGTTCATTTTTATTAACGTATTTTCCTCGCAGAAGTCGACCCTAAGGTCAAGGGTATTTCTGAGGCTTCTTCTTCTCAAGCCAAGACAGGCTTGGGATATGAGGGTCCTCCCTTTGCTTGGAGGATGCTTCATTCTGCCCCCGACTCTCCGCCAGGAGATGTCGATTGGGACGCTCTCGCCACTCGGGGAGAGTACAAGCTGAAGGAGGGCCATTCCATCGCCAACAAGGAGGTGGCCCTTCAATTGCTGAACGCCTCTGTTCCTCCCCGGGATCGTCCTCGCCTCCCTACAGATCGTGTGGAGGACGCCACTCGAATGTTCCCGCATCGACAGTCCAAGGTAGAACCATATTCTTATTCGTCGATACATATTATTTGTACCTTATGTTAACGACTTTTTCCTTTCCAGGCCAACCGCGATTTCTTGCAGGTGGGTCAGTTGCTCATCGACCTTGGCGAGGAGTTATCTCTCGCAAAGGGGCAGCTTGCTTCCCTAGAGTCGGAGGCCAAAGAAGTGCAGGGCCTTCAGGAAAAGGTGGCTCGCCTTGAAGGGGAGGTTTCTAGCCTTCAGAGGGTCTTGGGCACCATATCCGGGGAGCTTAATACCTGCAAGGAGGCTCTGAGAGCTAGTGGAGTTTTGGCGGCCGTGCATGGCAAGGAGGCTCTGAGAGCTACATGTGAAATTGACCATCCCTATCGCTCATACCCTTAGTCAAACTCAACCTATTTCCAAAGACCCCTCTTTGGACGGACTCCCGTAGAATGCATTCGAGGGGGTTTGTCCAAAGACGAGTAAACACTAATTTTGGCTAGGAAGTATATCTTCTTCCGGGTCTTCAAGTCTCCAAGGTGGCCTTTGGCTTTATTGACGGACAACGCTAAAGAAAACCTCAAATGGTAGTGCGAAATGTAGAGCCTCCAGTGGCGGTGCAATAAAGAAGAGACTCCAGTGGCGGTGCAATAAAGAAAAACCTCCGGTGGCGTGCGATAATGTAAAGCCTCCAGTGGCGTGTGGTAATGAAAAGCCTCTAGTTGCATGCAGTAAAGAAAAGCATCAATCGACGATGCGTCCAGTGGCGAGTGACAAGGAAAAGCCTCCAATGGCGTGCAATAAAGTAAAATCTTGATAGGTGATGCCTCCAGTGGAGAGCGGTCACGAAAAGCCTCCAGTGTCATTTGTCGTAGAAGAGCCTCTAGTGGCGACTGTCGGAGAAGAGTCTCTAGTGGCGTATGTCGGAGCAGAGCCTCTAGTGGCGTCCGTCAGTGAAGAGCCTCTAGTGGCGTTTGTCGGAGAAGAGCCTCTAGTGGCGTATGTCGGAGAAGAGCCTCCAGCGGCGTCCGTCGGTGAAGAGCCTCCAGTGGCGTCCATCGGAGAAGAACCTCTAGTGGTCTGACCACTTGAATGTCTCTCCCTAATATTTGCGTAAGCTGTGCATGACACGACAACTTAGCGGGATTTTTTTTATCTCTCATTTTCTCTCCTTCTGCCATGATTGCACTTTATGAATTTTGCAATCATGCCCCTCATTTCCTGATTTTGCCTAGGCCGCCCTTTCGGGTTTTCAACCTAGCGGAAGCACTCTATATTTGGTAGCCAATTAATGAGTGATTGGAACCCTCTCAATTGTTTTCCGCATTTTCCATTGCGGAAACTCTTCTTTTCAGTATTCAATTTCGGGTTGACTGTGGTCCGTTCTTTATTTTCCCGCCCTCATAGAATTCGCGGATCACTCTTTATTTGTAATCATTTTCCTATAAGGGTGGCTGTGGCCCTTTTAATAATTCTTACGCTCTCATAAGTTGCGGAATCACTCATTGTATACAGCCGTTTTAAGGGTGGCTGTGGCCCTAGGAACACATTTGAAAACTTTAGGTAAGTAGCTCAGGATGTGTTAGGGAACATGTCGTCATCGCTACTTAGGGCCCTGATTTTTTGTCGTTTTGATTTTTTTTTCTTTTTCTTTTACTTTTTTTTATAAGAAAACTCCCCTTTTGCCATGGTTGTCCTTTCAGATTTTCAATCAGGCCTCTCATCCCTAATTTTTGCCTAGGTTGCCTTTACAGATTTTCAACCTAGCGGGAATTTTATTTTTCTCTCTTTTTTCTTTTCTTAGCTTTGCAAAGCGAAACTACTCTCTATAGGCATAGTACCTTTTGAGTGCGTCTGCATTGATTGGACTCGGAAGATCTCGACCATCCATATCAGTGATGATCAACGCACCTCCTTTGAACACCTCTTTGACCACGTAGGGTCCTTCGTATTTGGTCGCGAACTTCCCTCGTGAATCAGGATTGATACGTAGTACCTTTCGTAGTACCAGGTCCCATGTTGGAAATTACGTGGTCGCACCTTCTTGTCAAAGGCCCTAGCCATTTGTTGCTGGTAACATTGCCCATGGTCAAGTGTTGTGAGCCTCTTTTCATCGATGACATTCAACTGTTCATATCTTCGTCTGGCCCATTCTGCTTCGTCGAGCCCCGATTCTGCCAGGATCCTTGCTAAGGGAATCTCCACCTCTACGGGTAGAACTGCTTCGGTTCTGTAAACGAGTGAAAACGAACTTGCCCCGGTCGATGTACGGATCGAATTTATGTATGCCAAGAGTGCCCAAGGTAGCATATTATGCCAATCTTTGTATGTGACTGTCATTTTCTCAATGATCTTCTTTATATTTTTATTCGCCGCTTCCACCGCACCGTTCATCTGAGGGCGGTATGGGAACGAATTTCTGTGCTTTACCTTGAGTTGGTCACATAGATCATTTATCAGCTTGTTGTTGAGATTCTTGGCATTGTCTGTAATTATCGTCTCGGGTACTCCGTAACGGGCAACAATGTCTCTTCGTAAGAAACGCTCAAACGCCTTTGCAGTAACTGATGCAAGTGTGACAACCTCTATCCACTTGGTGAAATAATCAATTGCCACCAATATATATCTGTAGCCGTTAGATGCATTTGGTGAAATGGGACCGATCACATCAATTCCACACATTGAAAAATGCCACGGATAAGACATCAGATGGAACTCGTTTGGCGGCGCATAAATCTGACTAGATTACACCTGGTATAGGTGGCACCGCTGGACGTGCTTGACGCAGTCTGACATCAGGGTAGTCCAAAAATAGCCCATCCTCATTGTTGGGTTATAAATAAACCCGACTATGTATGTACGTTCTTGGTCTATGGTGATTTCCTACAGGTGACAGGTCGAGTACGCTTTCAGGGCGAGGAGAAGAAGTCGACGACCTTTCTTGCTTATTCCAACCATTTGGAGATAAAAGGTCGACTACCAATCATGAAGAAGTCGACTTTAAAAGAATGACTGGTCGACTATGGAGACTTAGAGAATCTTCTAGAGGACAGGTGGCGACCTGCTTCCCACCATCTCCAAGGGAAAACCTTCCCTCGAAGTAAAGACAGGTGGCGACCTGCTTCCCACCGTCTCCGAAGGAAAACCTTCCCTCGAAGTAAAAACAGGTGGCGACATGCTTGTCACCTGCTTCAGCCGCCTTAGGAAAGACTTCCCTCCTAAGTAAAAGTGAGGTGGCGACCTGCTTGTCACCAGCTGATTGACAACCGCTTCTATCAGCCAATCACAAAGGGCTGATTGCCGCCCCTAGGAAACAATTCAGAGGCCAGTAGCCGCCTCTACAAAGTCGGTAAACTTCTTCCTATAAATAGGAGGCAATCTCTTCAATTAAAATCAATCTGCTCTGAATACTTATATATTACACTCTCAAATATAACTTAAGCTTCAGAGTAGAATCAGGGGCCATCCCCACCCCTTTTTAGGTGCTCGACCTTAAAAGTCTCCCGGAGGAAATCAAGTCCTCGAGAGAGCTACGTCCAAGGCGAAGCCTAGAAGTCCATTCCGTGAAGTTTGTGGCCACGTCATTTTGATTCCAACATTTGGCGCCGTCTGTGGGAAACAGATCAAAAAGTCATGGCCCCACCCAGAAGTCGAATCAGGCAAGATCCGCGACGCCTCGCGAAAGGGATATTTCAAGGGTCAAATGAGACTCTAGAAAGTTATTCCAGACGATTCGAAGCAGGATACACCGGAGGCGAGTGTACTGAAAGAGAGGCCATTCGAATATTCTTCAGAGGTCTGGGACTCCAGTCCCACACTTTAGCCATCACCCAGTATACCGAACCTCTGGGAAGTTTAGAAGAACTGATGGAACGAATAAATCTCCACGTAGAGGTGGAACAAAGTCGAGCAGCTCGCAGTATACCACCAGAAGCCCGACGGCGACGAGGAGAAGGCTCGTCAATGCTTGGGGTATCGACGAGAGAGTATCGTCGGACGCAACAAAGATTGGAAAGACTTCAAGAAGCAGGAGAAAACCGTTCTTTGCCTTATTGTGAACACCACCAAGAGGAGGGGCATAGCACTGAGGATTGCCTCCTCGCAAGAAGAGAGTTGGAATTTATGCAAGAGGAAATCCAACGCCATCATCGACATCGAGCACACGAGTCGAGAAGATGGAGAACGCCCTCGGGAAACGACATCAACATTTTATCAAGGGGATTCACGGCTGGGGGAGAAATAAGCTCGGCCAGGGATCAATACGCCGCCCAGTGCATCTCGCCAAAGCTCTCCTCGAAAAGGGCAAGAGACATAGAGCCAATGGCGATCACCTTTTCGACAGAAGATCTTTCAGAGGTTTCGCCATTCCACGAGGATGCCCTGGTAATAACTGCTCGAATAAATAATTCAGATATTCGAGTACTTGTAGATGGAGGAAGTTCCACCGATGTGATCACTCTCAAAGTTCTCACTAGTATGGGATACAAGAAGGAAGACCTGAAAGAGATGACTTCTCCTTTAGTGGGACTGGAGGGAAGGACGACTTACCCTCTAGGAGCAATCCATCTTCCCATGATTTTAGGTCAAAGGTGGAAAACGCTCCATTTGCAGGTTCGTTTTGTAGTAGTCGACCAACTTGGTGCTTACAACGTGATACTGGGGAGAACCACCCTCAACCCCAACCACATCGTACCATCGACTTTCCACCAAGTCATGAGGTTCCCGACTCACCACGGGTTAGGAGAAGTCTGGGGCGAACAGGAGATATCTCGACAATGTTATGTCGACCTCCTCAAAAGATCGAATCAAAGAGAAACCCTCTGTATAGTCACGGAAGAAGATCCGCGAGAAGAGAGTGGACGACCGGCCCCTATGGAGGAGTTGGTAGAGGTCGTCTTGGCGGGAACGGAAAGGAAAGTAAAAATCGGGGCCGCTTTAAACCCGGAACAGGCAAGGAGGATAACGACTCTCCTCAGAAAGTACAAAGAGTTATTCGCCTGGGAACCCAGCGACATTCCAGGAATCAGTCCTGATATTATCTCCCATGAGTTAAGGATAGACCCAGCCATAAAACCCATTGCCCAGAAAAGAAGATCTATGGGGGCAGAAAAGAAGGCCGTGATCCGTCAAGAGGTGGGAAAATTGGTGGAAGCAGGTTTCGTAAAAGAGATACGATTTCAAACATGGGTCGCCAACCCAGTATTGGTAAGAAAACCTAGTAAGAAATGGAGGATGTGTGTGGATTTTCGAGATCTTAATAAAGCTTGCCCAAAGGATTCCTATCCCCTCCCAAGGATCGACCAGCTAGTCGACGCCACTTCAGGACATGAGCTCCTAAGCTTTATGGACACCTATTCCAGATACAACCAGATTCGAATGCATCCCAAAGATGAGGCTCACACCGCCTTCTACGCAGACAGCGATATCTATCATTACACTGTCATGCCCTTTGATTTGATAAATGCGGGGGCCACCTATCAACAAATGGTAAATAAACTTTTCAAATCCATGATAGGAAGAAACATGGAGGCCTACGTCGACGACATGTTGGTAAAAACCAAGAAGGGGCACGACCACGTTCAAGACCTTGAAGAAGCATTTGCGTGTATGAGGTTACACCAAGTAAGGCTAAATCCTACCAAGTGCGCCTTCGTAGTTCAATCAGGGAAATTCCTAGGATTTATGGTCAGCCATAGAGGAATAGAAGCTAACCCTGAAAAGATAACCGCCATAGAGAAGATGTCCTCGCCTACCTGTCATAGGGAGGTGCAGAGTCTAAATGGAAGGCTGGCCTCTTTGGGAAGATTTCTGGCCAGGTCAGGCGATAAATCCCTCCCCTTCTTCAAGATCCTAAGGGCTAATAAGACGATCGAATGGACAAAGGAGTGCGAAGAAGCCTTTCAGCAGTTAAAAATGCATCTTCACTCACTCCTTGCCCTAGAAAAACCCTTGCCTGAAGATCCCTTGTTCCTATATTTGAGTATCAGCTCAGCCGCAGTAAGCTCAGTTCTCATCAAAGAAACCGATGGCGCTCAGATCCCTGTGTACTATGTTAGTAAGCTTTTTGGAGTAGCCGAGGCGAATTACATGGAAATCGAGAAGTATCTATATGCTCTATTGATAGCAGCAAGGAAGCTCCGACCGTACTTCCACGCTCATGAAATTACGGTACTCACTAATCAACCCTTGAAACAATTATTGCAAAAGCCCGATATTTCAGGAAGGATGGTTAAGTGGGCGGTAGAATTAAGCTAGTTTCGCATCCACTTCGAACCACGGAAGGCGATCAAAGGCCAGGCTTTGGCCGACTTCATAGCTGAAAATACGGTAACACCCGACGCCCCGCCTATCGTCCTTCCTCAAGAAGAGCATGTGAAGATTACTCCAGATAATACGGCCAACGACACCTTACCGTGGGTATTGCACACTGATGGATCGTCTTCTGCTCTAGGATGTGGGGCTGGACTGGTCTTGACGCCACCAGAAGGAGAACCACTTCGCTATGCCCTGGCTTTAACCTTTCGAGCGACCAACAATGAAGCTGAGTACGAGGCTTTTCTCACAGGTCTTCGGATAGCCAAAGGTATGGGCATCCCAAATCTAAAGGTACGATGTGATTCTGAATTGATCGTCAATCAAACAAATGGGACTTACGTCGCCAAAGGAGAAAACATGAAGAAGTATGCTGAGGAGGTACGAAAACTCGTTCGGGACATGCCCCATTTCCAAATAGAAGCCATCCCACGAGAAGAAAATCAAGAGGCCGACGCCCTCAGTAAACTCGCGCTGGGAAAAGCTCCCTCAGTGACTGTACACTTTATCTAAAGCTCTCTCTATTCCGCTGTGGAGGCAGGAGCAGAAGTTCTTAATGTCCAAACTCTCGACTCTTGGATCACCCCCATCCAAAAATACTTGGAAAAAGGGGTTCTCCAAGAAGATACAACGGAGGCCACTCAAATTCGAAGGGTGACTGGACGATTTGTGATCTTAGACGGGCATCTCTACAAAAGGGGGTATTCTACTCCTTATCTCAGGTGTGTAGCAGCTCCTCAAACAGAAAGAATAATGGAAGACCTACACGGGGGAGACGCTAGATGTCACGAAGGGGCTAAAACCTTAGTCCTCAAAGCACTGCGGCAAGGATTCTACTGGCCGACTATGCATAAAGAGGCGATGTCACTGGTACGCTCTATTTTGCTTGTCAAATCTATGCTCCCAGGATTACTAAACCGCCAGCAGAGCTCACCCCTATGATGAACGCCTGGCCCTTTGCCCAGTGGGGTATCGATCTAATCGGGGCTCTACCTCAATCTACGGGGCAACGTACACATATCGTAGTCGCCATTGATTACTTCTCCAAATGGATCGAAGCCAGGTCTTTAGCCTCCACAACCACCTTCCAGATGATCAAGTTCATACGAGAACGGATCATATGCCGATATGGAGTCCCGAAGATCCTTATTAGTAATAACGGTCCGTAGTTTGCTAGTGACGAGCTCACCGACTTTTGTGAGGAGATGGGAATTAATCATCGATTTGGCTCGGTCCATCACGCCCAGACTAATGGACAGGTGGAGGCCGCCAATAAAACTATCCTCAATGGATTGAAGAAAAGGATCTTCGCCTTAAAAGGAAAGTGGGTCGAGGAGTTAGATCAAGTGTTGTGGGCACTTAGAACCTCTCCTAAAAGGGCAACAGGTGAAACCCCGTTTAGTATGGTATATGGATCGGAGGCTGTATCACCTATCGAAGTGGCTAACATCTCCCAGAGGGTCGCAGCCTATCAGGTCGATCAAAATGATGAGCAACGGAAGATTGATTTATATCTGGCTGACGAAAGAAGATGGGCGTCGGAAGAAGTCCAAGGAAGGATGAAGCTCGCCACTGCACGATATTTTAATCGGAAAGTAGGACGACGACAATTCTTCCTAGGGGAAAAAGTCCTGAGAAAGAATGAATTTCTGGTAGCCGACCAAAGGGGAAAGATGGTGCCGAAATGGGAAGGACCTTACATAGTCATTGGATACCTTACGCCAACGCCTACATGCTAGAGGATCCTCAGGGCCAACACCTCAATAGAACTTTTAATGCAGAACATTTAAAGAAGTTCTACGCTTAGAAAAAGAGGTCCTTTATATTATATTTCGATAATATTTGCAAGATATGAATAAAGATCTATTTCCTCTTAAAAATGATTGAGAACAGGACTCCCCCGACTTCTGAAAGTCGCCATCTACAAAGGAGATCAATCATAACATTGACTCCTCAACTTCTTACAATCGGCGACGATCAAGGAGATCAGTCATACACTGACTCCCCCGACTTCCGAAAGTCGCCATCTACAAAGGAGATCAATCATAACATTGACTCCTCGACTTCTTACAGTCGGCGACGATCAAGGAGATCAGTCATACACTGACTCCCCCGACTTCCAAAAGTCGCCATCTACAAAGGAGATCAATCATAACATTGACTCCTCGACTTCTTACAGTCGACGACGATCAAGGAGATCAGTCATACACTGACTCCCCCGACTTCCGAAAGTCGCCATCTACAAAGGAGATCAATCATAACATTGACTCCTCGACTTCTTACTGTCGGCGACGATCAAGGAGATCAGTCATACACTGACTCCCCCGACTTCCGAAAGTCGCCATCTACAAAGGAGATCAATCATAACATTGACTCCTCGACTTCTTACAGTCGGCGACGACAAAGAGATCCGTCATGCATTGCCTCCCTCAATTTCCAAAAGGCCATCCATCGGGTAAAGATTGATTCGCGAAAAGATAGATGGCCAAGAATGACTGAATCAAGGAGAAAAAGGTACTCAACCTAACTCCTTTCCCTTTTATTTTCAATAAAGAGAAATGACTCATGTCTCGGGGGCAAGTGTTGGATCAGGAATAAACCTGACCACTGCTGTACACTTGTCAAGCGGGAAAGACTTGATCTTTTAGCTTCCCTAGGAGATCTCTGCATGTCGAAACCATCTCTTCTCCCAACGGTTAGAAATCCTAATCCCGAGGGAGGGCCTCTTCATTTTCTGGAAAGTCCGGGAAATCCACAAGTCCTGAGAATTAGATTATCTCGCCACAAAATGGGGCTTTACTCGACTCAAGCCTTCACCTTAAGTAAATGAAGCTGACGACTCGAGTCTCGGGGGCAAGTGTTGGGTTATAAATAAACCTGACTATGTATGTACGTTCTTGGTCTATGGTGATTTCCTACAGGTGAGAGGTCGAGTACGCTTTCAGGGCGAGGAGAAGAAGTCGACGACCTTTATTGCTTATTCCAACCATTTGGAGATAAAAGGTCGACTACCAATCATGAAGAAGTCGACTTCAAAAGAATGAATGGTCGACTATGGAGACTTAGAGAATCTTCCAGAGGACAGGTGCCGACCTGCTCTCCACCATCTCCAAGGGAAAACCTTCCCTCGAAGTAAAGAGAGGTGGCGACCTGCTTCCCACCGTCTCCGAAGGAAAACCTTCCCTCGAAGTAAAGACAGGTGGCGACCTGCTTGTCACCTGCTTCAGCCACCTTAGGAAAGACTTCCCTCCTAAGTAAAAGTGAGGTGGCGACCTGCTTGTCACCAGCTGACTGACAACCGCTTCTATCAGCCAATCACAAAGGGCTGACTAGGCAACCAATCAGAGGCCAGTAGCCGCCTCTACAAAGTCGGTAAACTTCTTCCTATAAATAGGAGGCTATCTCCTTCAAATAAAATCAATCTGCTCTGAATACTTATATATTACACTCTCAAATACATTACTAACTTAAGCTTCGGAGTGGAATCAGGGGCCATCCCCACCCCTTTTTAGGTGCTCGACCTTAAAAGTCTCCCGGAGGAAATCAAGTCCTCGAGAGAGCTACGTCCAAGGCGAAGCCTAGAAGTCCATTCCGTGAAGTTTGTGGCCACGTCATTTTGATCCCAACACTCATGATTTTTCTCGCGAGCATGTGACCACTCATGTGCGGTCCACAGCTTAATTCGTGGACTTCCTCCATCAATCGCTTTGCCTCTTCCGAAACTACACATCTCAAAAGGGTAGCATCAAAATATTTTCTATAAAGAACCTCACCACTAAGAAAGTAATTGCATGCCATCCTGCGGATGGTTTTCCGATCCTTGCTACTTGCACCCTCGGGAAACTCGCCTGACTGCAAGTATCTCTTTATATCAATGAACCAGGGTTCTCCATCTGATTCTTCAAGCGTGCAACAATATCCAGGACGCTTGTTTACTTCAATATCGAGAGGCTCTATGGAATTCCCATATGAAATATTCACCATTGATGCGAGGGTCGCCAACTCGTCTGCGAATTGGTTTTTACTCCGAGGCATCTGCGTAAATGTTATTTCTTCAAAATTCTCGCTCAATCCTTCAATATGCTGATGATATGGTTGCATCTTGGGATCTCTTGTTTTCCATTCTCCCAAGGTTTGGAGAATGATCAGCATGGAATCTCCATAAACCTCCAGTTCATGTATCTTGAAATCAATTGCCGCTCGCAACCTGAGAATTCACGCTTCGTATTCCGCCACGTTGTTGGTGCATGGAAAAGTATTCTTCGCCGCTACAGGAAAATGTTGACCTTTTGGGGATACGAGTACTGCCCTTACACCACAGCCGGTGGAATTTGCAGCTCCATCAAAATACATTCTCCACATGCTTCCATTTTCTGTCTCTTCTTCCACGTTAAGTATGTCGCTATCTGGAAGCTCGTGACTTGCTTGATGATCGTCATCAATGGGAAACTCGGCCAGATTATCCGCAATGGCCTATGGGCATTTATTGAAGTACGAAGAATGAATTGTATGTCGTACTCAGCAAGTTGGACCTGCCATTTGGCGACATTCTTCATTAACGCCGGCTTCTCTAGTATATACTTCAAGGGATTCAGCTTAGAAATGAGGTGTATGGTGTAATACAACGTATACTGTCGGAGTCATTGTATCACCCATACTAATGTGCAACTTGTCCTTTCAACCTCCGTGTACTTGGCCTCTCCCTCGGTGAACTTCTTGCTGAGGTAATAAATGGTGTATTCTGTCTGGCCATCTTCATCTAGTTACCCCAACACGCATCCCAATGAGCCTTTTCGAACCGCCAGGTACAAAATAAGCGGCCGACACGGAGTGGGTGGGACCAGGACTGGTCAATTGACTAGATATGCTTTGATTGAATCGAAGTCATGTTGACATTCTTCGTCCCATTCAATCAATGAGGCAGAAGAACGGTTGACACTTGCTCGTCATATTAGCGATGAACCCCGCGATGTAATTCAAACGTCCGAGCAAGCTTCTGACTTCCTTGACGGTAGATGGCGCTGGAAAGTCTAAGATCGCCTTGACCTTGTCAGGATCCACTTCTATACCCTTCTTACTGACTATAAAGCCCAGCAACTTGCCGGATGTTACTCCGAATGTGCATTTCGCTGGATTCAGCCTGAGTTTAAACCTCTTGAGCGGTTTAAAGAGCATCCACAAGTTGACAAGGTGGTCTTCATCCTCGCGGGACTTTGCGATCATATCATCGACGTACACCTCTATCTGCTTATGCATCATGTCCTAGAACAATGTCACCATTGCTCTTTGGTAAGTTGCCCCCACATTCTTGAGTCCGAAAGGCATGACCTTGTAGCAAAACGTGCCCCACATCGTGATGAAAGTGGTTTTTGACTTATCCTCTTCCGCCATCTTAATTTGATTGTATCCCGAGAACCCATCCATGAATCAGAACATGTTATGTCGCGTCGTTTTATCGACTAACATGTCAATATGAGGGAGTGGAAAGTTGTCCTTTGGACTAGCCTTGTTGAGATCTCGATAATCAATACAGACTCGAACACGACCATCCTTCTTCGGTACGGGAACAATATTGGCGACCCGCTCGGAGTAGTTGGACACCTCAAGGAACCCCGTGTTAATCTGCTTGATGGTTTCTTCCTTGATCTTGAGGAGTAACTCTGGACTTTGCCGCCTTAAATGCTGTCTTTTGGGCATGAACTTCTCAGTATCTATGGGCAAAGTATGTTGCACGATTGCTCTATCTAAACCTGGCATGTCAGAATATGACCAAGCAAAGATCTCATTGTACTCTTCTAGTAGCTCGATCATATGGGCTTTCTGAGGATGATCAAGAGTTGCCCCTATTTTGAGCTCTCGGGGTTCTTCCTTCGTACCGATGTTAACTACTTCGATAGTTTCGGCAGTCGATGAATTTCTCTCTTCGAATCGTTCGAGGCTCTCTCTTATTTCTATCGGGACATGGTCATCTCTATATTCCTCTGATGGAATCACATCATCATGGTTCTCGCGTTTTCTTGTATTTTTCCTATAGTAAGGAAAATAACCGGAATCAATGCGAAATTGACAGGAAATAGATGAAAATGAGTAAAATTGAATAAAGGGATTTATTTATATTGATAAGATCATGAAAATATCCTTCTTTTCTATGCGGGGCTCATGATCTTGCCGTACAAAGGAGTACAACAGAAACTCATAAATCTTACTCATCGCTAAGCGAAAGAGCATAAACCGAAATGGTAAACCAATTGGTGATTGCTTCTCCTTCAACAAACGGTCAGACATAAACACCCGGGGGAACTTCTTCACGGATGGCTCCAACTGTGGTGTCGGTGATTAACAGTTCGGCTATGGCTTGTAACATTTCATCTTCATCAGTTCGAATGACATGAGCTGGTCCTGGGAAAGTGACTGACAGTGGCGGAATGTTCATAGGCCTCCATCATCCGGCGAATCTTCCCCTCTGAAATTCCAACAGTTGTTTATCTCCATGTGCGCTTTGACCATCTTCTTGGAACGGAGAATACCCCAATCCGTATCTGCATACGCTTTCCTTCAGCTGAAGTGGGCGCGGGATTCCTTAACACCTGATACCCAGGCCTTGACCCGGGACGAAATTATTCTTCAGCATGAACCTTCCCATCCTGATGTCTGCTTTGCTCAGCGTTTTCTCTCCCCAATCCTTGATGACAGAGATTAGTTCAAAGGAATGGTATGCAGGTGGCTCATTTCCACTGGTGTTGATGATAGGCAACGCCGTCTCTTGATAAATGTTGTGATCACCTTCTCCCCTGGTTTCCACAAGTCGGTAGTTAACCACATACTTCACTTTCTGATGCAGGGTCGATGGAACCGCCCCAGCCGTGTGGATCCATAATCTTCCCAAAAGAAGCTGAAAACATTCGGGATATCCATGACCCTGAAATTGACATAAAAATATTCGGACCAATCTCGAGCGGCAACTCAATCTCTCCATAAACTTCCTTTCTCATACCATCAAAAGCTCGAACTGCCGACTTGCTTGTACAGATATGGGACATGTCAATCTTCATTTGCTTGAGCGTAGATAATGGGCAAACATCGACTGCCGAGCCACTATCGATCATGACCTTCAAAAGCACCAATTTGTTACACTTGCAGATGATGTGAAGGGCTTTCACATGGTTATGGCCATCGACTACTAGATCATCATCCCCGAAATAAATTTGGTTCGAGAATATGGAGCCAATAACATTGCCCATCTGTTCAGCCGAGGTCTCCTTTGGCACTAACGCTTCCTTGAACACATTCATGAGAGCCTCACGGTGACTTTCCGAGCTCAAGAGGAGAGCAAGCAAAGAAATTTGAGCCGAAGTCTTGCGGAGCTGATCAATCACTTTGTCCTCTCCTTCCTTCATGAATTTCACAAAGTCAACAATTTCTTCATCAGTCGGCTTCTTCTTTGGTGCTACTTCTACAACCTTATCTTTAGCAACATCCTCCATGTACGAACGACCTGAACGTGTCATGATCATAACATGATCATCTGGTTTGGCTGCCCCGACTATCCGAGCTTTGTAAATCCAAGGGTCTTTCTTTTTGCTTTCATATTGGAAAGGAGTCGGGCCCTGCATCACTAGCGGCAACCTAGCTGACTGTTCAGGCACATAATCAAGTACGAACGGCGTGATTACTGCATTAGCAACATCTTCTGACGACTCCTCTTCAAGACAGATCATGTTTATGGATGATGATGAACTAGCATTGTGTTGCGGCAATGGGTTTGTCTTGACATTAGGAGGAGGGATCGGGTTAAGAATAAGGAGCTTGTTGTCAATGAGGTCTTGAATCTTGTGCCTCAGATGGGTGCATTTCTCTATCGAGTGTCCATCTATCCTAATGTGGAACTCGCACCTCGAGTTTGGATCGTCATTCGGTACTTTTTAATCTGGCCTCATGAACTCGGGGCGATGAGGTTTTGTTCCAACATCTTCTGGTACACCTCAACCATTGACACGGGTAAAGGGGGTGAAAGCCCTCGTTTCTCTCTGCCTGAAATTAGCTCAATTTTCTTGTCCACCCAGAGGGTTGTGGAGCCGGGGGTACTTGAGTCACAGGCTAAGCCGTGAGGGTTGCCTACTGCATCGGGTAGACTGCGCCTACAGTTGCATCTTTTGGGAGCGGCTTTTTGGTGCCACTTTTCTTCAGACCGTCTCCTTGGTAGCCTTTGAGAGGATCTTCAATCTTCCCCATTCGGATTCCTTGCTCGATCATCTCTCCGGATTTCACTAGGTCGGCAAAATTTGCAGAAACATGTCCCAATAAATGGGAGTAGTATGCTCCCTTTAGAGTTCCAATGAACATGGATACTGCTTCTGTGTCTTCCAGAGGTGGCCAGACTCCGGCGGCCTTCTCCCTCCACGCCTACATGTAGCTTCTGAAGGATTGTCCGGCGGTCATCTCCATGCCCTGGAGGTCCATGAGGGTTGGAGCCGTGTCCAGATTAAACTTGTATTGGCGAACAAAAGCGTTGTCCATTTCCTCCCATGTTGAGATATCACCGGCCTTCAGGCTAACGAACCAAACCAAAGCTGCTCCTTTCAAGCTTTCCTGGAACGTCTGGATCAAGAACTTCTTGTACTGCTGATAAGGGGCCATCTTTGCAAGGTAAATCCCCAGGTGGACAATGGGATTTCTGGTGCCATCATACTTCTCGAAATCAGGGACTTTGAACTTCTTTGGTCTCGACATGTTAGGGAAAAGGCATAGGTCAGAGTAACCAATGCCCCCGTACTGCTCAAGTCCGGACAGCGCCTTCATCTTTTCCTCAATTTTCTTCAAGCGGCGATCATGCTCGGATTCGACGACCGATGATGATGTATTCGTGCTAGTTGCACCCCCTGGTTTATGTGCCCATGCACTGCCGTCGGATTCAGAAGGACATACGGCTTTGATGCGGATTGATCAGGAATGACCAAAGCAGGGGGTTGGTCACGAGGAAGTTCTACCGTAGAGTCGGGAAGCACGGCGGCAGCTGGCTTTACCGATGTCTTTGACGAGGTTGGACTCGTGATTTCTGTCAGCAAGGCCGGGTTCGGGGCACGGTGAGCTGACTAAGCTTCAAGCAGTGCCATGATGCATTCCATGCTAGATGACATGGCGGCCATATCCTGATGCATCTTCGCATTGGCTGCCTCGATCTCGGCCATGCGCTTGTCGTGTTGCTCGATCTTCTCAGTGTTCTCCCTATTGGTTGTTAACCTCGTGATTGCCAGTATTAGCTAACTACAGCAAAATATAATATTTCAAAATTTGGAATACAAAGTATCATGCATGATTTTTTTGAAATTGATGTGTCATTCACTTCGTTCTTTTATTATTGATGGAAAAATATTTTTACAACATTTTATGTTCTAAGACGCTTTACACGACTGCGCATCTCATTAAGTGCGTCAGAGGTTGCTCTTTGGTTCTAACGAAGGCAGCATATAAGTGTTTTGAAAATACTTTTTTCACCCTTCGTTTGGACTTCTGGAGGCTGGCTCTTAACTGGGACACTTCTTGCTCCTTCTTCTCCAAGGCTGATTGTTGGCGAACGGCGATGGTCCTTGCTTCGCATAAATCTCCTTGTAACTCCTCGATCTTCATTTTTTACCTTGCACGGTCTTGTGTCCAAACCGCGCTCTGAATCTCTACTCGAGCCACTAAAGTCTCGTAGATATCTTCATGAGAGGTGTGCGGAATCTGAGGATTCTTCCCAATGATTTCTTTAGGGTCAATAACTGGGTCACCGGGAATCGCGTGAAATCGGTGGATGTATTCTTTCGTGGCGCGATACATCTTCTCGTCTTCTGTGAGATCGTCCGGCAGCCGCATCGGTTTCTTGCTTCGATTGTTCCAAACTTCGAGTAATTGTTTGGCTGTCTCCTTGAGAGTGGCTCGGAAAACTCTTTTATCGTGCCAATCAGATATGGGGGAACGCCCTATTACGTCTGTCGGTATTCCTTGGAGACCTCCCAGTTGTCGAACAACTCTGGCCGGATAAGTGACTACTGAACCTAAGTGGCTAATGAGTGGAACGCCTTTGAAGTTTTCACATCTCAATATTGCGGGTGTCGACGAATATCATCGGGTCACCCATAAAATGTTTTCAGGTAAAATTTTTAAAAAATGTTCCTTTCAATCGAGGGCGTTCCATCCCCTAGCCACATGGTGAGTGTACCCTATCATTCTTGATATGATTTCTTTTTCGGTGAGGAAATAAACCTTGGGGAAACCCGCACTTATCTCTGTTAAATGACTTAAAAACCAGATTTGCAATAAAGTTGGACTTGCTCTTATCATCCTTTTTCCTTTGGCCTCTGAGGTTTAGAGACGTGATTGTTTCAGCAAGCAACGTCACTATGAAACATCTGCCTTCGACCACTTGAAGGACAACGTTAACTAATTCCACGTCTATATGGCTTCGGGATCTGGGAATAAGAGAGTCCCAAAGATTAGTAAGAGATAGGCGCGTGTTGCTCCTCGGATTGTTCGCTCATCTTTCATCCTAAGATCGATCCAGCTTATCAAGAGTTCAATGGGTATCCCATGCTCCGCGCTGCTCACCAATTCGTCACCTAGTTTGTATCTTTTTGTTTGGAGAAGACGTGAAAGAGTACTTTTCTCTTGAGCTTCAAATTCTGGCAAGAGAATTCATCTGTTCCTTTCTACACCTTCCGCGCTTTGTAATAGTTGACGGTACTCCTCAAGTGTAGGAGTGAGTTCCACGTCGTTGATGATGAATACTGCTTTCTCGGAATTCCAGAAATCGGCCAAATCCTCGATTAAAGACTTTACAATCAGCGAGGCGTGGGACTTCTCCAATCAACTTAGTGACATAGTTTTGCTCCGTCTTTGACATGGCTTTCCATATTCGATCGAGTTCAGCCTTTGGAGCTGGGGTAACAATGCGTGGAAATGTGCGCAGTTTTTCCATCCTTACCAAAATGTAGTGTAAAGCGTTTTAGAAGAACGAAGTGAAGTTCACTTATTTTTTTAAAATGTGATGCATGCTTAAAATATAAGTTTCCACTATTAGATTTTTTACAGTTACATGGTGCGAAGAAGTAAAGATTACATGACGACCCAAGTCCTATACATGATGAATTCTACGGGTCTAAATAAACGTAAAGGAAAAACACATTCATGATGGTTCGCAGACAACCCCTTTAGTGTGTTTGGTTTTGTTCTATAAGGTAGGTTCCACTGATATGTTCCCGACAAGGTGGTTTCCTCCCCCTAAAAAGGGATCTCAGGACCTACACAAGCGAGTAAGTTTTTCCGAGTCGAACCGGCGGCGGCAGCTCCAGTCGTACCCTTACTAAATCTCAAGGTTCCTAGTTGCCTTGGGTTTGAGGCATTTGGGAAATTAAACTAAAGTGTTGTGTGCGAATTTATTCAATATGATAAAAAAAAAAAAAAATTGATTAGTAAAAAGAAAGAGAAAAAGAAATAAATAAAAAAATTTCCCCTATATAAAAAAATAGTTAGAATAAAGACGAAAAATAAATTATATAAGACATGGCAAATAAGCAAATATGACAAGCCCGAACCCTCTTAAAAAAAAGTCCCCAGCAGAGTCGCCAAATTGTCAAACCTAGATCTAACCTAAGGCGATTAAATGTTTTGAAAATATGGAATTTTTAAAGAGTCGCCACTAGTTAATTACGGCTAACTAGAAACCTAAATTACCTAGGTGAATAATGAATTGAACACCTAAGCATATTAATCGGTCTGCGATAAAAAAAATTGAGTTCAGGGGTTCTATTACGAATTAAAAAAAACATTTTCTAATTACGCCCTTTCGGTACTTAATTAACCTATTTGCTAATTTTAAAATTTAAATATGCTCTTATGACGAATTAATCTAATAATATAACAATTAATACAAATTTTTATGCCCCGTTTATTATTAACGACAAAGTTAAGTCCTAAAAAAAACTATTAAACACCTAAACACCCTAATTGATAAAGTCTAATCAAATCAAATCTAAACAAAACATGCTTAAAATCATGATACGCTTTAGTGATTACTCATTATACACATATTTATAAAACATGCTACCTGTTAGATATCTGTCCAATTCGGGTTCGTATTTACATTTCGGGCCTCGCAAAATACTCTAAAACCCGTAAAAGAACTCTTCCGCGGACACTCAAGTCTAAAACGGTCTGGAATACGCGCAGTACCCAGACCGGAGGACTTCCGGATTGCCCTAAGGCGATCCAGAGGCCCGAATTGCCCTAAGGCAATCTGAACCTCTGGATTGCCGAGGTAATCCAGACCCGTCCCGGATTGCTAAACAATCTGGGTAGGTCCGGATTATCGATGTTCTTCGCGCGTTCGTCCCAATTATTTTGCCAAGTGCGAGAAGTCGGTGCATGCATAGTCCACCTTGGTGACGGTATACGTCTTCCTTCATACCGACATCAAGCCGTTTGAAACTGGGCATGATCCTTAGGATCCCTATAAATAGGGGCCTAGGTCTCCCATTCCAAAAAACTCCCTCATTTTTTGGTCTTTGGATGCTCTGACTTCTCTCTAAAAGGCTTTATCTCTCTAGAAATTCTGACTTGAGCGTCGGAGAGGGCCCAACCAACATTCCCCCTCCCCTCTCCCATGCTGGTTACTGCCCCTCGTGCAGGATCCGAAGTTCGAGAGTTCGAGGTCGAGAACTGGAAGATTAGCTTGAGGATTGTGTTTCAAGAATCGTGGCGTTCCCGTCCTTGTACACACATCCCAAGCCCGGTCGTGAAAAAGAAGCCCGAAGCTACCCAGGTGGAAGCAGACTTAACATTTGGCGCCGTCTGAGTGATTCGAACAAAAAGCCGTGCCGTATCACAAAGCCATGATAGGAAGACGACCAAAGAAGGCGGGTGCAACCAAGCCGAAGCCAACAAAGCCAACCAGGATGTTCTCGCATGCCAAATACAGGATCCACCGCTTCAACCATACCATCCACAAATGTGCCTTCCGCACGGTATGGCTGTGAAGTCCAAAAGGTGTACAATGCATTCTTTACGGAGAAGATGGCAAATGTGCACGTGATCCACGGAGGCTTTGGAGCCGGAGGAGAAACGTCGTATGAACGAGAAATATATGCTTCCCGCACAAAGCGCATATGCCAGAATGCTGACATAAGGGATACTGTCATGATAGATGCTGACGAAGAGGATGATCGCACGAAAGACGTCATTGGCTTTTCGTCAAAAGATAAAATCCACATTGTGCACCCGCACACCGACGCGTTGGTTATAACTATGACAATTGATGGCATGGACATTAAGCGCATTATGGTAGATGGTGGAAGTTCGCCCAACATCATTACAAAGGCTATCATTTTAGCCCTGAGGAGAAAGAGGCTCGTCAAAAGAATGGACTCACCCTTGGTGGGATTCATGGGAGATGTAAGCTACCCGTTAGGATTCATAACTCTGCCAGTCATCATGGGAGAGGGAAAGCAACAACTCCAAATAGACGTACCATTCGTGATCGTAGAAAAGCTTGGCGCATATAATGGAATCTTGGGATACACAACCATGAACATATGGGGTATGATAGCGTCAACATCACACCAAAAAGTCAAGTTTCTAACAAAGGCAGGAGTTGGTGAAGTAAAGGGAGAACAACAGCTGTCAAAAGATTGCTACAAAGTTGCACTCCAACATGGTGACAAGACAAATAAAGGCGGAATTCCCATCATTGATGAAGACCCGAGGATGGATTATGCACGTCCTGCTCCTGTTGAAGCATTGCAAGAAGTCAAGATCGATGAGCCAGAAAGGATGGTTCGAGTGGGGGCATCACTGTCAGAAGATGAAGTAATAGAAATCAATGCACTTCTAGTAAAATATAAGGAGCTGTTCGCATGGTCACCAAGCGATATGCCAGGGATAAGCCCAAACATAATTTCTCATAAGCTCGACATCAAACCAGGATCCAGACCTATAACAAAAAAGCTACGCCCATTGGGGGGAGACAAAAAAGCTCGCAATACGAGAATAAGTGGGCAAGTTACTAAACGCGGGTTTTATTGAAGAGTCGCAATATCAAACATGGGTTGCAAATCCAGTTTTGGTACCCAAACCTAACGACAAGATGAGAATGTGCATCGATTACAGGGACCTCAACAATGCATGTCCAAAGGATTCATATCCGCTGCCAAGGATTGACCAACTAGTGGATGCCACCGCAGGACACGAGCTAATGTCAGTAATGGATACGTATTCAGGATACAACCAAATTCCAATGGCAAAACAAGACGCACCTCACACTGTGTTCTATGCAGACAGCGAGATCTACAATTACAAGGTCATGCCATTCGGACTAATTAACGCTGGAGCAACATACCAACGAATGGTCAACACAATCTTCAGAGATATGATCGGGAAAGTCATGGAAGCATACGTAGATGACATGGTTGTGAAGTCGTCAAAAAGGCGTAACCATGCTGATGACCTCCGCAAGGTGTTTAATAGAATGCGAGAATGCCAAGTCAGATTAAATCCAACAAAGTGTGCCTTTGGCGTGCAATTAGGAAAAGTTCTTGGCTTCATGGTCAGCGAAAGAGGGATCGAAGCAAACCTGGAAAAAGTAAAGGCGATAGAATAAATGGAGTCTCCCAAGAAGCACAAAGAAGTCCAACAACTAAATGGACGTTTAGCAGCTCTTAACAGGTTCCTCGCAAGAATAGGAGACAAAGCCCTTCCATTCTTCCAAGTACTTCGTGCAAACAAGAAGTTCGAGTGGACACCAGTATGTGAAGAAGCATTCCAACAATTGAAGCAGCATTTGCGAACGCTCCCAGCGTTAGCAAAACCAATCCAAGGCGAGCCGCTCTACCTATACATATCCGTAAGCAACACTGCGGTCAGCTCGGTACTCGTCAAGCAAAAAGGGACTAAACAGCTTCCAGTGTACTACGTGAGCAAGATCCTGGCAAAGTACGAAGTGAATTATATGCCAATCGAGAAGTACCTGTATGCTCTCATAGTGGCGGCAAGGAAATTGAGTCCATACTTCCATGCACACGAGATAACAGTCCTAACGGACCAACCCTTGAAGCACATCCTGTCAAAGCCAAACATGTCAGGAAAATTAACAAAGTGGTCAATCGAGTTAAGTGAATTCCGCATTCACTTTGCACCACGAATAGCAATCAAGGGACAAGCATTGTCAGACTTTATCGTGGAATTCACAGGAATAACCCCGGAAACTGACATTCAAGACGGGGCACAACAAAGTGAAGAACACACTAAGGTATGGCAAATGTACACTGATGGTTCCTCAATGTTGAAGGATCAGGAGCTGGATTCCTCATAATTCCGCCTGATGGGTCGGAACCATTGAAGTATGCTCTAAGCCTAACATTCAGAGCAACGAATAACGAGGCAGAATACGAAGCCTTGATAACAGGTCTTATGGATTGCAAAAGGCCTCGAAATCAAACACTTAAGAGTCAAGTGCGACTCACAACTAGTTGTCAATCAAGTCAAAGGCGAGTACGTGGCTAAGTCAGAGAACATGCAGAAATACTTGGGACAAGCAAAGGAGCTCATCGCAAGCTTTCAAACTTTCAACATAACGTCCGTCCCAAGGGAAGAAAATCAAGAGGCAGATGCGTTAAGCAAGTTTGCACAAGGGAGGGATCAAGGCCAAGAAACACACTTCGTCGAAAACAGGATCATGTCCGTAATCGACAAACTAGAGGTGTTAAATATCAACACAGAGCCGACCTGGATGACTCCAATTCTGGCATAACTCACGGATAACGTCCTACCGGAAGAAAGACTTAAAGCGCAAAAAATTAGAAATCGCTGTCAACTATACATTGATCGAAGGCCAGCTATACAAGAAAGGATTCTCGACGCCATACCTAAAGTGCTTAACTTTCCCATAAGGCATGACAGTGTTGAAGGACTTGCACGAAGGCCAAGCAGCTTGTCACGAGGGGGCAAGATCCTTAATCCGAAAAGCGCTAGGTCTAGGATATTATTGGCCAACAAAGAGAAGCCAAGCAACAAACATGGTCACGGAATGCGAATCTTGTCAACTATATTCAAGGAGCATAACGGCTCCCGCAACGGAGTTGTGTCCAATTGAAAGTTTCTGGCCTTTCGCACAATGGGGAATTGACTTGGTGGGTCCACTTCCACAATCCAAGGGGCAAACAAAATACATTGTAGTAGCTATCGACTACTTCTCCAAGTGGATTGAAGCTAAGGCATTAGCACGTACGACAGACGCACAAATAATGGATTTCATACGAAACCACATCATTGCACGATATGGCATACCAAGAGTACTCATCAGCGACAATGGGCCACAATTCAGAAGTTCAAGACTTCAGGCGTTTTGTGAAAGACTCAACATAGATCACCGCTTTGCATCAGTACGTCATGCCCAAACCAATGGACAAGTCGAATCCGCCAACAAGATCGTCCTGGATGGTCTTAAGAAGAGAGTTCATGCTTTAAAGGAGGATGGGCAGAGGAGCTTAGCAGTGTCCTATAGGCCGTGCGCACAACCCCAAAGGAGTCAACAGGCGAAACACCATTCAGCCTGGTATACGGAACAGAAGCTGTAGCTCCAATTGAAATCGCTGTCTCATCATACCGCACAACTCACTTCAATCCCCAAACAAACGAAGCGGAAATGCGTTTAGACCTGGACTTGGCAGACGAAAGAAGGCGAAATTCGGAGCTAACCCAAGCACGTATGCGCTTAATAACTGCAAGCCACTACAACAGGAGAGTGAAAGAAAGACAATTCCATGTGGGCGAGATGGTGTGGAGAAGGAATGAATTCTCACACTTAGATCAAATCAACAAGTTATCTCCAAAGTGGGAAGGCCCATACAAGATTGTCTCAGTCCCTTATGTTAGCGTGTACCGCATCCAAGACACTGAAGGCAACATCCTTCCAAACACATTCAACGGGGGGCACTTGAAGAAATTCCACGGTTGAAGGAAGAACATTATATCACAAAGGAGCTATTGTATCAAGCTCTTTTGTCTTAAACTCTTATATAAAAAGGAGGGAGACTTATTAACTTCGAGTTTGTTTACAATCATGTAATCACATCAATCATTTAATAAAGTCAATTTACTCTCGTAGGTACCTTCCCACATTATGCACTATACTCTGGATTAACATCAAGTAGAAAACAACGTGCATACTACTCATAATCATCACGCCATGCAACTTATAATAGGCGACATCAACAAGTTCATCTTCAACAAATTCAAAAGCAACATCATGCAATATTCCAAAAGTGACATGGTGCAATATCCTTCTCAAAAGGACAATACCCATGTTCACATCTATCAAAAGTAACATGTTGCGACATCCTTTCCAAAAGGGTATACCTCATGTTTACTTCTAAAAAATGGCATGCTGCGAAATGTTCTTAGAAGCAAATCCTCATGTTCATAGCCATTCCCTTCATACAAACCAGGATGCGGCACTTAGGTGGGACTGATCACCCCATCGTGGCGGAATTCCTCTTGTTAGACGACAACCCCACACACTAAAAGTATGCATACTCTCTTAAGGGTTCATACACCATGAAGACTTAGGCCTGAAAAAGGATAGCTTCATGTTATACGCTTTTTAAAGCAAACCTTGTACAAAACTCATCATACTCACAAGTTGAGTCTTGTATATCGTTATCTTGCTCTTTAGCATTTAACGGAAAAAAAGCAAAATAAGCAAGAAATATCTTGCAACAACGTCGCCTTAGAGTTGAACTAAGAGACGGTATAAACTTAAGTCTTGCTACGTCAAGACGACACTGCTACATGTCAAAGGCCAAGTGCCAAGTACATTACTACCTGCAATGCTACAAGTACCAAGTGTACATAACACCCTGCAATGCGCAAGTCACAACATCGAATGTTCTATCATCACAACAAGGAGTTCAATCCTATCATGCAAGTCTAATACATACGAACAATGAAGATAACACAAGGTATGAAATATTACTAACAAGTTATCATATGATTATTATTATTGAAAAACAGGTCCAAAGGACGAAGTACCATACAAGCAAACATACCATCACCTCCAAAGGACTAAGACAGCATATTCAGGAAATCAACACCAAGGACAAACATCAACTCAAAGATACATGAGAAGTCCCACTATCCCCAGTAAGCTGTGGAACAACATCCATAAGCTCGGGAGGAGTAACAACGACATCAGCACCTCCTCCATCTTCAATCATATCATAGGCGGTTACATCA
Organism: Clarkia xantiana subsp. parviflora; assembly: GCA_036873135.1. Taxonomy (NCBI): domain Eukaryota; kingdom Viridiplantae; phylum Streptophyta; class Magnoliopsida; order Myrtales; family Onagraceae; genus Clarkia; species Clarkia xantiana. The sequence continues at coordinate 22,576,058 of JAPTYO010000011.1, forward strand.
AGCCCCAAAGTGTGCAATGCCTTAAGATAGTTAACGGCAGTCAGAGCAAGGCCCAAGCTTGTCAAAAGGAAAGTTGGGGGGCAAGTGAGTGGACACGACGAAAGTAATCCTCGGCACACTTTCCCATCATGGTATCAGTTATCTTCTTAGCTGCGAGACTAAAAGCAGGAGTACTCAAACTGGGAAAAACCCGCTTCAATTCCAAGCGCATAATGTTCCTCACGTGCGGCAATCAAGGCAGCCTCTCGAGATGTGATGTCATCAGAAATCTGTTTCTCAAGCGCAATCATCTCAGCTTCAAGATCAGAAATTTGAGTCTCCTGCACCTGATACTTAGTCTCGGAATCAACTATCTTCAAGCCAAGTGAACACACCTTCTCCCTAGAACGAGCAAGTTCAAGACTAACGGTGTTACATCTGTTGACAACAACTCTTCTAGCATTAACAAGCTCCACAACATACGACGACATATTAACCATCTGAGACACAACCTGAAAATCATACAAGAACACAAGGCCATAAACATTACACAACAAAGGCGTACGACACGAAAGTTATCAAGGAACAGAACTTGTTAACTTACAGGAGCAAAGTTGGCCAATGCATGTTCGATACACTCTTTAGCTTCTTCATCAGTCCTCGGACAAGCACGTCGATCGCCTGGGGGCACACTCCTATGCAGTACATGAACGCCAACCTCCGGCATATTAAGTTTCGCCTCCTTAGGAAAGCGAAGACCACCCCTACCAAGAGGTTTCCAAGCATCACCAGATATATCACCTTCCAAGGGACGAAGAAGATGATCACGCTTCAAAGCTGGGATCACTGCAAGGAAAAGATAAAGAATAAAAACCAACTGTTAAAAATCAGAGTATAATGAGAAATGCGAAGTACATCTCATACCAACAGACGAGGAGCGATCCTCTGCGAGTCGATCTCTCGACTGGGGGGGCAGAAGATACCATCTTGCATTCAGTGACTTCCTTTCCCTTATCAAAGGAGGAAGGAGGAAGGGCAGCATTCGTTCTTACACGCTTGGGATCACTCGAGACATGCGACACCACCTCGGATCGCTTGACAGGAAGTTGATAATTATCCACGGAAACATCAAGAGCAGGGGAACGTACTGGATAATCAAAAAAGACAAAATAAATGGTGAGTTAAAGAAATAAGAGATAAGGAAAAAGTTACAAGGAAAAACATCTTACCCATGAGCCCCTTTCCGCGACCATATCCTGAAGTCACAGGGGCAGCAAGAACAAGTGATGAAGCGGACGTCTCGTATGGAGGAGTGTTGCGAATAGACTCCGCGTGCAAGGAAGAGTTCTTACCAATAACCAGTCTACAAGGATGATATAAGCAAAGTTTACGAGGACCATCAATATGTAACTCGTCACCAACATCTGAAAATAATGTTACTCGCGGAACAGGGATAGAAGACTTACTCATAGTAACCGCGGCAAGAAGACTAACTCTGAAAAGGAGACAGCGTAACTTGGAATCCTGAAAATTACAAACAACAAATCAGTCAGTGTGCGAGCACTATGTATGTACACGCATATCGACATGGATACATGATTACAAGGGCGAAATATTTTCTAAGTGTTTTGCTCAGGATGACAGTCAGCATATTGCAAGCGGACAACATAATATTAAGTGTCAACATATTACCAAGTGTTAGCATATAGCAAGGTGTTGGCATACAACCTGTGTTTACATTAAGCATATGGATACAGCGTACATAGCCAGGGATAGAGAAAAAATTCTAAGTATGGGGGCAAGTGCGCACATTCATGTACGTACATACATGTCGACAAGGATGTATGTTGACAAGTGAAGAATATTTTTTAAGTATTTCCATGTACGTACATACATGTCGACAAGGATGCATGTCGACAAGTGAAAAATATTTTCTATGTATTTCCATGTACATACATACATGTCGACAAGGATGCATGTTGACAAGTGAAGAATATTTTCTAAGTGTTTCCATGTACGTACATACATGTCGACAAGGGAAAAATATTTTCTAAGTGTTTCCATGTACGCGCATACATGTCGACAAGGATGAATTGCGTGCATCAAGTAGCTATTATCAACTTCTACACAATACCTCCTAAGCATTCCTACGAGGCTTATCGACAAAACTCATACGACGACATCTATGGTAACAAGCATTAAATATTGTTAAAATATTTTTTAAGTGTTTTAGCATGTTTGCAGATAATGACCGACAGTCTATACATGACGCTCAAATACATTGCCTAAGCTATCATTACCAACATACAACCATTGACTGCCATGTACGTACAACTACCAATCATCAATATCGAGCATGCTAAAACAACGACTAAGGCATGGAACAACATGTCGGCAATGGACACTATGCATAAGGGAAGTATAACGATTCATTTACACTTTTCTAAAATTTTCAGCACTTAGAAAAATTTTGGCCGATTTGGGGCTAAGTATTCTAATGCATTTTATCAAACATCTTGTATGCATGATAAGATAACTAGGTACATGGTGATTTCAAGACTAATTCAAGGCCAAACGAAGTCACGAAAGGTCCAGCCATGTACGAAAATGGACTCACTGACACGAAAGCAAATTCAAATTGCTACTCGCCCTCACCCGAAGACCCACGCGCCGCCACTACAACTTCACGCGCCGCCGCTGCCGTCTCACGCACCGTCTCCCCTGCCTCACGCGCCGCCTCGGTCCCCTCCTTGCCCGGATTCGATATTGATCGATGTCAGATGTGATGTGACTACTCCAAATTCACACCTCCATGAATTCTCTCTTCATCAAGAATGGAGAGCTTCTTTAGGATTTATCTATTAAGGATGTAAGATAATGGGTATTCTCTCTCCTAATTCTCATTAATAGTGCCTACACCATGTTCTAAGGACTAAACTAATATCTATTTTCATACAATTCCTTAGTATCATGTATGAGCATACTTACACATCTCTTATGCTTGTTTTACGTACATGCTCCCTAGTGTTGCATGACGCGATTCGTAGATCGCTACGCATGTTATTATTCTTATATGTGCATAATGCTAACTCATTATTGTTGTATGATTACTTTTAGAATTTAAGTATGAATTGAATGTTTGTATCATACTACATGCTTGCAATATTTACTATGTTTACATCATGCTCAATGTTGACAAACATGTTCTCCATTTTCATATTATTCTAAGTGTTTTGCTTATTGCATGATCACGTTGTCCGTTTACAATGTCGTCATCTACATATTGACAACGTGTTACATGTTTACATCGTATACCATGATATTATCACGTTGCATTTTTCTTTATTATTACAAGTATTTCATCCATTACATGATATTGCGAATATAATTGCATGTCGTTGTACGCATATTGTCCGTTACGCTAACCCTGTAATCAGATTACGTACATATGGCGGAAAATTAAAGCTGGTCAAATTTATGATCTCAACACTCGAACTGACAAAAAGGCCACCCCTGAGGTCAGTACCGAACCTAAACTGGACGAATATCTTATCTTGAAAAGAGTCAAGCACGGGTTTTGAACCACTACTTGACTCGGGGGCAAGTGTTAGATATCTGTCCAATTCGGGTTCGTATTTGCATTTCGGGCCTCGCAAAATACTCCAAAACCCGTAAAAGAACTCTTCCGCGGACACTCAAGTCTAAAACGGTCCGGAATACGCACAGTACCCGGACCGGAGGACTTCCGGATTGCCCTAAGGCGATCCGGAAGCCCGGATCGCCTAAAGCAATCCGGGTAGGTCCGGATTACCGATGTTCTTCGCGCGTCCCTCCCGATTATTTTGCCAAGTGCGAGAAGTCGGTGCATGCATAGTCCACCTTGGTGACGGTATACGTCTTCCTTCATACCGACATCAAGCCGTTTGAAACTGGGCATGATCCTTAGGATCCCTATAAATATGGGCCTAGGTCTCCCATTCCAAAAAACTCCCTCATTTTTTGGACTTTGGATGCTCTGACTTCTCTCTAAAAGGCTTTCTCTCTCTTGAAATTCTGACTTGAGCATCAGAGAGGGCCCAACCAGCATTCCCCCCCTCTCCCATGCTGGTTACTGCCCCTCGTGCAGGATCCGACGTTCGAGAGTTCGAGGTCGAGAACTGGAAGATTAGCTTGAGGATTGTGTTTCAAGGATCGCGGCGTTCCCGTCCTTGTACACACATCCCAAGCCCGGTCGTGAAAAAGAAGCCCGAAGCTACCCAGGTGGAAGCAGACTTAACACTACCTAATTAAATTTACATTTTAATTATCTAGCCAACATAATATCATAATAATAATAATGAATAAACAAAAAATAAATAAAAAACTAATTATTAATAATAATAATAATATATTAACAAAATAAATAAATTGCTGAGGCGGGATAGCAGTCTTGCCTGCAGCAGGAACATCTGCCACGACCAGAGCTGGGGTGCTGCGTGATCGGGGCGCGGTTGTCGGGCTAGGGCAAGCTTCAGTCCGTACAGCGGCAGGTCGAATAGAGCTAGCGGCAGCTGTTGCAAACGGCCAGGGGTGTTGGGCGACGAAACAGGACGACAGCAGGCGGCGTTTCGGACGGACTGAGACAGCGACGGGCGGGCGACTCGATCCTGGTGGTGTTGGGCGGACGGACGAGGGACCTGTGGGCGGTCGAAGCTCCGGCGGCGGGTTCCCGGCGGACTGAAGACAGATGCTGCAGCAGGAGATGGGAGGGAAAAAAAGTTGGGCACAGTAATCGATAAAAATTAATATTTTATTCTCCTTTATTGTTGTCCCCTTTTACATTGTATGTAGTGCCTATTATAGCTAGTCTACACCCTAATATTAGGAAAACAATATATTTGCTCCAATATACACAATAAATCCGAAAATTATACAATATATATGAACATTGCCATAAATATATATTATATATTTTCTGAATTTTACATAATATTTAGTGCATATATATTATCCTAATTAGAGCTAAACCTATTTTTAGCAACCCCATGACCTATATCCAGATACTTCCTTTTTTAAACGTGTTACACACAACATTTTTAACGTGTTATATACGTGTTGCGCGTACCAAAATCAGGTGTTTACAGTTGGTCGTCAATCAAGTAAGGGGGAATTACATCGCAAAGTCCGAGAATATGCAAAAATATCTACAACAGGCAAAAGACTTGATAACAAGCTTTCAAAGCTTCGATATCGAATCAGTCCCAAGAGAACGAAACCATGAGGCAGAGGCCCTAAGCAAGCTTGCCTTGGGATCAGAAGCAAGAAAAGAAGTGCATTTTGTGGAACAAAGAACAAGATTCAGCTATAGATAAAATGGAAGTCCTGAAGTCCTAACAATAGATGAAGGGGAGGCCTGGATGACCCCAATGCGTCAATACATTACCGAGGAAAAATTGCCAAAAGATAAGGTGGAGGCAATAAAGATTGAGAGGATGACCATAAACTATGCAATGATGGACAATGAGCTCTACAAGAAGGGATACTCTACGTCATTCCTCAAGTGTATAACATACCCAGAAACAGAAAGAATATTGGCGGAGCTCCATGAAGGCGACGCCGGATGTCACGGGGGGACAAGATCAATAATTCGAAAGGTCTACAATCTGGGATACTATTAGCCAACAATGAATAAGGAGGCAACAAACATGGTGCAAAAATGTGAACATTGCCAAATATACTTTAGAAACATAACAGCCCCAACAGCCAAGCTAAGTTCAATATCAGGAGCGTGGCCATTCGCACAATGGGGAATTGACCTGATAGGTCCCCTAACAAGAACAAAAGGGCAAAAAACTTGCATATTAGTGGCGATAGATTACTTCTCCAAGTGGATAGAAGCAAAACTGATGGGAAAGACAACAGACGAACAAATCATCAGCTTCATCCAATCACACATCGTCTCAAGGTATGGAGTTCCAAAGGTCTTGATAAGTGACAACGTGCCACAATTCAAGAGCAAGAGGCTACAGTGGTACTGTGAGAGGTTCAACATAGAGCAACGTTTTGCATCAGTAAAACACCCCCAAACAAACGGGCAGGTGGAATCGGCAAACAAGATAGTACTTGAAGGTTTTAAAAAAAAATTCATGCTACCAAGGGAAGCTGGATGAGTTAGAAAATGTCTTATAGGCAGTACGAACAACACCAAAAATAGCCACGGGAGAAACACCATTCAGTTTAGTATATGGGACCGAGGCAGTAGCACCTGTAGAAATGTCTGTGTCGTCACTAAAAACCACCTACTTCGAAGAGCATGAAAACAAAAAGGCAAGGCTCTTAGATTTAAATTTAGTAGACGACAAGAGATGGAAGTCAGAAGAGGCACAAGCACGAATGCGACTTGTATCCGCAAAGTACTAGAATCGACAAGTCAGAGAAAGGCAATTCCATGTAGGAGAATTCGTACTGAGAAAAAACGAGTTCTCACACTTAGATCAAGTGAAAAAGCTATCTTCAAAATGGGAGGGACCATACAAAATAGCGTCAGTACCATATGCGAATGCATACCGCCTGGAAGATGGAGATGGAAATATTTCTACAAACACTTTCAGTGGGGGCACTTGAAGAAGTTCTATGTCTAAGGCAACAACATCAGTGAAACACCATATCTTTGGGTTTATCTTTCGTTTAATGCATGTTTACATTCTTAGTTCTCTAAAAACAGCTCTCAAGGCGGAAAACTCATGAAGTTTCTCCAACTTTTCTGCTACATATCGTTTTCCCTAAAGGATGTCCTGGACCACCAACGTCACCCCCTTGTATATAATGCATGAATGCTTTCAATGAAGTAGATGATTCATCAAAATATTTTCTAAGTATGAGATAACGCTGTCGCAACAAACTCATTATTTAGATACGACAACCAAGTGTATATCACTTTCTGTGCCCTCCGAGAGCCAATCTCGCGAACATAGTATGCGCCCTCCGGGAGCCAATCCCGTGAAAACTTTCGACGAACCCATAGTGTATATTGAGAGTAGTTCTAAAACTACGAAAAAATTCCGCGCCCTCCAAGAGCCAATCTCGCGAACATATTCCGCGCCCTCCGGGAGCCAATCCCGCGAATAATTTCGACGCCCCCAAGAGCGTATCTTGAGAGTAGTTCTAAAACTACGAACACATTATGCGCCCTCCGAGAGCCAGTCTCGCGAACACATTCTGCGCCCTCCGAGATCCAATCTCGCGAACATATTCTGCACCCTCCGAGAGCCAATCTCGCGAACATATTTCGCACCCTTCGGGGGCCAATCTCGTGAATTATTTCGACGTCCCCAAGAGCGTATCTTAAGAGTAGTTCTAAAACTACGAACACAATTCTGCGCCCTCCGAGAGCCAATCTCGTGAACATATTTTGTGCCCTCCGAGAGCCAGTCTCGCGAACACATTCTGCGCCCTCCGAGAGCCAATCTCGCGAACATATTCTGCGCCCTCCGAGAGCCAATCTCGCGAAAATATTCCGCGCCCTCCGGGAGCCAATCCCGTGAATAATTTCAACGCCCCCAAGAGCGTATCTTGAGAGTAGTTCTAAAACTACGAACACAATTCTGCGACCTCCGAGAGCCAATCTCGTGAACACATTCTGCGCCCTCCGAGAGCTAGTCTCGCGAACACATTCTGCGCCCTCCGAGAGCCAATCTCGCGAACATATTCTGCGCCCTCCGAGAATCAATCTCGCGAACATATTCCGCGCCCTCCGGGAGCCAATCCCGTGAATAATTTCGACGCCCCCAAGAGCGTATCTTGAGAGTAGTTCTAAAACTACGAACACAATTATGCGCCCTCCGAGAGTCAATCTCGTGAACACATTCTGCGCCCTCCGAGAGCCAATCTCGTGAACATATTCTGCGCCCTCCGAGAGACAGTCTCGAGAACACATTCTGTGCCCTCCAAGAGCCAGTCTCGCGAACAATTTTTACAACGTCCCCAAGAACGTATCTTGAAAAGCCTTTCTTTTTATAAAGCAATGATATATGATATGTGAAACATGAAATTTTGTTCATGATGGCATTACATGCATGATTATAGACAAAGGCAGCAACAAGGCACCAACACAAAAGGGAACGAATACCCAAAGAAGGAATCAAAAACAAAAGGCCGCATACACAACCATAACAAGATGTATGAAAAGGCAACTGGCAGTACTAACACCCATATCAAAACAAAATCAGAAAGGACAAAGAAACCACAACGGCCAAGATACCATCAAAACACACTAAATCCAACAAGAGAAAGAAAAATGAAAGGACATCTGAACAAGATAATGGGAGGCAAACAAGACACCCCGTCGTCTGAGATCCAGCAGTCGGATAGTCTGACATTCCGAAAAATCTGATACAAGGAAACTAGAAATAATAAGTACCCAATATCATGAAAAGACGATACAACTGCAATCAATAGCATCCTTAAGGACAAGTACATGGTCCTTCTACAAAAGAGAGAGGAAAGTAACTCCAACAAAGCAATGCCAACATACCCGCATATACTATCAAAAAGGGAGGTACACTATTTCTTAAACTTAGCAACGTACCTAATGGCGAAGTCGGACACATCACCAAACTGGGAAAACGGAAAATCAGGAGTAACCGCGAAAACTCGATCAAGGGACATCTTTAGGAAAAGATGCTTAGCCACAGAGCAACGATCGGTAACATCAGCCTTGTAGGATGGCAAACTCTTACACCCAAGTATAGCGTGCTCTTCTTCCTCCATACGAAACACTTCTTCAGGAGAAGCCAACTCAGCAGCCCGCAACACACTATCACACGCAGCCTTCTGTTGCAGGGCAACAACCTTAGCTTTAAGAAGAACAATGTGATCCTGTAAATCACGACACTCCAAGTATGAGATACGACCATACTCCAAACAACTAACGAGTTCAGCACTAAGAGAAACAAAAGCATCTTCATGCGCCTTTTTCCCCTCCGCGAGATTGACAACAAGCGATGACAAGCTAGCAATATCAGCAAGGCCCTAGTACGAAAACTACAGGTAAGAATAAAAAAACACGAAATAAAAAGGAAACAAGGTTAGAGGAAGACTACGGGAGCATAACGAGACAGTGCTTCACGCACTAAGTGAAAAACTCTCTCCGGCCCATTGAGGGAAGTCACACGATCGCTAGGAGGAACTGCAGCTTGCAATACCTGAACTCCAACATCAGGAGTAAGCGAAGACGACGAATTATCAAAACGACACTTACGCTCAGAGAAAGGAGCCCACTCAGAACCAACAACGTCGTTACAAGAAGGACGAATCAAGTCCCTTCGACTCAGCAACGGAAGTCGCATTCTACCTACAAAAAATAAACTTAAGTCAAGCAAGTTACATACAAACGGGAAACACATACTCTAGAACGTACCAGACAAGCAAGATGGGACGACCGGCACTCGCACCCTCGATTAGGGGGCATGAATAGGGAGAGAGGTCGGCATGGCAACACTAACATTAACCCCACTCTTGCACGCGAGCGGATTTCTTACACAGGAAGGGGTCAAAGTGTCAACACTGGCGGCAGGAGATTCTTTGACAATCGAGGGTCCGGTCCCGGAATTAGACACCCCTACTCGCAGTAGTCCTTTCCCCATCAAGAACTTAGGAGATTCACCAGCTGCAAGAGTACACCCTAGCTCAAAAATGATGAAAGGATCGCCATACGAGCATGACAAAAAGACGAAATAAATAACTCACTCATTTTCCTTAAACAACGAGAGGACAAGTAAACGCGGGGGGCAGACACCCGAGAAGAAAAGCCTACCACGCTTAAGCAAAACTCGTAAATATCAAAGAGACGAAAGCAATTAGATAGCGATGAAATCTAAGCATGGTCTCACCACCGTGAGGTCACAAGAGTAAAGAGACAAAATAACGCATGAGGCAGTCGAAGGGAACGAGGAAACCTAGGATAGACAAAAAGAAAAGAACGGCATTTTCCTCTAAAAACGTCCTACGTACCTTGCCGTTATGAGAGAAGATTCCTGCACACACCCAAAGAAGTAGAACCAAACGAAAAGCTCGATTACCAAAGCGAAATGAATAATGAAAACGAGAATGAGGTAATCGCTTATCCCCTTTTATAGTAGAGGAGATTAGGGTTTTTCAGAACCTTTGAATCTACACCGTTTAAATCTAAAATGAAAAATGCAAATGTCAAAATTAGAGGCTAATACCTTTATCTTTTTTCAACTATGGTAAAAATAATTCTTATTCGAGTTAGCATTTTCCATGTGCATAACTTGAACATTCCCATACTTATAAATTTTTTAGACATGATTCAAATATTTTTTACACGTGGAACCCCTTCATACGCACACTCATTGATTACAGTATCATGAAATTAGATTGCATCAACCCATGATCATGATTGCATTACATTCCCACGTATATTAGAATTTTTAAAATGTATGCATGTAAAGATTGAACTTTCATTACATCCATATTTTACGGACACGTACCTAGGCACGCGCACGTTTACTCTAACGTTTACAATTCCTCTATTTTGAGAAACGGAGGACAAGGCACAGAAAACGCGCCTACGGACAAGCAATGGATTCGTCAAGAGGTAAAACCACGGCTTCAATTTGCGCGCGTCATCCAATCATAAAATAGAGTCAATCAAAGGTTAGACCGTTGGTTGACTCGGGGGCATGTGATGGATATACGCCCAATTTGAACCCGTTTTAATTCGGGTTGCCTTATTTTAGCTACCCCACTTACGATTACAATTCGAAACTTTGACCCGAACATATTACCCACAACGCGAATGGCCCGGACGAGCAAAAAATACTCGCCCGGCCCTGTCCGTTGGCCCAATCTCTCCTAGGAGAGAGAGAGATCAGTCCAGCAGGACCGATCCCTCCTAGGAGAGATCGGTCCAGCAGGACTGGTCTCTCCTAGGAGAGATCGGTCCGGCTGGACCGATCCCAGGACCTAGGGGTCATATTTTTCATCCGACCCCGAAGGTCCCGAGACCCTGCCTGAACGCCGTACCCCCCCCCCCCCCCAGGGCGTGTGCGACGTCCCGAACCTTGTCACGCGGACCTCTTCCCGCGGAGTCCCGAATCTTTTTACCCGACTCACACTTAGACTTTTTCACCAACCTCTCCGTGCCATTAAGGGTTTGATCCTATCGTTATGTGTTAATTAAGTGCTCTTAGGGATTAACGGTGTCATTAAACCACTTTAATCCCCTCAAAAACTATATATAGTGCTCAAGTTCTATTCATTTCCATGATGTTGCATCTTCACTCGCTTTTAGCTCTGCCTTCTCTCTAGATTTCCTCTCTCTAGAATACTGAACTTACTTAAGCATCGGAGAGGGCTCATAGAGCAGTACCCCCCCCCCCCCTCTCCGTGCTCGATATCGCCCCTTTTGCAGGTTGGCAAGGAGATAGACAACGGATCGCTTGGAGCTAACGGATCGCGAAGAATAATAATTCACCCATGAGAAGTGTTATTCGGATCGAAGACCCCCAGACCCGATACGTACGTCTTAAAAATAGGTGTACTTGACCATCCTCATCGCTCATACCCTTAGTCAAACTCAACCAGTTTTCAAAGACGTGGTCACTTGACCTTTTTGTTCAGCACTGCGTTCGTACGCCGGGAAGCGAACATTTGGCCTGACCTTAGGTATGAGTTCTGAGTCCGTGAGGATACTTTGGATGCTTTTTCATATAGCGTCTGGGATCAGCCACACGCTCAAGGTGAAGAAGTTTGTGCCCATTCGAATATCGTGGATTCTATCTAGCTCAACCGAGCCTAACCCCATTGTCGATCATGGCACGCGTAGTATGAAGCACGCGTCGATAGCATAAACTGAGTTTAGTCAGGAAGTGGGAAATTTCATATGCTATCGCAGATTCATCATCTGGCCCTGAATGTGGTTTTATTACTTACGAAGTTTGTAACGCCGATTTGCAGAACTTAGATCATATCGTGTTACTCCGTGAACCAAATGATCGTTCTGCTTAACCAGGTTTCCCACCATCGTTCTTAGCCAGTCTTGAACTAATGGAGTTCCTTATCTCCGTCAAGACGGTCGAGCCTGTGTGACATGGCTTGGCCCACATTGGACATTATTTTATTATGGGGGTTATCCCTCCTACGACTAGTTTATAGACCGCAAAAATCCGATGAAATTTCAAACACAATGATGTCGTAAAATTCATAAAGTCAAATTGCATCTCTTTCGGCAAAGTTTCAAAAGTTGTAATCACGATACAAGCTACTTATACCCTACGCAGTCCTAACATTTTAACATGCTTTTCGAAGACATCTCTGCGTAAAGGTTTAGTTAATGGATCGACCATCGTGCTTTCAGTAGACAAGTATTCTAATATGATTACCTCTTCCTCAACCATATTCTTAGCATAATTATATTTTATATCAATGTGTTTCGTCCTGCTATGGTACTTAGGGTTCTTAACTGCTGCAATTGTTGCTTGACAGTCAGAGGTTCCCGTCCTCATCGCCAACCAATGCAGTTAAGAGCCTATTAAGCCAGACTGCTTCTTGTGCATTCTTAGTGAGGGCCACGAATTTGGATTCCATCGTTGACAGCGCGACACAGGATTGCTTCTTGCTCATCCATGAGTGACGGCATTAGCAAGGAGAAATACTCCTCCTGAGCTCCTGAGGTGGACTTACGATCATCCGGATCACCACCAAGGGTCGGCGTCACTAAATCCTAACAATTCTAGTTTTCCACCCTCATAGCACAGAGCGTAGTCGGCAGTACCTTTCAGGTATCAAACTATTCGCTTCACAGCCTTTAGATGTTGAGTGTCTGGATCTGATTGGAATCGTGCTACTAGGCCCACAGTGTAACAGATGTCTGGACGAGTGCATTGCATGGCATACATTAAGCTGCAAACCATACTTAAGTATTCTGCACCTTTCATCTTTTCACGCTCAGTCAGGTTCTTTGTGCCATCACGGTTCGACAGCACGCACCCAAACACAACCGGCATAGCCACGGGTTTGGCATCTTGTAGTCAAACATTTTCAACAACTTGTTAATATAGGATTCTTGAGATAAACATAGTTTACGAGCAGCCCGATCCCTAGCAGTCTTAATTCCTAGGATGTACGTGGCTTCTCCCATGTCTTTCATCTCAAATACAGATGACAGCCAGGACTTTGACTCATTCATGTAACTCACATCATTCGCGACAATTAATATTTCATCGACATATAATGTCAAGATGACATGTTTAGACTCGGAAGTCTTCGTGTACACGCATGGATCGTCGTGAAGATTCACGAATCCATTTCCAACGATTTCCTCGTGGAATCTGCAGTACCATTGCCGGGATGACTGTTTAAGACCGTAAATAGATCTTTGGAGTTTACAAACTTTAGGTTTGTTGCCAGGAGTAATGAAACCCTCCGGCTGCTCCATATAGATCTCTTCCTCCAGGTTACCGTTGAGGAATGCAGTCTTAACATCCATTTGGTGCAGCTCCAGATCGAGGCTCGCAACCAAATCCAAAATGGCCTGTACTGTGGTGTAACGCACAGTAGGTGAGTATGTCTCATCAAAGTACACTCCGTGAAGTTGGGTATATCCTTTCGCAACGAGTCGAGCTTTATATCGCTCGACAGCTCCATCAGCAGTGAGTTTCAATTTCAGAACCCACTTCGCACCTATTGCTCTGCGGTTAGCAGGCAAATCAACTAAAGACCACACCAAATTAGTTTTCATAGAAGCAATCTCATCGTCCATTGCTTTCCTCCATTCTTTTGCTTGAGGTCCATCCATAGCTTGTTTAACCGTTACCGGTTCATCAATCGAAGTGAGGGTGAACAATTCACCTCTCTCGATGGGATACTTCTTAGGAGGAGTTCGGTGCCTTAGACTACGTCTAGGCTCGATAGTCCTATCTTGGGTTTGAACTACGCTCCCACTAGGAATAATGCTCGTTATCGGTGCAATACTCCCGCTGGGAACAAGAGCGCTACTTGAACTTTCACCAACAACTTTTCTAGGACGACCTCTCGGTCTCGGATTTCCACCTCCGAGATTAATTCCATGGTTACTACGACCGGGAACGAAGTTGGTCGTACCACTCCCACTGGGCACAGTAGGTACTTGAGGTAAAATTGTATTTTCATCCATCGGTTCAGCAACATGATTATCAGTTCCGACTTGATTCGCACATGCAGCAACAGTGATCTGGGTGGTTGGATTGACTCCTCCCACTGGATTTATTATGAAAATGTCCCCATCATCCTTTACCATATCGTTCACTGTGTTGCTGCCTCAAATCTCCCACTCGAAGCGAGTGAGACCTGATTATCATTATGCTCTAGTTCAATCAAGACTTCGTTCGTTCATGTTTATAAAGCTATGGTAATTCACCTCAAATATTGTAACGTCTCATGTTCGACCACGTCACAAAACTCTCATGCTATTACACAGACGTATGCTTTAGAAATACTTTTCAGTATTCCATTTGGTACTATGTGTTTTTATTTGCAACATGAATGTCGCAATTCTTGTAAGATCCCTCTCATTACTGATAGCTCACATGGTGTCGTGTAACCGATTTATACATTAACTAGGTTCACCACATGATTAGCAGTTAACCATAACTCACATTTGAAAGGGAGGTTATGAGTTGAACTTGTGATATCATGGTACAAACCTTGTTCATGAAGTGTGTGTCGCTTTAATGCTTCGCCAATCTTTTATCGTTAAAGGCGAATAGTGGGAGACGCCGTTTAACGGACGTTCGTTTTCATTGCTCATTCATACCCCAAGGTGTTATCCACCATGGACCGTGCATTAGGTTTTCACCTTATGCTCGTTAAAATTCTCTACGAGAATTTTGTATGAGTAAAACACTTAAAAGGGTGTTCGTACAAATGAAAATTTACTTCATGCATTCATTCAAGAACACACTTTATATTGAATTTTGTACTTCGAATCGATGTGTTCCATCTTTCGAGGAACACGCGTGCATTGCGCGCGCATCACCATGTATTACCCATGGTGAAATCGTTTCATTTTCAGAAATTCAGTTTAATAGGTTTTGTACATATTCATCATTACGATTTTAATTTTATAATGGAGTACTAACAAATAAGGAATTTAAATCGGTTCACATTCTAACTACACAATCGATGAGTTTCGTTCGATCGACTCGACACTAATGATGGAGTATGTTAATCTTTTCGTCTCATTTGACCACACCTTGTCGAAATTTTGGTTCCTAACCCGTGGGTTTGGATTTTCGTTTCGTATCGTTCCCTTTGACCGGGCCGATTTATTGATAAGTAAATTTTACCTCGAATCGAGTAACAATTACTTTATTCAATAATTCTGAATCTCAAATAACCAAAATCATCAATTCGAATGAACGATGAAAAATGAAATGGCAATGATGAGTCTCTTGATCTGAGGGTCGTGTATTCGATTTATGCTCATCGCACAGATAGTCGAGAACCTTGAGTCATGCCGAACACCACATCTGAACAAATTCACGAGTGAATCACATTAGATGATATGTGTCTGAATAAAGCCTTTTTGCAGCTTTATATACATGAAAAACAAGGCATACTTGAAACGCACTTTTGTCGACGGTGTTTGACCCACCGGATATTCGTTTGTGACCTCTAGGGTCTTGTTCTCTCCACGATCTGCAGAAATCAAGGTTGAATCCCTCGATGTCCTATGGTGATTTGTGAAGTTGGTTTTTCGCCCTGGTCGCTGCACTTGAATAGACTCAGGGCATGTGAGCCCCATCAATGTTAGTCAAACATTAAAGGGTATACCACTTCTTCATGTTGACCCTTTATGAAAAGATCTCGAGTGGCTCTTACACCAACAATCATGGAGAGGAGACCATCATTCACAACCAAAACGTTTCTAGTTTTAGTGGCCTTGCTTCCACCGAAGCGGATGCATAGGGGACACTAAAAGCTGTAACGTTGTATGGTCGCAATTGAAGTTTCCCTCAACCTCTTTGTCCAAGGTTGAATATATCACCATAATCGATTTCAGATCATCAAAGAACATATTCCCATTATTGGGAAACATACTACCACATTCATCTGTTATCATCAAAGTCATACAGACTACCACATTGATCCGTATTTGTCATCTCCGCTTACGGAATCGTAGCAGAGAGGAGTTTACCACATACTCCATAAAACACACCATCAAGATTGCGATGAATAACGAATCGCACTCATTTAGCCAACTCAAGTCACCACATTGATAATTATGCTAAACTAGGGAGACAATAACATTTTTAAAAAGAATTGTGTTGATCGGATATCTATGAGATAAAAGATGACTAATAATGATTCCTCAGACATCTAACCCAACCGACCGACAGTAAACCGAGGGAAGGGGGTCGTGAAAGAGTTCACATTACCGTCATCTTCTTTCTAATAGATCGGTCTTTTAAAATGGTTTAATCGCAACAACCGGAACGAGAGGTTTTTTTAAAAAAAAAAAACCCCCCGATATTGGCTTTCCCAAGGCCCTTTTTAAAACGTTTCTGGGAACTCAAGTTTGCACATATAATTCTACTACACAAGTAAATCATCATGCAGCATATCACATCAAGAAACCAAACACACCTCATGCATACGCGCCATGCGTCTAATGTTCCGAAGAACTCATACTTAGCATATATAATTCTAATCCTCAAGTAAATTATCACATGCCAATTCATCCTCAACATTCATGCAGACGCATCATGCGTGATCATACCATTCAAACATGCATATTTGGCGACTGATTTCCGCTTTTAAAACATTTGGGGTTGATTTGCAATTCATGGTATAAAATAATCATGCCTACTTCTAGACATGTATCCTAGGCAATTGCAACCATCACAACATGTCTATCCTAGTGCACAACTCATTAATTGAAAACCAGGGCTCCGCCCACAACATGCATAATCCAGCTAGCTTGACATAGTCAAGACGACAGTTCTAATTATGCAATAATATCAATTAAATAGCAATTGCAATTAAGCCCACTAAATGATTCAGACCATAAATCATGCATTTCCGATATCCATCCCCATAATCGAAACTACGCATCGGGTTTAATTTTAAACGCGAATAATTTAAACCTTTAGGCACTGTGTATGTAATTTGAAGTTTGAAAACATTTGGATTTAAAAATATGACCATCCTATTTTATTTTAATTAATTCGGTTCAGATTAATTCTAGTTCGGTTCAAACCTGTTCGGACCTGTCCGGTTCGGTAAAATAGTTCGGCCGGACCGATTCAGTTTAAAATAGGATTCGGATTGTCACTCAAACCGGGTCGGTTCGAGCCATATTAGTTGCCCGGTCCGACCCGACCCGAATGGGTCTGACGCATTGAGAAAATCTGGCGTTTGACCCGCTACGGTTTGGACCCGTGGAACCCGACCCGGTTTGGTTGACCCGGTCCGGTTCGGGTTCCCTTGGTCACCCGAGTTGGTTGACCCAAACCGGTTGTTCTAAATTGGACCGGCCCGTTACCCATAGGGTTCGGTCCGAAAATGTGACTTGTGGGCCAAGTAGGGTTTTAAAGTCCACTAAAAACTAAACTTGGCCTCCAAGTAACAATTAATTATTAAATAATTTCCAATTTTCTGCACATCACTCATCAAGTTGAGTGGCTACATGATTTGAAGAAAAGTGATTCAGATCACCAATATGTGCACTTGCCAAATGGTCACAAATGCAAAGTGACTCATGTTGGTTCTTGTTCTTTCTCAAGTGGATTTACCTTGACCAACATACTCTTGGTCCCTGACTTCAAGTTCAATTTGATCTCTGTATCTAGGTTACCTAGCCAGTTAAATTGCAAAGTGATCTTTACTTGTGATCATGTGTTACTTCAGGGCCAGAGTGGCAAGTCCATGGTGATTGGGGAATGGAATAGAGGACTATACACTTTGAAGGATGTGGTGCCTTCAAGCCCAAGGAAGTTAGCAGCTGCTTGCTTGGAGAATAAGGATGAAGTATTGAGATGGCATAGGCGTTTGGGCCATGTCTCTGAACAATATTTGAATCATTTGGATGTTTTAGGCTTGAATAAGACATATGGTTGTATCAAACAATGCACTATTTGTCCTCTTGCAAAACAATCTAGATTTTCTTTTCCAACCAGTGATTCTATTGCTTCAAAGCCCTTTGATTTGGTTCACATGGATTTATGGGGTCTTTACAAAGTGCCAACCTTCAAGAACAATCAATACTTCTTGACCATTGTTGATGATCACTCAAGGGCAACTTGGGTTTACTTGATGAGGCACAAAAGTGATACTTTCTTGCACATCAAGAATTTCCTAATCATGGTGAAGAATCAATTTGGAACAATGGTCAAAACTTTGAGGAGTGATAATGGGACCGAAATTGTGACTTGTGGGCCAAGTAGGGTTTTAAAGTCCACTAAAAACTAAACTTGGCCTCCAAGTAACAATTAATTATTAAATAATTTCCAATTTTCTGCATATATATATATATATATATATATATTATAGAAAATATATTGTGAATATTCAATATTAAGGTTATATATTTCATCAATAATATATATTTTCTCAATCTTTTAGGCAACTATATTATCAATATTATCTAGAACCCTAATATTGTGATAGATATATTGATAATTACTATCCACAATTATCTTGTGAACCTAGCCCTAATTTTGGTCTAGTCCCTTAGATTAATAAATTTCGGCCGAAATATACAAAATATTTTCCTCAATATTTTCGGTCACTTTAGGTTACTTGTGGACTAATAAATTAAAAATTTCACCTTGAACACCAAAGGAAGGGTTCGGCCGAAACACCAAAAATAGGGCAAGTGGTCAATATAGAGTATATAAGTTGATATGCTCACATTGCATCTTGTCATTTATACTTGCATTTACTTCTATCATGTCATTAGATGATTGTATAAGGTTATTATATGGTGCATATATCATGTAGTACATGTTACATGGTGTATGCACCTTGGTGCACCAAGTTGGGCACATAGGATAGCTAGTCCTAGTTGGTGATCCTTATCACCTAGTATATATAGTTTACCTATTGCATTGTAATCCCTAATCATCAATCAACAAATGATTCAACCTTCTAAAGCTATTATGGTATCAGAGCCACCTCAAATGGCGGCACAACCACAAAGCTAAAGAAGACCAAGTTTCTTCAAAGTTTTGCTTTAACATTCACCTTGTTCAAGTGTGGATTTGCAACTTCAGCTTCGTGGATCATCTTTTCTACTTCAACAATCCATTTCTTACTTAAGAATGGACATATAGTAAGTGGAATTTCAAGAACTCAACACGCATAAAGTAGATCTGCACCTAGACTAAGCATAGCCAAGATGACTTAGTACTAGTTTGCTTGTTCTTGAAGAATTCAGCCTTGTTGAGCTGATTGCGTGTTTGATATTGCTATTTCCTGGAGTTTGCTTTGTTTCTCTACCTTTGGATATGGATTTTGAACATGTTTCAGCTGCGCCCCTTGCTTGATACCTGGAATTTCATTGCTTGATTTCCCTTATCTACACATTGCTCGGCTGAGGAGCATTTGTGCCTACCTTGTGCTTTGTGTTCATATCTTCAAGAATTCTGAGCTTTCATCAATGGAGAATGGTTTCTAATCCATTTCTGTTGAATTTCAAGCTTTGAAAGTCACAAATCTTGTTGCGGAATTGTACAAGCAATCTCATAGGGTGAGCTGGATTTTGTCCTACTATCAACAACCTTGGTGTACTACTTTTGTTTGTAGTGCAACTTGTGTATGCGATTTTGATTGGATTGTGGCAGCTGATTTCTTGGATTTGGATTCCTATTATTCACATTCCATACCTACTTGTGTTATCTGAGTTACAAAATGGCTCAAGAAACCAATGTTGATGACCCCCTTTACATACACCCCTCAGACACCACTGGCCATATGCTCATCCCTTTCCAACTACAAGGAACCTCCAACTATCATGTTTGGAGCACATCAATCAGGGAAGGCTTGTTGGTGAAGAACAAGCTCGGTTTTATAGATGGCACATTCACAAGATTGGATGTTGATGTCAATGATAGAGTGAAATGGGATAGGGCAAATGCAATTGTCAAGGCATGGTTGAGGAACACTGTGGCCAAAGATTTGGTGAATGGTTTGGTCTACAACACAACTGCTTCTTCTATTTGGAATGACTTGAAGGAGATGTTTGATAAAGTGGATGGCACACAAATCTTTCAATTAACAAGGGAGATTTATCAAACATCTCAAGGTGTGCTCTCTATCACTGAGTACTTTGCCAAAATGAAGCAACTCTGGGATGCCCTTGCTTCCATTGATGATTTGGATCTTCAATGTGCTGGAGACATTGCCATTGTCAATGAACACAAGGAGAAGCAAAAGTTGATGGCATTTCTTCTGGGACTGAATGACTCCTATGGACACATTAGGAGCACCTTACTTATGAGACAACCACTTCCTTCCCTTAGCATTGCCTTCTCTGTATTGGTACAAGAAGAAAGCCAAAGGACCATCTCTGGTTCCATTGGTGATGTGGGTGAGGCAACTGCCTTGTTCACTGGAAAGCATCCATCCTATGGTGGTGGTAGAGGCAATGGAAGAGGATATGCAAGGGGTAGAGGCTTTGCTAGAGGCAATGGCAATGGCATTGGAAGAGGAAATGGCTTTGGAAGAGGAAATGGCTTTGGAAGAGGCAACTTCAATCCTTCAAGTCAGAGACCACTCAATACTTGCAACTGTTGTGGCAAGAGAGGTCACATTGAAGACAATTGCTACATCAAACATGGCTACCCATATGATCACCCAATTCATCAAACTAATCCAAATGCTCCTAAGAGGAATTGGAATTCAGCCAACATTGTTGAAGAAGGTGGCAACTCAAGCACAATTGAGCATGTGGCAGCCAAGGACAAAAGGATATTTCATGGCAATGCTGACAAAAGAATCCAACATGTTGCTGCCCATAATGATCACTTTGATCATACACCCCTAAGCTTTGAGGATATGGATCAAGCTCATGTCAACATGGCAGGTATATCTAGTGATTCTATGGTTTGGATAGTTGACTCAGGTGCTACTAACCACATCACTCATCAAGTTGAGTGGCTACATGATTTGAAGAAAAGTGATTCAGATCACCAATATGTGCACTTGCCAAATGGTCACAAATGCAAAGTGACTCATGTTGGTTCTTGTTCTTTCTCAAGTGGATTTACCTTGACCAACATACTCTTGGTCCCTGACTTCAAGTTCAATCTGATCTCTGTATCTAGGTTACCTAGCCAGTTAAATTGCAAAGTGAGCTTTACTTGTGATCATGTGTTACTTCAGGGCCAGAGTGGCAAGTCCATGGTGATTGGGGAATGGAATAGAGGACTATACACTTTGAAGGATGTGGTGCCTTCAAGCCCAAGGAAGTTAGCAGCTGCTTGCTTGGAGAATAAGGATGAAGTATTGAGATGGCATAGGCGTTTGGGCCATGTCTCTGAACAATATTTGAATCATTTGGATGTTTTAGGCTTGAATAAGACATATGGTTGTATCAAACAATGCACTATTTGTCCTCTTGCAAAACAATCTAGATTTTCTTTTCCAACCAGTGATTCTATTGCTTCAAAGCCCTTTGATTTGGTTCACATGGATTTATGGGGTCTTTACAAAGTGTCAACCTTCAAGAACAATCAATACTTCTTGACCATTGTTGATGATCACTCAAGGGCAACTTGGGTTTACTTGATGAGGCACAAAAGTGATACTTTCTTGCACATCAAGAATTTCCTAATCATGGTGAAGAATCAATTTGGAACAATGGTCAAAACTTTGAGGAGTGATAATGGGACCGAAATTGTGACTTGTGGGCCAAGTAGGGTTTTAAAGTCCACTAAAAACTAAACTTGGCCTCCAAGTAACAATTAATTATTAAATAATTTCCAATTTTCTGCATATATATATATATATATATATTATAGAAAATATATTGTGAATATTCAATATTAAGGTTATATATTTCATCAATAATATATATTTTCTCAATCTTTTAGGCAACTATATTATCAATATTATCTAGAACCCTTATATTGTGATAGATATATTGATAATTACTATCCACAATTATCTTGTGAACCTAGCCCTAATTTTGGTCTAGTCCCTTAGATTAATAAATTTCGGCCGAAATATACAAAATATTTTCCTCAATATTTTCGGTCACTTTAGGTTACTTGTGGACTAATAAATTAAAAATTTCACCTTGAACACCAAAGGAAGGGTTCGGCCGAAACACCAAAAATAGGGCAAGTGGTCAAATTTCAAGATCAAATCTTCCAAAATCAAGAATCCAAAGTTTGATTTTGATAAAAGTCTTGTTTTTCTTGAAGATCATGAACATCAAACTTCACTATGAACATCATGAAAAACCATGGCCAATCCGAATTTTATCGAAAAATCCGAAATTTTAAAACTTTAAACCCTTTAAAATTTTCGGCCAACACAAAAAAATCCAAGAAAACCAATTTTATCAAAAACACGAACTCTCTAACACAGGCTCAGATACCACTGTAGGATTTAAGGGATTAAAGCTACGAAAACAAAACCCTAGATACTGTTAGATTACGGGGAGTAATCACTACGGAAACTTAAACATGGTATGTGCTAGTAATATCAATTACGCAGTGGAAAGTTTAAACTTACCTCAAGAGTAACCGTAGTCCAAGATCCTTGCTCGAGGGAGTTAACGATCCTCTGGACGGGACCCGTAGAGATTCTTGTTAGAGAAGCCCTACGTGGTGCAGCTCCACAGCAAAACCTCTGATCGATTCTCGGCACGGGGACAGATCTCTGAAGAGTTTGCTCGAAAGCAATTTGGCACAAACTTGGTGACTTGTGAGGTTCGGCCGAAACACTTGGTGTGGGAGGAGGGTTTTTCTCTCTAAAAGTCTCTTGTGAGGGAATTATGATTAACCCTAAAATTTCCCTAACACCTCTTATTTATAGGAGGAGTAAAGTGGACAAAAGTCCACTTTACCCCTACTATTAGTTTCGACCGGCCTATGTAATTGGGGAGGCCCAATTTTGGGCCTCCCATATCAATTGGGATTTGGGTCCAGCCCAATTACCCTAATGTGACATTTACCCAAGGTCATTAGGTAAACTATACATATTATGGGCTACCAATTACGGCGCCCATCACCATATGCTTACAGCTCCCACTCGCCGGAATTGGAGGGTGCCTGTTAATGTATTGTTGTCCAAATCCGCATCAAAATTTCTCCCCTTTGATCTGCTCCATACTTCCGAATAGTTCATACGAGGTTTTCCGTACGACCGACGGATACGACGGGCATCGTACTACTCATTTGTTAGGAGTATTGTAGCGCCCGCGGAACGTTGATTCCCTTTTCTCTAATCAACCTGTTATAAATAACATTTATATATTGTACCGCGTTGTATCCTAGGTCAACTGATAATTCTCCATTTGCCTAGTTTCCACATAGGAACACTTCTCCATAGCATCTGTACAAGTATTCACAACCTTCAACTAATATCCGGCTGGTGGCCACCTAGTGAATACAAGAATCGGTGAATTACAGGTGAACTTGACCATCCCCATCGCTCATACCCTTAGTCAAATCCAACCGGTTTCCAAGACGTGGTCACTGGGCCTTTTTGTTCAGCACTACGCTCGTACGCCGGGAAGCGAGCATTGAGTCTGACCTTAGGTATGAGTTCTGAGTCCATGAGGATACTTCGAGTGCCTCTTCATAAGGCTCTCGGGATCAATCACACGCTCGAGGTGAAGAAGTTTGCGCTCGCTAGAATCACGAGGATTCCTTCCAAGCACAACCGAGCTGTGACCCCATGGTCGGACGTGGCACACGTAGTATGAAGCACGCGTTGATAGCATACCTGAACCTTTTGGCTTTACAGGAAAGGGATATGTCAATCATGCTATCACATATTCTCATGTGGCCCAGAATGTGGTTAAATGACGAACAAGTTCATCACGGCGATATGCGAGACGAAGATCACGTCGAGTTACTTCGAAACTAGATAATCGTCTCGCTTATTCAGGTTTATCCCCCTGACTCTTAGCTAGTCTTGTTTGGTGGAGGCCTCCCTCCACCACAAGACGACTGTACCTGTGTGACTAGGTAAGGCCCACATTCGACATAGTTTGGTAGAGGATTGCGTCCTCCTACGACTTAGTTTATAGACCGTAAATCTGATGTAATCAAAACATTATGACGTCGATTGATCATAAACTCGGTTTCAATTCTTTCTCTTACAAAATTTAACTTTCTAATATCAAAATGCTTTCACAGATACATGCCATTTCTAAACCCTACGCAATCCAAGCAGTTTTACATGCTTTTCGAATACCTCCCTGCGTAGTGGTTTAGTTAATGGGTTTGCAATCATATTATCAGTGGACAAGTATTCCATAGTGATTATACTGTCTTCTACCATAGATTTAGCATAAAAATATTTCACATCAATGTGTTTGGTCCTACTATGGTACTTCGGATTCTTAACTGCCGCAATGGCTAGCTGACAGTCAGAGAACACCTTCACAGGTTTAATCTCGACGTCACCATTAAACAGCGCAGTAAGAAGCCTTTTCAGCCAGACTGCTTCCTGTGCATTCTTAGAGAGAGCTACGAATTCTGATTCCATTGTTGCTTCTTGCTCGTCCATGAAATGGCGGCTTTAGCAAGGAGGAACACTCCCCATGTGGTGGACTTAGGATCATCCGAATCGCCACCATGGTCGGCGTCACTGTAACCGGTCAATTCGAACTTCCCGCCCTCATAGCACAGAGCATAGTCGGCAGTACCTTTCAGATAACGAATTATTCGTTTTACAGCCTTTAAATGTTGATAGCCAGGATCTGATTGGAAACGTGCTACTAGGCCCACGACATAACAGATATCTGGACGGGTGCATTGCATGGCGTACATCAAACTACCAACCATGCTTCAATATTCTGCACCCTTCATATGTTCGCGCTCTGCCAGGTTCTTGGGTCCGTCACGTTTTGACAGTGCGCACCCAAATACCACCGGCGTATCCACAGGTTTGGCATCCTGTAATTTGAACCTTTTCAACAGCTTGTTGATGTAGGCTTCTTGAGACAGACATAATTTCCGGGTAGCCCAATCTCTAGCAATTTTAATGCCTAAGATATACGTGGCCTCTCCCATGTCTTTCATCTCAAATACATATGCTAACCAGGACTTTTACTTATTCATGAAACACAGGTCATTTGCAGCAATGAGTATGTCGTCCACGAATAAGGTTAAGATGACATATTTGGACCCGGAGGTCTTATAATACATGCACGGATCCTCTTGAAGATTCACGAATCCGTTTCCTACGATTTCCTCGTGGAATCTGTGGTACCATTGCCGAGATGACTGTTTAAGACTGTAGATGGACCTTTGGAGTTTACAAACTTTACGTTCGTTACCAGGAGTAATGAAACCCTCTGGTTGCTCCATGTAGATCTCTTCCTCCAGGTTTCCGTGGAGGAATGCGGTCTTAACATCCATTTGGTGCAGCTCGAGATCGAGGCTTGCGACCAAGGCCAGAATGGCCCGTACTGTGGTGTAACGCACAATTAGTGAGTATGTTTCGTCAAAATCCACTCCGTGAAGTTGGGTATATCCTTTCGCAACAAGTCGAGCTTTGTTCGACCTTTTTCCATCAGTGGTGAGCCTTACTTCAGGGCTCACCTTATCCTTGCTCTCATGTGGTTAACAGGTAAATCAACTATAGACTATAATGGCTTTCATTTAGGCGATCTCTCTCATTTATTATATTCCTCCATTTCTCCACTTGAGGTCTTTCCAATGCTTGTCAACAGTTTTATACCTTACTTAATATGATACTTGCCTTTGACTCTAGTCAAAGCATTGCGAGTCCCATTTATTAGTCTGATCTATTCTCCCACTCGGAATAATGCTTCTTATCGTAACATAATTTCTGTTGGGAATGATCCTCCTACTAGGAATAATGCTTTTTATCGGAGCATTGTCTCTATTGGGAACAAGAGCAATGCTAGGAACTTGACTTGCAACTTTCCTATGACAACCTCTTGGTATCGGAGTTTTACTTCCGAGATGCATTCCTTGATCACTAGGATCTGGAACCAAGTATGGTTGGTTCACTCCCACTGGAAATAATGGGTATTTTAGGTAGTTGTGTCACTCCTGGTTTAGCTATATGACCATCAGGTTCAACTTGATTCGTCTCAACAGCAACAGAGTTTACGTGTGGTAGGGTTTATTCCTCCCACTGGATTTACTATGAAAATGTTCCCATTCTCATTTACCATGTCATTCACTTGAGTTGCTGGTTCAAATCTCTCCCACTCGAATTAAGTGGGACCTGATTGTCATCGTTATTCTGCTCTGTTTTGATCATGAATTCGTTGATTGAAAATGTTCATGCATTTGGAAAATTTGCCCTCTTAATGATGTAATGTCTCATGTTCCACCTCGACACCATTTTATAATCAAGCTGTAAACAGGTATTTTCTAAGAATAACAGACATACTTTTGTCCTAAATACGTGTTTATTGCGCAAATTAATGTCGCATGGTGATATGATTTAACTCATTATCACCTTTCAGAAATAATGGCACCTTACCGATATCAATGGAACACAGTTTTACATTTATGTGAATCAGCTTTCATCATCCCATAGGGAACCTTTGATAGAATGACTCCAACATTATGTAAATACAAACTGTGCTTCTTGAAGTGTGTCTTTTAACTTGAATGACTAGCCTGACTTATCATTCAAGGCTTACGGAAGGAAAATTGTTTAACCGACTTCATCTTTCTTCGTTTGCTAACTTATCTCAGAGATTTTATCCCATCTCTGAACTGAGCATTTTAGGTTTTCACCTTATGGGTCAGTTGATACTTTTACAAGGTCGTGGTAGCTTCCGAAGCCTCTACCGATGTAAATGTTATCAATAAGTTGTTTCTGAAGGAATGCAAACGAAAATTCAGCACATCATTATTCAAACACTTCATTGTTAAATTCATTTTATGAAAACGATGTGTTCCGTCTATTGAGGTCCACTTGCGCAAGGCGCGATTTACTCTGGGGTTTAAACCCTTGGTTAAATCGTTTCATTTCTGAATTTAATTCAATCTAATCCAATCGGTTTCAAACATGATCATCATTACAGTTTATTTCATTCAATGGAGTACTAATATTTAAGAAATACTAAATCTTTTGATCTAGCTACGCAATCGATGTGTATGTTCAATTCAGTTGTCCCGACTAAGATGACGGAGTACGTGAATCGTTTCGTTTTATTCGACCACTTTTACCTGGCCAAAAATTTGGTTCGGATCGATCCCTCTTAACCGATTCGATTAATTTTGACAAGTAGATCACATTTCGAATCGAACGAAAACTACTTTATTCAATAAATCCGAATCTCGAAATAACCAAAATTTTAGTAACTCAAACGAACGATAAATGAAAATGGTAGGGTTCTTGATCTGAAGATCGCATATTTGATCCATGATTGTCGCATAGATAGTCGAGAACTTTAAGCTATGTTGAACATCACATCTGAGTAAATTCACGAGTGAATCACGTCAAATGATCAGTGTCTGTATAAAACATTTTACCGCTTCATACACATGACCTACGAGGCGTACTTGAGACACACTTTATCAACATGGTTTAACCCACCGAATTATCGTATAAGACATTTATGGTCTAGTTCTCTCTATAATATGCGGATCATGGTCGACTTCATTCGAACCCAGTATGGTGAGCAGGGAAGGTTTCCCTTTTACTGTTGTGGTTACTGTACTTGATTAGGCTCAAGGTCATTGAGTCCTGTCAATATCAAACAACCATATACATCTTTTCCATGTTGACCTTTCATTCTGAAGATCCGATGCGGGTTTTACTCCAACATCCATGAAAAGAGATAAGACCGTCACATTCAACCGAAATAATTCTTGCTTTTGCATCCTTGCTTCCACCGTGGTGGATGCAAAGGAATATCAAGCTGTAACATTGTTTGGTCGTTATTGAAGTCTTCTTCAGCCCCTTTCTACCAAGGTTGAATGTATCACCACATGCGCGTTGAGATCATCAAATAACCTACTCCTATTCTTGGTGGAACAAATTATTACATTCGTTTCACATTGTCAAAATCATACAGACTATCATATTCGTCTGTAGTTGTCCTCTCCACTTTTCGGAATCGTAGTAGAGAGTTCAACACATACTCTAATTATTCATCATTATTCGTACCATCAAGATTGCGAGGAATATCGAATCGCACTAATTCAACCATTTCATACTAACACGTCGATGATTATGCAAAAATCATGGAGATAATAACATTTTGAGAAAGAATTGCATACATCAATATCCATTGAAATAGAATCCGGCAGATAGTGATTCCTCAGTCATCTAAACCAACCGACCACCAGTAAACCAATGGAAGATGGCTGTGAAAGAGTTCACACTATCGTCGTCTTCTATCCAATAGATCAGTCTCTTAAAACGGTTTTAATCGCAAACTACCGGAACTCGAATTTTAAAATAAGCATACCCGATCTTGGTTTTCCCAAGGCCCTTTTCGTTTTGGAAAATCATTCCGATGAATTCACTCATGCATACATAATTCTACTATCCATGTAAATTATCATATGCCAGTAATATTCATCATACACACCACACACATGCTTACGCGTCATGCGTCTAATGTTCTGAGGAACTCATGCTTGCATTCATAATTCTACTTACAAGTAAATTATCAAATGTAACTTCATCCTCAACATTCTAGCATACGTGTCAAACATGTAACATTCACATCAATCATACATATTTGGCGACTGGGTTTTCGGTTTTAAAATAATTTTAAACATTAGGGGCTGATTTGCAATTCATGCTTATATTCAATTACGCAAACTTCTAGATATGAATCCTAGGCATTTCCAACCATCACAGCATGTCTATCCTAGTGCGCATTCCATATATTTAACCAGGGCTCCGCCCAAAATATGCAATATCCAGCTAGCTTGACTTAGTCAATACAATAGTTCTAATCATGCATAAATATATATTGAATAATAAACAATTGCAATTCAGCCCTCTAATTAATCCAGTCCCAAAAACATGTATCTCCGAGATCCATCCCCATAATCGAAATAAGGCATAAAGGTTAGTAACCTTATGAGCACTGTGTAGTCCATTTCGTGTTCAAAAGCATTTGGATTTTAAAACTTGACCTCCCTATTTTGATTGACTTGAATTCGTTTTAGAAAACATTGTTTGGTTCAGTTAATTTCAGTCCATTTTGGTCCGGTCCGGTTCAGAAAATCCGGTTCGGTCCGGCAAAACCCGGTTCAGTTCGGTCCAGTTTTAATTGTAAAATCTGGTTCGGTCCAAACCGGTCCAAGAAAATAGGGTTCGGTTCGGTTCAACACTCAAAACCGGTTCGGTTAGATCCACTTTATTACCCCGGTCCGGCCTGACCCGAATAGGTCGAACCGATTGAGAAAATATGGTTCGGTTTTGTTTCGTCCCGGTTTAACATATTGGACCGGCCCAATAATTAAAATTTAAAAGGTTGGGCCGAAATGCTTACTTGTGGCCCAAGTAGGGTTTTAAAGTCCAAAAATATTTAACTTGACCACCAAGTAACATTAATTATATAAAATAATTTCCAATATTAATATGTATATATTTCGGTACTAATTAAATATATACATATTTATTGCCAAGATTCTATCTATAAGAAAAACTCAACAATATATATATATGTATATATAAAATTTCGGTTTACATATGTATAATATATTTTATTTATTGTCAGTATCTATAATAGGGAAACAAATAACTGACAATATTTTTTTTCTCAATCTTTTAGGTAACTAAATCTATCAATAATATCTATAAACCTATTTAAATAATAAGATATATTGATAGTGATATATATTTCTATATATTATTGTGAATCTATCCTAATGTTCCCAATTATAGATATATTGTTAACTTAATTAAAAATTAAAATATGGCAAACAATATTATTTTAAAATATGGCCGAAATTTTATCCTTGAAGACTAAAAAATTAAAAATTTACATTGTAAATTCACTAAGGTTTTCGGCCATAAACATGAAATTGGGAACAAGTGGTCAAGTTTTAAGATCAAATTTTAATAAGATCTACAATCCAATGTTTGATTTTGATAAATATTACATTTTTCTTGAAGATCATGAACATCAAATTAACCAAGAACATGAAAATTTCGGACCCATCATAAAACCCTTAAAAAATTAAAAAAAAAAATTAAATCTTTTTATTTTAAAATTTTCGGTCCAAAATTAAAAATTTCAAGAACACCAATTTATCAAAATCATGAACTCCTAACACAGGCTCTGATACCACTGTTAGATTACGGGGAGTAATCACTACGGAAACTTAAACATGTTATGTGCTAGTAATATCAATTACGTAGCGGAAAGTTTACACATACCTCAAGAGTAACCGTAGTTCAAGATCCTTGCTCGATGGAGTTCGCGATCCTCCGTACGGGACCCGTAGAGATTCTTGTTAGAGAAGCCCTACGTGGTGCAGCTCCACAGCAAAGCCTCTATAGAAGTGTATATGAAGACTACACTATGCATACACCTAGTTACACTATGCATACACCCTGCACTATGTATGCACCCGGTTATACTATGCATGCACCAAGCACTATGTATGCACATGGTTCATAGTTTATTGTATAGTCTTAGTTGGTGAGCCTAGTTCTACTTAGTATATATATTGTATCATCTTGCTTGTAATACCTAGTGATCAATGAAGTAAATTTCCAGCTCATATGGTATCAGAGCTATGTAGTGGCGGCGCAAACTTGGAGATGAAGCAACCTAGTTCTTCTTCATTTCTACTTGTGATTTCCCATTGATCCAACTTTGATTCAGCTTGGATTACTTCTTGGTTACTCAATTCAGCTTGTATTAACCCTTCTTTTGCTTAAGAAAGGCTTTGGGTAAGTCTCATTTCAAGATCTGAGCTGCGTAGAAATCATCTTGGTGATTTGAACTAGTCTTCAAGCTGATTTGTCTAGTTCTTCCTGGATTGAGCTATGGATTGCTATTTGCGTGGATTCTTTTGTTGAATTCTTGGGTTTGCACTTATTTGTTGGTTATTATAGTGGATATATTTCACTATTGAGCTGTGCTTACAGCTTGATCTACATTGTTTCTCTGCGTTTGGAGCTTTGATAGTTCATTGCTCGACTGAGGTGTTCTTCCAGCTTGTTGAAGAATTTTGCATTGAAATTGTGGAATTCTGCTTCCACAATCATTGGAGATTGTTCAAATTTGATTGTTGGTGGCTTCTCTTGATTGGTCTGCTCAGATTTGTGGGCGGAATTGTACGAATTCAGTTGGATATTGCTAGCTGATTCTTTGTCCTATTGCAAGTTTGTTTGTGTGACAGTTTTGTCA
Source organism: Clarkia xantiana subsp. parviflora (assembly GCA_036873135.1). Taxonomy (NCBI): domain Eukaryota; kingdom Viridiplantae; phylum Streptophyta; class Magnoliopsida; order Myrtales; family Onagraceae; genus Clarkia; species Clarkia xantiana. The sequence goes on from JAPTYO010000011.1 coordinate 22,607,562, forward strand.
CTTTGTGGTGGCTGCTTCATTTCGGTTTTCTTGGAAATCTGCTGAATATATTCCTTGAATTCTCCCCTGTTTGAATTAAGTTCCTGAATTGCAAGATGGCTAATGAGTATAGCATTTGTGATCCCCTTTACTTTCATCCCTCGGATACAACTGGCCACCTCCTTATCCCTTTTCAATTGCAAGGCACTTCCAATTACCATGCTTGGAGCACTTCAATCAAAGAAGGCTTGTTGGTCAAAAACAAGTTGGGTTTCATTGATGGAACCTTCCCAAGGCTCAATGTTCTACTTGATCAAAGGGTGAAATGGGATAGAGCCAATGCCATTGTAAAGGCCTGGCTCAGAAACACAGTGGCAAAGGACTTGGTTTCTGGATTGATTTATAACCCAAATGCTGCTTCAATTTGGAATGACTTGAGGGAAATGTATGACATGGTTGATGGAACTCAAATCTTTCAACTGACAAGAGAAATTTACCAGACTTCTCAAGGCACACTTTCTATCACTGAGTATTTTGCCAAGATGAAGCAACTTTGGGATGCTCTTGCTTCCATTGATGACTTGGAACTTGAATGTGCTGGAGACATTGCCATTGTAAATGAACACAAAGAGAAACAAAAGCTAATGGCATTCCTCTTGGGACTGAATGACTCCTATGGCCACATTAGGAGTAGCTTGTTGATGAGGCAACCACTTCCTTCCATAAGCATTGCCTTCTCTGTTTTGGTTCAAGAGGAGAGTCAGAGATCAATCTCTGGTTCTATTGGAGATGTTGGTGAGACTACTGCCTTATATACAAGAAAGTTTCAATCATTTGGAGCTGGAAGGGGCAATGGTGGCCCTGGCAGGGGCAATGGAAGGAATGGTGGCAATTCTGGTAGGGGCTATGGAAGATCTAATGACACAAAAAAGGGGTCATTTGGAAGATACTTGCTTCATCAAGAATGGTGTACCACCACATCTTCAACCATCCAAGAAGCCTAGGGCCAATGTTGTTGACAATGGTGGAAGCTCAAGTGCAATCATGCATGTGGCAGCTGGGGACAAAAGGATTGTACATGGCACAACTGAGAAGAGAATTCAACATGTAGCTGTTCATGATGATCACTTTGATCATTTAACCTACCTTTGAAGATGTTGATCAAGCTCATGTCAATATGGCAGGTACCACTAATGAGTCTATGATTTGGATAGTTGATTCAGGTGCAACTAACCACATCACTCACCAAATTGATTGGCTACATGACTTGAGAAGAAGTGATTCAGATCATCAATTTGTTCATTTACCAAATGGTCACAAGTGCAAAGTGACTCATATTGGTTCTTGCTCTTTCTCAAGTGGATTCACATTGACCAACATACTTTTGGTCCCTGATTTCAAATTCAACTTGATCTCAGTTTCTAGGCTTCCTAATCAATTGAATTGAAAAGTTATCTTTACTTGTGATCATGTGTTGCTCCAGGGCCAGAGTGTCAAGTCCATGGTGATTGGGGAATGGAATAAAGGACTCTACACCTTGAAGGATGTGGTGCCTTCAGACTCAAGAAAGATAGCTAATGCTTGCTTGGGAAATAAGGAGGATGCTTTGAAATGGCACAAACGTTTGGATCATGTGTCAGAAAGTTATTTGAATCATTTGGATGTTTTAGGTTTGAATAAGTCTTATGGTTGTATCAAACAATGCACTATTTGCCCTCTTGCAAAGCAATCTAGATTTTCATTCCCAATCAGCGATTCAATTGCTTCTAAACCTTTTGATTTGATTCACATGGACTTATGGGGTCCCTACAAGGTGCCTACATTCAAGAACAATCAATACTTCTTGACTATTGTTGATGATTACTCAAGAGCAACTTGGGTCTATTTTATGAAGCACAAGGGTGATACTTTCTTGCACATCAAGAATTTCTTGATCATGGTAAAGAATCAGTTTGCAACTATGGTGAAGACTTTGAGGAGTGATAATGGGACTGAGTTCATCAACTCAATTTGCAAGGATTTACTTCACCAATTTGGCATCCATCGTCAAACTAGTTGTGTGCATACACCACAACAAAATGGAAGAGTGGAACGCAAGCATAGGGATATCCTAAACATTGCTAGAGCAATAAGGTTTCAAGCTTCCATGCCATTGAGACATTGGGGGTATTGCATACTCAATGCTTGTTATTTTCTCAACAGGCTACCATCTTCCATCTTGAAATTCAAGTCACCCATGGAGGTATTATATGGAAAGGTGCCTTCTCTACAACATTTGAGGGTGATAGGTTGTTTATGCTTTGCAACTAGACTAAACAACCATAACAAATGTAGTCCAAGGGCTGAGCCATGCATTCTTATGGGTTACTCTACATCTCAAAAAGGGTACCTTCTAATGAACTTAACCAACTCAGTCTTTCATGTATCTAGGGATGTTACATTCCATGAGAACATTTTCCCATTCCATATGTCAAAGGAGGCCTTGAGAGCTTTGATCCCCTCTTGCTTGGATGCCAAGCAACATCTTGAGGAGTTTCCAACTGAGACTCCAATATACTTTGATGACCATTTACCTCAACATGTTGATCAGGCTCAGAATCAGATACCAATTGATGATGTTCCACAGCCAGCTACCTTGAGGAGAAGTGCTAGAATTGCCAAACTACATCCACCACCTCTTAGGAGGAGTGCAAGGATTGCTGAACTACAAAACAAGGCTACTTCCAATGTCACTTTTGGCATGGAGAAGTTTATGTCTTATGACACTTTGGGGCCTCAATACAAGTGTTTCTTGACTGCCATTGACAAAGTCAAGGAACCAAATTCTTATAAGCAAGCTATCAAGGATCCTAACTAGATTATGGCAATGAAGGAGGAGATACAAGCTCTTCAAGACAACAACACATGGGAATTGGTGGATCTTCCTCTAAACAAGTCATCAATTGGGTGCAAATGGGTCTTCAAAGTAAAGTACAATTCAGATGGATCAATTGAGAGATACAAGGCTAGATTGGTTGCCAAGGGATTTACTGAAATTGAAGGAACTGATTTCAATGAGACATTCTCACCTGTGGTCAAGATGGACACAGTGAGGATTGTCTTAGCATTGGCAGCTGCCAAATCTTGGGGTCTATATCACATGGATGTTAACAATGCATTTCTTCAAGGTGATCTAACTGAAGAGGTGTATATGGATATTCCCCAAGGTTTTGATCATTCCAAACCCAATGATGGGTCTCCTAAACGTGTGTGCAAGCTTACCAAGTCATTATATGGCCTCAAACAAGCATCAAGACAATGGAATATCAAGCTCACACAAACCTTGGTGAAGAATGGATATAAGCAATGTGCCTCTGATCATTCCTTGTTCACCAAGATACAAGGTGTTGACAAAGTCTTCCTGCTCATTTATGTTGATGATTTGCTAATCACAGGTTCCAATGCCAAGATGATCAATCAATTGAAGTGTATTCTACAAACACACTTCAAGTTGAAGGATTTGGGGGGATTGAGATATTTTTTGGGGTTGGAAATTGCAAGATCCAATCAAGGACTTGTGATTAACCAAAGAAAGTATGCTATGGAATTGTTTGAAGATGCTGGCCTAGGAGCAGCTAGGCCTATTGATACACCAATGGAATTCAATGTCAAACTCACAACATATGAGTATGACAAGGCCACCAACTCAAATTCAGATGATCCCCTTTTAGAGGATGCCACTTCTTTTAGAAGATTGGTTGGTAAGTTACTATACCTTACCATGACAAGGCCTGACATTAGTTTTTCAGTGCAAAGGCTTAGTCAATTTGTGGACAAACCTAAGAGATCACACTACAATGCAGCCATTAGAGTGATAAAATACATCAAGGGCACACCTGGCCAAGGGTTGATCTATCCTTCAAACAACAACCTCAATTTGAGCTTGTTTTGTGATTCTGATTGGGCTGCTTGTCCTTTTGGTAGAAAATCAGTGAGTGCCTATTGTGTAAAACTTGGAGCAGCTATGATAGCTTGGAAGGTCAAGAAACAGGATACCATTTCACTATCAAGTGCTGAAGCAGAGTATAGGTGCCTAAGAGTTGCAATTCAAGAGGCACTTTGGGTAGGCAGAATTCTCAAAGAACTTGGTTTGCAAGTCACCCTTCCTATTCCCATATACACATATAGTCAAGCAGCTATGAAGATTGCCAAAAATCCAATGTTTCATGAGCGTACAAAGCACATTGAATTGGATTGTCACTTCACAAGGCACCACATTGAACTAGGGATGATTGGTGTCCACTACATTCCTTCAAAGGATCAACTAGCTGACTTGCTTACCAAGGCTTTAGTGAAAAATCAGCATTTAGCCTTGTTGAGACTATATGGAATTAAGGATGTCTTCCAAGAAAGAAAAGAAGAGGAAGAAAAGGATGGGAGAATATAGAAGTGTATATGAAGACTACACTATGCATACACCTAGTTACACTATGCATACACCCTGCACTATGTATGCACCCGGTTATACTATGCATGCACCCTGCACTATGTATGCACCTGGTTCATAGTTTATTGTATAGTTTTAGTTGGTGAGCCTAGTTCTACTTAGTATATATATTGTATCATCTTGCTTGTAATACCTAGTGATCAATGAAGTAAATTTCCAGCTCATAGACTCTGATCGATTCTCGGCACGGGGACAGATCTCTGGAGAGTTTGCTCGAAAGCAATTTGGCACACCCTTGGTGACTTGTGAGGTTCGGCCGAAACACTTGGTGTGGGAGGAGGGTTTTTCTCTCTAAAAGTCTCTTATGAGTGAATTATGATTAACCCTAAAATTTCTCTAACACCTCTTATTTATAGGAGGAGTAAAGTGGACAAAATTCCACTTTACCCCTACTATTAGTTTCGGCCAGCCAATGTAATTGGGGAGGCCAATTTCGGGCCTCCCATGTCAATTGGGATTTGGGTCCAGCCCAATTACCCTAATGTGACATTTACCCAAGGTCATTAGGTAAACTATACATATTATGGGCTATCAGTTACGGCGCCCATCACCATATGCTTACAGATACGTGCTAGATAACTAATACTCAATGGATTAAGGTGCGCATACCTATATTATTTCCTGCAGCCCAAGACCATTGAGGGGAGTTCTCGATCCGCCGGACAGTTCCTTGTAGAGGTTCCAGTTGTTGGATTACGGGGACGTAATACTACGGAATGTTAAGCGTGTACTAGAAAGTAATCTAATTACGCAGCGGAATAATGTACACATACCTCAATAGCTTTCCTGCCCAAGAACGTTGTGGAGGGAGTTCTGATCCTCCGGTCGGAACCCGTACAAGTTCTTCGTGAGAAGAAGTCCTACACGGTATAAGCTCCACAACAAAAACTTTGATCGATTCTTCAACGGGGACAGAACCTCGGACTGAATGCTCGGAAGCAATTTGGCACACCAAAGGTGGTGTTAGGGGGCCGGCCGAAACTCACTATAGAGAGAAAGGGATTTCTCTCAAATCACAACTTAGTAGGAGTTGTGATCAAGGTGTTTATTGGGAGTTACCCCAAGACCTCCTTATATAGTGGGAGGAGGAGAAAATCCTCCTCCCTACTATTAGCGTTTCGGCCGAACTTTGATGTGGGTGGGAGGCCCAATTTTGGGCCTCCCATGTCACATGGGAATTGGGAGGGTGCCTCTTAATGTATGTTCATCCAATAACATCAACATTTCAGTCTTCAGTCATTGTCTCCGTCTTCGAATAGTTCATACGAGGTTTTCCGTGCGACCGGCGGATACGACAGGCATCGTGCTACTCATCTGTTAGGAGTGTTGTAGCGCCCGCGGAACGTTGATTTCCTTTCGTAAATCAATCCTGTCAAAAATAAAATATGTACCGCACTGTATCCTTGGTCAACTGATAATTCTCCAATTGCCCAGTTTTCCACATAGTAATACTTCTCCAGGCCATCCGTACAAGTGTTCACAACCTTCAACTAATATCCGGTTGGTGGCCACCTTGTGAACACAAGAGTTGGTGAGTTGTAGATGAACATGACCATCCCCGTAGTTTATACCCTTAGTCTAACTCAACCGGTTTTCAAGACGTGGTCACTTGGCCGTTTTCATTGACTCTACGCTCGTACGCCGAGAAGCGAACATTGAGCTAGACCTTAGGTATAAGTTCTGAGTCCGAGAGAATACTTTGGGTGCCTCTTCATAAGACACCCGGGATCAATCACACGCTCAAGGTGAAGAAGGATGCGCCATTTGAATCACAAGGATTCTAGCTAGCACAACCAAGCATGACCCCGTGGTCGAACATGGCACGCGTAGTATGAAGCACGTGTCGATAGCACACCTGGGCAAGCCAGGGGTGGGATATGTCAATCATGCTATCGCAGAGTCTTTCATCTGGCCCTGGATGTGATTTTATTGATGGACAGAGTCCAACACGGCGATTTACAAAACGAAGATTAAGTCATGCTTTAAGCGTGACTAAGTTATCGTTTCGTTTAACCAGATTTATCCCCCTGGTTCTTAGACAATCTTGTTGTGGTAGAGGTTCCCCTCTCCTACAAGATGACCGTGCCTGTGTGACAAGGCAAGGTTCACATTCGACATAATTTTGGTGGAAGAGTTTTACTTCTTCCTACGACTTAGTATATAGACCGAAAAATCTGATGTTATTTATCATTATGATGTCGATAGATCATATACTCGATTTGCAATTCTTTTATTCAATCAAAATATTATTTCAAATGTCAAAATGCCATCACTCATACAAGCCACTTATCAAGCCCTACGTAATCCAAGCAGTTTTACATTCTTTTCGAATATTTCTCTACGTAATGGCTTAGTTAATGGGTCTGCGACCATATTGTCAGTGGACAAGTGTTCTAAAGCGATTATATTGTCTTCCACAACTGATTTGGCATAATTGTATTTCACATCAATGTGTTTGTTCCTACTATGGTACTTTGGATTCTTAAATGCTGCAATGGCCGCCTGACTGTCAAAGTAAACCTTCACAGGTTTGCTCTTCTTGTCAGTGCCAATTAATGCAGTAAGAAGCCTTTTCAGCCAGACTGCTTCTTGTGCGTTTTTAGAAAGGGCAACGAATTCTGATTTTCATAGTGGAAAGCGCGACTCAAGATTGCGTCTTGCTTACCCATGATATGGCAGCATTAGCAAGGAGGAAAACTCCCCCTGTGGTGGACTTTCGATCGTCCGGATCGCCACCGTGGTCGGCGTCACTATAACCAGTCAATTCGATTTTCCTGCCCTTATAGCACATAACATAGTCGGCAGTACCTTTCAGATATCTTATAATTCGTTTTACGGCCTTTAAACGTTGATAGCCAGGATCTGATTGGACTCTTGCTACTATGCCCACAGCGTAATAGATGTCTGGCCGAGTACATAACATGGCGTACATTAGACTTCCTACCATGCTTAGATACTCTGTACTCTTCATCTGTTCACGCTCCTGCTGGTTTTTCAGGGCCATCACGCTTCGACAGTGTACACCCGAACACAACCGGCGTATCCACGGGTTTGGCATCGAGCAATCTGAATCTTTTCAACACTTTGTTGATATATGATTCTTGAGACAGGAATAATCTCCGGGCGGCACGATCTCGGGCAATTTTAATGCCTAAGATGTACGTGGCCTCTCCCATGTCTTTCATCTCAAATGCTGATGATAACCAGGACTTTGATTCGTTCATGAAACTCACATCGTTTGCAGCAATGAGTATGTCATCCACGTATAAGGTTATGATGACATATTTCGACCCGGAGGTCTTGGTGTAAACGCAGGGATCCTCGTGAAGGTTCACAAATCTGTTTCCGACAATTTCCTCGTGGAATCTGCGACACCATTGCCGAGACAATTGTTTTAGACCGTAAATAGATCTTTGGAGTTTGCAAACTTTACGTTCTTTGCCAGGAGTAATAAAACCCTCTGGCTACTCCATATAGATCTCTTCCTCCAGGTTTCCATGGAGAAATGCGGTCTTTAACATCCATTTGATGCAGGCTCGTGATCGAGGCTTGCAATAAGGGCAAGGATGGCCCTAACTGTGGTGTAACGCACAGTTGGTGAGTATGTTTCATCAAAGTCCACTCCGTGAATTTGGGTATATCCTTTCGCAATCTTTCGAGTTTTGCACCATCAGTAGTGAATCATAAAATTTCACTTTCTAGCTCTGTGGTTAGCATGTAAATCAACTGAAGACCAAAACCGAATACGTTCTAATTTATGCATTTTCATCCTCCATTCCAACGTTTGAGGTTCTTCCAATACTTGCTGAACCGTCACTGGTTCATGAACGAATGTCTCACTTGATGGGATACTTCTTGAAAGAAGTTTGTTGCCTTAGACTAAGTCTAGGCTCGATAATCTCATCTTAAGTCTGATCGTTACTCCCACTCGGAATGATGCTCCTACTCGGAGCATTACTCCCACTGGGAACAGTGGCGGTGCTTGAACTTTGGTCTACAACTTTCTTGGAATGACCTCTTGGTCTCAGGATTTCACCTCCGAGATTTATTCCTCGATCACTAGGATCTGGAATTAAGTTAGTCATTTCCTCCCACTAGGAATAATGGGCAGTTGCGACGACTATTGGATTTTCATCCAATGGTCCAGCATTATGATTATCAGGTCCGACTTGATTCGCATTAACATTTAGTGATGATTATGTGAGGGGGAGTGAGCCCTCCCACTGGATTTATTATGAGGATGTTTCCATCATCATTTACCATGTCATTCATTAATGCATTTACTAATGCTATTTCATTCTCCCACTCGAAGTAAGTGGGACCTGAGAATCTTCGCTAACCATTTTAATCCGATCAGTATTTTAGTTCGTTTCGTTCCGCAAAGTATTGGAAGTCCATCCTCAAATTTCTATAATGTGTCATGTTCGACCACGTTACTATTAATCCAAGCTAATTTTAAACTTGTATCTTTTAAGAGTAGACCGTACTCTTAATAAATACTTGTTTAATGCGCAAATTAATGCTACTTTATGATAAGGTTTCACCCGTATCATTTCTTAGCTTTTAAGGTAACGCTTCAACCGATTTTATTGGAACATAGTTTTACATTAATATGAATCAACTTAATTTCATTCAGTGGGAACAATTAATATTGAGTTCTAACATAATGTAATTTTAAACTATGTTTGTCGAAGTATTTAATAATATGATTGCTTAGCCAAACTTTTCGTTAAAGGCTTATAGTGGGAGTGTCATTTTACTGACTACTTCCTTTCGTTTATTAACTCATCCAGAGACTTATCCACCTCATGGGCTATGCATTTAAGCTCTTGCTTTAATTTCATAGTTGACGTCTTACTAGATCGTAGTAGCATTAAAGCATACTTCTAACTATAGTAATCATCAATGAGTTATTTCCAAAGGATTATAAACGAAAATTCAGCATTCATTCATTAAAACACTTCATTATTAAATTTGTACTTCAAAACGATGTGTTCCGTCTCTCGAGGTACACGCGCGTACGATGCATAAAACCAGTTTTATCCCGTTGTTTAAATCATTTCATTTCCAAATTTAATTTAATCGGTTTTGAACATGTATAATTATTACGCAAATAATCATTTTAAATGGAGTACTAACAAATAAGAATTACTAAATCTTTCGATCTAGCTACGCAATCGATGGGTATGTTCAGTTCAGTTGTACCGACTGAGATGACGGAGTATGTGAGTCGTTTCGTTTTATTCGTCCACTTTTACCTGGCCGAAATCTTGGTCCTAACCCGTAGGTTTGTATATTCGTTTCGGATCGTTCTCGTTCAACCGAGAAGTTAAATTGATTAAGCAAATTGAGCTTCGAATCGAGCAACAATTACTTTATTCAATAACTCCGAATCTCAAAATAACCAAAATTTTAGAAACGAACAACGAACAATAAATAACAATAGTATAGTTCTTGATCTGAAGTTTGCATATTTGATCCATGATTCTGGCGCATATAGTCAAGAACTTTGAGTCATGTTGAACATCTCGTCTGAGTAAATTCACGAGTGAATCACTTCAAATGATCTATGTCCGTATAAACATTTTACAGTTTCATACACATGACCTATGAGGCGTATTTGAGACGTACTTTATCAACGGGGTTTAACCCACCGAATTATCGTATAGGACTTATTCGGTCCAGTTCTCTTCTTTCTATGCGGATCATGGTTCACTTCTTTCGAACTCATTATGGTGAGCAGATAAGGTTTCCCTTTCGCTGCTGAGTTTACTGTATTTGAATAGGCTCAAGGTTATTGAGTCCTGTCAATATCAGACAACCATATACATCTTTTCCATGTTGACCTTCCATCATGAAGACCCGAGGCGGGTTTTACGCCGACATCCATGAAAAGAGAGAAGACCATCTCATTCAACTGAAACATTTCTAGCGTTTGCATCCTTGCTTTCACCGAGGCGGATGCGAAGGAATACTAAGTTATAACATTGTCTGGTTTCAATTGAAGTCTTCTTCAACCCCTTTTTACCAAGGTCGAATGTATCACCATATATGTGTTCAGATCAACAAAGAACCTACTCCAATTCTTAGGGAAATAAATTATCACATTCATTTCTCATTGTCAAAATCATACAGATTACTTTATTCATCCGTAGTTGTCCTCTCCACTTTTCGGAATCGTGGTGGAGAGTTCAACGAACACTCCAATTTTATTCATCATAATTAATACCATCAAGATTGCGAGTAATATCGAATCGCACTAATTGAGCCAACTCTCACATTGATGATTATGCAAATCAGGAATACAATAACATTTTGACAGAATTGCAAACATCGGATTAACTATTAAGATGGAACACAACAAATAGTGATCCCTCAGTCATCTAGACCAAACCGACCGCCAGTAAATCGAGGGAAGGGGGTCCGTGAAAGAGTTCACACTATTGTCGTGTTTAATCTAATAGATCAGTCTTTTGAAAACGGTTATTATTTTGCAAATTACCGGAGCGGGAATTTTCAAACAAGCATACCGATCTTGGCTTTCCCATGGCCCTTTTTTATTGTAAAATTATCTGATAATTTACGCATGCATAGTACTCAATCACGCCATAAACATCGAACAAACCAAAACAACATGCTTACGCGTCATGCGTCTAATTCCTTAGCATACATAATTCTACTTAAAGTAAATTACCACATGCTTTCATTCATGAACATTCTAGCATACGAGTCAAAACATGCAACTTCCGCATACATCATGCATAATTGGCGACTGGTATTTTCAGTTTAAAAAAAAAACGTTTTGAAAACATTAGGGGCTGATTTGCAATTCATCCTTACAATATTATTATGCGAAATATCTAGACATGGATTCTAGACACTTTCAATCAGTATAGCATGTCTATCCTATTGCGCAAACCATATATTTAAATCACAGAGCTCAATGCTCGCAATATATATTCCAGCTAGCTTGACTAAGTCAATACGACAGTTCTAATATATATATTTTTGCAGAAAGTAAACAATTGCAATTCAGCCCACTAATTTAACCCAGTCCCAAAAACATGCATATCCGAGATTCGTCCCCATAATCGTAACCAGGTATTAGGGTTTTATCCGAAAACGTGTTAAAATGTAAACCCTAAGAGCACTGTTTAGGTTTTTTAAAGTTCGAAAACATTTTGGATTTAAAATTTGAAATCCTATTTTATTGAACATTTAAAATTTTCGAAAAATTTTAAAATTTGGTTCGGTCCAATTTAAAATCCGGTCTGAGTCGGTCTGATTTTAAAAATCCGGTTTGGTCCGAAACGGTTCAATAAAATAAGATTGTGGTTCGGTTCATCACGCGAAACCGGTTCGGTTTAGATTCACTTAGTTACTTTGGTCCGACCCGACCCGACTAGGTCGACCTGATTAAGAAAAACCCGTATTGGTTTAACCCGTTCCGGTTTTACAAATTGGACCGGCCCAAAAACCCATAGGGTTCGGCCGAAACATTTCTTTTGGGCTAAATAGAGTTTTAAAGTCCACTAAAAACTTAACTTAGCCCACAAGAAACATTAATTATATAAAATAATTTCTAATATTGCTAATATATATATAAAATTCAGCACTTATATATTATTAATATATATAAATAATGTCAAGATTCTATTTTTAAGATGTAAATCAATTAACAATATATATATATATATATATATATATATATATATATATATATAATTAGTCAAATATATAGGGATAGAATATATAGACAATATATCTTCTTAATCTTTTAAGTAGCCATATCCTGGACGAACATCACCTGCCTTACTAATATGTCTTGGTTTCTGTCTTAATAATCTCGGCCATTCATCTGTTTTTATATTCTTTATCTCAGTTTAATTTTTTTTTATAATAATAAATCTGTACCAAACTGTCTCTCACGCGCCACTATGTAAAACGAAGTCCACGCACAACAAAGTCTAAACTCATATTTTTACATGGTTGTATTTCCTTTTTAACACATAATACTTTTTTGGTGCAATCTTACATTTAATACAATAATATATATATATATATATATATATATATATATATTTGTATACTTTACATTATTGTTGTGATTAGGATTTAGTTAGTTTTATAATTTTTTTCTTAAAAATTGTGATGAGTGAACAGTATGATCGGTATGAGGTTAGATAGTTCTATAACTTTTTTTTCTTTAAAAACGTACTGGATTGAGAGAACGATTTAACATTTTCAACAATAAATGGAAAATAAGCTCATTTGTCATTTAGGGTTCACCCAATCATATCATTCATCTAATCCAATACGGTTCATAAAACTATAAATTAACACTCAATGTGTAATAGATCTGAGTATTTGACAAACTCGACTCGACCCATTTTACTTAAGTTAGAGCTCGAACTCGACGGGGTCTATATTTTCAAGCTCAAGCTCGACTCGATGTCATACTCGACTCGGCTAACCAAATTTAAATTGTTTAATTAAATCATAAATTGCGTACCTTGGCTCGAGCTCGACTCGATTGGCTCGCTAGCCTAATTGCGCTTTTATATTTTGCATTTTCGAGTCGAGTTCGAACTCGAGTTTATTCGAGTTTTACATAATATAATATATACATATATGATATATATTCAATTCAAGTCAAGTTCGAGCCAAAAGTCTAATCGAGTCGAGTTTTAGCTCGAACTAAGGTGCATAATTTATCATTTAATTAAACAATTTAAACTTGGCGAGCTAAATATGGCATCGAGTTGAGGTCGAGCTTGAAAAATTTAGGTCCGTTCGAGCTCGAACTCTAGTAAAATGAGTCGAGTCGAGCTTGTCAAATACTCGACTTGATTACACACCGAGTTTTTATATATAGTTTTATGAACCCTATTGGGCAGGATGAATGATATGATTGGGTGAACCCTAGATGAAAAACGAGCTTATTTTCCATTGTTCAATATGTTATATCGTTCTATCAACCCAATACGTTTTTAGAAGAAAAAAAATATAGAATTATTTAAACTCATATGCTTTTAAGGATCACTCGATCATACCGTTCAGTTATCACATTTTTTTTTTTTAAAAAAAAACTAACGAAATCCTAAAAAAAAACAAAAATGTAAAGTATACAAATATATATACTATTAAAGGTAAGATTTATACCAAAAAATGTATTCTGTGCGTAAAAATATGAGTTTAGACTTTGTTGTGCGTGGACTTCGTTTTACATAGTGGCTCGTGAGAGACAGTTTGGTACAGATTTATTATTATAAAAAAAAAATTAAACTGAGATAAAGAATATAAAAACAGATGAACGGCCGAGATTATTAAGACAGGAGCCAAGACAGGTTATTAAGGCAGGTGATGTTCGTCCCCAAATCCTATCAATATATCTTTATCCCTATTTTTTAGCTAAATATATTGATAGTTAATATATTTTACTATATAATGTGAATCTTTCCTTATCTTTCCAATTTATAGATATATTGTCTCATTTTAATAAAATTAAAATATGGTAACATATATATCTAACCTAGGCCGGCCGAATTTTTCTTTCTTGCACTCTAAGAAATTAAAAATTTTACCTAATAATTCACCTAGGGTTTCGGCCATAACACCAAAAATGGAAAAATTGTCAAATTTTAAGATCAAACACTATTATGATCATGAATCCAAAAGGTGTTCTTGATAAAACTCATCGTGTTCTTGAAGATCATGAACATCAAACTCAAATTTAAATATGAATTTTCGGTTTGATCTATAAAAACATGTAAATCCCGAAAATTTTAAATTTTTTAAAGATCAAACATATGAAATTTGTTTAAAAATTTCGGATGACTCATGGTGTTCATCATAAAAATTTCGGTTTTTTGTAAAATTTTCAAGAACATGAATTTATCAAAATTTCTAGAACTCCTAACACAAGCTCTGATACCACTGTTGGATTACGGGGACGTAATACTACGGAATGCTAAACGTGTACTAGTAAGTAATCTAATTACGCAGCAGAATAATGTACACATACCTCAATAGCTTTCCTGCCCAAGAACGTTGTGGAGGGAGTTCTGATCCTCCGGTCGGAACCCGTACAAGTTCTTCGTGAGAAGAAGTCCTACGCGGTATAAGCTCCACAACAAAAACTATGATCGATTCTTCAACGGGGATAGAACCTCGGACTGAATGCTCGGAAGCAATTTGGCACACCAAAGGTGGTGTTAGGGGGCCGGCCGAAACTCACTATAGAGAGAAAGGGATTTCTCTCAAATCAAAACTTAGAAGGAGTTGTGATCAAGGTGTGTTTTGGGAGTGACCCTAAGACCTCCTTATATAGTGGGAGGAGGAGAAAATTCTCATCCCTACTATTAGGGTTTCGGTCGAACTTTGATGTGGGTGGGAGGCCCAATTTTGGGCCTCCCATGTCACATGGGAATTGGGTCTGGCCCAATTAGCCATAATGTGACATTTACCTAATTATCTTAGGTAACCACATATATTAACGGGCTACCGATTACGGCGCCACGTCACCATATGCTAACACCTGTTAGAGAAGCCCTACGCGGTTTATGCCTCATAGCAGTCGATTCTTCGCGGGATAGATCTCTTGGAGTAAATTTCTCGACACAATTTGGTACATCCTTGGTGTTTCTAAAATACTATTGTGTTGGGTGAACGGTTTGACCGGATCAACCTGAAAATCGTTTAACGATTTTATCTTTTAGGGTTAATCTGATTAAACCGCTCACTCAACACGCTAAAATTTTAGAAAAAAAATAATAAAATACAGAAACAATTTAAGAAAAAACTAGAATAAAAAAAAACAAATAAAAAAAACGAATTTTAAAAAAAAAATTACAGAAATACTGCAAATTTTGCATAGTTTCTGTAGAATTTTGTACAATATCAATTTTCGGTAATATTATTTCTGGAATATAGAAAAATGCAATTTTAAAAAGGAAAAAGTAACCACCAGCAATAGTGATTAAACTGCTCACTCAACACACTAAAATTTTAGGAAAAAATAATAAAATACAGAAACAATTTAAGAAAAAACTAGAATAAAAAAACAAAAACAAAAAAACAAATTTAAAAAAAATATTACAGAAATACTGCAAATTTTGCATAGTTTCTGTAGAATTTTGTACAATATCAACTTTCGGTAATATTATTTCTGGAATATAGAAAAATGCAATTTTAAAAAGGAAAAAGTAACCACCAGCAATAGTGATCTAATGGTCGATAGCGCTTACTCCCAAGTAGGGGTGTCAAAACAGGTCAACCCGTGACCTGTGACCCGCGGGTCTACGACCACCGACCCGTGATTGACCCGGGGGTCACCATGGATAAGTGTTACAGACCGGTACCCGGGAACCTGGTTCACGGGTTAACCCGGGTTGACACGGGTACGCATCTACCATTTTTTTAAAAACTTAAAAATATGTATACTTCAGAGTTCAGTTGAAAACTCTGATTGATGCGGGCATCCAAGACAATGGAACCGTTGAATCTGTTGACAAGGAAACCACAACCCATTTGCTACGATGGGTTCACATTGCTCAGGTCAACCTCTTTTTCTAATTCTTTTAGCTACTATTTGATGCAGTTTTTTATTCATTTTGTTATTT
The DNA here is from genome assembly GCA_036873135.1 of Clarkia xantiana subsp. parviflora. NCBI lineage: Eukaryota > Viridiplantae > Streptophyta > Magnoliopsida > Myrtales > Onagraceae > Clarkia > Clarkia xantiana. The sequence goes on from JAPTYO010000011.1 coordinate 22,623,648, forward strand.
CCCCCCTAAATTCTGCAACTGCTTGTTGCCTGACTTTTATATTGCTTAAAGTTTGGATATCGTGATGTTTATGTTCCCGTGTAGGCATGTCTTGTCTTATATTACCAACAGTCATTTGTTGGCTTTGTATATGAATAGGGAGTGATGAAGATGATTACTGTAAACCAATTAACTAAAGCGGGTTGTAAAGTCAAAATTCTATACCTAATACTAACATGTCACGGGCCCGAATACAAAATCCGAACCCGGCCCTTTTTTAACGGGTCATTTACAGGTCTAACTCGTAAATGACCCGTTATCATATATAGGTATACCCTGACCTGACACATGACCGGGTCATTTACGGGATACGAGTAAAACTGACAGACCTACTCCTAAGTGGTTTGGTTCTGAGGTCCTAAGTTCGAAACCCCTTAGGGGCGTCACCTTGCGGTGACCTGATATAAAAATATCAGGTCCCGTCTGGCCTAGATACCGCGTTAGGCATATGAGGAGGCGAGTAGAACATGGATTAACGGGTCGGCATCTTGACTATACTAGGCTGCTGGTGGCGTTACGTTGACGAGGTCTGTGCATGCTCTGTTATTCACGTCGGAAAAAAATCCAAAGCGTGAGCATGAGAGCCCCAACTTTTTGTAACGTGATGGGTATAAGATCGTCACTACTAACCCATTCCTTTTTCATGAAAAAAAAAAGGGGGAAAAGAGGGGAAAAAGTAATTGGGGCATTCTTTAGTTTTTTTTTAGGCCAAGTTCTAGTTTGGTTTTTCATTATGAGGGAATTTTTATAATAAAAAAAAACTCTCCAAAAAGACTTGGCCTAAATAATTGATAGTGTATGTCTAGCAGCCTCGTTTCGTGGCGTCAACGGTCGGCTTTAGTCGTCGTCCCTTCCCCTCCGTCCAACCTTAATAATTATTAGTAGATAGATATTAACTATGCCGATTCTCAAACGGAACCTCCTAAGCCGAGCGCCCGAGCCGACCCTACTCCGGAGCCGGGCCGGCCCACCTCCTCTTTGTCCACACACGCTTTCCCCGGCCCGGCGACCTCTCCCTTCTTCGCTCCTCCTTTCTCCGTCTTCTACTCATCGGCGCTTCCTTTCTATTCTCTCTCTCTCTCTGCAATTATTATACTTCCCCTTTTCCGCCGTCGCCTGCCCTAAATGGAGGACACTGTAACGCCGCCACCGGCTCCGTCCAACTCTCGCTCCATGCCGGTCCGGGAGGACTGCTGGAGCGAGGAGGCCACTTCCACTCTGATCGACGCCTGGGGCCAGCGTTACGTCCAACTCAACCGTGGGAATCTCCGCCAGAAAGACTGGCGGGAGGTGGCTGACGTCGTCAATTCCCTCCACGGCCACACCAAAAAGACTCACCGCACGGACGTCCAGTGTAAGAACCGCATCGACACCGTCAAAAAAAAGTACAAGACAGAAAAATCTAGGATTTCCGCCTCCAACGGATCCCTATCTTCTCCGTGGGTCTTCTATGATCGCCTCGATACTTTGATTGGTCCGACCCTTTCGGCCAAAAAGCCCTCGCCGTCACGGGCCATCTCCCCACCAGTGGCCCTGCCCCTGCCCTACAAGAAGACACCTTCTCCGGTTGTGGCTGGGACCGCGCTTCCGCTAAAAAGGCCTGCAGAGAGGGCGGACAGTACCTTCTTCCAAAGAAATTACTCGGAGGTTGCAGCGGCTGCAGCGGCAGCAACTGAAATTGATGATGAGGAGGACGAGGATGTGGAAGAGGAAGAACGAATGAGTGAAGAAGAAGAAGAAGAAGACGGTGGGGAAGGTATGAGGAGACTTGCCAAGGCTGTGGAGAAATTTGGACAGGTGTATCAAAGGGTGGAGGCAGAGAAATTGAAGCAAATGATGGATTTGGAAAAGCAGAGGATGCAGTTTGCTAAGGATTTGGAGGTTCAGAGGTTGAAAATATTCATGGACACGCAGGTTCAGCTGGAGAGGATCAAGCACAAGCACTCTGGATCCAGTGGTGAGAAGAACAAAGTTTGATCTTTTTTCATCTACTTTCTTCTTCTAATTATATACAGAGCAAGAAATCCTTTTTTATGCAGGAGCAACAAATATATTTTCAACTTGTGATTTGATGCCTACCTAGTATAGTGGATAAATGTTCAAACTTCAAAGACAGTAGAGTAAATATAGATAGACTTCCATGAGATTGGTTGTTGGAGATGTTATTTTGTGGTAGCAACCAATGTTCTATTTTTACTCTCCGAAAGACTGAATTTCTTTTACTGGTTGCTGACCCAACTATGCTAATGCTAATGCTGTAGAAGTTGATGCTTGTCTTGATGTTTTCCTGCATTGTCAATTGGAAAACAGTCAAAAAAAGCTTTGGTTAGCATTTAAATTTCTATACTAAGAAATGTGATTTTTGGGTACTCAAATTGACCATCTCCAAGGATGACTTGGTTGCTTACATATGTATGTATAGATGAGATGTAGGAATCTTGTTATGGTCACTGTGTTTGGACATGTACACAAGATTAGGATGAATATATGCCGAAGCTCTTTCGTGTATAAGCATGTCTTTTAACAACTATTTATCAGATAGATAATTTGCTTGGCAGTGATTGCTGTTTTCCATGTCGATGAAGCTTGCTTCTAATGCCTTAATTTTCTTTCTGGTGATTATGTGTGAAAATATTTTCATCTAGGTTGATAGTTGTTGCACTTCAGTAAATAGCGGTTGGAGGAGTGAGTGTGGTGTATATCACAATAGAGATTCACTAGTTTATTTTCTCTTATAATTGATTTTCTGACATTGATATTGTTGTTTATCTTGACAGACGTATATAGCTAGCTAGCCTGGCTTTATAAAGAAGACTAGAGAGCTCATCTCTCAGCTGAGCTGATGCTAAGGTATCATCAATATGATAACAAAATTAGTTTTCATATGGTTCGGACTATGGAACTTCTTTGTAATCTCATCTCTCACCTTGTCTAGTCTAGTCTAGTCTAGTCTAGTCTAGTAGAGTAATAGTACTATTGTAGCTAATTTTTGTTATTATTATGTATAAATATATATAGTAGTGTGTAAAATCTGACTCCACAAATATAAGAATTTGGTTGATTCCTGTGGTTCTACCGGTATGACCTAGCTAGCCTTGATGTCCGACTTAGATAACACTGGTTTTCTAATGTGTTAGGATCGATTCTCTGAATAGTCAACACTCACTAGACGATTAAGAAAGAAAACAATAAAGATAGGGCTGGCAATTCGTACGGGTCGTACGTGTCGTGTTACCTTCGTGTCGTGTTCTGGGGGTCAGCCTAAACCCAGCCCAACATGAAAAATCAGTATGAAAAATCTACAATAAATTGAATAAAAAATTAAATATAAAAAATTTTAAACTAAAATTTTAAAATTATCGTGCTATATCGGGCTATCGTGTCGTGCCGTGTCATCAATATCAAACCCAAACCCGTAATTTTCATGTCGTGTTCGTGTCGGCCCATCGTGCTAGGCCTAAATTGCCAACCCTAAATAAAGAAGACAAGATTTAATGTGGTTCCGCAGGAACTGGAGGTTTAATGGCGGTAAAGAAGAAAAATGACAATAATTTGTTCTAAAGAAGAAGAATGACGCTGCAACAATGGGTCCTATACTCCCATCGATACGAAAATAGTAGTTACTCTAGAAGAAGAAAATAATCGGTTTGGTATTAATTTTTTAATTTAAAATTTTATTATAATGACATGGTTTATTTTGAAGGATTTTAAAATATGAATTCACAAATTATACCACTTTTTTTTTTTTCTAACTTAATAATTGGAGAATATCATAAAATCATGATTTCTAAAAGTTTAGTGTATTTGCAATAGGGCTGGAAAAACGGCCTACTTGAATCAAACCGGTATGAATCAGTTCAGGCTGAGCGATTTTTATATGGTTCGGTTATATAGAGATTAATTATCACGATTTTAGACCAGTCCAAAACTAGTTCAAAATCGGTTATTTTAAATAAAAACTTATTTTTAGAGAAACTTACATTAACCAGGCTGATTCATGCCCAACTTTAAAACTTGTTAACCCTAAATTGTTAGTTCTGGATATCTCTATTACTCAACCAGCAAAAAAAGCAAGCACAGAAGTTAGAACTATCTCCATCCACAGCTGATGGATATACGCCCAATTTGAACCCGTTGACTTCCGAATCGTTTTATTTTTATCGCCCCGTTAATGATTGTAAATCGAAACTTCAACCCAAACATCCCGCCGAAACACCAACGGTCCGGACGAGGCGAAAATACTCGTCCGGACCGCGACGAACTCACCTAGGTGAGGTCGGGTGGCCACACCCGACCTCCCCTAGGGGAGATCGGGTCAGCCAACCCATCTCCCCTAGGGAGGGGTTGGGTGGCCACACCCAACCCCTACCCTTGGGGGTCTGATTTTCTCCCGCCCCCAAGGGCCCCGGCTCCATTTTCCGACTCCCGCACTTAGACTATTTCCGCCAACCTCTCCATGCTTTAAGGTTTTAATTATGTGATCAAGGACTAATTAATTGTGTTTAAAGGTTAACGATGTCATTAAGTCACCTTAATGACACTGTTGCCTATAAATACAACCATTCCACCATTCATTTGATCATCTTGGCTAATTGTGCAATTTTGGCTCTGGCTTCTCTCTAGACTTTAGACTTTATCTCTCTAAAGAAGACGTACTGACTTAGGCATCGGAGAGGGTTCATCAAGCACCACCCCCCTCCGTGCTTGATATTGCCCCTCTTGCAGGGCGCGTGGAGAAGAAGGAAAGAAGCAGAGTGCCCGAACCCAAGAAGCACAGGATCCGCTAGTTCACCAGTGAGGAGTAAGATTTAGGACGACGATCCGTTGACCTAAAACTTAGAACCTAACACTTGGCGCCGTCCGTGGGTTTCGAATAGAAAGCCTGGCAATCACGAGAGCGATGACGAACAACTTAGCGTCTAGAGGTAATCGCCCACCTGGGGGCAATAGGCAAGAGAGACAGCCTATACCTCCAGCAAGACAGTCTAACCCAGAGAAACAGCCTGCACACCCAGAGCCTCAGGTAGCCCCACAGGCACCCCAGCCTAACAATCAGGGAGGAAGACCTTCATGCCCAGCTGGGGCTGAGTCTTCCACAGCTTCAACTCCATTGGCTAGGAGGCCACAGAGACAGGAGGGGCAACAAGGAGTGCCATCCCAATACACGGCACCTCCTCAGGGGTACTACTATGAGGCACAACCTCAAGGGTATCCATATGGTATGCCAGCTCAAAAGAACGACAATCGCGCCCACACGACCAACACAAGGCCCGCATACTCGCAAGGAGCACAGACAGTGACTCCAGGGTTGATGAGCGCATTGGATGAGCTGCTAGCCTATAGAGATACTCTGAGGAACAAGCAGGGAAGGCAACACCATCATGAAGAAGAAGAAGAAGTTCATGAGGAAGAACAAGTCCCAGAAGAAGAACACCACTCGCACCCTCCAACAGGGCAGTGAGAAGAACAAAGGAGAGATAACCAAAGACCACCCCCAGAGGGAAGGCAGCAGTTTGTGCCTCCAAGGCAGCAACAGACACAGCAGGATGTCAGGGCATACACCCCGCTGGGGGCAGATAGACAGACAAGACCTCCAAGGAGGCAGGAATTCCACCAAGTACCCCAACAAGGATATCAGGGATACGCCTATAGTCCGTACCAGCACGGACAAGGGATCCCAGCAAGCCCAGTTTACAATTATGGAGGATATCAGAGAGACTATACTCCAACGCCGGTGATGATTACCCCGTAGGAGATAGAAGCCATGATAGTAAGAAAAATGAGTGAGTCAAAGAGGAACGGACTGCACTGCCTGAGTAACAACACAAACCACCCCTTCACGAGGGAGTTGGAAATGAACAAAGTGCCAGACTCCTTGCATACAATACAAATAGAAAAATACAATGGCAAGGGAGACCCTTTAGAGCACATTCACCAGCATGAAGCCTCTCTATTCGGGATAACAAATGATGACCGCTACAAGGCACTCTTATTTCCAAACACCCTGTCAGGGGTGGCGTCACATTGGTTTTTTAGCCTACCTACTGAGATCATCCACTCATGGGCGCAGCTAAAGGCGAAGTTTCTTCAGAGATACCTAGGAGAAAGGAAGCTACTAAAAGGAACAGGCTCCCTAGATGATGTAAAGCAAGAGAATGATGAATCTTTGGCTGATTACTACACTAGGTTCAACCAGAACATAGCAGACATACAAGGCGACATCACCGATGGTGAAATAATAGGAGCCTTCATAAGGAACGTAGGCCGCATCGGGTCCACATTGGCAGAAAAGATGGCCAAAAAACCTGCAAGTACCTTGGAGGAGTTGGCAGGGAGAGTGAAAACTCATATAGACCTAGAGAGGCACAGAGTGAGTAAGAAAGCCAAGATTCAGGCAGCAAAGGAGGACAATACAAAGCAGAATAAGGGAAAGCCACCTCAGGCACCTCAACCCATAAGGCAACAAGAATGGCGTCCGCCTCAGCAAAGAAATCAGATGGGTGAGCCATTGAAGGCTATGGAAATAAATGTTATCAAGTTCATACCATTGAACAGCACCCCAGCAGTGGTCCTGAGAGATGAGAAATCAGAAATTATGGTCGCCACCCGGAAGATGGAGAGCCTCAATGGTAGGGACACACAAAGATAGATGGTGTGATAACCATGAGGCATATGGGCATGATACGAACGAATGCTTTAGCTTGAAGCTAAGTATCAACAATATCATCCAAAGAGGGGAGCTAAAACAGTTTGTTGATCACGGTGGCAATAGCACACAGCTAGGGCCATCATATAAGGATAAAGGCAAAGACAAGGTAGATTATAATCCCCAACCTAACAAGAGGGGGACTATAAACATGATACATGGAGGAGTGGCATCAGGTGGCCCAACAGCCAATGCAAGAGAGGTTTATGCATCCAAGCTGAGCTCAGTGCCAAAGTGGAGAAAGAGACCACGAGAAGGAGAGGAAATGAAGATCGAGTTTTCGGAGAAGGAAAAGAGTCATATTGTCTTCCCGCACGATGATGCTCTAGTAATCACGATGGACATCGATAATTTCGATGTAAAAAGGATACTGGTAGATGGAGGCAGCTCTGCAGACCTCCTAAGCCTAAGGGTCCTGGAAGAGATAGGAAAAACAAAGGCGGATATCAAACCAGTCAACTTCCCTCTGGTTGGCTTCTCAGGGGCAACAAGTTACCCCCTAGGAATGATAACCCTGCCAGTGACCATGGGCCAGGGATGGACACAGTTAAGAGTGAACATCAACTTCATGGTGGTTGAAAGCCTGGGAGCCTACAACGGGATCTTAGGAAGAACAACCATAAACCCATATGAAATTGTGCCATCTACCGTGCATCAGAAGCTGAAGTATATCACTGAAAACGGAATTGGGGAAGTCTTGGGTGATCAACGCACTGCAAGGCAATGCTACGTCAACTCCATGAGACGTGGATCACACAAGTCAGACACAGTGGCTATGGTCATGACTGGGGCCATCCAAGACAAAGAAAAGATGATGAAAAGGCTAAGGCAGGGAAAGATGAAAACGGGAGTTGCACTCCGCCTGAGTAAGCAGTTCTTTCAAGGACTAGCTAAGAAGAGACAGGGAAGTAAGGCTGTAAGGGTAACAAGCATACCTTGGCAGCCAGAGAATGCAGAAGGAAAGAGAACAAGGGACTCCATCATAAGGGGTTTCCGATATATAGACGACATCAAGCAAATGCCAAGGGAGTCCATATCAAGCTACTTCGGGAGATTCTTCAGCTATGGTGCAAGCATGGACATCACAAGAAGAGAGGCCGTAAGGGCCTTCCTTAAAAACATGCATTCAACCTCAATTGAAGCATATGGAGGGTTCTATGAGGTGGTCATGACAAGCACAATGAGGGAGCTCAAAGAGAGGCTGGACAAGGCATTCGCAAAAGAGATAGGGCAATGAGAAGAAGTCCTTGAAGAAGGAAGAGAGAGTGACACACTGGAAGGAGGTGTAAACTTCAAATTCACACCCCTTACAATGAAGATAGAAGAAATTTTCCAGGAGTACCTTAAGGAAGAGCTACCAAAATGCAAGGAGGAGGGCAAGGCCTTCCTAGGAAGAGATGCACAGGGTTGGTGTGAGTACCATGGGACCTGGGGGCATCAAACCAATGATTGCATGATGTTGAAGATAGAATTGGAAGAGATGATTTACAAAGGAGGCCTAAAAGAGTACGTGGCAACAGACACACTCACCACCCCATATCCTTAGTTTAATATTCAGCACTTTGCATGTTCAAGCATTTTAAGTTTTCCAAAAACAACTTTTGAGAAGGAGAACTCAAGAAGTTACTCCGACTCTACAACTATCTTTGATTTCCACCAAAGGGTGTCTTGATCCATCCAAGGCACCCCAAATGTACATAAAGCATGAATGCTCCTAATGAAGTAGAAGTTACTCAAAAGTATATTTCAAAGAAGACGGTGATATAATCACTATGTTATCCTTACACAGATATGACTTCCAAGTCAACAACACCCTCAACGCCCCCAAGAGCGTATCTAGAGAGTAGTTTTCATACTACGACCTTCAACGCCTCCAAGAGCGTATCTTGAGAGTAGTTTTCATACTACGGCCTTCAACGCCCCCAAGAGCGCATCTTGAGAGTAGTTTTCATACTACGAACTTCGACGCCCCCAAGAGCGTATCTTGAGAGTGGTTTCCAAAAACTACGAACTTCGACGCCCCCAAGAGCGTATCTTGAGAGTGGTTTCTAAAAACTACGACCTTCGACGCCCCCAAGAGCGTATCTTGAGGTAGATTTCAAACTACCAGATTCGACGCCCCCAAGAGCGTATCTTGAGGTAGATTTCAAACTTCCAGATTCGACGCCTCCAAGAGCGTATCTTGAGGTAGATTTCAAACTACCAGATTCGACGCCCCCAAGAGCGTATCTTGAGGTAGATTTCAAACTACCAGATTCGACGCCCACCAGGAGCGTATCTTTGGTCTAACTTGTGCCCTCCGGGAGCCTATCCTGTGAAACGTTAAGTGCCCTCCGAGAGCCAGTCTCGTGAACAGTTTTCGACGCCCACCAGGAGCGTATCTTTGGTCTAACTTGTGCCCTCCGGGAGCCTATCCTGTGAAACGTTAAGTGCTCTCCGAGAGCCTGTCTCGTGAATAGATTCGACGCCCACCAAGAGCGTATCTTTGGTCTAACAGTACCATAAATACCATTTAAAGGGTATCAGAAGAGATCATTGCACCATACTAAGAAGGATTCCATGAGAAGATAATTGCAAAGCAAAGTTATATGAAGAACACATAATGTTTTTTCTTGATGAGATAGCAGGTATGATGTGAAGGAAAACACAAAAGAAAGATAAGTAAAGGAAAGCACAAGGAAATGAAGAGTCCATGATCAAAGGAATATATACAGAAGCATATGAAGTACCCATCAAAATGCAGGTGTTCCACACACCATGCATACCACCACCAAAGGCAGGTGTTCCACACACCGCCAACATAACCATGAAAAGAAGGAAAGCAACAAAACATCCCAAGTATAGCAATCCCAAAATGAACTCGACCCATCAAGGGGAGAAACACTCAACCATTAAAGGGGAGGAAAAGTAAAGTCATATGTACAAGGATAAAGAGATACCAACATATCAACCAGAACCTGCTGGAGAGTCCTCACGGTCCTGACCCTCTGAGGAAGAACCACTAACAGAGCTCGAAGAAGATGAGGAAGAGCCTGAACTATCAACATTCACGGGTATAGCATCCACCTGTGCAGGGGCAGGCTCATCAGCAACGGCAGCTTGCCCCTAAGAACGGCCATATAGCCAGCAGCATATGGTCCAAAGTCACCCAGATCATTGACGGGAAACTAGGGATCAATACGGAAGATGTGATCGACAAGGTACTCCCCGAACTGGTTCATCTCCTGGTTCAACCGAACGCTGTAATCAGCAGTAAAGGCAGGGGAAGCTTTGTACTCAGTTACTGCAACAGCTCTCTCCTCCGCCTGGCACCTCGCCTCAAGCTTCGTCAACTCCTCAGCATGGAGTGACGATGCAACATCAGCCTCACGGCGCAAACTACCCACGGTAGTCTCAAGTAGAGCTACCTGGCTCCTAAGCTCCTGCATCTGCAAGTCCGACAGGCGAGCCTTCTCAGCGGCAGTGGCAAGCTCCGCCTTCAAGGATACCAGGTTATCCTCAAGGGCTTTCTTCTCATCTGACAGCTCAAGCGCAAGAGACGACATATTCACCATGTCGGACATACCCTGAAAATTCAACAAGGGGTAATTGACTTAACAAGCAATCACATGAAAGTAGAAAGGGAAGAGAAACACCACTCACAGGGACATAGCGGGATAACACCCCTTGAATGAAGCGCCGGGTCTCCTTAGGGGACTTGGGCTGAGGAGCACGATCACCAGGAGCGATGGCACCGCGAAGCACCCGAATACCAACCTCTGGGGTGCGCAGGGAGGAACCGCTATCAAACTGGAACTCCTTCAATCCAGCAAAGGGAGTCCACTCAGCCCCCACAATATCCTCGTCAGTAAGGCGCGCAAAGTCCTTCCGACTCAAAGTCGGAGGCCCACCTATAGAAAGAAAGCAAAGTAAAGAAAGCATAGAAGCATCAATGACATAAAGAAAAACGAACCTGACGACCGTGCCCTCGGCTGGGGGGCAGGAGATGGAGAATCAGTGACCACCCCACAATCACCAGCAGGCCGCTTCTCTTTATCAGCCCGGGAAGGCGCCTCTTCGACCACTATCTCTTTGTCGCGAGACAGGGTCGGGGGACGAACACCAGGAGGAGGAGGATCTGCAGCCTTCTTCTTCTTGACAGCCGAGGCCCCGGCCTCAGAGTCGGACCTCCATGACTTGGACTTGGAAGGTCCAGAGCCCTTGCCCACAGAGACGACTCTCTCGGTCACCAAGGGAGAGTGCCCTAACAATACAAGGAAAACAACATGAGAAAAAACACAAGTATACCATAAGAGAAGGAAGAAAGAAGTATACCAGAGGCCCCAGCAGTCTTCCCAGGCATAGGGGACTTCTTCGGAGTAGAGCTGGAGGGAGCCCTCCTCTTGCTCAAATCAACCGGCGCTGCCTGCACGTTATACGTTTTCCCGTGAAACCAACCTACAAGGGAAAAACAGAAAATAAATATAGATGAGAAGACTAAGTAACATACCGAATCCCCGGAGAGAGGAGTCAAACTAATCCCTGCCTCATAGAGGTCTGTCTCGGTCACCAAGGACACAGGGCAGTAAGACTGGTTCTTGTGGCTCTCATAGATAGTCTTCATAGTCTTTAAGTCCACAGAAGAGAACTCCCCAAAGGCAGGCCAGCCGTCTGATCGGTCCTCATTCAGAACCGGCCAGGTAACGTATCGATCCGTGATAAAGAAATAATGTTTGGCCCAATGACTCGCCGAGTTATCGCTCCGAACCACGAAACAAAGAGAAGTATTCCACTCAACTCCACTCAACCCGAAATCAGCAAATCGGGAATCTTTGAGGGAAGGATAGCGAGTCACAAAACTCGCGAAGCCTACCTTCTTCTGATACTGAAATCGGAAGAAGCACCGGAACAAGACCAAGGAGTACTTCCAGGAGTACCACTGACATAGCACCCGGAAACCCACCCAGACGCGAATAGCACTGGGGGCAAGCTTCACAGGGGAGATCCTAAAGAATCTACTCAATTCTACGAGCTCATCGCAATAAGGCAGGCGTAAGCCAAACCGAATCTGGGAAGGATAGACAACAACCTTCGCCCTGGGAGGCTCTGTCACGGTCTGGCGAGTGTTTCCCAAAGAAGGGAGGAAGGGGTACAAAGGCTCGTCTAAAGGACAGATGTCGCCTAAGGTGACATGCTCATTATAGTCGGACCTAGTCAAATAGTTCTCCGACAAAGCAGCGAGACCTAAATCAAAGGCAATGAGAAATTCCAAGCTCGAATCAGGCTCCGACCAATACCCTGGCTCAGTATCCGACTCAGAATCCGACTCCGAACTAATGCCAGAAAAGAAATTAACGCGACGAATAGAAGGAAAGAAGAACTTACTCATCCTTCGAAGGATATAGCGCCTCTGCCAAGTTTGTGTACGGGGGCACCACCACGAGTACAATACATGTCATAGCATGACGGGTGTTGGGATAAGAAGATCTCCGAAAAATCCGGACACACCCTGACATCCAACAAGAACCAACCATATATTCAAAGACACCCAAGGAAGGTAACGACCACATACTAAGGACACTACAATGACAAAATCGGGCAATTCGGCTCGAATCAAAAAACCGATTTTCGAGCGAAATTACGGTTATGCCCCTCAAGGAAAATCATCATGCAAATGACATCACGACGTCAAATTCAAGCGGGAAAGGGTCAAACGGTTGGAAATATTTCCCGAATCAACGGCTATCTACGGCAATCACATATTCGATCAAGCATCGGCAATAAAAAGTAAGCAATCCAAGTATCGACATTTCATATGGTAAGCGGAAGGAAAAAGATTGAACCTTCGGAAAACCCGACCCGATTCGATAAGCGGGTCCGGATTTCGAATTTTGGGGCCGCCGGAAATCAAATTCTGCCGTCGCCGGAAGCTGTCCTCCCCCGCGCCGGAGCCGCCCTTCGCCTTCGCCGGACCAGACGCCGCCTTCGCCCGTGGCCGCCTCGCCGTCGTGCGCCGCACTGGACCCACAGCTCCGTCCGTCTCGCGCCGCCACCCCAGCTGGCCTGGCTGGCCTCCGTCGCCGTCTCAGGACCACGCCGCTGCCTCCGTGCTGGCCGGAATTCCACCTCCTCCACCGGAATTTCTGGCCGGCCCCCTCCCTTGGTGTGCAAGATTTTCTCCAAATTTTTCCTTGCTCTCTAAGTGTGAGGAAAAAAGAAAAAGATGACAATGGTGGCTAAGTGAGGTAATTCCTTTACTCCTCTATATATTTGAAAAGGTGTAGGGTTTTTTAAAGTGACATAATCACAACCCTCCATTTAAAATTAGAAGAGATCTAAAAGGGAAAACTATCATCTTTACCTCCCTTAGACTATGGTTAGGCATATTTCTACCCAAGTTAATATCCTATAGGCATGTTTTTTAATATCCTATACTTAGAAAAATTCTAGGACCAAAATCAAAAATTTTCCCCACATATGCGTATATTTTCTGAGTATAAGCTCGTGACGGTATTGGGTTTATTATTTTCATCTCAGAAGGACACGTGCTTGGACACGTGTCCGTGCTATTCTGACGTTTGCAATTCCTCTATCTTATAAGACAGGGGGCAGGGTCAGAGACACACACCCGTGGGTAAGTAAAGATTCAGACAAAAGGTAAAATCCCGGCTTCAAATTGCGTGTGTCATACCATCCTAAAATAGAGTCAATCAATGGTCAGGCCATTGGTTGACTCGGGGGCATGTGATGGATATACGCCCAATTTGAACCCGTTGACTTCCGAATCGTTTTATTTTGATCACCCCGTTAATGATTATAAATCGAAAATTCAACCCAAACACCCCGCTGAAACACCAACGGTCCGGACGAGGCGAAAATACTCGTCCGGACCGCGACGAACTCACCTAGGTGAGGTCGGGTGGCCACACCCGACCTCCCCTAGGGGAGATCGGGTCAGGCAACCCATCTCCCCTAGGGAGGGGTTGGGTGGCCACACCCAACCCCTACCCTTGGGGGTCGGATTTTCTCCCCGCCCCCAAGGGCCCCGGCTACATTTTCTGACTCCCGCACTTAGACTATTTCCGCCAACATCTCCATGCTTTAACGTTTTAATTATGTGATCAAGGACTAATTAATTGTGTTTAAAGGTTAACGATGTCATTAAGTCACCTTAATGACACCGTTTCCTATAAATACAATCCTTCCACCATTCATTTGATCATCTTGGCTAATTGTGCAATTTTGGCTCTGGCTTCTCTCTAGACTTTAGACTTTATCTCTCTAAAGAAGACGTACTGACTTAGGCATCGGAGAGGGTTCATCAAGCACCACCCCCCCTCCGTGCTTGATATTGCCCCTCTTGCAGGGCGCGTGGTGAAGAAGGAAAGAAGCAGAGTGACCGAACCCAAGAAGCACAAGATCCGCTAGTTCACCAGTGAGGAGTAAGATTTAGGACGACGATCCGTTGACCTAAAACTTAGAACCTAACAACAGCCAGGACAAAGAAGAAAACATAATTCTCTTCTCAGCAAGTCTCTATGGCGTTCAGTTTCAGAACTAGACTTAGATGAGAGAACTGACTAAATATGCTAATTGTAATTATTTATTTTCAATCAGAGATCAGAGATACCGAGATCTATTGCACTTTTCAAACCTGAGCTACATCCCTTGACAACGGTCGAAGTCTCGAGATTTTTTAAAAAAAAATATTTCGACTTTCATGTAAGATGGGATATATTCGAATTTAGCAACAACAACAAGCACAGAAGTCAGAACTATCTCCATCCTTAGCCAGGACCAAGAAGAAAACCTAATTCTCTTCTCAGCAAGTCTATATGGCGTTCAGTTTCAAAACTGAACCTAGATAAGAGATCTGACTAAATATGCTAATTATATATATATATATATATATATATATATATATATATATATATATATATATATATATATATATATATATATATATATATATATATTTCAGTCAGAGATCAGGGATATCGAGATCTATTGCACTTTTCAAACTTGAGCTACGTCTTTTGACAACGGTCGAAGTCTCAATATTTTTTTATAAAAATATTTCAACTTTCATGTAAGATGAGATATATTAGAATTTAGACATAGATATTCTCCAATCTACGCTTTAAATCGATCAGTTATCTTTATGTGTTGTATATTTTTTAAATTTATGGATATTTTTTTTGGCCAAAGAATTTATGGATATTGAATTGATTATTTATGGTGTAAAAACTTATGAGTAAAATAAAAGATAAAATGAAAAATACATTTGAACCGGTCTTATGTGATTCTGTTCGAACCGGTCTTATTTGATTCTATTTAAACTGGTTTAAACCCCCACCCGACATTAACCACAAAGCCCATTTCGATTCGGTCCCAAACCGGTTCATGCCCGTCCCTAATTTGTTGAACCTTTCTTCCGCAAGAATCTTCCTCAGGAAGTCTACATCATCTTCGTCTGTCAGACCTAAAATCTGACCTAAGGCGAAATACGTTTTGAAAAACGTGGATTTTAAAAGAGTCGCCACTAGTTAATTATTAGGATAACTAGAAACCTAAATTACCTAGGTAATAACGAATTAATCACCTAGGTTTAAAGCCGGTCTACGATCAGAGATTAGGCTCGGGGATTCTATTACGATTTTAAACAATTGATTTTAATATCTCTCTTTCGGTACTCAATTCACTTAATTTGCCATGTTAATATCTATTATGTTAACACACTATGTAATATCCAATTCTTAATTAAAAATAAATAAAAAATAAATACACTAAAAAAAACGTTATATATAGAACATGTGATAGGGTTTATAAAAAATAAAATAAAACATGTGATAGGGATGCCCTCCTCGAATGGCATGTTAGACTTCATAGTTTATAGTGTAGATCTGCAAGAGGACAACAACAAATTTAGAATTAAGATCAAAATAAAAAATAAATAAATAACTAATATATAATAATGGCAAAAAGCTAATTATCCTTCAGTCATGAACCATGGGCTTCGATGTTATAGCCAGATCAAGAAAAAACTTGCGTTCATCATTTTTTCAA
The DNA here is from genome assembly GCA_036873135.1 of Clarkia xantiana subsp. parviflora. Classification (NCBI taxonomy): domain Eukaryota; kingdom Viridiplantae; phylum Streptophyta; class Magnoliopsida; order Myrtales; family Onagraceae; genus Clarkia; species Clarkia xantiana. The sequence goes on from JAPTYO010000011.1 coordinate 22,639,438, forward strand.
TCCAGGGAGTCGAACCATTGCCACGTTAGCCTAGAAAATACTCATTTATTGAGAAACCGTGAACTCGTTTACAGGGTTTCCTATCGTATTGAGTTTAAAGCTCAATTCTCAGTAAGAATTGCAGTGACCGACTGAAGGCTCGGAGAAGTCACGACCGCCGATGCTCGGAGGAGGACCTACGGCTGTGCGGAAACGGAACGGACTGCCTAGGTCGGAGGGTGTAGGTTAGGCGAAGAGAATCCGATGATGGTGAACTAGGACGTGGTGGATGTGAGATTCAGACTCGGTCAGAGCTAATTGAGCGTCGGAGCGGAGGATGGCGATTGGACGTCAGGAATGGCTAGCTAGGCTGTCGAAGTTCGGAACGGAGGTGGACGGAGGTCGATCGGTGGAGGTCGGAATCACAATATCGGGGAAGAGCTGCCTATTGTGGACGAAAAGAGGGTTGGAACGACCTTCTAGTCAAACAATGGTGGAAGAGGTTGAAAGAAAAAGAAAAACGCGTGAAATAGAGAAAGCAAGGAAAAGAAAAGATTGAGAAAAAAATGCATAGATTTCGAGAGAAAAAAAATATATTTTATTGTTGTTTTTGTTATTTTTCTGTTGTGTCTTTTTACATGTAAAATGGCCATATTTATAACTAAAATAGGATCCCCAAACTAGGAAACTAAAATCAGAAAAATATATGCATTTTATATTCTGAAAATATACATATATATTTATGTATTTCACCATAAATACACTGTAAACACTCGATTTTGACCCGGACATAACGACGTTACACATAATACATCAATTCTGGACGCGTCAAGCCACGAAGTCACCAAGAAATGCTTAAGTGCATATTAGGAAATTATTATAAATATATTTTAAAATATTTTGAATATATTTAATATTTTCGGAATATTTTAACAAAAAATATATAATAATTAGTTTTTTAATTTTTAGACAATTATCTGTAAGGTATTTATCTACATTTTTTTTTAAAGGTAATTATCTGTTGAGATATATATCATTAGGAATTATCTGTAAGCTAATTATCTGTTAGCATTTTTTATTTAGATTTTATCTGTAATCTAGGCTAGATTTTTACTATAAACAGGGGTCCAGTTTTACACAGAAAAAACACACTGAAAACACCGATGGAAAATAAACAAAGAGACCACATTCTGAGTTTCGTTAATCTTACTACTGATGCCTTCACTTAGTTGATTTTTTGTTATTGTTATTATTATAATTCTTTTTCAATTATTATATTCATCATCATCTTCAATACAAGTTTATTATATTATATATATTCATCATCATCTTAAATTCAACTTTTGGCAAAGTACAGAGACGAGAGTCCCATAGTCCACCCAATCTCGGCCGCTCCGACGATCACAACCACACCGACCAAGCCTTCCGAGCACCACCGCGGCTCACCGGAGTCCTTCGGTAGCGACCACGTACCGTCACCAACTCACCAATCATCCGCTCCAGCCCCGACCATCTTCCTCAGCTTCCTCTGATTCATCCATCCCTCTGCCATCGTTCTTCCCGCCATCAACGACCACTGCTCAACCCAGCTTCGACAGCAGCACCACCGCGAGTCTTCCCCGGCTTCTGTTCACCCCAATCACGTCTTGACATCCAACGGTGACAACTCCATCTCCGTTTCAAGGGTTTTAGCTTATATACATTTCTTTGTCTTCTTAACGTTTGATTGCTCTTCCTATATCCAGATTTTTGTAGTGAGAAGAGATTTTGATTCATCAATTTTGTAAAGAAAGTGATATTGAGATCTATTTGGTTGACATCTTTCATCGAGATCATACAGGGGATCAGGTGCATGGAAGAACTGGACGCGATGTAAGATTTACAAATCCTAATTGGCAGGATCTTGATCATGCTTTATGTGGGAAAAGATATAGAGATGAATGACTTACCCGGTAATTGATTTCTATTCCTCTGATCTTCTTAGAGTGTCGATGTGCTTCTCTGTAGAACGGTTCTACTTCTCTCCCTTGTCCATCCTTCTGTCAGAGACCAGTTGATGGAGAACTGCTCTTAATCTCTGTGTCAATAACTGGCAGGGAGAGAGGACCGTTTATAATATTATACCATTTAATCTGGTACGTCCATCAAGTAACCAATTGAACGGTTTAGATTAAATCATACCATAAAGATATATATTGATATAATATAAAATAATACATTATTCAATATATCTATACTCATTAATATTATTTGGCCACATAATTAGAATATATATTGTAACATTAAATATATATTCTTACATTCTCCCACTTGGCCAGATAATCACATAAGTCTTACATCTTTATGGAATAACATAAAGCGCGCGTAAAATCTAATCTTTCCGTTCATCATAATCACTTACATTCAATAATCTGTAAATGCGGGTTATGGCGGCCATACACTTATTTAAGCAGCATACTCCCTTCCATATACCACGACAGTTACATCTTATCAAACATAAGCCTGTAAGTAATATATATAAACACATTAGGGTCCGAGTAAGGCTTTGCGTAAGGTTTTCCCGTTATCATAAACTTTATGTGTACACAATCATAATTAACAGGAAAACATTGGAGTCAGAAACATATCATTGAGCTCAGAGTGTCAAACATCATCATCATCAACTTTACAACTAAGACCCATTATTTGCATGCTTATTTAATGTCATTAGTTGTAAACATTCATTTAAATACATTATTGTCAGCTTGGCCATTATGCTAACAGACACTCTTGTTTCTGAACTTTCTTCTTAACGACAATAAACTTTCATTCCATAAGTTTGCACCTTTTAATGCTTGTCGTTTTGACGAAGAAATAACTGTGGCGTTATTACGATAAATTTTCCAGCGACTTGGTAACGGTGTCGACAACCTCAAGCCCTGAAATAAGTCCCACAGTCCTTAATGCATGATAAAACATGCTAAAACCTTACTTTACATTATTGATAACGACAGATAATTATCACTTTTCTATAATATTGTTCCAACACATAAAAGGAACAAATAATTGAAAGTGGACTTTCAACTGTCACGATATCCCTTAAATCTGAATCTACATGAACATAAATGCATTCACATGTTCTTGTAGGTGCATTAGGTTTATTTGCAGCATTCGAGAACTATACTCCCTCTTTAAGATCATTCCAATGTGAGCTTTCTGAGACAATCCAACTGTAACTGTGACAAAGTTTGAATTTTTTTTTTTTTTAAATCTTAGTCACATAAATGTTCTCTCACATTAACTTTCATCTTAACTTCAGAGAGAATCATAATACATAATCATTTAAATGTGAGCAAGATATAATCAATTATACATGTAAAATATATGCGTACTCCCACTAATCTTTTGGTTCATACAACTGTAAAGTAACTTACTAAACCATTCGTGGGAACATCAATTTTATCATATAAACTTCGTAACATAATATATTGTGGGAATGAAACCGAAAAAATATTTACTAATATCTGAATCCTACAAGTAAATCAACTTCCAGAATAACAAGTTTTCCTAATGTTATTCTAAATGATTTAACTTTATCAGATGATTGTACTTTTCTTTCTTCATGGAGTATCATATCTTTCGAACATTATCCCTTATGTTGAAATTTTCATTCAACTGATGGAACTATATTCTAATCCATGTGAATAATGTATTCATACAGATAGACAATGTCTATTATTTACCATAATATCCACATCTTATTATTCAGACACTCCCCTAATTTCATTATTCTTAAGATTAACATAACTGGTTTCTACAATTTTCGGACTTCAGTTAAGAAAGTAAGTCTTTATACCCTTTGGATCTTTTAATGCTACTCCAGAGTAAACATTTCATTCAAGAATCCATTCTTTAATATGGATCATAAACATTTACTTTACTTTTATTAGACAACCTCAAACATAACGGTGTCTTAACCAAGCTCCCTTCCAACACAAAGATCATATGAGGTTGGAACTGCCTTTATGGGATCTCAGACTTAACTCATACATCCACAACTTAATGTCATTAATGGGTAAAGAAGATTTACTTGTCTAACTCTTAACTGTAACTTTCTAAGTCCGTTTATATTTCCCACAATACTATTTTCATAAATGTATAACATAGTATATACAAATATATGACATGTTCTTTTGATGAGTCTTACTAATGAACTAAATGTCATATCATACTTTTATACATTTCTCATGAAAGTCACCACACATAAAGACATTATAAGTTTTCACGTTTCTATCTAATAGCTTACTTTTCATCAAGAAAATCACTCAGCAAACAGATATAGTCATGACATGAATAACACTAATAAGCTTAAATTCATAAGTGCAAGAATATATACAATTATCCCCCTATTCTTGACACTTATTAATTTTCCGTATAAATAATCATGCAATAAGCGAGATATACGAAATATTACATTTTATTCATGTATGGAAGACAATTGCACTAACCTTTTAGCAGCACTCCTTTATGCATGGTTGACATGTGACTTCCTTATTCTTCATAAACATACGAGCTAACCCAATATCACATAATGAACACTTTGTAGTGCTCTCATAGATATTGAGTTGTCTCTAGTCATCCTTAAGGTCTTTAATCTTGCTCCATAAGTTAGCCAACTCAAACTTCTACAAACTTTACAACTCAAATCTTAGAGATTGTAGGTTTGTACATACGAGTGACTTATTACATAACTTGTACTTTCATCCACAAACTTCGTAAATTTCTTTCTTTATTGTTTGTGGAATAAACCAAAATTATTCACATAAACTTAAGATTTACTATATTGTATCGTGTTTATACTTTATGATTTGACTTTCTACTTAAGTTGTGTACCCATAAGGATACTGTTTAATTGTGTTAAGTCAGGATCTAGTAACTTTAGTAGAACCTGACTTACACGGTTTAGAAAGTCAAACCTATTAAACACAATAACAGAACATACATGCGAATTAACTATAATAGCTGCAAATTACATACTTGCTCATTCATAAAATAAGCTAATAAGAATCAACTAATCATTTAAAGTATATCATAATCGACATTTGAACAACAACTATAATATACTATCATTAAGTAAATGCCAATTAGTAAATAAACTATTATAGATTCAGATAATCAATAAGAGTATATCATAGTCGACCTTTGGGCAACGACTACAATACACTAATCTTAATTAAATGCCATAACATTATTTGGAAATCATCAAACTATACTATAACCGACCTTTGGGCAACGACTATAGCACACAAATCTTAATTAAATTCCATAGCATTATTGGACAATTAAAGAAAATCTCCGGTTAAATATACAAGTTATCTTTGGATATACAAATATACAGAACCAAAAGATCTTAATTATCCCATCATGTTTACAAGTTATAGAAATCGATTCACCTTTGGGTAAATCCTAAAATTCTACTAACCTGTAAATGTCAATTTATCCAATCATGTATACAATAATAGGCATTTCATTATTATCATGGATAAATGACAGTTGTATTATATCCATGAAACAAATAAACATTCTAGATTAGCCACTTTGGTGACAATAATCTACTTAAAATACAAGTTCATGCACATAATTATTGATCTTTCTTTAGACGTTACTATTGTATTATACGCATGAACAAATAAACATTCTAGATCAGCCACTTTGGTGACAATAATCTACTTAAAATATATGTTCATGCATATAATAATTGATTTTCTTTAGGCATGACAACACATTCTAGTTCTGTCACTTTGGTGACTAGAAACTAACTATAAAGTCATGATGATAGTAATGTCCCATTAAACCATAACCTTATCATTCTAGTTCATATTAGAAACTAACCATAAATTCATGCATATAGGCTTTAAAGTAATATTTCAATAACTAATTATAACCCGACGTAATGGCTATTGAAACATCACTAGAGAACATTACGTTTGGCTAAAATAAAATATTTTAACCCATAAAGTTAATGGTCTTACACCATAAAAACTATAATTTTCCTTAGTTATCAGCGGAAGCAATTAGCAAGGAAATTAAAACAAGTAATCTTTCATGCAATATGCATTTTTATGCTTAAGTCAAACATACAAAATCTTTCATTGTTGAAACATAATCAACATTTAACTTAAATATTAGAACCACATAATCTAATATGCCATTCATTCACCACTCATGCATAAATAACAACATCATCATACTTTAGAATTTATGCACTCATGCATTGGATTGACTCTTCACTATCATTAACATACACCAAATTCATCATTCATGTGTATATTTAGACTATTATAAATACAAGATTCTAATCATCATTAAAACATGTGATGAACGAAATAGGTAAACTCTAATCTGATCACTTTAGGAACCACTATCAAGATACTATACATGCTAATACGTGTTGTTCTTAAGACTTGCAAACAATGTAATTGCAGACTTGAACAACATAATTAAAATAATCTAGCATGCTATCGTCATCATGATATAGAACAAAAAGGATGCAGAGAAGATAATTACCTCAGTTAGGAAACATGTTAAGTCGTACTGAAGCTCAGTACTTAAGTTTAATGGCATCAAGGTCTATCATAATATGAAGATGGGAATGCGGAGTGGTATACTTGCCCATTGACCGGTTCAACATTCTTAAAGTTCAAAGCATTAAGCAGTTTTATTATTTTTTTATTTTTATTTTCTTCATACCATATTACATGGTGGATTCATAACTGCGGCAATCATTCTCCGCTCCTGGATTGAACCATCGTGCGACAGATCGAGATGCAACTCCTCGTCCCAGATGGTTCACGTCACCGATTTGATTTCACCGAGAAGCATAACGAATGGAGACAATAATTTCATAATCAAAAATTTGATTAAACAATTCCAATCATTATGTAAGCAGCATAAAGCACTCCACCAAGATGAATCTGATTAGAACTCTACCAAAAGGAATTGATTAAACAAATCCACAAAAGCAAATTTGATTCAACCAACCCAATTGGTTTGTAACCGAAATTAATTGCTAAGCAAAGGCGTACTGTAGAGGGACGGTTTGGGAATCCACTACACAAACAAAGCCTAGAGTTCTAATTAAGCATGAGCATCATCAAATTTGAAAAGGAAACGGATCAACAATTCCAATTCCAGTAATAATAAAAAAATTATTCCACAGTTTAAATCCAAACTATTCTAAAGAATCAAATAGTAATGATTCCAATTCATCCGACTCCAATGCCGTAAACCAGTTACGAATTCAAATCCCCGTAAATGATTGGATTAAACAAATCAATGGCGAATCAAATAATTATCATATAAACCATGATCAAAACTCAGGCTCTGATACCACATGTAAGATTTACAAACCCTAATTGGCAGGATCTTGATCATGCTTTATGTGGGAAAAGATATAGAGAGGAATGACTTACCCGGTAATTGATTTCTATTCCTCTGATCTTCTTAGAGTGTCGATGTGCTTCTCTGTAGAACGGTTCTACTTCTCTCCCTTGTCCATCCTTCTGTCAGAGACCAGTTGATGGAGAACTGCTCTTAATCTCTGTGTCAATAACTGCCAGGGAGAGATGACCGTTTATAATATTATACCATTTAATCTGGTACGTCCATCAAGTAACCAATTGAACGGTCTAGATTAAATCATACCATAAAGATATATATTGATATAATATAAAATAATACATTATTCAATATATCTATACTCATTAATATTATCTGGCCACATAATTAGAATATATATTGTAACATTAAATATATATTCTTACACGCGAAACTCTCATGACAAAGACTTTCGAGCAGGAGTCTAGGACCTCACGGAGTGGATAGGTACTGGATTCTGTGATTTAAGATGTTGAATAGTTATTATTATAATGATTAATTCCTAAATGATATAATTCTAATTAACTAATGCAGATAAAGAGTTTCCTTTAATTTAATGATTCCTACGTTTTTAGCTAGATTATTATTCCAAAACTAGTTTAGAATGGAATTAATCTATCTCACTAATAGTATTTAATTATAGAGTTTATTTAATTGTTGTAATAATCAGTCGATGTTATTCACCCTAAGATAATTTTATACTAGGTATTTGCCCCGCGCATTGCGCGGGGTTCAATATTTTATATAATAGTTGTTTACGTTTCTGTTATGTATCATACAATCTCGCATTCCGCGGGGTTCAATATTTTATATAATAGTTATTTAAGTTTATGTTATGTATCATACAACTTCCTATAATACATATTATTATGGGTTTCAAATTCAGCTAATTAATTTCCTCATTGTGAGATGAGATAATCATATAAAATTGTATAAGAGAGGTTTTAATATATTATTTGAAAAAATCACATAAGGTTTATGAACAAAAAGATGGTAACTTTTGAAAACTTCACATAAGATTTATGAACAAAAAGGTGAGAACTATTGTTCTAAATTCGATATATTTTATAGTAGTTGTTTTATGAATCACCCATACTATAGAAGATCAATGTAAAATAGGTTTCTTTGCCACCTAATTAATATATATCATGAAATGTTTTATTCACCTTAAAGCCACTCACTTCCTCATTTAGTTCGATATCTCTGCCACCCTAATCAATAAATCTCTTTTTAGTTGTGCCATAAAATATACTAATAGTAGTTGTTTTGCAAACACATGGTTGTTTTGCCATTTTCACAACATCTTAACTAACTCAATCTAAAGCTATAGACAAAAACATGAATAAATAATAAAGTTACTTAATTATCGTGTCAGTGATGGAGTTTAAGGAATCAAAAGGTCCTTCAATTACATTTTTTTTAATTAAATATAGAATGAAAATAAACATAATGTAAATGGAAGATGTTCCAGCTGAGTTAATTTGAAAAATAATTGTTCAAAGACAATAAATCCATAGAATCAAGCTTTAAATTATATTAAGCACACCAATAAGAGATTTATTTGACGATATATATATATATATATATATATAGTAGTGAAAAGAGAAAATTAGTTGCTCAACGTATAAAATAGAACACCCTATAAAATAGAACTTGAGTTTGAAATCAATTGTCTTAGCATAAATCAAAGGTTGGTCCTCATCAGTGGTCTTCCCTCCATCATGTGTATGTTCTAGAAGAAAATATATATATACTAATATCATGAGCTTCATTATAACCGTGATAAATTCATCCACATAAATTACTATATATACCAGATAAAGTATGATACAAAGAATTGGACAATTCTACTTGGTAAAATCCTTGTGGTATACATTTTGATTAAAAGTATACTTCCATCCTTTAGTATCATTAGCATTTAGTAATATACTGCTTCTCATGATCTATATAGACTTCTTCGTGTTTCTCTCCTTGATTAGCGCTGCTCCCTTCCTATTTGATTCTACTGCCTCCCTTCATAGTTCACAACCTAAAAATGATGGGTTCTCACACAAACTCAGATTCTAAATATATACTATGAACTTAATAACAAAACAAAAGAAAATTCCTTGCCATGAGCTTGGTGAGCTTTTCTTGCCACTCGAGATCAGATACATCGCATAGAAGTGTTACGAATGTTGAAGGTAAAGATTAAGTCATGCAGTTAGGCATTATGGGCAGCAATTTCTTAATTCAGGCTAGCACCTATCAGCTTAGCATAGTTGTAAGTAAATAACTTTGGTTGTACCTCCTCTATGACCACATTGCTATTTTTGAATACCCCAAAGAAGTTTCTTCTTTTGATGTGTATATATTCCCTATCCTTCTTTTTACGATTTTGATGGTCCTGACGATCGGAAAACAATCAAATTCATCTCCGAAAAACCTTCCTCCTGGGCGATGGAAACTAGTAGGGGTGAGCAATGGTCTAGCAAGACCATAACCGAGCCCAAGACCGCCCAAGACCAAGACCATAACCGAGCCCAAGACCGCCCAAGACCAAGACCATTAGTCCAAGACCGTTTAGGACCAAGACCAATGGTCTTCTTTTATTGGTCTTAATTGGTCCTGGTCTTAATTTCGGTCCAAGACCATTAAGACCATTTAGGACCATTAAGACCATTGTATTATTAAAAAAAAACTGGAAATAATAATTTATAATAAAAGTTAAAACCTCCCCTGAGCGTCGAGAGCAAACTTGAGAAACATTAGATTAGCTGAATAATTAGTTTATGAAATTGCTTGCTACAGAGAGATGAAAAGCTTATGTTTGTAAAGTGCAAAGTGCCAAAATACTACATTTTTTTGTTTAATTTTATCAGGGAAATTATAACTTGTTACACCAAGTTACGTTATTTGATAAATGTCTTATTTGTTATTTATGGATCGTATAACCATAAAACTTATTTGAACACTTTATAAGGTATTGATTACACCAATCTCAAATATTATATATAATTATAATAAACATATTTTCAATTTAAAATTATTACAAAAATAATATTCGACAAATTTTAAAAAATTAAATTAAATTAAAAAACATAAAAAAAATAAAAATGGTCCTAATGGTCTGGACCAAAACCAGAACCAAAAAGACCAAGACCATTTGTAAATGGTCCTGGTTTGGTCCTAGACCATTTGAAGGAGGACCATTTACAAATGGTCTTGCATGGTCTTGGTCTGGTCCTGACCAGGACCAGACCACGCTCACCCCTAGAAACTAATATTGATTGGGAGTGTACACCAAATGGTTGGTTCTATTCCCCACCATAGAGTGAATGATTTAACTCAAAAGTATGGCCTTCTGATGCATATACAGCTTAGGGGAAATTTCTTCAAGGGTGGTCTCATTGCAGAAATGGCCAAAGAAGTGATGATATTACCTGACATTTACTTCGCATACCGGCAATCCATGCTTACATAAGAGATCCTCATCTATGGAGGCAATGACATTGTGCTTTTCACCCCATGACATGTACTTGCCAAACTAAAGGGGGGTTTTTTAGAAAATAAAGAAAGAAAACCTAAATTGCAAAGGGAACCATACAGAAGAATTGGGAGAGAACCAACCATACAGCAGAATGTGCATTACACTGGGCATAGAAAGACACCTACCTCCTCCAAAGTCACCCTAAAGATACTCGAGCACTTGCATTTCCATAAGCCATCTAGCATCAGTCCCTCCGTTCTTCTAAAATAGTAAACGTTGCAAGGGGATCTGAAGAAAATAAATTTTAAGTAATAGCAATCAATAAATGATTTGGCAAATAGGCATTACACTCCCTGTGGTCATAGAGACCGATAAAGCAATCCCACCATCTACCTCAATCCAATCCGCTTAAAATAGTTTGCTCCAGAGACTTCCATTTTGATCCAGCAATCTAAGAACCTGTTGAAGGAAAGGCATAACCAACAATTGAACAGGCTAGCCGCGCCAATTTAAGAGGTGACATAGAAAACACCGATCTAAAACGCAACAACTGAAATCGAAGAGTCAAATCCGTAACGCATGAGCACAGCCGTTGACCTTAGTAACCTTCTATACAGATAAAGATGGAATTGGGTTTTGGTCTTCTCTTTGATTTATGTCATCGTTAACCTCTTTGAGATGGAATTTGAGGGCCGGAGAGGAACCAGACTGGGAGCTCCGATTAAGCCATTATGGTGGGTCGTCAATTGAGAGATCAAGAGTTGCTGATTTGAAGCAAAAAAATCTGTGGAAGATATTCTCAAGTGTAACGGAAGAATCAAAGAGACAGTAAAAAATTGAAAATAATGATGGCAAAAAAAAAAACGCTTGAATTGAAGAGCGCAGTTGAAAATTTGAGGTTGAAGGTAGCCAACAATGAAACGCAGAATGACAGACAGAAAGAGACCGAAGCGACGCGTATAAATCACGAACCAATCAAATTGTATACCGCTGACGTGGCAACAATTTAAGCCATCACCAAATGAACTAAATTATATAATACTAAAACTATAAAAATGAAGTTATCTTAATATGTTGAATATGCAATGCTATTTGAAAATTTTAATATATTTATTGGATAGAAATTAATTAATAGTAATACATTAGTTATATTAAAGTATTTAATATTAATCATTATTTAAAATATCGCATAATAGTGAAATAATCAACATTATATATTATTTTTATAAATTATAACTAATATAATAAAAAAAATGAGGTAAGAAAATTTTGATTAGCGTTAAAGAAAGTTTTAAAAAATAAAACTGTTGTAACAGGATTTGAGAAATAAAAATAAATTGAAGATTTTCATAGATATATAAGGAAATTCAATGCATTCTGTCTTCTTCTTTATGATACAACTAGGTGCTGACCCTGCGCTACGCGCAGGGTGTAGCAAGACTGATACTGCATGATTTTTTTTTGGCCAAGGATACTGCATGATCAATTTCAGCAGGTGATGTGAAATTCGACTGCCATAGAAAGTAATTTTTACAAATAGGCAATAATCAGTGAATTTAAGGGAAACAAAAAGACATACTTTTGACAAACTTAACATAAATACAATTTATAAAAAAAGAACTCATCACAAATACTTTTTTTCCCTCGCTTAAGTTCTTCTCTGATAATTTCATTGTTGTGTCTTGTGTCTCTCCATTATTATATTATATATAGACCCTCGATTGCATATCTTGATTGCATATCCTCTGTTCTGCTCCGTTCTTTTTCTCTGGCCATCGGAAACAGTCATCCTGGATATTTCACTCAAACATTTCAAAGCCTAATCAAACTGAAATCGTTCACACATGAATCTGCAAAAAAAAAAAAAAAAAAAAAAAAACTGCTACTTAATACTTCAATTGAAGAAATCTATCTATCAATAAAAAAGCAAATAAACAAACACAAATCAAGAAAGGATGTAAGAATGAATTAATATCTTTACCCATATCTGCAAACCCGGCAATTCTAGTTGCATTACTTTCCTTATGATAGATATCTTCGTCTTACTCCTCGTCATCTTCCTCCACACCGCCTAGAATCGGACCAGGATCTTACACCACACTGTAAGAAAATTCATCCTCGTCAACTTCTTCTCTTGGGTCTTTAATTGGGGTCTTCTCTTGATGGAATAATAATGTCTCCTATGTCTTTCAATAGTCCATTCAAATACTCCAGCATAGAAACATACTCTATATACTCCATTTAGTCAAACGAAAAAAAACAATTATCTCAAAGTTCAAGCTCAAAAGAAGTCTGATTGAGCAAGAATTTCAACTACCTCCTCGTCTGAGACCCTTATTCTGGTTGAAACCTGCATATAAAAGTCGTTAAGATCTTTTCTACTCGTGCTCTTGCATCACAACACTCGTTGGATCGATCTCTTTGTTCAACTTATTCAACCTAATTAGCTCCATCAAAAGAGTCATCGTTAGAAGTTGAAGCCACCTAGTAAGCTTTTGTAAGCTCGAATTCCAATAGCTGCAATGCAAATTCATAAGATCCCTAATGTCAAAGATTTTGCAGTTTATATGATGATATTCACTGCAGAAGCTTACACAAAGCATGAAATCCAGTGCACATCAAATAAAGATTAAGCAGAGATCTGAATTAAATAGAAACTTCTACAAATGCATTTTTTATGATTCAGTCATGAGCATTGAATAAGAACCCTAATGTAATAATTTAAAGGAATTGGAGTCTCCTTTTGTGAAACTATGTCACTAAATCATTCTCATAAAAATTACTGTGCCAATAACATGCTGATAAATGTTACCGTGATGATGATCCAATGGAAATTATCTACTACACAGAGTTTCCGGCAGCGACAGAGAGCTATGGCAATGGATTTCCTTTTGGAAACTGCAAAAGATTTTAGTCTACAATGAATTAACAATCTATGTGAAGCTTTGTACATAGATTTAAGAAAGACATTGAACACTATACAAAAAAATATTGAAGCAAAGCATACAGCAGAACTCAAGACCTCAGACAACAGTGAGAGCTTGTGGAATGACCCTGCATGTGAAATATCAACAGCCAGTATACGCTCTTTAGCATGCAGTAAAGCCTATAAATTTCCAATTGAAAATCCTGAAACACATAAAGAGAAATAAACTTCACCGCATAACAATTTCAATCAACTCGCCAGAAGTCAAGGCTAACCAATCGAGACAACCAACCAATAAAGCGCTTAAGAAAAAAAAAATAGAGATATGCTATCAATCTCCACCACCATATAATTGTCACCAATCTCCACCACCTTATTATTGCCACCCCAATTGAGTATGCCTCTACTTATCCTCATATTTCTCCAACCCGCTCTTTTTATCGATCTTCATCAATTACTTTTTGTTCAAACCATATACTTCATGACAGAAAAAATACATATATGACAGTAAAAAAAAACTCATTCACATATGTATTAAAGCATTGTATTTTCAGCTACGTTCATTATAGGACTAATAATGATTCATTGTAGTTGTTCATCGTTAGTTTTTTTTAATATGCTTCCATCCAAACCTATATTATAATTATATTATTTGAAACATTAAATCAATTATTTTGTACCTTGTGCTTATTAGGAGTGACATAGCATTTTCCTCTTTAGTCACACTTGCAACCACGACACCTGCGTATGGAAATGAGCAAAGTTGTCTGAAGTTGTAGCATCCAATGAAATCTCATGTATATCAGTAAATTAATATGATGCCACAATCTTATTAAGCCTCACCATGAACATAAATTAATGAGGAAAATTAATTAAATAAGTAATAGAATACAATATACAGAAATCTAAAGTATAAAAGCGCGCTTAATTAAGAGACAACACGTGCTTAATTAAAAATTAATTTTTTATCAACTGACTGTAAATCAAGTGCAGAAATGAAAACCCTAAATTATGAATGGGAGAATCGAGCCAGCAATGAAAACCCTAAATTTGAAGCGACATGAGGTCGATCTCTTCGGATGAGAGCTGTAAAAAAACTGGAAGAAATTTTTTGAAAGTTAAGCAGTAGAGCTTTGAAATCAATTGCCGTATTGACTATTTAACACCGGACACCGATTCAACCGAATCGAGTTCCTCGACGGTTGAATCGAAGTCGGAGAGTGATTCTTTTAAGGTCTATGCATGGATCCTTCATAGGAGAGTCATTCTGCATAATTTATAGCACACAAAAAGTTTAATGTCTCCTTAAAAGATCAAATGAAACTCAATTTTTTAGGGAAAAAAAAATATCAACATAAAGGAAATGGTACACACTTTTACTCATAACACCAGGTAGAAAGCCATCTGCAAGAAGAACTTAACTTTAGTATCCCATCAAAAATGGAAATCACGACAATTAATTCAGTAAGTACCGATATTTTCACATTGCTCTATGAAATCATTGAAGTCACACATGAGATCGGGGTTTCCCAAGTAAAAGCCAGCCTTTAACAATGTCAGGAACATATAACCAAAAATATGAAAAATGATTAGCTGGAAAGGGCGTACCAAATTTTGCAAGTTACTCATTTTTATTATTCCATTACTATATATGTGAAGCCATTTCAGGAATTTTGTAATCTTATGCGCTGCAAAGCTTCTCCTTCACCTTTTCACATAACATGAACCCTTCATTGTACATTCATGGCACATAATTAAAAACTCAAACTGATTATAAAACAAACAAAAAATAATCAAGAAATATATGTGAAGGAAAAAAAATTCCTTGCAGAACTCATATTATGATTAAGCGATCTTTCAGGGAATTCTTTCAAATGGAATAACCTCCAGAACCTTCAACTTTCTTTGAAGATTTTCTTTTTATCGACACGCGGTGGCCATATCGGGACGGTCAACACTAAGGTCTCACTTTACTTGATATTTTCAATCAACTGACTGCAAATCGAGTGCATAAATGGAAACCCTAAATTTTGGATGGAAAATCGAGCAAGTAATAAAAACCCCAAACTGAAGCGATATGAGGCCGATCTCTAGGGAGGAGAGCTTTCAAGAGCTGAAATAATTGAAAATTAAACACCAGAGCTTTTCATTACCATGGTTGGATGATTTGTTGGCCGAATCGAGCTTTCCGGCTGAACACGGGCGAATTGGAGCGGCGTGACCACGGAGAGCTGTCAAGAACAGAAGAATATTGGTAGAGCTGGAAACGCTTCGTTTTTTTGTGAGTAAAAGTCGGACGGACTACTCGATTCTATCAAGATGTTTCAGAGAGGTTACGACACAAAACAAAGAAGAGAAGGCTAACAGACAGCATTATAAGAATTGGAGAGAGGAGCATATATAATGTTGATGCCTGAATTTAATGTTGATGAACGATTTTTTTGAAGAGCGGGACTGTACTGCAAAGAAGGCTAGTGCATATCACGCGCGAGTTAGAATTCCTGCTGACATGCCAGCACCACAACACTTCTACATGCTGATGTGGCAGCTCAAGATCTAACCTACCTCTCTCCTGTTACTTTATTATATATATAGATTATTAGGATGATTGTCTATATATATATACATATATGGTATATTATTATTATTATTATTATTTTCAAAACTTAGAAAGATTTATATTTATAAAATAATTTTGAATGTAATAGATAGATTAATACAAATTTCATCTAGCGAAATTTAATACAGATATTTAGTGTATATTTTACACTTATTAAACACTTTAAATCGATTTGTATGTTTAAATTTGCAACGACAAAAAAATAATGGAATTTTTATCATAGTAGACAAAAAAATACATATGCAAATTATATAAAAACGAATACAACCGATACAAATATTAAGGTAAAAGAATTATAAGTACCTTGAGAATATTGATAACAGTATCATACCTAGACATATCCCTAATCTATATCCATAAAATAAAACAATATGTTGATCACCTGGTGAGCAGCAATTGTGCTCTGCCCCAATGAAGTTGGAAAGTATGTGATGAGTGAAAAAAAAGTTACCTGATGAAAAAAAATATCAAAAAAATGTATATCCACAATGTGTCATGAAATATGAGCATCCTACAACAAAGCATACCTTCGAAAACACCGTGACAAACACAGGAGCATCGATACCAAAAATGTTGAAAAATTCAGCAGTTTAGGTTTCAGCAATCCCTGACAAATCGCAATATGTAGGCAGTTTAGGTTTTAAAATTTCAAACACGAAGTAAATAATCATAATCATTATAACATTACGAAACTTACATCAATATCAGCAAACTAACAATACACTTTATACACCTCAAGCACCATACACAAGTTTGGATATATAATGAATATAGATTATCGATTAGTCAAATCTTGAGAAGAAAAAATAGCGGTGCCAAATATTTTTTGCAAAATAGTCACATTTCTTCAATTTCTTCACTATCCTCTCATTCTCATTCATAATCTCCTGACTCCTGTCAAAACAACAAATATATATTACGGGAATGATATGATCTCGTATATGTTGGATCACGGTGGAACTCCGGTACGGACTTTGACGGCAATCCTAGCTCCTTTGCTCCACGCAATCCTGCAAGAGGGGATAGACCGGGCGGTGACCCAGAATCCCTCTCCGATGCTTAAATGAGTATCTCGTATGACTGGCAAGCAGTAATCTCAAAGTGTATTGAATTTAACGTAAGTCTTCTGAGGTGATCTCCTGCCCTTTTATAGGCAAAGAGATGCCTCAGGTACCTGGCGAACCGTTGGGGGTGGTTAGCCCGTATCCCGCGTATCTCGGATGTGATCTCGCGTATCTCAGCCATGCCCCGCGTATCTCGGCCACGCTCCGTGTATCTTAACCACGTTCCGCGTATCTCGGCCACGCCCCGCGTATCTTGGCCTTATCCTCTGATAACGAGTCCCGACTTCTGTCGGGGACTCCAGAGTTGTTTCGTTGTGTCACCGCTCGGGGCCCCTCGTCATAGTGACAGGGCCAATCATTCTCAGGGATTCATCATCGGGGCCTACTTAAAGGCTTCTCATCGGGAGCTTCTAGCTCAGCTGTCGGGACCTTGCCTCGTCGGGACTCCCTTCGTCGGGACCCTTCTCCTTAGGTCATCTTGACCTTCATTTTGGGCCTGGTAGGCCTGTTTGCCGTTTCCTCCCCGTTAAAGGGCCTAACGGTCATAGCGGAACCCATCATTTGCCCCCAAGACACGAGGGACTTATAGTTCGTCGTGTCTTTCAACTCCCGACCTCCCGATATCAGTATCAGAGGCTTTTCTCTTGACAAAATTCCTTGACACGGATCTTCTCGTCCGCGATTCCTCGATACTTCGAGGATAGCCACAAAATCCGAGAAGACTCCTCCAATATTCCTTGATAATCGATTCTTCACCGGCTAACCTCCAAGAGTCCGATCTTCCCGCGGTCAATCTTCCAGGATCCGATCATTTTGCTGCGGAGCCTTCGGCCTCAGACCTCGTGGACCCTGCTCCCCTCGACGCTGCCAAGGATCAAGTTCAATCGCTTTATTTTCAAATCCTTGTAATTTCCTTTTGTTATTGTGAACCTCTTGGATCTTTATAATATCAATCTCTTTTGACTCCGATTATCGCTGCACCACCTAAGGTGAATTACCCACACCACTTAAGGCGAAACCACGCCACTTAAGGCGACTTAATCTCGTACACCACTTAAGGCGACTTAACCTCGTTCACCACTTAAGGCGACTTGATCTCGTGCACCACTTAAGGCGACTTAACATCGTGCACCACTTAAGGCGACTTAACCTCGTTCACCACTTAAGGAGACTTGACATCGTGCACCACTAAAGGCGACTTAACATCGTGCACCACTGAAGGTGACTTAACATCGTGCACCACTTAAGGCGACTTCTCAACTTGCGCCACTTAAGGCGACTTAATATCGTGCACCACTAAAGGCGACTTTACGTCGTGCACCACTTAAGGCGACTTCTCAACTTGCGCCACTTAAGGCGACTTAATATCGTGCACCACTAAAGGCGACTTTACGTCGTGCACCACTTAAGGCGACTTCTCAACTTGCGCCACTTAAGGCGACTTAATATCGTGCACCACTAAAGGCGACTTTATGTTGTGCACCACTTAAGGCGACTTCTCAACTTGCGCCACTTAAGGCGACTTAATATCGTGCACCACTGAAGGCGACTTCTTGATACTTAGAATAAATTTAAGGATCGTGCACCACTCAAGGCGACTTAGTATCGTGCACCACTCAAGGCGACTTTTTGATACTTAGAATAAATCTAAGGATCGCGCACCACTCAAGGCGACTTTTCAACTTGCGCCACTTAAGGCGACTTAATATCGTGCACCACTCAAGGCGACTTTACATCGTGCACCACTTAAGGCGACTTTTCAACTTGCGCCACTTAAGGAGACTTAATATCGTGCACCACTGAAGGCGACTTTACATCGTGCACCACTTAAGGCGACTTTTCAACTTGCGCCACTTAAGGCGACTTAATATCGTGCACCACTGAAGGCGACTTTACATTGTGCACCACTTAAGGCGACTTGTCAGTACTTAGAATAAATCTAAGAATGGTGCACCACTTAAGGCGACTTTTCTCGTGCACCACTCAAGGCGACTTTCTCGTGCACCACTCAAGGCGACTTTACGTTGTGCACCACTTAAGGCGACTTCTCAACTTGCGCCACTTAAGGCGACTTAATATCGTGCACCACTGAAGGCGACTTTACATCGTGCACGCGACTTTTCAACTTGCGCCACTTAAGGCGACTTAATATCGTGCACCACTGAAGGCGACTTTACATTGTGCACCACTTAAGGCGACTTGTCAGTACTTAGAATAAATCTAAGAATGGTGCACCACTTAAGGCGACTTTTCTCGTGCACCACTCAAGGCGACTTAATTCTTATGCACCACTCAAGGTGACTTTTCAGTACATAGAATAAATCTAAGAATCGTGCACCACTTAAGGCGACTTTCGTCGAGCACCACTTAAGGCGACTTAATCTCGTGCGCCACTTAAGGCGACTTAACATCGTGCACCACTTAAGGCGACTTAACATCATGCGCCACTTAAGGCGACTTAACATCGTGCACCACTTAAGGCGACTTTCATCGTGCACCACTTAAGGCAACTTTTCTTCAGGCATGGTGTTTCTTCAAGTGTTCGCCACTAAGAGAATGCTTTAATACTCTGCCATCGAGGTCTTCCAACTTGTATGCATTTGGAGTCGGCATCCCCACGACCTTATAAGGTCCTTCCCATTTTGGTGACATCTTGCTGATTCGATCCAAAAGGGCGAACTCGTTGCGACGCCAAACCAGCTTCCTGACGAAGAATTGTCGGGACTTAACTCGCCGGTTGTAATACCTGGCTGTCGCCAAACGCATTCGAGCCTGGACTTCTTCGGCTTCCCGCCTCTTCTCTTCGTGCAAGTCCCAGTCCAGACGTCTCATTTCATCGTTCGTCAAAGGCTCGTAATATCTCATCCGATGGGATGCCACGGCTACCTCCACGGGAGCAACAGCCTCCGTGCCATAAACAAGGCCAAACGGAGTCTCCCCAGTTGATCGTTTGGGTGTCGTTCTAGCAGCCCAAAGCACGCTTTCCAGCTCGTTCAGTCATTTGCCCTTCAAGGCATAGACCCTTTTCTTCAGGCCATCCATCACGATTTTGTTGGCCGATTCCACCTGGCCATTGAGCATGGCGGACAGAGGCTGTCCGATGCTCGATGTTCAATTCCTCTAGATACTCACTCACCTGAGACCCGTTTAAACGGTGGACCATTGCCGCTGATCACCACCTTAGGAATCCCGTATCTGGACACAATATGGGTCTGGAGGAACTTGACGATCTGGTTCCCCGTCGTTCTGGCCAACGCTTTTACCTCTATCCATTTCGAA
The DNA here is from genome assembly GCA_036873135.1 of Clarkia xantiana subsp. parviflora. Taxonomy (NCBI): domain Eukaryota; kingdom Viridiplantae; phylum Streptophyta; class Magnoliopsida; order Myrtales; family Onagraceae; genus Clarkia; species Clarkia xantiana. The sequence continues at coordinate 22,660,191 of JAPTYO010000011.1, forward strand.
AAATAATCGATAGCTACAAGTAAATACTTACTTTGACCTTGTGCTTGTGGAAGAGGTCCCACCAAGTCGATGCCCCACTGCGCGAAGGGCCACGCGCTCTTGATGGATGTCAGATTAGCGGCCGGAGCCACGATACTCGGGGCGTACCTCTGGCACGCGTCGCAGGATCGGACCATCGCCGTCGCTTCTTTGTTCATCGTGGGCCAATAATAGCCCAAATTCAGCACTTTCCTCATGATGGATCGGGTCCCTTCATGGCAAGCCGCGACCCCTTCGTGCACCTCCTTCAGAATCCGATTGGTGTCGGGTTCTGCCACACACTTCAAGTACGGAGTCGAGAACCAGCTCTTCTTGTATAGCTGATTGTCCAGCATTACATAATTGGCCGCGATTCGACGTATCCTGTCCGCTGCTACTTGATCATCGGGGACTGCCCCCGTAGTCAGGTACGCGACTATCGGGGTCATCCAAGTTGGCTCCTCCTCCGATCTTGCTTCAATGGCGCACACCTGTGTTGGGTCGATGTTTGATAAGATCACCTTTTCTAAGAAGTGTACCTTCCGACTTTCTCCTAAGGGTGCCCCCAAGGCAAATTTGCTCAAGGCGTCTGCTTCTACGTTTTCCTCCCTCGGGATTGCCTCGATGTCGAAGCTTTTAAAGCTCTCCTTCAAGGTTTGTACCTCTCGTAGATACTTCTTCATTATCAGACTCCTAGCTTCGTATCGCCCTAGGACCAGGTTTACGATTAAAGCTGCGTCACACTTCACTCTTAAGTGATCGACCCCCGTGCCTCTAGCAATTTTCAGGACCGTGATGAGAGCCTCATACTCCGCTTCGTTGTTTGTGGCCTTGAATGTTAAAGCCAAGGCGTATCAGAGCGGTTCACCTTCACCCGGTGGTATCAACAAAAAGCCCGCTCCTGATCCGTCCGAACTCGCGGAGCCATCCGTGTACATCTCCCAGGTATTTTCCTTGTTTGGCTGTTTTGATTGCTCTGCCCTCTCTAGTTGTTCTTCTATCGGGACCTCCATGGTTGCCCCCTCTACAGGGCCCGCATCTTCCAGATCGGGGGCTGTAGATTCTGCTATAAAATCCGCCAACGCCTGGCCCTTAATTGCCGTTCTTGGAGCAAAGTGTATCCGAAACTCACTAAGCTCTACTGCCCATTTCACTATTCTTCCCGACGCATCCGGTCGGTTCAAAAAATGCTTCAAAGGCTGGTTTGTCAGCACAGTGATCTCGTGTGCGTGGAAATAAGGCCTTAGCTTCCGAGCAGTAATAATCAACGCAAAGAGGTACTTCTCAACGGCGGGATAGTTCAATTCAGATTTGGAAAATGCCTTGCTTACATAATAGACGGGGACTTGATTACCCTCGACAATCTTTACTAACACAGAGCTAATGGCAAATTCAGAAACAGCCAAATAAAGGTAGAGCGGCTCGCCTGGAACCGGTTTCGCCAACGGCGGGAGGGTGCGAAGGTGCTGCTTGAGTGCTTGGAACGCCTCTTCACACTTGGCGGTCCATTCAAATTTCTTGTTGGCCCTCAGGACTTCAAAAAACGGCATTGATCGGTCGCTGGCTTTGGATAAGAAGCGATTCATTGCAGTTAGTCGGCCATTCAGCACTTGTACCTCCCGATGGTTTATCGGAGACTGCATCTCCTCAATTGCCCTCAGCTTCTCAGGATTCACTTCAATTCCTCTTTGACTTACCATGAAGCCCAAAAACTTCCCTGAGTGGACTCCGAAGGCGCATTTCGTCGGGTTTAAGCGAACTTGGTGGAGTCTCATCCGCTAAAATGCCATGGTTAGGTTGTGCATATGATCCTCGGCTTGTCGGGACTTCACCAGCATATCGTCCACGTAAGCTTCCATGGTTTCTCCCAGCATATCTCCAAACAGCTTGTTCACCATCCGTTGGTAGGTGGCCCCAGCATTGATCAACCCGAAAGGCATGACATCGTAGTAATAGATGTCACTGTCTGCGTAGAACGCTGTGTGGGGGGCGTCTTCCTTGGCCATCTTGATATGGTTGTAGCCTGAATACGCGTCCATGAAACTCAACAGTTCGTGTCCCGACGTGGCATCCACCAACTGATCGATTCTCGGGAGTGGATAGCAGTCTTTTGGGCAAGCCTTGTTCAAGTCGCGGAAGTCCACACACATTCGCCATTTCCCGTTGGTCTTCTTCACCAGCACTGGGTTGGCAACCCAAGTCTGAAATCGGAGCTCCTTAATGAACCCAGCATCGAGCAACCTGCCCACCTCCTGCTGGATCGCGATCTTCTTGTCCGTGCCCATCAGACGCCTTTTCTGCGTGATAGGCTTGATCGCGGGGTCTATCTTCAGCTCGTGTACGATCACGTCAGGGCTGATTCCTGGCATATCGCTCGGGGACCAGGCAAACAGCTCCTTGAACTCCTTCAATAATTCAATTAATTTCTGGGTTGTCTCTTCAGTTAGGGCAGACCCGATTTTCACCTTCCTCTGGGGTCCGTCGATCTCAACTTCTTTCAGATCTTCTACGGGGGCGGGACGCCCAAACTCTTCTCTAGGATATGTGTCTGTCTGAAGGACAGTCATGGCCTCTCGCCTCCTCCTTCGGGTGGCGTTAACATAACATTTTCGAGAAGCCACCTGGTCACCCTTAACCTCTCCGACTCCGTGGTCGGTCGGGAACTTCATCTTCTGGTGCACCGTCGAGGCAACCGCCATCAGGGGGTTAATGGTGGTTCTTCCGATGATCGCGTTGTAGGTCCCCGCAGAATCGACTACCACAAACTCCACGTTCCTTCTTTCTGATTTCCACCCGCTACCAAACTCCACTGGTAAGGTGATTACTCCTAGCGGATAGGAGGTTGAGCCAGAGAATCCGACCATCGGGAACTTTGCCTCCTTTAGATCTTTCTTCGTCTTCCCCATAGCCTCCAGCGCGTCCATGAATAGGATGTCGGAGGAGCTTCCCCCGTCGATTAGAATTCTCTTCATTTCGAAACCGTCTACATCCAAGGTTACCACCAAGGCATCGCCATGCGGAGTATCCACGCCTATAAGGTCTTCCGACGAAAAGGAGATTACCATCTCTTCTTTCAAGGTCCAGGATCGGGACCTCTTACCCAGCACCACCGCCGTAGGGATTCTAGAAGCATAGACTTCTCGGGCGGATGAAGTATCTCCTCCAGCAGCAAATCCTCCGTGCGAGCACCGGACGATTCTGGATCGGTTCTCTTCTTCTTTGGGGACCGGTCGCGGGACCGGGAACGGGACCGCGATCGGGACCGAGAGCGAGATCGACACCGCTTATCCCCGAAAAATTCTTTGAGCTTCCCCTTCTGGATCAGCTTTTCGATTCCTTCTTCAGTTCTCGACAGTGGTTGGTGTCGTGACCATTTGCGCGGTGAAATCGGCAGTAGCGACCCGTACGAGATCCTAATAATTCTCCATCCTTCTTTGGAGGGTACCTGGAGATACCTTGTCGTTCCATGACTGTCAGCACTTCCGCCATGGAGCAGTTGAGAGGAATGTCGAGATCCTCCCGCTTATCCTTCCTTGAAGAACGCCTATCGTCCCTCCGATCCGGACGGCCTCGATTCTTGCTACTGTCGGGTTTACCCTTTGACTTACGATCGTCAAAAGGTTTAACCGACTGCTTTCCTTTGTTCGACTTTGGGGGCTCCAGTTCTCCCGCGGCTATCTTCGACTCCTGGACATCGATCTGCCGTTTTACCCTCTTCTGTAATGCCTGCCTGGGGGAAGACTAAAGAACTAGGCCAGGGCTCTTTCTCCAAGTGTGTTCGGGAACAGTGTACACACTATGTCTTCACTCGGGGCTCTTCCCAGACACGCCATGAGGTGCTTCTGGACATGGCGAACTGGATCTCCTTCGCCATAATACTCCTTTATCGTGGGGATGCCTAGCCCAGGCGGGGCTAGGGTGTCGATAAGTCGGGGGACGAAGGGATGAGTGGATCGATCCCTTAGCTCCGACACTAGCGGCTTCTGCTCTCCCATACAGATGTTCACGATCTTTACCACCTGGTCGGGAGTGATGGGGCCATTCAGGGGAATGGTCCTGTGCTGTACTGGTCCTGGCCCATCAACCACGAACCTCTCCGGCTGACCGGTTGCCCTACCTCTGTCCTGGCCTCGGGGCTTCCTGTGCGTTCCGACCCTCTGTTGGTGGGGCCACTTCCTCCAACGGGGGCATCTCCTCCTGCCTCCTTGCAGCCTCTCTCCGATCCAAGAGAGCCTCCACGGCTGCCAAGAACATGGGCATGGCCTCCGCCACGGCCCTTGTCAAGTCTGTAGCTGGGGGGGCCTCCTGCCCCCTGTTGCCCTGGTGCTGATGAGCAACATCTTCGGGATCTCCATTGTGCCCCCCTGTCTGGGAGAGCTCAGCCGGGGGATGGTTCTGGTTTTCCTCCTGTTCCGGTAATGAATCCAGATTCGTTGCAGCGGGGTTACGGGAACCACCGGATTGTCCCTGTCTTCTGTGCTTGCCAGCCGCCATTGATCGAGTAGAAGGCATATCAGCTTTTTGTTTGCTTCCCACAGACGGCGCCAATGTTGGATCACGGTGGAACTCCGGTACGGACTTTGACGGCAATCCTAGCTCCTTTGCTCCACGCAATCCTGCAAGAGGGGATAGACCGGGCGGTGACCCAGAATCCCTCTCCGATGCTTAAATGAGTATCTCGTATGACTGGCAAGCAGTAATCTCAAAGTGTATTGGATTTAACGTAAGTCTTCTAAGGTGATCTCCTGCCCTTTTATAGGTAAAGAGATGCCTCAGGTACCTGGCGAACCGTTGGGGGTGGTTAGCCCGTATCCCGCGTATCTCGGATGTGATCTCGCGTATCTCAGCCATGCCCCGCGTATCTCGGCCACGCTCCGTGTATCTTAACCACGTTCCGCGTATCTCGGCCACGCCCCGCGTATCTTGGCCTTATCCTCTGATAACGAGTCCCGACTTCTGTCGGGGACTCCAGAGTTGTTTCGTTGTGTCACCGCTCGGGGCCCCTCGTCATCGTGATAGGGCCAATCATTCTCAGGGATTCATCATCGGAGCCTACTTAAAGGCTTCTCATCGGGAGCTTCTAGCTCAGCTGTCGGGACCGACTCTGTCGGGACCTTGCCTCGTCGGGACTCCCTTCGTCGGGACCCTTCTCCTTAGGTGATCTTGACCTTCATTTTGGGCCTGGTAGGCCTGTTTGCCGTTTCCTCCCCGTTAAAGGGCCTAACGGTCATAGCGGAACCTATCAGTATATACAAAATATGAATTATATAGATATACATTGTATTATTACTATATATATATATATGCCTATGAGGTTGCACGAAATTAAGCTTGCTTCTTACGTACCACGCATTGTCGAATAATGTACTCCTCAAAGACCAACTTCACCTCATTGTCCTCCATGACTGTTAATCGGACTGAACTCAACTTCTACACTCAATAATAACAAAAGCAAATTTCCACATTAAATATATATAGAAAAGAATATCTATGTTAAAAGATTACATCACTAATATATGAAGATTTTGATGAATGTCTTGATACTAAAATATCCTCTAATTTGTTGATCATGTCAGATCAAATCATATCAATCAAATGAACTTTGATATAAATCAATACGAAAAAAACTCCAAACCATGAATCACAGCTCTTAGAGTATATGAAAGAAACTTAATAGTCAAGATTCACATCAAGAATATACCTAGAGCCGTTGTTCAAATTTTGAGATGTACATTGAGCTGTCTCTTGTAATCTGTAACATACCACATCGCACATGAAATGTAGCATCATTAAGGGTGATGAAAAACTTGTAATTTGATATTCATAAAACCTTTCAATTATGAAAAAAAAAAAAAAGGAAGACCTTATACTCACTCCACACGACGACGATTATGAAGAATCGATCGCCCCAATTGAGCTTATTAGATGATCATGAAGAATCGATCGAATTGAGCTTATTTCCAGACCTCGCTACATTGCCGTACCCTTCGAAATCTCCCGCCCCTTACTGTACTTCAATTTCATGTCTTAGCTTCTCTAGCGATGAAGAGCTAATCTCATGGCTCACAAGCATATTAAATATAATAGTAATCTGAAATTAACTATCTATCTAGCTATTAGGGTTCCGTTACTAACATTATATCTTTATAGAGATGAATTATTAATTTATTGAAAAAATCACAAATATTAATAATATAGCTTACAAAATCTTAATAATTACTAATTAGATTTATTTAAATCCACCGGCCTTTTATAGTTATTATAGAATATATATATATATATATATATATATATATATATATCATGAATTGTCAAGTTGTAGCATGTGTAATGCCGTGTTATATACATATCAAATTACCTGAAAGGATACCCTAATCTTGCAAGTGGAGTGTCCAGATTCTGGAACTCATCGGAGCTCACGGTTGTCAATACGAACGTAGCTCTATGGAACCTCGGAGATGTCGTCTTTTATGAGCTTTTGAACGATCATAATTTGAGGCGGCGCAGCCATGGCGGAGTCAAGCTGTAAAGAAGAATATGTGGACAGAACCTAGAAACTATAATATACTTATATTGATAAAATATTCTTATAATACTTATAATACTTTTATATATATATTTAGTAAATATTTATTCGTTTATTTATTTTTATATATTATAAATGAGTAGATTTATATGCAATTAATAATGTTACTTGCCACGGTTGTAGGTAAAATATATTTTAGGATAGATAATATTATTATTATTATTATTTTTATTATTATTATATATATATATTATTTTACTAAAGTTTGTATTCTATGTATATATATTTTGTTTGGGTTTCTTTTAGGGTAACATTAATTTAGTATATTAGCATTATTTATTACTGGTTTTTATTGTTATATATGCTTAACATGGCTTTATATGCTTTTCCGTTTTTTATATGTTCTTATTAAATACATATTATTAGCAGTTTTTTTTTTTTTGAAAAACTATTAGACTTAGACCTAAATTTTAAAGAAAATGTAGGTATAACAATAAAAGTGTACGTACATACAATAATTTTCGATTAAAATATTTATTACTATAATGTTAATTAACTTTCCATTTATCATATTTTTTTGGAAAAAATCTATTTGACCTAAATTTTGAAAAAAAGTGTACGTAGGTATATAACAATAATCAGTTGCTTTATATATTCTTAAAATGGATTTATATATACTTTTCCGTTTTTTATTTATTATTATCATATTATTTATATATGATGCTTATGTGGCGGCTTATTGTCTTCCGAAACCAAACTGTCTAGATAATGAATTTTAATGGAAACTTTTAATTATTAATTTCTTTATTTTACGTAGAGATTAAAATAGGAGATAAAAATAGTTGTTAATTTACATAGAATCAATATATTGTATCTAAATTTATGCAACCCCTATTAAATGCCAACTAAATTAGGCAACGCTGACTGGACAAACCGTCCACGTGTCAGTAAGAGTGTCTCCGGTACTGAATTAATATAATATAATATAATAGATATAGATTCATTTGTTATTAATCACTTCGTTTACTGCATGTTTATGACTAATCAAATTAGTATGGAATTTAACATGAGTTAATCGTAATTAGATATTTGAACTATGACAAATTAAGTGAATAGAGTACCGAAAGGGCGTGATTAAAAATATTTTTTAATTCGTAATAGAACCCCCGGACTCGAACTTCTGATCGTAGACCGATTTAACACCTAAGTGCTTAACTTGTTATTTGCTTGTGTAATTTAGGATTCTAGTTAGCCTTTTAATTAACTAGTGGCAACTCTTTTCCAAATCCGCGTTTTCAAAACATAATTCGCCGTAGGTTAGATTTAGGTCTGACAATTTTGCGATTCTACTGGGGACAAATGAGGGTTCGGGCTCATTATATTTGCTTAGAACCCCCTAACATGTCGTGTTTTATCCATGTTTTTTGTTGTAAAAGGTTATCAAGTAAACTGTAAGTTTCTAACTGTGTAACTTTATTTCGAAGCATGCATCCCATTGCATTTAATAAAAACAAAAAAAATCATCTCTCGCGCATTATTTTCAAAAAAATATTTTTATGAGAAATTTAACTCATTTTTAGCTATAAGAACTTCTAATTTAAAAAATGCATTATGTATACATTATTTTCAGAAAAAAAAAAATTCAGCTAAGTAGTCATTTAGTTGTAGAATTTTTCTTTCCAAATATGCATTTCCTATGCATTATTTTTTTTGAAAAAACCTCTTACCTGAATTTTTCATTTCAAACCTGCGTTTCATACGTATATTTTTAAAAGGAAACTCTTTAGGTAAGTTGTAATTTTGGTTAGCGTGTCGCGTATGCAAAAAAAAAATGAAAATTTGCAATTCCTCTTTAGCTATTACAACTTCTAATTTCGAACGTGCATTCCATATGCATCAATTCAAAAACTTTTTACCTGAATTGTTTTATTTTTAATAATGCATCCAATATGCATTAATTTTAAAAAAAATCTTTTTAGATAAATCGTAAGCTTTCTTAGTTTAGGGCTCTTTTGTTAAAAAAATTTACCTGACATTTTTTAATTTAAAGACATGCATCTCATATGCATTTATTTTCGAAAAAAACTTTTCAGGTAAATTGTAATATTTTTTAGTTGTAGGACTTTTCTTTTTAAGTTCGCATCTTTTATTTTTATGCATCTCATATACATTCTTTTCAAAAAATCGTCTCAGTTTTAAATTTGAGCAACCAAGATGCATTGATTTTTTTTCATTTTAAAAAAAAAACAAAAAATATTTTCACATAAATTTTAAATTTTCTTAACTGTAGAACTTTCATTTCAAGTATGCATCTCATGCATTGTTTTAGAAAAAAATATTTTGTTGATAGATTGTACACATTCTTAGTCGTAGAAATTTTAATTTCAAACATGCATTCCATATGCATTGTTTTCAAAACCTCATACCAGAATGTTTTATTTCAAGCATGTGTTCATACGCATTATTTCTTGAAAAAAAACTTTTCATTTAAGTTGTAAATTATGTTAGTGCATTCAATGTGAGTCATTAAAAAAAAGGAAAAAAAATGTAATTCCTTTTTGGCTCTTAGATTTAAATTCAAGCATGTGTCACATATGCATCATTTTTTAAAAAAACATTTTACCTGATTTTTTTAAAGCATGCGTTTAATATGCATTATTTAAAAAAAACATTTCAGGTAAATTGTAAGCTTTTTAGCTATGAAACTTTCAAATTCACGCATGCATTATTAAAAAAAAAAAGAATGAAAAAAAAAAGAAGGGTCCACCTAAGATTTTCATTTCAAAATATGCATTCCATATGTATTATCCAGGTAAACTGGTTGTAAGTTGTAAGTTTCTTAACTGTAGAACTTTAACCTTCGCATGAGCTAGCGTTTAAAAAATGAGATTTGATTCTATTGTTTGAGAAAATAGTTTAACTGCAGTTGAATGCGACTATTTAAGTTAAAACAAAGGACGAGGAAACCTTTTTGAAAGAAACGTTGTTTTGAGCACATGTCTTGCGTTCGAGCCAGATAGTGCACTCATCAAACTCAGTAAACTCCAAGATGGTGCGAAATACCTTAGATCATAAATTTTGATTCCTTTCTGAAAAGTAATCAAAATTATGAAATGAATGACATTAGAATTTTCAAAAAATCATGTATGATTTCTCATATTCTCTACACTGATTTTTCATTCAGTATTTTCAGGTACCCATGGGGCAACAAAAAAAAGAACATACAGCCATCGAGTTGCACGGAGAACAAATTGCGCATTCGATATATCCAGCACTCAGATCAGACGACTACTTCGACCGAGGCCGCAACCACATTAAACGTGATTGTTTCAGAGAACTTCTATGCCAAAATTCCACCTATCTTGTGTGGAATTCATACACGTCCCCGAACCAAGCCGCACATCCGTTTTACGGTGAGGTCTAAACCGGTCTGTGGTAACCAAATGACATTTCCCGTTCAGATCGAGCACAACTGCCAGAAGAAAAAGTTGGAACATACAACAGGTCCATTCACATATGGAACTAATTGCCACTAAAGATGTCGAGCACCCAGGTAAGAGAAGTTGTGATCAATTTTATCCCCGAAATTTGAGTTTTTCCTTATTCATTTTGCAGCTTGGATAACTATACAAATCAAGGCCCCTGAAGAGCACATCTCGCGCACGAGTCTTTGCTCGCCGACCGTTCTGATGTCGACCGCCGAGTTTGTCCTAGATACTTCAGACAAGTTTCAAACCTATGAAGGTTTACCTACCATCTGCGGCTTTCCTCAACCAGACCGCTCATCCAGTATGCGAAGAGCCTGACCCGATAGGTGCTAGCCATGGGGCATCCCCACACGAGATTAAACAATAGTCGGGGCACTTTAGAAGTCGAGAGAAGAAATCGTTGTCTATGTCATCCATTGGTCGTAGGGTCCATCCAGGACGTCGACACGACCGACGTATTTTGACCCAATCAACTGAGTCATTCTCTAGAATATGTTCTGAATTAGAATTTTCCAAATATGCCACTAGGGGCATGTAAATAATTTTTGTTGATTATTTTAGGTAAATTTTCTTTAAAAAAATAAAAAAAACATAAAGAAAATAAAGAAAAATAAATTCACGCTTGGTTGAAAACCTGTAAAGGCGACCTAGGCAAAAGTTAGGGAGAGGGGTGTTGAATCACGGTTGGAACTCCGGCACGTTCTTGACGGAAGTCCGAACTCCTTTGCTCCAAGTAATCCTGCAAAAAGGGATAGACCGGGCGGTGACCTAGAATCCCTCTCCGATGCTTAAATGAGTATCTCGATGTAGGCAAGTATCAGTGTATATGAGAGTGTCAGTCCTGAGGTAATTCCTTCCTTTATATAGGGGAGGAGTTACCCCAGTTACCTGTTGAGATAACTGCCAGGGGCAGTTAGCCCACGTTCCATTTATCTCGGCCACTTGCCCACGTTCCGTCTTTTCAGGCCACTTCCCCACTACACTGATAGTGGGCGTGTTTCTCGGCCTCATCCTCTGGTGGCAAGTCCCGACGGATGTCGGGGACTCCAGAGTTATCTCCTTTGGTCACCGCTCGGGGCCCCTCGTCATCGGGACAGGGCCAACATCCTCAGGGATTCAACATCGGGGCCTACTCAAAGGCATTTCATCGGGGCCTACTCAAAGGCATTTCATCGGGGCCTACTCAAAGGCATTTCATCGGGAGCGTCCAGCTCGTATGTCGGGACCCCTCATATTGGCTCTCTAGGCCTCTTTTGGAGCCCAGTGGGCCTACTTCACCGTTTACTCGTCGTTAATGGGCCTAACGGCTATATCGAAACCCATCATTTGCCCCCAAGACATGAGGGACTTACTGTTCGTCGTGTCTTCCAACTCCGGACCTCCCGATTATCTTTCTAAAGCTTCTCGTCCTCCAGCTGCAGGTCAATCGGGAGCTGGAGCTTCAGCAGGGGTGCCACCCTCCGACGCTCGGGTCGGGGAGCCCCTCCTTCCACTTCCTGCCCCGAGAGGATCAGGGACTGAAGATGCCTCGACGGACAGTCAGTTCCGTCGGGTGGTTGACCTGGACGTTTCTCATTCTTCCGAGGAGGTGAGCGAAGACCCCGTTGGACCTGATTCGTCGTCGGGGGGTGAGGCAGACCCCGTTGGAGCCGACTCCTGAAGGGCTGCTTCCATCTTCCCCGACACAACAGCATTCGCCGGTTTTGAGCCTAACTCCTGAAGGGATGACTGGGTCTCACGGCGGCTCGGAGGCGCGCACCTCCGACACTCAGGTCGTCCTTCCCCCTCTCCCCTTAGACGGGAGTTTCTATCAGCTTTACACCCCCGAGCAAGCGACAGCTCCCTGGACCCCGATCGAGTCATTGCAAGGGGTCCCGCTCCGTCGAGGCGATGCACCACCGGAACTGGGTCTGCACTTGCTGGCAGGTTCAGTTCCGCCATCTCTAAAGCTTCCGCTCTCCTTGGCTCGGGAAGACATCCACACGGACATTCGCGAAATGGCCGTTTGTCGCGTGGAGGTAAGGTTTCCTGTTTTTACACTTAGTATATAAGGTAAACTATTCGCATGTACTAACCTCTTCCTTTCTTTTTCACAGGAAATGGCGGACCAACACCGCTGTTTCGGGTACATCCTGGCCCTGGATGAGGCCCTTGAGCAGGAGCGAGCCAAGGCGGACCCCGAGGTCTTGGCCAAGCTCGAGGAGGATTTGGCTGCCTCCGAATCGTCGAGGGGCAAGCTGGTTAAGGAGCAGGCCCTCCTTAGCCAGAAGACTCGGGACCTCCTGAGGCAGGTCCACGACTTCAAGCGGTTGCTGAAGCAGGAGCGGCAAAAGCTCAAGGAAGAAGAGCAGAGGCACGCGGAGGATCGGGACAGGCTCGTCCTGGAGAAGAAGGCTCTTGAGGACGTCAAGGCGGGAATGGAGGCTGAGAAGGTCCTTCTCACCAATCGGTCCCAACAGATGGAGCAGGAAATCGCTGAGTTTCCCACCAAGCTGGCCGAGGCTGAGGCCAAGGGTCGGGAAGATTACCGGGGCTCCGAGGATTTCAAGGTGGACGCGGTGAGGTTCTGTAACGCGGAGATGGAGACCACCTTGCTCAATGCTGTTGAGGAACTCCATCTGGAGTATGGCAATGCCATTGACTTCGCCAAGTCTCAGACTCTCGCCCCCTTCGCGGAGAGGTATTTCAGCCTTTCGGAGGAGAGTGATGAGGCCAACACCCCGAGGGAATTGCGGGTGCTGAAGGCACGGTGGAGCCTCCAAGTACAGACCTCCCGACAGCTGATCCCCCGACAATCGACCCTTCACCGGCTGACCTCCACGGGTCCGATCCTCCCTCGGCCAATCTTCCGGGATCCGTTCCTCCGATCGCGGAGCCTTCTGCCATGGACCTCGTGGACTCTGTTCCCCTCGATGCTGCCAAGGACCAAGCTTAACGCTTTATTTTAGAATCCTTGTAATTTCCTTCTCTTGTCGTGAACCTTCAGGCCTTTATAATATTATTTTGGTTCCGATTATCGTTGCACCACTTAAGGTGAATTAACCACGCCACTTAAGGCGATTTGACCATACCACTTAAAGTGATTCAACACGTCGCTTAAGACGTTTTAACCACACCACTTAAGGCGATTGAACTACGCCGCTTAAGGCGATTTAACCACACCACTTAAGGCGATTTAGCCACACCACTTAAGGCGATTTAATCACACCACTTAAGGCGATTTAACCACACCACTTAAGGCGATTTAACCACACCACTTAAGGCGATTTATCCACACCACTTAAGGCAATTTATCCACACCACTTAAGGCGATTTAACCACACCACTTAAGGCGATTTAACCACACCACTTAAGGCGATTTAACCACACCACTTAAGGCGATTTATCCACACCACTCGATTTATCCACACTACTTAAGGCGATTTATCCACACCACTTAAGGCGATTTAACCACACCACTTAAGGCGATTTAGCCACACCACTTAAGGCGATTTAACCACACCACTTAAGGCGATTTATCTGGAAGCAACCTCTTTATTCATTGATCGCTCAAAACCTGTTTATATCAAATCAAAACGATAAACAACTTGCACCACTAAAGGCGACTAATATCAGGCATGACATTTCTTCAAGTGTTCACCACTAAAAGAATGCTTCAACACATTGCCATCGAGGTCTTCCAACTTATACGCATTTCAAGCTGGCATCCCCACGACCTTATAAGGTCCTTCCCATTTTGGTGACATCTTGTTGATCCGATCCAAAATGGTAAATTCGTTCCGACGCCAGACCAGATCCCCGACAAAGAACTGTCGAGACTTGACTCGCCGATTGTAATATCGGGCCGTTGCCAAGCGTATCTGAGCCTGGACCTCCTCGGCATTCCGCCTCTTCTCTTCGACCAAGTCCAAGTCCAGACCCTTCATTTCATCATTCGACAGAGGTTCATAATACCTCGTCCGATGGGATGCCACAGCTATTTCAACGGGATCGACTGCTTCCGTGCCATAAACAAGACCAAACGGACTCTCCCCAGTCGATCGTTTGGGTGTTGTTCTGACAGCCCAAAGCACATTTTCCAGCTCGTCCAGCCATTTGCCCTTCAAGGCATGGACCCTCTTCTTCAGGCCATCCATCACGATCTTGTTGGCTGACTCCACCTGTCCATTGGTTTGAGCATGATGGACAGAGGCTGTCCGATGCTCAATTTTCAGTTCCTCCAGGTACTCCTTCCACTGGAACCCGTTAAACGGAGGGCCGTTATCACTGATAAACACCTTAGGGATCCCGTATCTGGATATAATATGGGTCTGGATGAATTTGAGGATATGACTCCCCGTTGTCTTGGCCAATGCCTTAGCCTCTATACACTTCAAGAAATAATCAATAGATACAAGCAAATATCGGCACTGACCTTTTGCAATTGGAAGGGGTCCCACCAAATCGATTCCCCATTGCGTGAAGGGCCAAGCACTCTTGATGGACGTCAGGTCGGCAGCTGGAGCCACGATATTCGGGGCATACCTCTGGCAAGCGTCACAAGATCGGACTAGCATCGTTGCCTCCTTATTCATCGAGGGCCAGTAATAGCCCAGGTTCAGCACTTTCCTCACGATGGATCGTGCACCTTCATGACAAGCCGAGTATCCTTCGTGCACCTCCCTAAGGATCCGATCTATATCGGGCTCAGCCACACATTTCAAGTAAGGAGTTGAAGGAGTTGAATACCCCTTTTTATACAGCTGATTGTCCACCATCACATAATTGACCGCGATTCGGCGTAATTTGCCGGCTGCTACTTCATCATCAGGGACTGCCCTCGTAGTCAGGTACGCGGATATCGGGGTCATCCAAGTGGGCTCCTCCGATCCGGTCTCGATGGCACATACCTCCGATTAATCGACGGCTGACAGGATCACCTTCTCCAAGAAGTGCACCTTCCGACTTTCATCGAGGGGTGCCCCCAAGGCGAACTTGCTTAAGGAATCTGCTTCCACATTATCCTCCCTCGGGATCGCCTCAATATCGAAGCTCTTGAAACTCTCCTTCAAGGTTTGCACCTCACGAAGGTACTTTTTCATCATCGGGCTCTTTGCTTCGTATCGCCCCTGGACTTGGTTCACAATCAGGCTAGCATCATACTTCACCTTTAAGTGACCAACTCCCGTTCCTTTGGCAATCTTGAGGCCGGTGATGTGAGCCTCATATTCAGCTTCATTGTTTGTGGCCCTAAACGTCAAGGCCAGGGCATATCGAAAGGGCTCGCCTCCGCCTGGCGGTATTAGTACGAACCCGGCTCCCGATCCTTCTGAATTTGAGGAGCCATCGGTATACATCTCCCAAGTGTTTTCGTCATCGGGCTGTTCTGACTGCTCTGCCATCGGGACTTCCATGGTTGCCCCCTCTATAGAGCCCTCTTCTTCTAGATCGGGGGTTGTAGATTCTGCTATGAAATCCGCCAACGCCTGGCCCTTAATAGCCGTTCTCGGAGCAAAGTGACTGCGGAACTCACTAAGATCGACTGCCCATTTCACTAATCTCCGCGACGCATCAGGTCGGTTCAAAAAATGTTTCAAGGGCTGATTCGTCAGAACAGTAATCTCATGCGCTTGGAAGTAGGGTCTCAGCTTCCGAGCAGTGACAATCAACGCATAAAGATACTTCTCAACGGTGGGATAATTCATTTCAGACTTGGCGAGTGCCTGGAATGGGCTTCGCCAACGGCAGGAGGGTGCGGAGGTACTGCTTGAGTGCCTGGAACGCCTCTTCGCACTTGGAAGTCCATTCAAACTTCTTGTTGGCCATTAGCACTTCAAAGAACGGCATGGATCGGTCGCTTGCCTTGGACAGGAAGCGATTCATCGCGGCCAATCGGCCATTCAGCACCTGCACCTCCCGATGGTTCGCCGGGGACTTCATCTCCTCGATCGCCTTCAGCTTCTCAGGGTTCACCTCAATTCCCCTATGGCTCACCATGAAGCCCAGAAACTTCCCTGAGTGTACTCCGAAGGCAAACTTGGTCGGGTTCAAGCGAACTTGATGAAGCCTCATCCGCTCAAACGCTGTGGCCAAGTTGTGAACATGATCCTCGGCCTGTCGGGACTTCACCAGCATATCGTCCACATAGGCCTCCATCGTTTTCCCCAACAGATCCCCGAACAGCTTGTTCACCATCCTCTGATAGGTTGCACCGGCATTGATCATTCCAAAGGGCATGACATCATAGTGATAGATGTCACTATCAGCATAAAAAGCGGTGTGGGGGGCATCCTCCTTGGACATCTTGATCTGATTGTAGCCGGAGTAGGCATCCATAAAGCTCAGCAACTCATGTCCCGATGTGGTATCCACCAGCTGGTCGATCCTCGGGAGCGGATAGCAATCCTTCGGGCATGCTTTGTTCAG
This sequence comes from Clarkia xantiana subsp. parviflora, assembly GCA_036873135.1. Taxonomy (NCBI): domain Eukaryota; kingdom Viridiplantae; phylum Streptophyta; class Magnoliopsida; order Myrtales; family Onagraceae; genus Clarkia; species Clarkia xantiana. Next base: position 22,676,628 of record JAPTYO010000011.1, read on the forward strand.
GTCGCGGAAATCAACACACATCCGCCACTTGTCATTGCTCTTCTTCACCAGGACTGGGTTGGCGACCCAGGTCTGGAATCGGAGCTCCTTAATAAATCCAGCATCGAGCAACCTGCCCACCTCTTGCTGGATCACAATCTTCTTGTCTGCACCCATCGGGCGCCTTCTCTGTGCAATCGGCTTGATCGCGGGGTCAATCTTCAGCTCATGAGTGATCACATCGGGGCTGATTCCTGGCATGTCACTCGGGGACCAGGCAAACAGATCATTGAACTCCTTCAACAAATCAATCAGCTCTTGGGCCCTCTCCTCAGACAGAGCGGACCCGATTTTCACCTTCCTCTGAGGTCCATCGATCTCGACCTCCTTCAAATCCTCCATCGGGGCGGGACGCCCAAATTCCTCTCTAGGATCAGCATCAGTCTGGAAAATAGTCATAGCCTCCCGATTCTTCCTTCGAATGGCATTGACATAGCACTTCCTGGAGGCCACCTGATCGCCCCTGACTTCCCCGACTCCGTGGTCGGTCGGAAACTTCATCTTCTGATGGACAGTTGAGGCAATTGCCCCCATCGGGTTGATGGTGGTCCTCCCGATAATTGCATTGTAAGTCCCCGCAGACTCGACCACCACGAACTCCACGTCCCTCTTCTCCGACTTCCAACCACTACCGAACTTAACCGGTAAGGTAATCATCCCCACCGGGTAAGAGGTAGACCCAGAAAATCCGACCATCGGGAAGTCCGCATGCTTCAAGTCCTTCTTGGTTTTTCCCATGGCCTCCAGCGCATCCATGAATAAAATATCGGAGGAGCTCCCTCCATCAATCAAGATTCGTTTCATCTCGTACCCATCCACGTTCAGGGTCACGACCAAAGCATCATCGTGCGGGGTCTCCACACCTATCAGGTCCTCCGCTGAGAAGGAAATCACCATCTCTTCCTTCGGGGTCCAAGATCGGGCCCTCTTGCCCAGCACCACCGCCACAGGAATTCGAGAAGCATAGACCTCTCGAGATGCCGTGGTATCACCTCCTGCAGCAAATCCCCCATGGATCACATTAATGGTCCCCCGCTTCTCCTTGCGGGTATTGGAAGACTCGGGCTTCTCCTTCTTCGGGGACCGATCGCGGGATCGAGAACGGAACCGCGATCGGGACCGGGAACGGGATCGGCTCCGCCGCCCAGCCACAAATTCCTTGAGCTTCCCCTTCTGGATCAGCTTCTCAATCTCCTACTTCAACTCCCGACAGTGGTTAGTGTCGTGACCGCTGGCGCGATGGAAACGACAATGACGATCAATGCGGGCTCCCATGGACTCTCCATCCTTCTTCGGGGGGGGGGGGGGGGGGGGTAACTGGCGATACCCTGTCGATCCATCACCGCCAACACAGCGCCCATGGAGCAAATGAGAGGAGTGTAACGGTCCTCCCGCTTGTCCGACTTCGAGGGACGCTTGTCTTCCCTCCGATCGGAGCGGCCTCGACCCCGACTGCTCTCGGGTTTATCTTTCCTCCTGCGATCGTCCGAGGGCCTGAACGACTGCTTCCCCTTGTTCGATTTCGAAGGATCGAGCTCTCCGGCAGCTATTTTCGACTCCTGTACGTCGATTTGCTACTTCACCCTCTTCTGCAGCGCCTCCATGTTCCACACAGCCTTCTCAGCCACGCTGTGCATCAGGTCGGAACCATATGGTGCTGTCAGGTTCCGAATGAAGGTGCGGACGGTCTCTCCCTCCGACATCTCCTCATCAATCTCGGCCACGCTGGCAGTGTACCTCTGATAATAATGCGCCATCGACTCATCGGGCCTCTGTACCACCTCAGCCAGGGACCTCGCGCTTTTTAGGAGACGTCGACGACCCTGGTACTGCTGGATGAAACGATCATGCATCTGGGTCCAGGTAGAGATGCACCCTGGAGGAAGGCTGAAGAACCACGTCAGGGCCCTCTCACCAAGTGTGTGGCCGGGAACAGAACGCACACTATATCGTCATCCTTGGCTCTTCCTAGACAAGCCATAACATGCTTCTGGACATGGCGAACTGGATCTCCCTCGCCATCATACTCCTTGATTGTATGGATACCAAGTCCTGGCGGGACAAGGGTGTTCACCAATCGGGGGACAAAGGGATGAGTGGATCGATCCCTCAGCTCCGACATCATCTTCTTCTGGTCCCCCATACAGATGTTCACGATCTTCACCACTTGGTCGGGGGTGATAGGACCATTAAGAGGGATGGTCCTATGCTGCACCGGTCCAGGCCCATCAATCACGAACTGCTCCGACTGAGCGGCTCCTTGCCCTTGTCCTGGTGCTCGGATTGGGCCTCCTGCCCGTTCCGATTCTCCCTCGGCGGAGGCGGAGGAAACTCTTCCTCCTTCTTCTTGGCAGCCTCCCTTCGATCAGGAGAGCCTCCGTAGTCTCCAGGAATATCGGCATGGCATCCATCACAGCCTTCGCCAAGTCCACCTTTGTAGGAGCATCCTGGTCCCTCCTCGGGATCTCTTCCCTGCCCTCCAACGAGTTTCGAACGGAATCCTCGTGATCGTCATGATGCCCCCCCTGTTTGGGAACCAGCAGGGGGAGGATCATTCCGATCAAAACTGCGTTCCGGCAGCCCTGAATTCAGAGTTCCAGCAGGATGGCGGGAACCGCCGGATTGCCCTTGTTTCTTCTTTTGCTTGCCAGCCATCGATCGGGTAGAAGCTATCTTTGCTTTTTGTTACGTTCCCACAGACGGCGCCAATGTTGGATCACGGTTGGAACTCCGGCACGTTCTTGACGGAAGTCCGAACTCCTTTACTCCAAGTAATCCTGCAAAAAGGGATAGGCCGGGCGGTGACCCAGAATCCCTCTCCGATGCTTAAATGAGTATCTCGATGTAGGCTAGTATCAGTGTATATAAGAGTGTCAGTCCTGAGGTAATTCCTTCCTTTATATAGGGGAGGAGTTACCCCAGTTACCTGTTGAGATAACTGTCAGGGGCGGTTAGCCCACGTTCCATTTATCTCGGCCACTTTCCCACGTTCCGTCTTTTCAGGCCACTTCCCCACTACGCTGATAGTGGGCGTGTTTCTCGGCCTCATCCTCTGGTGGCAAGTCCCGACGGATGTCGGGGACTCCAGAGTTATCTCCTTTGGTCACCGCTCGGGGCCCCTCCTCATCAGGACAGGGCCAACATCCTCAGGGATTCAACATCGGGGCCTACTCAAAGGCATTTCATCGGGGCCTACTCAAAGGCATTTCATCGGGGCCTACTCAAAGGCATTTCATCGGGACCTACTCAAAGGCATTTCATCGGGAGCGTCCAGCTCGTATGTCGGGACCGACCTTGTCGGGACCCCTCATATTGGCTCTCTAGGCCTCTTTTGGAGCCCAGTGGGCCTACTTCACCATTTACTAGTCGTTAATGGGCCTAACAGCTATATCGAAATCCATCAAGGGGCATGATTGAAAACCCTCAGGGGCTGTCATGGAAAAAGGTGAGCTGAAAAAAAAAATCATTTTTCTTTAGGGCAGCCGCCCTTTAATCGGCTATAGAAAAATAATGAGATCGTTAATCTTGTGAGAGCAGTGAAGCAATAAAAGGGTCACAGTTTTTTCTAAATCAACTACAAATAAAAGGGTCACAGTTATCCCTAAAATGACTATAAAGAAAGGGCCACGACCACCCTTCAAATGGCTACAGATAAAGAGCGCTCCCGCAACATCAAAAGCTGAGAATATGTGAAAGAGCCACAGTCACCCTCCAAACGGCTACAGATAAAAGAGTGACCCCCCGAATCCTGTGAGGGAGGGAAAATAAAAAGGGTCACAGTCGTCCCTAAAACGACTACAAAATAAAGGGCCACAGCCACTCTTCAAATGGCTACAGACAAAGAGAACTCTCGCAACATTGAAGGCGGGAAATGAGTGAAAGGGCCACAGCCACCCTTAAAATGGCTACCTACAAAGAGTGTTCCCCGAATCCTGAGAGGATGAGAGATTGTTGAAAGGGCCACAGCCACCCTCAAAATGGCTACATATAAAGAGTATTTCCGTAAATCTTGTGAGGCCGAGAAATCATTTGAAAGGGCCACAGCCACCCGTAAAACGACTATAAATCAAAAGAGCGCTCCCGAAACATCGACGACGGGAAATAGATGAAAGGGCCACAACCACCCTCCAAATGGCTACAAATCAAAAGAGCTACCTCGACATTGAAGATGGTGAGGAAAGGGTCACAATCACCCTCCAAACGGCTACAAATACTCTCGCATCGAGACAGAAAATAAAGTACGGGTCACAGCCACCGTTTAATCAACTACCAAATAAAGAGTGCTTCCGCTAGGTTGAAAACCCGAAAGGGCGGCATAGTCAAATCAGAAAATGAGAGGCATGGTTGCAAATTCAGAATTTGAAATCATGGCAAAAGGGGAGAAAATGAAATCCCGATGGAATGAAAACCCCAAGGGGCAATCCATGCAAAATTAGGGAAACTGAGGGGCACGGTCTAAAATATCTCAAAGTCGACCGTGGCAAAAGGAGAGAATATGAGAGATAAAAAAAATCCCGCTAAGTTGTTGCGCCATGCACAGCTAAGGCAAAAATTAGGGACAAACATTCAAGCCGTCAAGCCACTAGAAGCTCTTCCCCGACGGACACCACTAGAGGCCCTTCTCCGACAGACGCCACTAGAGGCTCTTATCCAACGGACGCCACTAGGGGCATTTCTCCGACACACGCCACTAGAGGCTCTTCTCCAACGGACGCCACTAGAGGCTCTTTTCTGACAGACGCAACTAGAGGCTCTTCTCCAATCGGACGCCTCTAGAGGCATTTCTCCAACGTACGCCACTAGAGGCTCTTATTCGACAGACGCCACTAGAGGTATTTTTCCAACATACGCCACTAGATGCTCTTATTCGACAGACGCCACTAGAGGCATTCTTCCGACATACGCCACTAGAGGCTCTTCTCCAACGGACGCCGCTAGAGGCATTTCTCCGACATACGCCACTAAAGTCTCTTCTCCAATGGACACCACTAGAGGCTCTTCTCCGACATATGCCACTAGAGGCTCTTCTCCGACATATGCCGCTAGAGGCTCTTCTCCGACATATGCAACTAGAGGCTCTTCTCCGACGGACGCCACTATAGGCTCTTCTCCAATGGACACCACTAATGGCTCTTTCAAAATACCCGCCACTTGAGGCTTTTCCTTGTCGCACGCCACTGGAGGCATCACCGATCAAGATTTTACTTTATTGCATGCCTTTGGAGGCTTTACTTTTCCGTATGCCACTGGAGGCTCTACTTTCTGCATCGCCAACAGAGGCACCGCCGACAGGGGCACCGCCGACCGAGGCTTTACTTTTCCGCACGCCACTAGAGGCTTTACTTTCTGCAACGCCAACGGAGGCACCGCCAACAGAGGCACCGCCGACCGAGGCTTTACTTTTTCGCACGCCATTGGAGGCTTACTTTCTGCACCGCCAACGGAAGCACCGCCAACAGGGGCACCGCCGACCGAGGCTTTACTTTTTCGCACGCCACTAGAGGCTTTACTTTCTGCACCACCAACGGAGGCACCACCAACAGGGGCACCGCCGACCGAGGCTTTACTTTTTCGCACGCCACTGGAGGCTTTACTTTCTGCAACGCCAACGGAGGCAAAGCCAACAGGGGCACCGCCGACTAAGGCTTTACTTTTCCGCACGCCACTAGAGGCTTTACTTTCTGCACCGCCAACGGAGGCACTGCCAACAGGGGCACCGCCGACCGAGGCTTTAATTTTCTGCACGTCACTGGAGGCTTTACCAACGGAGGCACCGCCAACAGGGGCACCGCCGACATTAGTTTTTATCGTTTCCGCACTGGTCAAATAAGCATATGAGCCACTTTGAAGACTTCAAATAGAAGAAGGCAAAATCAGTGTTTTCTTGTCTTTGGACAAGCCTCCCTCGAACAAGTTCTATGGTGGCATGTCCAAAGAGGGGTAAACTGTAAACACTCGATTTTTATCCGGACATAACGACGTTACACATAATACGTCAATTCCGGACGCGTCAAGCCACGAAGTCTCCAAGAAATGCTTAAGTGCATATTAGGAAATTATTATAAATATATTTTAAAATATTTTAAATATATTTAATATTTTCGCTATTTTAAAAAAAATATATAATAATTAGTTTTTTAATCTTTAGATAATTATCTGTAAGGTATTTATCTACATATATTATCTTTTATTTAAAGGTAATTATCTGTAAGCTAATTATCTGTTAGCATTTTTTATTTAAATTTTATCTGTAATTTAGGCTAGATTTTTAATATAAACAGGGGTTCAGTTTTACACAGAAAAAACACACTGAAAACACCGATGGAAAATAAACAAAGAGACCACATTCTGAGTTTCGTTAATCTTACTACTGATGCCTTCACTTAGTTGATTTTTTGTTATTGTTATTATTATAATTCTTTTTCAATTATTATATTCATCATCATCTTCAATACAAGTTTATTATATTATATATATTCATCATCATCTTAAATTCAACTTTTGGCAAAGTACAGAGACGAGAGTCCCATAGTCCACCCGATCTCGGCCGCTCCGACGATCACAACCACACCGACCAAGCCTTCCGAGCACCACCGCGGCTCACCGGAGTCCTTCGGTAGCGACCACGTACCGTCACCAATTAGCCGCTCCAGCCCCGACCATCTTCCTCGGCTTCCTCTGATTCATCCATCCCTCTACCATTGTTCTTCCCGGCCATCAACGACCACTGCTCAACCCAGCTTCGACAGCAGCACCACCGCGAGTCTTCCCCGGCTTCCATTCACCCCAATTGCATCTTGACATCCAACGGCGACGAATCCATCTCCGTTTCAAGGGTTTTAGCTTATATACCTTTGTTTTTCTTCTTAACGTTTGATTGCTCTTCCTATATCCATATTTTTGTAGTGAGAAGAGATTTTGATTCATCAATTTTGTAAAGAAAGTGATATTTGATGGGTTCCGATGAAATCGTTAGCCCCGTTAACAACCAATAAACGGCGAGTAAGTCCAGTGGGCCTCGCGAATGCCTGGAAAGCCCAGAGGCCCAACTTGAAGGGCCCCGACTTAAGCGGTCCCGACATAAGAGCCGAACGCTCCCGACAGGAAGCCCCCGAGCAGGCCCCGGCGCGCCTTAGTAAAGGCCCCGATAATACAGCCCCGCAGAGGCTGGACCTGTCCCGTAGAGACTGAAGGTCCTGGGTGGTGATCTAGAATGAGACAACTCTGGAGTCCCCGACAAGAGTCGGGACTTGTGATTAGAGGATAAAGACCGAGAAACCCGCCTATTAGATAGAGTAGTGGGAGACGGTTAGGGATAAAGATAAATCCCCCGAGATACGCAGGGCGTGCCCGAGATACGCGGAGCGTGGGGCGAGATATATGGAATCCCAACCGAGATACACGGAATCATGGGTACAACGGCCAAGCATGGTCACAGGTAACTGGGCAACTCTTCCTCCTATATAAAGGAGAAGGTTACCCCAGAAAACGCATGCTCTCTAATACGCATTGAGATTACTGCTATCACCCCCATTGATCACATACTCATATAAGCATCGGAGAGGGATTCTGGGTCACCACCCAGGTCATCCCCTTTTGCAGGATTACGCGGAGTCCAGGAGTCCAAGCTTTCCGTCAAGGACGTAACGGAGCTTCGCCCGTGATCCAACATTGGCGCCGTCTGTGAGAACTTACAAAAAGTCAAGATAGTTTCTACCAGATCAATGGCCGGTGGTGGCAAGAAGAAGCAGGTCCAGGCTGGCAGTTCTCGTCCCGCAGGAACTATGAATTCCCTGTTGCCGGAACGTGTTGCTGAACAAGGTGAGAACCCTGCTCTTTCCCAGACAGGGGGGCATGGTGATGGTTATGAGGTCTCAGTCCGAGATACGGAGATGAACAGGCAAGATATCCCGCGAAGGGAGGAAGACGAGGCTCTCCAGAACCCGGGGGGCGAAGAGGAGAAGGAGTCCCGCGAAGGGAAGAAGGGTCGTCTTCGAACTCGGAATTAGCCAAGGCAGTAGCAGATGCTATGCCCATGTTCTTGGCTTCCATGGAGGCCTTGCTGGACGAGAGAGGCTGCCAGGAGGACAGAGGAGTTGCCTCCGCGAGACGAGCTACCTCCACCCCCTCCGAGGGTGGTCCCAGAAGAGCAAGAGGTTCAGGAGGTTCCGCCCAGGAGCAAGGGTAAAGAACCAGTGCACCTGGAGAAGTTCGTGGTCGACGGCCCAGGACCAGTGCAAAATAGGACCATTCCCCTGAATGGCCCCATCACCCCCAATCAGGTGGTGAAAATCGTCAGCATCTGCATGGGCGATCAGAAGCAGATGACATCGGAGCTAAGGGATCGGTCCAGTCATCCTTTCGTTCCGCGGCTGATAGATACCGTTGCCCCGCCCGGGCTAGGTATTCCGACCATCAAGGAGTACGATGGTGAGGGGGACCCAGTTCGCCATGTTCAGAGGCATGTCCAGGCCTGTATGGGCAGGACTTCGAACGATGACCTCATATGCTCATTGTTCCTGATAACCTTGGGAGAAAGGGCCATGACTTGGTTCTTCAGCCTACCGCCAGGAAGCATCACCTGCTGGGCCGATATGCACGACCGCTTCATCAAGCAGTACCAAGGTCGAAGGCGTCTCCTGAAGAGTGTAAGGTCCCTAACCCAGGTGGTACAGAGACCCGATGAATCGTTGGCATACTACTACCAACGGTTCACTGCTACTGCCGCGGAGATTGATGAAGAAATCTCGGAGGGAGAGACCATCCGTACTTTCCTGCGGAACTTGAGCGCTCCGTACGGTTCCGACCTGATGCACAGCGTAGCCGCGAAGGCCGTGTGGAGTATGGAGGCCCTGCAAGCGAGGGTAAAATAGCAGATCGACGTCCAGGAGTCGAAGATTGCTGCCGGAGAGCTTGATCCTCCGAAGTCAGGAAGAGGAAAGCCATCGTCTAAGCTGTCAGATGATTGCAAGAGGAGCGACAAATCGGAGGGAAGTAGAAACCGTGGTCTCCCCGAGAAAAGAGAAGACAAGCGTCCCCCGAGGAAGGACAATCGAGAGGGTCGGGCCGTTCCCATCAATGGCTCGATGACTTCTGTGTTAGCTGTGATGGACCGGCAGGGTCTCGCCCGATACCCTTCGAGAAAAGAAGGCGAATTCCTAGGAGGCCGCCCTGACCGTTACTGTCGCTACCATCGAGCCAATGATCACGACACTGAAAACTGTCGGGAGCTGAAGAAGGAAATTGAGAAGCTGATCCAGAAGGGGAAGCTAAAAGAGTTCGTCGGAAGGGGACGGTGCCGATCCCGTTCCAGAAGTCGGTCACGATCCCGCTCCAAGTCCCGTGACCGATCCCCGAAGAAGAAGAAGGTTGAGCAAGAAGCCTCAGGTTCAGGTGCCCGTAAGGAGAGGCGGGGAACTATCAACGTCATCCACGGAGGAATGGCGGCGGGAGGTGATACCTCTGCTTCTCGGGAGAACTACGCTTCCCGCATATCTGCCGCTGTGGTGCTAGGCAAAAGGTCCCGGTCGTGGACCCTGAAGGAGGAAATGGTGATTTCTTTCTCGGCAGAAGACCTGGTAGGCGTGGAGAGCCCTCACGACGACGCCTTGGTCGTGACCCTGGACGTGGATGGATTCGAGATGAAGCGGATCCTGATAGACGGAGGGAGTTCCTCCGACATCCTTTTCATGGACGCTCTGGAAGCCATGGGAAAGACGAAAAAGGACCTGACACAGGTGGACTTCCCGATGGTGGGATTCTCTGGTTCCACTTCTTACCCGTTGGGAATGATTACCTTACCGGTGGAGTTTAGTAGTGGCTGGAAGATGGAGAAGTGAAACGTATATTTCGTCGTAGTGGAGTCTGCGGGGGCATACAACGCTATTATCGGAAGGACCACTATCAACCCTCTTATGGCAGTCGCCTCGACGGTCCACCAGAAGATGAAGTTCCCGACTGACAACGGAGTCGGAGAGGTCAAGGGTGACCAAGTGGCATCGCGAAAATGCTATGTTAACGCTACCCGAAGGAGAAGGAGGGAAGCCATGACTGTCCTTCAGACTGATGCTGATCCTCGAGAGGAGTATGGGCGTCCCGCCCCCATGGAGGATCTGAAGGAGGTTGAGATTGATGGGCCTCAGAGGAAGGTGAAGATCGGGTCTGCTTTGTCGGAGGAAAGAGCCAGAGAGTTGATCGAGCTCCTGAAGGAGTTTAAGGAGCTGTTTGCCTGGTCCCCGAGTGATATGCCAGGAATCAGCCCCGACGTGATAGTGCACGAGCTGAAGATAGATCCCGCGATCAAGCCTATCGCGCAGAGAAGGCGTCCGATGGGCGCGGACAAGAGGATCGCGATCCAGCAAGAGGTGGGCAGACTGCTCGACGCTGGATTTATCAAAGAGCTCTGATTCCAGACTTGGGTTGCTAACCCAGTCCTGGTGCGAAAGAGTAACGGGAAGTGGCGGATGTGTGTCGATTTCCGCGACTTGAACAAGGCCTGCCCGAAGGACTGTTACCCGCTTCCGAGGATTGACCAGTTTGTGGATGCCACATCAGGACATGAACTGCTGAGCTTCATGGATGCCTATTCCGGATACAACCAGATCAAAATGGCGAAGAAAGATGCCCCCCATATGGCTTTCTATGCCGACAGTGACGTCTACCACTACGACGTGATGCCCTTCGGATTGATCAATGCCGGAGCAACTTACCAGCGGATGGTGAACAAGTTGTTCGGAGACATGCTGGGGAAAACCATGGAGGCGTATGTGGATGACATGCTGGTGAAGTCCCGACAGGCAGGAGACCATGTCCAGAACTTGGCGGCGGCGTTTGAGCGGATGAAGTTCCATCAGGTTCGGTTGAACCCGGACAAGTGCGCTTTCGGAGTAAACTCGGGCAAGTTCCTAGGGTTCATGGTGAGTCAGAGAGGAATCGAGGTGAATCCGGAGAAGCTGCGAGCAATCGAGGAGATGCAGTCCCCGAAGACTCATCGGGAGGTTCAGGTGCTGAATGGCCGGTTGGCCGCGATGAATCGATTCCTATCCAAGGCGAGTGACCGAGCCATGCCATTTTTTGATGTGCTGAGGGCCCACAAGAAATTCGAATGGTCCGACAAGTGCGAGGAGGCGTTCCAGGCACTCAAGCAGCACCTCCGTACCCTTCCGCCGTTGGCGAAACCGGTTCCAGGCGAGCCGCTTTATCTCTATTTGGCTGTTTCTGATGTGGCTGTTAGTTCTGTTTTGATTAAGATTGTCAAGGGCAACCAAGTGCCCGTCTATTATGTAAGCAAGGCGTTTGCCAAGTCTGAAATAAATTATCCCGCTATTGAGAAGTATCTCTTTGCGTTGATTATTGCCGCTCGAAAGCTAGGACCTTACTTCCATGCCCATGAAGTCACGGTATTGACTAATCAGCCCCTGAAGCACTTTTTGAACCGGCCGGAGGCGTCGGGAAGACTGGTGAAATGGGCCATCGAGCTGACGGAGTTCCGTATTCATTTCGCTCCGAGAACCGCTATTAAGGGCCAGGCATTGGCGGATTTTATAGCTGAGTCTACGGCACCCGATCTGGAAGTAACGGGTCCCGCGGAGGGGGCAACCATGGAGGTCCCGATCGCAGAACAAGCCCCGATAACAGAGCAGCCAGAACAGCCAAATGAGGAGAACACTTGGGAGATGTACACTGATGGTTCATCAAGTGTAGAAGGATCGGGGGCAGGATTCATATTGATACCGCCCGGTGGAGGCGAGCCCTTACGATATGCCTTGGCGTTGACGTTTAAAGCCACCAACAATGAAGCGGAGTACGAGGCTCTCATCACGGGCCTCAAGATTGCCAAGGGTACGGGAGTCGATCATCTAAAGGTGAAGTGTGATGCCAGCTTGGTCGTAAATCAAGTCCAGGGGAACTATGAAGCCAGGAGCCCGACAATGAAGAAGTATTTGCACGAGGTGCAGACTTTGAAGGGAAGCTTCAAAAGCTTCGATATCGAGGCGATCCCGAGGGAAGAAAACGCGGAAGCAGATGCCTTAAGCAAGTTCGCTCTGGGAGTGGCCCCCGAGGAGAATCGGAAGGTGCATTTCCTAGAGAAAGTGATTATCTCAAACATTGATCCGGCGGAGATCTGCGCTATTGAGACAGGATCGGAGGAAGAAGAGAAGCCCACTTGGATGACCCCGATGGTCACATACCTGACTACGGGGGCACTCCCCGATGACGAGGTGGCAGCTGTCAGGTTGCGTCGGATTGCGGACAACTACGCGATGGTGGACAACCAGTTATACAAAAAAGGGTACGTAAAGCCTTTTTTTAAAATGCGTGGCGGAACCTGACACGAATCGGATCTTGAGGGAGCTACACGAGGGAGTCGCGGCCTGTCATGAAGGGGCCCGATCTCTTGTGAGGAAGGCGTTGAACTTGGGCTACTATTAGCCCTCGATGAACAAAGAAGCAACAACGATGGTCCAATCCTGTGATGCGTGCCAGAGGTTTGCACCGAATATTGTGGCCCCCTCCGTGGACCTGATGTCCATCAGGAGTGCCTGGCCCTTCGCGCAATGGGGCATTGACCTGGTAGGACCTCTTCCCCAAGCGAAAGGTCAGTGCAAGTATTTACTAGTGGCTATCGACTACTTCTCGAAGTGGATAGAGGCTAAGGCGTTGGCCAAAACGACGGGGCAACAGATCCTCAAGTTCCTTCAAACCCAGATCATATCCCGGTATGGGGTTCCCCGAGTGCTGATCAGCGACAATGGCCCTCCGTTCAATGGGGCTCAGTTGAAGGAGTACCTGGAGGAATTGAACATCGAGCATCAGACCGCTTCAGTCCGCCATGCTCAGACCAACGGCCAGGTAGAATCAGCCAACAAGATCGTGATGGATGGCTTGAAGAAGAGAGTTTACGCCTTGCAGGGCCATTGGCTGGATGAGCTCGAAAACGTGCTGTGGGCTGTTAGAACAACACCCAAGCAATCGACGGGGGAAACTCCGTTTGGCCTGGTCTACGGCACGGAGGCAGTTGCTCTTGTGGAGATAGCGGTGGCGTCCCATCGCGCGAGATATTATGAGCCCCTGACGAACGAAGAAATGAGACGTCTAGACTTAGACTTGCTCGAGGAAAAGAGGTGGAAGGCTGATGAAGTCCAGGCTCGGATGCGTCTGGCAACAACCCGATATTATAATCGGCGTGTCAAGTCCCGATAATTCTTCGTGGGAGAACTTGTTTGGCGGAGGAACGAGTTCGTTCATCAAGATCGGATCAACAAGCTATCGCCGAAATGGGAAGGACCTTACAAGATCGTAGGGATGCCAGCTCCGAATGCGTACAAGCTAGAAGACCTCGATGGCAAGATATTGAGGCATTCCTTCAGTGGAGCACACTTGAAGAAGTATCATGTTTGATTTTAAGCCGCCGCGAAGGGCACAAATTGTCTATCAATAAGATCCGATGTAAGCCTACTTTGAGTTATTAGTGAATAAAAGAAGTTTCTTTCGATAAAATTGCTTTTAGATTTATTCTAACTGTTAGAAAGCCGTCCCGAAGGACGCGACCAAAAGCCTTACGGGGAACAAGTAAGTCGTCTATATGATGCGACAAAAAGCCTTAACGGGTATGAAAAAAGCCCTAGCGGGTCCGCGTAAGTCGTCTATATGACGTGGCCAAAAGCCCTAACGGGTATGACTAAAGACGTCTGAAAGGACGCGATAAAAGCCTCAAAGGGTACGATGAAATCATCTTAATGATGTGCGATTGGACGAGAAACCTTAAGAGGTGAAGTCCCGATTGGACGAGAAACCTTAAGTGGTGAAGTCCCGATTGGACGAGAAACCTTAAGTGGTGATGTCCCGATTGGAAGAGAAACCTTAAGTGGTGAAGTCCCGATTGGACGAGAAACCTTAAGTGGTGAAGTCCCGATTGGACGAGAAACCCTAAGTGGTGAAGTCCTGATTGGGCGAGAAACCTTAAATGGTGAAGTCACGAGTAAAGCGTCGGAAGGACGTATGGAGTCATCCCAAATGGTGCATCAGAACGTTCTGAATAACGAGTTTAAAGCCGCTTTAAATAAGTGCAAACGATTATCGAGACCGAAACAGATAAAAGAAATTCCGTAAATAAAGGCTCGAAGGCCTAGGAGTTCTGATACAAAAGACGAAGGAGAAAAACTACAAGGACTAAAAAGATGTAACATTAGACTTTGTCCTTGTTGGAAGATGGATCCTCAGCAACATCGGAGGGAGCAAGGTTCGGAGGGGCCTGGGCAGAAGGCTCCGCAGCCGGCGGAGTCAGGTCCACAGCAGCAGTCTCTTCACTCTCCGCGGGGAGGTTGAAGTACTTCTCCGCGACGGGGGCGAGAGTCTCGGACTTCGTGAAGTCAATGGAATCCGCGTAGGCTGTATAGAGTTCTTCGACGGCGTTGTACAAAACATCCTCCACCTCGGACTTGCAGAACTCTACAGCATCCACCTTGAATTCTTCAGAATTCCGATACTCCTCGCGGCCCTGTAGGCGGCCTTCTGCACGACCCTGCTGGAGACCTTCCTCGCGGCCCTGCAGGCGGCCCTCCTCGAGGCCTTGAGCCTTTGCCTCAGACAGCTTGGCAGAGAACTCAGCCCTCTCGGCCTCAAACCTCGCCTTGGCCTCCGCGAGAAGATCCGCGAAGACGCCCTTCTCGTGAATGAGCTGCTTCTTCTCCGCCTCATACCGCTGCTGCTCCACCTGGACCATCTTCCTCTCCCGACGCATGACAGCCTCATGATCTTGAACCTGCTTGAGCAGGCCCGAAGCCATCTCGTCAAGGAGAGTTTTCTCCTTGGCCATCTTGTTCTTGGCCGCCACCGCCTCGTCGAGGTCCACCTGGAGCTTGGCTAACGCATCGGGGTCCGATTTAGCTTCAGCCTCCTCCAAAGCACTCTTCAGACTTAAGGCGATGGCAAAACAGCGCTGCTGGTCCGCGGTTTCCTAAGGCGAAAGGAAAAAAATTAGAATTCGATGATCGAAGGTAGGGATAAGGAAGAAAATAAGTAAAGTTAAAGTATTACCTCCATCCGACGGACGGCCATAGCGCGGAACTCCTCTTCGATGTCCTCCCGTGCCAAGCAAAGCGGCTGTCTCAAAGCGGGAGGAATTGACCCTGCCAGGAGATGCAGGGCCAAGTCAGGCTGAAGATTCCCCCGTTGAACCGAAAACCCTTGGAGGGATTCGATCGGACGCCAGGGAACCGTCGCCTGGTCGGGGGTGTAAATCTTGTAAAGATTTTCATCCATCGGAAGAGGAGGGATAACCTCGGCATCATCAGTGGGAGGAGCTACCTCAGTCGGAGGGGGCTCAGGAGTAGGAGTGCGGAGCTCGGGAGGAGGACTCCGGGACACGTCCCTCACGGCGGGCCTCAGGCTCCTCTGCCCCGACCTTCCGCGGGGAAGCAGGCCACCCTCGTCAGGCTCTTCGACGGAAGGAGAGGCCTCCAAATCAGTCACCCGACGGAACTGGGCATCCGCCGGGACATCCTCCAGCATCAGTTCTTGCGGAGCCGCAGTCTCCGCTGGAGTGGCAGCCTTCGTCGGAGCAGGAGTCTCCGATGGACCTGCGGTAGCAGGACGAACATAGTCAGGAAGAATTCCACCAGGACACCATAGAATTTGACGTTCGAGATGCTGGTCCTTCCCAAAGAAGTTGTAATATCCCGCCTTGAGAACGCGGGGGACTTCTCCTCGAAGGATGTATTTGATTTCCCGAACCCGCGATTCCCGATCAGCGGGGATAAACTCCTTGGGAACTAGCTTCTTATATCTTTTAATGGCACGACGAACGCGCTTACCTTCCTCGACGGTGGTGGCCCCGAAGGCCCGATCTATCTCCTCCCTCCTAGCCTTCTTGGCCACGACCTGTTCTTCGGTCGGGGGAGCAGCAGACAGGGTGGCGGAAGAGGAAGCGCCCTTCTTCACCAACTTGCGCTTCCTCTTAGAGCCACCTGGGACGGCATCAGTCTCGCCCTGCTTCATAATGAGATGAGTCAGCAGAGAAGCCTTCTTGGCTGCAAAGGTAAAAGACAAGATGGTTAGAAGTGTTACCCATACGACCAAATATTTGGAAACAGAGTCGAGGAGTCGGACTCCGATGTGGATCAAGTCCTTCTCCAGGAGCTTGTTGGCATCGAGGGGTATGAAGTTATCTCCCCAACGGTAGAGCTGAACCATTTGGAGAGTGTTGAGGTCATCCTCAGTGTAGTTCAGAAGCTTGGGGGCAGGGTCCGCCACGACCTCCCATTGAGGCCATGGGACGGAGCTGTGTCGGACGAAGAAGTAATACTTCTTCCATCCGCTGTTGTCAGACCCCGAGTCGCGAATCAGCATCCAATCCTTGTGGAACTTCCAGGTCTCGCTATACCAGCCGAAACGTGAAAGTTGCTCCTTTGTCCACTTGGGGAGTCGGGGGGAGAAGGAGCAGACACCAGCCTTGTTGCACTTCATTCCATAGAAGGTGCGGAAGAGCAGCAGACTGTACGTCCACTGCTGGCGGTGGCATAAGAGTTGGAAGGCATTCCACACGCGGATGGCGTGTGGAGAGAAGGTACAAGGGTGCGTCTTGTAGAAATTGCACATCTCCACCAAGTTCCCGCAGAAGGGAAACCGAATCCCCGCGCTTATTTTTCCGGCAGAGACGAATACTTCCCCCTCTCGAGGACGAGTGACGATGTGCTTCCTTCGGACGGCAGGCTGAGACTCGTAGGGAAAACGAGGCTCCCAATCCGAGGTAATGCAGCCCTCTCGAAGAGCAACCTCGTACGAAGCCTCAGAAATCTAATTAACGGCCAATTCAAAGGTGAAAGGGGCCCTAGCCTCAGAACTAGCCTCGTCTAAAAACGGTTACGAACAAGAAGATTTGAGAAAAGAAGAGCAAACATCAGTAAATCAGGAAAATAGAGAAAAAGATCCTTACCAGACATAATGGATGGTTGCTGAAAGAAGATGAAGAATGGCTCGAAAGATTGAAAGCCTTGGATCACTTGAACAACAGGAAGAACTTGGAGGAGAAGCTTCGAATGCAAGAACAGCAGAAATTGAGAGAGTGAAGAAGAAGTGAATAATGCCAAGGTCTCAGCTTTTATAAGCAAAAGGACAAATGGAAGGACTTAATCTCGACCGTAGAAGATGAAACGATTCGATCGTGATCGTTGAAAATGAAGAAGACGGTACGGAAAAGACAGCTGGACGGGCCTAATCCCGACCGTTGAAGAGGAAATGACACGATCTTAATCGCCGAGATTATAGTGTACAAGTACGGAAGGGACGTGAGTGACGTCACAACTGCTTTTTCAGAAAGCAACAGTCACGCCGATTTAAACGTCGTTTCCTTATCCCCAAGCATTTAATGCTACAGTAACCGAGGAGTCTCCTCGGATTTGGCAACTGCCCATGGGGTCTGGTGGGCCCAAGGTAATCATGAGTAAGAAGTTCTGTCGCACAACAATCACGCGCAAGGCAAAAGCATCCGATGGAGATATCAAAAGGCCTGAAGATAAAAGCCTCCGACGGCGGTATCGGGAGGTATAGAGACAAAAGCCTCCGAAAGCAAGGTCAGAAGATCTGAAACTGGAAGACACGACGGACTAAAAGTCCCCCATGTCTTGGGGGCAAATGATGGGTTCCGATGAAATCGTTAGCCCCGTTAACAACCAATAAACGGCGAGTAAGTCCAGTGGGCCTCGCGAAAGCCTGGAAGGCCCAGAGGCCCAACTTGAAGGGCCCCGACTTAAGCGGTCCCGACATAAGAGCCGAACGCTCCCGACAGGAAGCCCCCGAGCAGGCCCCGACGCGCCTTAGTAAAGGCCCCGATAATATAGCCCCGCAGAGGCTGGACCTGTCCCGTAGAGACTGAAGGTCCTGGGTGGTGATCTAGAATGAGACAACTCTGGAGTCCCCGACAGGAGTCGGGACTTGTGATCAGAGGATAAAGACCGAGAAACCCGCCTATTAGATAGAGTAGTGGGAGACGGTTAGGGATAAAGATAAATCCCCCGAGATACGCAGGGCGTGCCCGAGATACGCGGAGTATGGATAAGATACGCGGAGCGTGGGGCGAGATATATGGAATCCCAACCGAGATACACGGAATCATGGGTACAACGGCCAAGCATGGTCACAGGTAACTGGGCAACTCTTCCTCCTATATAAAGGAGAAGGTTACCTTAGAAAACGCATGCTCTCTAATACGCATTGAGATTACTGCTATCACCCCCATTGATCACATACTCATTTAAGCATCGGAGAGGGATTCTGGGTCACCACCCAGGTCATCCCTTTTTGCAGGATTACGCGGAGTCCAGGAGTCCAAGCTTTCCGTCAAGGACGTAACGGAGCTTCGCCCGTGATCCAACAATATTGAGATCTATTTGGGTGACATCTTTCATCGAGATCATACAGGGGATCAGGAGCGTGGAAGAACTGGACGCGAAATTCTCATGACAAAGGCTATCGTGCAGGAGTCCAGGACCTCACGGTCACGGAGTGGATGGGTACTGGATCCGATTCTGTGATTTGTGATGTTGAATAGTTATTATTATAATGATTAATTCCTTATTGATTTAATTCTAATTAATTAATTAATGCAGATAAAGAGTTTCCTTTAATTTAATGATTCTTACGTTTTTAGCTAGATTATTATTTCAAAACTAGTTTAGAATGGAATTAATCTATCTCACTAATAGTATTTAATTATAGAGTTTATTTAATTGTTGTAATAATCAGTCGATGTTATTCAGTCTAAGTTAATTTTATATCCCTTTGTTATTAATCACTTCGTTTATTGCATGTTTATGACTAATCAAATTAGTAGTATGGAATTTAACATGAGTTAATCGTAATTAGATATTTGAACTATGGCAAATTAAGTGAATAGAGTACCGAAAGGGCGTGATTAAAAATATTTTTTAATTCGTAATAGAACTCCCGGACTCGAACTTCTGATCGTGGATTGATTTAACACCTAAGTGCTTAACTTGTTATTTTCTTGGGTAATTTAGGATTCTAGTTAGCCTTTTAATTAACTAGTAGCGACTCTTTTCTAAATCCGCGTTTTCAAAACGTAATTCGCCGTAGGTTAGATTTAGGTCTGACATACACATAATATATTTTCTGAATATTTTACAATAATTAATGCATATACACTATCCTATTTTAAGCCAGTTCTATCTTTAGAAACTTCGCGACCATTCATATTTAAATACTTCCTTTTTAAACGCGTCACATATGACATCGTGCCACGCGCGGACCAAAATTTGGTGTTTACAGCTTGCCCCTCTTTGGGCGATTCCCGTAGAACATGTTCGAGGGGATTTGTCCAAAGACGAGTAAACACTAATTTTGGTTGGGAAGTATATCTTCTTTTGAGTCTTTGAATCTTCAAGGAAACTCCTGGCTTATTTCGGCCGGTGCGAAAGAAACCTCTATTGCTAGTGCAAAATGTAGAGCCTCTAGCGGCAGTGCGGTAAATAAGAGCCTCCAGTGGCGGTGCGGAAAAGTAAAGCCTCGGTCGACGGTGCCCCTGTTGACGATGCTTCCGTTGGCGGTGCGTAAAAGTAAAGCCTCCAGTGACGTGCAGTAAAGTAAAACCTTAATCGACGATGCCTCCTGTGGCAAGCGACAAGGAAAAGCCTCCAGTGGAGTGCAATAAAGTAAACCCTTAATCGATGATGCCTGCAGTTGTGAGCGATAAGGAAACCTCCAGTGGCATATGCTAAGGAAGAGCTTCTAGTGGCATCCGTCAGAGATGTGCCTCTAGTGGCATCCGTTGGAGAAAAGCCTCTAGTGGCGTTTGTTGGAGAAGTGCCTCTAGTGGCGTTTGTTGGAGAAATGCCTCTAGTGGCGTGACTTGCGAAGGCTGAATACTAAGGCTTCGTTCGTCGGGGGTGAATCTCAAAAAGCTGGAAAACTTCAGATCCTTATTGTCAGGGGTGACTAGCATACCTGGGGCAGCGCAACACCATTGAAAAGAGTAGATGTGATGACTAGCATATCTGGGACAGCGTAGCATCGTTGTGGTGACTAGCATATCTGGGACAGCGCAACACCGGTTGTGGTGACTAGCATACCTGGGGCAGCGCAACACCGTCGAAGGGATAAATGTGATGACTAACATATCTGGAACAGCGCAGCATCGTTGGAGAAGTCCCTCTAGTGGCATTTGTTGGAGAAGTGCCTCTAGTGGCGTGACTTGCGAAGTCTTGAACAACCAGGCTTCGTTCGTCAGGTTGTGACTATCAGAATGCTGGAAAACTACAGATCCTGTTGCCGGTTTGAGACTCGTAGGAACGGACTGTAAGAGTCCTACTCATCCTTGAATGTTGACTCGCGAGAACAGACTGTAACCGTCTCGCTTGCCTTGAATTTGACTCGTAGGAACAAACTGTAACAGTCCTACTCATTCTTGAATAGTGACTCGCGAGAGCAGACTGTAACCGTCCCGCTTGCTGTGAAGCAGACTTGGAAGACGTTGAGTTGCAGAAAATACACACGCGCATGAATATTTGTCCCTAATTTTTGCCTAAATTGCGCAGGTGTGACAACTTAGTAGGATACTTTTTTTTTTTTGGAGAATTTCTCTCTTATTCTCTCCTTTTGCCACGGTTGATTGAGAGATTTCCGGCCGTGCCCCTCGGGTTTTATTTTTTCTCCTTTTGCCATAATTGCAATTTCTGAATTTGCAATCATGCCCCTCGTTTTCTGATTTTGACTAGGCCGCCCTTTCGGGTTTTCAACCTAGTGGAAGCACTCTTTATTTGGTAGCCGATTAAACGGTGGCTGTGATCCGTACTTTATTTTCCGCCTCGATGCGGGAGTATTTGTAGCCATTAGGAGGGTGGCTGTGAACATTTTCTCACCGTCTTCAATGTTGCGGGAGCTCTTTTGATTGTAGCCATTTGGAGGGTGGCTGTGGCCCTTCATTCATCATCTTTGATCCGGGAAACACTCTTTGTATGAAACTATTTTGAGGGTGGTTGTGGCCTGCTGGATATATGTCCAATTCGGGTTCGTATTTATATTTCGGGCCTCGTAAACACATTAAAATTACATCTCGGTTTGAAAACGTCTCCCAAAGGGTCAAAACGGTCCGGAAGTGCGTTACGCGCGTCCGGATTGCAAATGAAATCCGGAGGTCCGGGCGCAATCCGGACCTCGCCGAATTGCCCAAATTCGACGAGGTCCGGATTGCATTGCGGGTATCGTGCGATTACCGTTTCCGCGATTACCGTTACGTGTAGAGAAGTCAAGTTCGCGCATTGCCAATATGGGTGACGGTTACCGCTTGTTTTCTTGAACCGTCAACAAACCGCTTTAAAACCGGGTCCGGTCCCAAGGAAGCCTATAAATAGGAGGCCTTGGCCACCCATTTTCGGACATCCTCTCATTTTCCTAACTTTGGTATTTTGAGCTCTGACTTCTCTCTAGAAATATTCTCTCTCTAGAAATTACTCTTTTACCCCTATAGTGACTTAAGCTTCGGAGAGGGCTCCGCTAGCACCACCCCCCCCCTCTCCGTGCTAGCACCGGTCCTTTGTGCAGGAATCATCGTCCAGACATCCGGATTTGTGCACAGACCGCCGCCTTCCGAGACTCAGACATCCCCTTGAGACACAACCGCGCCTTGAGACACAACCGCGCCTTGAGACACAGACCTTTCCGGGACCCAACCGAACATTCGTCAGTGGCACAGAACCTCTTTCAGGCGAAGGGTTACAACCCGAAAACCCGCTCAACCATACGAACATACGCGTCCCCACGACCCAGTTCATCCAGGACACAACATTGGCGCCGTCTACGTGATTCGAACAAAAAGCTACCATACCGCAAAGACAATGCACGAGACCGATGACACCAACTTGGAGTACGTTAACATAAAGGATGCCGCTTTTGAAGATGTCATTTATTTCTCATCAAAAGACAAGACGCACGTTGCATACCACAACGCCTTGCCCATAACCTCGCAGAAGCCGATAAGAAGACAACTTGGATCCCTCTACATCCCTGTTGCCACATCCAATACCTTCTTCACTCCAACAAGAAATGCATCCTCCGCACAATACGACCAAAGAGCCTTCCAATACAAAGGTGTCAACCCGTCACCACCTTTGCCTCCAATCAACGAACAAGTTGAGACGATAGGGACAAAGTCTCGAGTCACAAGTCATCAAGACACACTGCACCAAAAAATAGAGGGGCAATGCACGGAAGATACCTTCCAGCACCAACAGCCAAGGCACGAAGCTGCACGCTCATGCAACCTGTACGTGATAGCACAACACCAAAAAGAGGCATGGAAACAGCCCCCAAAGCAGAATCAAGCAAAACCGCCCTCAAGCGGTCAGCAAGGAAGAAATTGGCAGCCTCAGCCAAAAAGACCTCTTCAAGGAGATTCCCAGAAGACAAAAGGAGTAAAACTCACTGACTGCATTCCTTTGAAAGCACCGCCGTCCGTAATATTGAGAGAGATAAAAAATGCGAAAATATGGAAAGCGCCGAGAAATTTCAGAATAGGCCCGTTGGGGAAAGACAAAGACAAGTGGTGTGAATACCACGAGGTCTTCGGCCACAAGACGAACAGTTGTGCCAGCCTACGTTTCCGCATTAACAGCTTCGTCCTCAAAGGCAAATTAAAGCAATTCACCAATCAAGGCGACAACCCTCCAAAGAAGACCCAAGCAGAGTCATCCAAAATACACAAAGAAGGTCCTTCCACAAGAACAAGCCAAGACGATGCTGACATCTGTCACAAGAAGGGACGGAAAAAACCTGCTAGTGACGACGACGTCCCAATCACGGGATTGACAACAAGAACCTTGAAGGCAATAATCGAAAAAGAGATACACGTTTCCTGGGAAAAGAGACAACCGCAACAAAAAAGGCCATTCCAGTCAAATGCCCAAAGAATCAAAGAGTCCAACCTTGCCAAATGTGTTCCTTTAAACACACCGTTATCTGTCA
This sequence comes from Clarkia xantiana subsp. parviflora, assembly GCA_036873135.1. Classification (NCBI taxonomy): domain Eukaryota; kingdom Viridiplantae; phylum Streptophyta; class Magnoliopsida; order Myrtales; family Onagraceae; genus Clarkia; species Clarkia xantiana. The sequence goes on from JAPTYO010000011.1 coordinate 22,699,644, forward strand.
TCCTGAAGGAAATAAAAGAAACCAAGCTGTGGAAAAAACCCTCCAAATTCCACAAGGGACCATTAGGAGAAGATGAAAGCAAATGGTGTGAAAATCATGAAGTATACAGCCACGAAACCGAAAGCTGTGTTGGACTAAGGTTTCACATAAACAACTTGATCTTAGAAGGAAAAATGATGAAGTATATCGACCAAGGCAATAAACATCAAAGGAAGCCTTATGTGAAATCTTCAGAAAAAGGCAAAAAAAAGGCGGATGATAATCCACCTATCGCCAAACGCCAGAAAAACAACGTCACTTATGGAACCAATTGTGACAACCTGTACAATCTTTGGAGTATGAAGGCGGAAGAAGCAAATCTCAAACTCCCGGAAAACAAACTTCACCGTCCACTCGAGCCAATGACTGCCTTCCTTGGCAAAGATGTTGAAGAACAACACAAGCAAAGTAAAACTTGGGGGCATGACATCAACTTTTGTCCATCCCCAAAAGGGGAGATTGAAGAGCTCAAGACGCTAGATGCATTGAGAAACTATGTGGCACGTGGCAGAATCAACTAGCCAGCAAATCACCTATGAGGACGTCAAACACATCACCAATCCCTTTATCTTCCTTATCTCCTTTTTCGCATATCTATGTTAAATCTTTTAAAGATTAAGTACAACTCATGCTTATCAGCCTCAGTAATTTTCAAAAGAAGTGATCACTAGACACTTTCTTGTAATCCGTTGTGCGAACTCTAAATATCTAATAAAGGTTAAATCTACTTTCGTAGGTACATTATTATGACGCATATTACCTTGGAATAACGCCAAGTAACAACTACGCACATATTACTCGCGTCAACAACACAAAGTTCCAAGCATTTTATACGCGCAAGACTAAAAATTGTGTCGCAATAATAAACAAGGCGGGGTATTACACAAGGACAGATCATGCACTATTAGAAGATGAAACAATATAAACAATCAGGAAACAGCGATACAACTGCCAAGCGACTTGGGGGGCACCAAGCTGACAAGTGCTCGGCAATTCTACCTAACATATATACATGCCTATCATGATCTACACCTATCATATCCGCACTCAGGGAAGTTTCCTACACAAACAAGGAATCCTTGTATCAGATTCCTTTACTTTAATCATCATATGCATAACTAAAAAGAAAATTTCATGACTTCATACTTTTGCAAACTTATAAAAATTGCGATTATCTGACAAAAGTAACTCTGCTCGTAGGTACATGCTACACTGCGATTACTACTCAGGAATTACGCCAAGTAGTAACCTATGCACAAAAGTCTACTTCAACAATACAAGCTAAGCATTGTGTTCAAGGAGGGATTTATGTTATACAACACCAACATATCTATTATCTACACCAACAAGGAGTTTATTTCTCCATTCATAACATAGGCGTCTATCTCAAGAAGATGCCGGCAACACAAAGCCATCAAGCTATGTGCACAACCAACTTATATACCGCAATGACAACCTGCGGATTATCTATCAAAACGACGACTATTCAGAGACGTCAGCTACAAAAAATATCTTGGATTAACACCAAGGCTTACTATTCATACTTCTAAAAATTGACATGTTTTGACATCTCTGGTTAGAGTCAAATCCTCATGTTCATAGGCATTCCCTGGATTCAGAACAGGATGGGCATACGGGGCTGATCACCCCTTAGGTGACGAATGTCCTCTGTTTAGACGACACTCCCATTTTACGAATTCCTGGTAAGGGTTCACTCTTCATTGCGAATGTCCTCTGTTTAGACGACACTCCCATATTACGAATTCCTGGTAAGGGTTCACTCTTCATTACAAATGTCCTCTGTTTAGACGACACTCCCATATTACGAATTCCTGGTAATGGTTCACTCTTCATTGCGAATGTCCTCTGTTTAGACGACAATCCCATACTTCGAATTCCTGGTAAGGGTTCACTCTCTACGGCAAAGGTCCTCTTGTTAGATGACAATTCCGTACTACAGATTTTAAAACCGTGTTGCATGGTTCCTGGACGCAGAAAACATACATCACAATTCATACTCTCAAAAAGTGTTACATGGTCCCTGGACGCAGGAATCATGTATCACAATTATTTTACCAAATATTTTGTCAAATATTTTATCAAATATTTTATGTATCAAACACCTTTCCAAAAATTTTAACACGGTTTTTTGGGTGTATCACATTCAATGTCAAAATATTTTTTCAAATATTTTATCAACAAGCTTTTTAAGGTTCACAAAATGCTTCTTCAAAAACTAAAATGTTTTTACGTATGCTTCCCCAACGTGGGTTGATACACGCTGGCAGGTGCGCACCCTGTTTAAAACTCATAAAATTTACAAGTCGAGTCTTGTACAACGTCGCCTTAGAGTGGAACTAAGAGACGGTATAAACTTGTATCTTGCTTAGCCAAGATAACACCTTTCAAATACACTACTTGTTGAGAAATATTGCTATACGCAAAAATACTTGGCAGGTTGCAACACATATAGTGGCAAGCTATTCAGGAAAGAAGGGCAATATGCATGATGCATCATGCAAACAATCAGGAGAGCATCTCAACTTATCAATCAGGAAGTGGCTATCGGTCACGACTTCAGGGACTATGTCTACGTTACTAGTCATCCACATTCAATAAACACAGTAAGTGATAACGGTATGAAATATTACTAACAAGTTATCATGCAAACTACTATGTATAAAGCAGGTTCAAACGACGTAGTTCAAAGCGAACAAGTCATAAGCAACAGCTAAGGAACAACTACAACAAGTCTCAAAACATAGAAGCCGGGGGGGGGGGCAAACAGACTCAGAAACGAGTTCAACATATCCAAAAGATGGCACAGATTAAAGAATGCCATCATCTCTGACAGGACTGGGCGGAACAAGCAGAAGTTGCCACCGTCTTCTCCAAACAAAACCTACAGTGTGCAAGTCGCAACATCCTATGCTCTACCCATCTCGCCATGCCTTGGAGTCTAGCCAAGAGGGGCGATTACAACACTTAACAATGTGCGACGTACAGTCGCAACTACGGACATCATGTTCATCATCTAAGGATATATATCTTATCTTTCAAGACCAAAGCATATGGACAACATAGATAACTCAAGGTATGAAATATTACTAACAAGTTATCACATAATTACTATTGAAAACAGGTCCAGGTGACGAAATATCATGCAAGCAAAAGCATGAACAAAGAATTATCAACATCAACCCATTCACAAAGGGTTCAACATGCTGGAAGCAGATAGCCCAACAACAACCAAGAGTCAACATCATCTCTAAGGACTTATGGCAAAAGTTTATAATGTCAACATCAAATGCAATGTCGTCATCCACATAGAAGACACGACAAGAATGATTGTTTCAACATTCAGCACAACATAGCTCTTCAACATAAGGGCGACAATCAGCAATCAACAAATACTTACCTCAGTAGGAGTAACGCTCCTCCTTGGGCCGGTCCCTCGACCGGGGGTCAGAAGACACCACTGCACAACCTTCAACTCTATTTCCTTTATCTCAAGAAGGAATTAGCACGGTCATGCTCGGCATAAAGAACTAAGAATCGCTCGAGGAACGCGCTCCTGCGTCGGATCTTTCGAGAATTATGCTAAAAACAGAAACTGCAGTCAGCGATAACTTGAAAAATTAACAAGTTCAAAGAAAAAACAAGGAGACGTCTTACTCACAAGCTCTTTACCGCCACCGTGTCCAAAGACTCCAGAGTAGCGGGGGCACTTGTATGAACATTCCTCTCAACAAATGGATTTCTATAACACATCAGCTATCCGCAAAGACAAGCTTTTTCTCATCAAGATGGAGATAGTGGACTTACTCATGGTAACAACCGTGGGAAGACTAATTCTGACAAGAGGACAGCAAGATCTGATATCCAGGAAAATGCTATCAACAATCCAATCAGTGCGCAAATACGCACCAACACTTATTCAAGCATATATGCAACAGACGCTCCACGGGAGACAACCACGTACGTACAAGACTTATAGTCTTCATGCAACAAGTAACAAGCATCACGCAAGGGGGACAACCTCTTCAACACATTAACCTTGCATGACAACACCGAGCTCATACTCGCAGCATACAAGATTACAATGGTGGAATATTTTCTAAGTACTTGGCTCAGGATGACAGTTAGCATATTGCAAGTTTTCGGCATACAACCACGTGTCAGCATATTATCAGGAGTTGGCATATAACCTGTGTTCGCATCAAGCATACAGATACATCATACATAGCCAGAGATGGTGAAAAGATTCTAAGTGCGGGGGCAAATACGCACACACAATGTACGTACATACATGTCGACAAGGATGCATGTCGACAAGGAGAAAATATTTTCTGAGTGTTTCCATGTACGTACATACATGTCGACAAGGATGCATGTCGACAAGGAGAAAAATATTTTCTAAGTGTTTCCATGTACGTACATACATGTCGACAAGGATGCATGTCGACAAGGAGAAAATATTTTCTAAGTGTTTCCATGTACGTACATACATGTCGACAAGGATGCATGTCGACAAGGAGAAAAATATTTTCTAAGTGTTTCCATGTACGTACATACACGTCGACAAGGATGCATGTCGACAAGGAGAAAATATTTTCTAAGTGTTTCCATGTACGTACATACATGTCGACAAGGATGCATGTCGACAAGGAGAAAAATATTTTCTAAGTGTTTCCATGTACGTACATACATGTCGACAAGGATGCATGTGGACAAGGAGAAAAATATTTTCTAAGTGTTTCCATGTACGTACATACATGTCGACAAGGAGAAAAATATTTTCTAAGTGTTTTCATGTACGTACATACATGTCGACAATAATGCATGTCGACAAGGAGAAAAATATTTTCTAAGTGTTTCCATGTACGTACATACATGTCGACAAGGAGAAAAATATTTTCTAAGTATTTCCATGTACGTACATACATGTCGACAAGGATGCATGTCGACAAGGAGAAAAATATTTTCTAAGTGTTTCCATGTACGTACATACATGTCGACAAGGATGCATGTCGACAAGGAGAAAAATATTTTCTAAGTGTTTCCATGTACGTACATACATGTCGACAAGGATGCATGTCGACAAGGAGAAAAATATTATCTAAGTGTTTCCATGTACGTACATACATGTCGACAAAGATGGATTGCGTACAACGAGTAGCTATGCCTCCTAATCACACCTACGACGCTCATCGACAAAGCTCATATGACGATATCTATGGTAACAAGTATTAGATATCACTTAAATATTTCCTAAGTGTTTTAACATACTTGCAGGCAATGACCAACAGTCTATACCTGATGCTCAACGCGCATAGCAAAAGTCAACGCGCATAGCAAAAGTCAACGCGCATAGCCAAAGTCAACGCGCATAGCAAAAGTCAACGCACATAGCCAAAGTTAACGTGCATAGCAAAGTTGGTACGTGCAAATAAAAAGGACCAACATCTCAAGAAGCTATCATGCAAGCGATGCGACTAATATGATGAACCGCGAAGAGCAAATACGACAACACTTAAGGAAATATTTCTCTAAGGCATCAAAACAACAAACGACTACTTCCAAGAGACCCCTTGATGATAAGGATCAAAGGAGTAATGCACCTACAAGTACTTACGGTATACTCCGCCCTCTTCTAAGTATTTATCTCTACATACATGATTGTTTTGGTGTTACACGTATCGAATCCGTCATTTTACATGCATGTTTACATATCGCATGATTCATGATTTAATAATCGCTAAGTCATTTGAGAAGTATACGGATAATATTTCTTACGTCACATAATTACGTTCTTGCCATGACCGTTATTTATGCATGTACGTTGATAGAAGCATGTCCGCATGACGTGTCCCTAACGATAATCATGATTGTATGTTATATATGCGCATTCCCTATTGCACTAACCATCATGACAGAAAACAAAGTCATTCGGTCGAAAAATCAAAGGACGGACGAAATCAAGATGTCTACGTCCGACTAACGATCAAAACCGAAAGGTTAGCGTCAAACTCAAATTGGACACGTATCCTAACTTAAAAATAGAGTCAAGAAAGGTTCTAAACCGTTACTTGACTCGGGGGAAAGTGATGGATATATGTCCAATTCGGGTTCGTATTTATATTCCGGGCCTCGTAAACACATTAAAATTACATCTCGGTTTGAAAACGTCTCCCAAAGGGTCAAAACGGTCCGGAAGTGCGTTACGCGCGTCCGGACCGGACCTCCGGATTGCGTAAAGCAATCCGGAGGTCCGGGTTGCAATGCAATCCGGAGGTCCGGATTGCATTTGCAACTCGGACGTCCAGGTTGCTTGCAATCCGGACCTCGCCGAATTGCCCAAATTCGACGAGGTCCGGATTGCATTGCAGGTATCGTGCGATTACCATTTCCGCGATTACCGTTACGTGTAGAGAAGTAAAGTTCGCGCATTGCCAATATGGGTGACGGTTACCGCTTGTTTTCTTGAACCGTCAACAAACCACTTTAAAACCGGGTCCGGTCCCAAGGAAGCCTATAAATAGGAGGCCTTGGCCACCCATTTTCGGACATCCTCTCATTTTGAGCTCTGACTTCTCTCTAGAAATATCATCTCTCTAGAAATTACTCTTTTACCCCTATAGTGACTTAAGCTTCGGAGAGGGCTCCGCTAGCACCACCCCCCCTCTCCGTGCTAGCACCGTCCTTTGTGCAGGAATCATCGTCCAGACATCCGGATTTGTGCACAGACCGCCGCCTTCCGAGACTCAGACATCCCCTTGAGACACAACCGCGCCTTGAGACACAACCACGCCTTGAGACACAGACCTTTCCGGGACCCAACCAAACATTCGTCAGTGGCACAGAACCTCTTTCAGGCGAAGGGTTACAACCCGAAAACCCGCTCAACCATACGCGTCCCCACGAACAAGTTCATCCAGGACACAACACGGCCCTTTCACTTAATACCCGCCATCGATGTTCCGGGAGCGATCTTTTGATTGTAGCCATTTAGAGGGACGACTGTGACCCTTTCTTTTATCTTTTCGCCCTTACTGGGTTTGCGGGATCACTCTTTTTTGTGTAGCCATTTTAAGGGTGGTTGTGACCTTTTCAAATAACTTCCCGGCCTCACAAGATTCACGGGAACACTCTGTATAGCTATTTTGAGGGTGGTTGTGGCCCTTTCACTTATTTCCCGCTTTTGATGTTGCGGGGGCGCTCTTTATCTGTAGCCATTTGAAGGGTGGTTGTGGCCCTTTATTTGTAGTTGTTTTAGGGACGACTGAGGCCCTTTTTATTGTAGTTGATTTAGGGACAACTGTGACTCTTTTATTTCTTCATGCACTCACAAGATTTGCATGCACACTATCTTTATTTTTATGTAGCCAATTAAAGGGCGGCTATAACTCTAAATAAAGTAAAATGATTTTTTTTTTTTTTACTTTTTTTTAGAAGAAAATTAAACAAAAATAATCAACAACAGTTATTCACATGCACCCTAGTGGCAGAGTGACAATTTCTAATTCAAAAAATCTTCTAGAGAAGGACTCGGTTGATCAAGTCAACATATGTCGATCGTGTCGACGCCTCGGGTTCAGTATCCTATGACTGACAACAATGTTTCTCGGCTTCTCGAATGCTCTGGTTATGTTTGATCACAACGGGGATGCCCCGTGGTTAGCACCTATCGGGTTAGGCTCGTCGCATGCTGGATGAATGGCCTGGTTGGAGAACACACATGGATGTGTTGAGTTTGGAACAGTAGTCCGCAAATGGAAAATTGGGCACAGATATTGCCCGAGGTATCTGGGAAAACTCGGCAGCTGACACCATAATGGTCGGGGAGCAAAGGGTCGTGCACAAATGTGCTCTTCAGGGGCTTTGATTTGGATGATTATCCGAACTGCACAATGAGTAAGGAAAAAACTCAAATTTCAGGGATAAAATTGATCGCAACTTCTCTTACCTGGGTGCTTGACATCTTTAATGACAATTTTCTTCATACGTGAATGGACCTACTACATTTTCCGACTTTTTTCTCCATCTGGCGGTTGTGCTCGATTTCAACGGGAGATGCCCCTTGGTTACCACTGACTGATTTAGACCTTGCCGTAAAACGGATGTACGGCTTGGTTCGGGGACGCGTATGGATTCCGCACATGGTAGGTCGAATTTTGGCATGGAATTTCTCTGAAACAGTCACGTTTCACGTGGTTGCGACCTCGTCGAAGTGGTCTTCTTATCTGCAAAAAAAGATAGGGACACTCAAATCTCAAGGAAAAAAATCGAGTACAATTCATCGCACCTGAGCGTTGGATATCCCGAGTGCGCAATTCGTGCAACTGGATGACTGCATGTTTTCTTTTTTATTGCCCCATTCGGTCGGCAGAACTTATATATACAGGATACCTAACCAAGGGTACCTGAAAAGAGTGAATGAAAAATCAGTGTAGAGAATATGAGAAATCATGCATGATTTTTTTTGAAAACTCGAATTTCATTCATTTCATAATTTTGATGACTTTCATAAAGAATCAAAATATATGATCTAAGGTGTTTTGCACTATCGTGGAGTTTACTGAGTTCGCTGAGTGCACTATCTGGCTCGAACGCAGGACAGATGCTAAAAATAAAGTTAAAAAAAAAAAATTTCGTCCTTTGTTTAAACTCGAATAGTCGCACTTAACTGCACAGTTAAACTATTTACTCAAAAATAGAATCAAATCTCTTTTTTAAAACGCTAGCTCATCCGAAGGTTGAGACGATCTTGCCGAAAAAGTGTAATACACATTGGATAAAAACGAATGACACTTTGAGTTTTTTTTTTTTTAAATGTCCATGCATGCTCGAAAGTTAAAGTTCAACTGTTAAGAAAGTTACAACTTACAAACAGTTTACATGAATGATACATATGTACAAAATGAAAAACTCAGGTAAAGTTTTTTTTTTTTTTTTTTTTTTTTGAATAATGCAAATGCGATGCATGTTTAAAAGTTCTACGATTAAGAATGTGTACAGTCTATCAACAAATTGTTGTTTCTAAACAATGCACATGAGATGCATACTTGAAATGAAAGTTCTACAGTTAAGAAAATTTACAAGTTATCTGAAAAGATTTTTTTTTTTTGTTTTTTGTTTTTTTAACGAGGAGAAAAAATCAATGCATCTTGGTTGCTCAAAATAAAAAATCAAGTGATTTTTTTTTTTTGCACAAAAATAAATACAAGATGCAAACTTAAAAATAAAAGTTCTACAACTAAGAAAAATTACAATTTACCTGAAAAGTTTTTTTTCCCAAAAATAATGCATATGAGATGCACGTCTTTTAAAACAAATCAGGTAAAATGTTTTTTAAGCAAAGAGCCCTAAAACTAAGAGAGCTTATGATTTATCTAAGAAGTTTTTTAAAATTAATGCATATTGGATGCATTATTAAAAATAAAACAATTATAATAATTTTTTTTTTTAAATGATGCATATGGAATGCACGTTCGAAATTAGAAGCTTTAATAGCTAAAGATGAATAATTACGATTTTTCCTAAAATGTTTTTTTTTTAAAAACAATACATAAGCGACGCGCTAAAAAAAATACAACTTACCTGAAGATTTTTTTTTTTTAATAATGCGTAGGAAACACAAGTTTAAAATAAAAAATCCAGGTAAATGTTTTTTTTTTAAACAATGCATACGAAATGCATGTTTGAAGAAAAAATTCTACAACAAAATGACTAACTACTTAGCTGAAAAAGTTTTTTTTTTTTAATGCAATGAGATGAATGCATGAAAAATAAAAGTTATACAAACAGTACTATTTACCTGATAACCTTTACACAAAAAAAAAAACACAGATATAACACGACATGTTAGGGGGGGTTAAAAAATGTGTGGCTTTGTTCTACAAGGTAGGTTCCACTGATAGGCTCCCGACAATGTGGTTTCCTCCCTCCATCATAGGGATCACAAGACCTTCACAAGCTAGTGGAGTTTTTCGGAGTCGTACCGGCGGCTCAGCCGCTCCGGTCGTACCATTACTAACTCACCGGGGTTCCTAGTTGCCCTGGGTTTTCGGCATTTTGGATATTACACTATGTGGTGTGTGCAAATTCAAACAATACCACAAAAAAGAAAAATGTTAGTTTAAATTCTACACTTTGTACCTGTAAAAAAACAAGAAAAACAAAGTTAGATGAATCAAGAAAAAATAAATTAAATTAAAAAACATGGCAAATAAGCGAATATAATGAGCCCGAACCCTCTAGATATAGTCCCCAGCAGAGTCGCCAAATTGTCAGACCTAAAATCTGACCTAAGGCGAAATACGTTTTGAAAAACGTGGATTTTAAAAGAGTCGCCACTAGTTAATTATTAGGCTAACTAGAAACCTAAATTACCTAGGGAATAACGAATTAATCACCTAGGTTTAAAGTCGGTCTACGATCAGAGATTAGGCTCGGGGATTCTATTACGATTTAAACAATTGATTTTAATATCGCCCTTTCGGTACTCAATTCACTTAATTTGCCATGTTAATATATATTCTATTAACACACTAAGTAATATCCAATTCTTAATTAAAAAATTAAAAAAAGAAAATAAACTACAAAAAACGTTATATATGGAACATGTGATAGGGTTTATAAAAAAATAAAATAAAACATGTGATAGGGATGCCATCCTCGAATGGCATGTTAGACTTTATAGTTTATAGCGTAGATCTGCAAGAGGACAACAACAAATTTAGAATTAAGATCAAAATTAAAAATAAATAAATAACTAGTATATAATAATGGAGAAAAGTTAATTATCCTTCGCTCATGAACTATGGGCTTCGATGGTACAGCCAGATCAAGAAAAAACTTGCGTTCATCATTTTTTCAATCCAGGGAGTCGAACCATTGCCACGTTGCCTAGAAAATACTCATTTATTGAGAAATCGTGAACTCGTTTACAGGGTTTCCTATCGTATTGAGTTTAAAGCTCAATTCTAAATAAGAACTGCAGTGACCGACTGAAGGCTCGGAGAAGTCACGACCACCGATGCTCGGAGGAGGACCTACGACTATGCGGAAACAGAACGGACTGCTCAGGTCGGAGGGTGTAGGTTAGGCGAAGAGACTCCGGCGATGGTGAACTAGGACATGGTGGATGTGAGATTCAGACTCGGTCATAGCTAATCGAACGTCGGAGCGAAGGATGGCGATTGGACGTCAGGAATGGCTAGCTAGGCTGTCGAAGTTCGGAACGGAGGTGGACGGAGGTCGATCGGTGGAGGTCGGAATCACAATATCGGGGAAGAGCTTCCTATTGTGGATGAAAGGAGGGTTGGAACGACCTTCCAGTCAAACAATAGTGGAAGAGGTTGAAAGAAAAAGAAAAACGCAGGAAATAGAGAAAGTAAGGAAAAGCAAAGATTGAGGGAAAAAATGCACGGATTTCGAGAGAAAAAAATATATATGTTATTGTTGTTTTTGTTATTTTTCTGTTGTGTCTTTTTACATGTAAAATGACCCTATTTATAACTAAACTAGGACCCCCAAACTAGGAAATTAAAATATGAAAATATATGCATTTAATATTCCGAAAATATACATATATATTTATATATTTCACCATAAATACACATAATATATTTTCTGAATATTTTACAATAATTAATGCATATACACTATCTTATTTTAAGTCATTCATATCTTTAGAAACTTCACGACCTTTCCTATTTAAATACTTCCTTTTTAAACGCTTCACGTATGACATTTTGAACGTGCCACGCACGGACCAAAATTAGGTGTTTACATCGTCTAATTAGCATATTTTATGTTTGATCTTCTTCAAAGATATATGATTATTATTTTGTGACTTAACAAACTTAAATCTCATCACACAATTAAATGATTTTGACACCATTAAACCTCATCCCACAATTAAATGTTTTATTAGTGGCAACAATGATGGTATCTCTTTTAGATACTCTTTCTATCTGCCTCTTCTCGCTTCAGTAGATCCCCCGAATATCTATTGGAAATATGATTGGATCATCTCAAATTCATAAATTGGTAAAAACGAAATATATACCAGTTAGATGATCTCCCACAAACTGGTGACGACATTCACATGTTTCTTAAACGAGGTTGAATTATGGTTCACCTAAAGGGGTCCTTCTACCAGCACGAATCTTGACGCAGAAGAAGGCTATAGTTTCACAGCTAATCATTTGAATTTGTTGCGTCATGGATCTTGAGGAGCATTCTCAAAATCAATCTAGCATCCTTCTAGCAAGGGGTTCAGCCAAACTCTCTAGGGAGGAGAGGTTTTCTATCTCTAACTTAATCTATAAGTAATTTGTCTAACCTTAAAGAGATCAATCAGATGGAATCCTTATATAGTGGAGGTAGAAAACTCTAGAACATTCCATGTGGCCCAAACCATAATAAGTTAATGAGATGACCAAATTGGGCCTTGATTATTAGGAGTGAGTAAAATACTAAGTTTGACTCGGAACTGAACCAAGATTTTTGGCGTTTTAGGGTGTGGTAAACTTTTTTATGACATTTCCGGAATAAAATTTTAGGAATCAGTGTTTTCAATTCCGGGATAAGAATCTGGGTACCTAAATACTCAGAACCGGTTTACTATATATGTATAAAAAACCAGTAATCCTAGATATATAATCATTTGATGTGCACTCAAAATGAGTTAGACAATAACTTCAAAATATTGCAGTGTAATGTCTTCAATTCGACACTCAATTTGACATTCATCCAATTTAAATAGTGTTCCGAATTGAACGTCAAATTAAATGTATTTTACTGTAATTTTTTAACTTCTTGATGAATCCATTTTATTTTAAATATACGTGAAAAGACCTCATGTAGCTCTTAATACTTATTTCGTTTCTATCCTAAGTTAACGAAAATTATAACAGAAATAGTAATTTGTACGGAAATTGAATATTCCGATAACCAATTTTTAAAAATTAAACTTATAGTTAGAGATATAGGTCTGCAATTCTGTCAAAATTATTGAGGCGATTTTGATATAAACCCGATGTTATATTTGAGGACCTTTTGATGTAGCGTGATGGTGGGATAGGAGCGCAGAAATTCGTTGATTCTATGAATACCAAAAATCAAACGCAGGGTTGAGAAAAAAAACTCGATTTTCTGATTTATCAATAACTGAATGTAAAATTCGGCCAACAATATCTTAAATAGAAAACCCTAATCTATGAAATAACCGAAAATAACGAACAAGTCCCGAATAAATTGAAAACTATAAAAAAGACTTGAAATAACATAAAAACGCGATCTTGACCCTTCAAATGATGGAATTTGGCCAAAAAGCAGCGTAGTACACGGTGTAGCGGTGATTTTGGACCGCAATGCTGTTTCCGCTCGAAAAACACTATTCACGCGCCAAAATCCGAACGTTCGCCAGAAAAACACTATTCACTGCCAAAAATCTTCGAAACTACTCGGTTCCGCCTGCATCATTCCCTCCGGGGTAGACAGGATTCGTCCTCGAATCCGGAGTCGGCTCTTCGTCGGAAGGATCATCGTCTGGAAACGGGATAAGGTGCTTCACGTTGAACACATAGGAGGTGTGGATGTGTCCGGGCAGTTGAAGACGGTAGGCATTAGGATTTATCTTCTGTACAATCTCCACAGGACCAATCTTCTTTGCTGCCAACTTATTATACCCATGGGCGGGAAAGCGATCCTTGGTAAGAATAGCCCACACAAAATCGCCAACCTCAAACTCTACCGCTCGCCGTTTCAAATCAGTGTGTGCTTTGTATTGGGCAGTATGGGTGATCAGTTGGGTGTGGGTCGCCTGATGGACCTGTTGAAGCTGTGATATGAAATCTTCGGTTGTGGCATGAGCACGGACCTTGCTAGGCAAAGTGAGCAGGTCAAGCGGACCCCTAGGAGAGATGCCATATACCACATGAAACGGACTGAAACCTGTGCTACGGTTAACAACATGATTGTGCGCGAATTCTGCTTGGGACAGCTTCAAATCCCACGACTTCATATGGTCACGAACCAAGCTGCGCAAAATATTTCCAAGAGATCGGTTTACCACCTCAGTTTACCCATCTGTTTGAGGATGATAAGCACTACTGAAATTCAGCTGGGTGTTGACCAAGCGCCATAAGATCCCTCCAAAAGTGGCTCAAAAAACGAGTGTCTCTGTCTGAAACAATAACGCGGGAAGGCCATGCAGTTGATAGAAATCACGAAAGTACAGTTGAGCGACATTTATAGCATCCGCAGTGCGTTTGAACGGAATAAAATGAGCCATCTTCGAAAAACGATCAACCACGACATAAATAGAGTCATTCCCGCGCTGAGAACGGGGAAGACCAAGGACAAAGTCCATGCTAACATCAGACCACGGTTGCGGCGGAATGGGTAGCGGTATATATAAACCAGCATTAGTTGAGGCACCTTTAGCTAGTTGGCAAATACGACAACGAGCCACGAACTTAGCTACTTCTCTCCTCATTGATGGCCAGTAATAAGACGCAGAAACAAGCTGGAGAGTACGATGATGTCCCACGTGACCCTCATTATGTAGCTCTTGGATAATCTTCGCACGGAGGCTGCAATTAGGAATGCATAATTGGGTGTCGCGAAAGATAAACCCATCTTCCATAATAAAATCAATATGCTCTCCTGCCTGAATCTTTGCAATCACGCCGGAAAAGAAAAGATCATCGACATATAATTCAGCGAATGATTCAAAACAGGGTACCTGAAGGCGCATTTCAGCAAGGAGACCATGACGCTGACTCAGAGCATCAGCCACACGATTGGCGATCCCCGCCTTGTGTTTAATCACAAAAGTTACCTGCTGCAGATAAGAAAGCCAAGAAGCGTGTCGATGAGAGACCTTATCTTTATTGCGAGGTGCTTGAGGGAGTCGTGATCAACGTAAAGAACAAACTCCTGCTGAAAAAGATAGTGGCGCCAATGTTTCATTGCTTGGACTAAGGCATAAAATTCCATATCATAAGTGCTGAAACGAAGCTTAGCACCAGACAGTTTCTCGCTAAAATAAGCCACAGGGCGGCCAGCTTGACTAAGTATAGCGCCAATACCAGTCTTGGAGGCATCACAGTGAAGTTCAAACAGTTGGGAAAAATCCGGGAGCACCGGTATGGGGACAGAGGTTAATTTTCGTTTTACCTCTAGGAACGCCGCGTCAGCCTCAGGAGTCCAGTGAAACTTCGTACCTTTCATACAATCTGTGATAGGAGCCATAATACCGCTGAAATGGGGTATAAGCGTTGATAAAAGGACGCCAAACCGTGAAAGCTACGCACCTCTGTGATTGACGTGGGTTGCGCCCACTGCTCGATAGCACTAATTGCTCGTATCAGCCCGGAGCCTTTCACTAGAGATGACATACCCCAAAAAGTTGGTTGAAGAGGTCATGAAATCACATTTAGCAACAGCAGCAAAGAACTTGTGTTTGCGCAGGACTGATAAAACTTCCCTCAAATGGATGAGGTGTTCCTCCGGGGTGCTGCTATATATCAGAATGTCATCGAAGTAAACGACAACAAACTTTCCAATGAATGGACGAAGGGCTTGATTCATCACACGCATGAAAGTGCTAGGCGCATTCGAAAGCCCGAAAGGCATCACAAGCCACTCATATAAGCCTTCACGAGTTTTAAAAGCTGTCTTCCATTCGTCCCCTATTCGGATCTGAATCTGATGGTAGCCACTTTTTAAATCTAGTTTGCTGAACACGCAAGCACCACCCAGTTGATCTAATAAATCATCCAAACGAGGAATGGGAAAATGATAGCGTACCGTTATTTTGTTGATTGCCCGACTGTCGACACACATGCGCCAGGTGCCGTCCTTTTTGGGGATGAGGAAGGCCGGGACAGCGCAAGGGCTAAGGCTCGCACGAATATGACCCTTAGCGAGTAATTCTTCAACTTGCCTACGTAGCTCCTCATGTTCCTTCGGGCTCATACGATAATGCGGCCGATTAGGCAGCGCTGCATCAGGAACTAGATCAATATGGTGATGAATATCACATAGAGGGGGCAAGTCAGGCGGTAGGGACTCAGGGAATATGTCAGCAAATTCCTGCAGTAAAGACTGAACTGCTACCGGCTAATCATCAGAACGATTAGCTGTAATTTCATGAGAAAATAACAAAAACACTATTTTTGAGTCCTCCATCGCAGCCTGAAAAGGGGCACAAGACAGTAATACAGGTTTTTTCTGTTCACCCGTGATAGGTGTACTGCGAGGCTTGTTCGGGACAGGCACTATATTTTTGCCATGAAATATAAAACAATAGGTGTTGGAACGACCGCTATGCTGCACATCGAGGTCATATTGCCAGGGACGACCAAGAAGTAAATGACAAGCATACATAGGAACCACATCACACGATATCTGATCATTATATGTAGTACCAATAGAGAATTGCACAAGAGCACGCTTAGAGACAGTGATATCCATACCCTTTTTGAGCCAAGCAAGCTTATACGGCTTCAGATGATTGTTTACAGTGAGACCCAACTTCATGACTGCCGTATCTGAAATCACGTTCTCGCAACTGCCTGTGTCGATAATGAAGGTGCACACCTTACCGTCGATAGTGCACGTCGACTGGAACAGATTGGTACGCAGCCAAGTAGCATCTGCTTCCGGGGCTCGAGGTTGCAAGAATGTGCGTCGCACCATTAAAAGATCGCTGGTATCGCCAGTGACATGCTCTTCATCCACTTCATCATTGGGGGCATAGGTATAATAAACAGGGTTATCATAAGTAGCATCATAAGCAAGTACTTCTTCAGCATTGTCGGTGAAAAGACCCCGTGTGCCAGTGGCTGTTTTCCGACACTCAGACTATATATGGCCAGGTTCACCACACTTGAAAAATCGAAAACCGCCACCGCGACCTTGAGGGGGTGGGGGTGCCGTAGAAGCTCGAACGGGTGGGAGAGATGGCTGTTTGGTGGTTCTGCGGGGGTTGGGTGCAGATGGACCACTGGAACTGGATTGTCGAAACCTGGTATTGCCACGCTGAGCTGCTTGTTTCTTCGCCTGTAATGCACGTTGATAAGCTTCAGACACACTCAGAGGATCAAATTAGTTGAGCACGTCCAGTAATTGCACACGCAGACCACCAATATTGTTGCGTCTTGGTTGAAATGGGTCGGATGGACGCGTTTGTCTGATCGGGTTGTTCAGGTTGTGGCGGAAACTCCTCGCCTGGAAGAGGTATTTGCCGGATGCCGGTGACGAGTGTTCGGTCTAATGCTGTGTCTCAGGAAAAGGTTGTGTCTTGGCAAAACGTTGTGTCTCGGTTAGCGTCTGGGGCTCCTCTTACTCCTATTTCTCTTCCACACCTTAGCTGCGGGGCCCATTCCTGCACAAGGGGCCAATACTAGCACGGAGAGGGGGGGGGGTGCTAGTGGAGCCCTCTCCGATGCTTAAGTCACGATTGGGCTAAAGGGAGAACAATAATTCTAGAGAGAGAAAATATTTCTAGAGAGAAGTCAGAGCTCAAAATGCCAAAGTTCTGAAAATGAGAGAATGTCCCAAAATGGGTGGCCAAGGTCTCCTATTTATAGGCTACCTTGGGACCGGACCCGGTTTTGAAGCGGTTTGATGACAGTTCAAAGGAAAGCGGTAACCGTCATCAATATTGGCAATGCGCGAACTCGACTTCTCTATGCGTAACGGTAATCGGGGGTACGCGTAATACCCATAGAGCAATCTGGACCTCGTCTAATTTGGGCAATTCGGCGAGGTCCGGATTGCTTAGGCAATCCGGAGGTCCGGTCCGGACGCGTGTACCGCGCTTCCGGACCGTTTTGACCCTCAGGAGGCGTTTTCTAAACCGTAATGTGATTTTTGACGTGTTTATGAGGCCCGAAATATAAATACGAACCCGAATTGGACATATATCCATCACTTGCCCCCGAGTCAAGTAACGGCTCAAAACCTTTCTTGACTCTATTTTAAGTTAGGGTACATTTCCAATTTGAGCTTGACACTAACCTTCCGGTTTTGATCGTCGGTTGGACGTAGAAGTCTTGATTTCGTCTGTCCTTTGATTTTTTGACCGAGTGACTTTATTTCCTGTCATCACGGTTAGTGCAATAGAGAATGCGCATATATAACGTGCAAACATGATTACCGCTAGGGATATAAGCGATTAGTAATATGTCATGCGGACATGCAATTTATCAACATGCATGTACAAGTAACGGTCATGGCAAGAACGTAATTACGTGATGCTAGAAATATAATCCGTATACCCTAAAATGACTTAGCGATTAATAGATCATGAATCATGCGATATGCAAACATGCATGTAAAATGATGAATTTGATACACGTTGTACTAAAATAATCATACGCGTAGAGATTAGTAAATACTTAGAAGAGGGTGGAGTATACCGTAAGCACTTAGGTGTGGGTGTAGGTGAATTACTCCTTTGATCCTTATCATTAAGGAATCTTTTGGGATATGTGATTACACTAATCCCCAATCATTCTTCCAGCTTTTTGGGAATCCATTCTTCATCCTTCTTTGCAGGTAATTGCTCCACCATTTTTAGAAACCATTTGCTTGTTCATAGTTTCTTCACTACCGTAAACTTTAGGTGCATCCCGAAAGTTACGTGTTTGATTCTTGGCCTGTTTTCAGAAATTGATACCACCAATCGACTCAGAACACCGCGACGATTCCAGTGCCGTCTTCAGAACCGCCAGCTGACGCCGGACGCGCCCTCACGCATCGCCGCGTGTGCGCCGCTTTGCCGGCGCGTGTAAGCCACGCGCCGCCTTCCCGTGCTCCGTTCGCCGCGATTTTTACCTTTCTGAAATCGTCTCGACGAGTGGAGTCCATTGTGATAATTTTTGTCACATTTTGAGGTAGTCTGAAAACTCGATTTTCCAGAACATCTTCGTCTTGATTTTTGGATGTTGCCATGTTGTTGTTCCTTTGAACTATTTGTCGTTGTCGTTGCATAGAGCTGCTCATTGGTGTTCGTATGTTGAAAATTGCTGGTTGGTTGTTGTTGCTATTGTCGTTAGCTCATGCCTTAGACAATTTTTTACCTCCGTGCATAGTCGTGGTAAAATTCCCCAATTTGATATATTGCCCCCATGCCTTCGCGTAATGGCCTTTTGATCGGTACGTGTTGTTTTTCCCTTAACGGGTTTGTTGGTTGTCGGAAGTTTCTAAACATCTTTGAGGGTAGTCGTTTGTTGCCTCGATGCCTTAGAAAAATATTTTTCCTAAGTGTTGTCGCGTTTGCTCTTCGCGGTTCGTCACGTTAGTCGTACCACTTGCATGATAGTTTCTTGGGACGTTGGCCACTTTTGTTGCACGCATTGACTTTGCTATGCGCGTTGATTTTGCTTATACATATGTTGTTATGTGCATTGGCGCTTTATGATCGCATGACTTTGACGTGTAGACTTCTTGTTTGGTTCTTGCAGATTGTGAAGTCGTAGTAATCTTTTGTGGAACTCCTTCCTTTTTGATCGAATTGCCACTATGAGTAAGTCCACCACTCCTCTATCGCAGACTCCTTTTAATTCTGACGTTGAGGATGACTCGGAAGTAGATTTGGTTACACAAGTAGATAGTGTTTTGGGCACTGATGAAGGCGTAGTTGCTGAGCCTTCTGCTGAGGCACCTCCCGTCGAAGAGACGAAAGTATTGGTTAGGTATTACACTAACCGTTTGGATAGGCCCTTGTTTGTACTGTATGCGAGTGCTTCTGGACTTGACCCTCGCGTAGAGGATGTTTACCCCTTTGATGTGCTTCGTAAGAGTAGTTTAGGAGATGCTACCCCTCCGCCTATAGACTTGTCCGTCGTTTATACATCTCATGTTAGGGAGGGTTTGCGCTTTCCTTATTGCCCTGACCTGATCGAGCTTTGTAGCGGCTATGGGATTTCCCCCTTAGACCTTGCGCCCAATGGAATTCGGGTATGGACTTGCATTAGGGTGCTGTTTCACAGGCAGTCATGGCATTATTCTCCCACCATCTTTCGCTGCTTCTATCAGCTTAAGAGTCCGGACTCTGCGGGGTTGTGTAGCGTGAAAGTACGCGGGCCGAACTTGCAAGGTGATGGGTTTGAGGAACTTGGCCTTGGTGAAGCCAAGTGGGATTCCAGTCGTCGATTGGTTGCCGCCGCGGATCGCTCTGCCGATCATTGGAGGCACCATTACTTTTTTACGCATGATGCGGGCACGACTTGGGACGTCGAGTCTATTCGGAAACCTGATCCCGCGCCTGCTTTTCGGGAGCTCTCCTTGCTGGATAGGGAGGTGATAAAGCATATATATCGTTGTCAGCGATCGCGTGGTTTTACTTGTTCGCTGCGCGCATCTGATCAGGAGTTGGTCGATGTTGGGATTCATGTGTTCCCTTATGCGGCTTCGGTATGTTAAGCATTTTTATAACTTTTACCGTGTTGCAATGTAGGTTGGTTTGACGGAAAAAGCTCGTCTTTGCAGACGGTAGCCGCTCGCAGGATTGCTTCTAACGGAAGGATTGTTCCATCTCTAGCTCCCGGAGCATCGGCAGCTTCCGGGCATGGAAAAGGTAAACGGTTTGAATAAACAGTCTTCCTTGTATACTGTCTTAGTTTAGTTGTATTTTGATTGTAGCTTTGTTTGCTATTTGCAGGTCGCAAGATGCTTGTTACTAATCGCGTCGTTGCCACTCCTGATTCTGCCAAACGGTCCGCCGTTGGGACGCGTCATTTGAGCAGTTCGAAGCGCCCGAAGACTGCTGTGACTGTTCCTACTACTTCCTGCCATAAAGGGAAGGAAGTTGACGGTTGCAAGGATGCGCTGTCTGCCCCCTGCTCGAAGGAGCGGCCCGAGGTGGAACGTACTCTTCCTTCTGGTATGAGTTGAACACTTGTCTGTGTGCTTTTGTGCGCTTTGTTTTTGGTTTTTGCATAACTCTAGTTGGTTTGCATGTAGTGCTCCCGCCACTTGGACGTGCGGATCTTCTTCGTCCTTTGGAAGGCGATATTTCAGATGATAAGTGGATGCCGTATACGACAGGTGATCTCACTTTCCCCAAGAGTTCCCGGCTTAGCATGCCAGAAGTTGGTGTGCGTGTTCTTCATCGATCCGTTCCTCCTGGTGATCGACTTGTTCGGCCATCGAGCGACGAAGAGGCGCGAACCTTTGTTGAGAGATCACTGTCTGGATTCACACCAGTAAGTGTCTTTCTTTGCTTTGCTATGCTCGTTGTTTCCGAACATGTATTCTTATTGTCTTGTTGGTTTCAGGTTGTTTCTGACATGGTGCACATGGCCTCCTTCATGTTGAAGCGTGCTATCGCCGATAAAGCGTGCTATCGCCGATAAAGCTGTCGTTGTGTCTGGCGAGCTTAAGGAAGCTAAGGATGAAGTGCGCCGTCTTACTTTGAAGATGACGGATTTTGACGCCCGTTACGATTCTGATCATGCCCGCCTTGTTCAGCTTGAAGCTGAGAATGTTGCTATCGAAAAGGCGATTTCTGACAATGCGGGCGACCACAAGGTTGCCTGTCGGAAGGTGCGCGAAGAGGAAATGAAGGCCGACATTGAGGAGGGACTTGGAAAGTTCCCTACTACTCCCGAGTTTGACAGCGCGGTTACTGCTGCTGCTACGGCGAAGGCCGCTCCTATGCTTAGCGAGTTTGCTGAAGACTTTGTTCGTAGGGTGAGCATTCTTGCTCTCGGCTTTACCTTTAACAGGTTAGGGCCGTATGCGGAGTTTTCGGTTGGGCACGTTGCCGAGCTCCGTCGTTTGGATGCTGCAGCAGCTCAGTTTGCCTTTTTGTTTGGAGAAGACGGTGATGACATTAATGTGCAACTTCTGCCTGTTCCACCTAGTCCCGTCAGAGATGATGGCGTTCTTTGATTTGTGCCATGTTTATTGATTTTGGATATGTTGAACTCGTTTCTGAGTCTGTTTGCCCCCCGGCTTCTATGTTTGGAACTTTGTTGGAGTTGTTCCTTGGTTATTGCTTGTGACTTGTTTGCTTTGAACTATGTCGTTTGAACCTGCTTTATGCATAGCAGTTTGCATGATAACTCGTTAGTAATATTTCATACCGTTATCACTTACTGTTTTTGTTGAATGTGGATGACTAGTAAAATAGACGTAGTCTCCGTAGCTGTGACCGTTAGCCACTTCTTGGTTGATGACTTGAGATGTTCTCAAGATTGCTTGCATGATGCATTACGCATGTTGCCCTTCTTTCCTGAATAGCTTGCCGCTATATATGTTGTAACCTGTTAAGTATTTCGCGTATAGCGACTTTTCTTAACAAGTAGTGTATTTTGCGCGGGTACTTGGCACAAAGGCACTTGACGTTGGCCTTTGATATTTGAAAGGTGTTATCTTGGCTAAACAAGATACTAGTTTATACCGTCTCTTAGTTCCACTCTAAGGCGACGTTGTACAAGACTCGACTTGTAAATTTTATGAGTTTTGTAAACAGGGTGCGCACCTGCCAGCGTGTATCAACCTGCGTTGGGGAAGCATACGTAAAAACATTTTGGTTTTTGAAAAAAATTTCTGTGATACATGATTCCTGCGTCCAGGGACCACGTAACACGTTTTGAAAATATGTATTGTGATGCATGATTTCCACGTCCAGGAACCATGCAACACGCTTTGAAAATCTGTAGTACGATATTGTCATCTAACAAGAGGACGTTTGCCGTAAAGTGTGAACCTTTAAGCAGGAATTCGTAGTAGTTGATTGAAGCTATCCGATTAAGGTATAGTCTTTGATGAGTATGATCCCTTAATAGGAGATACACACTTGTTGTAGCGTGAGGTCGTTGTCTAATAAGAAAACTTTCGCCACTTATGGGGTGATCAGTCCCGTATTGTATTTGCCCGTCCTGTTCTGAATCCAGGGAATGGCGATAAACATGAAGATTTGTCTCTAACAAGAGATGTCACAGCATGTTATTTGTATGTCGTCAATAGGACGTTGTAGATAGAACGTCGTTAATATGACGTTTGAAGCAGGACGTCGTTGGTATGACGCTTTGAAGTAGAACGTCGTTAATATGACGTTTGAAATAAAATGTTGCAATTATGTCCTTGCAAATATGTTGTTGTAGCATGCTGACTTTGAATATATCTTGGGTTTAATTCCAAGTTGTTGATTCCTTGATGACGCTTTTGATATAGTCGTCAATATGAGTAAATTGTTGTTGATGATAAGCGTTGTCATAACGTGAAGTAGATTTTTTGCTTGCACATAGCATAATATCTTGAATTGTTGATGTAGATAATAAGTGCGTAGTTTTGTTACTTCGCGTTCAATCCAAAATAGCATGCAAGACATAGATATGTACCTACGAAGGTAGATTGACTTCATTAGATACTTGCGCGTATTTACATTGTTTTTTCGAGAAGGCGTCAACCGATCATTCCTTCTTAAAACATGTAAAGAAACTAGATGCGATGATTCTAAAAACACTTAGAATAGAAATGCGCAAAGTAAAAGAAAGGTAGTTATTTCTCCCGTCTCTTTCATGGTTGGTTTGACGATGACGTCGCAGAGTCAGTTGCAACAAATCGTCTTAACGCGCCCAGCGCGATGCATTCTTATATCTCCCATCTCAGTGGTAGACACTTGTTTGTGTTGTGTCCCTAGGTTTTATGGTATTTGCACCATTCTTTAACATTGTTGCCCAAGAAAGCAGTCTTTGGAACAAGTGGACTCAGGAGCTTGTTTTCGAGTAGGTTGACGTAAATGTCTTCAACAGCCGTGTTTAGCGGTGTGAAGATGTTGTCCATATTGATGCTCGCGCCTTCCTGTTTGTTCGTTTCAGTTTGAACTTCTTTGTCCCAACTGAGGGGTGTACCCCTCCTCAGTTCTTGTTCACACAAGTCTGCCGTCTCGAGCTTGTCTTTTAGATCCGCCATGGTCCTGGTTGTTCGCCATCCATGCGTTCTTCCGAAGAGAAGGAAGGATCTGGCGTTTATGTTTGCAAAGAACACGCTTATCACATCCTCTCTTGTTGCTTTTGCCAAAGAGGCGTTGGCAGCGAATCTGTTGAAGTAGTTCATGACTGGCTCGCCTTCACCCTGCTTGACGGGCCATATCTGGTTCCATGATGAATATTGAACGTACTCTTGTGGATTCCAAACTATAACAGCTTGCTCACGCCTTCCACAATCAACAATTTTTTGCTTCTTGAAAGAATTCACCATCGCCACTGATGGATATACGCCCAATTTGAACCCGTTGACTTCCAAACCGTTGTATTTTTATCGTCCCATTACCGATTGTAAATCGAAACTTCAACCCGAACACTTCGCGAACACATCAACGGCTCGGACGAGGCCGGAGCGCTCGTCCGGCCGAGGCAAACTCACCTAGGTGAGGTTGGGTGGCCACACCCGACCTCCCCTAGGAGAGATCGGGTCAGCCAACCCGATCTCTCCTAGGGGAGATGGGGTGGACCAACCCGATCTCTCCTAGGAGAGATCGGGTCGGCCAACCCGATCTCTCCTAGGAGGGATGGGGTTGGCCAACCCCATCCTCCCTAGGAGGGGTTGGCCAACCCCATCCTCCCTAGGAGGGGTTGGCCAACCCCATCCTCCCTAGGAGGGGTTGGGTGCCCTCACCCAACCCCTACCCTTGGGGGTCGGATTTCTCCTCCCCCAAGGGCCCCTGCGCCATTTTCGGACACCCACACTCGGTTCACGTCGCCTACCTTCTCCGTATCCTAAGGTCTTAATTATGCGCTTAAAGGTTAATTAATTGTGTTTAAAGGTTAACGATGTCATTAAGCCACCTTAATGACACCGTTGCCTATAAATACCCCACCTCCACTATTCATTCGAACATCTTGGCAAGTTGCACAATTTTGCTCTGACATCTCTCTAGCTTTATCTCTCTAAAACCGTACTGACTTAGGCATCGGAGAGGGTTCATCAGGCACCACCCCCCCCCCCCCCCCCTCTGTGCCTGGTATTGCCCCTCTTGCAGGGTGGCAAGGAGAAGAGAGCCAAGGAAGCAGAAAAGCATAGAGCAGTAGGACAAGCCCCAGGGGTAAGAAGTACAAGCCTCAGGAGGTCGGAAGGAGAGAAGGAAAGGAGGTCAGAAGGAGAGAAGAGAATGACATATATCAGAACGACTACCCCAAGGGAGCAGAAGGGCATGTATCAGAATAACTAGTCCTAGGAACACTGAACCCGACATTTCATTAGTGGGAGATAAATTCTAGATTGACGACCCGTTGACCTAGACTTTATAACCTAACACTTGGCGCCGTCTGTGGGCTTCGAACAGAAAGCCTGGCAATAACAAGAGCGATGACGAACAACTTAGTATCTAGGCATCACCGCCCACCTGGGGGCAATAGGCGAGAGAGACAGCCTATACCTCCAGCAAGGCAGCCTAACCCAGAGAAACAGCCTGCACACCAGAGCCTCAAGTAGCCCCACAGGCACCCCAGCCTAACAAGCAGGGAGGAGGCTTCCACAGCTCCAACTCCATTGACTAGGAAGCCACAGGGACAGGGGGGCAACAAGGAGTGCCATCCCAATACACGGCACCTCCACAGGGGTACTACTATGAGGCACAACCTCAAGGGTATCCATATGGAATATTAACTCAAAGGAACGACAATCGTGCCCACACAACCAACATAAGGCCCGCATACTCGCAAGGGGCACAGACAGTGACTCCGAGGTTGATGAACGCATTGGATGAGCTGCTAGCCCATATAGAGACTCTGAGGAACAGGCAGAGAAGGCAACACCAGCATGAAGAAGAAGAAGTTCATGAGGAAGAACAAGACCCAGAAGAAGAACACCACTCGCACCCTCGAACAAGGCAGCGAGAAGAACAAATGAGAGATAACCAGGGCCACTCCTAGAGGGAAGACACCAATTTGTGCCTCCAAGGCAGCAACAGACACAGCAGGATGCCAGGGCATACACCCCCATGGGGGCAGATAGACAGGCAAGACCTCCAAGGAGGCATGGATTCAACCAAGTACCCCAACAGGGACATACACCGCACTAAGGGAGGACATACATGCCAGACCAACAAGGATATAGGATTTCCAACATCCACCCTGGCAATGTACACATACAGTCCGTATCACTACAGACATGACTAAGGGACATACCAAGGAAAGCTCAAAGGGAGGGACATAGTCCCAACAACACAACAAGGCAACCACCTACCCATGATACAGCACAACAGATCCAAACCCCTTGTGCATGACAACCCTTGGCACACATCCCCCTAGGACAGGGGAGGAGTTGAAAAGACAAGGATTTGAACAGGGGACTCATAGAGTACCACACCACGTCAGCACATAGCTACTACAATGGGAAGCCTCATGGAGAGACATAGTAGAGTGAGATCGCACATAGCATACATGAAGGATACACCTCCACATAGTCCACCTTGCAAGGATGCGACCTTATATTCCTCAAGTGGAAGAAATACACACAGACTAACAGAGGAAAACAATTACATTACCAAGGAAGCAGGGGATATCAACACCCCACACCCATATCCTTCCCATATCCTCTTATTTAATTTAACTGCATAACAAGTCAACTCCCTAAAAGGGGTAGATTTTGATACTTGATATCAACATGTTTTCCAAGAATGACCATACCGGACGCCTTCGGGCTCCGTGATATATATATACACAGGTGGACCACTAGAAGAATCAGTAAAAGGCCGTCGCCAATCAAGAGATGCACAAGCAACAGATTCCTCAATCCCAAAGAACACCTATAAGGTCAAGTTTCTGGGAAAGATCACAAGATGGAAGGCTCACTTACAAAAATAAGTTGAGCACTCCCAACATCCTATAGAGGAACTACCATGAAGGCCACAAAGGATTACCCCTACTACAACCTTCCACTAAGCATCCTAGGGCCAAGCCCGTCAAAGGATCCCATCTGGCATTGGTATGCAAGGGGGGCACCAGTCACAACATGCCCTCCCCACAAACGCCCATTAGCACAAGAGGGGGTAGCCGCGAACACATCCCTCCAAAAATGGAGGAAACCATATCCCATGGGTAACACCCACCATCAGAGGCAAACACCTCCAGCGGATCTTTATGATTTCACAAAATAGCCAGGAGATACAACTACACTTAGAAAGCTCATCCCAGATAATGGAATACACCTCCATCAAAAACCCTCAAGGACACCAAGCCTAGCAAAGGAAGAACGGTGACACCATCATCAAGCTTTTAAAAAGGGATATGGAAAACATAGTATTTCCACACAATGATATGTTAGTCATAAGAGAGGGAATCACCAACTTTGACATGAAGAGAACCATAGTACATGAAGGGAGTCCGTCAGACATCTCCCATGACCAACCATTGATGATACTAGAGAAGAGTCAGGCATACCTAATACCAAAGGACCCCCTACTAGTAAAGGTGGTCAGAACATCAACACACCCATTAGGGACACGGCACTGCAAATGAACCAAGAATAAGGATGGAACACATATCCTTAAAAGTATCCTTACCAGTATCCTTGCATTTATTCTTGCAAAAATAAACTCCGTAGATAAAGAGGTTATCTAATAGATGACTATGTCTCTGTTCTCAAAATATGATCCTAACCCGGAGATCCTTGGACTCCGTATTATATATGCAATGAATAACATGTTCATCAAAGATAGGTACACGAAGATTCAAGACAGCGCCATAAAGATTAGGCGCATACCTCTACCAAGTACGACACATTTGAGTGTTCATAAACACTCCCTCGCCGTCGCACAAGAAAGAAAGGCAGCCAAGGATACAAGTCCTAACAAAACAAACATCGGTAGAAAATTCGGTCATTGAAGTCATGCACCAAGAGAGAAACTCTAAAGATGCAAGATTAGCAAAAGAGATAGTGCAACAACTAGAGTGTGAAAATGAGATACATCTCCTATCAAGAGCCTTAGGGCAGGATAATAGTTCTACAAGATCAACCAAAGAAGAGCTCAAAAGCTTGGGGAGTAAGGTTTCAAGATCAACCTTCACACTAGACGCACATCCCGATCAACCACCCTGTCTGCAAATGATAAGACATTTGACTCTGGCATCCCATCAAGAGGAGAGCCACGATAAAAGGGGCACTAGAAAAATATCCCGCCTTTAAAGCCATACGCCGAATACATGATGAATGAAGGTTATGATAAAACAAAAAAGGAGGGACTTGTCAGCTCAACACACCTCAAACACGTATACGTACGCAACACAAATGCAGCCTCTAATGAAGCTATCCAGCAAGGAATAGCCAATACGGGGACAAACCCATAGAAAATCATGGAGCATCACTTGCAAACCTAAAGGAAAACATCATTTTTAGGTTCAAGTCCTAATTCAAAGGAAGTCTATAATCAAGATTCAAGGTGGGAGGAGCATGACCAATGTGACACTCCCTAAAAGCATTGAAGAATACTCCAATGTAAAGGAAAAGGCAAAGCACACTAAGTGCCACAACACTCCAAGATTATCACAGCCCGGTCAGACCCCCCCATGCACGAGCAAAGAGCATGGATCAGATTGACTAGTCTGAAACACACCTACGAGACTAACAACTCAAGACACCATTCTATGAGAAAGCTTTTCAACCTAAAACACAAGGAAGGGGGGGAAAGAATTTACAAGCACCCCTAGGATACAAACAATGCCACATCCTAGTTATCAAGAGAATGAAATCCACCACCCACCCAAAGCAAAAGCTCTTCCACCCAACTTCCAAAGACACATCCGACAAAGGCATCATCCAAACCATGCCTATGACTGAAACAAGCAAGCATGAGAAAGAGTAAATCCTACAAGGGACACTCATCGCATTCAAAGAAGCAGACAAGGGAGCCCCGAGCATAAGGGGTACCCAACCAAGAAAATGAACGAGGGGCCTTCAACGGCCAAATATGAAAGGCGGTGTGACCACCAAGCAACTTGGGGGGCACCAAACGAATAAGTGCTTGGTAGTCCACCTAAGTGTAAAAGAAGAGATTAGAGGCAGAAGATCACAAGAACATGCAATACCACTTCTCCTAGAAGAGGTCACATAAGAGGAAAACATCATCAACTCCCTATACGAACTCGTCCTATGTTGGCAACACACAAACATCGCCCTCGAGAGGTGATCTCCCATATTGAAGGAAAAGCGTGGTAGCATGCAATATCATAGAAGGAAAAGTCAAGTAAAGACTCGAAAAACATACCAAAGACGCACACTACATGAGTAAGGACACAAGATAAGGTAATATTATGAGCCCTCCGGGAGCCTATCCCGCGAACACATTCGACGCCCCCAAGAGCGTATCTTGAGAGTAGCTCTAAAACTACGAACCCTGTGCCCTCCGGGAGCCTATCCCGCGAACAGATTCGACGCCCCCAAGAGCGTATCTTGAGAGTAGTTTTTATACTACGACCTTCGACGCCCCCAAGAGCGTATCTTGAGAGTAGTGTTCATACTACGACCTTCGACGCCCCCAAGAGCGTATCTTGAGAGTAGTTATTACACTACGACCTTCGACGCACCAAGAGCGTATCTTGAGAGTGGTTTCCAAAAACTACGAACTTCGACGCCCCCAGGAGCGTATCTTGAGAGTAGTGTTCATACTACGACCTTCGACGCCCCCAAGAGCGTATCTTGAGAGTAGTTATTACACTACGAACTTCGACGCACCAAGAGCGTATCTTGAGAGTGGTTTCCAAAAACTACGAATTCGACGCCCCCAGGAGCGTATCTTGAGGTAGATTTGCAACCTACCAGATTCGACGCCCCCAAGAGCGTATCTTGAGGTAGAAAAAACACTACCAGTTCGACGCCCCCAAGAGCGTATCTTGAGGTAGATTTCAAACTACCAGTTCGACGCCCACCAGGAGCGTATCTTTGGTCTAACCTGAGCCCTCCGGGAGCCTATCCTGTGAAACGTTACGTGCCGTCCGAGAGCCTGTCTCGTGAACAGATTTCGACGCCAATCAGGAACGTATCTTTGGACTAACCTGAGCCCTCCGGGAGCCTATCCTGTGAAACGTTAAGTGCCATCCGAGAGCCTGTCTCGTGAACAGTTTTCGACGCCCACCAAGAGCGTATCTTTGGTCTAACAGTACAACGTATACCGTGTAAGGGGTATCAGAAGAGATCATCACACCATGCTCAGAAGGATACCATGAGAAAGAAATTTCTAAGTAAAGTAATGTGAAGAACAAGTAATGTTTTTTCTTTATGAAATGGCAGGTATGACATGAAGGAAAGCACGAAAGAAAGACAAGTAAAGGAAACACACCAAGAGAAGAGTCCATGACCAAAGGATCATATACAGAAGCACAAGAGGTTATCATGAAAAGTAACGAGTTATCCTACCACCCATATCACAAGTCAAGAGAAGTATCTCAAAGGAACCCAACACCACCAAGAAGGATAGCAAAGACATGAAATCCAAAGTTCAAGGCCCTCAAAATAAGCTCGACCCATCAAGAAGAGAATTGCCTTACAAGTCACACAAATCAACCTCCGACAAATGTTATTGTCATGCATGTCGCCCTCGCGTGACCTATGCTCGTATCAGACTTGAACATCGTCAAGCACAACTCATGAAGGAGACATCTAAAGAGCATAAAGGATACAACATCCGACAAGACGAGACATCGGAACCTAACCCAACAAACATAGCCTACACAAAAGGCAAATATAGCAATGAAGGCTCTCCAATAAGAAAGGAATACTAAAGCACAACTCCATACATCGTGATGTGGCTATCATGTCCACATACCTTGAGGTGGCTATCATGTCCACATACACTGAAGTGGCTATCATGTCCACATACCTTGAGGTGGCTATCATGTCCACACACCTTGAAGTGGCTATCATGTCCACATACCTTGAGGTGGCTATCATGTCCACACACCTTGAAGTGGCTATCATGTCCACATACCCTGAAGTGACTATCATGTCCACACAATACAGAAGGGCTATCACTCCGACACATCACGAAGTGGCTATCATGTCCACATACCCCGAAGTGATTATCATGGCAGCACATCATAAAACATCTGTCAAAGACATGCATTGTAAAGACACCATCCCGACCACGAACATCAAAAGGCTACGCTTAGCCTTAGGAGGAGGTTCAAGAAAAAGGAAAAACAACACCCTTCGTACGCTCATCAAAGGTAGGCACTTATATTTCAACCCACTGGGTGATACCAGGAAGGAGACGTCCTCATTATGAAGACAACCTCCATATCTCACGAAATCAACCATGAAGCAAAGAATCACGACAAGCACTATTGAGGGCATATAACAAAACGATCCCCACAACGATCACAACTACAATACTAGTAGAGGCTAACTCAGGATCAGTCTCCACCAAACTCCAAAGCAAGAATTTGCTATCTTAATCAGAGCCAGGGCAAGAGAAAGGAACCTCAATGAAAGGTGATGATCACACCCATCACCAAAAGAAAAATCTTCAACGCAGGGGTTAATAACATAACCCATAGGAAAGACAAAAACACCTTCAAAAGTCGTCAAATCTACATAAAGACGAAATAAACTTGAGACTCGGCCCCTCGGCTGGGGGGCAGGGGATAGAGAAGAGACATCAAGACCTATGATCACCCCATCGCCAGCCACAGGTTGTTTCCTTTTGTCTAGCAAAGAGGTCGCCTCTTCAACCACTACCTCCTTATCAGGGGAGAGAGTCAGCAAGGGGGCACTTGAAGGAGAGCCTCTCGCGGTTTCCTTCTCCTTGGCAGCCGAGGGCCCGACCTCAGAGTCAGGTTTCCGCGCCTCGGATTTAGATTGACTTGAACTCTCACCCACCACAAGAACCATTCGGTAACCAGAGAAGAACGCTCTAACAACAAGAAGGAAGCAGCATGAGAACAATCATAAGTTTATCACAAAGAAAAGAGAAGGGAAAAAGAACATACTGGAAGCATTAGCAGCCATCCTTGACTTAGAAAATTTCTTGGCCTGATAAGCAGAACTAGAGGGTTCTTCCCTCTCATCCGATCCAACGGTACGTTCGGAACGCTCTGCCTACACCTTATATGTTTCTCCATGAAATCAACCTACAAGGGGTCATACGAGTCCCCGCCTCATGCGAGTCCGCCTCGGACACCCAAGACACAGGACGGTCAGATTTGGTCTGACTACCTTGGAAAACGATCTTCAAGGTCTCCCTGTCTGAAGAAGAAAGCTTCCCCAAAAGTGAGTCATCTATACGAGCAACCAACGCAAAGATTGACCCTTACTCATAGAGGGGCGAGATACGCTTACTACGGGGGCAACCTTAACACCAAGGGAAGAGGGCGAACTTTTAGTTTCCCCAAATGGAGCAACGCTCCAGCACATCCGAAGGAAGGGTCAACCCTTAACACATGTCAATAGACCCCTTCGCTCGCGGCGGTAAGAAGAAAGCTTGTAAGCTTTTTCACCCTCACTTTTATGGGGAACAAATTGCAGGTTAAAGGTCAAGAGCTATACACACGCTCCAACGAATGAAGGAAAAATGTTACACATGCCGAAGGTCGAGATTAATGGAAAATGCTCACGCTAGTACGAGGGAGGCGGAACGTTGTGTCCCATTGAGTGGCAGAGTTCCCACCCTCAAGTAAAGGAGAAGTCTATGCTCTCACCTTTGCACTTATGCTCATATTCATGATTAACATCTACAGGTACATCAATGTCATCACTCATGCTTATACTCACAACCCATCCATACATACATACATGTTCATGCTTGCACTCATATGCATGCCCACATACACACTCCCGTGTGTTCAAACATTTAGACGTCCATGCACATGGCCGCCATATATTCATGCATACATTCATGACTACAATCGCAGCATGTCTCTACTCACTCCTATCCTTATGTTCCTACTTGCATGTATGCTAGTACACATCCTCATGTTCATGATATGTCCATGTTCACTCCTAGTTAACATCCTATAGGCATATTTTCTAGTATCCCACTTAGGCCAAAATTAAATTTTTCTCCACTTAGGCAAATCACGGCATGAAATTGAAGCATGAATCACTTAGATGTATCAGTATTACATTCCTATGCAAGCATGTATTTTTTGAGTATACGCCTGTAGCAAAGATAGATTTATTGCTCCCGCCTCAGACGGACGCATGCTTAGGCATACGTCCGTGCTATTCTAACGTTTACAACTCCTCTATCTCATAAGACAGGGGGCAGAGTCGAAGACACGCATCCATGGGTAAGCTGGCACTCAGATGAAAGGTAGAAACCCCGGTTCCAAATTGCGCGTATCATACCATCCTGAAATAGAGTCAATCAAGGGTTAGGCCATTGGTTGACTCGGGGGCATGTGATGGATATACGCCCAATTTGAACCCGTTGACTTCCAAACCGTTGTATTTTTATCGTCCCATTACCGATTGTAAATCGAAACTTCAACCCGAACACTTCGCGAACACATCAACGGCTCGGACGAGGCCGGAGCGCTCGTCCGGCCGAGGCAAACTCACCTAGGTGAGGTTGGGTGGCCACACCCGACCTCCCCTAGGAGAGATCGGGTCAGCCAAGCCGATCTCTCCTAGGGGAGATCGGGTGGACCAACCCGATCTCTCCTAGGAGAGATCGGGTCGGCCAACCCGATCTCTCCTAGGAGGGATGGGGTTGGCCAACCCCATCCTCCCTAGGAGGGGTTGGGTGCCCTCACCCAACCCCTACCCTTGGGGGTCGGATTTCTCCTCCCCCAAGGGCCCCTGCGCCATTTTCGGACACCCACACTCGGTTCACGTCGCCTACCTTCTCCGTATCCTAAGGTCTTAATTATGCGCTTAAAGGTTAATTAATTGTGTTTAAAGGTTAACGATGTCATTAAGCCACCTTAATGACACCGTTTCCTATAAATACCCCACCTCCACTATTCATTCGAACATCTTGGCAAGTTGCACAATTTTGCTCTGACATCTCTCTAGCTTTATCTCTCTAAAACCGTACTGACTTAGGCATCGGAGAGGGTTCATCAGGCACCACCCCCCCCCCCCCCCTCTGTGCCTGGTATTGCCCCTCTTGCAGGGTGGCAAGGAGAAGAGAGCCAAGGAAGCAGAAAAGCATAGAGCAGTAGGACAAGCCCCAGGGGTAAGAAGTACAAGCCTCAGGAGGTCGGAAGGAGAGAAGGAAAGGAGGTCAGAAGGAGAGAAGAGAATGACATATATCAGAACGACTACCCCAAGGGAGCAGAAGGGCATGTATCAGAATAACTAGTCCTAGGAACACTGAACCCGACATTTCATTAGTGGGAGATAAATTCTAGATTGACGACCCGTTGACCTAGACTTTATAACCTAACAGCCACATGGAGATGCTGCCTTGCTCTTAGGGCGTTGACGTAACATCGTCTTGCGGATATCTGGTCGCCTAGTACTTCCCCGATCCCGTGGTCAGTAGGAAATTTCATCTTCTGATGGACAGTAGAGGGCACGATCACGTAAGGGTTGATCGTTGTTCGCCCTAAAATTCCATTATAGGCCCCAAGAGATTCCACAACGACAAAAGTGACGTTGACGCGCAATGTTTTCCACCCTTGGCCTAGGATGACAGGAAGCGTGATCGTTCCCAGAGGGTATGTGGCTGCCCCGGCAAAGCTGACTAACGAGAAAGTTCCCAGAGTCAAGTCTTTAACTGATTTTCCCAGTTGCTCCAGGACTTTGACATGTAAAATGTCAGCGGAGCTTCCACCATCAACGAGGATTCTCTTCACATCATATCCGTCGATGTCCATGGTTATGACTAAAGCATCGTCGTGAGGGTAAACGATGTGCTTTAAGTCCTCCCTGGAAAATTGGATAACCACGTCATCTTGTTCCGGTTGCTTGCGCTTTCCATATCTTGGCAATGTTGCTGCTTGGGATGCATAAACGTCCCGAGCATTTGACACTTGACCTCCGGCGGCAGGTCCCCCGTGGATGACATTGATAACACCTCGCTTGGCCGGCGGAGGGCTGTCGTTGACTTTCTCTTTGCCTTTGCTTCCTTTCTTTGATGACTCTGCTTGAGTCTTCTTTAGGGGGCTGTCGCCTTGATCAACGAATTGCTTCAATTCGCCCTTGAGGACGAAGTTGTTAATGCGGAAACGTAGGCTGACACAGCTGTCCGTTTCGTGGCCGAAGACCTCGTGGTTTTCACACCACTTGTCTTTGTCTTTCCCCAGCGGACCTTTTCTGAAATTGTTCGGCTCTTTCCACATGTTCGCATCCTTCATTTCCTTCAATATCACGGACAGCGGTGCATTCAATGGAATGCAGTCAGCGAGGTTTACTTCTCTTGGTTTCTGGAAATCTCCTTGAAAAGGCCTTTTCGGCTGCGGCTGCCAATTTCTTCCTTGCTGACCGCTTGAGGGCGGTTTTGCTTGATTCTGCTTTGGGTTTTCGTTCGCCTTTGCAGCAGAGAATTTCGCCTTGTTATGGTTCCTGAACCTTTCTAGGTCCACGAACTCTTTAACTCTCGCGGCTAACTCTTCTAGAGTTTCAGCTGGGCGCTTTCCCATGTTTTCTGCTAAGGCGTAGCCTCTCCGTCTGAGGTATCGGATGAACGCTCGTACTATCTCTCCTTCCGTCAGGTTCCCCTGAATATCAGAGATATTCTGGTTGAAACGAACGTAATACTCAGCGAGAGATTCTTCATTTTGCTGTTGGACGTCGTCCAGGGCATTTGTTCCTTTCAGCAATGTGCGTTCGCCCATATATCGCTGAATGAACTTAGCCTTCAGGTATGCCCATGAGGTGATGCTTCCGCATGGCAGCGAGAAGAACCAGTGTGCTGCCGTTCCGGCAAGAGTTTGTGGAAACGTCATTTCAAAGTGGTGTGGGTTCTTCGTTCTTCCTAGAAGAGAGGCCTTGTGCTTCTGCACGTGTTCCACTGGATCTCCATTTCCGCGATAGAGATCACCTCCAATCCGGTACAGTGCGTCTGGGACGCGACTGTTTACAAGCTGGTCCGCGAACGGATGCGACGCCTTTTCCTCAAGCGCGTGCATACCCTTCATCTTCGCTTCTTTCATCTTTTTCTCAACAATTTTTTTAACATCTCAATAGTAAACCTTTTTACAGGTGCATCATAATTCGTTGCAGGAATTCGCCAACCAGTGTTATGGTGGATGTCAGATTGATCTCTGCTTGTGGCCTGGAAGGGATCATCCTTCGTTGGCTGCTGTGAGCGGTGGTGTGGGGGTTGCCTTTCTGCATTCCTCCAATGACTGGCTCCTTGGGAAGGAGTGTATGAACGTGCGGCTTCATATCTTGTATGTTGGAAAGCATTTTCTGCATGTTGGTCTCTGCCCTGGAATGGACCGCCTTGGCGGGTAGTGTCTTGCGAAATTTCTCTTGTCGGCGCAGCGTGTTCCTGGGCGGTTGGAGGTGGTTGGGCCGCATATCCTTGATTTTTCAGTGACTCGCAGAATGCGAGTAATTCTTCCAGCACAGACATCATTGCTGGAGTAACCGAAGGCATCGGGTTTGCTCCCGTTCCTTGTTGTTCGCCTTGCGGCGTTTCTGTCTGAAATTCATCATCATCATGCATCTCTGGCTCAAAACCAGGTGGGGGTGAACGATGCTCGTCATTTGGTTCATGGTGGTTGTGCTGTGCGTCGGGCACATCCTCGGTTGGCATGGATGAAGCTACGGAAGTAGCTCTCGGTATGTGGAAAGGTCCCGGCTGGCTTCCAGCTGGCTTTTGACCTCCTGCTCTTTTGCTTGCCGGAGACTTCTTAGGACATCCAGGCCTTTTCCTTGCATTTTTCGCGTTAAGCTCTTCGGGAGGGTTGCGATCACTCGTCATGTCTTTGTGGTATGATAGCTTTTTGTTCGAATCACGGAGACGCCGCCTAATGTTGCGTCGTGGTTGAAATGGGTCGGATGGACGCGTTTGTCTGATCGGGTTGTTCGGGTTGTGGCGGACACTCCTCGCCTGGAAGAGGTATTTTACGGATGCCGGTGATGAGTGTTCGGTCTAATGCTATGTCTCAGGAAAAGGTTGTGTCTAGGCAAAACGTTGTGTCTCGGTTAGCGTCTGGGGCTCGTCTTACTCCTATTTCTCTTCCACACCTTAGCTGCGGGGCCCGTTCCTACACAAGGGGCCAATACTAGCACGGAGAGAGGGGGGGGGTGCTAGTGGAGCCCTCTCCGATGCTTAAGTCACGATTGGGCTAAAGGGAGAACAATAATTCTAGAGAGAGAAAATATTTCTAGAGAGAAGTCGGAGCAAAATGCCAAAGTTCTGAAAATGAGAGAATGTCCCAAAATGGGTGGCCAATGTCTCCTATTTATAGGCTACCTTGGGACCGGACCCGGTTTTGAAGCGGTTTGATGACGGTTCAAAGGAAAGCGGTAACCGTCATCAATATTGGCAATGCGCGAACTCGACTTCTCTATGCGTAACGGTAATCGGGGGTACGGGTAATACCCATAGAGCAATCCGGACCTCGTCGAATTTGGGAAATTCGGCGAGGTCCGGATTGCAAGCAACCCGGACGCGTGTACCGCGCTTCCGGACCATTTTGACCCTTAGGAGGCGTTTTCTAAACCGTAATGTGATTTTTGACGTGTTTACGAGGCCTGAAATATAAATACGTACCCGAATTGGACATATATCCATCAAATATAACGAGAAACCATCTGATCAGAGGATTCAGAAAGGTCAATGCGAGCCTGCAGCTGGTAGAATTTCTGAGTATAGTCATCAACGGAACGAGCGCCTTGACGAAGAAGTTGAAAGCGTTGATAAACTTCTCGATCGTAATTATATGGCAAGAACGCAGCCCTAATCTTCCTCTTAAATTTCTCCCAATTTGTGATTTTCGCCTTTACCCTGACGAACACGAGAATTCTTCAATTGTTGCCACCAGGCTTGCGCGTGGCCACGCAGACGGGTAGCAACCAGGAGCACACGCATCCCAAAGCGCGCTGCCCTCCTAGGCGCGCGCTTGTCGTCTGGAACCTCCTTGTAATCCAGTAATTCTTCCACTTGAGCCAGCCAATCGATAAAGTCATCACCTTTAAGGCCACCACTGAATTCCGGTATGTCCATCCGAAACCCTAGTTCCCAACGCCGGTCTGGTGCTGGTTGGTGATGTCTTGCGAAAGGGTTATCAACAGTGAGGGTCTCATCATCTCGTGATTATGGACTTCCTCCAATCTGACGTTGTTGTAATTCGTAGAGACTTCGCCAATCGTCGTTGCCTGCCGGTGGTTGACCTCCAGCACCTGACCTTGAGCCGCACGTCTCGGTGGCATAGCGCAGGATCGACGGGAATCTGATACCAATCTGATGCAGCGTGATGGTGGGATAGGAGCGCAGAAATTCGTTGATTCTATTAATACCGAAAATCAAACGCAGGGTTGAGGGAATACCCTCGATTTTCTGATTTATCAATAATTGAATGTAAAATTCGGCCAACAATGTCTTAAATAGAAAACCCTAATCTATGAAATAACTGAAAATAACGAACAAGTCCCGAATAAATTGAAAACTATAAAAAAAAAGACCTGAAATAACATAAAAATGCGATTTTGACCACTCAGATGATGGAATTTGTCCAAAAAACAACGCAATTTACAGCATAGCAGTGACTTTGGACCGCAATGCTATTTTCGCCCGAAAAATACTTTCCACACGCTAAAATCCGAATATTCACCAAAAAAACACTGATTACGGCCAAAAGATCTTCGAAACTACTCAGTTCCGCTACATTTCCTTCGATCATCCGGAAAAATATTTGAGGAACGAGAACCAAGACAACACTTCGCTTAGCTTAGCTCAGCTCTGAAGTGGACTTAGCTAAATCGGTCTTCCTCCTCCTCCCCACGAGGCACCGCTATGCCGCTCTTCAAAACCCCATTCAACGGGTACTCCGTCAAGTTCAGCCCTTTCTTCGAGAATCGTCTTGCTGTAGCCACCGCACAGAACTTCGGCATCCTCGGTAATGGTCGCCTACACGTCCTCGCCCTCCCACCCGCCCCCGGTGCTCCCGTGACGGAGATTGCGGCCTTTGACACTGCTGATGCTATCTACGATCTAGCGTGGTCCGAGTCTCACGAATCCCTCCTCGTTGCCGCGGTAGCTGACGGCTCCGTCAAGGTTTATGACTCTAACCTCCCTCCAGCCGCCAACCCCCTCCGGTCCCTTCAGGAGCACACTCGCGAGGTTCACTCCGTTGATTACAACCCCACTCGCCGGGATTCTTTCCTCAGCGCCTCATGGGACGATTCCGTCAAGCTCTGGACTGTAGATCGACCCGCCAGTATCCGCACTTTCAAGGAGCACGCCTATTGCGTGTACTCAGCTGCTTGGAACCCGCGGCACGCTGATGTATTCGCATCTGCCTCAGGCGACTGCACCGTCCGCATCTGGGACGTCCGCGAACCTGGCTCGACGATGATTATCCCTGCACACGAGTACGAGATTCTCTCAATGGATTGGAACAAGTACGATGACTGTGTTCTAGCAACTGCTTCAGTCGACAAAACGATCAAGGTTTGGGACGTTAGGAGTTACAGGGTCCCCGTGGCCGTGCTTAATGGCCACGGTTATGCCGTCAGGAAGGTAATTTCGGAATTTCCAACTTGGATTGATTTACTCACTGTTATGCTGGCAAGTCTACAATTGGCAAATAGTTTAGTTTCTTTGTTGTGCGCTATCTAGAAGTTGGAAGTAGAAAACTTGAGAGTTGTTTTGCAAATTTCGTGTCTTG
The DNA here is from genome assembly GCA_036873135.1 of Clarkia xantiana subsp. parviflora. NCBI lineage: Eukaryota > Viridiplantae > Streptophyta > Magnoliopsida > Myrtales > Onagraceae > Clarkia > Clarkia xantiana. Next base: position 22,739,435 of record JAPTYO010000011.1, read on the forward strand.
ATTTTGAATCAAGTTCATGAGATTTTACACTGGCATGGATTGGTTTCATTATCATTCAACGAAAGATGGATTGAAGGAAAATTATATAACTTGAATGATTAACTCTATATATATATTTGTGAATTTGAGAGTATATGGTGGAAAGGGAGGAAGACAGTGTCATTATTTCTACCTTCAAATTCCTACAATGGAGGGGTTTCCTGCTCTCCTACCAAATTGGGAGATTTGGAAGGAATTGCAATAGAATCAGTGAAACTATGCTATCGTACTGTTGGTGGGTGTGCAATTTGGTTGGGACTTGGGAATAAGATAGTGGAAATCTTTTTGTTCTCCTTTAGTTATTTCGATCCTATCTGAGAAGGTATTTCTGGTGTGCCCTTCCAAAAGGAATACACAATCCTTTCGTTCCCTCGCATTTGGCTTCCTTCCTCAGCATTTTGTTTTTTGTGAACACTATCCAGACAATGGTGAAGGAGTGTTGCGCAATTTGTATAGGGATCATTTGGAAGATTAAGAAAAGGTTGTGTGGTGAAAGAAAGTGAAGCTCAACAAACTGTATTCATTAATTTATACTACATTGCACATCTTTGCAAACAGCCAATTCTAATGTCTATTTGAACAAGTGAAGTGATACATACCTTTTCCTTCCACTCCATATACTGATTCAGACCATGAGTTTTGAGGTGAAAATTTTGACATTTAGTTGAAAGAAGGTTATATGTTGGCATCTTTGTTTGAATAGGTGAAGTTTTCGCCCCACAGAGGAAGCTTAATGGTGTCTTGTTCATATGACATGACGGTGTGTTTGTGGGATTACATGGTGGAGGATGCTTTAGTTGGTAGATACGATCACCATACAGAGTTTGCAGTAGGAGTGGACATGAGTGTTCTTGTTGAAGGACTTCTTGCTAGTACTGGTTGGGACGAGCTTGTGTATGTCTGGCAGAATGGCACTGATCCAAGAGCACCTTAGAGGTAAATTATCAACTTAAGCTGGCTGATAAGCGTGCTTGTCTGTCTCTTTACATATTGATGAAGTTTAGATGATCAGTATGATATGTTTAATGGTGGTGTTCTTACTTGACAAGTTGAAATGCATAATTTGGCAATGAATTCACCAGCAAACACTTGTATATCATCCTTGAATAAAACATGGCAAATTTTATTTGGTTATCTCTTGCCTTGCCTTGCCTCCACTGATTTTGTTCAACTTTTTTGCATTAACTCTGCTAATGTGAAGTTATCAAGTTCTATATCTTACCCTACACCCTGGTTGGTGGTGTTCATATTTTACCAGGTATTGTAGCCGAATGTGGCCTAAACCAGCAAAGTAGGAAACCAAATAATAAAGCCAGCAAATTTCTTTTTAACAAAAACCAAATATAGGAAGTATTGCTGAATGGAATGCTGTAAAACCAAAGAAGAATAAGATTGGTTTCTACTTGTAGATTGACTGTTGGATCAAATCCTTCGTCTCCATAGCTCGTATATGAAAATATATTTTCTTGTATAAAAACAGTGATAACTCTTTGATAGATAGATATGTACTTTGCACTTCAGTTGAATCATAAATCTCACACTCAGTGGCAAGGATCTTTGTTATATTTTCAGGTTGATTTCTGTGAGAAGAAAATATATTGATTTATCCAGCTATTTTTTTGGCTGATGGGACAAATTGCTAGCTCATTTGTACAAAGTTGTAGTAAGCCAGATACCGCTATTTTTGAATTATTATTATTATAGGATGGAAACTTGCAAAGTTCTACCTAGTTCAAAGTATAAATTGTAAATTTTTCAAAGTACAACTAGTAATTTGCACAATAACAACAAGACAACAAATTCAGCGTGCAAGACTTCGTCATTATTCAGCAGCGGATTCAATGTGACTAGCAGCTTATTACAATTTTGTATAATTTCATTAAGGTTAATAAATCTAAATCTTGGCCAAAAAAAAAAAAAATCTAAATCTCTATATGTAAATTTTGATACAATTATAAATTGTTGTCTGAAATTTCTATTTGAACTTTGACGTAATTACAAATCTTTATTTAAATTTAAATTTTAAAAATGGCCACATAAGACAAGTATGTCCTGATTAGGTCTGTCAAAGCGGGTCAACCCGTGACCTGCGGGTCACCGGCCACCCGACCCGTGATTAACCCGGGGGTCACCACTGGTCAGAGTTCGAGACCCGTACCCGGGTCTACAAGCAAATAAATGCCCGGGCAACAGCACCTGTGAAACAGTGAGACAATGAATAATGTATCGAAATAAACACCAATGCCTCTACATTGGGAAAACATCTCAAAGTTCAAAAGTAGCACCCCCATCCATATTCCATAGTGTGACGATGTTGCACCAGATAGAACTAAGGAACATGGAGGATTTGGACCCACTCCTCCTTTGTCATTAATGAATTCGACTACAGCCGTCAGGCCCTTTAACGACGAGGAAACGGCAAACAGGCCCACCAGGCTCCAAATAAAGGTCAAGATGATCCAGGAGAAGGGTTCGACGAAGGGAGTCCCGACAAGTAAGGTCCCGACAGAGTCGGTCCCGACAGAGTCGGTCCCGACAGTGGAGCTGGAAGCTCCCGATGAGAAGCTTTTAAGTAGGCCCGATGACGAATCCCTGAGAATGATTGGCCCTGTCACGATGACGAGGGGCCCCGAGCGGTGACACAACGAGATAACTCTAGAGTCCCCGACGGGAGTCGGGACTCGATTATCAGAGGATAAGGCCAAGATATGCGGGGCGTGGCCGAGATACGCGGAACGTGGTTAAGATACACGGAGCGTGGCCGAGATACGCGGGGCATGGCTGAGATACGCGAGATCACATCCGAGATACGCGGGATACGGGCTAACCACCCCCAACGGTTCGCCAGGTACCTGAGGCATCTCTTTGCCTATAAAAGGGCAGGAGATCACCTCAGAAGAGTTACGATATATTCAATACACTTTGAGATTACTGCTTGCCAGTCATACGAGATACTCATTTAAGCATCGGAGAGGGATTCTGGGTCATCGCCCGGTCTATCCCCTCTTGCTGGATTGCGTGGAGCAAAGGAGCTAGGATTGCCGTCAAAGTCCGTACCGGAGTTCCCCCGTAATCCAACATTGGCGCCGTCTGTGGGAAACAAACAAAAAGCTGATATGCCTTCTACTCGATCGATGGCGGCTGGCAAGCACAGAAGACAGGGACAATCCGGTGGTTCCCGTCACCCCGCTGCAACGAATCTGGATTCAGTACCGGAACAGGAGGAAAACCAGAACCATCCCCCGGCTGAGCTCTCCCAGACAGGGGGGCACAATGGAGATCCCGAAGATGTTGCTCCTCAGCACCAGGGCAACAGGGGGCAGGAGGCCCCCCCAGCTGCAGACTTGACAAGGGTTGTGGCGGAAGCCATGCCCATGTTCCTGGCAGCTGTGGAGGCTCTCTTGGATCGGAGAGAGGCTGCAAGGAGGCAGGAGGAGATGCCCCCGTTGGAGGAAGTGGCCCCGCCAACAGAGGGTCAGAACGCACAGGAAGCCCCGCCCCGAGGCCAGGACAGAGGTAGGACAAACGGTCAGCCGGAGAGGTTCGTGGTTGATGGACCAGGACCAGTACAGCACAGGACCATTCCCCTGAATGGTCCCATCACTCCCGACCAGGTGGTAAAGATCGTGAACATCTGTATGGGAGAGCAGAAGCCGCTGGTGTCAGAGCTAAGGGATCGATCCACTCATCCCTTCGTCCCCCGACTTATCGACACCCTAGCCCCGCCTGGGCTAGGCATCCCCACGTAGGGGTGAAACCGGTCCGGTCGGTTCGGATTTTCACTCTATTCGGTCAGAGACCGTTATTTTCAGTCCGGATATTTTAAACAAAAAAAACCAACCGAAAATCCGTTTAGTTAAAAATAAACCATCCAAAATGAATACGGATTTTCGGTCTGGACTTTCGGTTTTAAACCGAAAATCCGAAAATTAAATTATGCAAAATAAAAAACACATTACATACTCGGATTTATCCCAAACAAAACAAAACAAAAATCTGAATGATAATTTTTAACAAAACAACAACAAAGTCATTAAATTTAGATAAGATAAGATAAAAATCATGCAAATTCCTTAACAAAAGAAGACTTCATCCAGCAACAAAACCCAACTAATTATAATCCTTCCAAGACTTCATCCTTAGAAAAAAGAAAAAAAGAACAAAACCCAACTAAATAATCCTTATTGGAACAAAAGTGAACATGCTTATCACGTCCATTTCAGCTGCCAATGCCACTGCCAAGTTTTGCCAACAAGAAACCTAAAAATACAGAAACTTAATTACTCAGAAATTACATGAAATTATATGTTGTCTAAATCCACATAATTAGTACACAAAAACTTACTTCAACTGGAGAATAATCAATCATCAACAACAATCCATGCTGGTGGAGTTTCTGAACTCATTATACCTGTTTCATAGAAGTTTCAACATTTTAATTTATTAACATAAAAACTAAAGTTTACAAATAATATAAGAGTACAATAAAAATCTGTAATTTACCTTCCATTTTTTCAATTTCCTGAAGGTATTCTTCAAGATCAATTGAACTTGGAGGACTTCTTAACCAATCTTTGTGCATATTAAGGCCTCCACCATAAGTGGACTAAGAGAGCTGCGAAACTCATCAAGAACTCGACCTCCGGTGCTAAAAGCACTCTCTGAAGCTACTGTAGAAATAGGAATTGCTAACACATCTCGAGCCATTCTGGATAGACAAGGGAATCTACCTCCATTCAACCTCCACCACTTCAAAATATCAAAGTTAGTTACATAAACTTCACAAGTTTCAGCCAAATATTTTTCCAATTCAGTTTTCTCTTCAGTTTGAGTGCCAGTTTCACTCATAAACTTCATTGTCAGGAAGTCTGCAGCATGCATCAAACCTGATTTTGTTGAAGACACGGGCATGTCACCTTTTTCCTTGCTAGGCTGATCTCTTGCTGAACCCGATGGTGGAATTTTGTATTCTTCAAACAGATTACTTAATGTATCACGAACTTCAGACTTTAATTTTGTTGCTACATCTTCAGGATAGCAAGCATTGATCAACCATTCAACATATCTCAATTTGTGCCTAGGGTCAAGTATCACTGCTATAAACAAAAGCTGATTGAGACTACAAATGTTTCCAAAGTACTTCAAATACTTCTCCCTCATGTTTCTAGCCATTTTCCGAATTCTTATATCATTATCCCTACAATACTCATCAATTCTCATGGCAATTGCAAAAACTTCTACCATATAGATATTGCAAGTAATATAGGCCGAACCTGATATACGCTTAGTTGCGTCGTAAAACAACTCCAGAAAGGGCAACATATCTGCTGCATGATCCCAATCTTCCTCCCTCGGCAATGCTTTGGACTTTGAAAGCTCTTCTCTGTATTTTTTATTTTTCATCTCCATCATAGAAAAAGCACGACGAAACTTTAAAGCTGCTTTTAACATCAAGAAGGTTGAATTCCACCTAGTATCCACATCCATACACAACAAACTTTTTTCTTCTATCTTTACAGCCTCAATCACACTTTTAAAACAAAGTAACCTTGCTGGGGAACTCCTCACATGTTTAACAGCAGAACGAATTCTAAAAATTGCAGAATCCAATTCTTTTAAACCTTCACGCACAATTAAATTAAAAATATGTGCACAACATCTAACTTGAAGAAATTGACCATTCAACACAGAAGAATTCCAAAGTGCAAACCTTCTCCTCAAGTAATCAATTGCAAGATCATTTGAACTAGCATTATCAACTGTGACTGTCATCACTTTCTTTATCCCCCAACTAATCAAGCACAATTCAATGACACTGCTAATTACATCACCCGTATGGTTAGGAATTTGACAAAAGTTCAGAATTTTTTTATGCAACTCCCAACAATCATCAATGTAATGTGCAGTAAGACACATGTAATTCAAATTCTGGCAAGATGTCCAACAATCTGTCGTTAAACTGACTCTGTGAGAATTTTTAGAAAGTACTTCCTTCAAAGCAGCCTTTTCATCCAGAAACAATTTAAACGCGTCTTTTGCTACTGTGATGCGTGAAGGACAATGAAACTTAGGGTTCAAATATTTTGTAAAACGATGAAATGCAGGATGATCAACCGTTCTAAAAGGGAGCTCCATATCAACAATCATTCTAGCAAGTTCAATTCGAGCAACTGCTAATTCAAACTTTGGCACACTATCGGCTGATTCAGGCACAAATGGCAAAGTCTTTTGTTTTTTATCCTTCTTTTGAAAAGGATACTTTTTGCATCTTTCTAAATGGTTAAATAAACAACTTGTACCATTCGCAGTAGCAGCACGTAATTTCTTACCACAATATTTGCACCAAGCAAAATTAGGGTCATCTTTATCCTTTGTGAAATGATCCCAAGCCTCAGACCGTAACTTGCTATCAGCTGCAGAAGAGCTAGAACGCTTTTTACGACGTTTAGGACTTGGTGGTTTAGCAGAGGGTGCATCAATTGGTGTTGCTCCTGCAAATGCCTCAACATTAGGCTGGAAAGAAAATGAATTAGTACAATATGTAAAATCATCTTACTGAAATTGAAAGCCAAACTGAAATGATAGACTGTCAGTTGATTGGTGGCAACAAAAAAAAGGAGTTCAAATTGATTACTACTGAGAACAGAGAAGAATCCTAGTGAATTATCAATTATCATTACCTTGTCAGCTTTCTCAGTAGGCGCCCCTGCAAGTGCCTCAACAATAGGCTGGAAAGAAGCAAAATTAGTACAATATGTAAAACCATCTTATTGAAAGTGTAAGCCTAACTGAAATGATAGACTGCCAGTTGATTAGTGTAAAAAGAAGTTCAAAACGATTACTTGTCTACTATAAAAACAACCTACTAAGAACAGAGAAGAACCCTACTGAATTAGCAATTGTTATTACCTTATCTGAGAGTTGTACAGCTTTCTCAGTAGATGCTCCTGCAAGTGCCTCAAGAATCAGAATTTGTAAATTAAATAAGATAGCCTTAATCTGGAATGCAAATGAAATAGTCCAACTCCAACACCTAAAATATAAGTATCAACCTATTTTTCTTAATTGAGACCAAGACAGATAACCCAGTTTAAATTCAAATTTCATTAGATAACTTGTAAATGAACTTTGATTAGAGTTTTTATTGATATCATACTTGACCATTCTAAAAGACTATTATTAGATTAAGCCAATCTATGAGAACTGAGATATAAACAGTCAGTGTGCAATGAATCTAAGCAGTTAAGTATTTGTCCAAATGATTAAAAACCAGTATTGATTAGTGTCAGTTGATTTGTGGCAAAGAAAAATTCAAACTTTATTACGTCTACATCCTACTGAGAACAGAAAAGAACCCTAATGAAGTATCAACTATCATTACCTTGTCTGAGACTTGCACAGCTTGGACAGAAGAGGCTCCTGCCTGTGTCTTAGCCATAGTCTGAAATGAAAACGAATTAGTACTTTGATAATCATAGATTAATCAAAATCGAATGACCTGCTTGTGCCTTGTCAATGATTTATTCCTAAAATTACCTTGTTAGACTCAGAGATTCGAGTAGCATTAACTTGGACAGCCTCAGCCATAGTCACCTTCTGGAACGCCTTGATAAATCAGAGCCAAAGTCGAATAGAGGTAGTAGGAAAATGATGCAGAACGATTTGTCTCCATGAAGCCTTAAATAGAAGAATATTGGAATATGAAATCGTCATTCACAATCGAAAATCGCAAACGCCAAACGGAGAGAATTTAATTACCTGTAGAAGTTAACCCTAGACTCTTCGTATTCTTCGTTATCTCCAAGGCTTCACCTTCAATCTTCATCTTTATCTCCAAAGGGCAAAGGGAAAAGTGGGTGGCGTGCAAAAGAAAGATATATTAGCTGTCATTACTAATTAGATATTAATTATATCAATAATTAATTTAATATATATATATAAATATATATATATTAATAAATTTCGGTCGGTTCGGTCTCCGTGGTTTTTTAATATGAGGACCGGACCGAACCGAAAAACCGAATTACTGAATAAAAATCCGACCATGCACCGAACCGTGTATTAGCGGTTCGGTTTTTTCGGGTCGGTCCGGTTCGGTTTTGGCCGGTTTTTCGGTTCGGGTGGTTTTTGGTTTCAGCCCTATCCCCACGATAAAGGAGTATGATGGCGAAAGAGATCCAGTTCGCCATGTCCAGAAGCACCTCATGGCGTGTCTGGGAAGAGCCCCGAGCGAGGACATAGTGTGTACACTATTTCCAAACACACTTGGAGAAAGAGCCCTGACCTGGTTCTTTAGTCTGCCCCCAAGCTGCATCACTTGCTGGGCAGACATGCATGACCGATTCATTCAGCAGTACCAGGGTCGGAGGCGTTTATTGAAGAGCGTGAGGTCCCTGACTCAGGTGGTGCAAAGGCCTGATGAATCGCTGGCTCACTATTACCAGCGGTACACAGCCAGCGTAGCAGAGATAGACGAAGAAATCTCAGAAGGCGAAACCATCCGCACCTTCATTCGGAACCTGACAGCCCCCTATGGCTCCGACTTGATGCACAGTGTGGCTGAGAAAGCTGTGTGGAATATGGAGGCATTACAGAAGAGGGTGAAACGACAGATCGACGTCCAGGAGTCGAAGATAGCCGCGGGAGAACTGGAGCCCCCAAAGTCGAACAAAGGAAAGCCGTCGGTTAAACCTTTCGACGATCGTAAGTCAAAGGGTAAACCTGACAATAGCAAGAATCGAGGCCGTCCGGATCGGAGGGACGACAGACGTTCTTCAAGGAAGGATAAGCGGGAGGATTTCGACATTCCTCTCAACTGCTCCATGGCGGAGGTGCTAACAGTCATGGAACGACAAGGTATCTCCAGGTACCCCCCCCGAAGAAAGAGGGAGAATTCTTGGGATCCCGCACGGATCGCTACTGTCGATTTCACCGCGCAAATGGTCACGACACCAATCACTGTCGGGAACTGAACAAGGAAATTGAAAAGCTAATCCAGAAGGGGAAGCTCAAGGAATTCGTCGGGGATAAGCGGTGCCGATCTCGCTCTCGGTCTCGATCGCGGTCCCGTTCCCGATCCCGCGATCGGTCCCCGAAAAAGAAGAGAACTGATCCAGAGTCATCCGGTGCTCGCAAGGAGAGACGAGTTATCAACGTGATTCATGGAGGATTTGCTGCTGGAGGTGATACCTCATCCGCCCGAGAGGTCTATGCCTCTAGAATCCCTACGGCGGTGGTACTGGGTAAGAGGTCCCGCTCTTGGACCTTGAAAGAAGAGATGGTAATCTCCTTCTCATCGGAAGACCTCATAGGCGTGGAGACTCCGCATGACGATGCCTTGGTGGTAACCTTGGATGTGGATGGGTTTGAGATGAAGAGAATTCTAATCGATGGAGGAAGTTCCTCCGACATTCTATTCATGGACGCACTGGAAGCTATGGGGAAGACAAAGAAAGATCTGAAGGAGGCAAACTTCCCGATGGTCGGGTTCTCTGGCTCAACCTCCTACCCGCTAGGAGTAATCACCTTACCAGTAGAGTTTGGTGGTGGGTGGAAATCAGAAAGGAGGAACGTAGAGTTTGTCGTGGTTGATTCCGCGGGAACCTACAACGCGATTATCGGGAGAACCACCATTAATCCCCTGATGGCGGTTTCCTCGACTGTGCACCAGAAGATGAAGTTCCCGACTGACCACGGAGTCGGAGAGGTCAAGGGCGACCAGGTGGCTTCCCGAAAGTGCTATGATAATGCCACCCGGAGGAGGAGGCGGGAGGCCATGACTGTCCTCCAGACAGACACAGATCCCAGAGAAGAGTTTGGGCGTCCCGCCCCCGTAGAAGATCTGAAAGAAGTCGAGATCGACGGACCCCAGAGGAAGGTGAAAATCGGGTCTGCCCTGACTGAAGAAACAACCCAAAAATTGGTGGAGTTGCTGAAGGAGTTCAAGGAGCTGTTTTCCTGGTCCCCCAGCGATATGCCAGGAATCAGCCCCGATGTGATCGTACACGAGCTGAAGATAGACCCCGCGATCAAGCCTATCACACAGAAAAGGCGTCCGATGGGCACGGATAAGAAGATCGCGATCCAGCAGGAAGTGGGCAGGTTGCTCGATGCTGGGTTCATTAAGGAGCTCCGATTCCAGAATTGGGTGGCCAACCCAGTGCTGGTGAAAAAGACCAACGGGAAATGGCGAATGTGTGTGGACTTCCGCGACTTGAACAAGGCTTGCCCAAAGGACTGCTATCCACTCCCGAGAATCGATCAGTTGGTGGATGCCACGTCGGGACACGAACTGTTGAGTTTCATGGGCGCGTATTCAGGCTACAACCAAATCAAGATGGCCAAGGAAGACGCCCCCCATACAGCGTTCTACGCAGACAGTGACATCTATCACTACGATGTCATGCCTTTCGGGTTGATCAATGCCGGGGCAACCTACCAACGGATGGTGAACAAACTGTTTGGAGATATGCTGGGAGAAACCATGGAAGCTTACGTGGATGATATGCTGGTGAAGTCCCGACAAGCCGAGGATCACATGCACAACCTTACCATGGCGTTTGAGCGGATGAGGCTCCATCAAGTTCGCTTGAACCCGTCGAAATGCGCCTTCGGAGTCCACTCAGGGAAGTTTTTGGGATTCATGGTGAGCCAAAGAGGAATTGAAGTGAATCCTGAGAAGCTGAGCAATCGAGGAGATGCAGTCTCCGATAAACCATCGGGAGGTGCAAGTGCTGAATGGCCGACTAGCTGCAATGAATCGCTTCTTGTCCAAAGCCAGTGACCGATCAATGCCGTTTTTTGAAGTCTTGAGGGCCAACAAAAAATTCGAATTGACCGCCAAATGTGAAGAGGCGTTCCAAGCACTCAAGCAGCACCTTCGCACACTCCCGCCGCTGGCGAAACCGGTTCCAGGCGAGCCACTCTACCTTTATTTGGCTGTTTCTGAATTTGCCATTAGCTCTGTGTTAGTAAAGATTGTCGAGGGTAATCAAGTCCCCGTCTCTTTGCGTTGATTATTACTGCTCGGAAGCTAAGGCCGTATTTCCACGCACACGAGATCACTGTGCTGACGAACCAGCCTTTGAAGCATTTTTTGAACCGACCGGATGCGTCGGGGAGATTAGTGAAATGGGCAGTAGAACTTAGTGAGTTTCGCATACACTTCGCTCCGAGAACAGCCATTAAGGGCTAGGCATTAGCAGATTTCATAGCAGAGTCTACAGCCCCCGATCTGGAAGAAACGGGCCCTGTAGAGGGGGCAACCATGGAGGTCCCGATAGAAGAACAACCAGAGAGGGCAGAGCAATCAGAACAGCCAAATAAGGAAAATACCTGGGAGATGTATACGGATGGCTCCTCGAGTTCTGACGGATCAGGAGCGGGCTTTTTGTTGATACCACCGGGTGAAGGTGAACCGCTCCGATACGCCTTGGCTTTAACATTCAAGGCCACAAACAATGAAGCGGAGTATGAAGCTCTTATCACGGGCCTAAAAATTGCTAAAGGCACTGGAGTCGATCACTTGAGAGTGAAGTGTGACGCAGCTTTAATCGTGAACCAGGTTCAAGGGCGATACGAAGCGAGGAGTCCGATAATGAAGAAGTATCTACGAGAGGTACAAACCTTGAAGGAGAGCTTTAAAAGCTTCGACATCGAGGCAATCCCGAGGGAGGAAAAAGTAGAGGCAGACGCCTTGAGCAAATTTGCCCTGGGGGCACCCTTGGAGGAAAATCGGAAGGTGCACTTCCTAGAAAAGGTGATCTTATCGACCATCGACCCGACACAGGTGTGTGCCATTGAAGCGAGATCAGAGGAGGAGCCAACTTGGATGACCCCGATAGTCGCGTACCTGACTACGGGGGCAGTCCCCGATGATCAAGTAGCAGCGGACAGGATACGTCGAATCGCGGTCAATTATGTAATGCTGGATAATCAGCTATACAAGAAGGGCTGGTTCTCGACTCCGTACTTGAAGTGTGTGGCAGAACCCGACACCAATCGGATTCTGAAGGAGGTGCACGAAGGGGTCGCGGCTTGCCATGAAGGGGCTCGATCCATCATGAGGAAAGTGCTGAATTTGGGCTATTATTGGCCCACGATGAACAAAGAAGCGACGGCGATGGTCCGATCCTGCGACGCGTGCCAGAGGTACGCCCTGAGTATCGTGGCTCCGGCCGCTAATCTGACATCCATCAAGAGCGCGCGGCCCTTCGCGCAGTGGGGCATCGACTTGGTGGGACCTCTTCCACAAGCACAAGGTCAATGTAAGTATTTACTTGTAGCAATCGATTATTTTTCGAAATGGATAGAGGCGAAGGCATTGGCCAGAACAACGGGGAACCAGATCGTCAAGTTCCTCCAAACCCACATCGTGTCCAGATACGGGATTCCCAAGGTGGTGATCAGCGACAATGGTCCACCGCTAACGGCTCTCAGGTGAGGGAGTATCTGGAGGAGTTGAACATTGAGCATCGGACCGCCTCCGTACGACATGCTCAGACTAATGGCCAGGTGGAGTCAGCCAATAAAATCGTGATGGACGGCCTCAAGAAGAGGGTCTATGCTTTGAAGGGCAAGTGGCTGAACGAACTGGAGAACGTGCTTTGGGCCGTTAGAACGACACCCAAACGATCAACGGGGGAGACTCCGTTTGGCCTTGTTTATGGCACGAAAGCTGTCGCCCCTGTGGAGGTAGCTGTGGCGTCCCATCGGATGAGATAGTACGAGCCTATGACGAATGATGAAGTGAGACGTCTGGACTTGGACTTACTCGAAGAGAAGAGGCGGGAAGTCGATGAAGTCCAAGCTCGAATGCGTTTGGCGACGGCCAGATACTACAATCGGCGAGTGAAATCCCGACAGTTCTTCGTCGGGGAGCTGGTTTGGCGTCGCAACGAGTTCACCCTTTTGGATCGAATCAACAAGATGTCACCAAAATGGGAAGGACCTTATAAGGTCGTGGGGATGCCAGCTCCAAATGCGTACAAGTTGGAAGACCTCGATGGCAGAACGTTGAAGCATTCTTTTAGTGGCGAACACTTGAAGAAACACCATGCTTGAATAAAGTCGCCTTAAGTGGTGCCCGATGAAGTCGCCTTAAGTGGTGCCCGATAAAGTCGCCTTAAGTGGTGCTCGATAAAGTCGCCTTCAGTGGTGCACGATATTAAGTCGCCTTAAGTGGCGCAAGTTGAAAAGTCGCCTTAAGTGGTGCACGATGTAAAGTCGCCTTCAGTGGTGCACGATATTAAGTCGCCTTAAGTGGCGCAAGTTGAAAAGTCGCCTTAAGTGGTGCACGATGTAAAGTCGCCTTCAGTGGTGCACGATATTAAGTCGCCTTAAGTGGTGCAAGTTGAAAAGTCGCCTTAACTGGTGCACGATATAAAGTCGCCTTAAGTGGTGCACGAGAAAAGTCACCTTGAGTGGTGCACGATCCTTAGATTTATTCTAAGTATCAAAAAGTCGCCTTAAGTGGTGCACGATGTAAAGTCGCCTTCAGTGGTGCACGATATTAAGTCGCCTTAAGTGGCGCAAGTTGAAAAGTCGCCTTAAGTGGTGCACGATGCAAAGTCGCCTTCAGTGGTGCACGATATTAAGTCGCCTTAAGTGGTGCACGATATAAAGTCGCCTTAAGTGGTGCACGAGAAAAGTCGCCTTGAGTGGTGCACGATCCTTAGATTTATTCTAAGTATCAAAAAGTCGCCTTAAGTGGTGCACGATGTAAAGTCGCCTTCAGTGGTGCACGATATTAAGTCGCCTTAAGTGGCGCAAGTTGAAAAGTCTCCTTAAGTGGTGCACGATGCAAAGTCGCCTTCAGTGGTGCACGATATTAAGTCGCCTTAAGTGGTGCACGATATAAAGTCGCCTTAAGTGGTGCACGAGAAAAGTCGCCTTGAGTGGTGCACGATCCTTAGATTTATTCTAAGTATCAAAAAGTCGCCTTAAGTGGTGCACGATGTAAAGTCGCCTTCAATGGTGCACGATATTAAGTCGCCTTAAGTGGCGCAAGTTGAAAAGTCGCCTTAAGTGGTGCACGATGCAAAGTCGCCTTCAGTGGTGCACGATATTAAGTCGCCTTAAGTGGCGCAAGTTGAAAAGACGCCTTAAGTGGTGCACGATGTAAAGTCGCCTTCAGTGGTGCACGATATTAAGTCGCCTTAAGTGGTGCACGATGTAAAGTCGCCTTAAGTGGTGCACGATGAAAGTCGCCTTAAGTGGTGCACGATATTAAGTCGCCTTAAGTGGTGCACGATGTAAAGTCGCCTTAAGTGGTGCACGATGAAAGTCGCCTTAAGTGGTGCACGATGTTAAGTCGCCTTAAGTGGCGTGGTTTTGCCTTAAGTGGAATAAAGCGATTGAACTTGATCCTTGGCAGAGTCGAGGGGAGCAGGATCCACGAGGTATGAGGCAGAAGGCTCCGCAGCAAGATGATCGGATCCTGGAAGATTGGCCGCGGGAGGATCGGACTCTTGGAGGTCAGCCGATGAAGAGTCGACTATCGAGGAATATTGGAGGAGTCTTCTCGGATTTTGTGGCTATCCTCGAAGTATCGAGGAATCGCGGACGAGAAGATCCGTGTCAAGGAATTTTGTCAAGAGAAAAGCCTCTGATACAGATATCAGAAGGTCGGGAGTTGAAAGACACGACGAACTAAAAGTCCCTCATGTCTTGGGGGAAAATGATGGATTCGACTACAGCCGTCAGGCCCTTTAACGACGAGGAAACGGCAAACAGGCCCACCAGGCTCCAAATAAAGGTCAAGATGATCCAGGAGAAGGGTCCCGACGAAGGGAGTCCCGACAAGGTAAGGTCCCGACAGAGTCGGTCCCGACAGTGGAGCTGGAAGCTCCCGATGAGAAGCCTTTAAGTAGGCCCCGATGACGAATCCCTGAGAATGATTGGCCCTGTCACGATGACGAGGGGCCCCGAGCGGTGACACAACGAGATAACTCTGGAGTCCCCGACGGGAGTCGGGACTCGATTATCAGAGGATAAGGCCAAGATATGCGGGGCGTGGCCGAGATACGCGGAACGTGGTTAAGATACACGGAGCGTGGCCGAGATACGCGGGGCATGGCCGAGATACGCGAGATCACATCCGAGATACGCGGGATACGGGCTAACCACCCCCAACGGTTCGCCAGGTACCTGAGGCATCTCTTTGCCTATAAAAGGGCAGGAGATCACCTCAGAAGAGTTACGATATATTCAATACACTTTGAGATTACTGCTTGCCAGTCATACGAGATACTCATTTAAGCATCGGAGAGGGATTCTGGGTCACCGCCCGGTCTATCCCCTCTTGCAGGATTGCGTGGAGCAAAGGAGCTAGGATTACCGTCAAAGTCCGTACCGGAGTTCCCCCGTAATCCAACAGTCATCTTTCTGTTGAGGTGAGTACTGCTTAATATCTTCTGCCCAAACAGCTTGAAATCACCAGCACTGCGCGTTAAGGTTAGTGACTTAGGTAGTGGTTTCCAAAAACAAAAAGAAAAATAAAACTCAACTGATCTAACCTGATTTCAACGGGTCACGGGTCGGGTCCTAAGTATAAACCCGGCCCGCCCTCAACGGGTCAACCCGAAAATAATCCGTTAACATAACTAGGTGTACCTGAATCAGACCCGTGGACGGGTCATTTGCGGGTCACGAATAAAATTGACACGCCTATTCCTGATCACGTGCTTCTTTTGATATGTATTTAAGGTAGATTTAACAATAAATTAAAATATTGCAACAAAATACATTCTAACGCTCAACTAGATATCTACCCAATTCTAACAGCGTCTAATTGAGCGTTTAATAAAATGCATTTTAGTGTAATTTTTTCAATTTATTGGTGAAACCATTTTAGGTACGCATCAAAACACCTCACGTGGCCAGTACTCGTTTCTTTTCAGTTTGATTGCTACTAGAACGGAAGAAGCATTGTTGCTTGGAACTAGAAACTCATATAGTCAAATTAAAAAAAATTAAAAAAAATCGAATAATGATTTGTAACTGGATCCACATTTAAGTAGTGATTTGGTTATTAATATGACAAAAAAATTTAGTTATTAACCATTTAATTTATAAAAAAATTCGTAACAACATGCTTAGCTAGTATTGTTCAAATGATTAATACCTGCACTTTTACCCGATTACAAATCGCTACAAGAATTTTAATATATATATATATATATTTAAAAAAATTGGTTATTTGAACTTTCAATTTATGAGAAAATTGTTACCTACGTCAAATTGGATAGAAATAAGCATGTTCCGACCATATAAGATTTTTTAACGGGTACCCGAAATGGATTCACTATCAAATTAAGAATATCAAATTAAGAAGATTGTTACGAAAAAAATGGAGTTTAATTGTAAGACAATGTTGGTAGATCCTTGTCATTAGACGTCAATGTTAGCATACTAACTAAATTTACTGGGAAGATTTTCTTGTCCTAATGTTTGAAATTTCTTGGCTATCCGAGAAATTCAGTTTGAAAAATGTATACTTGATTTTTCCCCTATGAGCTGGCTAAAATGCTGTCGAGTTTATTTTAACTTGAATTCTCAGCCGTCAGATCATGAGAGAGAATCAATCAGAATTCAGGAGAGATAAAAAGTGTTTCTTACCTATGCATAATCTGACGGCTGAGAAATCGAATTAAAATAAACTCGAGTTTATTTTAGCCGAACCCTATATATAATAATAATAATAATATAATTAAGAATTTTCTTTTTTCTTTTAACTATCCAATTTATTTATGTTTATTATTGCAATTAAGTAACTAATTACTTTTGTCACTATGGCCAAAATAGTGTAACAATAAAAATAAGTAAGTTACTAGACTGCAATCATAAAAAAAATATAATACACGCCTAATTTTTTCATAAGTTTAAAAGTTTTAAAAAAAAAATCAAATACTGAACGGTTAAACTATATCTTCACAAAAATACATTTCTTATTATCTTTTAGGACATAGTTATTATTACGGCTTAGCCAACTTATATGTGCTAATCTTAATGTGAGTGAAACTTGGTTTTATTTAAATATCCCTCGTTGCTGCTATCGCAGTTGTCTCTTTTTATTAATAATAATAATATATTATCTTTCCCAAATAAAACTTACATGGGCTGTTACTGTTCTACAGAATGTTGAGAAGGTATTGATTAGGCTATGGTTGTAATTTTGACTTCCCATTTGGCGACTAATTACAGAAATATGGCAAACCTCAGGAAAAAATCGCTGCACTTCGGTGGTGTAGAAATCAACTCCGCATGCATGCATGCTAAAAAAATTTAATAGATGGAGAAAAATACATGAAGAAGTATGTTGGTTTTGAGGACCAGTTTTATTACTATAAGAAGTATTGGGTCTTTTATCCATATGTAATGAAATTAGTTAGTTTATTGCTATTACTATAAATAACAGCTTATGTTTGTATTTTCAGACTATGGAATTGAATAAATGAATTTGAAGTGGGCTAAGGAGATCCTCCGCTCCTTGTTCATCTTCATTATTTTCAATCTCGTTTTCATAAATTTCTTCATGGTATCAGAGCGAATTCGATTCAATTTCGATGTCGCTCAGCTCAATTAATCAGATCTTGTTGAGGATTTCTGGATTTGGAATACGATATGGCTAGAGGACACTCAAATCAGCCGCTGAATAGTTCACAAGGTGCTTGGCCACCACTTAGAGCTTCATGAGGCAATGGATCTACTGGAGCTGATGGAGGAGATGATAATCAGACAGCACCTGGAGGAAATGGCGGGAACAACTCCAGATCGACTGGATCGATGAATAGTGTGTATGATGATAGGTTTTATCTCCATCCTTCTGATTCGACTGGTGTTTCCTTGATTGAACTGAAGCTCACTGGTAGTCTAAACTATCAAGAGTGGGTTCATCCTATATCAGATGCTTTGTTAGTTAAGAACAAGCTTTGTTTCGTTAATGGAACTTGTCCTCGAGATTCTGTGAATGATTCGATGAGAACAACATGTGATAGGTGCAATGTTGTAGTGAAATCGTAGTTGATTAACTCGATTTATAAAGAACTGACTCATGGTATGCATTATAGTCCCACCGCTCGAGTAATTTGGGAAGATGTTAATGAGAGGTTTAGCAAAGTGGATGAGACTCGAATCTTTCATCCGACGAGGGAAATTTATCAAATCAAACAGGGAATACTTTCCATTGCCAACTATTTTGGGAAGATAAAAACCTTGTGGGATGAATTAGCTGTGGTGGATGATGATGAGTTGTGTGATGATTGTTTAATCTCACCTCGAACTTTGGCTAAAAGAGAAAACCAGAAGTTGATTCAGTTTTTAATAGGATTGAATGATTCTTTTGCTCCTATTCGATCAAATCTATTGATGATGTATCCCCTGCCTTCGTTGAATTATGCCTATTCAATTCTTGTCCAAGAGGAAAATCAGAGGGTGGTGACAAATTGTATGTCCACTGATTTACCTGAGACAACCATATACTCATCCTCTGGTGCAAAATCTTTCAAATCAAAGCCTCAGAACACAAATGCAGGAATACATACTAAGAACAAGATAGATTTGCTTTGTACTTATTGCAAAAAGAAAGGGAAGATTCATGTTGGAGAAAACATGGAGTACCAGAGGAAGTTATAAGAAGATGGGCAGCAGTGGAAACTACAAATGTTTATTCAGATGCAGAAGGTTCTGAGGGGAACTTTGATGGGGTCATATGGATCATCCAATGGCAGTTTCAAATCCACACGTGCAAACACAGGGGCGTTATGTGCAGACACATGGGCATTATAATCCACAAATGCAAACACGTGGGCATTATGTGCAGACACAGGGGCATTATAACCCACAAGTGCAAAGGGGCATTATGTGCAAACACAGGGGCATTATGCTGTCAAACCTATTGAATCAAAAGCTAATATGGCTAATCATACAGCAGTATCTCTTATTTTGCTGTTGCATTATCTCATAATTCCTCTACTTCACAATGGATTATAGATAGTGGAGCAACTAATCACATGACCTGTCAAAGAAGATGGTTATTTGATGTGAGGAAAAATTTAACTGGGACCATAAATGTTACTTTGCCCACAGGCCACTCAGTTGAAGTTACACATATAGGGAGCTGCTTAGTGAATGGGAGTTTACCTCTAAAGAATGTCCTGCTTGTGCCAAATTTTCAATTTAATTTGATATCAGTTTCCCAGCTCTGCAGTGATTTATCTTGCACTGTAGAATTTAGGGTTAAAAGGCACTTTTGATACCACATGTTTGACCGAATGTGGCTTTTAGTACTGGATGTTTAGTTTTGTATACTTTTGGTACCAAACGTTTGAAAAAATGTGGCTTTTGGTACATCGTTGGTAGGCCGTTAGTTTTGGCCGTTAAATGACATGTGCAAGTCACGTGATCGACTCTAAACTTTTAATTTTGTTCAATTTAGTCCCTCAAATATATTCATAACTTTTATTTTGTTTAATTTAGTCCTAAAGCTTCAAAATCGAACCCAATTGGGACCTATCTCCAATTGGGTAAATTTGACCCAAATTGGGCTATTTCAATTGAATTCGATTGGTTTAATTGGGTCCGATTTTGAAGTGTTATGACTAAGTTAAACAAAATAAAAGTTAGGAATATATTTGAGGGACTAAACTGAACAAAATTAAAAGCTTAGAGTCGATCACGTAACTTGCACATGTCATTTAACGGCCAAAACAAACGGCCAACTAACGGATGTACCAAAAGCCACATTTTTTCAAACGTTTGGTACCAAAAGTATACAAAACTAAACATCCAGTACTAAAAACCACATTCGGTCAAACATGTGGTATCAAAAGTACCTTTAACCCTAGAATTTACTCCTGATTACCTGAACTTTCAGGGGCACTTAACTGAGGACTCAATGGTGATTGGTAGGCAAGAATGGGGTCTCTACGTTCACAATGGGCAATCAATTTCTGGGGTTGTAGCTGCTGTGGTTGATGAACCTGATCTTGCAAGTCTTTGGCATAGGAGGCTGGGGCATCTTCAATTACCTCAGTTGTTGAAGATTGTTAATGTTAGAACAAGTAGTAGGCATGTTAAGGATGTATGGTTTGTCCATTAGCAAGACAAACTAGAACACTGTTTCCTTCAAGTGTTTCTACTGTTGATTTTCCTTTTGAACTGGTTCATATGGATTTGTGGGGTCCCTACAAGGTACCTACTGTTCAAGGATTTCGATATTTCATAACCATTGTTGATTACTTTACGAGATGTAGTTGGGTTTATTTCATGAAATGGAAAGATGAGGTTTTCACACACATCAAACACTTCATCACACAAGTGAAAACACAGTTTCAAAGAGTTGTGATGTAGAACAGATAATGGCACAGAGTTTGTTAATGCTGTTGTCAAAGATCTGTTTGATTCTCTAGGAATTATTCATCAAATAAGTTGCACATACACACCTTAGTAGAATGGTGTAGTGGAGAGAAAGCATCGCCATCTTCTTGAGGTTGCTAGGGCTCTCAAACTACAAGCTAAAGTTCTAGATAGATATTGTAATTTCTGTGTGCACACTTCCTGCTACCTGATTAATAGAATGCCATTTAGTATCTTGAATGATCAGTTGCCATTTGAGATACTTTATAAGAAGTTTGATCCTCATCATTTGAGAGTCTTTGGATCTCTCTGTTTTGCAGCAGACTTGACGAATAATGATAAGGTGAAGGCCAAGTCCATTCCTTCAGTATTTCTTGGTTATTCACCAACTCATAAGGGTTTTCGGTTGTTGAATATACATACATGAAAGGTATTTGTTAGTCGAGATGTGCACATTAAAGAGCATATTTTCCCTTTTGCCATGCCAAGAGAGGAATTTCGTCAACTTCTTATAGATGAGGTGATTTCTTCTGCCCCAAGTCATTTCATTAATGATAATGATATTGTTGATGTTAATGCACCTAGTGCAGAGACTAACATTGATGAGCCTTAGGTAGCTCAGAATGATGAGCGTATTGTTTCATCTTCTCCAACACCAGATGACCAACTCCCTCTTACAGAAGTATCATAACCTGAATTACCTCTCATAAGAAGATCTACTCGAGCTACTACTATGCCTAGATGGACAAATGATTATGTTATGCAACTTCCTTACTTATGAAAGGCTATCATCTCCATATAGATGCTATCTTAGCACCATCTCTGTGATACATGAGCCTTTAAGCTATAAGGAGGCCTCAGAGGAGGGAGTCTGGTTGGATGCAATGCAGACAGAGATGAAGGCTTTAGAAGATAACAAGACTTGGAAAATCATGGATTTTCCCAAAGATAAGAAAGCAATAGGTTGTAAATGGATGTAGAAGATCAAATACAATGATGATGGGTCTTTGGATAGATACAAGGCCCGCTTAGTCGCAAAAGGGTACACTCAAGAGGCAGGGACTGACTTCAAAGAGACATTCTCTCCAGTGGTTAAGATGGTCACTGTCAGAACCCCACTTTCCATTGCAGCTGTTCGGAATTGGCCAATTTTCCAGCTTGATGTACACAATGCTTTTCTCCAAGGTGATCTAGATGAAGAGGTTTACATGACTATTTCTCAAGGGTTTGAAGGTTCTCACAGTGGTGGAAGGAAAGTTTGCAAACTTTTGAAGTCGTTGTACGGCCTCAAACAAGCATCACGACAGTGGAACTTAGAGCTCACTCAGTCACTTTTGCAGCATGGTTATGTTCAAAGCAAAAGGGATTATTCATTGTTTAGCAATTTTACAACTAAGGGACATGTACATTTACTTGTTTATGTTGATGACTTGTTGGTTAGTGGATCATATATGATGTTGATTGATGAACTTAAAGAAGTTCTCAAATCTCATTTCAAACTCAAAGATCTTGGCACCTTGAAGTATTTTATTGGGCTGGAAATTGCAAGATCATCTGAGGGAATTGTGATGAATCAGAGGAAGTACGCATTATAGCTTATAAGTGAAGCAGGCCTTCTTGAAGCTAAGGCAGTTCAAACTCCCATGGAGACAAACATGAAGTTGACCTCCATTGAATATGACAAGCATTTTGGTTTGAATCAGAATGATTTTCTTATTGAGGATGCAGAATGATGTAGAAGAATAGTTGGGCGACTTCTGTACCTAACTATGACGCGTCCTGACATCTCTTATTCAGTGCAAGTCCTCAGTCAATCCGTTCATGCACTTAAGAAATCACATCTTGATGCGGCTAGAAGAGTTGGGAGATATATAAAGGGTAGTGCAGAAAAAGGCTTGTTGCTCTTCTCATTCAAATCTGAGAGATTTAACAGCATTCTGCGATAGTTATTGGGCAACATGTTTGATTACTCGAAAATCGATATCAGGGTACTGTGTCAAGCTGGGTAATAGTACTTTATCGTGGAAGTCGAAGAAACAGCCGACCATTTCACTTTCAAGTGCAGAAGCAGAGTACCGTAGCATGAGGAAAGCTAGTGCAGAGTTGATTTGGGTTCAAGGCCTCTTAAAGGAACTGGGTGTTGAAGTGCAGCAACCAATTCCTCTTCTCTGCGATAACCAAGCTGCAATTCACATAGCCAACAATCCATTCATGAACTCACTAAGCACATTGAGATTGATTGTCACTTTGTGAGATCCAAATTGCAGGAAGGAGTTTTGATTCCAACACACATTGGAACAAAAGCTCAAATTGAAGACATATTGACGAAGGCACTGAGCAAACAACAACATCATCTTCTTCTGTCAAGTTAAAGACCTCGTGATATTTTCAAGAAGAAACAGGAGGAGGAAGAAGAATGAGAGAAATAAGGGGGAATGAAGGTTTGAGGACCGATTTTATTATTATAAGAAGTATTGGGTCTTTTATTCATATGTAATGAAATTAGTTAGTTTATTGCTGCAGCTTCTGTCTGTATTTTCAGACTATGGAATTGAATAAAAGAATTTGAAGTGGGCTAAGGAAATCCTCCGCTCCTTGTTCATCTTCATTCTTTTCAGTCTCGATTTCCTAGATTTCTTCAATACAAAATCTTTAGAGACCGACTGAGGAGAGCAACAATTTGTGCTGATCGGGATGGAGCCTATTTAATAAGACTCTGATGCCGCCAACAAAGAACTTCAACGGCATGAAGTGTCGATCAGATGGAAGTAACCGACAATCAAGGACAAGAAATCAACGGGGCCAGCAATCGGACAGGGAACCAGCAATTAAGGGAACGAAACCAACTGGTGAGGTCCACTAGTGGTGCAGCAAGTCAAAGGTGGAGCAGCAACTCACGGTACCAAAGAGCTTGGAGCAGTAGTAGCGTAGCATTAAAATTAGGGATCAGAAAATTACGCTCAGCGGAGCAACTGACTATGATACCAATCTGAAACGACGTGATGAGGATAGACGCGCATAAATCGAAAGAATAATGAAATCAGACGCATGGTTTGAGGAAAAAACTCGATTTTCTCATATATCATAAAACTGAATACTAAGAATGCTAAACAGAGTTTATATAGATAAACCTAAAACCTTAACCCTAGGTAATTCAAAAATTAACAAATAAATCCAACAAAAACCGAAAATTGACAAAAAAAAAACCTAAAGAATCATAAATTGCTATTTTAACCCACTTCACCGACATCATTAAACCTTCTTAACATCCTATAACAAAAGCTTAAGCTGGTAATGAGCAGAATGCATTTGCAATTTTCAACATTAATATACAGGAGAAAATTTGAGATTATAAATTTAAAAATATCATATCAAAGCTATACTAAAAATGAGAAACGACCTACCAGTGGTAGCTAGTCAGATAGAACCGACCACATAAACATAAATTTATATTTTCTCGTACACTTACATATAACTTATTACATTATTTATAAGCGTTTAATGTGAAACAATTTAGAACTAAGAAGAAGTAAGAGCACTTCCAATGGTAGTCCCTAGTTCCTAGTTCCTAGTTCCATATTGTAAATTTGTCATTGTAGAGAGTTCCTAGTTCCTAGTTCCACTTACTGTTGGTTCATACTTGTAATGATTAAATAGGAACTTTGCATTCCAATGGGAGTTCCTACTTCCAAAATGGGAGTTTCTAGTTCCTAGATTTGCCACTGGACGCTAACTAGGCGCCACTAGGCATGACTAGGATTACTAATATTACCGTTTTGTCATTATCACGTGAATAGTGAAGTGGGACAGTTCCCACTAGTAGGAACTCCCCCGTTACTGTTCATGTCGGTTCCTACTCTTCAATATTATTTTATTCAATTGTTTTACTTTTTTATTATATATATATATAATTATGCTACGCTAAGTCGGACAATGACACGAACCGTAGTAGTCATTTTTAATATTAAATAAGTTAAATGATGACACGGACCAAAATTACTACTCTTTATCTTCGTATAAATTTCAGAGTTTCCAGACTCAATTTATTTATATTTTACCATGTAACACAACCGTCAATTCTAAATTTTGAAAAATAGTAGAGAATTCCATATTATTAAACGTGAAATAATTTTTTTATTAAAAAATATTATATTATTTTAATGCATATATATTTATATATAGTTTACTTATTATATTATTATTCTTAAAATGAATATATTTTTTTTATTATGATACATTATATAAAAATAATATTTTTTTTTTCGAATGATATACAATATATTTTTGTTTTATGTATATTAAAATCATTAGTAAAAACACACGAGGGTTTCACCTTTAACAGATTTACTAATATGTATCTAATTAATGTGCATAAACGTGATTTTGCTAACGACGATGAATCAAGACTTGTCAATCGATGAATAACAGATATACACCGATATGATGAAATAATATTGATTGAATCAATTTAATTAATCACTATTATCATATCAATAATATTATTATATCAATAATTATATTTATCAATCATCATGCCCGCTGAGTAAAGACTGCACCTAATAGTAATATTACTATAGTAAAGTAACGTATAATTATTGAAAAGATTCAACACTTCCAAAGTTAAATTTGATTCTTCCATAGTGAATTATTAAATCAAACTGACAAAAAAAAAAAAATTCAAGACGATTTAGTCGAACATCTTTGGCAATTTAATATGTGTATGACAATTCTACGTAGTCTCATATATATATATATTAATTTTTATTTTTATTGGCAACTTTAATGTATTAGTTTTTATATTTTTTTGTAGTGTAATTTTTAAATTATTGCAATCATTATTTTTAAATCTTATGTGCTCATTTATATATTATATTTATTTTTATACAATTTTTAAATACCAGAAGAATTGTGATTACTTTTAAATGTGTAGTACGTAAATAATTGAACTAACCTAACGACGCCGACTTTCAAATATCGGAATAATTAACAACACACGTCGGTCAAAGTTGGAACCCAAATATTTGATATAAAATTGAAAATTTGACGAAATCATAAAAAATGTGAAATTTCGTTAAACAATCAATTACATTTTTATGATTTTGTACATATTTTTTCCAAGTTTATTTTAGTTAATTCAGTCTAACACTTAAATCTCATTCATTGGTTTGTTCATGTCCGTATTTTTAAAAATATGAATATTTATTTTATATATAATGCTTAAAAAATTTGGTCGAACATCTATTGGATTTTAATATGCATTTGCTAATTCTATGTTGTCTCAAATATATATATATATATATAATATGCTCATTTTGTAGTTGACAAATTTAACATATTATTTGTATTTTTCTGTAATATGATTTTTAAATTATGACAATCATATTTAATAAAAATACGTGTTTATTTATATATTATGTTCGTAACTTTTTATATAATTATTTAAATACCAAAATAATTTTTTATTTATAAATATTTAATTTATCTATAGAGTTTTTAGTACAAAAAGTTATATTGTGAGTATAGAATTATGTGGGTCCCAATTTGGAAGTGGAACTAGGTCTCCACCACTGGAGAGAGTTCCTATTTTACTGTAGCATTTACTGTAGCACTTCCCACTTTGATGAGTTGGCAGTGACGTGGCGGGTGACGTGGAGGAACTGGGAACTCACCATTGGTAGTGCTCTAATCAAACTTTGAAAATACAATTTTATAAGAACATAAAGAAGCAAGTATATGGCCTGCATGCTATAAGGTCATGGATGTGTTGATCTTTTGTGAGACAGTCTTACAACAGTGCTGACAATTCATACAGGTATGTGACAATTTAGTTCCACACGAACATCATATGAAAAAAACACGACACGAAAACTTAACACGACAAATGTGATATAAATTGAATAAGAAATTCAGACATAATTACTTTTTAAATAAAAATATAAAGATTATTCAATATAAAAAATTCAAACCTCCAGAAAATACTAATACAAGTCAAATTCCACAACCTAATAAGAATTATTTGTAGAATATTTAATGTATATATATAACTATCTTATTATTAGGTCGGGTAGTAACCGAGTCTCAAATACAAAAATATGTTGACACGATTTTTTATGCAGCGTGATAGGTTGGAGGGGATCAAATACTCGTTGATTCAAGGGAATTACGAGAATTTGACGGACAGATGGCACAAGAACTCGCTGATTCAGAAGAATGCCGAGAAATTGATGCAAGGTTGAGAAAAACCTCGATTTTTTCATTAATAATTCAACTGAATGTAAATGACTACCAAACAGAGTTTATAAAGAGAGATATAAAACCCTAACCCTAGCTAATTCCAAAATTAACAAATAAATCTAACAAAAATCGAAAATGGCAAATTAAAGACCCGCAGAAACATAAAAATGAGATTTTAATCATATAAACATCAGAATTTGGCCTAAAAACGCCAGACCCCATAGTATTATGAGTCTTGCTTAGATCGTCATTTCCGCATGAAAACGTGTATTCATATGCTAAAATCCGACTTTTCAAAATCTTCCACATCAATTTTAATATGATCTGATTTTAACACGGTTAAAAAATGATTAATTCAAGCCTGTAATTTTTAGTGTGGTGATCACATCGGCCCATCGTGATGTCCGCAAATTCTCAACCCTACAGTACAATTCACAATGGAATAGTGTCCACTATCGGAACGCATGAATCCTAAGTGGCAAATAGAAACTAGGGAGAGGAACAAGCAAGCATTATGGATGGTCTCGGAAATTGGAATAATAATCGATGTTGTTAAGAACACTGGTAGCACCAAATTGTTTCTGCTGAAACTAGGAGGACTAAAATGGAAAAAAAAAAAAAGGAAAAGGAGTGGCGCGTAGTTTGCAAATGCGACACATTATTTTTGGCCCTACTCTCAAAAGCATGATCCCAAGAATTTTCCAACCAGCAACCGTCCCGATAAGATATTTGGGGTGGATTCGTTGGATTTGAATTGAATATAATAATAAAATCAATCAGAGGAAGAAAAAGAAAAAGAAAAAGAAAGACTAAACATGTTAGTACAACAACAGTATTAATAATGAGTATCACGAGTAACTAACTACCTTTACCCTTCTGCTGCTGCTGCTTCCCTAAATTGTCGCCATTATTTGCGGCCACAACTAAAGCTGCACACCCGACATTGTCTTCTTCTTCTTCTTCGATTTGCCTGCCTTTTCTCTCCTCTCTCTGGATTGTGATTTTCTTACGATTCAGTGTTGTTCCGAACATTCGCTTGATTCTTTATTCCGTGTTGGATTGATCATCGTTCTCTCTATTTGCAGATTGTTAAGAGTTCTTCATCCTGTTGCTATTGGTAAAGCTCTGTCTCCTCTTTTTCACTATCTTGTTTAATTAATTACTTGGGTGGTGGTTGTGTATCACTCTCAGTCCTCGGAGCATTTCAAATCAGCAACATGTGCCATTAATTAATTGTCTGAATTTGACTACTTTGAGTAAAGCAAGAGCATTCTGTTATGCAATGTGAATCTGATGTTGAAATTTAGTGAGTGGTCCGTGAAATTAGAAACAGATGTTTCTTTCTTTTTTCATTTATTATTATAGGTGAGAAGGCATTGAGTTGACTATACTGGAGTTGCATCTTTCCTTGGGAAGTGGATACAGTTTTGATTTTGTTTCAACTACACAACTGTAGTCGCTGATTTGGCCGATAAAAGCTTCTGGATTGGAGTTCATCTTCTTCCTTGATATCTTATCTTCATTCATTATGATATGACTGAGGAAAGATTCCATCTATTAATGTTTTCCTGTTTCATTGTTTTTTTTTCTTTGCATCTGCTGATCACTCTACATGTAACAACTGCAGATTGACTGACTGATTCTAGATGGAGGAAAGAAAGTTGAATTTTGATACACCCCTCTTGTCGATGAGGCAACCTATGATGAACCGGAGACGTGACCTCAAATACCCAGACATGGAACAAGTCACTGAACCAGTTGCTGTTCCTTTTATGTGGGAGCACATACCTGGACGTGCCAAGGATGAAGAAGTCATCTCCTCAATTTCTCCACGCCTCAACCAGATTACCAAGTTTCAAAATAATAAATCCATAAATGTGTCTGCTCAAGTTAAGAAACAAGGAAATCTGGAGTACGATGATGAGGAGGATGATGAGTTTTCTGATGCAGTGGAGACACTTTCTCAAACAGAATCCATCTCATGTTCCTTCAACTGCAGCAGCATGAGTAGTCGATCCAGTGGTTTGGTCCACAACCCTTGTGGAACCTTCTTGGTGGATCACAAAACTCGAGACTTGATGATGAATCGTTTCTTGCCTGCATCTCGGGCAGTGGCTATAGGCCTGTCTCAGCATTATACACCTAATTCAGGAAAACTTGCAATCGTTCCATTCGAGCCTCCAAAATCTGATTTGGCTAGGGAGAAGACTAGTAAGGTTCCATCTAAGCAATATAGTTCTAACATCATGCACCACTACTATCAAGAGGTTGTTGCCAAAGAGGAGTCTGAAGATGATGAAGCTGATAATACTAATGAGTGTAATATTCAAAGTTTTAAGACTAATAAAGGATGCGGCTTACTTCCACGGTTATGCCTCAAAAGCTCTCTCTGCCTCTTAAATCCCATCCCAGGGATGAAAGCCAGAGCGCCTAGTCCCACCTCCTTCACATCAAAGGCTAAAAAATTCATCCGGGAAGCATCTGTTCGATCTGTAAGTCAGCCAAAGGTAAACACTCTATATGCCTCTTGTTCTTTATAGGTAGCCAGTCATATATATTCTTGTGAACGGAAGCAGCTCCATTTTAAACTTATAAATTCAGTTTGTAGATGAATGGAATGCATTAGTGCTATCTTTTTTTAATGTATTAGAGTGTTACCTGGTATGATACGAATTCATTTCTAAGTTCAAGTGTAGAGATAAAGGGTTTGTTACTTTGTATTATCATCTTACATGCATTAATTAGTATGATGTTTGCTGTGGTTCTGCAGAGTCGGGGTTTTGTTGATAACGGGAAGAAATTAGATCGAGAAACTATGTCTCCAAAGATGCAGAGAAAGCTCTTTGGTGGATCTAGTCGGTTTAATTTCTCAGGAGAACTGAAAACTCGAGGCAGCTTATCTCCATTCAGACAACCGAAGAACACTAATGAAACTCTGTCAGGAGAATTACACAATGGAGAAAGGTTTTCTCCAAGAAGTAATGTCTCTTTCCGTGAACAAAGAGCTTCTAGACGTGTTAATTACTCCGGGGAACTCCTAGTTAGACCAAGGAACAGTGATGTCTCTGCCCGTCAATATGCTGCTTCTTCCGGTCGGATTAATAGTCTTTCAGGAGAATTGCAAAGTCGACGCCATTTATCTCCATTCACCCAAACAAGGATGAACAATACTGATCGAGCTTTACTTGAAAAGACTCTGCATACAGACAGCATCAGAGCTCTGCAAAATTCGCACTCAAGTTCAACTTTGTCTGACCAGGTTGATGATCAAGTGAAAGAAACTTGCTCTTCAAGTCAAGATATACAGTGTGTGGATGACTTGAATGGTGGTGCTATTGTTGTGTATGAAGACCCGGCACCTCATATTCCACTGCCATCTCTGAAATCGCCGTCAGAGTCATGGCTATGGAAGGCCCTGCCTTCTGTTCCTTCCAGAAGATCGTTTCATTCCTTCAAGAAGCAGACCTCCTCCAATGATACCAAGTGGGAGAACATTGTCAAATCCTCGAATTTACACCACGATCATGTCCGCTATTCAGAGGTAATTAATAATCAAGGAAAAATATGGTTGTCTGATTTGTGTGGTTACTTAATATGGGATTGCACTGCAGGAATTGGCAAGTCGTGTTCCTCAGCAATTGAATTGAAGCCTTAAAAGTGGAGTTAAGGAACCAGACAGCCAGCGAGCTACACTTGACTCTGTTCTGTAATGTAGTAGTGTACATGGCCCAGAGCAGATTCAAATCTTGAGGTTGTTTTTCACAAATAATAATATAATGCCCACAGTAGTTGTTTCTTTCTGTGTAGAAAATATTTTGACATGATGAGAGTTTTGTCATATATATATATATATATATGGCTGAAATGAAACTCCGATGTCAGAGAGACAAGTAGTACTCTCAGCACTGAAGTACCGGGTGGGTAGTTCGGCATGGAGTTATTTTGTAGTGCTTTGTTCTCAAATACAAGTCCATTTGGTGATGCTGTATATTTATTAAGCGTGTTTGTTTTTGTTGGCCTGGGTCATCTATCTATCTGTTGGACAGATTGTTGAGAATCCCATTCTTATGATCACATCCAATCCAAGGAACATTTTGTTAGAATGTCCTCATTTTTGTTTGTAATTTTATGTTTTTGTGGTCAGTGCAGTACAAGTGGCGGATCTAGGAATCCGGCTAAGTGGGTTCCAAGTATGGTCATAAGGGGGAGAAAAAAAAAAAATCAAATCGGTATTAATGCGGGTTGGAATTTAAAATACTATTGGCTATTTTTTTTTGGTTAACTAAAAAACTGTCCAAGGTTTGCCCTATGTAAAAAAATTAGCTGTCTGAAGTTTCAAATATTAAAATAAAGTGTCAAATGTTTTAATTTTGTTAAAATGGAGTGTCTCCGTCCAAAATTGCTATTAACTTAGACAGAAAACTGTCACTGCATGTCATGTGCGACGCTAAGAAATTCCAAAATTGACCCTCCGTCTCCTTGTGCCCCTCACGTGACAGAAGTAAATGACGAAAATACCCCTGGGCGGAAAAAGTAACCCAGCGCGCGCCTCTTCTTTTTCCAAACAAGTCACTTCTGCTATTAAGTTCTGATCACATTCTCCCAAACTTACTCTCTTCACTCAAATTTCTAAATTTTCCCCAAAACCTCAAGAACAGAAAACTAGGGTTTCGTCGTGGAGGTTTTGTCGTGAATGGTTCGCAAGCGATTTCTGGTGCTTCCAACGACATTGTTGAGCGAATTCCGGCATAAAGGTGACGACTTGGAACAAAGGATCTTTTCGGGGAAAGTGACGGGTATGTAGCGGCGAGGGAAGGACGAAGTTAAGCCTTGGGTTTTGTTGGGTTCGCGTTTGTGATGGTAAATCTGCCGATATTTTGGTTAAATTTGTTGTAATCGGTTTTGGGTTTGAACACTATGTTGAAATCGAAGTGGATTTATTTAAAGTCTTCAACTTTGCTTGTGAATATGGTTTTTGATATTAGTATAACTCGGCTGTTGTTGACAGACACATTTATGGAAGAAAAACTGAAACTTTATCAAGTTATGGTTGGTTTTGAATTTTCGGTATACTTATGGTTAAAAATAGAATCTCTATGGACAAATTGTTGGATTTAAGTGCAAGAAGTTTGTCTTGTAGAAAAGTCCGACCTATTTGAGGCTTAAAAATTATAACTTGAAGAATTGAAAATTTATTTAAATGGTTCCAAAAATTGAAATTTGGACAACAAAATTGGGTGAATCAGTTCTGGATATGCCTTTAAAACTAGAAATCTGAGATTCATACAAATAGAATACATAGTTTGTAAAATGTTGGTTATTTAAAAGTCTACACATACATAATTGAGACTGTTTTTTGACATACACCAAATACCAACTATTTGAACAATACCAGACCTTGTTTATTAACAGATTACAACTGTCAGACACCTAAAATGAACAAGAAACAAATTTCAGACATTTTGTTTTAACAAGTCTAAACTTTTAGACATGTAATATCAACAAGATTAATAGTTCATGTTTGAAGTTCTAAGATGTAGTTTTCAGTATGAAATAGTTTTGATTGAACTTGTTGACATGCAAATTTTCCAAAGATGGCTACTGAACCGATCATTGTTGAAATCAATCATCATGGTGCCTTTGTAGTTGAGGATGATGGCAGCCTAAGTTAGTACGTTGGGCAATTGAACTACTTGGAGATTACAAGATCATATGAGTACATGAAGTTAATTAAAGAGTTGAGGACAAGTATGGGTACCCCTAGTGGGTTCACATAAATTACAAAAAGTATAGCTCTGAGGGAATCATATTGCAGTTGGTGATGTGTAGGTCAGATTGGAATGAAGTGTTACAAAACCATCATGAAGGTACGCTGCTGCAGCTTTTCCTGGTGAAGAGCAATGTTGGAGGATTTGATAATGTTGGATCAGGTCATGTTCAGTGGTCATCTCGAAGACCCGATGTCGAGGGTCAGTACTATAACCCAACCGATGAAGACCTAATGAATAATGATTATTATTGAAGTGTATGCAAGAATTGAAGGAGGGCTTGTCCAATGCTGCAGCAGGTAATAGTGACAGTTCTGGAGGTCCAATTCTTGTACGTACCACCAACCACACAAACATATGACATCGAATCTTCCACTGAAGAATATTATACAGAAGAAGAAGACGAAGAAGAAGAAGAAGAGCTTATTGTGTCCAATCCAGATTGTTCGGTGTCAGATGAAAATTGGTAGCCTAAATATGGTGCCGAGGTTCATAGCACAGATGATGAATTTCACAATTCAGATGAAGACTTTCATACTCTGGATGATACAGAACGAGGTGATACAGAAATCTAGGAAGGAGTTGCCAACGAGACAGCCGCCATGGAGAAGGAGAAGGCTGTGTTGGAGAAAGAGAATGTGACCTTGGAGAAGAATAAGGAATTTGAAAGGAGAAGAGAAATAGCCGATGGGAAGAAGAAAATTAATGTTGCTAGAAGAGGAGCGGCCCAAAGAAAGAAGTGTACACCTGTTGTCGACCCGTACAACCTAGAGGGTAAGTTATCGTACATGCCTTGTCATTTCACCCTTATCATATATGTTTATACACTTAATCAATACATGTTTGCATCTCGTTTGTGTAGAGGAAAACCAAACAAGAATTGAGGGAGGAGTCCTTGATGAAGATGGGTTATGGCATGACATGACCGACGCTCCCATTGAAGACACAGACTCAGAATTGTAAGTTCGGAGAGGTCCGATGCTGATGACGTTGATAGTCAATCAAGGTTCCCAGAATACAAGATGAATGATAATGCGAAAGCCCAGACACCATATTTGAAGGTGGGTATGTTATTCGCCAGTGCTGAAGCATTCCGCCTTGCGTTGGCTGAGTATAGTATAACTCACAGATATGCGTACAAGTTAAGAAACAACGGGCACGACAAGTTGGAAGCGGTATGTAAGCAAAATTGCGGATGGGGGATCTATGTGTCCAAAGTTTAGAATGAGGACAATCTCCAGGTACATTCTTAATCATTATTTGGGTACATGTTTCTTTTCACAATGAATTTTAAGGTTGAAAATTTCTAAACTGTAAGGTTGTTTTGTTTCAGATTAAGACCTTCTATAACAAGCATGGAAATCAATGTCAAGTGTTTAAGAGTAGTCAAATGAACGTTAAGTGGATAGTTAGACACTATCTCAGCAAGTACAAGGAACAAAGACTAACCCCTGGGTACATTGTGAAGGAGCTCGCCACAGATAGACACTTTGATGTTAGCCGATTCACAATGTTTAATGCTTGCAAGAAGATGGATTCCATCATCAATGGAGAGAGAGAAAAGCAGTTTGAGAAACTGTGAGACTATGCGTATGCCGTACGTCAAGCAAATCCAGGGAGTACAATGAAGGTCCAGTTGCATGGTTGGAGGTTTCAGCGGTTTTACATGTGCTTACAAGCATGTAAGATCGGCTTTAGACATGGATGCATACCGTTCTTTGGATTAGACGGCTGCCACCTCAAAGAGGTTGAACACGTCCAACTGTTATTGGTTGTCGGTCAAGATCCAAACAACGGGTTATTCCCTATTGCGATTGCTTGGGTTGATGCTGAAAGGTATAATTCCTGGAAGTGGTTCCTTGACCTTCTCATTAAGGATATTGGCACGGGTCGAGGTGAAAGGGGTTGGGTCATCATGTCTGACATACAAAAATATGGTTCATTTAATTGAAATCTTCTGTCTGAAGATTCAGATGTGTTGAAATTGGGTGTACTGTTATGTAGGGTTGTTGAAATTGGGTGTCTAGTTATTTAGGTTTGTTGAAATTAGGTGTCTAGTGTTGGGATCAAAATGACGTGGCCTAGAGCTCCTAGGTTTCGCCTTTGATTGACTCTTACAGGTATCTTTGTCGACCTCGTCGGGTGCTTAGTTTCCTTTGAGTATTGGATGGGCGAGAACATGAAAATGGGGTAGGGATTTGCCCCTGATTCCACTCCGAAGCTTAAGTCAGTAATGGAATATGAGAGAATACTTTAAGAAGTATGTGATATCTATGTAAAATAATGAAAGTGCTCCCCTATTTATAGGCAGAGATAGTATCGACTTTAAATGGTGGCTACCCTCTTGGGAGGGTTTCTTTCTGGAGTCGGTAGAAGCAGGTGACGAGTAGGTCGCCACCTCATCATTCCTTAAGAGGAATGTTTCCTTGTGGCGGCTGAAGCTGGTGATTAGTAGGTTTCCAGTTGGTACCTCTTCCTTAGAAGGAAATGTTCTCTCTGGGGCGGCAAGCAGGTTGCCAGTTGTTTTTTCCTTAGGAGGAAGGTTTCTTCACAAGGTCGGCCTAAACAAGTCGCCACCTCACCATTCCTTAAGAGGAAAGGTTTTCATGATAGTACTCGGCTGCCGAATCGACTTATACCTTAAGAGGGAGAGTCTTTGAGTAGTATCGTCGCCATTCTTCAGGTGTCTGCCTTAGTCGTCGACATCCTTTTATACGTGTGTCGACCATTTGTCTTTATCTTTTCGTCCGGAACGTGAGTAGTCATAAACCTATCTTGAGATATCCTGACTCAGACATTCTCGACTTCCTGTTAGCTTATCTCTAACAATTGTAGCCCAACAGTTGCACCCGAGACTTGAGTCGTCAGCTTCATTATGAAGAAGAGCTCTTAAGTCGAGCATCATTTTCGGGATTCCCTGATCGGGTTCTTGTGTTGTCGGGTTGTAATTTTGAGCTCTCTATAACTCCTTAAGTCTAAATTCGAGACCCTTAGTCGAGGCGTTGATCCGTGCTTTTCACTTTTTTGAACGTTGGAGGGATAATTCATGAGAGCCCAAAGGTCACTCATGCATCTTCAACGACTATTTCCATATTTATTGCACGAATGAGTTGCATTCGTCAATACCTTCTTTTGGAAGGATAT
Organism: Clarkia xantiana subsp. parviflora; assembly: GCA_036873135.1. Classification (NCBI taxonomy): domain Eukaryota; kingdom Viridiplantae; phylum Streptophyta; class Magnoliopsida; order Myrtales; family Onagraceae; genus Clarkia; species Clarkia xantiana. The sequence continues at coordinate 22,774,975 of JAPTYO010000011.1, forward strand.
CAGTAATTACTTAGTATAAATACAAGAGTTTTACTCTTGTAATTTTCCATCTCTTCCTTAGCCTTTTCTCTCATTATCTTGTTCATACTTCAAATTCCAAGTTTCAAGAGTAAGGAGTATCTATGGCGTTCAATTCGCCTTCAGGTATTTGAGATTACCTCATTTGATCTTTACTTCCCAAATTTCATCAATCTTTGGTGATATTCGTTTTATAACGAGATTTCTTTTTAGAATTTATTAAGATGATACTTCAAACCCATCCTCGAGCCATGGCCGGGTCTTCGTCCTATGCTGCTTCGTCTGAGGAGGTCAAAGATGGAACGACCGTTCAAGCTCCTATTGATGTCGAGGTCATGCCTTCTATCAAAGAATTGCCTACCGAGCCTTCGCGAGACAAGGGTAAAGCTAAAGTCGCAACCCATCGCTACCCCACTAGGCGTGGAAGTACCATCCCTTCTGGTTGTTCGGCGAAAAGGAAAAGGGGCGAGGATTCCTCCTCATCATCCTCAGATCAAACATTTATTTTTCTTCTGAGGTTCCTCCGAGTGTCGCTCTAGAATACGAAGGCCCGCCTTTTGAGTGGGAGATACTTCTAAACCCCCCCTCTTGATCATTTGAAGGATTGGGATCCTCTGAGCAAGTTAAAGGGGTACCCCCTTAAAGAAGGACACTCCATTGCTAACCCTGACCTGGCGCTTCCTTTGCTGAACGCTTCGATTCCACCCCAAGATCGTCGCCGTCTGGGAGTGGAGAGTTGTGAGGTAAAAAAAGTCATGCGTCTTTTTATTTTGAGGCAAGCTAAGGTACATATCGCTTTTTGCCTCTCCTTTTTATGTTATCTCATTTGGCTTTTTAATCTGACCCTTCTTTTTTGGGTAGGCCTCCCGGGATTCCCTTCGATTATCTCAATTGTTGATCCATCTTTATGGAGAGCTACACTCGACTAAGGAGAAGTTTCAAAATTTCTCATCCAAAGGTGATACAGAAGAGCTTCGACGCCTTCGAGAAGAGAATGCCCAACTGAAAGAAGACTTAGCACGGATGACCGAGGCTTCTGACGCCATGAAGCGAGATTACCGCCGGAGTGGCGAGTCTCTCAAGGCCTCCTTTTCTCTGGTTAAGGAATTTCGTACTTTGTCGGAGAAGATGAGGGAGGAGAATAATGCCCTCTTAGCTGAAGGAGTTAGTCTCCGGGAGAAAGTCAAGGCTCTGCAAGCTGAGGCGAAGAGTTCGAGAAGCGCGATGGCTAAAGTTGTTGACGACTATAAGGCGATATCGCCCTGGTTGCCTCTGATTTTGCTCTTCATCTCTTTAACGGAGATTGTGGTGAATTTGAAGGCGTATTAGCCCAATTTCCTCTTTTCTCGAGTTCCTCTCCTTCAACAATATTTAGACATTCCTTCCGAAAAGAGTGAGGATCCTGCCAAATCTTCTAGCAAGTAATATGGGGATCCTTCCAAATATTTTTAGAAAATAAAGTATCTTTTTGAATTTTCTGTAATTCACTACCCTTTTTAATGAAATAAATATTTATGTTATTCTTTCTGTGTTTATCCCCATACTTCGCATATGGTCGGGCCTCCATTTAATTGGTTTTAACAGAAACATTTCCTTCTTTCCTTTCTATTCTGATTGTTGATCAATCTAAGTGATATGGCTTATATTATATTTCTAACTGTCAACTATCAAATAAGAGAAGAAGTTTTGTTTTGCTGTCTAACCTTTATCGGGCATCTTGTGCCAATGATTGGGATTTGTATATGTCGATCTCCCTTGTCTTGTCGACGTACCTAGGATTTGTGGCCATCTCGGGCATATAATGTTGACAATCATGGTTGTAGCTGTAGATCCTCCATCGAATTGTGACGTACCTAGGCTTGGTCGCCATCTTAGACACATAATGTCGACAATCATGGTTGTAGATGTCGATCCTCCATCGAATTTTCAACGTACCTACGCTTGGTCGCCATCTTGGATACATAATATCGACAATCATGGTTGTAGATGTCGATCCTCCATCAAATTGTCGACGTACCTAGGCTTGGTCGCCATCTTGGGCACATAATGTCGACAATCGTGGTTGTAGATGTCGATCCTCCATCGAACTGCCGACGTACCTAGGCTTGGTCGTCATCTTAGGCACATAATGTTGACAATCATGGTTGTATCCGTTGATCCTCCATCGAATTGTCAACGTACCTAGGCTTGGCCGCCATCTTGGGCACATAATGTCGACAATCGTGGTTGTAGCCATTGATCCTCCATCGAATTGTCAACGTACCTAGCTTTGGTCGCCATCTTGGGCACATAATGTCGACAATCGTGGTTGTAGCCGTTGATCCTCCATCGAATTGTCGACGTACCTAGGCTTGGTCACCATCTTGGGCACATAATGTCGACAATCGTGGTTGTAGATGTCGATCCACCATCGAATTGTCGACGTACCTAGGCCTGGTCGCCATCTTGGGCACTTAATGCCGACTATCGTGGTTGTAGCCGTTGATCCTACATCGAATTGTTGACATACCTAGGCTTGGTCGCCATCTTGGGCACATAATGTCGAAAATCGTGGCTGTAGATGTCGATCCTCCATCGAATTGTTGAGGTACCTAGGCTTGGTCGCCATCTTGGGAACATAATGTCGACAATCGTGGTTGTAGTCGTTGATCCTCCATCGAATTGTCGACGTACCTAGGCTTGGTCGCCATCTTGGGCACATAATGTCGACAATCGTGGTTGTAGACGGCGAATGTTGATGCCTTTTAATCGATGATAAGCTCTAATGATAACGTGAAAAAGAACCTCAAGGGGCTATATTAGTTCATCGTTCCTGAGTATTACATCAAAAAAGAAATGCTTGGAAACATTAATTTTTTGAGAAGTATAAGAATATCTAGATAGGAGCTTTTACAACTTCTCTTTCATCTTAGTGTCGTGTCGACGTGTAGTAGCAGCGTCGTGACATGGTTTGATCTCCCTTAAGCTCCCCTATCCCTCCGGGTGTCGGAAATCTCATAACTTGATGATCAGTTGAGGGGATGATATGATTGGGGTTGAGGGTAGTTCTTCCAATAATGGCATTGTAGGCAGAAGTGGCGTCGACGACTACAAAGAGTATGTCGATTTTCAGAATTATTTCTCTTCTCCCTAAGGTTACCGGTAGCCGGATGGCACCCATAGGATAAGTACTTCCTCCTGCAAAGCCTATTAATGGGAAGTCGACTTTTCTCAAATCTTTTATGGTGAATCCCAGCTTTAAGAAGGCTTCATAGAAAAGGATATCTGTTGATCTTCCACCGTCGACAAGGATTCTCTTGACCTCGTATTCTTCCATAACGACCATGATTACCAAGGCGTCTTCATGAGGCTGAGTTACCGTCACGAGATCCTACGTTGTAAAACTGACGGTCTCCAGGTCGGTATTTCGAGGTCTTTATCCCATTATAGCTGCTGTGAAGATTTGGGTAGCATATACCTCACGAGCCAAGCTGGTCTCGCCTCCTGATGCAAATATGCCCGCGATAACATTAACGGCTCCCCTTTGAATAGGAGCGGGATTGTTGTGTGTGGGAGAGCAAGAACCTCCCCGGGGCTTCTGCTTCGCTTTTTCGGGGGTTTTGAGAGATGTTGCGTCCTGGATGAACTGAGCTGTGAGGACGCGTCTGTTCGTGTGGTTGTGCGGGTTTTTGGGCTATAACCCTTCGTCGGGAAGAGGTCTGGGCCACTGGCGAGTGTTCGGTTGACTCCCGTAAAGGTCTGTGTCTCAGTGTGGTTGTGTCTCAGGAGGTGGTGATCTGCGCACAAGTCGGGATGTCTGGGCGACGATTCCTGCACGAAGGACCAATGCTAGCACGGAGAGGGGGGGGGGGGTGGTGCTAGCGGAGCCCTCTCCGAAGCTTAAGTCACTATAGGGGTAAAAGAGTAATTTCTAGAGAGAGAATATTTCTAGAGAGAAGTCAGAGCTCAAAATACCAAAGTTGGGCAAATGAGAGGATGTGTCCAAATGGGTGGCCAAGGCCTCCTATTTATAGGCTTCCTTGGGACCGGACCCGGTTTTAAAGCGGTTTGATGACGGTTCAAAAGCAAGCGGTAACCGTCATCCATATTGGTAATGCGCGAACTTGACTTCTCTACGTAACGGTAATCGCGGGAAACGGTAATCGCACGATACCCGCAATGCAATCCGGACCTCATCGGATTTGGGCAATTCGGCGAGGTCCGGTCTGGATGCGAGTAAATGCGTTTCCGGACCGTTTTGACCCTTTGGGAGACGTTTTCAAACCGAGATGTAATTTTGACGTGTTTACGAGGTCCGAAATATAAATACGAATCCGAATTGGACATATATCCATCACTTGCCCCCGAGTCAAGTAACGGTTTAGAACCTTTCTTGACTCTATTTTTAAGTTAGGATACGTGTCCAATTTGAGTTTGACGCTAACCTTTCGGTTTTGATCGTTGGTCGGACGTAGACATCTTGATTTCGTCCGTCCTTTGATTTTCCGACCGAATGACTTTGTTTCCTGTCATCACGGTTAGTGCAATAGGGAATGCGCATACGTAGCGTGCAAGTATGGTTATTGTTGGAGACATAAGCAATTAGTTATACATCATGCGGACATGTCTTTATCAATATGCATGCACAAGTAATGGTCATGGCAAGGTCGTAATTACGTAATGCAAGAAGTATAAATCATATGCTTTTAAAACGACTTAACGATTATCAAATCATGAATCATGCGATATGGAAACATGCGCATAGAATGACGGGTTTGATACGTGCAATATCAAAATAATCACGTACGTCGGAGTAGATATTTAGAAGAGAGGGTGGAGTATACCATAAGTGTTTAGGCGTGAGTGTAGATAAGTTAATCCTTTAATCCTTATCAACAAAGCATCTCTTGGGACATGTAATTACACACATCCCCAACTATCCTTCCAGCACCTTGGGAATTCATCATTCCATCTTCTTTGCAGGTAATTCCTTCTTCATTTCCCGAAATTGTTTGTGTGTTCATAATTTCTTCACCGTCGTAGAGCTTAGGCATATCCCGAAGGTTTCGTGTTTGATCCTTGACTTGTTTTCAGCAATTGACACCACCAATCGACTCAGATTGTCACGAGGATTCCAGCGCCGCCTTCGGAATCGCCAGGAGACGCCGGACGCGCCCTCACGCGTCGCCGCGTGAGATCCGCCTTGCCAACGCGTGTAACCCACGCGCCGCCTTCCCGGGTTCTGCTCGTTGCGGTCTTTACCTTTCCGAAATCGTCTTGACGAGGGGAGTCCATTGTGATACTTTTCGTCACGTTTTGAGGTAATTTGGAAACTCGATTTTAAAGGACAGCTTCGACCTCATTTCGAATGTCGTCGTATTGTTGTTCGTTTGAGCTATTTGTCGTTGTTGTCGTGTGGAACTGCTTATTGGTGCTTGTATGTCGAATAATTGCTGATTGGTTGCCGTTATTATCGCCGTTGGTTCATGACTTAGACGATTTTTCATTTCCGTGGATAGTTGAGGTTGAATTCCTCGTTTGGACATAGTGCCCCCATGTCTTAGTGTAGTGGCTTTTTGGTCGGTATGCGTAATTTTCTCCCTTGGTGGGTTTTTTGGTTGACGGGATGGCCAAATGACTTTAGGAGTAATTGTTTGTCGTTTTAACGCCTTAGAGAAATATTTTCCCTAAGTGTTGCCGCGTGCGATCCTTGCGGTTCGTTGCATTAGTACCACCGTTTACATGATAGTCTGTTAAGACGTTAGTCCCTTTTATCGTACATACCAACTTTGCTATGTGCGTTGACTTTTGCTATGCGCGTTGACTTTTGCTACGTGCGTTGACTTTTGCTATGCGCGTTGACTTTTGCTTGGTTTTTGCAGATTGTGGAGTCGAGGTAACCTCTTGCGGAGCTTCCTTCCTTTTGATCAAGTTGTTGCAATGAGTAAGTTCTTCGCTCTTATTCTTGAACATTTTTTTTTAGCATTTTGACGCTTATAATGGATACCCTTTTAAACGGCTATACGCCTTTTGTGGACTTATATTGCAGGTTGGTTCGCCGGAAAGAGTTCGTCTCTCCATGCGGCGGCTTCGCGTATTGCTTCTCGCGCCGATTCGGCTTTGGTAGCCCCTGCCCCCATCACTCCTGCCAATTCGGGGCGTGATCTTGGCAAAGGGTCTTCTACTCATGTGACCGGGGATACTCCCCCAGTGTCTGACTCTCGCGTTTCTTCCAAGCGGACTGACACAGTGGTGCGTGGACTGACTGATCCTAAGCGCTTGAAGCCAAATGCGACTACTTCCACTCGTAAAGGCAAGGAAGTCGCGAGTCGCAATGTAGCGTCATCTGCCCCCCAGTCGGTAAACCGACCTGTGGAAGTCCGCGGACTCTGTAAGTATACTTTTGATGAATGTATTCCGTGGTTTTGTTATTTGTTGTTAACCACTTTCTTTCTTTTTTGTAGCTGTTCCTCCTCTTAGGCGTGACCATCTGGTCTGCCCCGTTGGATTGGACATTACTGGGGATACTTGGGCGCCTTTTGGTAATGGTGGAGTTTATTTTCCCAAGGAGTCGTCACTTCGCACACCAGAGGTTGGAGTTCGCGTACTGCGTAGGTGTGTTCCACCGGGTGATAGGCATTCTTGCCCATCGACTGATGAGGAAGCTGAGGCTTATGCACAGAGTGCCTTATCCCGGTTTGCTCCTGTAAGTAACTTGGTTATTTTGCCAAGTTTGTTGTTTTTGCGATTTATGTTTGGCTTATCGCATTGATGTATGCAGGTTGTAGCCGACATGGTAAACATGTCATCTTTTGTCATGGAGCTGGTAAGCGCGAAGCAGGCAGCTATGGATAAGTGTGACGCCTTGCGCCAAGAGTTGTCACGAACCAAGGAAGAGGCTCGCGTGTTGAGTTCGAAAGCTACTGCTTCTGAGAGCCGTTATGAGGCGCGCCATACTCGCTTGTCAAAGCTTGAGTCCGAGATGATTACTCTTGAGAAGAAGGTTACAGACGATCTTCATTCTCAAGGAGCGGAATTAGCTGCTCTTGGTAAGGAGAGTCGGGAAAAGGGCGTACAAGTGGGTTTCACCAAGTACTTGGGAACTTCAGATTTTGAAGCTGCTGTTGAGGAGAAAGTGAACCACTTGATGAGTGAGCGCTCCGAAGATTACTTCACTCGCGTGAAGGATCTTGACCCTGGGTTCCCTTTTGGCGAGCTAGGGCCATATGCGAGTTACGCCCTTTCTCACATTGAGGCGCTGAACCTTTTGGAGTGTGGCCTTCCTAATTACGAGATGCTGGTTGATGATAGCAGAGATGTAAACGTTATTGTCACGTCTCCTGAGTTTATGGAGGTTGCCCCCGGGCCCTCTGGAGGTGGTGCCGCTATTTGAATTGCTCGCTTTATTTTGAACATGTTGGGCACGTTTCCACATTGCTTATGTTTGTGTTTGGAACTTTTTTGGAGTTGCTCCCTAGTTGTTGTTTGCGACTTGTTCGCTTTGAACTACGTCGTTTGAATCTGCTTTATACATAACAGCATGCATGATAACTTGTTAGTAATATTTCATACCGCTATCGCTTACTGTATTTACTGAGTGTTGATGACTAGTAATGTAAATGTAGTCCCCGCAATCGTGACCGATAGCCACTTTTGATTCAAGATTGTTTGCATGATGTGTTATGCCTATTGTACGTCTTCCTGCATAGCTTGTCGCTATTTCTGTCGAAACCTGACAAGTGATTCGCGTATAGCGACTTAACAAGTAGTATGTTTGAAATGTGTTATCTTGGCTTGAGCAAGATACTAGTTTATACCGTCTCTTAGTTCCAATCTAAGGCGACGTTATACAAGACTCTACTTGTAAATTTTATGAGTTTTAAACAGGGTGCGCACCTGCTAGCGTGTATCAACCTGCGTTGGGGAAGCATACGTAAAAACATTTTTGGGTTTTGAAAGAGTGTTTTGCGAACCCTAAAATCCTTGTTTGATAAAATGTTTGGAAAGGTGTTTGATACATAAAATATTAGATAAAATATTTGACAAAATATTTGACAAAATATTTGGGAAAATATTTGTGATACATGATTCCTGCATCTAGGGACCATGTAACACTTTTGAGAATATGAATTGTGATGCATGTTTTCTGCGTCCAGGAACCATGCAACACGATTTTGAAAATCTGTAGTACGGAATTGTCATCTAGTAAGAGGACTTCTGCCGTATAGAGTGAATCCTAACCAGGAATTCGTAATATGGGATTGTCATCTAACAAGAGGACATTCGCAATGAAGAGTGAACCCTTACCAGGAATTCGTAATATGGGATTTTCGTCTAAACAGAGGACATTCGCCATGAAGTGTGACCCTTACCAGGAATTCGAAGTATGGGATTGTCGTCTAAACAGAGGAAATTCTCCATGAAGGGTGAACCCTTTAAACAGGGATTCACAGTTGTTATAGTGTGGGGTCGTTGTTTAACCAGAGAACTTCCGCCATTTGTGGGGTGATCAATCCCGTATTGTACTTGCCCATCCTGTTCTGAATCCAGGGAATGGCTATGAACATGAGGATTTGCCTCTAATAAGAGATGTCACAGCATGTCATTTTTAGAAGTAGACATGGGGTTTGTCTTTAAAAAAGAGGATACCTCAACATGCTATTTTTGATAATAGGTCTTGGTGTTAATCCAAGATATTGCTTGTAGTTGACGCCTTTAGCATAATCGTCATTTTGATAGTAGACCTTGATGTTATTCCAAGGTATTGCCTGTAGATGCCGCTTCTTGAATAGTTGTCATTTTGATTGATAATCCGCTGGTTGTTATGGCGACTTATAAATTGATTGTGCACATAGCTCAATGGCTTTGTGTTGTCGGCACTTTCTTGAGATAGATGCCAATTAATGAGTGGAGTAATAAACTCCTTGTTGGTGTAGATAATGGTTGTGGTAGTTACTTTGTTTTGCTTCCAAGTAACGTTCATAGAGTAGTGAAGTTCCTACGAAGGTAGAATAACTTCATTAGGTTCATGAGATTATTACAAAGATGCCACTTTATATGAGAGAGTGGACTTTTCAACAAGTAGATGCGTTATGGAAATAGGAACAAAAGGGCTTGATACAACAGCTCCTTTTGTGATAGAAGATTATCCTTTTATCCGTGGAATTTCTTCAAGTGTCCTCCACTGAATGTGTTTGTAGAGGCATTGCCATTTGCATCTCCAAGGCGGTATGCGTTGATGTATGGAATGGATATGACCTTGTAAGGGCCTTCCCATTTTGGAGACATCTTGTTGATTTGATCGAGATGTGAGAACTCATTCCTTCTCCACACCATTTCTCCGACATGGAATTGTCTTTCTTTCACTTTCCTGTTGTAATATCTTGCGGTTATCAAACGCATTTGTGCCTGATTATGTTCGGAGTTACGCCTTTTTTCTTCAGCCAAGTCTAAGTCTAGACGCATGTCTACTTCGTTGGCTTGGGCGTTGAAATGGGTTGTGCGGTAGGATGAGACAGCGATTTCGATGGGAGCAACTGCTTCCGTTCCATACACCAGACTGAATGGTGTTTCTCCAGTTGACTCCTTTGGAGTTGTTCGAAGTGCCCACAGAACACTGCTAAGTTCTTCTGCCCATCCTGCTTTTAATGCGTGCACTCTTTTTTTTGAGACCGTCTAGGACGGTCTTATTGGCGGCTTCGACTTGTCCGTTGGTTTGAGCATGGCGGACTGATGCGAAACGATGGTTAATGTTCAGTCTTTCGCAAAATGTTTGAAGCCTTGAGCTCTTGAATTGTGGTCAGTTGTCGCTGATTAGGACCTTCGGAACTCCATATCGTGCGATGATGTGATTTCGGATGAAGTCCATTATTTGTGCGTCGGTTGTTTGTGCCAATGCCTTTGCCTCGATCCACTTTGAAAAGTAATCGATTGCGACGACAATGTACTTGGTTTGGCCTTTTGACTTTGGAAGTGGACTGATGGATATACGCCCAATTTGAACCCGTTGACTTCCGAATCGTTTCATTTTAATCATCCCGTTAATGATTGCAAATCGAAACTTCAACCCGAACACCCCGCGAAAACACTAACGGTCCGGACGAGGTCGAAATACTCGTCCGGGCCAATTTAGACTCACCTAGGTGAGGTCGGGTGGCCACACCCGGGCCCACCCGATCTCCCCTAGGGGAGATAGGGTTGGCCAACCCGATCTCCCCTAGGGGAGATAGGGTTGGCCAACCCTATCTCCCCTAGGAGGGGTTGGGTGGCCACACCCAACCCCTACCCTTGGGGGTCGGATTTTCCTCCCCCCTAAGGGCCCCGACACCGTTTTTAGACTCCCATACTCGGTTTATTTCCGCCAACCTTCTCCGTACCCTAAGGTCTTAATTACGTGTTTAAAGGATAATTAATTGTGTTTAAAGGTTAACGATGTCATTAAGCCACCTTAATGACACCGTTGCCTATAAATACAACTCTTCCACTATTCATTTGATCATCTTGGCAAGTTACATAATTTAGCTCTGACATCTCTCTACAAAAACCGTACTGACTTAGGCATCGGAGAGGGTTCATCAGGCACCCCCCCCTCTGTGCCGGGTATTGCCCCTCTTGCAGGGCGAGAAGAGAAGCGAAGCGAAGGACAGAAAGACACAGGCTAGGACGACACAACCCGAGAGCACCGAATCCTCAATATCTCCAGTGAGGAACGAGACTTAGGTCGACCGCCCGTTGACCCTAGACTTGGAACCTAACACTTGGCGCCGTCTGTGGGTTTGGAATAGAAAGCCTAATTATCACCAGCCAGATGGCAACCGTATATGTCATTCATGGAGGTTATGGAGCTGGAGGAGAGTCAGCGAATGCCAGAGAAGCGTATATGGCACAGTTAGATGACCATACACCAAAAGAAGAGCAAGTAGAAGGAAAGAAAGAAGATGTAATACAATTTTCAAGAAGAGACATGGAGCATGTGTTACCAGACAACAAGGATGCCCTAGTCATAACAATGAAGATCACTGATATGGACATTGGAAGAATCCTGGTAGACAGTGGAAGCTCACCTAACATCATTAGCAAGAAGGTCCTCAACATACTGGGAGTAAGGCCAAGTAGCATAAAACAGGTTCACTCCCCCTTGGTGGGATTTTCAGGAGAGCCAACATACCCACTGGGGGCAGTCACATTACCCGTGACATTGGGGGTAGGCCAGCGGCAGTTAAAAATCAATGTCCCTTTCCTCATCACAGAAGAGATGGAGGAATACAATGGAGTCCTAGGTACCACCACAATCAACAAAGGGTTAACATGTCTTTTGGTCAATGATGTTTGACAACTTTTGGGTTTTGGTCAATGATGTTTTTTTTTACCTAGTTTTGGTACCATATGTTTGCAGATTTTTTCTAGTTTTGGTCTAATCGTTACATTCCGTCCATTTTTCGACATGTACAAGTCACGTAATCCACCCTAAACTTTCAATTTTGTTCAATTTAGTCCCTCTAATACTTTCCTAACATTTTTTTGGTTTAATTCAGCCCCGAAGTTTCAAAAATTCAATTTGACCTATTGTCCAATTGGGGTCAATTTTGAAACTTCGGGACTAAATTGAACAAAAAAAAATGTTAACAAAGTATTAGAGGGACTAAATTTAAAGTTTAGAGTGGATCACGTGACTTGAACATGTCAAAAAATGGACGGAATGTAACGGTTAGACCAAAACTAGAAAAAATCTGCAAACATATGGTACCAAAACTTGGTAAAAAAAAACATCATTGGCCAAAACCCAAAAGTTGTCAAACATCATTGACCAAAAGACCTGTTAACCCATCAACAAATGGGGCATGGTGCCATCAACACTATATCAGAAAATGAAATTCCCTACAAGCCAAAGAATAGGAGAAGTAAAGGGTAACCGGAAGGTAGCAAGGAAATGTGCAAGGATCGCACTAAGCAAACATGAGAGGTCCTACTAATAGATGAGGACCCAAGAGAAGATCACGGGAGACCAGCCCCCATGGAGGAATTAAAAGAAATACTCATAGAAGAGACCGATAGGAAGGCAAAAATCGGGACCGCCTTATCTCAGGAGGAGGAACCCCACTTAGTAGCTTTACTAAGAGAATACAAAGATCTGTTCGCCTGGTCACCAAGCGATATGCCAGGAATATCAGAAGAAGTAATTTCACACAAGCTCAACATAGACGCGGCAACGCGACCAATAACACAAAAGGTAAGGCCAATGGGAGGAAGCAAAAAGATAGCTATCCAGGAAGAAGTGGAAAAGCTATTGAAAGCAAATTTCATCAAGGAGATTAGATTCCAAACATGGGGGGCAAACCCAGTACTGGTAAAGAAGGCGGGGGGAAGTTGGAGAATGTGCATCGATTATCGCGACCTAAACAAAGCATGCCCTAAGGACTCATATCCACTACCAAGAATAGATCAGTTAGTGGATGCAACATCAGGTCACCAACTAATGAGCTTCATGGATGCATACTCAGGATATAACCAGATAAAAATGGCCCCTGAAGACGCCCCTCACACAGCATTCTACGCTGATAGCGAGATATACCATTACACGGTGATGCCCTTCGGACTCATAAATGCTGGAGCGACATACCAGAGAATGGTCAACAAAATCTTCGGGGACATGATAGGAAAGACAATGGAGGCATACGTGGACGACATGATCGTCAAATCCAAAGAGAAGAAAGACCATGTGGAAAACCTTCGCTCAACGTTTGAGAGAATGAGGCAATACCAAGTCCGCCTAAACCCGAAGAAATGTGCATTTGGGGTACAATCAGGGAAGTTTTTAGGCTTCATGGTAAGTCAGCGAGGCATAGAGGTAAACCCCGAGAAACTACAAGAAATTGAAGAAATGCAGTCACCTACGAAGCATAAAGAGGTTCAACGACTAAATGGGAGGTTGGCAGCTCTTAACAGATTCCTGTCCAAAATAAGAGACAAAGCATTACCCTTCTTTGAGGTACTAAGGGCAAACAAGAAGTTCGAATGGACACCAAGATGTGAAGAAGCCTTCCAACAACTCAAACAACATCTAAAGACACTACCACCCCTAGCAAAGCCTACGCCAAGGGAGCCCCTCTACCTATACATCTCCATGAGCAACGTGGCAGTAAGCTCGGTACTAATAAAAGAAGAAAACGCTGCACAATTGCCGGTATACTTCGTAAGTAAAACATTGGCAAAGTACGAGATCAACTACTTGCCAATAGAAAAGTACCTCTATGCACTGATTATATCTGCAAGGAAGTTGAGACCGTATTTTCACGGACACGAGGTAACAGTCCTTACAGACCAACCATTGAAACACCTCCTCCAAAGACCAGACAACATCGGGAAGACTGACCAAATGGGCAATTGAGCTAAGTGAGTTTCGTATTCACTTTGCCCCTAGAATAGCTATAAAGGGGCAGGCTCTAGCAGATTACATTGCCGAATTCACCGGAATTAATCCAGATGAAGACTTGGGAGAAATCAAAACTACAAGCGAGGCGAGTAGTAGTCAGGAGAAACAACCAGAAGAGTTATGGGAGATGCATACCGATGGGTCATCCAACGGGGGAGGTTCAGGTGCAGGCCTCCTACTATACCCACCAAATAGCGATACACCTCTGCGCTATGCCATGGCACTTACCTTTAAGGCAACGAACAATGAGGCTGAGTACGAAGCACTGATAACAGGCCTGAGAATAGCCAAAGGAGTAGGAGCAAAGCACCTAAGAGTTAAATGCGATTCTCAACTAGTTGTCAATCAAGTGAAAGGAATCTACAGTGCAAAGTCTGAAAACATGCAGAAGTACTTGCAGCAAGCCAGGGACCTAATAAAGAGCTTCCAAAGCTTCGACATTGAGTCAGTCCCAAGAGAACAAAACCAAGAGGCAGACGCCTTAAGTAAACTAGCCCTAGGGGTAGAAGCAAGCAAAGAGGTTCACTTTGTAGAACAAAGAATGCAATCAGTGATAGAACAAATGGATGTTCTAGTAATAGATGAAGCAGAAGCCTGGATGACCCCAATGCGTCAATACATCATGGAAGGAAAACTCCCAAAGGATAAAGTAGAGGCAGTCAAGATCGAAAGGATGGCTAGAAATTATGCAGTGATGGATAATGAACTTTACAAGAAAGGATACTCCACACCCTTCCTCAAATGCATAACATACCCAGAAATAGAGAGAGTACTTGCAGAACTCCATGAAGGAGATGCAGGGTGCCATGAAGGAGCACGATCAATAATCCGAAAGGTCTACAACCTAGGATACTATTGGCCATCAATGAGCAAAGAAGCAGCAGACTTGGTGCAAAAATGTGATCACTGCCAAAGGTACTCCAGAAATATAACAGCCCCAGCAGCAAAGCTAAGTTCCATCTCGGGAGCTTGGCCATTCGCACAGTGGGGGATCGATCTGATAGGCCCCCTACCAAGAACAAAAGGGCAGAAAACTTGCATAATAGTAACAATAGACTACTTCTCCAAGTGGATAGAAGCAAAGGCAATGGGAAAGACAACAGACGAGCAAGTCGTTAACTTCATTCAATCTCACATTGTCTCGAGGTACGGAGTCCCAAAGGCAATAATAAGTGATAATGGCCCACAATTCAAGAGCAAGAAATTGAAATGGTATTGCGAAAGGCTGAATATAGAGCACCGCTTCGCATTAGTAAAGCACCCTCAGACAAACGGGCAAGTAGAGTCGGCAAATAAAATAGTACTAGACGGCCTAAAGAAACGACTCCATGCTACCAAGGGAAGTTGGGTAGATGAGCTGGAAAATGTTCTATGGGCAGTGCGGACAACACCGAAGATAGCCACAGGAGAAACACCATTTGGCCTAGTATACGGGACCGAAGCGGTGGCACCAGCAGAAATGGCGGTATCATCACTAAGAACCACGTACTTTGAAGAGCACGAGAACAACAAAGCAAGGCTCTTAGACTTAGACATGGTGGAGGATAAAAGATGGAATTCAGAAGAAGCACAGGCTCGAATGCGCCTAATATCCGCAAGATATTACAACCGCCAAGTCAAGGAAAGGCAATCCCACATAGGAGAACTAGTGCTCAGGAAGAACGAATTCTCACACTTAGACCAAGTCAGAAAATTATCTCCAAAGTGGGAAGGGCCATATAAGATAGCATCAGTTCCATACGCAAATGCTTACCGCCTCGAGGATGGGGACGGGTATATCTCCACAAACACCTTCAGTGGGGAACACCTAAAGAAGTACTACGTCTAAGAAGAAAGCACAAGTAAAAGACCATATCCTTGAAGTTATTTCAAGTCATTACATATAATTGTTTAAGTTTTCCAAAAACAACTTTTGAGAAGGAGAACTCACGAAGTTACTCCAACTCTACAACTATCTTTGATTTCCTCCAAAGGATGCCTTGATCCACCCAAGGCATCCCTTGTGTACATATACGCCCAATTTGAACCCGTTGACTTCCGAATCGTTTCATTTTAATCATCCCGTTAATGATTGCAAATCGAAACTTCAACCCGAACACCCCGCGAAAACACTAACGGTCCGGACGAGGTCGAAATACTCGTCCGGGCCAATTTAGACTCACCTAGGTGAGGTCGGGTGGCCACACCCAACCCCTACCCTTGGGGGTCGGATTTTCCTCCCCCCCCCCAAGGGCCCCGACACCGTTTTTAGACTCCCATACTCGGTTTATTTCCACCAACCTTCTCCGTACCCTAAGGTCTTAATTACGTGTTTAAAGGATAATTAATTGTGTTTAAAGGTTAACGATGTCATTAAGCCACCTTAATGACACCGTTGCCTATAAATACAACTCTTCCACTATTCATTTGATCATCTTGGCAAGTTGCATAATTTAGCTCTGACATCTCTCTAGCTTTATCTCTCTACAAAAACCGTACTGACTTAGGCATCGGAGAGGGTTCATCAGGCACCACCCCCCCCCTCTGTGCCTGGTATTGCCCCTCTTGCAGGGCGAGAAGAGAAGCGAAGCGAAGGACAGAAAGACACAGGCTAGGACGACACAACCCGAGAGCACCGAATCCGCAATATCTCCAGTGAGGAACGAGACTTAGGTCGACCGCCCGTTGACCCAAGACTTGGAACCTAACATGGACCCACCAAATCGATCCCCCATTGTGCGAATGGCCAGAAGCTTGCAATTGGGCTTAGCTCGGCGGCTGGTGCCGTGATACTTCTTGAATAAACTTGGCAGGATTCGCATTCTGTGACCAAGTGCGTAGCTTGGTTCTTCATGGTTGGCCAATAGTATCCCAAGCTCAATGTCTTGCGTATTAGAGATCTTGCACCTTCATGGCAGGCTGCTTGGCCTTTATGCAAATCTTCTAACACTTTCTGGCCTTCCCGAAAGGTGATGCCCCTTAGGTAAGGGGTTGAAAATCCTTTCTTGTAAAGCTCGTCATCTATCAAGACGTAATTGACGGCTTGTCTCTGGATTTTTTGGGCTTGAACTTTGTCTTCGGGGAGCTTGTGGTCTTTGAGGTATACCAATATTGGTGTCCTCCAATCTGGATCTGGATTGATGCACAAGACTTCGAATTTGTCAATTATTGACAAGATTATGTTTTCCACGAAATGCGTTTCTTTGCCTTGTTCATTGCCTTGTGCGAATTTGCTCAGGGCATCAGCTTCTTGATTTTCTTCTCTAGGCACCGCGATGATGTCGAAGGTATCGAAGCTTGTGATGAGGTCTTTTGCTTGCCGCAAGTATTTTTGCATATTTTCTAACTTTGCCGCGTATTCGCCTTTGACTTGATTGACAACTAACTGCGAATCGCACTTCACTCGTACATGTTTAACTCCGACGCCTTTTGCAATTCTTAAGCCAGTTATCAATGCCTCGTACTCCGCCTCGTTGTTTGTTGCTCTAAATGTTAAGTTTAGGGCATACTTCAACGGATTAGATCCATCGGGAGGTATTAGGAGGAATCCGGCACCTGATCCCCCTACGTTTGAAGATCCGTCGGTGTACATTTGCCATACTTCGGTATGATCTTCGATTTGTTGAGGTCCTACTTGGGTACCCGTGTCAGGTGTTATCCCGGTGAATTCTGCAATGAAGTCTGCCAATTCTTGCCCCTTGATCGCCGTTCGAGGAGCAAAGTGAATGCGGAATTCACTTAGCTCTACCGACCACTTTGTTAGCTTTCCTGACATGTTTGGCTTTGACAGGATGTGCTTCAGGTGTTGGTCTGTTAAGACTGTTACTTCGTGTGCGTGGAAGTATGGCCTCAGTTTCCTTGCTGCGATGATAAGTGCGTACAGGTATTTTTCGATTGGCATGTAGTTTATCTCGTACTTTGCGAGTATCTTGCTTACGTAGTAGACTGGGAGTTGGGTAGCCCCCTTTTGTTTGACAAGGACTGAGCTGACTGCCGTGTTGCTCACCGATATGTACAGGAAGAGGGGCTCGCCTTGTATCGGTTTTGCTAATGCCGGCAATGTGTGCAAGTGTTGTTTTAATTGCTGAAAGGCCTCTTCGCACACTGGTGTCCATTCAAATTTCTTGTTTGCACGCAAGACTTCAAAGAAAGGGAGTGCCTTGTCGCCTATCCTGGCAAGGAATCTGTTTAAGGCTGCTAGGCGGCCATTTAGTTGTTGGACTTCCTTGTGTTCCCTTGGGGACGTCATTTCTTCAATTGCCCTCACCTTCTCTGGGTTGGCCTCTATCTCCCTCTGGCTTACCATGAATCCCAGGATTTTGCCTGATTGTACGCCGAAAGCGCATTTTGTTGGATTTAGGCGGACTTGATATTCGCGCATTCTTTTGAAGATTGCTCGCAAGTCGTCGACATGGTTGCGCCTTTTGGTTGACTTCACGACCATGTCGTCCACATACGCCTCCATTTTGGTTCCGATTAGATCGCCAAAGATGGTATTGACCATTCGCCGGTATGTTGCTCCCGCATTGATTAGGCCGAATGGCATCACCGTGTAGTTGTATATTTCGCTATCTGCATAGAATGCAGTATGCGGTGCATCATCTTTGAACATCGGGATCTGGTTGTATCCTGAGTATGCATCCATTACAGACATTAATTCGTGGCCGGCGGTGGCATCGACTAGTTGGTCGATTCTTGGGAGAGGATATGAATCCTTTGGGCATGCGTTGTTGAGATCTCTGTAATCGATGCACATTCTTAACTTGCCACTTGATTTAGGAACCAACACCGGGTTTGCTACCCATGTTTGGCATCTTGATTCTTCGATGAATCCTGCGTCAAGCAGCTTTCCCACCTCTTCTCTGATTGCCAGTTTCTTGTTGCCCCCGAGGGGTCGAAGTTTCTGGGCTATTGCTCGAGTTCCTGGCTTGATGTTGAGCTTATGGGAGATGACGTCTGCGCTTATTCCGGGCATATCGCTTGGTGACCATGCGAATAGCTCTTTGTACTCTTTGAGGAGTGCCGTGATTTCTATCACTTCATCTTCTGACAAGGATGCTCCAATTTGGACCATTCTGTCTGGCTCTTCAATCTTTACTTGTTTTAACTCTTCTACTGGGGCTGGTCGGGCACGGCCTTCTCTTGGATCATCATCAATGATGGGCATGTCATCCTTGTCTGGCTTGATGTTATTTTGAATTGCCACATTGTAACAATCCTTTGATAACAACTGGTCTCCTTTGACTTCACCGATTCCGGCTGCAGTTGGGAATTTGATTTTCTGGTGTGCTGTGGATGGCACCATTCCCCATGCATTCATGGTTGCGTACCCTAAGATACCATTGTATGCGTCAAGTTTTTTTACTACCATAAATGGTATTGCGATTTGGAGACGTGAGTTGCCGTCTCCCAGTATGACTGGCAATGTTATGGACCCCAATGGGTAACTTGCATCTTCCATGAATCCCACTAAGGGTGAGTTCATTCTGTTGACTTCCTTCTTTCTCCCCAGAGCTAGGATGATATCCTTTGTGATGATGTTGGGCGAACTTCCTCCATCAACCAAGATACGCTTGATGTCCATGCCGTCAATTGTCATGGTTATGACTAAGGCGTCGTTATGCGGAAATGTTATATGCGTCTTGTCTTCTGAAGAAAAGCCAATGGCGTTTTCTAGGACAACATTTCCTTGCTGACTGCCTCTGGGTTCATGGATCATCAGGGAAGCGTATATTTCTCTTTCATATGATGTTTCTCCACCTGCTCCAAAGCCTCCATGTATCACGTGGATGCCTGGAAATTTTGGGCCGTGCTGTGCGGATGGCACACTGCTTGTTGGCACGGGAGACATTATGTGCCTTTTAAGACGTCTAAAGCGCTTCCTGGTTTTGGACGGATTGGCCTTAGTGAGAGCGTTGTGATCACTCGTCATGACTTTGCGGTACGGTAGATTTTTGTTCGAATCACGTAGACGGCGCCAATGTTGCGTCCTGAATGAACTGAGCTGTGAGGACGCGTCTGTTCGCGTGGTTGTGCGGGTTTTTGGGCTGTAACCCTTCGTCGGGAAGAGGTCTGGGCCACTGGCGAGTGTTCAGTTGACTCCCGTAAAGGTCCGTGTCTCAGTGTGGTTGTGTCTCAGGAGGTGGTGATCTGCGCACAAGTCGGGATGTCTGGGCGACGATTCCTGCACTAAGGACCAATGCTAGCACAGAGAGGGGGGGTGGTGCTAGCGGAGCCCTCTCCGAAGCTTAAGTCACTATAGGGGTAAAAGAGTAATTTCTAGAGAGAGAATATTTCTAGAGAGAAGTCAGAGCTCAAAATACCAAAGTTGGGCAAATGAGAGGATGTGTCCAAATGGGTGGCCAAGGCCTCCTATTTATAGGCTTCCTTGGGACCGGACCCGGTTTTAAAGCGGTTTGATGACGGTTCAAAAGCAAGCGGTAACCGTCATCCATATTGGTAATGCGCGAACTTGACTTATCTACGTAACGGTAATTGCACGATACCCGCAATGCAGTCCGGACCTCGTCGGATTTGGGCAATTCGGCGAGGTCCGGATTGCCGCGCAATCCGGAAGTCCGGTCCGGATGCGCGTAAATGCGTTTCCGGACCGTTTTGACACTTTGGGAGACGTTTTCAAACCGAGATGTAATTTTGACGTGTTTACGAGGCCCGAAATATAAATACGAACCCGAATTGGACATATATCCATCAAGAGGTATTTAGACAAACTTTAGCAGCTTACCCCTTTGAATAATGGTTTCGATATCTTGTTTCAAAATCATGGAATTATTTGTGTCGTGCCCCCTAGTGTTGTGATATCGACAAATTAGGTGACCCATCAGATTTTTTCTTGACGGTGGCGGGTCGTCTAACCTGAGTTTTTTCCATTTCTTGGAGCACCACAGAGATGTTGTGTGTGAGTGGAGTGTACCTCGCCAAGTAAGGATTTATATCTCTTTTATGGCCCTGGCGACTTCCTTGACGGAAGCTTCCATCTCGTTTTATCCTGAGGTCGAGAGGCAGACGACTCCTCTACTCGTCCTGGGCCGACTTGCTTCTTAAGTTCCGCTGGTACTTTTTCGTGCGATCTCTCTAAGTCGATATATTTTTGACTTTTGCAGCGAGAGCGTCGATCCCTCATACTGGCTTCATCACCATACTGTCCTTCATTGCCTGGCTTTGTGTTCTAAGTCTCTCATGAAGGTCCTTATGAGCTCGCCATCCGTAGCATCTTCATTCAACTGGTGGAGTATTTTGTGGTATCTAGTATAATAATTAGCTAAGGTTCCGTCGGGACCTTGCTCAATTATTTAGAAAATCCATACTCTTAAGGCGTTTTCTCTGGCCTATATGCCCTTCTATGAACTTGGCCTTCAACTCTTCCCATGAGTCTATCGAATTGTCGGGAAGGCCATAGAACCAGGTGGAGGCTTCTTTTTTTAGAGTACTGGGGAAGAGAGCTGCATAATGATCCGGCGTCACCCCTCTTCCTAGCAGGGAGGAATTTTGGGCGTTGATATTACAAACAAGATCCCCTTCTCCCGTATAGTCGTCGATATTCCTCGCAAAGACTTGTGGGGAACTCAAGTGTCGAGGAGCATCTTGGAAAAGGGGTGAGAGGTGTGGTCGCGAACTATCAACATGTCCCTCGTCCCTCTTCTTTTATTCTCTAACAGCTCCTCTACCTGTCCTATGGTGAATAAGACAGGCTCTTTGGCTGAAGCATCGACCCCGGGGGCCTTTGGAGCTTCCTTAGCCCTTGGGAGGTTTGCCTCGATGGTCTTCACGCTGAAGGCCACCTCGTCATTTTGGGAGACATCATTGCCTGGCTCCTTGGTGTTTGGGACAGTTCCCGCCTGAGCCTGATTCCAGAAAGTCATGAATGATGCAATCACCTCTTGGGGGACAACTAGGTGGACTGCTCTCATCTCATCTTGGTTTGGTTGTGGCTCAGAATGAGGGAGGATTGGCACCATTGCTTTGGGGAGGAAGATCTTCCTCGTTTATTTGCTTAGAGGTGGTAGGATCTATTTGAGATTTCGCCATCTCCTCCACCACAGCTTTTACCTTTCTTGAGTTCTTGTTGAGGGCCATGACTTTTTGATCGGCTTCCCACAGATGGCTCAAAATGACGTGGCCTAGAGCTCCTGGTAGTGGACTTCGAGGTTTCGCCTTCGATTGACTCTTATAGGTATCTTTGTCGATCTCGCCGGGTGCTTAGTTTCCTTTTGCTTAGTTTGCCCCTGATTCCACTCCGAAGCTTAAGTCAGTAATGGAATATGAGAGAATACATTGAGAAGTATATGATATCTATGTAAAATATTTAAAGTGCTCCTCTATTTATAGGGAGATATAGTACGAACTTTAAATGGAGGCTACCCTTTGGGGAGGGTTTCTTTCTGGAGTCCGTAGAAGCATGTGACGAGTAGGTCACCACCTCACCATTCCTTAAGAGGAGGGTTTCCTTGTGGCAGCTGAAGCTGATGATAAGTAGGTTGCCATCTGGTACCTCTTCCTTAGGAGGAAAGGTTCTCTCTGGGGCGGCAAGCAGGTTGCCAGTTATCATTTCCTTAGGAAGAAATTTTCTTCACAAGGTCGGCCTAAGAAGGTCGCCACCTCACCATTCCTTAAGAGGAAAGGTTTTCATGGTAGTACTCGGCTGTCGACTCGACTCATACCTTAAGAGGGAGAGTCTTTGGGTAGTCTCGTCGTCATTCTTCAGGTGTCTGACTTAGTCGTCAACATCCTTTTAGACGGGTGTCGACCATTTGTCTTTATCTTTTCGTCCGGAACGTGAGTAGTCGTCGACCTATCTTGAGGTATCTCGACTCAGACATTCTCGACTTCCTGTTAGCTTATCTCCAACAATCGTAGCCGAACATCTAGTTATTTAAGTTTGTTGAAATTAGGTGTCTAATTATTTAGGGCTGTTTAACTTAGTTGTCTGGTTATTTAGGTATGTTGAAATTAGGTGTCTGGTTATATAGGGTTGTTAAAATTAGGTGTCTAGTCATCTAGGTTTGTTAAAATTAAGTGTCTTCGTTAGTTTGGCCTGTTGAAATGTGACAGTTTAAGCTACTTCTTGACAGAGACTGGTGAATGCAATAGAAGTAATGTGTCCAGGAGCTGAGCATTGGTTTTGCGTCAAGCATATGTTGGATCACGGGTGAAGCTCCGTTACGTCCTTGACGGAAAGCTTTGGATTCCTGGGCTCCGCGTAATCCTGCAAAAGGGGATGACCTGGGTGGTGACCCAGAATCCCTCTCCGATGCTTAAATGAGTATGTGATCAATGGGGTGGTAAGCAAAAGTCTAAGTTCGTATTAGATGATGGTTTTCTGAGGTAACTTCCTCCTTTATATAGGAGGGGAAGTTACTCAGTTACCTGTTACTGCGCCTGGCAGTTTTACCCATGATTCCGTGTATCTCGCCACGATTCCGCATATCTCGGTCGGGATTCCGTATATCTCGCCCCACGCTCCGAGTATCTTACCCGTACTCCGCGTATCTCGGGCACGCCCTGCGTATCTCGGGGGATTTATCTTTATCTCTAACTGTCTCCCACTACTCTATCTAGTAGGCGGGTTTCTCGGTCTTTATCCTCTGATCACAAGTCCCGACTCCTGTCGAAGACTCCAGAGTTGTCTCATTCTAGATCACCACCCAGGACCTTCAGTCTCTACGGGACAGGTCCAGCCTCTGCGGGGCTTTATTATCGGGGCCTTTACTAAGGCATATCGGGGCCTACTCAGAGGCTTCTCATCGGGAGCATTCAGCTCATACATCGGGACCGCTAAAGTCGGGACCCTTCGTGCTGGGCCTCTGGGCCTTCTAGGCTTTTCACGAGGCCCACTGGACCTACTCGCCGTCCATTGGCTGTTAACGGGGCTAACGATTACATCGGAACCCATCATTTGCCCCCAAGACATGGGGGACTTTTAGTTCGTCATGTCTTTTAATTCAGCTCTTCTGACCTCGTTATCGGAGGTTTTTGTTTTTATACCTTCCAATACCACCGTCGGAGGCCTTTGTTTTCATACCTTCCGATACCACCGTCGGAGGCTTTTGTTTTCATACCTTCCGATACCACCGTCGGAGGCTTTTGCCTTGCGTGTGATTGTTGTATAACAGAGTCTCTTACTCATGATTACCTTGGGCCCACCAGGCCCCATGGGCAGTTGCCAAATCCGAGGAGACTCCTCGGTTACTGTAGCATTAAATGCCTAGGGATAAGGAAACGACGTTTAAACCAGCGTGACTGCTGTTTTCTGGAAAAGCAGCCATGACGTCACGCACGTCCCTTCCGTACCTATGATCTCGGCGATTAAGATCGTGTCGTTTCCTCTTCAACGGTGCAGATCGTGCCCATCCAGCTGTCTCTTCCGTACCGTCTTCATAATTTCAACGATCGAGATCAAGTCGTTTTGTCTTCAACGGTCAAGATTAAGTTCCCTCAGTTGCCCTTTTGCTTATAAAAGCCAAAACCCTGGAATTATTCACTTCTTCTGCACTCTCTCGATTTCAGCCATCCTTGCATTCGAAGCTCTTCTCCAAGCTCTTCCTGCTGTTCCAGTGATCTAAGGCCTTCAACCTTCCGATCTTCCTCCATTTTATCTCTCCGATCATCGATCATGTCTGGTAAGACTTTCTTCTATGTTTTCGTGATTTACTTGCTGTTTGTTCTTCTTTTCTCAAATCCTCTTGTTTGCAATCGTTTTAGACGAAGCTAGTTCTGAGGTTAGAGCTCCTTTCACTTTCGAGTTTGCTGTCAATGAGATATCTGAGGCTTCGTATGAGGCTGCCCTTAGAGAGGGGTGTATCAACTCGGATTGGGAGCCTCGCTTCCCGTACGAGTCTCAACCTGCTGTCAGAAGGAAGCACATCATTACGCCTCCTCGGGCAGGGGAAGTGTTCGTCTCCGCCGGACAAATAAGTGCGGGAAATATGGTGGAGATGTGCAACTTCTACAAAACGCACCCTTGTACCTTCTCTCCACACGCCATCCGCGTGTGGAATGCCTTCCAACTCTTATGTCACCGCCAGCAGTGGACGTACAGTCTTCTGCTGTTCCGCACTTTCTACGGCATGAAGTGCAACAAAGCTGGTGTCTGCTCCTTCTCCCCTCGACTCCCCAAGTGAACAAAGGAGCAACTTTCACGTTTCGGCTGGGATAGCGAAAGTTGGAAGTTCCACAAAGATCGGGTGCTGATTCGTGACTCGGGGTCCGACAACAGCGGATGGAAGAAGTACTACTTCTTCGTCCAGCACAGCTCTGTCCCTTGGCCTCGATAGGAGGTCGTGGCGGACCCTGCCCCCAAGCTCTTAGACTACACTGAGGATGACCTCAATACCCTCCAGATGGTTCAACTCTACCGCTGGGGAGACAATTTCATACCCCTCGACGCCAACAAGCTCCAGGAGAGGAACCTGATTACTATCGGAGTCCGACTCCTTGACTCTGTTTCCAAGGATTTGGTCATCTGGGTAATATTTCTAACCATCTTGTCTTTTAATTTTGCAGCCAAGAAGGCTTCTCTGTTGACTCATCTCATTCTGAAGCAGGGCGAGACTGATGCCGTCCAGAGTGGCTCCAAGCGGAAGCGAAAGTTGGTGAAGAAAGGCGCTTCTTCTTCCACTCCTCTATCTGCTGCTCCTCCGACCGAAGAACAAGTCGGGGCCAAGAAGGCCAGGAGGGAGGAGATTGACCAAGCCTTCGGGGTCACTACCGCCGAGGAAGGTAAGCGTGTTCGTCGTGCAATTAAACGATATAAGAAATTAGTTCCCAGGGAATTTATTCCCGCTGATCGGAAAACGCGGGTTCAAGAGATCAAGTACATCCTTCGAGGAGAAATCCCCCGCGTTCTCAAGGCGGGATATTACAACGTCTTTGGGAAGAACCAACACTTCGATCGTCAAATCATCTGGTGCCCTAAAGGTACTCTTCCTGACTTTATTCGTCCCGCCACCGCAGGTCCATCGGAGGCTGTCACTCCGGGGCGTGCTGCTACTCCAGCCCGGGCCGTGACTCCACCGGCGTCGGTGACAGAGGAAACCCCGACGGAAGCCCAGTTCCGTCAGGTGACTGACTTGGAGGCTTCTCCTTCCTCCGAGGAGCCCGCTGAAGGTGGCCTGCTCCGTCGTAGGCGTGGTCGGAGCACCTTGAGGCCCGTCGTGGAGGATGTGTCCCGGAGTCCTCCTCCCGAGTTCCGCACTCCGACTCCTGAGCCACCAGCTGAGGTGGCTCCTCCGGCTGAAAGTTCTGGGGTCATCCCCCCTCTCCCCGTGGATGAAAACCTTTACAAGGTTTTCACCCCCGACCAGGGGATGATGCCTTGGAACCCGATCGAGTCTCTCCGAGGGGTTCCACTCCGGCGGGGAAACCTTGATCCTGGATTGGCCCTGCATCTGCTGGCGGGGTCAATTCCTCCAGCCTTGAGGCGACCCCTGTCCTTGGCGCGGGAGGACCTTGAGGAGGAGATCCGCGACATGGCTATTCGTCAGATGGAGGTGAAACTTTATCTTTGTTTTATTTTCTTCGTCACTCTTGTCTCCGATTACTGTATCTTGATCTTTTCCTCCCTTCTTTCAGGACACCGCGAACCAACAGCGCTGCTTCGGCCTTATCCTGGCCCTGAAGGGTGCTTTGGAGGCGGCGGAGGCCCAGTCGAACCCTGATGCTTTAGCCAAGCTTCAGGTGGAACTCGACGAGGCAGTAGCGGCCAAGAACAAGATGGCTAAGGAGATGGCTTTCCTAGATGATATGTCCTCAAGCCTGCTCAAGAAGGTCCACGATCATGAGGCTGTCATGTATCGAACCTCTTTGGCCTTCTGGCCTTTATATAAGTAGTTTCTTTCCATCTGTTTTGGCACCGATACTCGTTTGCACTTTATCTAAAGCGGCTTTAAATTCGTTACTCAGAACGTTCCGATGCGCCATTAAAATGACTTCATACGTCCTTCCGACGCTTTACTCGAGATTTTACCGTTTAAGGTTTCTTGTCCAATCGGGACTTCACCACCTAAGGTTTCTCGTCCAAAATCGGGACTTCACCACTTAAGGTTTCTCGTCCAAAATCGGGACTTCACCACTTAAGGTTTCTCGTCCAAAATCGGGACTTCACCACTTAAAGTTTCTCGTCCAAAATTGGGACTTCACCACTTAAGGTTTCTCGTCCAAAATCGGGACTTCACCACTTAAGGTTTCTCGTCCATTATCGGGACTTCACCACTTAAGGTTTCTTATCCCTGCCTTTCAAGGCCATTTTCACACCCCTTAAGGCTTTTACTGCGTCTCTACCGGACGGCTTAATCGTACCCTTTAAGGCTTTTTGCCGCATCATATAGACGACTTACGTGGACCTGTTAAGGCTTTTCCGTACCCGTTAAGGCTTTAGGCCGCATCATATAGACGACTTACGCGGACCCATCAGGGCCTTTTCGTACCTAGGCTTTTGGTTGCATCATATAGACGACTTACGTGTACCCCGTAGGGCTTTTGTCCATACCCGTTAAGGCTTTTGGCCGCATCATATAGACGACTTACGCATACCTCGGAAGGCTTTTATCGTACCTCGGAAGGCTTTTGTCGCGTCCTTCAGGACGTCTTACTAACAGTTTAGAATAAATCTAAAAGTAATTTGATCGGAAGCAACTTCTTTTATTCATGAATAACTCAAAATAGGCTTACATCGGATCTTATTGATAGACAATTTGCGCCCTTCACGGCGGCTTAATATCAAACATGATACTTCTTCAAGTGTTCGCCACTGAAGGAATGCTTCAACGTCTTGCCATCAAGGTCCTCTAGCCTGTATGCATTGGGTGTTGGCATCCCTACGATCTTGTAAGGTCCCTCCCATTTTGGCGATAGTTTGTTGATCCGATCTTGATGAACGAACTCGTTCCTCCGCCAGACAAGTTCTCCCACGAAGAATTGTCGGGACCTGACACGCCGATTGTAATATCGGGTTGTTGCCAGACGCATTCGGGCCTGAACTTCATCAGCCTTCCATCTTTTTTCCTCGAGCAAGTCTAAGTCTAGACGTCTCATTTCCTCGTTTGTCAGAGGCTCGTAATATTTCGCGCGATGGGACACCACCGCTATTTCCACGGGAGCGACTGCCTCCGTACCATAGACCAGGCCAAACGGAGTTTCTCCTGTTGATTGCTTGGGTGTTGTTCTCACAGCTCACAGCACGTTCTCGAGCTCATCCAGCCAATGGCCCTGCAAGGCATAGACTCTCTTCTTCAAGCCATCCATCACGATCTTGTTGGCTGATTCTACCTGGCCATTGGTCTGAGCGTGGCGGACTGAAGCGGTCCGATGCTCAATGTTTAGTTCTTCCAGGTACTCCTTCAACTGAGCCCCATTGAACGGAGGGCCGTTGTCGCTGATCAACACTCGAGGAACCCCGTACCGGGATACGATCTGAGTTTGAAGGAACTTGAGGATCTGCTGCCCCGTCGTTCTAGCCAATGCTTTAGCCTCTATCCACTTTGAGAAGTAGTCGATGGCCACGAGCAAATACTTGCACTGACCTTTCGCTTGGGGAAGAGGTTCCACCAAATCAATCCCCCATTGCGCGAAGGGCCATGCACTCCTGATGGGCATTAAGTCCGCGGCGGGAGCCACGATATTTGGAGCGTATTTCTGGCATGCATCACAGGATCGGACCATCGCGGCCGCTTCCTTGTTCATCGAGGGCCAATAGTAGCCTAAGTTCAATGCCTTCCTCACTAGAGATCGAGCCCCTTCATGACAGGCCGCGACTCCCTCGTGTAGCTCCCTCAGGATCCGATTCGTGTCAGGTTCTGCTACGCATTTTAAGAAAGGCTTTACGTACCCTTTTTTGTATAATTGGTTGTCCACCATCGCGTAGTTGTCTGCAATCCGACGCAACCTGACAGCTGCCACTTTATCATCGGGGAGTACCCCCGTAGTCAGGTATGTGACCATCGGGGTCATCCAAGTGGGCTTCTCTTCTTCCTCCGATCCTGTCTCAATAGCATAGATCTCCGCCGGATCAATGTTTGAGATAATCACCTTTTCTAGGAAATGCACCTTCCGATTCTCCTCGGGGCCCACTCCCAGAGCGAACTTGCTTAAGGCATCTGCTTCGGCGTTCTCTTCCCTCGGGATTGCCTCGATGTCGAAGCTTCTGAAGCTTCCCTTCAAAGTCTGCACCTCGTGCAAATACTTCTTCATTGTTGGGCTCCTGGCTTCATAATTCCCCTGGACTTGATTTACAACCAAGCTGGCATTGCACTTTACTTTTAAATGATCGACCCCCGTACCCTTGGCAATCTTAGGGCCTGTGATGAGAGCCTCATACTCCGCTTCGTTGTTGGTGGCTTTGAACGTCAACGCCAAGGCATATCGTAGGGGCTCGCCTCCACCGGGCGGTATCAATATGAATCCTGCCCCCGAGCCTTCTACACTCGATGAACCATCAGTGTACATCTCCCAGGTGTTCTCCTCATTTGGCTGTTCTGGCTGTTGTTCTGTTGTCGGGACTTCTTCCATGGTTGCCCCCTCTGCGGGACCCGTTACTTCCAGATCGGGTGCCGTAGACTCAGCTATAAAATCTGCCAATGCCTGGCCCTTAATAGCGGTTCTCGGAGCGAAATGAATACGGAACTCCGTCAGCTCGATGGCCCATTTTACCAATCTCCCCGACGCCTCCTGTCGGTACAAAAAGTGTTTCAGGGGCTGATTAGTCAATACCGTGACTTCATGGGCATGGAAGTAAGGTCGTAGCTTTCGAGCGGCAATAATCAACGCGAAGAGATACTTCTCAATAGTGGGATAGTTTATTTCAGACTTGGCAAACGCCTTGCTTACATAATAGATAGGCACTTGGTTGCCCTTGACAATTTTAATCAAAACAGAACTAACAGCCACATCAGAAACAGCCAAATAGAGATAAAGCGGCTCGCCTGGAACTGGTTTCGCCAACGGCGGAAGGGTACGGAGGTGTTGCTTGAGTGCCTGGAACGCCTCCTCGCACTTGTCGGTCCATTCGAATTTCTTGTGGGCCCTTAGCACATCAAAAAATTGCATGGCTCGGTCACTCGCCTTGGATAGGAAGCGATTCATCGCGGCCAACCGGCCATTCAGCACCTGGACCTCCCGATGAGTCTTCGGGGACTGCATCTCCTCGATTGCTCGCAGCTTCTCGGGGTTCACCTCGATTCCTCTCTGGCTCACCATGAACCCTAGGAACTTCCCCGAGTTCACCCCAAAAGCACATTTGTCGGGGTTCAGTCGAACCTGATGGAACTTCATCCGCTCAAATGCTGCCGCCAAGTTCTGAACATGGTCTCCTGCCTGTCGGGACTTCACCAGCATGTCATCCACATATGCCTCCATGGTTTTCCCCGACATGTCTCCGAACAACTTGTTCACCATTCGCTGGTAAGTCGCTCCGGCATTGATCAATCCGAAGGGCATCACGTCGTAATGGTAGACGTCACTGTCGGCATAGAAGGCCGTATGGGGGGCATCCTCCTTCGCAATCTTGATCTGGTTATACCCGGAATAGGCATCCATGAAGCTCAGCAGCTCATGTCCCGATGTGGCATCCACCAACTGGTCAATCCTCGGGAGCGGATAGCAATCCTTCGGGCAAGCCTTGTTCAAGTCGCGGAAATCGACACACATCCGCCACTTCCCGTTACTCTTTCGCACCAAGACTGGGTTAGCCACCCAAGTCTGGAATCGGAGCTCCTTGATGAATCCCGCATCGAGCAGTCTGCCCACCTCTTGCTGGATCGCGATCCTCTTGTCCGCGCCCATCGGACGCCTTCTCTGCGCGATAGGCTTGATCGCGGGGTCTATCTTCAACTCGTGCACTATCACGTCGGGGCTGATTTCTGGCATATCACTCGGGGACCAGGCAAACAGCTCCTTAAACTCCTTCAGGAGCTCGATCAACTCTTTGGCTCTTTCCTCCGACAGAGCAGATCCGATCTTCACCTTCCTTTGAGGCCCATCGATCTCAACTTCCTTCAAATCCTCCATGGGGGCGGGACGCCCATACTCCTCTCGAGGATCGGCATCAGTCTGAAGGACAGTCATGGCCTCCCTCCTTCTCCGTCGGGTGGCGTTAACGTAGCATTTCCGCGATGCCACTTGGTCACCCTTGACCTCTCCGACCCCATTGTCAGTCGGGAACTTCATCTTCTGGTGGACCGTCGAGGCGACTGCCATGACAGGGTTGATAGTGGTCCTCCCGATAATAGCGTTGTATGCCCCCGCAGACTCCACGACAACGAAATCTACGTTTCGCTTCTCCATCTTCCAGCCACTACCAAACTCCACCGGTAAGGTAATCATTCCCAGCGGGTAAGAGGTGGAACCAGAGAATCCTACCATCGGGAAGTCCACCTGTGTGAGGTCCTTCTTCGTCTTTCCCATGACTTCCAGAGCGTCCATGAAGAGAATATCGGAGGAACTCCCTCCGTCTATCAGGATCCGCTTCATCTCGAATCCGTCTACGTCCAGGGTCACGACCAGGGCGTCATCGTGAGGGCTCTCCACGCCTACTAGATCCTCCGCCGAGAAAGAAATTACCATTTCCTCCTTCAGGGTCCACGACCGGGACCTTTTGCCTAGCACCACCGCGGCAGATATGCGAGAAGCGTAGTTCTCCCGGGAAGCAGAGGTATCTCCTCCCGCCGCCATTCCTCCATGGATGACGTTGATAGTTCCCCGCCTCTCCTTGCGGGCACCCGAACCTGAGGCTTCTGGCTCAACCTTCTTCTTCTTCGGGGATCGGTCGCGGGACTTGGAACGGGATCGTGACCGACTTCTGGAACGGGATCGGCACCGCCCCCTT
This sequence comes from Clarkia xantiana subsp. parviflora, assembly GCA_036873135.1. Classification (NCBI taxonomy): domain Eukaryota; kingdom Viridiplantae; phylum Streptophyta; class Magnoliopsida; order Myrtales; family Onagraceae; genus Clarkia; species Clarkia xantiana. The sequence goes on from JAPTYO010000011.1 coordinate 22,806,222, forward strand.
CCGACGAACTCTTTTAGCTTCCCCTTCTGGATCAGCTTCTCAATTTCCTTCTTCAACTCCCGACAGTTTTCGGTGTCGTGGCCATTGGCTCGATGGTAGCGACAGTAACGGTCAGGGCGGCCTCCTAGGAATTCGCCTTCTTTCCTCGGGGGTATCGAGCGAGACCCTGTCTGTCCATCACAGCTAACACAGAGGTCATCGAGCTATTGATGGGAACGGCCCGACCTTCTCGGTTATCCTTCCTCGGAGGACGCTTGTCTTCTCTTTTATCGGGATGACCACGGTTCCTACTTCCTTCCGACTTGTCGTTCCCTTTGCGATCATCCGATAGCTTGGACGATGGCTTTCCTCTCCCCGATTTCGGGGGATCGAGCTCTCCGGCAGCAATCTTCGACTCCTGGACGTCGATTTGCTGTTTCACCCTCGCTTGCAGGGCCTCCATACTCCACACAGCCTTCGCGGCTACGCTGTGCATCAGGTCGGAACCGTACGGAGCGCTCAAGTTCCGCAGGAAAGTACGGATAGTCTCTCCTTCCGAGATTTCTTCATCAATCTCCGCAGCACTGGCAGTGAACCGTTGGTAGTAGTATGCCAACGATTCATCGGGTCTCTGCACCACCTGGGTCAAGGACCTCACACTCTTCAGAAGACGCCTCCGACCCTGGTACTGCTTGATGAAGCGATCGTGCATATCAGCCCAGCACGTGATGCATCCTGGCGGGAGGCTGAAGAACCAAGTCATGGCCCTTTCTCCCAGGGTTATCGGGAACAATGAACAGATGAGGTCATCGTTCGATGTTCGTCCCATACAGGCCTGGACATGCCTCTGAACATGGCGAACTGGGTCCCCCTCACCATCATTCTCCTTGATGGTCGGAATACCTAGCCCGGGCGGGGCGACGGTATCTATCAGCCGCGGCACGAAAGGATGGCTGGATCGATCCCTTAGCTCTGATGTCATCTGCTTCTGATCACCCATGCAGATGCTAACGATCTTCACCACCTGATCGGGGGTGATGGGGCCATTCAGGGGAATGGTCATATTTTGCACTGGTCCTGGGTCGTCGACCACGAACTTCTCCAGGTGTGCTGGTTCCTTACCCTTGCTCCTGGGCGGAACCTCATGTTCCTCTGGGTCCACCCTCGGCGGGGGTGGTGGTAATTCTTCTCGCGGAGGCAACTCCTCCGCCCTCCTGGCGGCCTCTCTTTTGTCCAGCAAGGCCTCCATGGCGGCCAAGAACATAGGCATAGCATCTGCTACTGCCTTGGCCAACTCCGAGTTCGAAGACGACCCTTCTTCCCTTCGCGGGACTCCTTCTCCTCTATGGCCCACCGGGTTCGGGGGAGCCTCATCTTCCTCCCTACGCGGGACATCCTGCCTGTTCCTCTCCGTGTCTCGGACTAAGACCTCATAGCCATCACCCTGCCCCCCTGTCTGGGAAAGAGCGGGGTTCTCACCTTGTTCAGCAACACGTTCCGGCAACGGGGAATTCACAGTTCCTGCGGGACGAGAACTGTCAGCCTGAACTTGCTTCTTCTTGCCACCACCGGCCATTGATCTGGTAGAAACTATTTTGACTTTTTGTAAGTTTCCCACAGACGGCGCCAATGTTGGATCACGGGTGAAGCTCCGTTACGTCCTTGACGGAAAGCTTTGGACTCCTGGGCTCCGCGTAATCCTGCAAAAGGGGATGACCTGGGTGGTGACCCAGAATCCCTCTCCGATGCTTAAATGAGTATGTGATCAATGGGGTGGTAAGCAAAAGTCTAAGTTCGTATTAGATGATGGTTTTCTAAGGTAACTTCCTCCTTTATATAGGAGGGGAAGTTACTCAGTTACCTGTTACTGCGCCTGGCAGTTTTACCCATGATTCCGTGTATCTCGCCACGATTCCGCATATCTTGGTCGGGATTCTGTATATCTCGCCCCACGCTCCGCGTATCTTACCCGTACTCCGCGTATCTCGGGCACGCCCTGCGTATCTCGGGGGATTTATCTTTATCTCTAACCGTCTCCCACTACTCTATCTAGTAGGCGGGTTTCTCGGTCTTTATCCTCTGATCACAAGTCCCGACTCCTGTCGAAGACTCCAGAGTTGTCTCATTCTAGATCACCACCCAGGACCTTCAGTCTCTACGGGACAGGTCCAGCCTCTGCGGGGCTTTATTATCGGGGCCTTTACTAAGGCATATCGGGGCCTACTCAGAGGCTTCTCATCGGGAGCATTCAGCTCATACATCGGGACCGCTAAAGTCGGGACCCTTCGTGCTGGGCCTCCGGGCCTTCTAGGCTTTTCACGAGGCCCACTGGACCTACTCGCCGTCCATTGGCTGTTAACGGGGCTAACGATTACATCGGAACCCATCAGCATATTCATGACAACATCAAGGGACAAGGTTGGAATGGTTTGGAAATTAGGGATCGTCTTTTTGGTGTTACGTCAGCTTGCCTCAGAAGGGACCATACCAACCACATGGAAGCACTTAGAAGGCTTAAAATTGAAGCATTCAACTACCTAAATCAGATCCCCAAGGAACAATGGGAAAGGAGTTATTTTCCTGAAGATTCTAAGGTAATATCATCCTAAACGACCTGAACGAGAGCTTCAACAAAAGTATCAGGGAAGCAAGGATCAAGCCTATCATCACAGCGTTTGAGATAATTAGGAAGAAGCTGATGAAGAAGTTCCAGGAGAAAATGGAGAAGGTACCCAAATGGAGAGGAGAGCTGGGTCCAAGAATATTGAAGAAGATCAGAAAGGACTCATCAATTGCAATTGCCTGCAACGTGTGTTACTCTGGTGGGCACCAATATGGGTTTCAGTACCAAGGAAGTGTATGATGTCAACCTCGTGGAGATGAAATGCACGTGCCGCCAATATCAAATTTCAGGTCTGCCCTCTGGACATGCTCTCAGATGCGTCAGACAAGAGTCTGATCCGTTGTCAACTTTTGTGCATGAAAGCATGACCAAAGATGCAATGTTGAAGGCGTATGATCTGATTATCTATCCCGTGCCAAGTGAGGAATTCTGGGAAGAACAGAATTGCATCCCGATAAGGCCTCCCAACTTTAGAAGACAAGCAGGTAGGCCTAGACATATTAGGAGGAGGGCAACACACGAGCCTCGACCCAACAAACTAAGAAGGACCTTCACAATTAAATGCTCTATCTGTTGAAATATGGTGACAAAAAATTATTGCATGTGGATTTGTTGTCTACAGATTAATGCTTGTGGAAATTTGGTGTCTAACATATTAATATCGGTGGAAATTTGTTGTGTACAGATTAATGAATATTGATAGATTAAGGTCTGTTCATATTTGCTTTCTACAAAAGAATTACTTAAGTAATCGATGTAAACACTCGATTTTGATCCGGACGTAACGACGTTACACACGATACGTCAAATTCCGGACGCGTCAAGCCACAAAGTCTCCAAAAATGCTCAAGGGCACGTTAGAGAAATTATTATAAAATATATTTTAAATTATTTCGAATTTATTTAATATTTTCGGAATATTAAAAAATATATATAATAATTAGTTTTTTTATTTTAGAAAATTATTTGTAAGATATTTATCTCCAGATATTATTTTTTATTCAAAAAAATAATTATCTGTAAAGATAATTATCCTTAGGAATATTCTCTAGAATAATTATCTGTTACCATTTTTTATTTGAATTTTATCTGTAATCTAGACTAGGTTTTTAGTATAAATAGGGGTCCAGGGTTACATTGTAAATGACAGAAGAGAAAATCAGCAATAAAAATAAGTATTTGCCTCGAAATTCGGGCCAAGCTATTTTTTTTATTTCCTCCTTTCTTCTTCTCTGCACTTCCGATGGACTACCGCCGGCCCTAGCTCTGGATTTCGACCGCTGCCTGCCACCACTCCGACCATCGTCCATAGCCCGTCCAGCCACCGATCGACCTTCCTTCACCCGCCTCCCTTCAAGGCTACGCGTCCCTCCATAGAACCTCCACCCTCTGCCGGAATTAGCCCAGCTATAGCCTTCGTCCCCATCTTCACTGCCGGTATTCACCAGAGCTGCCATCACCGACCCTTTTCCATTTCGTGGTCGTCGTACACCTTTTGTTCACCCCCAATACATCTCAGACGATCCCCAACTGGTGTGTTCCGTCATGGTGGTATCCACTACCTAAAGTCCAAGAGATATGATGGATATTGCCGTATCTAATTTGGTTTGATTTATTTGTTTATCTTTTATCTTTTATATTTATTTCTATATATATCCTCTCTAACTTTGGTTGTTGTCTGCACTAATCATGTTTCTCATTTAAAGTTATAATTGATTTTACATATGATATAAGAGTATGCTGCCTTTCGATTAGAGAAACTATATATGACTTACGTTCGGTTTAATTTAGGAACTTTGGATAATCTTTGGTGCCATTATATTTCACTGTTGTTAATGAATTATAGTTAAATTGTATATATGATTAGAATAGTGGCAATATGTGAATTGAGTACCGAAAGGACGTAGCTAGAAATTATATTTTTGATTCGTAATAAAACCCCCGAACTCGAATTTCTAATCGTAGACCAGTTTAATACCTAAGTATTTGATTTGTTATTTGCTTAGGTAATTTAGGATTCTAGTTAGTCTTAATTAACTAGTGGCGACTCTTTTCAAAATTGCACGTTTTCAAAACGTAATTTCGCCGTATGTCAGATTTTAGGTCTGACAATTTGGCGACTCTGCTGGGGAAGTTTGAGGGTTCGGGCTCTTTATATTTGCTTATTTGCCATGTTTTAGTTTTTTTTTAATATTCAACTTTGTTATTCTAACTTGGTTGTTTTTGGGTGATTTCAGGTGTGAAGATATTTTTTTATTATAACTGACTATTCTTCTTTGTTGTATTTGATACTGTATAAACTCGCACACACTCACTTTAGTGTAATGTCCAAAATGCCTAAAACCCAGGGCAACTAGGAACCCCGGAGAGTTAGTAAGGGTACGACCGCGCGGCCGAGCCGCCGGAACGACTCAAAACAACTCCACTCGCTTGTGAAGGTCCTGTGATCTCTGTGATGGGGATAGGAAACCACCTTGTCGGGAGCCTGTCAGTGGAACCTACCTTGTAGAGCAAAGCCACACTTTTTTTTACCCCCCTAACATGTCATGTTTTATCAGTTTTTTTTTCTGTAAAGAGGTTGTAAGATAAACTGTAAGTTTTTTTAACCGTGTAACTTTTATTTTTGAGCATGCATCCCATTGCATTAAAAAAAAAAAATCATATTTGCAGCATGTCTCGTACGTTCCTTATGCATAGTTTTCATAAACCTCTTACCTGAATTTTTGTTCTAAACATGCGTCTCATGCGCATTATTTTAAAAAAACCCAGGTAAGTTGTAATTCATAATTAACGCATCATTCGCGCATTATTTTCAAAAAAAAAAAAAAACATTTTGATGAAAAATTTAATTCTGTTTTAGCTATTAGAGCTTCTAATTTTAAAATGCATTTTGTATACGTTATTTTCAGAAAAAACCAAAAAATATTTTTCGCTAAGTAGTTAATCCCTTAGTTGTAGATTTTTAAACATGTGTTTCAGATGCATTATTTAAAAAATAACCCCTTGCCTAAATTTGTACTATACGTCTCATGCGCATTTAAAAAAAAAAAAAAAAAAACTCTCAGGTAAGTTGTAATTTTTGTCTGTGCATTACGTATGCATTACTTTAAAAAAAATTTAGAAAAATTAATTTCTTTAGCTATTAGAGTTTCCTTTCGAACATGCATTTCATATGCATTTTTTTTCCTCTAAAAAAACCTCTTACCTGCATTTTTATTTTTAACATGTGTTTTGTACGCATTATTTTTGAAAAAACTTTTCAGGTAAGTTGTAATTTTGGTTAGTTGTATATGTATTGCTAAAAAAAACAAAAAAACAAAAAAACAAAAACAAAAACAAAAACAAAAACAAAAACAAAAAAACAAAAAACAAAAAACAAAAAAAATTTAGGAAATTTGTAATTCCGCTTTAACTATTAGAGTTTCCTTTCGAACATGCATTTCATATGCATTTTTTTTCTAAAAAAACATCTTACCTAAATTTTTATTTTTAACATGTGTTTTGTACGCATTATTTTTGAAAAAACTTTTCAGGTAAGTTGTAATTTTGATTAGTGTATTGTATATGCATTGCTTAAAAAAAAAACAAAAAAATTTAGGAAATTTGTAATTCCGCTTTGACTGTTAGAGCTTCTAATTTCGAACGTGCATTCCATATGCATCATTTTAAAACTTTTTAACTGAATTGTTTTATTTTTAATAATGCATCCAATATGCATTAATTTAAAAAAAATATAAAAAAACTTTTTAGATAAACCGTAAGCTCTCTTAGTCTTAGGGCTCTTTGTTTAAAAAACATTTTATCTGAATTTTTAATCAAAAAACGTGCATATCATATGCCTTATTTTCGAAAAAAAAACTTTCAGGTAAATTGTAATTTTTCTTAGTTGTATAACTTTTATTTTTCAGTTTGCATCTTGTATTTATTTTTGTGCATCTCATATGCATCATTTAAAAAAAAAAAAAATTCGCGTGATTCTTAATTTTGAGCAACCAAGATGCATTGTTTTTTTTCCCTCATTAAAAAAACAAAAAAATATTTTCAGATAACTTGTAAATTATCTTGACAGTAGAACTTTCATCTCATGTGCATCGCATGTGCATTGTTTTAGGAAAAATAATCTGTTGATAGACTGTACGGATTCTTAGTCGTAGAACTTTTAGTTTCAAACATGTATTCCATGTGTTGTTTTCAAAACTACTTACCAGAATGTTCTATTTCAAGCATGTGTTTCATACGCATTATTTTTTGGAAAAAACTTTTCATGTAAGTTGTAAAATTCTGTTAGTGCATTCAATGTGCATCATTTTTTTAAAAATTAGGAAAATTTGTAATTCCTTTTTGGCTCTTAGAGTTTTTTTTTTTTTTTTTTAAATTCAAACATGAATTTCATATGCATCATTTTCAAAAAAGCTTTTTACCTGATTTTTTTTAAGCATGCATTCAATATGCATTATTTTTTTATAAAAAAACATTTCAGGTAAATGGTGAGTTTTTTTTAGCTATAGAGCTTTGAAATTCACGCATGCATCTCAATTGCATTATTTAAAAAAATCCACCTGAAATTTTCATTTCAAAATATGCATTTTATATGCATCATTCAGGTGAACTGTTGTAAGTTGTGAATTTCTTAGAATAGAATTATAACTTTCAAAAATGCATTTCATATGCATCATTCAGGTAATATGTTGTAAGTTGTAGCTTTCTTAACAGTAGAATTTTAAATTTCGAGCATGCATGAGCATTTTTTCTTTATTTTTTAAAAAAAAACTCAAAAGTGTCATTTGTTTTTATCCAATGTGTATTGCACTGTTTTGGCAAGATCGTCATTTCAACATTCGCATGAGCGAGCATTTAAAAAATGGGAGTTTTGATTCTTTGAGAAAATAGTTTAACTATGCAGTTGAGTGCTACTATTCGAGTTTAAACAAAGGACGAGAAAACCTTTTTGAAAAAACTTGGTTTTGAGCAGTCGTCCCGCGTTCGAGCCAGATAATGCACTCAGCAAACTCAGTAAACTCCATGATGGTGTAAAACACATTTGATCATATATTTTGATTCTTTCTCAAAAAAGTAATCAAAATTATGAAATGAATGACATTGGAGTTTTCAAAAAATCATGCATGATTTCTCATATTCTCTACATTGATTTTTCATTCACTATTTTCAGGTACCCTTGGTTAAGGTATCATGCACACATAAGTGATGCCGGCTAAATGGGGCAACAAAAAAAGAACATGCAGTCATCTAGTTGCACAACGAACAAATTGTACACTCGAGATATCTAACGCTGAAGTGCGTTGAATTGGACTTAATTTTTTCCTTGAGATTTGAGTGTCCCTACTCTTTTGCAGGTCGGATGACCACTTCAACCAATGCCGCAACCGTGTGAAAGGTGAGCGCTTCAAAGAGTTTCTATGAAAATTTCACCCACCATGTGCGAAATTCATACGCTTTCCAAGACGAGTTATACAACCGTTATGTGGCCAGGTTTAAACCATTCAGCGGTAACCATGGGGCATCTCTCTTTGAGATCGGACATGTCAGGAGATGAGAAAATTTCAAGAGATCATCGAGAATCCCGTGAAGATTCAATGTGCCGATCAATGTAGCTTGACTCGATCAACCGAATCCTTTTCCGAAAAAAGTTCTGAAGTTTTCAGTCTGCCACTAGGGGCATGTACTTTTCAGCAGGTGTACATACACAAGTTGTGGAGCAAGAGAATCAGGACATGCACCAGGTTCAGTCGCATAGCGAGCACATTGCCCACTGAAAAATTCAACTCCCAGGTAAGAGAAGTTGTGATCATTTTTATCCCCGAAATTTGAGTTTTTCCTTACTCATTGTGCAGCTTGGATAATCATCCAAATCAAAACTCCTGAAGAGCACATCTAGTGTACGGCCCCTCGCTCGCCGACCATTCTTATGCCAGCTATCGAATTTATCCCAGATACCTCGGACGATATCTATGCCTAAGTTTACCATTTGCGGACTACTGTGCCAAACTCAACACCATCCATGTGTGTTCGTTAATCAGGCCATTCGTCCAGCATGCGACGAATTATGAACCAATCAGATATAGCCGTGGGGCATTCATGTTAAGATCAAGCACGGTTGAAGATAGAAGACATCCAGAGATCTTCCTATTAAAAAAGATCGAGATTTCATGAAGATCGACCGTGCTAATGAAAGAGCATTTGAGAGGAAGAAAAAGAAGAAATTATTGTCGGTGTCGTCCACCCATTGAAAGGATCCTCCATTCAAGACATCGACATAATCAACTTATTTGACAAGCTTCCATCCGGAGAAGTTCTGAGAAATTAAAAGGTTTAATCTGCTATTAGGGGCATGTAACATATTTATTGTTGATTAGTTTCTGTAGATTTTCTTTCCATTGGAAAAAAGAGAAAAAAATAAATTCCCGCTAGGTTGAAAACCTAGGCAAAAGTCAGGAGAGGGGCATGATTGAAAACCCGCAGGGGCAGTCATGGCAAAAGGTGAGATGAAAAAAGCAAAAGAGCAAAAAAAAAAAAAAAAAAAAAAAAAAAAAAAAAGAGCAAAAGAAAAAAAAAGAAAACTCAGTTTTCTTTAGGGTCACAGCCGCCCTTTAATCGGCTACAGGAAAATAAAGAGAGAGTTTGTGCTAATGTTATGAGAGCAGTGAAGAAATAAAAGGGTCACAGTCATCCCTAAAATGACTATAAAAAAGGGCCACAGCCACCCTTCAAATGGCTACAGATAAAGAGCACTACCGCAACATCAAAAGCGGGGAATAAATGAAAGGGCCACAGCCACCCTCCAAACGGCTACAGATAAAAGAGTGACCCCGCGAATCCTGTGAGAGCGGGAAAATAAAAAGGGCCACAGTCGTCCCTAAAACGACTACAAAATAAAGGGCCACAGCCACCCTCCAAACGGCTACAGATAAAAGAGTGACCCCGCGAATCTTGTAAATGCGGAAAAATAAAAAAGGGCCACAGTCGTCCCTAAAACGACTACAAAATAAAGGGCCACAACCACCCTCCAAATGGCTACAGATACAAGAGTGACCTCGCGAATCTTGTAAGGGCGGGAAAATAAAAAAGGGTCACAGTCGTCCCTAAAACGACTACAAAATAAAGGGTCACAGCCACCCTCCAAATGCTACAAATACTCTCGCATCGAGATGGGAAATAAAGTACGGGTCACAGCCACAGTTTAATCGGCTACCAAAAAAAGAGCGCTTCTGTTAGGTTGAAAACCCGAAAGGGCAGCCTAGCCAAAATAAGGAAACGAGGGCATGATAGCAAATTCAGAAATTGCAATCATCGCAAAAGGAGAGGAAATAAAATCCCGATGGAATAAAAAAACCCCATGGGGCAATCCATGCAAAAATCAGGAAAACCGAAGGGCACGGTCTAAAATTTTGACCGTGGCAAAAAGAGAGAATATGAGAGATTTAAATATATATATATATATATATATATATATATATATATATATATATATATATATATATATATATATAAAAGATCCCGCTAAGTTGTCGCGTCATGCGCAATTTAGGCAAAATTTAGGGACATGCATTCAAGTCGTCAAGCCACTAGAGGCATTTCTCCGACATATGCCACTAGAGGCTCTTCTCCGACGGACGCCACTAGAGGCTTTACTTTTCCGCATGCCACTGGAGGCTTTACTTTTCCGCACGCCACTGGAGGCTTTACTTTCCCGCACGCCACTGGAGGCTTTACTTTCCCGCACGCCACTGGAGGCTTTACTTTCCCGCACGCCACTGGAGGCTTTACTTTCCCGCACGCCACTGGAGGCTATACTTTCCCGCACGCCACAGGAGGCTTTACTTTCCCGCACGCCACTGGAGGCTTTACTTTCCCTTACGCCACTGGAGGCTTTACTTTCCCGCACGCCACTGGAGGCTTTACTTTCCCGCACGCCACTGGAGGCTTTACTTTCCCGCACGCCACTGGAGGCTTTACTTTCCCGCACGCCACTGGAGGCTTTACTTTTCCGTATCGCCACTGGAGGCTTTACTTTCTGCACCGCCAACAGAGGCACCGCCGACAGAGGTTTTATCTTTCCGCACCAGAATAAGCATATGAGCCACCTTGAAGACTTTGAAGAATTGGAAGAGAATGCACTTTCTGGTCAAAATCAGTGTTTCCTCGTCTTTGGACAAACCCCTTCGAACACGTTCTACGGGAGTCCGTCCAAAGAGGGGCAAACTGTAAACACTCGATTTTGACCCGGACGTAACGACGTTACACATGATACGTCAAATTTCGGACGCGTCAAGCCACAAAGTCTCCAAAAATGCTCAAGGGCACATTAGGGAAATTATTATAAAATATATTTTAAATTATTTCGAATTTATTTAATATTTTTGGAATATTTAAAAATATATATATAATAATTAGTTTTTTTTTTATTTTAGAAAATTATTTGTAAGATATTTATCTCCAGATAATATTTTTTATTCAAAAAAATAATTATCTGTAAAGATAATTATCCTTAGGAATATTCTCTAGAATAATTATCTGTTACCATTTTTTATTTGAATTTTATCTGTAATCTAGACTAGGTTTTTAGTATAAATAGGGGTCCAGGGTTATGATGGGTCCGACTACAGTCGTCAGGCCCTGTAACGGCGAGGAAACGGCAAACAGGCCCACCAGGCCCCGAAAGGAAGGTCAAGATGACCTAGGAGAAGGGTCCCGACAAAGGGAGTCCCGACGAGGCAAGGTCTCGACAGAGTCGGTTCCGACAGTGGAGCTGGAAGCTCCCGATGAGAAGCCTTTGAGAAGGCCCCGATGATGAATCCCTGAGAATGATTGGCCCTGTCACGATGACGAGGGGCCCCGAGCGGTGACACAACGAGATAACTCTGGAGTCCCCGACGGGAGTCGGGACTCGTTATCAGAGGATAAAGCCAAGATATGCGGGGCGTGGCCGAGATACGCGAAACGTGGATTAAGATACACGGAGCGTGGCCGAGATACGCGGGGCATGGCTAAGATACGCGAGATCCTGTTCGAGATATGCGGGATACGGGCTAACCACCCCTAACGGTTCGCCAAGTACCTGAGACATCTCTTTGCCTATAAAAGGGCAGGAGATCATCTCAGAAAGACTTACGTTGAGTTGAATACACTCTGAGTTTATTACTTGCCAGTTATACGAGACACTCATTTAAGCATCGGAGAGGGATTCTGGGTCACCGCCCGGTCTATCCCCTCTTGCAGGATTGCGTGGAGCAAAGGAGCTAGAATTGCCGTCAAAGTCCGTACCCGGAGTTCCACCGTGATCCAACATTGGCGCCGTCTGTGGGAATCAAACAAAAAGCTTATATGCCTTCTACTCGATCGATGGCGGCTGGCAAGAACAGAAGACAGGGACAATCTGGTGGTTCCCGTCACCCCGCTGCAACGAATTTGAATTCAGTTCCAGAACAAGAGGAAAACCAGAACCATCCCCCGTCTGAGCTCTCCCAGACAGGAGGGCACAATGGATCGCATCCCGAAGATGTTGCCCCTCAACACCAGGACAACAGGGGGCAGGAGGCTCCCCCAGCTGCAGATTTGACGAGGGCCATGGCAGAGGCCATGCCCATGTTTCTGGCGGCTGTAGAGGCTCTCTTGGATCGAAGAGAGGCTGCGAGGAGGCAGGAGGAGATGCCCCCGTTGGAGGAAGCGACCCTGCCGACAGAGGGTCGGAACGCACAGGAAGCCCCGCCCCGAGGCCAAGACAGAGGTAGGGCGACCGGTCAGTCGGAGAGGTTCGTGGTTGATGGGCCAGGACCAGTACAGCACATGACCATTCCCCTGAATGGTCCCATCACTCCCGACCAGGTGGTAAAGATCGTGAACATCTGTATGGAAGAACAGAAGCCACTGGTGTCGGAGCTGAGGGATCGATCCACTCATCCCTTCGTTCCCGACTCATTAACACCCTAGCCCCGCCTGGGCTAGGCATCCCCACGATAAAGGAGTATGATGGCGAAGGAGATCCAGTTCGCCACGTCCAGAAGCACCTCATGGCGTGTCTGGGAAGAGCCCCAAGTGAAGACATAGTGTGTACGTTGTTCCCGAACACACTGGGAGAAAGGGCCCTGACTTGGTTCTTTAGTCTGCCCCCGGGATGCATCACTTGCTGGGCAGACATGCACGATCGATTCATTCAGCAGTACCAGGGTCGGAGGCGTCTATTGAAGAGCGTGAGGTCCCTGACCCAGGTGGTGCAGAGGCCCGACGAATCGCTGGCTCATTATTACCAGCGGTACACAGCTAGCGTAGCAGAGATAGATGAAGAAATCTCTGAGGGCGAAACCATCCGTACCTTCATTCGGAACCTGACAGCTCCCTATGGCTCCGACTTGATGCACAGCGTGGCCGAGAAGGCTGTGTGGAATATGGAGGCATTGCAAAAGAGGGTGAAGCGGCAGATCGATGTCCAGGAGTCAAAGATAGCCGCGGGAGAACTAGAACCCCAAAGTCGAACAAAGGGAAACAGTCAAGTAAACCTTTCGACGATCGAAAGTCAAAAGGTAAGCCCGACAGTGGCAAGAATCGAGGACGTCCGGATCGGAGGGACGACAGACGTTCTTCAAAGAAGGATAAGCGGGAGGATTTTGACATTCCTCTCAACTGCTCCATGGCGGAAGTGCTAACAGTCATGGAGCGACAAGGTATCTCCAGGTACCCCCCGAAGAAAGATGGAGAATTCCTGGGGTCCCGCACAGATCGCTACTGTCGATTTCACCGCGCAAATGGCCACGACACCAATCACTGTCGGGAGCTGAAGAAGGAAATTGAAAAGCTAATCCAGAAGGGAAAGCTCAAGGAGTTCGTTGGGGACAAACGATGCCGGTCCCGCTCTCGGTCCCGCTCTCGGTCCCGATCACGGTCCCGTTCCCGATCCCGCGATCGGTCCCCGAAAAAGAAGAGAACTGATCCAGAGTCATCCGGGGCTCGCAAAGAGAGACGAGTCATCAACGTGATTCATGGAGGATTTGCTGCTGGAGGTGATACCTCCTCCGCCCGAGAGGTCTACGCCTCTAGGATCCCTACGGCAGTGATGCTGGGTAAGAGGTCCCGATCCTGGACCTTGAAAGAAGAGATGGTGATCTCCTTCTCATCAGAGGACCTCATAGGCGTAGAGACTCCGCATGACGATGTCTTGGTGGTAACCTTGGATGTAGACGGGTTCGAGATGAAGAGAATTCTAATCGACGGAGGGAGCTCCTCCGACATCCTGTTCATGGACGCGCTGGAGGCTATGGGGAAAACAAAGAAAGATCTGAAGGAGGCAAACTTCCCAATGGTCGGGTTCTCTGGCTCAACATCCTACCCGCTAGGAGTAATCACCTTACCAGTGGAGTTTGGTAGCGGGTGGAAATCAGAAAGGAGGAACGTGGAATTTGTCGTGGTTGATTCTGCGGGGACCTACAACGCGATTATCGGGAGAACCACCATCAATCCCCTGATGGCGGTTGCCTCGACTGTGCACCAGAAGATGAAGTTCCCGACCGATCACGGAGTCGGGGAGGTCAAAGGCGACCAGGTGGCTTCCCGAAAGTGCTATGTCAATGCCACCCGGAGGAGGAGGCGAGAGGCTATGACTGTCCTCCAGACAGACACAGATCCCAGAGAAGAGTTTGGGCGTCCCACCCCCGTAGAAGATCTGAAAGAAGTCGAGATCGATGGACCCCAGAGGAAGGTGAAAATCGAGTCTGCTCTAACTGAGGAAACAGCCCAAAAATTGGTGGAGCTGCTGAAAGAGTTCAAAGAGCTGTTTGCTTGGTCCCCCAGCGATATGCCAGGAATCAACCCCGACGTGATCGTGCACGAGCTGAAGATAGACCCCGCGATCAAGCCTATCACGCAGAAAAGGCGTCCGATGGGCACGGATAAGAAGATCGCGATCCAGCAGGAGGTGGGCAGGTTGCTCGACGCTGGGTTCATTAAAGAACTCCGATTCCAGACTTGGGTGGCCAACCCCGTGCTGGTGAAGAAGACTAATGGGAAGTGGCGAATGTGCGTGGACTTCCGCGACTTGAACAAGGCTTGTCCAAAGGATTGCTATCCACTCCCGAGGATTGACCAGCTGGTGGATACCACATCGGGACATGAGCTGTTAAGTTTCATGGATGCGTATTCAGGCTACAACCAGATCAAGATGGCCAAAGAAGACGCCCCCCACACAGCATTCTATGCAGACAGCGACATCTATCACTACGATGTCATGCCTTTCGGATTGATCAATGCCGGGGCAACCTACCAGCGGATGGTGAATAAGCTGTTTGGAGATATGCTGGGAGAAACCATGGAAGCCTACGTGGATGATATGCTGGTGAAGTCCCGACAAGCCGAGGATCACGTGCACAACCTTACCATGGCGTTTGAGCGGATGAGGCTCCATCAAGTTCGCTTGAACCCGACGAAATGCGCCTTCGGAGTCCACTCAGGGAAATTCCTGGGCTTCATGGTGAGTCAGAGAGGAATTGAAGTAAATCCTGAGAAGCTGAGGGCAATCGAGGAGATGCAGTCCCCGATAAACCATCGGGAGGTGCAAGTACTGAATGGCCGACTAGCTGCAATGAACCGCTTCTTATCCAAAGCCAGCGACCGATCAATGCCGTTTTTTGAAGTCTTGAGGGCCAACAAAAAATTCGAATGGACCGCCAAATGTGAAGAAGCGTTCCAAGCACTCAAGCAGCACCTTCGCACACTCCCGCCGCTGGCAAAACCGGTTCCAGGCGAGCCGCTCTTCCTTTATTTGGCTGTTTCTGAATTTGAAATTAGCTTTGTGTTAGTAAAGATTGTCGAGGGTAATCAAGTCCCCGTCTATTATGTAAGCAAGGCATTTGCCAAATCTGAATTGAACTACACCGCCGTTGAGAAGTACCTCTTTGTGTTGATCATTACTGCTCGGAAGCTAAGGTCATATTTTCACGCACACGAGATCACTGTGCTAACGAACCAGCCTTTGAAGCATTTTTTGAACCGACCGGATGCGTCGGGGAGACTAGTGAAATGGGCAGTAGAGCTTAGCGAATTTCGCATACACTTCGCTCCGAGAACGGCCATTAAGGGTCAGGCGTTAGCAGATTTCATAGCAGATTCTACAGCCCCGATCTGGAAGAAACGGGCCCTGTAGAGGGGGCAACCATGGAAGTCCCGACAGGAGTACAACTAGAGAGGGCAGAGCAATCAGAACAGCCAAACAAGGAAAATATCTGGGAGATGTACACGGATGGCTCCGCGAGTTCAGATGGATCAGGAGCGGGCTTCTTGTTGATACCACCAGGTGAAGGTGAGCCGCTCCGATACGCCTTGGCTTTAACATTCAAGGCCACAAACAACGAAGCGGAGTACGAAGCTCTTATCACGGGCCTAAAAATCGCTAAAGGCACTGGAATAGATCACTTGAGAGTGAAGTGCGACGCAGCTTTAATCGTGAACCAGGTTCAAGGGCGATACGAAGCAAGGAGTCCGATAATGAAAAAGTATCCGCGAGAGGTACAAGCCTTGAGAGAGGGCTTCAAAAGCTTCGATATCGAGGCTATCCCGAGGGAGGAGAACGCAGAGGCAGACGCCTTGAGTAAGTTTGCCCTGGGGGCACCCTTGGAAGAAAATCGGAAGGTGCACTTCTTGGAGAAGGTGATCTTATCAAACATAGACCCAACACAGGTGTGCACCATTGAGACAAAATCGGAGGAGGAGCCCACTTGGATGACCCCGATAGTCGCGTATCTGACTACGGGGGCAGTCCCCGAAGATAAGGTAGCAGCAGACAGGATATGTCAGATCGCGTCTAATTATGTGATGCTGGACAATCAGCTGTACAAGAAGGGCTGGTTCTCGACTCCGTACCTAAAGTGTGTAGCAGAACCCGACACCAATCGAATCCTGAAGGAAATGCATGAGGGGGTCGCGGCTTGCCACGAAGGGGCCCGATCCATTTTGAGGAAGGTGTTGAACTTAGGCTACTATTGGCCCACGATGAACAAAGAAGCAACGGCGTTGGTCCGATCATGCGACGCGTGCCAGAGGTACGCCCCGAGTATCGTGGCTCCGGCCGCTAACCTGACATCCATCAAGAGCGCTTGGCCCTTCGTGCAGTGGGGCATCGACTTGGTGGGACCTCTTCCACAAGCACAAGGACAATGTAAGTATTTACTTGTAGCTATCGATTATTTTTCAAAATGGATAGAGGCGAAGGCATTGGCTAGAACAACGGGGAACCAGATCGTCAAGTTCCTCCAGACCCACATCGTGTCCAGATACGGGATTCCTAAGGTGGTGATCAGCGACAATGGCCCACCGTTCAACGGCTCTCAGGTGAGGGAGTATCTGGAAGAATTGAACATTGAGCATCGGACCGCCTCCGTACGCCATGCTCAGACTAATGGCTAGGTGGAGTCAGCCAACAAAATCGTGATGGATAGCCTGAAGAAGAGGGTCTACGCCTTGAAGGGCAAGTGGCTGAATGAACTGGAAAATGTACTTTGGGCTGTTAGAACGACACCCAAACGATCAACAGGGGAGACTCCGTTTGGCCTCGTTTATGGCACGGAAGCTGTCGCACCTGTGGAGGTAGCTGTGGAGTCCCATCGAATGAGATATTACGAGCCCCTAACGAACGACGAAGTGAGACGTCTGGACTTGGACTTACTCGAAGAGAAGAGGCGGGAAGCCGATGAAGTCCAAGCTCGAATGCGTTTAGCGACGGCCAGGTACTACAATCGGCGAGTGAAGTCCCGACAGTTCTTTGTCGGGGAGCTGGTTTGGCGTCGCAACGAGTTCACCCTTTTGGATCGAATCAACAAGATGTCACCAAAATGGGAAGGACCTTATAAGGTCGTGGGGATGCCAGCTCCAAATGCATACAAGTTGGAAGACCTCGATGGCAGAACATTAAAGCATTCTTTCAGTGGCGAACACTTGAAGAAACACCATGCTTGAAGAAAGTCGCCTTAAGTGGTGCTCGATAAAGTCGCCTTAAGTGGTGCCCGAAAAAGTCGCCTTAAGTGGTGCCCCGATGTAAAATCGCCTTAAGTGGTGTATGCTATTTATCGTTTAATTCGATGTAAGCCAATCTTATGCCATCAATAAATAAAGAGGTTGCTTCCAAATAAGAGTTGTCCTTAGATTTATGCTAAGTGTAAAAGTCGCCTTCAGGGGTGCACGATGAAAGTCGCCTTCAGTGGTGCATGATGAAAGTCGCCTTCAGTGGTGCATGATGAAAGTCGCCTTCAGTGGTGCATGATGAAAGTCGCCTTCAGTGGTGCACAATATTTAGATTTATTCTAAGTATCCCAAAAGTCGCCTTCAGTGGTGCACGATGAAAGTCGCCTTCAGTGGTGCACGAGGAAAGTCACCTTCAGTGGTACACGACGAAAGTCGCCTTGAGTGGTGCAAGATGCTTAGATTTATTCTAAGTAATATAAAGTCGTCTTAAGTGATGCACGGGACTAAGTCGCCTTGAGTGGTGCCCGATGCTTAGATTTATTCTAAGTAATATAAAGTCGTCTTAAGTGATGCGCGGGACTAAGTCGCCTTGAGTGGTGCATGATGCCTAGATTTATTCTAAGTCTCCGAAAGTCGTCTTAAGTGATGCCCGAGAAAAGACGTCTTAAGTGATGCACGATTCTTAGATTTGCTCTAAGTAACATAAAGTCGTCTTAGGTGATGCATGAAACCAATCGCCTTAAGTGGTGCGCGGAATTAAGTCGTCTTAAGTGATGCATGAAACCAAGTCGCCTTAAGTGGTGCGCGGAATTAAGTCGTCTTAAGTGATGCATGGAGTTAAGTCGCCTTAAGTGGTGCAAGTTATTAAATCGTCGGGAAAGATGTACGAGAATGTCTTAAGTGTCGAAGCTTCGACTTAAGCGCGTATAAGTAAAGTCACTCGGAGAAGTGCAACAAAAGATCGGAACCAGAGAAGTTTGATATTGATAAAGGGCTCAAAAGCCCGATGATAACAAAAGAGAAGAAGATACAAGGACCCTAAAAGATAAAAATATTCAAGCTTGGTCCTTGTCGGCAGCATCGGCAGCAGCTGGGTCCGCGGAGTCAGTAGCAGAGGGATCCACAGGATTGGCTTCGGGAGGATTAGTTATCGGGGCGTCCACACTTGGAAGTTCAGAAGCGTCTTCGACAATTACGGGAGTATTCCCCCCGTCACTCTCCTCGGAAATAGTAAAATACTTCTTCGCGAAGGGAGCGAGGGAAGGAGACTTGTCGAAGTTGATGGCGTCGCCATACTCCAGGTGGAGCTCCTCAACCACGTTGAAGAGAGTGTTCTCCACCTCTGCGCCAAAGAACTTCATGGCATCATCTTGAAAACCCGCCGACCTCCGATAGTCCTCCCGGCCCTTTTCCTCCGCTTCAGCCAGCTGCGCAGGAAACCCCGCGATTAGCTCCTCCAAAGCCTTCTTCTCAAGAACCAGTTGGTCCTCGGCAGCTTTCTTCTCCTGGGTCAGCCTGTCCACAATCACCCCCCGCTCCTGCCGCTCTTGCCTCAAGAGCCCCTCGAAGTCCGCGATCTGCTGCTGAAGATCCCAAATCTTCTGATTAAGGGCAGCCTGCTCCTTGACAAACTTCCCCCGCAGAGACTGGAAGGCCTTGAGATCCGCTGAAGCTGCTCGCGGACCCCTCGGTCCCGCTCCCGGGCCTCATCATAGGCAATAATGTACCCGATGAGGCGGTTGTAGTCCCCGAGCTCCTGCAATAAAAAGGAAAAATGCTAAGGAACAAACGACTCGATCTACCATCAACAAGAAAGAAGCAAAGTCTCACCTCTACGCGGCGCACAGCCATATCCCTGATATCCCGCTGCATATGCGTCCGATTGAGGTAAATCGGATGCCGCATAAAAGGCAGAATAGAACCCGCCAGCAGATGCAGGGCCAGCTCCTGGTCTCGTTCCCCTTGTGTAAGCGGGACTCCCTGAAGCGTCTGGATAGGAGTCCAAGGGGCATTCGCCTGTGAAGAATTGAAGGGCCGGTAGAAGTCCCCATCAAGAGCAAGGGGAGAGATAGGACGAGGAATGGAAGGACACGCCTCCGTCTCGCCCCGAACAGGGGAAGGAGAGAAGTCGTGGATAGGTGAGAGCTCCCGCTGCTGAGGAGAAGACGAAGGAGGCGGCCCCTGAGGGGTTGGTTTCAAAGGGGATTGTCCCGCCTTCCGACGCTGTTGAGGGGGGTCAACCCCGCCAGTCTCCTCGGAGGAGTCCAGAGTTTCCACCTGACGAAACTGTTCGCCAGATGGTGCCTTCTCCCCAGCTGAGGAAGGCACCCCCGCTGGAGGCGGTGCATCTGCGGAAGCTGCAGCACCCGTGGAAGCTCCCGAGCGACCTGCACCTGGAGGATGAAGAGCTTCAGAAAGGTAGTCTGGAAGTTCATCGGGATTCTTACACCAAATGATACGTCGGGAGACGTATTGATCTTTCCCGCGGTAATGATAGTAGCCAGCCTTCAAGACTCGGGGAGTTTCGCCTCGAAGGATTCTTTTGACATCAGTAATGCGACCTTCCTTGGTCGAGGAAATCAAATCCGACGGGACCATCCTCTTGTACGATTTAATAGCAAGTCGAAGTTGTTTACCTTCCTCAGCGTTCTGGACCTCGAAGAGCTGGTCCAGGTCCACCCGTTTCCGCTTGGGCTGCTCCGCCGAAGGAGACCCCGACCTAGCAGCAGCCTTCTTGGCAGACTTCCTCTTCTGCGAGGGGCGGACAGCATCAGTCTCCCCCTGCTTAAGGAATAGATCGGTCAGCACAGATACCTTCTTGGCTGCAAACAGTAAACAAAGAAAGAGTTAGAAGTTTACCCAAGGAACCATATTGGAAGGACCGTCGAAGAGTTGGCCCCCAGAAACAATGTCAAGGAGTCGGATCCCGGCGTGCACCAGGTCCCGCTCCACGAGTGAGTTGGCGTTGAGAGGAGTGTAAGACTCCACCCACCGATAGAGCTGGATAAGCTGGAGAGTCTCAAAATCCTCATCAGCATAAGTGTGGAAAGCAGGCGGAGGGTCTGCTACCACCTCCCAGCGAGGCCAGGGAATGGAGGAGTGACGGATGAAGAAGTATCTCCTCTTCCAGCTACTATTGTCGGACCCGGTATCGATCAAGAGTCCCCGACCCTTGACCACCTTCCAGGTGTCACTGGTCCAACCATGCCGGGCAAGCTGCTGCTTACTCCACTTAGGCATCCGGGGGTAGAAGGCGCAAACCCCCGTCTCGTTGCACTTCATCCCATAAAAGGTTCTGAAGAGTTGGAGGTTGTAGACCCACTTCTGTCGGAGACAGAGGACTTGAAAGGCGTTCCAGAGGCGGATGGCATGGGGAGAAAAGGTGGTGGGGTGTGTTCTGTAATGACGGCACAGCTCGACCAGATTACCGCAAAAGGGGAACCTGATCCCCGCTGATATTTGTCCCGTAGAGACAAACACCTCCCCTTGCTGGGACGAGTAACCTCAGAGTCACTCGAGGGACGATGCCTAGGATATGGGAAACGAGGTTCCCAGGTGATGGTGATGCAACCCTCTCGGAGAGCTGCATCATAGGCAGTGTTGGAAATCTCATTTGGAGCATAATCAAAATTAAAGGGTTTTCTCCCCTCAGAGCTGGAACTGCTGTCTGAAAAGCAACCAGGGCAAGAAAATACAGTGGGACTCTTGGAAAAATTAGAAAGAAAAAAGACGAACAAACAACGAAGAGAGACTCCTTACCAGACATGATGAAGAAGAGGTTGAAGGAGATGAACGAAACGTCGCCGGAAAGATGATCGGAAAGACTCCAAAGACCTTCGAAATCACAGAGCTTGGAATTGCAGAGGAATCGCAGAGAGCTTTTGAGAATTCGAAGACGGTAAAGGTTAAATTGTGACTATGGCTAGGGTTTTTATAATCGAAGAAGACGGTTGAAAGGACACTTCGATCCGGGTCGTCGAAGTCGAAGAGTCTTAATCTGGACCGTTGAGATGAAACGTGCAGAAGGACAACGGGCGTAATGATGAAACAGCCCGAAAAGCACTTTTTCAGAAAAGGACAGGCGCAAAAAATCAGGCACGTGGGTCGAAAACGTCACTCCATTATCTACTGCATTTAATGCACTAGGAGACCGAGAAGACCCTTGGGATAAAACAGTTATCCACAAAACCCTGAGGAAACGTAGAGGAGAAGGTTGATAAACTGAGTAACTGAACCAAGGAAAAGATCCCCGACTCTAGTATTGAAAGATCGGGAGTTGAAAGACACGACGAACTAAAAGTCCCTCATGTCTTGGGGGCAAATGATGGTCCGACTACAGTCGTCAGGCCCTGTAACGGCGAGGAAACGGCAAACAGGCCCACCAGGCCCCGAAAGGAAGGTCAAGATGACCTAGGAGAAGGGTCCCGACAAAGGGAGTCCCGACGAGGCAAGGTCCCGACAGAGTCGGTTCCGACAGTGGAGCTGGAAGCTCACGATGAGAAGCCTTTGAGAAGGCCCCGATGATGAATCCCTGAGAATGATTGGCCCTGTCACGATGACGAGGGGCCCCGAGCGGTGACACAACGAGATAACTCTGGAGTCCCCGACGGGAGTCGGGACTCGTTATCAGAGGATAAAGCCAAGATATGCGGGGCGTGGCCGAGATACGCGGAACGTGGATTAAGATACACGGAGCGTGGCCGAGATACGCGGGGCATGGCTAAGATACGCGAGATCCTGTTCGAGATATGCGGGATACGGGCTAACCACCCCTAACGGTTCGCCAGGTACCTGAGACATCTCTTTGCCTATAAAAGGGCAGGAGATCATCTCAGAAAGACTTACGTTGAGTTGAATACACTCTGAGTTTATTACTTGCCAGTTATACGAGACACTCATTTAAGCATCGGAGAGGGATTCTGGGTCACCGCCCGGTCTATCCCCTCTTGCAGGATTGCGTGGAGCAAAGGAGCTAGAATTGCCGTCAAAGTCCGTACCCGGAGTTCCACCGTGATCCAACAGGTTACATTGTAAATGACAGAAGAGAAAATCAGAAATAAAAATAAGTATTTGCCTCGAAATTCGGTCCAAGCTATTTTTTTTATTTCCTCCTTTCTTCTTATCTGCACTTCCCATGGACTACCGCCGGCCCTAGCTCTGGATTTCGACCGCTGCTCCGCGCCGCTGCCTGCCACCACTCCGACCATCGTCCATAGCCCGTCCAGCCACCGATCGACCTTCCTTCACCCGCCTCCCTTCAAGGCTACGCGTCCCTCCATAGAACCTCCACCCTCTGCCGGAATTAGCCCAGCTATAACCTTCGTCCCCATCTTCACTGCCGGTATTCACCAGAGCTGCCATCACCGACCCTTTTCCATTTCGTGGTCGTCGTACACCTTTTGTTCACCCCCAATACATCTCAGACGATCCCCAACTGGTGTGTTCCGTCATGGTGGTATCCACTACCTAAAGTCCAAGAGATATGATGGATATTGCCGTATCTAATTTGGTTTGATTTATTTGTTTATCTTTTATCTTTTTTATTTATTTCTATATATATCCTCTCTAAGTTTGGTTGTTGTCTGCACTAATCACGTTTCTCATTTAAAGTTATAATTGATATTACATATGATATAAGAGTATGCTGCCTTTCGATTAGAGAAACTATATATGACTTACGTTCGGTTTAATTTAGGAACTTTGGATAATCTTTGGTGCCATTAGATTTCACTGTTGCTAATGAATTATAGTTAAATTGTATATATGATTAAAATAGTGGCAATATGTGAATTGAGTACCGAAATGACGTAGTTAGAAATTATATTTTTGATTCGTAATAGAACCCCCGAACTCGAATTTCTAATCGTAGACCAGTTTAATACCTAAGTATTTGATTTGTTATTTGCTTAGATAATTTAGGATTCTAGTTAGTCTTAATTAACTAGTGGCGACTCTTTTCAAAATTGCACGTTTTCAAAACATAATTTCGCCGTATGTTAGATTTTAGGTCTGACAATCGATGTTCAAACAATTTCTTATCCAGTCATCTGGAAAATCCTTGAAGAAGAAGTCAAAGAAGATAAGAAAGAATTTTCCGGGTCAGGAAGATGCAACTGGCCACATCCATGCTGAGGAGGACCAGGGAGAGCATCTGGGTCGGGAAGATAAGCCCCCTCTTGGTGCAGCCAACCCTCTAGCTGAGGAGGAAAACCAGATGGAGGGCCATGCGGTTGAAGATGAGCCCCTCTTGATGCAGCCAACCCTCCGGCTGAGGAGGAAAACCAGATGGAGGGCCATCCGGTTGAAGATGAGCCCTTTCTTGATGCAGCTAACTCTCTAGCTGAGGAGGAAAACCAGACGGAGGGCCATCTAATGGACGAAGAGCCCCTAGTAGATTAAACCAACCATCCAGTCGAAGAGGACAATGATGAAGAGGGACCAAAAGTTCAAGAATTGCCACTAGATTATGAGGATGTGGCTCCGCTTCGTTTGATACTCCCTCCAGCAGAACTCCAGGTTGAAGTACCAAGCCAAGCTCGTAAGCCCAAGGGTTATCGAACGAAACCGCCATTCAGAAGGTCAAGTTGCTCTAAGACTCCAAAACTGAGGAGGAGTATGAGACTTAAGAACCCGACTGTGGTACCTACCAAACAATCGCAGAAGGTGGTCATAACAATAGATGATGATGGGAAGGGAGGGAAGTGAAATACTCTTATTTAGAAATTTTGTGGTTTGGGAGATGTCAGAACTCCTTTTGGTTTGTGTTTGTTTACTTTTCGGTATGAAGATTGTGTGCTCTTTTCACTCGTCGTCTGTGTAGAGTACACTAGGAATTATGTGGTTTGGGAGATGTCGGAACTCTTTTTGGTTTGTGTTTGTCTGCTTTTGGGTAAGAAGGCCTCCCAACTTTTGACTCGTCATCTGTGTAGAGTACAATAGGAATGATGTGGTTTAGGAGATGTCGGAACTCCTTTGGTTTGTATTTGTCTACTTTTGTGTATGCAGATTGTGTGTTTGTGGAACTCCTTTTAGCTTGACTCTTTATCTGTGTCGGAACTCTAAACGTTGTAACATCTATTTAAGACATTCTATTTCGACAAGTCAAAACTTGAAGACATCTAATAACAATAATATTAACATTGCGGACTTCGTATTTCAAGATTTCTGAACTTTCAGACAGCTATTAAAAACAACATTAATATTTTAGACAGTCGATTTCAACAACTTAAATCTTTGAGACATCTAATAACAATAAGATCAATATTTTAGACATTCTATTTCAACAACTCTATAATTTCAGACACCTTACTTCCACAAGAATAAAACTTCAGATCATTAATGACCACACGTTTAACATTTTAGACGACCTAAATTTGACAACAATAATACTTCAAACATTCAAAGTGAACATCTTTAAAATGTTGTAGACCTTAAATGAACAGAACATGAATATAAATTTCACATGAATATAAACAGCGGAAATAATTCATAATAGTTCATCGTCAACTGCATCAACCAGTCTTACAAAATGACATAAACTTAACGCTGTCAGATATAATAAACTTCTTATTTCCCTACAAATAATGCAGCTATCAGTCCCATACATAAACAAAATATGATAAAACGATACATTCTCTGAAGTCTCTTCAGTTTTGCATCGGCTTCACTTAACATTCTCTCAGACCTGGCTGCAATCCTTGCTGAATGGGAACACATGCTATCTAGAACCCACATGAAAAAGGCGCAACCAAGGTCCTTCCCCTAAAACATGAAAAAACGAGATGACATAACCAGTTATACGACAATTACTTTAATTTCGAACTTCTCTCAACTTTAATTAATCAACATTACAGTAAATGTTAATAAATTGTAGAATAGACAATTGCTAGGGCTGACCGAAACCAAAATTACACTACTTTTGTAGAAATTTTTTATTTGAACACAAATTGAGCTTCAATTAGTCTTAATCGACACTAATTGGGGATAATACAACAAGACCCAGACCCAATTACTGTAAAGGATTGCTTACATTGTAAAAAGGGCAACCATAGAACCTGCGACCGAAGTTTTTCGATGTCCACGATGTTCTCACAACAGCAATGACGCCATGTTCACAGTAAACGGGCTCCGCGAAGTCGCAATCAGGGGTCCTTGTCGAAATCGGACGGTCCCGTCTCGCCGAGCTGGAAGAAGAGGACGCCATAATGTGAAGAACCCTAATTTTTTTCTTCAGAACCTATTCTTCCTCTTCATTCTTCTAATCTGCAGTCCTATTTCCATTCTTGAAGTGAAGGCACGTGATGTTGCACAGTTTTGTTATAATTTGAGCATAGGGGTATTTTAGTCATTTCACATATACTTAAATTATTAATAAATATGGTGAAAATAAATAAGGGGGCAATAAAGTCATTTCACTCCATTATGTCTAAGTTAACAGTTTTTTTGGACGGAGAACCAAATTTT
This sequence comes from Clarkia xantiana subsp. parviflora, assembly GCA_036873135.1. Classification (NCBI taxonomy): domain Eukaryota; kingdom Viridiplantae; phylum Streptophyta; class Magnoliopsida; order Myrtales; family Onagraceae; genus Clarkia; species Clarkia xantiana. The sequence continues at coordinate 22,832,251 of JAPTYO010000011.1, forward strand.
AACAAAATTGAAACCTTGGACACTTTATTTTAACATTTGAAACTTCAGACACCTAATTTTAACATAGGGCAAACCTTGGAGAATTTTTTTAGTTATTAACCCTTTTTTTGAAGTGATTTCTAAAATTGATAGAGTGACATATGTCTTTTTTGGTAACGTGTTTTGTATATGTAGCATTAGCAATTAATTTTTTTTTTCTCTTATTTTCCATTTTTAAGGGGAACATCGTGGTTATTTGAGTTTTATTTTTATTAATTTTTTTCAAGAAAATTTTAATTTTATTACTATATTTATACAAGAGCTATACTCGTTATCTTATAATCGATGGTTTTTTTTAATAGTAATAACTCACGAAGAAGCTCAGGAAACAGCACAAAAAAGACTCATTAAATTTTTTTGACAAAAAGTTGTATGAAAACAAAGAAGCTACATAAAGAAAATTAAGTAAAAGAGAAGTTTTTTTAATTAAAAGCTCAAAGAAAATGAAAAAAAAAACTTTTAAGAAAAAAAATTGACTAAAAGAGAAAATTAAGGAAAAGAAAAAAAAACATAAATAATTACAAAACAAAAATGACTAAAGAGATTTTTTTTTTTAAAAACTTAAAGTGACTAAAAGAAAAGTAGGTGGAGTTGCCCATGATCTACAACTAAAACACTCCGGACCATAGTAAATCGACTGCACAGACATTATTATCACAAGTGGTTTCCTTTATAAATATTTAATGGGTTCCTTAATAATATTTACTAAAATATACCTGTATTAATTATAAAAAAAATCCAAGCCAATTGGTGTTGTGGGAATCCGCTTGGTACACTCTACGTCCGCTGCCCCTGAGTGTAGTAGACTTTATACGCATTCAAAACTTATTCATTGTGCATGTGTAAACACCTAATTTTGGACCACGTGCGACACGTGTGACGTATGGCGCACCTAAATGAGGAAATGTCTAAATATGGCAAGTCGCGAAGTTTCCAAGAATGCTCCGGTGCAAAATTAGAATAGTTTATATATTTATTGCTGTGTATATTTTCTAAATATTTGTATTAAGTATTCTAAATATTTAGAGTATATTAAAAAGATACATCAATATTATTTACTGCTTAGATTAGACTAAACCTAGACACTATATATAGGAGTTTATGTTTACATGTAAAAGGGACAGAAAATACCGAGAAAAAAACACAGCAAAAGGAAAAAAATACAAAGAGAACTTTTGAATAAAATAATATTTTGCTGCGTCTAGGAAAATTTTGTTTTTGTTCATCTTCTTATAGCTTCCCTACTTCACCAGTAATTGCACCGATCGAGCTCCCTCTTCACTGATCTGTTGGATCACGGGTGAAGCTCCGTTACGTCCTTGACGGAAAGCTTTGGACTCCTGGGCTCCGCGTAATCCTGCAAAAGGGGATGACCTGGGTGGTGACCCAGAATCCCTCTCCGATGCTTAAATGAGTATGTGATCAATGGGGTGGTAAGAAAAAGTCTAAGTTCGTATTAGATGATGGTTTTCTGAGGTAACTTCCTCCTTTATATAGGAGGGGAAGTTACTCAGTTACCTGTTAATGCGCCTGGCAGTTTTACCCATGATTCCGTGTATCTCGCCACGATTCCGCATATCTCGGTCGGGATTCCGTATATCTCGCCCCACGCTCCGCGTATCTTACCTGTACTCCGCGTATCTCGGGCACGCCCTGCGTATCTCGGGGGATTTATCTTTATCTCTAACCGTCTCCCACTACTCTATCTAGTAGGCGGGTTTCTCGGTCTTTATCCTCTGATCACAAGTCCCGACTCCCGTCGAAGACTCCAGAGTTGTCTCATTCTAGATCACCACCCAGGACCTTCAGTCTCTACAGGACAGGTCCAGCCTCTGCGGGGCTTTATTATCGGGGCCTTTACTAAGGCATATCGGGGCCTACTCAGAGGCTTCTCATCGGGAGCATTCAGCTCATACATCGGGACCGCTAAAGTCGGGACCCTTCGTGCTGGGCCTCTGGGCCTTCTAGGCTTTTCACGAGGCCCACTGGACCTACTCGCCATCCATTGGCTGTTAACGGGGCTAACGATTACATCGGAACCCATCATTTGCCCCCAAGACACGGGGGACTTTTAGTTCGTCATGTCTTTTAATTCAGCTTTTCTGACCTCGTTGTCGGAGGTTTTTGTTTTTATACCTTCCGATACCACCGTCGGAGGCTTTTGTTTTCATACCTTCCGATACCACCGTCGGAGGCTTTTGCCTTGCGTGTGATTGTTGTATAACAGAGTCTCTTACTCATGATTACCTTGGGCCCACCAGGCCCCATGGGCAGTTGCCAAATCCGAGGAGACTCCTCGGTTACTGTAGCATTAAATGCCTAGGGATAAGGAAACGACGTTTAAACCAGCGTGACTGCTGTTTTCTGGAAAAGCAGCCATGACGTCACGCACGTCCCTTCCGTACCTATGATCTCGGCGATTAAGATCGTGTCGTTTCCTCTTCAACGGTGCAGATCGTGCCCATCCAGCTGTCTCTTCCGTACCGTCTTCATAATTTCAACGATCGAGATCAAGTCGTTTTGTCTTCAACGGTCAAGATTAAGTTCCCTCAGTTGCCCTTTTGCTTATAAAAGCCAAAACCCTGGCATTATTCACTTCTTCTGCACTCTCTCGATTTCAGCCATCCTTGCATTTGAAGCTCTTCTCCAAGCTCTTCCTGCTGTTCCAGTGATCTAAGGCCTTCAACCTTCCGATCTTCCTCCATTTTATCTCTCCGATCATCGATCATGTCTGGTAAGACTTTCTTCTATGTTTTCGTGATTTACTTGCTGTTTGTTCTTCTTTTCTCAAATCCTCTTGTTTGCAATTGTTTTAGACGAAGCTAGTTCTGAGGTTAGAGCTCCTTTCACTTTCGAGTTTGCTGTCAATGAGATATATGAGGCTTCGTATGAGGCTGCCCTTAGAGAGGGGTGTATCACCTCGGATTGGGAGCCTCGCTTCCCGTACGAGTCTCAACCTTCTGTCAGAAGGAAGCACATCATTACGCCTCCTCGGGCAGGGGAAGTGTTCGTCTCCGCCGGACAAATAAGTGCGGGAATTCGGTTCCCCTTCTGCGGAAATATGGTGGAGATGTGCAACTTCTACAAAACGCACCCTTGTACCTTCTCTCCACACGCCATCCGCGTGTGGAATGCCTTCCAACTCTTATGTCACCGCCAGCAGTGGACGTACAGTCTTCTGCTGTTCCGCACTTTCTACGGCATGAAGTGCAACAAAGCTGGTGTCTGCTCCTTCTCCCCTCGACTCCCCAAGTGGACAAAGGAGCAACTTTCACGTTTCGGCTGGGATAGCGAAACTTGGAAGTTCCACAAAGATCGGGTGCTGATTCGTGACTCGGGGTCCGACAACAGCGGATGGAAGAAGTACTACTTCTTCGTCCAGCACAGCTCAATCCCTTGGCCTCGATGGGAGGTCGTGGCGGACCCTGCCCCCAAGCTCTTAGACTACACTGAGGATGACCTCAATACCCTCCAGATGGTTCAACTCTACCGCTGGGGAGACAATTTCATACCCCTCGACGCCAACAAGCTCCAGGAGAGGAACCTGATTACTATCGGAGTCCGACTCCTTGACTCTGTTTCCAAGGATTTGGTCATCTGGGTAATATTTCTAACCATCTTGTCTTTTACTTTTGCAGCCAAGAAGGCTTCTCTGTTGACTCATCTCATTCGGAAGCAGGGCGAGACTGATGCCGTCCAGAGTGGCTCCAAGCGGAAGCGAAAGTTGGTGAAGAAAGGCGCTTCTTCTTCCACTCCTCTATCTGCTGCTCCTCCGACCGAAGAACAAGTCGGGGCCAAGAAGGCCAGGAGGGAGGAGATTGACCAAGCCTTCGGGGTCACTACCGCCGAGGAAGGTAAGCGTGTTCGTCGTGCAATTAAACGATATAAGAAATTAGTTCCCAGGGAATTTATTCCCGCTGATCGGAAAACGCGGGTTCAAGAGATCAAGTACATCCTTCGAGGAGAAATCCCCCGCGTTCTCAAGGCGGGATATTACAACGTCTTTGGGAAGAACCAACACTTTGATCGTCAAATCATCTGGTGCCCTAAAGGTACTCTTCCTGACTTTATTCGTCCCGCTACCGCAGGTCCATTGGAGGCTGTCACTCCGGGGCGTGCTGCTACTCCAGCCCGGGCCGTGACTCCACCGGCGCCGGTGACAGAGGAAACCCCGACGGAAGCCCAGTTCCGTCAGGTGACTGACTTGGAGGCTTCTCCTTCCTCCGAGGAGCCCGCTGAAGGTGGCCTGCTCCGTCGTGGGTGTGGTCGGAGCACCTTGAGGCCCGTCGTGGAGGATGTGTCCCGGAGTCCTCCTCCCGAGTTCCGCACTCCGACTCCTGAGCCACCAGCTGAGGTGGCTCCTCCGGCTGAAAGTTCTGGGGTCATCCCCCCTCTCCCCGTGGATGAAAACCTTTACAAGGTTTTCACTCCCGACCAGGGAATGATGCCTTGGAACCCGATCGAGTCTCTCCGAGGGGTTTCACTCCGGCGGGGAAACCTTGATCCTGGATTGGCCCTGCATCTGCTGGCGGGGTCAATTCCTCCAGCCTTGAGGCGACCCCTGACCTTGGCGCGGGAGGACCTTGAGGAGGAGATCCGCGACATGGCTATTCGTCGGATGGAGGTGAAACTTAATCTTTGTTTTATTTTCTTCGTCACTCTTGTCTCCGATTACTGTATCTTGATCTTTTCCTCCCTTCTTTCAGGACACCGCGAACCAACAGCGCTGCTTCGGCCTTATCCTGGCCCTGAAGGGTGCTTTGGAGGTGGCGGAGGCCCAGTCGAACCCTGATGCTTTAGCCAAGCTTCAGGTGGAACTCGACGAGGCAGTAGCGGCCAAGAACAAGATTGCTAAGGAGAAGGCTCTCCTAGATGATATGTCCTCAAGCTTGCTCAAGAAGGTCCACGATCATGAGGCTGTCATGCGTCGGGAGCGGAAGATGGTCCAGGTGGAGCAGCAGCGGAATGAGGCGGAGAAGAAGCAGCTCGTTCATGAGAAAAACGTCTTCGCGGATCTCCTCGCGGAGGCCAAGGCAAAGTTTGAGGCGGAGAGGGCTGAGTTCTCTGCCAAGCTGGCTGAGGCAAAGGCTCAGGGCCTCGAGGAGGGCCGCCTGCGGGGCCGCGAGGAGTATCGGGACTCTGAAGAATTCAAGGTGGCTGCTGTAGAGTTCTGTAAGTCCGAGGTGGAGAACGTTCTGTTCAATGCTGTCGAAGAGCTCTACACAGCATACGAGGATTCCATCGACTTCAAGGAGTCCGAGACCCTCGCCCCCTTCGCGGAGAAATACTTCAACCTCCCCGCGGAGAGTGAAGAGGCCGCTGCCGTGGACCCGACTCCGCCAGCTGCGGAGCCTTCCGCCCAGGCCCCTCCGAACTTTGCTCCCTCCGATGATGCTGAGGATCCATCTTCCAACAAAGACCAAGCTTAATGTTTACATCTTTTAGTCCTTGTTGTCTTTCTCCCTTATCTCTTGTATCGAACCTCTTTGGCCTTCTGGCCTTTATATAAGTAGTTTCTTTCCATCTGTTTTGGCACCGATACTCGTTTGCACTTTATCTAAAGCGGCTTTAAATTCGTTACTCAGAACGTTCCGGTGCGCCATTAAAATGACTTCATACGTCCTTCCGACGCTTTACTCGAGATTTTACCGTTTAAGGTTTCTTGTCCAATCGGGACTTCACCACCTAAGGTTTCTCGTCCAAAATCGGGACTTCACCACTTAAGGTTTCTCGTCCAAAATCGGGACTTCACCACTTAAGGTTTCTCGTCCAAAATCGGGACTTCACCACTTAAGGTTTCTCGTCCATTATCGGGACTTCACCACTTAAGGTTTCTTATCCCTGCCTTTCAAGGCCATTTTCACACCCCTTAAGGCTTTTACTGCGTCTCTACCGGACGGCTTAATCGTACCCTTTAAGGCTTTTTGCCGCATCATATAGACGACTTACGTGGACCTGTTAAGGCTTTTCCGTACCCGTTAAGGCTTTAGGCCGCATCATATAGACGACTTACGCGGACCCATCAGGGCCTTTTCGTACCTAGGCTTTTGGTTGCATCATATAGACGACTTACGTGTACCCCGTAGGGCTTTTGTCCATACCCGTTAAGGCTTTTGGCCGCATCATATAGACGACTTACGCATACCTCGGAAGGCTTTTATCGTACCTCGGAAGGCTTTTGTCGCGTCCTTCAGGACGTCTTACTAACAGTTTAGAATAAATCTAAAAGTAATTTGATCGGAAGCAACTTCTTTTATTCATGAATAACTCAAAATAGGCTTACATCGGATCTTATTGATAGACAATTTGCGCCCTTCACGGCGGCTTAATATCAAACATGATACTTCTTCAAGTGTTCGCCACTGAAGGAATGCTTCAACGTCTTGCCATCAAGGTCCTCTAGCCTGTATGCATTGGGTGCTGGCATCCCTACGATCTTGTAAGGTCCCTCCCATTTTGGCGATAGTTTGTTGATCCGATCTTGATGAACGAACTCGTTCCTCCGCCAGACAAGTTCTCCCACGAAGAATTGTCGGGACCTGACACGCCGATTGTAATATCGGGCTGTTGCCAGACGCATTCGGGCCTGGACTTCGTCAGCCTTCCATCTTATTTCCTCGAGCAAGTCTAAGTCTAGACGTCTCATTTCCTCGTTTGTCAGAGGCTCGTAATATTTCGCGCGATGGGACGCCACCGCTATTTCCACGGGAGCGACTGCCTCCGTGCCATAGACCAGGCCAAACGGAGTTTCTCCTGTTGATTGCTTGGGTGTTGTTCTCACAGCCCACAGCACGTTCTCGAGCTCATCCAGCCAATGGCCCTGCAAGGCATAGACTCTCTTCTTCAAGCCATCCATCACGATCTTGTTGGCTGATTCTACCTGGCCATTGGTCTGAGCGTGGCGGACTGAAGCGGTATGATGCTCAATGTTTAGTTCTTCCAGGTACTCCTTCAACTGAGCCCCATTGAACGGAGGGCCGTTGTCGCTGATCAACACTCAAGGAACCCCGTACCGGGATACGATCTGAGTTTGAAGGAACTTGAGGATCTGCTGCCCCGTCGTTCTAGCCAATGCTTTAGCCTCTATCCACTTTGAGAAGTAGTCGATGGCCACGAGCAAATACTTGCACTGACCTTTCGCTTGGGGAAGAGGTCCCACCAAATCAATCCCCCATTGCGCGAAGGGCCATGCACTCCTGATGGGCATTAAGTCCGCAGCGGGAGCCACGATATTTGGAGCGTACTTCTGGCATGCATCACAGGATCGGACCATCGCGGTCGCTTCCTTGTTCATCGAGGGCCAATAGTAGCCTAAGTTCAATGCCTTCCTCACTAGAGATCGGGCCCCTTCATGACAGGCCGCGACTCCCTCGTGTAGCTCCCTCAGGATCCGATTCGTGTCAGGTTCTGCTACGCATTTTAAGAAAGGCTTTACGTACCCTTTTTTGTATAATTGGTTGTCCACCATCGCGTAGTTGTCCGCAATCCGACGCAACCTGACAGCTGCCACTTTATCATCGGGAAGTACCCCCGTAGTCAGGTATGTGACCATCGGGGTCATCCAAGTGGGCTTCTCTTCTTCCTCCGATCCTGTCTCAATAGCATAGATCTCCGGCGGATCAATGTTTGAGATAATCACCTTTTCTAGGAAATGCACCTTCCGATTCTCCTCAGGGGCCACTCCCAGAGCGAACTTGCTTAAGGCATCTGCTTCCGCGTTCTCTTCCCTCGGGATTGCCTCGATGTCGAAGCTTCTGAAGCTTCCCTTCAAAGTCTGCACCTCGTGCAAATACTTCTTCATTGTTGGGCTCCTGGCTTCATAATTCCCCTGGACTTGATTTACGACCAAGCTGGCATCGCACTTTACTTTTAAATGATCGACCCCCGTACCCTTGGCAATCTTAAGGCCTGTGATGAGAGCCTCATACTCCGCTTCGTTGTTGGTGGCTTTGAACGTCAACGCCAAGGCATATCGTAGGGGCTCGCCTCCACCGGGCGGTATCAATATGAATCCTGCCCCCGAGCCTTCTACACTCGATGAACCATCAGTGTACATCTCCCAGGTGTTCTCCTCATTTGGCTGTTCTGGCTGTTGTTCTGTTGTCGGGACTTCTTCCATGGTTGCCCCCTCTGCGGGACCCGTTACTTCCAGATCGGGTGCCGTAGACTCAGCTATAAAATCTGCCAATGCCTGGCCCTTAATAGCAGTTCTCGGAGCGAAATGAATACGGAACTCCGTCAGCTCGATGGCCCATTTTACCAATCTCCCCGATGCCTCCGGTCGGTTCAAAAAGTGTTTCAGGGGCTGATTAGTCAATACCGTGACTTCATGGGCATGGAAGTAAGGTCGTAGCTTTCGAGCGGCAATAATCAACGCGAAGAGATACTTCTCAATAGCGGGATAGTTTATTTCAGACTTGGCAAACGCCTTGCTTACATAATAGATAGGCACTTGGTTGCCCTTGACAATTTTAATCAAAACAGAACTAACAGCCACATCAGAAACAGCCAAATAGAGATAAAGCGGCTCGGCTGGAACTGGTTTCGCCAACGGCGGAAGGGTACGGAGGTGTTGCTTGAGTGCCTGGAACGCCTCCTCGCACTTGTCGGTCCATTCGAATTTCTTGTGGGCCCTCAGTATATCAAAAAATGGCATGGCTCGGTCACTCGCCTTGGATAGGAAGCGATTCATCGCGGCCAACCGGCCATTCAGCACCTGGACCTCCCGATGAGTCTTCGGGGACTGCATCTCCTCGATTGCTCGCAGCTTCTCGGGGTTCACCTCGATTCCTCTCTGGCTCACCATGAACCCTAGGAACTTCCCCGAGTTCACCCCAAAAGCACATTTGTCGGGGTTCTGCCGAACCTGATGGAACTTCATCCGCTCAAATGCTGCCGCCAAGTTCTGGACATGGTCCCCTGCCTGTCGGGACTTCACCAGCATGTCATCCACATACGCCTCCATGGCATCACGTCTCCGAACAACTTGTTCACCATTCGCTGGTAAGTCGCTCCGGCATTGATCAATCCGAAGGGCATCACGTCGTAATGGTAGACGTCACTGTCGGCATAGAAGGCCGTATGGGGGGCATCCTCCTTCGCCATCTTGATCTGGTTATACCCGGAATAGGCATCCATGAAGCTCAGCAGCTCATGTCCCGATGTGGCATCCACCAACTGGTCAATCCTCGGGAGCGGGTAGCAATCCTTCGGGCAAGCCTTGTTCAAGTCGCGGAAATCGACACACATCCGCCACTTCCCGTTACTCTTTCGCACCAGGACTGGGTTAGCCACCCAAGTCTGGAATCAGAGCTCCTTGATGAATCCCGCATCGAGCAGTCTGCCCACCTCTTGCTGGATCGCGATCCTCTTGTCCGCGCCCATCGGACGTCTTCTCTGCGCGATAGGCTTGATCGCGGGGTCTATCTTCAACTCGTGCACTATCACGTCGGGGCTGATTCCTGGCATATCACTCGGGGACCAGGCAAACAGCTCCTTAAACTCCTTCAGGAGCTCGATCAACTCTTTGACTCTTTCCTCCGACAGAGCAGACCCGATCTTCACCTTCCTTTGAGGCCCATCGATCTCAACTTCCTTCAAATCCTCCATGGGGGCGGGACGCCCATACTCCTCTCGAGGATCGGCATCAATCTGAAGGACAGTCATGGCCTCCCTCCTTCTCCGTCGGGTGGCATTAACGTAGCATTTCCGCGATGCCACTTGGTCACCCTTGACCTCTCCGACCCCATTGTCAGTCGGGAACTTCATCTTCTGGTGGACCGTCGAGGCGACTGCCATGAGAGGGTTGATAGTGGTCCTCCCGATAATAGCGTTGTATGCCCCCGCAGACTCCACGACAACGAAATCTACGTTTCGCTTCTCCATCTTCCAGCCACTACCAAACTCCACCGGTAAGGTAATCATTCCCAGCGGGTAAGAGGTGGAACCAGAGAATCCTACCATCGGGAAGTCCACCTGTGTGAGGTCCTTCTTCGTCTTTCCCATGGCTTCCAGAGCGTCCATGAAGAGAATATCGGAGGAACTCCCTCCGTCTATCAGGATCCGCTTCATCTCGAATCCGTCCACATCCAGGGTCACGACCAGGGCGTCATCGTGAGGGCTCTCCACGCCTACTAGATCCTCCGCCGAGAAAGAAATTACCATTTCCTCCTTCAGGGTCCACGACCGGGACCTTTTGCCTAGCACCACCGCGGCAGATATGCGAGAAGCGTAGTTCTCCCGGGAAGCAGAGGTATCTCCTCCCGCCGCCATTCCTCCATGGATGACGTTGATGGTTCCCCGCCTCTTCTTGCGGGCACCCGAACCTGAGGCTTCTGGCTCAACCTTCTTCTTCTTCGGGGATCGGTCGCGGGATTTGGAACGGGATCGTGACCGACTTCTGGAACGGGATCGGCACCGCCCCCTTCCGACGAACTCTTTTAGCTTCCCCTTCTTGATCAGCTTCCCAATTTCCTTCTTCAACTCCCGACAGTTTTTGGTGTCGTGGCCATTGGCTCGATGGTAGCGACAGTAACGGTCAGGGCGGCCTCCTAGGAATTCGCCTTCTTTCCTCGGGGGGTATCGAGCAAGACCCTGTCTGTCCATCACAGCTAACACAGAGGTCATCGAGCTATTGATGGGAACGGCCCGACCTTCTCGGTTATCCTTCCTCGGAGGACGCTTGTCTTCTCTTTTATCGGGACGACCACGGGTCCTGCTTCCTTCCGACTTGTCGCTCCCTTTGCGATCATCCGATAGCTTGGACGATGGCTTTCCTCTCCCCGATTTCGGGGGATCGAGCTCTCCGGCAGCAATCTTCGACTCCTGGACGTCGATTTGCTGTTTCAGCCTCGCTTGCAGGGCCTCCATACTCCACACAGCCTTCGCGGCTACGCTGTGCATCAGGTCGGAACCGTACGGAGCGCTCAAGTTCCGCAGGAAAGTACGGATAGTCTCTCCTTCCGAGATTTCTTCATCAATCTCCGCAGCACTGGCAGTGAACCGTTGGTAGTAGTATGCCAACGATTCATCGGGTCTCTGCACCACCTGGGTCAAGGACCTCACACTCTTCAGAAGATGCCTCCTACCCTGGTACTGCTTGATGAAGCGATCGTGCATATCAGCCCAGCACGTGATGCATCCTGGCGGGAGGCTGAAGAACCAAGTCATGGCCCTTTCTCCCAGGGTTATCGGGAACAATGAACAGATGAGGTCATCGTTCGATGTTCGTCCCATACAGGCCTGGACATGCCTCTGAACATGGCGAACTGGGTCCCCCTCACCATCATACTCCTTGATGGTCGGAATACCTAGCCCGGGCGGGGCGACGGTATCTATCAGCCGCGGCACGAAAGGATGGCTGGATCGATCCCTTAGCTCCGATGTAATCTGCTTCTGATCACCCATGCAGATGCTAACGATCTTCACCACCTGATCGGGGGTGATGGGGCCATTCAGACGAATGGTCCTATTTTGCACTGGTCCTGGGCCGTCTACCACGAACTTCTCCAGGTGTGCTGGTTCCTTACCCTTGCTCCTGGGCGGAACCTCCTGTTCCTCTGGGTCCACCCTCGGCGGGGGTGGTGGTAATTCTTCTCGCGGAGGCAACTCCTCCGCCCTCCTGGCGGCCTCTCTTTTGTCCAGCAAGGCCTCCATGGCGGCCAAGAACATGGGCATAGCATCTGCTACTGCCTTGGCCAACTCCGAGTTCGAAGACGACCATTCTTCCCTTCGCGGGACTCCTTCTTCTCCATGGCCCACCGGGTTCGGGGGGAGCCTCATCTTCCTCCCTACGCGGGACATCCTGCCTGTTCCTCTCTGTGTCTCGGACTGAGACCTCATAGCCATCACCCTGCCCCCCTGTCTGGGAAAGAGCGGGGTTCTCACCTTGTTCAGCAACACGTTCCGGCAACGGGGAATTCACAGTTCCTGCGGGACGAGAACTGTCAGCCTGAACTTGCTTCTTCTTGCCACCACCGGCCATTGATCTGGTAGAAACTATTTTGACTTTTTGTAAGTTTCCCACAGACGGCGCCAATGTTGGATCACGGGTGAAGCTCCGTTACGTCCTTGACGGAAAGCTTTGGACTCCTGGGCTCCGCGTAATCCTGTAAAAGGGGATGACCTGGGTGGTGACCCAGAATCCCTCTCCGATGCTTAAATGAGTATGTGATCAATGGGGTGGTAAGCAAAAGTCTAAGTTCGTATTAGATGATGGTTTTCTGAGGTAACTTCATCCTTTATATAGGAGGGGAAGTTACTCAGTTACCTGTTACTGCGCCTGGCAGTTTTACCCATGATTCCGTGTATCTCGCCACGATTCCGCATATCTCGGTCGGGATTCCGTATATCTCGCCCCACGCTCCGCGTATCTTACCCGTACTCCGCGTATCTCGGGCACGCCCTGCGTATCTCGGGGGATTTATTTTTATCTCTAACCGTCTCCCACTACTCTATCTAGTAGGCGGGTTTCTCGGTCTTTATCCTCTGATCACAAGTCCCGACTCCTGTCGAAGACTCCAGAGTTGTCTCATTCTAGATCACCACCCAGGACCTTCAGTCTCTATGGGACAGGTCCAGCCTCTGCGGGGCTTTATTATCGGGGCCTTTACTAAGGCATATCGGGGCCTACTCAGAGGCTTCTCATCGGGAGCATTCAGCTCATACATCGGGACCGCTAAAGTCGGGACCCTTCGTGCTGGGCCTCTGGGCCTTCTAGGCTTTTCACGAGGCACACTGGACCTACTCGCCGTCCATTGGCTGTTAACGGGGCTAACGATTACATCGGAACCCATCATGATCATTCCTCGATCACCCCCGACCCAGCAACAACAACCAATTCGACGCCGTCCAACCACTGCTCCGACTGAGCCGCTCTAACCTAGCCGACCACCTCAAGCTCCGAGCACAAAGACGTTGCGAGTCTCACCTGTTGTCTTGTCACTTCCGTCCGCTCTGCTCGCAGTTTACAGTATTTAAGCAATTCAAAAAGTTAATCTCCATCCAAAAATCAGCTGGGGCATAGTGGAAGGGTCTCGTTAATCTACCCATACATGGAAGAAAGGTCCCTCGAGACGAGCTCCTCCTCCTCGAAGTAGCGCCGGAGTCGACCTCACTCCGTCAAGCCATGGAAGCGCCCGTATCGTCACCGACTCCCTCGTCGTCCATCTCCCTCCCTAGGCCAGCGAGATCCGCTGGCAGTCGCTTTAGTCCATTCCAGCCGCTTGATGCTCTGTCACTGCGTCCTCCCAGCAAGCTCGCTGTCGCCAATCTCAATCACCTCTGAAACACCGCTACACTGTCTGTCTGCTCTGTCCCTCCGGCAGCCGCTCCCGATCCAAGTGCTGCTCCAGTCGATGTCTGCTTTGAATGGCTTTTGATCGTCATCTCTGTACAACTTCTTCATCACGTCTGTTAGGTGAATCTCCATCCTCTTACATATTATTATAATGGGCTAGGTTGAATTAGAGTTACTTACGTGAGTCATGTAATAATATATATGTTTAATTAAGTTATGTAATTACTTAGGTTTAATTAGGTGTGTTTTAATTGAGTTATGTAATGACTTGGGTTATCCGTGATTGATAATTATCATTTTAATGTCTTTTAGGTTTTAATTTTGTGCTTAGTCGGTAGTTAGTCGTAATTCGGTTTACTAATAAAGTTTTACAATTGGTAATTACTTAGCGTAGGAATTTAGATATTATATTTGACTGTTTTTCTAAATGATATGAAATTTTATAAGCGTGAATTGAGTACCGAAAGGGCATAGTTTAGATTTATTTTTAATTCGTTATAGAACCCCCGAGCTTGAATTTCTAATCATAGACTGGTTTTATACCTAAGTGTTTAATTCGTTATTCACTTAGGTCATTTAGGTTTCTAGTTAGCCTTAATTAACTAGTGGCGACTCTTTTCAAAATTGCACGTTTTCAAAACGTAATCGCCTTAGGTCGGATTTTTAGGGTCTGACAATTTGGCGACTCTGCTGGGGAGTACAGAGGGTTCGAGCTCATTATATTCGCTTATTTGCCATATTTTTTTAATTTAATTTAATTCTTTTTTCTCTTGATTAATCTAACTTTGTTTTTATTTTTTTACAGGTACAAAGTGTAGTATTTAAACTAACATTTTTTGTGGCATTGTTTGAATTCGCACACACAACTTTAGTGTAATATCAAAAATGCCTAAAACCCAGGGCAACTAGGAACCCCGGAGAGTTAGTAAGGGTACGACCGCACGGCCGAGCCGCCGAAACGACTCAGAACAACTCCACTCGCTTGTGAAGGTCCTGTGATCCTTGTGATGGGGAGAGGAAACCACCTTGTCGGGAGTCTATCAGTGGAACCTACCTTGTAGAGCAAAGCCACACATTTTTTACCCCCTAACATGTTGTGTTTTATCATTTTTTGTTGTTGTAAAAAAAGTTGTCAGGAAAGCTGTAAGTTTTTTTTAATTGTATAACTTTTATTTCTCATGCATTCATCTAATTGCATTTAAAAAAAAAAACATTTTTTCAGCTAAGTAGTTAATCATTAAGTTGTAAAAATTTTCTTTTCAAACATGAATTCCGTATGCATTGTTTTTAGAAAAACCTCTTACCTGAATTTTTTTTAAACATGTGTTTCGTACGCATTATTATCGAAAAAAAACTCTTCAGGTAAGTTGTAATTTTGGTTAGCGCGTCGCATATGTGTTGCCTTTAAAAAAAACATTTTAGGAAAAATTGTAATTCCGATTTAGCTATTAGAGCTTCTAATTTCGAACGTGCATTCCATAAGCATCATTTGAAAATCTTTTTACCTGAATTGTTTTATTTTTAATAATGCATCCAATATGCGTTAATTTTAAAAAAAAAATTTTAGATGAATCGAAAGCTCTCTTAGTTTTAAGGCTCTTTGTTTAAAAAAACATTTTACCTGATTTTTTTTAGTCAAAAGACGTGCATCTCATATGCATTATTTTCGAAAAAAATCTTTCAGGTAAATTGTAATTTTTCTTAGTTGTAGAACTTTCATTTTTAACTTTGCATCTTGTATTTATTTTTGAGCATCTCATATGCATTTAAAAAAACTTTTCACCTAATTTTTTTATTTTGAGCAATCAAGATGCATTGATTTTTTTTCCTCGTTAAAAAAACAAAAAACAAAAAATATTTTCATATAACTTGTAAATTTTCTTAACTGTACAACTTTCATCTCATGTATATCTCATAGGCATTGTTTTAGGAACAATAATTTGTTGATAGACTGTACACATTCTTAGTCATAGAACTTTTAAACATGCATCACATTTGCATTATTTTTTAAAAAAACTTTACCTTGATTTTTCATTTTGTACATACATTCCATATATATCATTCAGGTAAACCGGTTGTAAGTTGTAACTTTCTTAACGGTAGATCTTTAACTTTCGAGCATGCATGAGCATTTAAAAAAAAACTCAAAGTGTCATTCGTTTTTATCCAAGGTGTATCACACTTTTTCGGCAAGATCGTCATTTCAATATTCACATGAGCGAGCGTTTAAAAAATGGGAGTTTTGATTCTAATTTTTGAAAAAATAGTTTAACTGTTCAGTTGAATGCGACTATTCAAGTTTAAACAAAGGACGAGAAAATCTTTTTGAAAAAAACTTCGTTTTGAACGTCTGTCATGCGTTCGAGCCAGATAATGCACTCAACGAGCTCATTAGACTCTATGATGGTGCAAAACACCTTAGATCATAAATTTTGATTCCTTTTTTTTTTTTTTAAACTTCCATGCCAAATTTCATCCTAACTTGTGTGGAATTCATACGCGTCCCCGGACCAAGCCATACATCTGTTTTATGGTAATGTCTAAACCGGTCCGTGGTAACTAAATGAGATTTTTTGTTCAGATCGAGAACAACCGCCAGATGGAAAAAAAATCGGAACATGCAGCAGGTCCATTCACATATGGAGTAAATTTCCATTAAAGATGTCGGGCACCCAGGTAAGAGAAGTTGTGATAAATTCTATCCCCGAAATTTGAGTTTTTCCTTACTCATCGTGCAGCTCGGATGATCATCCAAATAAAAGCCTCTAAAGAGCACATCTGTGCACGAAACTTTGCTCGTCGACCATTATGGTGTCAGCTGCCGAATTTTTTCCAAATACCTCGGGCGAAATCTGTGCCCAATTTTCCATTTGCGGAGTACCGTGTCAAACTCAACACCGTGCCATTCATCCAGCATGCGACGAGCCTAACTCGATAGGTGCTTGCAATGGGACATCCCCAACTAAGATTGAGCAACGACCAGGGCACTTGAGAAGCCAAGAGAAGAATACATTATTGTCTATGTCATCCATTTGTTGCAGGGTCCATCCAGGGTGTCGACACGACCGATATATTTTGACTCAATCAGCTGAGACCTTCTCAAGAAGATGTTTTGAATTAAAAATTTCCAATTTGCCACAAGGGGCATGTACATAGTTGTTGTTGATATTTTCGTTAAATTTTCTTTTTCAAAAAAAAAAAAAAACGATGAATTCACTCATGCATACATAATTCTACTATCCATGTAAATTATCATATGCCAGTAACATTCATCATACACACCACACACATGCTTACGCGTCATGCGTCTAATGTTCCGAGGAACTCATGCTTGCATTCATAATTCTACTTACAAGTAAATTATCAAATGTAACTTCATCCTCAAAATTCTAGCATACGTGTCAAACATGTAACATTCACATCAATCATACATATTTGGCGACTGGTTTTCAGTTTTAAAATAATTTTAAACATTAAGGGCTGATTGGCAATTCATGCTTATATTCAATTACGCAAACTTCTAGACATGAATCCTATACATTTCCAACCATCACAGCATGTCTATCCTAGTGCGCATTCCATATATTTAACTAGGGCTCCGCCCACAACATGCAATATCTAGCTAGCTTGACTTAGTCAAGACAACAGTTCTAATCATGTATAAATATATATTGAATAATAAACAATTGCAATTCATCCCTCTAATTAATCCATTCCCAAAAACATGTATCTCCGAGATCCATCCCCATAATCGAAGCAAGCATAAAGGTTAGCAACCCTATGAGCAATGTGTAGTCCATTTCGAGGTTAAAAAACATTTGAATTTTAAAACTTGACCTCCCTATTTTAATTGACTTGAATTCGGTATACAAAACATTGTTCGGTTCAGTCAATTTCAGTCCGTTTTGGTCCGGTTCGGTCCAGTTCAGAAAATCCGGTTCGGTCCGGTCTTAAATTTTAAAATTTCGGTTTGAACCGCTCCAATAAAATAGGGTTCGGTTCAGTTCAACACTCAAAACTGGTTCGGTTAGATCCACTTAATTACCCCGGTCCGACCCGAATAGGTCAAACCGACTGAGAAAATCCGGTTCGGTTTTATTTCGCCCGGTTTAACATATTGGACCGGCCCAATAATTAAAATTTAAAAGGTTGGGCCGAAATGTTTACTTGTGGCCCAAGTAAGGTTTTTAAATCCATTAAAAATATTAAACTTAGCCATCAAGTAAAATTAATTATATAAAATAATTCCCAATATTAATATATATATATATATATATATATATTTCAGCAAGAACATAAACATATATATATTTATTGCTAAGATTCTATCTTTAAGATTAAATCAATCAACAATATATATATATATATATATGTAAATTTCGACATAATATATAATATATATATTTTATTTATTGTCAATATCTTTAATAGGGAAACAAATAACTGACAATATATTTTCTCAATATTTTGGGTAACTAAATCTATCAATAATATCTTTAACCCTATTTAAATATTTAGATATATTGATAGTGATATATATTTCTATATATTAATGTGAATCTATCTTTATTTTCCCAATTATAGATATATTGTTACCCTAATTAAAAATTAAAATATGGTAAACAATATAATTTTAATAATTTTCTATGTATTTGCCGAAATTTCATTGCTTAATGACCAAGAAATTAAAAATTTTACCTTGAAAAATAATTAAAAAATCTCGGCACAAACACTAATTGGGAACAAGTGGTCAAATTTTAAGATCAAATTTTAATAAGATATACAATCCAATGTTTGATTTTGATAAATATCATCTTTTTCTTGAAGATCATGAACATCAACTTTACCATGAACATGAAAATTTCGGAACTATCTCACAAAACCCTAAAATTCGAAACTTTTTAAAATCTTCTTTAAAAATTTCGGTCCAAAGTTTTAAATTTTCAAGAACACCAATTTATCAAAATCATGAACTTCTAACACAGGCTCTGATACCACTATTAGATTACGGGGAGTAATCACTACGGAAACACAAAACATGGTACGTGCATGTAATCGAAATTACGCAGCGGAAGAGTTACACATACCTCAATAGTTACCGTAGTCCAAGATCCTTTGTACGAAGGAGTTCTCGATCCACCGGACAGAACCCGTAGAGGTTCTTGTGAAAGAAGCCCTACGCGGTGTTAGCTTCACAGCAAAGCCTCAAATCAATTCTTGGCACGGGGATAGATCTTCGGAAAGTTGCTCGAAAGCAATTTGGCACACCTTCGGTGAGAGTGGTGGTTCTGCCAAAACTTCATGGCGTGGGAGGAGGGTTTTCTCTCAAAAGCACTCTTATGAGGGAATTATGATTAAACCTAAAATATTCCCTAACACCTCTTATTTATAGGAGGAGTAAAGTGGATAAAAGTCCACTTTACCCTCACTATTAGTTTCGGCCGGCCATTAGTATAGGGAGGCCCAATTTTGGGCCTCTCATGTCAATTGGGATTTGGGTCTAGCCCAATTACCCTAATGTGACATTTACCCAAGTTCATTAGGTAAACTATACATATTATGGGCTACCAATTACAGCGCCCATCACTATATGCTTACACAAGTCATCGTCGTTGTAAGCGCGTCTAAGGTATGCCTCATTTTGCCATGTATATAAAACAAACAATTTTTTATACAACACAAATCGTCTTATATAATTAAATTGTGAATTCTTTTTCAGGTGTGGTGTTCTACATGACTTGAAGATTCTGGACAATCTACTTTATGTTGTTGATGTTTTATGATTAAATCCTCGCTGTTGTCATTTAACTTCCCTTGTTCTTCTCTATTATGGTTGTTAATGTTTATTGTATTATTGAATAAAGTGATTGTTTTTTAGATTGAAGACAATTCAATTTAGAATGCAATTCACTTATTAATTAATCGACCTTGATAATGGGATCGATCAGATTAAAATCCGATAATGAAGATAAGCACTTCGAGTTTCGGATAGGTCAACTATCCGAATGAAACTATCCACACCCATGATCCAATTCGTCTAAATTCCATCAATTGCGTTCGATATATGAGTTTAAATTGTCCTTATTTGTTAGTACTCCATTAAAATACTTAAATCGTTATGACGATCATGTGTGAAAAAACGATTAAATTAAATTATGGAAATGAAACAATTTCACCATGGGTAATAGTTGGTGATACGCGCATCACACGCATGTTCCTCGATAGATGGGACACATCGATTCAAAGTACGAATTTAATATAAAGTGTTTATGATTTAATGCTTGAAATAAATTTTCATTCGCATTTAACACCCATTTTGGGTTTTACTCATTGATTTCTCATAAATCGAGAAGAGGTATGCTTCACAAGCTACCACGATCTCGTAAAGAATCAATTAATGCAAAATGTGAAAACCTAATGCACGTTTCGAAGGTGGACGAAACCTCTGAAAATGAATGAAAATGATATTGTCTGTCAAGGACTATCCTATTATATGCCTCTAACGACAAGATAGGCGGAGCATTCTTTATAAAGCATACACTTCAAGGACATGGTCCGTAACATGATGTGTTTAGCTCAACTTCCGATCTCCTTCAAGGATGATATTATGTTGACTTCCGGTCATATTTTACGTTGTTCCTACAAAATCGGTTAACACAACACCATGAAAGCTGTTAAATTGTAACGAGACGGATCTTACAAATATGCGACCTATTCGGTTGCACAACAAACATATACCAACAAGCTGTCGAGGCGATGTTGGAACCAAGAGTATAGAAAAGTATCTTAAAAGGTGCTACGAATTCTCTATTGTATACATGTTTGTAATAGCTTGGGTTAATGGTGGCGTGGTCGAACATGAGATGTTACTTTACTTGAGGATAGATTACATTGCTTTATAGCATCAACGTAATTGAAGTCTTGGCTGAACTAGAGCAAAATGATGACAATCAGGTCCCACTTTTTTCGAGTGGAAGATTTGAGGCTGCAACGCCAGTGAACAATATAGTAAATGAGAATGGAGACATTTTGATAATATATCTAGTGGGAGGAGTCAATCCGACCATAAATCTAGTGGGAAGAGTCAGTCTGACCAATCAGATCACTGTTGCTGCAGGTGCGAATCAAGTCGAACCTGATAATCACATTGCTGAACCGTTGGATGAAAATCCAATAATTCCTCAATTACCTACTAGTAACAGTGGCATTCATCTCGGGAATTCATCTCGGAGATAAAATCTTGAGACCAAGAGGTCGTCCAAGAAAAGTTGTTGGTGAATGTTTAGATACAGCACTTGTTCCCAGCAGGAGTATTGTTTCGATAACGAGCATTCTTCCTAGTGGGAGCGTTGTTCAAGTTCAAGATGGGATTGACAAGACTAGACGTAGTTAAAGGCATCTAACTTCTCCCAAGAAGTATCCCATCGAATTGGTGAGTTATTCACTCTGACTTCGGTTGATGAACCAGTAACGGTTAAACAAGATTTGGAAAGACCTCAAGCGAAGAAATGGAGGAAAGCAATGGACGAAGAGATCGCCTCTATGAAAGCCAATTCGGTATGGTCTTTGGTTGATTTACCTACTAACCGCAGGACCATAGGGGCAAAGTGAATTCTGAAATTGAAACTCACTGCTGATGGAGATGTCGAGCGGTACAAAGCTCGACTCGTTGCGAAATGATATACCCAACTTCACGGAGTGGAATTTGATGAGACGTACTCACCGACTGTGCGTTATACCACAGTCCGGGCCATTTTGGCCCTGGTCGCATGCCTCGATTTAGAGATGCACAAAATTGATGTTAAGACTGCATTCCTCCATGGAAACCAGGAGGAAGAGATCTATATGGAGAACCCAGAGGGTTTCATTACTCTTGGTAACGATCGTAAAGTTTGTAAACTCCAAAGATCGATCTACGGTCTTAAACAATCATCCCGGCAATGGTACTGCAGATTCCATGAGGAAATCGTTGGAAACGATTCGTGAATCTTCACAAGGATCTTGAAAATAAATAAAATATATTTATGTATATCTATAGTGGGGCCGAAATTTATACATATATATCTGCAAATATTGGAAATTATTTTAATAATTAATTATTACTTGGTGGCTAAGTTAAGTTTTTGGTGGACTTTAAAACCCTACTTAGCCCACAAGTAGTAATTTTGGCAGAACCCTATAGGGTCAATGAGCCGGTCCAATTTTGCATATTCGGGCCGGGTCAACCGACCCAGAATACAAAGTGAACCCGAATCGGACCGAACCGGGTCAACTAGAATGAATTAAATGCAATGGGTACTCGGTTCGAAGCGATTCACCGAATGGCTTGCGGTTAGACTTTCTGGCTAGACAAAGTGGTTTTCACCACCTAGGTTGCCCCGGGTAAAAATTGTCTTCGAGCTAGAGTTTGTATTCTGTCATAGCCTATATGTCCTAACCTTGGGGGCCATCCGGTCGCACAAGTTTCTGCTTCCCTGGATGATATTGAATACATTCTATTCAAATATTCATTATCATTCAAATCCATGACAATGAGACCTTGAGAGGAAAATGCGTGCCCATAAAAGACATTGCCTTTATTTATTCGGACAATGGAGTTCTCAAATGATAAAGCAAATCCATTATTCGTAAGAAAGGTAACAGAAACAACATTCCTTCGAATTCTAGGAGCAAAAATGACATTTTCAAGGAGTAAGGTCCTGCCATTGCGTAAAGAAAATTTGCAGTTCCCTACTCCTTCGAATCCAACTTGAGAGTCGTCGCCAATGTAAATCCTCTTTGAATCCTTCGACATACGTCTGAACATGGAAAACAATCATTTGTCATTGGTAATGTAGTCTGTCGCACCTGAGTCAAGAATCCCAGTAGGATTTGAATCAGTTAACATGACAGTTGAGGAAACTAAAGTTTCTATAACATATCCAATGTTGCATACCTTGGTAACATGCGATTTGTTGGATCCAGCTCCGTCACCGATACGACGAGGGCTAGAATCTCTGTAAACTATCTCCAATTTTAACAGGAGATTGCCTTGTTTAGATTTTGTTGACATTTTATTGTCAACAACCTATTGTTTCTTCCCCTTGTTCCTCCATTTCCTCTTCTGGCCAGTAGGTTGTCCTGCCAATCGAGCCTCTTCCACCTTGATTAATTTTAGGACTGATGCAAGATCCAGCATTGAACCACTGACAGTCAGCAGGGTCCTGGTTGCTCTCTAGGACTTCGGGAGGATCCCGATTATGGCTTGAATTTTCCATTCAGCCATTGACTTTCTTCTTCAAGTGTTCATGCTGAGGAGTCGATACAATTTTTCAAGCATACTAATGTTGTTGCTCTTTAGACATTCATCCAAACATGTTATAAGTGGGTGTAGTATAACTGCAATGCCGTTTCAGTATTTTAGAAATAGTGCATCCCAGATATCCTTTGTGACAGGAATACTCTTATACTCTTCCTTAAAGTCCGGAGACATTTCAGACAGCAAAATCTCCTTAGCACTCTTGTCATCCTGCTCCCACTTGAAGTGGGTGTATGCTAGCCCTTTGGTCAGGCCATCATCTAGACAGCTCATCGTCTTCCGAATGTGGTCTACGAGACCCTTATCATCCAACAAATCATTGATGCGTTTGCACCACGAGTCGTAGTTCTTCTCATTAAAAAGCTCATAAGCACATGAAGACGCATGATGAGTTCACATGCGACCACATAGCCTTCTGGAATCACATGCTTTTAGGTCCTCGCCCAGCACCAAGCCACGAGGAGATAATGGCGGCCAGCATAAAGCCACCAAAGGAAACTAAGTACCCACGAGTCAGGTCCTCGCCCAGCACAAAGCCACCAAAGGAAACTAAGTACCCACGAGGTCAAGAAAGATACCTGAGTGAGCTAGCTCCCGGCGAGATCTCAAAGTCCGTTACCCGATGTTCTAGAGCCACGTCATTTTGATCACAACATTTGGCGCCGTCTGTGGGAGCCAGGATCAAAAAGTCACGGTCTCCAAGAAGAATAAGATGCCAAATCCCGGTGTAGAGGAGGTGGGAAATACCCAAGTAAATCCCACTACCTCAATTTCACCACCCAAAGATGACCCACCCGCGCCTCAACATAACGGCACCGGTAGTGAAGAAAACCTCAGTCATGCCAAGTCGTTGCCCAATCTCGAGGAAGCAGGAACAGCCCCTCCGGCTGTCCCTCAGGAGATAATGGCGGCCTTCATAGCCTTCTGGAATCAAAGGCGGGAACGGTTCCTGACAAAAAGGAACCAACTCGAGAAGCCTCCCAAAAGGAAGAGGTGGCCTTCATAGCCTTCTGGAATCACATGCGACTACATCCTCAACATTCATGCATACGCATCATGCGTGATCACACCACATCAAGCATTCATATATGGTGACTAATTTTCAATTTTAAAACATTTGGGGCTGACTAAAATTCATGCTATCAATCAAGCATGCGTACTTCTAGACATGGATCCTAGGCATTGACACCCATCACAGAATGTCTATCCTAGTGCGCAACTCATTAATTGAAATTAAAGGCTCTGCCCCCAACATGCAATATCCAGCTAGCTTGACATAGTCAAGACGACAGTTCTAATCATGCAATAATATAAATTAAATAGCAATTGAAATTCAGCTGACTAAATGACCCAGTCCCAAAATCATGCATATCCGAGATCCATCTCCATAGTCAAAACTAGGCATCAAGTTTGATTAAAACGTGAAAATTTCAAACCAATTAGCGCTATGTAGGTAATTTTAAAGTTCGAAAACGTTTGTATTTTAAAATTTGACCATCATATTTTCAGTTGACTGGGGTCGGTCCGGTTCAGTCAAATCCGGTTTGGTTCGGTTCGGTCCAGTTAAACCAGTTCAGCCGGTCCGGTTCGGTTGGGTTTAAAATGGTTCGGCCGGACCGATTCGGTTTAAAATAGGAATTCAGTTCGGTTCTTCATGCAAACCGGGTCATTTTGGTTCGACCCATTAAGTTGTCCGGTCCGACCCAGATCAGTAAGACTGATTGAGAAAATCTGGTTTGGTTGAATCGCTACGGTTTGACCCAAGCAACCCGACACGGTTCAATTGGGTGGACCCGGTTCGGTCCGGTTCGGGTTCCCTAGGTCTCTCGGGCCGATTGGCACGACCTAAATGTGAAATTAGACCGACCCATTAACCCTATAGGGTTCAGCCGAAACTATTGCTTGTGGACAAAGTAGGGTTTTAAATCCACTAAAAACTTAACATAGCCACCAAGTAATAATTAATTATAAAATAATTTCCAATATTTACACACACACACACACACACACACACACACACACACACACACACACACACATATATATATATATATATTTTTTATTGTCAAGATTCTATATTAGGATAAAATCTATCTACAATATATATTTTCTCAATCTTATGAAACTAAAATCTATCAATAATATTCAATATTTCTAAAATCATGCTAGAATATATCGATATTAATAATCACAATTATCTTGTGAATCTAACCCAAATTGTGGCCAAATACATGTAACAATATAGTGGCCGAAAATTTTAAAATTAAAATTCTCTTTAGTTTGGTTTAAACTTTGATTACTTGGGGCCTAAGAAATTAATAATTTTACTTTTTAATTTCATGGTAGATTCGGCCAAAACAACAATTTAGGGTTACTTGTCAAATTTCAAGATCATATTTTACGAAGATCACTAATCCAATGTCCAATTTTGATAAATGTCACATTTTTCTTGAAAAATCATGAACATCAGTTTTTACAAAAACACTCAATTTCATGAATATTAATTTTACTAAAACCTTCAGTTTTACTAAAATTTCAAGAACACCAATTTATCAAAATTATTAACTCACTAACACATGCTCTGATACCACTATGGGATTATAGGGGATAAATACTACAGAAGAAATCAAGGTACATGCTATTTAAATGAATTACGCGGCCGAATAAAGGGCACATACCTACAATGCTTTCCGAAGACCCATGATCTTCTAGGGGAGTTCTCGATCCGCCGGACGATTCCCGTAAGGATTATGGTTAAGGAATACCTATGCGGATTGGTCTCCACAGCAAAGCCTATTGTCGATTCTTTAGCAGGGATAGATCTCCGGAGTAATTGCTTGAAGCAATTTGTCACCTCCTAGGGTATTGGAGGGAGGGGAGATTTGTTTTTGTCTCACCACAAAGGAAGAAAGTGATTAACCCTAATTAATTCCTGAAACTCCCTATTTATAAGAGGAGGTGGAAAAACCCACCTCAGTACATAACAAGTTTCGGCTGACCCTATAGTGAGAAAGGGAGGCCCAATTTCGGGCCTCTCATGTCCTTTTGGATTTAAGGCCTAGCCCAAAATCCATAATGTGACATTACCCAATTGTCTTAGGTAACAGTCTCATATTAAATGGCTCTTATTTACGGCGGCACAATATCCAAATGCCAACAGTTCTTTACACCATCTTGCTTAGGTTTTAATTTTCTTTGATCATTTGGACCAGATTACCTGTTAGGCTTGCTTGCGAAATCTTTGCCCATTCTCTTGCATTTACCATTTTGTTGTGTTGGAAAGGCTGATGTGATATGCATCTCAGCCCTTGGCTTTTCAGCCTTAAGTCGATCCTCTTCCAACTCGAGATGAACACGAATCGCCTCGAGAGTATCCAGATGAGTAGCATGGGTAATGTGCATTTTCATGTTGTTGCAAGAGTCGGGCAAAGAGCGAATGACGCATTGGACCTTATGTTCCTTAGTCAGGGTTTCACCTGCTTCCTTGAATTCAACAAGCATATTAGATATGTGTCTAATGTGCTGCTTCATGGTATGCTGAGGATCATCTTGTATGAGTCTAAAGCGATGTTTAACGATCGCTCATAGAGTATGTCATCCTCCAGCAATTTCATCAAGGCGGAACGAATTTCATGGTCCTTGAAACTCCATTTGTTATGAAATTCCTTTTGCTCATCTGTGAGGTCACCCTCAGGCCTAACATGTTTAGTGGTCAAATGATCCAGACCTTTCATTTCAGTTATCACCATCTTTGCACGCTTATTCCAAATCTTATAGTTATCACCATTCAACCTCATTCCCTTGTTCATTTGGGAATGACATTGCTAATTGCAGCCATTGAAACTAACAAATTTACAAACTATTGCGAATATCAAGGTGACAATTTAAAACATTTTGAACATAATTGCTTACATCAGATATCTATGAGACAGGAAGTGACAAACAATGATTCCTTAGTCATATAGCCTAACTGACCACCAGTAAACAAATGGAAGGGGGCTGTGTAAAGAGTTCACACCGTCGTCTCCTTTCTAATAGGTTAGTGTCTTTGAAACAGTTTAATCGCTACTTTAACCGGAACGGGGAGTTTTACATGCACCCTATCTTGGATTTCCGAGTGCCCTTTTAAAATGTTTAAAGGATTTCTCATGCAAGCATACATGATTCTACTTCACTAGCAAATTATCGCATGTGGCCATATCCTGAAATTATCATGCATACGCATCATGCGTAGTCACTCCTCACCAAACTTTCATATTTGGCGACTGAATATCGTTTAAAAAATATTTGGAACTAACCTGCAAATCATGCTTATAAAATCATGTGTACTTCTAGACATGGATCCTATCAACATCACTCAACATAGCATGTCAATCCTAGAGCGCAACTCATTAATTGACAACAGGGCTTTGCCCCCAAGCATGCAATATCCAGCTAGCTTGACATAGTCAAGACTCAATTCTAACATGCATTCATATCAATATATAATAATAATTGCAATTCAATCCACAAAATGATTCAGTCCCATAATCAGGTAATTTGGAGATCCATCCCCATAACCGAAACTAGGCATCGTGTTTGATTAAAACGTGTAAATATCAAACCAATTCACGCTGTGTAGGTAATTTTAAAGTTAAAAAAAGATTGGATTTTAAATTTGACCCGACCCAATTTCAGCTAACCCGAACGGGTTCGGTCAAACCGGTCGTTCGGTCAACCTGGTCCGGTCAACCCGGTCTGACCGGTCCGGTCAACCCGGTCTGACCGGTCCGGTCAACCCGTTCTGACCGGTCCGGTCAATTAGGTTCGTTAGGTTCGGTTTTACTTGAACCAAGTCGGTTTGACCCGACCCATTAGCCCACCTGGTCTGACCTGAACTGATTCAGGTCGGACCGATTGAGAATTTCGGGTCGGTTGACCCGACCCGTTTGAACCGATGTCTCACTCCCACTGTTTCCAACAGGTAGTTGAGGCATTATAGGATTCTTATCATGCGGTTCAGCAATGTGATGATAAGGGTCTACTTGATTCACACCTGCGGTAACAATGATCTGCGTGGTTGGATTGACTCCTCCCACTGAATTTAGTAAGAAAATGTCCTCATTCTCATTTACCATGTCGTTCACTGGTGTTTCTGCCTCAAATCTCCCACTCGAAGTAAGTGGGACCTGAACATCATCATCTTGTTCTAGTTCAATTAAGACTTCATTCGTTTTGATGTTACCAAGCGTTGGAAATTCTTCCTCAAGAAACGTTATGTCTAAAGTTCGAACATGCCGCCATCCTCCTGAGCCGCTACAAAAAAGCATCCCTTAGGGTTCTTGGAGCATCTTATAGAGATACTTTCAGTCCTCTAGGTTTCAATATGCCAAATCGGCTGTCGGTCTAATGAGTGTATGCTGCGCAACCCCCCAAGGTCGCAGCCTGGTAAGATTCATCTCTTTACCAGTCCACTACTCATATGGTTTCATGTCCACCGATTCTATACGAACTTGGTTCACCACATAATTTGCAGTCAACTACACATCATCCTAGAAGGAGATCGGAAGTTGAGCTTGCGACATTATGATACTGACCATATCCTGAATAATGTGTGATTATGATGTTTCCCCAATCTGATTCGTTAAAGGCGTATTCCAGATCGTCGTTTAACAGAAAATCAAATTCATTGCATTTCATGTTTCGAGGTTTTGTTCGCCTCAAATCATACAATAGGTTCTCACCCTATGCTTGTTTACAATTCTCGATGAGAAGTTGTATGAGTATTAGACCCGTAATGGGTATTTGTGCAATGGAAATTTTATTTCGAGTATTAAATCAAACACCTTACATTAAATTTGTACTTTGAAATGATGTGTCCTATCTATCGAATGATCTGCGCGCCACGCACACTTCACCAGTTATAACCCGTGGTGAAATCGTTTCGTTTCCAAAATTTAATTTAATCGGTGTCGCCCATGTTTGTCATTACGATTTATTAATTTTTATTTTAATGGAGTAATAACAAATAAGGAAGGTTTAGATCGCTTCGAATTCTATCTACACAATTGACGGGTTTATAGTAATTATGATGGATTATGGTGATCGTTTCGTTTTATTCGTCCATTTGACATGACCAAAATTTTGGTTCCAGAACCATGGGTTCGGTTCTTTGTTTCGGATCATTCCCATTGACTGGGCCGATAATTGATAATTAAATTGCACTTCGAATCGAATAGCAATTACTTTATTCAATAACTCCGAATCTAAAAAATAACCAAAATTCAAACGAACAAATAAACATGCCACAAAGACAATAGAAAGGTTCCAGAAAATAAAGAAGCAGATAAGAAGGGATAAAATAAACGAGCAGTCCTTTCCATACTGAGCACCACACCTGAAAAGAATTCACAAGTGAATCACATCAGATGCTATGTGTCTGATAAAGCGTTTTACAACTTTATATGACAAACGAGGCATACCTGATACGCGCTTTCATCAACGATGTTTGTCGAACCAGATGATCGTTAGACCTTTTGTTGCTGGATTTACCCATCAACTCGCGAAGACGGTCATATATGTCTTGCTGGATTCATCCCTATGGTTGGCTTCAAATAGTTTAACTGTAGTCTTGATCGATTTAATCAGACACGTGAGCCCATCGTTGTTGGCAAACCATGAAAGGGGAAACATCCTCATCACCTTTTAAATCCTCTCCCATGTGTTTATTTCATCAGCAGGATCATGAACGGAACTGACACCTCCATCTGTGCAAAGTATATCGTGATACTTAATCATTAGGTCTCTTGGTTCAACGGCCTTTGCCTCGCCGTAGCGAAGGCGTATGGCACACCAAAGGTGTAGTGCGCTGACGTTCATGAATCCCTCCTCCACTTTTTCCGTTAGGGTTACACGTATTAAATCACGTGCTATCTGATCTTTCTGTGACATACCAGTGCTGTTGTAGTTTCGGCTACCAAATTCATCCGTGTTAATCCTCTTTGTTGTTGGGTCTATTCGATCCTCAAGATTAGCACCAACGAGGATATCCATGACATAATCTTCCCATACATCTTAATTACTACCATCTATTCTAACATTGATAATTAAACGACAATCAGGGAGATAATGACATTTTGGAAAACGATGCATGCATCGGGTATCTATGAGATAGAATGCGACAAGTAATAATTCCTTAGACATCTAACCAACCCGACCACCAGTAAACCAATGGAAAGAGGCCGTGAAAGAGTTCACATTACAGACGTCTCCTTTCTAATAAATCAGTCTTTTAAAATGGTTTAATCGCTCTCATCGGAACGAGGAATATTAACATACACCCGATATTGACTTTCCCAAGGCCCTTTTAAAATTTTTCGAGGATTCATGCAAGCATATACAATTCTACTACACAAGTAAATTATCATACGCAGCAACCTCTAAGAAAAAATCCAGTCACATGCATACGCGTCATGCGTCTAATATTCCGAGGACTTCATACTGGCATATATAATTCTACTATCCATGTAAATTATCATATGCAGCTACATCCTCCACATTCATGCATACGCGTCATGCGTGATCACTCCACAATAAACATGCATATTTGGCGACTGATTTCCAATTTTAAACATTTGGAGCTGACTTGCAATTCATGCTATCAATCAATCATGCGAACTTCTAGACGTGGATTCTAGGCAATTACAGCCATCACAACATGTCTATCTTAGTGCGCAACTCGTTAATTGAAATCCAAGGCTCTGCCTACAACATGCAATAACCAGCTAGCTTGACATCGTCAAGACGCAATTCTAATCATGCAATACTATCAATTAAAATAGCAATTGCAATTAAGCCCACTTAATGACTCGGTGCCAAAATCATGCATATCCGAGATCCATCCCAATAATCGAAACTAGGCATCATATTTGATTATAACGTGAAATTTTTTAAAACATTTCGTTCTATTTAGGTAATATTAAAGTTCTAAAACATTTGGATTTTAAAATTTGACCATCCTATTTTCAGTTGACTCGGGTCCGTCCGACTAAAACAGTCCAGTTTACGTCAATTCGGTCTGATCGGTCCGGTTCGATAAAAATAGGTTCTTTTCGGTTTGAACACACAAACCGGGTCGGTTCGGTTCGACCCATTTAGTTACCCGGTCCAACCCGGCCCGGATGGGTCGGACCGACTGAGAAAACTCGGATTGATTGAACCCCTCCAGTTGGACCCGTGTAACCCGACCCGGTTCGGTTGACCCGATTCGGCCGGTTTGGTTTCCCATGGTCTTCCGGGTAAGTAAGCCCGACCCGGATGTGCAAAATTGGACTGGCTCATTACTCTATAGGGTTTGGCCGAAACTCATACTTGTGGACTAAGTAGGGTTTTGAAATTCCACTAAAAACTTACTTAGCCACCATGTAAGAATAATTATATATATAATTTCAATTATTTTGCACATATATATATATATATATATATATATATATATATATATATATATATATATATATATATATATTGTCAAGATTCTATATCTAAAGATATCAATCTATCAACAATATATTTTCTCATTCTTTATGGTAACTAAATTTATCAATATTCCAAATATTGTGCTAAAAATATATTGATAGATATTATCACAATTATCATGTGATTCTAGCCCTAATTATTGCCACATTCATCCTAACAATTCGGCCAAGATAGGTTACTTGGGGCCAAAGAAATAAAAAATTTCACTTTGTAAACCTAATAGTGGTTCGGCCTAAACTAGTAAATTAGGGCTAGTGGTCAAATTTAAAGATAAAGTTATACTAAGATCAATGATACAATGTTTTAATATTGATAAATGTAACGTTTTTCTTGAAAATCATGAACGACAGTTTTACCGAAAAACACTCGATTTCATGAATAGTTTACCAAAAACTTCAAGAACTCCCTAACCCAGGCTCTGATACCACTGAGACATTATGGGGATAATTACTACGGACAAGAAACATGTGTACATGCCAGGTAATTAATTACGCAGCGGAATAGGGACACATACCAGTTTCTCCTTTGACGTAGTCCCAAGATCTTGTGGGAATTCGCGGTCCACCGACCGGATCCTGTAGTGATTTTTGTTATGGAATCGCCTACGAAGAATGGTATCCTCAGCGAAGCCTCTTGTCGATTCCTCGCGAGATGGATCTCTAGGGTAAATTGCTCGAAGCAATTTGGCACCTCCTACTTGATACCTTCGGCTGAACCTATGTTAATAGGGTGGAGGGATTTCTTTGTCTCAACACTTATGAGAAATTAGTGATTAACTATTATATAAAACGTTATAATCGAAGAGTGGTGGGAGAGAATGTAGAGAGCAATCATTTACTAATATGAAACATTGTAATAGAATTGCTTAGTGATTACATAGAGTGGAGGCTCCTTTATATAGGAGACCTCTAGGACTAGTATGCCAAACCCTAGATACAATAGGGACTAATGTGCAAATACTAGAACTAACATAACTTAGCATAATTAGATAGTGACCCCATATGTATGATACCATATGTATGATATCCAATATTCCCCCATCTTTTCCTTCTTCTTCCTTCTTCAATCCGAAGCACATCCCAATCTTTGACAATTCATGCTCAATCTTCAAGGTCCACCGTGCTCTCAGAGGTGAACATCCACTTGTAGCCTTCATGGTCTCTCAGAGGTGTGATAATCCACGTGTAGCAACAATCGGTTGGTCTTCATCATGCTCTCAGCGGAGTGATGACAGTTGCCACCTATGGCCTTGAAGTATTCAGAAAACAAAATGGTTGAACGGAAGATGAAGTTCCAATGTCTCGGTCTTATTGCGAATGCTGAGGTTCCTATGTTTCAATCTTCCAGAAGGTGAAGTTCCGATGTCTCAGTCTTTCTCTGAAGCTGAGGTTCCTATGTTCCACTATTCTATAATGTTCAACCGAAGATGAAGCTCCACACTTCAATCTTCAACAAATTCAACCGAAAACAGTTGAAATCCAATAATCAAGCTATCTATAGCTCGAATCCATCATAATACCATCAAATCCACAGCATATCCATCACGGCACAGTAAATTTCAGCAATTTCAGCTAAAAACAGCAATTTTCTGCACATTTCTGCATTTTCCAGCAATTTCCAGCCGATTTCCAGCAATTTCAGCAGAATTCCAGCATTTACAGCAGCAAATTCAGCAAAAACAGCATATAAACCGCAGCAAAAAACGATTCCAACCATAATACTCAACCCGGGACAGCAGATTTCAGCAAGTTCAAACCAGTATGAACAGTAAATCAATGGAACAGTAACATTGCTGAAATTACAAGATCCAGCCGAAACATCTCAGTAAAATTGAGATTTGAAATCACCTCAAAATGCGACGAAAAGTATCGCAATGGACTCAGCTCGTCGAGACGATTCCAGGGATGTCAAAACGGCGGCGATTGGACAACGGGAAGGTGGCGCCTGACCTGCACGTGCCGACGGGGCGCAGCTCACGCGGCGGCGCGTGAGAGCGCGTGCGGTGGCTGCTGACGGCGGCGAAAGTTGCAGAATGTTCGCCGGAGGTTGCTGGGTCGATTGGTGATGTCAATTTTGGAAGAAGAGGTGTAAATCAAGTGGGTATTTTTCGGGGCTGACTCACGGCAATTTCAGATTTTCTGGTAAATTTCTGGAAAAATTGAAAAACGAAATTGAAATGAAAACACCAAGATCGAAACTAGCTCTGATACCATATAAAACGTTATAATCGAAGAGTGGTGGGAGAGAATGTAGAGAGCAATCTTTTACTAATATGAAACATTGTAATAGAATTGCTTAGTGATTACATAGAGTGGAGGCTCCTTTATATAGGAGACCTCTAGGACTATTATGCCAAACCCTAGATACAATAGGGACTAATGTGCAAATACTAGAACTAACATAACTTAGCATAATTAGATAGTGACCCCATATGTATGATACCATATGTATGATATCCAATATATTAACCTTAGAGAAATCCTGACACCCCCTATTTATAGGAGGAGGTGAGAAAATCCCACCTCCTTATTTACAAAGTTCGGCCGACCTAGCTTAGGAGAGGGGAGGCCCAATTTTGGGCATCTCATGTCAACTGGGATTTTAGGCCCAACCAAAAATCCCTAATATGACATTACCCAATACCTTAATTGTTGGGCTTATATTAAAGGGCTCTTATTACGGCGGCCCATTCACCAAATGCCAACAAGACAAAACACATTGATATAAAATACAACTATGCGAAGAGTGTGGTAGAAGACAAGCTGATCACAGTCGAATTCATGCCTTCGGAAAACTTGGTTGCGGATCCATTGACTAAACCCTTACGCAAGGATGTTTTTGAAAAGAACGTAAAATTGCTTGGATTGCGTATGATTTAAAAGGCTTATATGATAGATATAATGACTAAAAATCCAAAGAAAATTTTTTACTTGGATCAAAATAAAACAGGGAGGGTTTCAAAAGAAAAGAAAAATATTTCGATTTTTAACTCTTTGGAAAAAAATTTTGAATCCGGTCACGGGGTGTGAATATTAAGTAGGAATAATAGTGAATATATATATATATATATTTTTGTTGATCTATTTCATCTATTCCGTGCTCCAGATACGAGAATGAATATCTGACGAGGTAAAACCATCTCTATCAAGATGACAGACCCACTCTCTGTACTATCAATAAGATCCATTATAACAAGTCACACACTCATATTCCGGAAATACAGAAAGAAATTCCACGATCGAACTACCAATAACAAAAAAAAAGAATGAGATAAAAATCCAAAACCGAAATGCTTGATTTTGTATTGAAAAAGTTAAGCATTCGCGGTTATTGTGAATCTAATTCATTGAAATTCCGTCCAATAAAACGAGTGTGACAGTAACATGTTTGGATTTAATGTAATATTCTGAATAAAAGAATTGCTATTTGAATTTATGATGCTTACGACGTCATAATGAAAATATTACATCGGATGTACGGTCTATAATCTAGTCGTTGGAGCGTAAAACCTCCTAATAAATATGTCGAATGTGGACCTTGCCACGTCACACGGGCACGGTCCTCTTGATGGAAGGGAAACCTCAATCATATCAAGACCGGCTAAGAGCCATGGTATTTTGAAAGATAAATCGGGTTAGGCAAAACAATCATTTGGTTTTGGGGTACGCGATATGATCAAAGTTTTGCAGATCGCCATGACGAACTTCATTCGTTTAACACCACATTCTGGGCTAGATGAGAATCTATGATAGCATATGAAATTCCCACTCCTGATATAAAATAAATTCAGGTTATGCAATCGACGTGCACTTCATACTGCGCGTGTCATGTTCGACCACGGGGTCAGGCTCGGTTGTGTTAGAAGGAAATTTACAAGATTCTGAAGTACACACAAACTTATTCCCTTTGAGCGTGTGACTGATACCGGGTGCTGAATGAAGCATCACCCGAATTACCGTTACCACTCGGAGCGCATGTCCAAGGTTGGGCTCAATGTTCACTCCCAGGCGTACGAGCGCAGTGCCTGAACAAAAATGCCTAGTGGCCACGTTTTTGGAATCGGTTGAGTTTGACTATGGATATGAGCAATGGGGATGGTCATGCACATAATTTATTCTCAGACTCTTGTGTCCACTAGATGGCCACCAACCGGATATTAGTTGAAGGTTGTGAATACTTGTGCGGATGCCTTGGAGAAGTGTTCTTTTGGGGAAACTAGGAAACTGAAGAATAACAGTTGACCAGAGGTACAACTCGGCACAAAGAAGAAACAAGTAGGGAATCAACGTTTTGCGGATGCTACAACACTCTTAACCGATGAGTAGCACGAAGATTGTTGTGTCTGCCGGTCGCACGGCAAACCTCGTATGAACAATACGGGACATAATTGGATCAAAGAATAAATATTGATGTGTTGTGCAATAACATATTAATAGGCACCCTCCCATTCCGGCGAGTGAGAGCTGTTGGCATAGTATAAATGAGCCGCCGTAATTGAAGCCCACTAATGTAAGCCCAACATGCTAAGTCTAATTTGGGGTTGGAACATAGGGGATTTCGGATCAGGCCGAAATCCCGATGTGCCATACGCGGCTCAAAAGGTTCGGCCCAATTTAAGCAATAGGTTTGGCCGAAACATGGAAAAGCCCTTCAAGGGTTTTGCTCACCTCCTCTTATAAATAGGAGGTGTTAGGTATTTCTTGGGGTTGGTCACTCTCTCCCTTTAGTTCTCAGAAAATAAATCCCCTCTCCCTAAAGACTATAGGGTTCGGATGAATCCTTTTACCCAAGAGTAGGTGCCGAATTGTGTTATACAATTCACCTCAGAGATTCATCCAGTGACCGGATTGAAGAGGCTTTGCTCTGAAGACCTTTGTCTGCGGATTGCTCCTTAACCAAAGTTCCCATACGACACCGTCCGACGGACCGTGAACTCCCTCATCGACATCCTTGGACTACGGATCGCATAATAGGTATGTGCACCCTTTCTGTTGCGTAATTAGTCACTTATCATGTACATATTGTTTAATCCGTATTATTTATCCCCTAGAATCCAACACAAAGCAGCCGCCATAAAAGTAGGTATAGTTCATACCTATAAATACTTCAATATGTTCTCATTTCAAACACAATTATTTTTCTCATAATCCTTTACTGACATAAGCTTCGGAGTGGAATCAGGGGAAATTCCCACCTCTTTTCAGGTTAACCACCACCAGCCTTCTAAAGGAAACTAAGTACTCGACGAGGTCAAAATAAAGATCTAAAAGAGCCAAATGCGACATCCTGAGGTTCATTCCCGAAAGCTAGGCCTTGACGATCCTTGATCCAACAACAGTGGTATCATAATTGCGTTCAAACGAAGCTCCGTGCAAGTGGTTTCTTGGCGAAAAAACTGCTCTTGAGGGATCATCATGGTGCTCGAAGATGTTCTTATAAAGATCAGAGAATTTCTTGCGGAAGACCGTACGGAGGATATGGATTCTCTAAGGCATGTGCTTGAAGTCCTGATCCACCTATATGACCAAAAGTAAGCAACCGAAGGTCGGGTAACTGATTTTTTTGGTGAGAATGCTAAATCATGGGATTCGACTTCGTGAGATGGAAGCCTTTGCGGACTTGAAGCGTGAAGACGTAGAGCTGCTAAAGAAGAATGTGAGCAGTAGATCAAATGTTGCTCAAATAGTAGAGCTGCAAAGGTACGCGAACCAAAAGCCTTTCCAAGTGTTCGAGATTCCCAAGCCCTGTATGAGTTCCTATGGAGGATTGATCAGTACTTTGAAGATGTTGAAGTCCCTGAGTCGAAACAAATGAGTTTCGCAACTGCGTACTTCGAAGGTGATGCGATTTCTTGGTGGAGATGTTACTTAACCACATTTCATGCGATGGGGGAGGATCCATTGACTACTTGGTCGGATTTGAAGGCTGCATTGAAAGCTGGTTACATGTCAAACAACAATGCATGGGTGGCCCGCAAAAAGCTGTTAACTTTAATGCAGAAAAGTTTGATTCGTGAGTACATCGAGCAATTTTAAACGCATTGCTGCGATTCCAACATGGAGGAATATGATAGACTCTTTCACTTCATGAAAAGGCTACAAGGATGGGCTCAGGTGGAGCTGTAGAGTTTGGGAGCTAAGGACTTGCAGAATGCGATCATTGTTGTAGACGGATTTATCGAGCTTCGAGCCTTGACACAGACAGAAGATGCTAGCCACGATGGTAAGGTGAGGATAAAAAAAAAAAGATCCAATCTAAGGCGACAAATTGGAAGGATCCGAAAACCCGTCCCTGGTGCATTCTTTGCACTAGACCGCACAAATTTCGTGACTGTCGCGAAGGAGTAAAGAAAAGTTGAGTGCTTTAAGGTAGACCGTTGAATCTTCCGGTGAAGAAAAGGAAGCGGTGAATCGATATTCTTCAATGAAACTGTTAGGAGCGACGACAGCAACTATGGTAAACGTAAGTCCTTTGCTGGTCCATGTTAAAGTTTGTCTAGACGGAATGGATGTTGTGGTGATGGTGCATACTGAAGCTTCACATTCTCTTTGTTTAGAGAATGCGTGCGCGAAACTAGAGTTCAAGATGATTAAGTATTCAGTGCGTGTGAAAACTGTGAACTCCGAAAGCATTGCAGCGAAGGGCGTGGTGCGTGTACAATTGATGTTGGAAAATGGAGTGGGCCGATCAAGTTCATTTTTGTGATAATGGGCGAGTTCGATTTCATTCTTGGAAACAACATTTTTACAAACAATAACACGATGGTGATACTCGAAAGAATCCTATTTTGTGCCAGGTGTTCGTGAAGTCCCTAAGGCAGAGAGGTCGGTTGAGTATGTTTTAGCTATGCAGCTAGTACATAAGCTGGAAAATGAAGAAAACGTCGAAGAGAATTTTTTAATTTATCTGAAATCGGACGAGCGTGGGAAACTTAGAATGGAAAGGCGCAATGAGAATGAATCAACTAGAGAATCTAAGACGAACGAGAGAGCGCAGTGCGGATCAAGGTGCAGCGGATCTGTTTGACGAGTGTGGAAAAAGCGGTCCTGCGCTCTTTTAAAAAACAAGGATACAAGTTAGTCCGACGTTCTAGAAATCAGATTCGATGGGCATATTGGTGGAATAGTGGCCCGGGCAGCCAACTTGTTGAAGAATGATGACAAATTGGATGGAATTATGAGGGCACTTTTGCATTAAAAAGTACGCGTCTCAGAAACAAGAATCGAGCTGCCAACGAATGATGACAAGACCGTCCTGACAAGTCAAGCATTTGTCAAAGTTGCAGCCGAAGAGAAAAGCGTTTTCCCGGACGAAGCAATATCAACCCGATGGAAAGGTAGGGAAAGAGGCCAACGAGGAAAATAAGCGATAAGCAGATTTGCGAGAATATTTCGACCTTTGCGGAAAAATTTAAAGAGGCGTGATTCCAAGTGTGAGGCATGCTTGCATGTGCCAAAGAAATATTCAGCTTGAGAAGGGGCTGAGTCGTTCCACAAAGTTAAGAACTTGGACAGCCGTCCACCTGGCGTATTCATAAAGACCGTTTAGCAGCTAACATGAGGCATATGGAGCAGAGGAGACGGTGCGATTTGAAGGGAGTATAGGCCCCGGGTTGAAGAATGCCTTAAATCTGTGTCGACAAGGGAATCGACTTTGAGTGGTGGGGGAACTTTGTCAAATGCTTAAAAGTGTGGGGTGTTGGGAGGAGTGAACTCAGCTATAATAAACATGTTTCCCAAGCTCAACAAACAGTTGAAGAGCGAAGACGGTGAATCCTAGCGGTGCGTAAATGTTTTGGGAAGGATTGGTTGGCTTGAGAAAGAAGACTTGGTTGGATGTGATCTTTGGCAGGAAAGTTCTTCCACAGTGACTAGTAAGTGTTTCCAGCATGCTCTAGTAATGCCTGCAGCGTGCTCCAGTAAGTGCATGCAGCGTGCTTCAGTAGGTGCTTCCAGCATGCTTCCATCGTGTCGAGCTTCTTACCGTGTTCCAGGCGTGTCCCAACTTGATTTCCAAGCAAAGTCCCTCCATAAAGCCCATCGATGGCCCTCGCGAAACTCGTGCACTATAAGTGCATCACAAGTGCATTGGTAAGTGCCCAACGAAGTCCGCGTCCAGTAAGTGCATTGTAAGTGTCTTGTAAAGTGTAAGGAAAGTGTCTGGTAGGTGTCCAAGAGAAGCCCATGGATGTAAGTGCGTTGCAAGTGCCCAAGTAAGTTCCCGTTATGTTTTTTTGCGTCCAGGGAAGGCATAATGGCCCAGAGAAAGCTGTTAAGTTCATGGATGGGTGAAGAACGAGCATCAGCCTGCGAGTAAGGAAGGGGAAAGGAGTTAGGTGCAGACCAATTCACCCAAGATTGTGGAAGATCCTATCTTGTATATCTTTAAGGGAACTTATATCTATTTACTTTCTTTTTAATTTGTTATAGATATATATGTTATAAATGGATCTTAGCTAATAGATAGGATTATGATATAGATAGAGTTTTTTTTCTAGAAACCCTAAAGAAAATTGTAGCTATAAATGGAGTGTCCCTTGAGTTGTAATTGGATTTTGTCACCCAATTGTGGCAAAACTGAAGAGTGAAGTGAGACGTCTAAATGGCGTGGGTGTAATTCAGGCGTCAAGCCTTTATTATTGAATAAAGGCGAGTGTTCTACATCTTTACATGATTGACTGTTGATTTTCTAGTTCTCGTGATCCTTTGGCTTCGTTCGATTCATGAGTTGGCTGATTATTAGTGGTGAATCACGCCAGCAAGTGCTATAAATTTAAGTCGAAAATTAGTCCTAGTGAAACTATCCATGTTCGACTAAAATGACTAGCGTTAGACAAGGAAAAATAAAATTCTCCATAAAATTGTCATTCACACCAAGTCAGCCTTGAGCGATTTTCCAGTCCAAAAAATTTATTGCTCCAAAGGCAATATTCATTTACAACAACGGTTTCAGCGAACCATAGACAACCTAAATGAGCTTTAGAGGCCCCAACGTGCTCAACAACCTCGATCGACCTGATCATTCATAATGGTCTCAACAACTTCTGCAACCGCAACAACCTTGAAAGCCTCAACGACATTGCCATTCTTGACTACCATAATGTCCTTAGCGACTTTAGCGGTCGCAATGTTCTCTTCTTGAGCATGTTTACATTCTCAATGTTGTCATTCAACACTATCCGTGAACAATTGTTTCCCTAAAATTGAATTTCATAATCAGTTGTCCAAACGAATACACTCATGTAATACCAACATGTAAATTTCCTTAAGATTATTGTATATACATAGTCAAGTTTCAATGTTTAAAATGTATTTACATAAATAAACATGTAAAATATGTACAATACTGAAATTAGTTCAAAATGGACTGAACAAAAAAAGCGATTTTTTTATACTGAGACCCGTGCGGATCACTATCTCATTAAGGAAATTTCACCGCATCTCACCCTCACGTAGTACAACGAGGTTTAACACGAGCCAATCATCTCTCATGATACAACAGTGTCATTGAATCTAATTCAACACGAAATTCATTCAACCGAACTGAACCATCACATGAACTCAAGCTAGAATTAGAAAGGCGATGACAACAACTAGAGATAAAAAATAACAATGATCATAAACCAGCTAAAAAGGTCGAACCCGGCAAAATTTCGAAAATAACAACATGGGGAGAACTATGCAATTCATCAACAAGTAGAAAATATGAAGAGATTTTAAAGTAGAAGTTGGATTCCAAAATATGAACTCCGAGAAAATTGGACAGTCAACCATGAAGTAAAATGTACTACTTTTTCTTCATGTAGAGGTGAATTGAAGATCCATTCATATAAGAGACGAGAGTGGAGAACTGAGTGAAACTACTTAATATACATTGTTTTTTAGGTTTATAGGTCTTTTGGTACCCTATGTTTGCCCACTTTTGGCTTTTGGTATCACATGTTTGGTTTTGCCTATTTTTTGTATCATACGTTTGCCAGTTGTATACTTTTGGTCCCACCGTTAGTTGACCCTAGCCATGGTCCGACCTAGCCATTGGTTGGACCATGGCTAGGTCAATTAAGTACTAGGTGCGGTTGAAAATGTTTAAGGGCTAAATTGCAAAAATATAAGGATAAAAAAATTGAGGACTAAATTGAACAAAATCAAAATTTGGGGTTAGGCATGTGCAAATCACGTGACTATTTAACGGTCAACTAACGGTCGGACCAAAATTATACAATTGACAAACGTATGGTACCAAAAATAGGCAAAACCAAACATGTAGTATCAAAAGTCAAAAGTGGGCAAACATAAAGTACCAAAAGACTTATAAACCATTTTATTTTTTTCACAATTTCATTCACTAAACTTAGAG
The DNA here is from genome assembly GCA_036873135.1 of Clarkia xantiana subsp. parviflora. Taxonomy (NCBI): domain Eukaryota; kingdom Viridiplantae; phylum Streptophyta; class Magnoliopsida; order Myrtales; family Onagraceae; genus Clarkia; species Clarkia xantiana. The sequence goes on from JAPTYO010000011.1 coordinate 22,873,755, forward strand.
GTTTGGGAAAATTCAGTCCAAAAAAAGCTTTAGAGTTCCAAAACTATTTTCTAGCAAAAGCTTATATCTTCAACAATTTAATTAGAGGCTTATAAGATTCCATAATTATATATATAAGGGGATAGAGTAAGCAAGCAAATATTCTTTACTTCCAAGGGCATACAAATCAGGCAGCCGCAAATATTCCTAGAAGCCCATCTTATTAGAGAAGTATATATATATTGCGTATATATTATTTGTCCATGAGGTTCTTTAAAAAGAAAAAGAGAAAATAAAAAGAAGGAATAGAGAATGCTATTATTATTATATATATTAATAAATCAAAGGAAAAAAAAAAAAGAGGGGGAAGAGTGGTAGGCACGAATGAGAGAGATGAGAGTCAACTTTTCATTCAACCACGTAGCCACCAACTTACAGTAGCAAGACATAAAAAAAAGAAATGGAAAATACATACAACAAAACAAAACATCTGAAGCAACAGATTTGGAGACAGAGTCTGGCAGATGTAGCAAGCAAGCAAGGACCCTCTCTCTCTATCATTCGATAATATATCCAATCCAGAGCGTGGAGAAGCATCAGCATAATCCCCAAGAAGCCATGCTATACTGTCTTCCAACAAGTTCATCCTGCTGGGATGACCACAACAATTAAGGTATGAGCTCATCATCTCCCTCTCTCTCTCTGATACTATAATACTCAAATTTTACTATCAAACAAATAAAGAATGGTGTTTAGTATGTATATATATTTTACCCCACCTATCATAATTTTCTACCTTCATATCTGCCCGGCTCTATCTATGGAGTTTTAGAACCAGAAGATATTTGAACCTTATGATATAACGTTGAAAACATACTAAAATTGTAATAAAATTATGAAACAATGTTTGTCTATGTGGTTCAAAGTTGTTAAGTGTTTAGATCCAATTCATCAAATGTCTTTAAACCTTAAATGATAAGTGAAGACATAATTTAGTCTTTAGATTTTATCATCACGTATGCTGAAACATTTTAAAAATAATCACATAAAATTTAATTAAATTGGAGCTTAGCATGCATGATATAGATATTTGTAATTTCTTTTTACATGAAAGATATGTATTTATGATAATAGATAAAAATATAACTGGTTGGATAAATAGTAAGGGATTTATATGGCCTCCTATGACAGTTAATTCCGCTCAACTATCCGCTGTATTCCATAGCTGTCTGCAACTCCACTAGTGAGCTCTGTGGCTCCGATCGGAGCTCAATCGGGGCCGGTGGCTCCGATCGGAGCTCAATCAGGGCCGGTGGCTCCGATTTTGGCCCAATCGGAGCCTTGGTGGTGGTCGCCGGAGTACGGTGGTGGTTGCCGGAGTACGATTGGTGGTCGCCGGAGTACCGTGGTGTCTTCAAGGGCATTTTGGCCTTTTCACTCCAAGCATGTGAGGGGCACACTTGATAAAAGGGCATTTTTGGAAAAAAAAAAAAAATTATTTCCGGTCACATGCCAAGCATGTGACCAACTTTCGTTAGTTTTAACGGAAAAAACTAACGGAGACCGCTGTTATCAACAAAACAGAAATTTCAGACCTCTGTTATTAACTTTTTAAATTTCAGACATCTCCCGTTAACTTGGGTGATAGTTCAGACCTTTCATAGGTCCAAACATCCATTTTCTATCCTCCAGTGTGCCCCTTCAAAAGAAAGTGTTGAGCATGCATCCAAGTTTTCCAAGAAGGTGAATGTGATGCATTAGAACGAGCAGGAACGAACCTTCCTAAATGTTTCTCTAACGTATACATTTAGCTTAACCAGAGTGTTCACCCGTGATGATCTGTACAGCTTGTTTGAGGACTAATAGAATGTTGAAGTTGGAGGTATTCTGGTATCCTAAACCACCACTTTTCTTGGCCCGCGTAATATTTTACCATGCAATCGAACATATACTTTTGGTCCCTGTTTTAGAATTCCATCAAAACTAATTTTGTAAACGGTCGAGAGCATCAGTATACTTCGAGAGATGGATGCATGACATCAAATGCGCCAGAATAGAGGCATATTTGGAAAGAATAAAGATAACATTTTCAGCCGGTGAAAGCAACTTCGATATCTACACTTGAACTCTGTAACTCGTTAAATAACCACTTGACCAATATCTTTTTTGTTCTTCACCTAGTCGATAGAGTGTCCCAAATATTTATCCTCCTCATTCATCTCTCGACCACCCATCCAGTTGGTTATCCTAACGCGATTCCTAGCTCACAAATTTGGACCAAAGCTTGTTGTAATAAATGTTTTCAATGGTGAAACATCAGTACATACGTTTCTTATTTATTTATTATATCTAATTATTCTATGCATTGCAACCCAATAAAAAAAAATAATTCTAGTTAAACAAGCCATTAATCTGCACACTGTACGGTTTTGCATACTCAAATGTTTTTAGTAATATAGCTAGGGGTAAATCTAACACATACAAATTCGAATAACCTAACTATAATATTAAAAAAAAAAAAAAGTAACTTTCAATTATTCGGGTTTGGGTGTTCAATGCACAATTATGTAAATTAAAATCTAATATATGCATAATACTGAAATTTCTACAAAATTGACTAAAAAAGAAAAAAAAAAAATAGTGAGGTCTGTGCGGATCATAGTCTCATAAATATAAGGGTCAATAACCTGGGAGAGGTCTGAAGATTGGACCCTGTGAATTTGAAAGGTCTGAAGATTGAAATGGTGATAACTAAGGTCTGAAGTTTGGACTTTGTGATTTTTAGGTTTTCCGTCCAAATTTTCTGTCAAATTTAACAGAAACACGTGAAATGTCATATTTACCCCTGACAATATTTTAAACAAATTAAAGTTTAATTAATTGAATATGAAATGACAAAAATACCCCTTTCACTAATTAAAACATAACCCAACTCCGGCCACCACCACGGCTCCCGCCGGCCACCACCCAACTCCGGCGACCACCACTCACAGTCCGGTGACCCCACCAAACTCCGACGACCGCCACGATGGGGCCCAAATCGAAGCCATCGGCCCCGATTGGGCCCCGATCGGAGCCACAAAGCTCCGATATGGGGCCACAGAGCACAGAGCTCCGATCGGAGCTTTATGGGCCCAATCGGGGCTGATGGCTCCGATTTGGGCCCAACCGGGGCCGCGGTTGTGCTCGCCGGAGTTGGGTGGTGGTCGTCGGAGCGGGTGGTGGTCGCCGGAGCTGATTGGTGGTCGCCGGAGTTGGGTGGTGGTCGCCGGAGTTGGTGGTGGCATTAAGGGCATTTTCGTCTTTTCATTTAAGCATGTGAGGTGGAAGAAGGGCATTTTTGGGATTTAATTTTATTTCTGGTCACATGTCAAGCACATGACCAGTTTCCGTTAATTTTAACGGAAAAAACTAACGGAGACCTCTATTATCTACAAATCAAAACTTCAAACCTCTATTATCACCAATTTAAACTTCAGACCTCTCAAATTCACATGGCCCAAACTTCAGACCTCTCCCAGGTTATTGACCCTAAATATAATTATACCATACATCACCCTCATGTTGTGAAACGAGGTTTATAACAGGACAATCACCTCTCAGGATAAAATAGTTTCATTGATTTGAATCCAACATATAGTTCATTATACCGAACTGAACCAGTAACCGGACTTAAATAGGATTTTGAAGCTGAGTTCTACGACAGAAGACTGTATAGAACGTACGGAGTAGAAGAGAAGAACAATAGCATAATAACAACGCAAATATGTTGCAGACCTCAGAAAAATCGATGCAATAATTGGATAGAAATGTAGCGAAAATTCGGATTCAGAAGAGACGGAGCATCCGATGTAGCAAGAGTCTGGGTGGAGACTGAATTCTGATTTCTCAAGTTCCGAAAATGTGATGGAGAACAACTGAATTTATACTCCAAAATCCAATGATTCACCTCAGTAATTTGGTAAATTCTTTCTCGAAACTGAAACAATAATCATACCCATCAATTAGGTTGCAGAACTCAAAGATTTTATGTGAACCCGGTAAAAAAATATTCGGATCATGTTTAGAAAAATCATACTCGCTCAAGGCTAGCATTTTCAGACCGACACTCGTGTACACACGTTAAGACCGCCTACGCAAGCCAAACTATTCGAGGTGTGCATTTGATCTGATGACGACAACCCCCAGCGCAGGCGCACGTAGAGAGGATCTTGGCGAGTTAATTGTTACACACTTTAAAAGCTACCTAGTATATAAACTATTCATGTTCAGTAACTTAGGTGGTGTGGGACATGTGAAATTTCACGTCATTTCTCGTGCAGTACCCCCATGTCAATTGACATTCATTTCACTCCGGCTAAGCCCTATTAGTCTAACAATCCCCCACATGCATGGAAATTTGGAAACCTACAGTAACTCTAGGCACGAAGTTTGAGTTCAACAGTTAATACCTGCATATGATAGGTAGGTGTTTACCTTTGAACCATGCCTTGTGAAATTACATCGAAATTACTCGTTGGTAAGTAGAATCGATGCCCTTGAACTGACTACCATTTGTCTAAATAATGAATAACTAACACATGTATCTACCTATTATAGTTTAGTTCACATGTTAATATCTGTTATGGTCGTGGATATTGCCTGAATTTGTAAGCGTTTCTACGAATTCCGCCCCAAAATAATTCGTTTCAAAGCAACCTCTCTTCTTAATTGCATAAGAATGTCTTTATCTCAAGACTATCATCGAGATTCTATTTTATCTCTAGATGTTCCATTACGGCCTTAGGATCTTTACGAATCATTAAAAATTTGCACTTAAACTCAAGTCACTCTGTCATGATTTCACATCATAAGAATGTGCTCGGGGGTAAAGATCCCCACAGTAATCTCAATCACTCATGTGACTTGGTTATCCTGTTGAACTTAAATCTTGGGATCTCATTTAACTAAGTTAGGTTTTACTTCTCATGAGTGGTTACTTTACGAGCTTTAGTCTCATTCCTCAGGATGATTACCAAATAGTTCTCTTTGTAACCATAAGGTTATTGGATCCTCAGTACTATTATTTGAACTTAATCGGGCGCATTAACTCTAGTTGAGAGTAATTTTCTAATGGAGATATTGTAACTATGACGTATAAGCTTACACTTTCCATTATACATGTTATAATGTGCCATATAAAATACAAAATGATTATTGCAATGTTGCGTCAAGGTCCTAAAAAATTTCTAGTCAACCCAATATTATTTCTTACAGGAAAAATTCATGTGAATGAAAATACTATATTCTAGCCGTTTCTCAGGTGGATATCTGGTTTGCGGAGTGTCTATTTTGATAAGCTTGTCTTATATGGTTTCCCAGCCAAAATCGAGGATACACCGCTTATACCTGCTTCAAACCACGTCTCCTAAATATAATTTTCAATCACTTATATTTATTTTGATTATGCCACAACATTTTTATCAATCTCCGCATTGGTTAAAACACGGTTTTTTTTTTTTTGCCAATTTGGAAAAACCTCTACAAAAGTGGAAAAAGCCACTCCGCCTCGATCACACACTTATCAAGTGATATAAACTAATATATAATGATTCATGATCATTATGAAATTAATAATTTTTTGTAGAACTTCTATGATACAGCTCCACATCTACCCATGGTATTTGAATTTTTGGAACCAAGTATCCATTTAACATTCCTATAGCCTTTAAAGAACATGATATGTTGCATAGTGCAACCCTAGTTATACATATGTCTCTAGTACCAGAGTAATATAATTATCTCATACCAGTGATCATATTTGGGTTACTCATATTTCTATTTTACACGCCCGCGATGTGAGCAAAACCTAGTCATAACACTCTCAATGATTCAAGTGTACTATACTCGAGAGATGCTTTCACAATTATTTGATTGAATTAATTGGAGTGCAAACCTTTACCCTTTTTTTTTTTTTTTTAAATTTTCCAATATCTTATCGATACGAAAGACTGAATTAAAGTTATTCCCTATGATATCATTCCTTCTGCAAGCAAATGTCTTCTACGTCAAATCTCGAATCCAAAATTTCACGTGCACTTATCATTATTTCTAATGATACGCATGTCATCATCGTAAAGAAACTTAATGACATGAAACTCATATGTATCTTTTATGTAGATGCATATGTTAAACTTATTTATGTTTAATCTCTAAACATGGTGTTGTCAAACTTTTGATGATATTGCTTTAGCGCTTGTTTTAGCCATATAGAGATTTGCATTTATTCTCTGTCTAGAGTTTTTCTTCTAAATATCCATTCAATAAATATACATTCACATCCATTTGATGTATTTCTAAATTTTGCAAGACCGTAATTGTAAGTACCTTACTCTTGGGTGTGATTCTCATTACACGAGAATATGAGTCAAATAATTGTGGCCTTAGTTTTATTTGTTTGATCCATAGGCGTTCTAATTCATAGGCTTTCGAATAGTTATCGATTGAAAGATCTATAGTCTTTCTATTTTCCGTTTTAAAATCCACTTGTAGCCTAGCGCTTCACTCATTGGAGGAAGATCCACTCGCTTCCAAGTACGTTGTTGCATGATGGATTCAATTTTACTACTGACCTCCTCATTTCATAGAGAACATTATGTAAAGTTCATGACTTCTTTCTTAGAAGCTCTGGGGTTTAACTTCTAACATATAGGCGAGGAAAAAATGGACAGGCGGATTAAACAATCCTAGCCCTTTTACATTTCTTAGCTTCGACCTTAGTGTTGAAATCACTCTCGAATTGAACATGTTCACATGTTCTTGGTTTTCAAATAGTCTTATATTCTAGTCATGGAAGAACTTTCTTACCCTCTGGACTTAGTTGTCAATTTACATTCTCAAAAATAAACATATCATATCTTCCTGTATAAAAAAAATATATTGGATCATGCACAATACATTATTATGCATTACTTTTTTGCACTTATCATATGGAAATGTAATCAAAATTTTCCATTTGTATTATTATCCTTAACTACAGATGTATTGATACCTTACTCAGATATACCCACATTCGTAGTTGAATATTTTCCTTTTTCTTTTACCTGATATCTTGTTTACAAGGTAATTCCTATTCAATATAGATTCCCCCTCATATTCTTGGGTTACCCGAAACTAATGAACATTGAGTTCAACATCTCACTCAATGTTTGAGTTTTCATTTCCGCAAACCTGCCAAACTAGGGTGAGTGTGGCGTAGTGACTTCACAAATTAAACCGTGGGTAGCATAAAAATCATCAAACAAATAACCATATTTTCCAACTCTATCACTACGCAAAAAGTGATTTTTCTTGTCGAAATAATTCGCAACTCCTTGTTTGTAAAGCATGGATTATTTTTGTCGATTCGTCCTCACTTTCCATCAAAATTTTATCATACTATCATATGCTTGAGTGATGTGTACTTCTTACCGCCTATGGTTTGGAAAAAAACTACAAGATGAAAACGTCGACATGTAATGAATCAAGCAGTTCAATGTTCCTTTATACAGAGTAAAATGAATTTGATTTAGCTGATACACAACTAAATTCCGCTCTTGTGCATATTATCAAGTTAGATTGCATGGATATGATTCATGTTAAATAACATTAACGTGGTATCGTAAATAACATATCCTAATCATTTTATAAATCATGTAACTTAATCGAGAAAGCATACGAAATAATTTTATTCATGATAAATTGGCACAACGACCATTACACTTGATTTTTTCCCCACATTTGTTCCCTTACCCACATACATTTATACTAAGTCAATACAAAATTATTTGACTTGAATACAAGACAGAAACATCTCCCTGAAATAACACATAGTTCAATCTTAATTCAAAAATCATCTTCTTTAAGTTTAGAAAACCATCCATTGCAGTATTAAGGAGATGCTCCTAAATTGAGATCCTTGTAATCGAGTCTTCCATGGTCTTTTTTTTTTTTTTTTTTTGTCCTTTTGTATTCTATAAACCTTAAAGTGTAATATTTTATGATTGAATCGAAAGAGAAGAATTTCATTGTATCCAAAAAGTCAGTTACAAGTAGAGTTAGAGGGATATATATATATATATACAGCAAAGATAGTTAGGAAAACTAACTAAGAACTAAACTAACGGGTGAGTGAAACTAAGTAAAACTATTAGAATAGTTCTACATTCCCTTCACTTTTCTTCTTCCTTCTTCTTTATAAATGTCTATAATCCCATAGTGTCTTAGGAGCTCTTCATGCTGTGCACGACCCAAAGCCTTTGTCAGTGCGAGCTGTGAACTAGAGGATACATGATAAACACAGATTGTACCCTTTTGAATGCAATCACGAATGAAGTGACAGTCTAGCTCGATATGTTTGGTTTGTTCGTGGAAGATTGAGTTTTTGGCCATCTGAATTACAGACTTGCTGTCTGAATACAGAGGTATTGCAGTTTGAACCTTGAGACCCAACTCCTGCAGTAAACGTTTAAGCCATAATGCCTCTGTTGTAGCCTCCCTTAGACTTCGATATTCAGCCTCAACACTTGACAAAGAGACCGTCTCCTTCTTCTTAACCTTCCACCCTATTAGTGAACTTCCAAGCTTGACACAATAAGCAAAAAGTGATCTTCTGCTGAAAGGGCAAGATCCCCAATCAGAGTCACAGAAAAGTGCAGGTTGTAGATCATTTGATGAGGGAAATAAGAGACCTTGACCTGCAATGCCCTTCACATATTTGACCACTCTCATCGCAGCATCGTAATGATATTTCTTGAGGTTCGTGACAAATTGACTTAACCTTTGTACTGCAAAGGCAATATCGGGTCTCGTCATTGTTGGATAGAGCAACTTGCCTACTAATCTTCTGTATAATGCAACATCTTCAAGTACATTATCAGAGGAATTCAGACCAGCACCCTTATCATATTCAGTGATAGTGAGTTTAATGTTAAATTCCATTGGTGTGGCTGATGGTTGTGCAGCACCCAGCCCTGCATCAAGCACAAGTTCTAAAGCCAATTTTCTTTGAGTAATGGCAAGACCAAACTTTGATCTAGCCACTTCTAGACCCAGAAAATACCTTAGAATACCAAGATCTTTTAGCTTGAAGTGATCTTGAAGAGTATCTTTTAGCTGCTTAATCAAGACTGAACAGGACCCTGTGATTAACAAATCATCCACGTAAATCAAGAGAAACACATGATGCTGCCCATCTGATTTGCTAAACATGGAATAATCTGACTTGGTTTGCAAATAACCAGCATTAAGCAGAGTTTCTGTCAGCTTAAGATTCCACTGACGTGAGGCTTGTTTCAACCCATATAGTGACTTGCGTAATCTGCAAACCCTCCTTGAACTGTTGCTTGACCCAGTAGAAAGATTGCCCTCATCAAAGCCTTGTGGTATATCCATGTATACCTCCTCATGCAGATCCCCTTGCAAGAAAGCGTTATTTACATCCATATGGAAGATTCCCCAGCTCTTTGCAGCAGCAATAGCCAAAATTGCTCTAACAGTTGTCATTTTAACAACTGGACTAAAAGTCTCAGTGAAGTCTGTACCTTCTTGCTGATTGAATCCCTTGGCTACCAAACGAGCTTTATATCTCTCTAGGGTTCCATCGGAATTATATTTAACCTTGAACACCCACTTACAACCGATGGAAGTCTTCCCTTCAGATAAAAGCACTATCTCCCAAGTTCTGCTATCCTCCAGGGCTTTAATCTCTTCTTTCATGGCAAAAATCCAATTTGGATCCTTTATAGCATATCTGTAAGAGGATGGTTCTTTAATCTTGTCAATGGAAGCTAAAAAACACTGAAAATCTGGGGAAATCTTTGCATAGGATACAAATTTCTCTAAGCCAAAAACAACATTAGAAGTAACATGAAAATCATCAAAATGAGATGGGAGTTTCCTTTGCCTTGAACTTCTTGTAATAAGAGGTTCATTCTGTATCCCCAAATCTCGAGGAGTGTTCTGCCCAGGTTGTTGTGCAGTTTGCAGCTCAGATGATTCTTCACATAGCAACACATCTGGTGTATGAAGAAGTCCAGAATCCATAGACAAAGATGGAATTAACCGCTGTAAGGCTGCCTTGTCTAATGCAAAAGGGAATATATTCTCAAAAAACCTAACATCCCTGCTCGTATGAAAAGATCTGTCCAGGAGACTTAACACAAGATAACCCTTCTGATGCATTGAATATCCCATGAAAATAGCAGGAATAGCCCGTGAACCAAATTTATCATTGCTCCTGAGCTGAGTTGCAAAACACAAGCATCCCATAACACGAAGATGCTTAATAGATGGTTTCCTTCCATATAATGCTTCAGAAGGAGACAAATCATTCAATGTTGGAGTTGGGAGAAGGTTAATGATGTAGCAGGCAGCCAAAACACAAAACCCCCAGAACTGTATTGGAATGGAAGCTTGAAAACGTATGGCTCTAGCAATCTCCAACAAATGTCTGTGCTTTCGTTCCACTCTCCCATTTTGTTGAGGACTGTAAGCACAGCTCCTTTTATGAATTATTCCAGAGTCAGTGAAAAGCTTATCACATACTGAGTTGATAAACTCACTACCATTATCACTCCTCACCTGCTTAACAGCTTTACTGAACTGTGTCTTGACCATCAAAAGTAAATTCCGGATGTGCATAGGTGTGTCACTTTTGCATTTCATCAAGTAAATCCATTTACTGCGTGTGCAATCATCGACAACTGTGAGGAAATATTTATAATCTATCATAGTTGATACATTGTAGGGGCCCCAAATGTCAAAGTGTATCAAATCAAATGACTCTTTAGTATGAAAACAACTTTCAGCAAATGGAAAACGAGTTTGCCTTGACAAGGGACAAACAATACAATTTCTAATACAATCCTTAGAAACATATACTGACTGATCTGAAAAATAGACTAAGTCTTTATTTGAAGAGTGTCCCAATCTTCGATGCCAAAGAATGGAATTGTCATCTTTATTCATAGTCACAGCAGCTACTTGTCTTTCCAGAGGTGCCCTCAGTATATAAAGATCTTTATGATGATTCCCAATCTTCGTAATCTTCCCATCTGTGTGGTCCTGAATACACACATGATCTTTTGTGAAGATAACTTGACAATCAAGCTGTTGTGGTAACTTTGAGACTGAAATCAGATTAAATTTGAAATCTGGAACCAGTAGAACATTGGTTAGACACCTATCAGGAGCAATCAAACAGCTCCCTATATGCGTAACTGTGCATTTATGTCCATTAGGAAGATGTACATGCTGAAAAGGAGTGTTATTAACCTCCAAATCAAACAGCCAATCCATTCTATGAGTAATATGATTCGTAGCTCCTGAATCAATAATCCAAACCATCATAGAAATAGATGAAGTCATACCTGCCATATTAGCAAATACATCACCATTATATTGCCCTTCAAACTGTAAAGGATCAGAAGCTATGGAATTTGCAGCAGCATGTAACACCCTAGAAGAATTTGCAGCAGAAGTGTGCATAACTCTTGAAGCTGTAGCTGTGTGTTGTTATGGTTGAGATGCAGCAACATGTAATGTATTATCCAGAGCAGCAACATGATGCACTGAATCATTGCCTGCAATATGCTCAACTGCATTATCATCCAAAACTCCATTTGTAGCCGCTGCCCATTTCCTTTTCATCGACTCAGGAGGACCACCATTCTTGACCCAACAAGTATCAATCCTGTGTCCTTTCTTGCCACAGTAAGTACAGATCCAGCCTGATTTGTCTATCCTCCCATTAGTCATGCCAAAACCAGTGGAAGAGTTGTTAGAAGTCCCTCCACGAATATCAGAACCAGGCCTCATGAAATTACTATAATTCCTCGAAGAATACAAAGCTGTAGCTTCAGTTAAACCATCAGAAATCGAACCAGCAACCAACCTCTGACTTTCCTCCTGCAGTAATACTGAATATGCCACACTTAAACTAGGCAAGGGCTGCCTCATCAAGAGATTGCTTCTCACATGTGCAAAATTGTCATTCAATCCAAGTAAGAACGATATAAGTTTCTGCTTCTCCTTATTTGCATTAACTAAAGCAGTATCAGCATCACATTGAAGAATCAGATCATCTGTTGCCGCTAAGGTATCCCATAATTGCTTCAGTTTAGCATAAAACTCAGTAATAGACATGGTGCCTTGTGATAATCGAGAGATTTCACGCGTGAGCTTAAAAATTTGTGTACCATCGACTTTGTCGAACATCTCTTTCAGATTGTTCCAGATTGATTGAGCAGTGGAATTGTAAATCAAACCACTAACCAATTCTTTGGAAACCGAGTTACGAAACCAAGCTTTGACAATCGCATTGGCTCGATCCCAGCGAATCCTCTGTTGTACTCGCACTGAGTCTCTCGTACAAGTGCCATAAAAAAAATCCGATCTTGTTCTTGACGAGCAGACCTTCCTTAATGGAAGCACACCAAATATGATAGTTCGATGAACCTGTTAGCTGAAATGGAATGAGCTGCGTCCCTGTGGTATCTGCAGGTTGCAGATACAACAGATCTTCACTCGCAATAGGCCCAGCCTCTCCCATGGATAGAAAATCAAGAAATCAATCGAATCACGAAATCAAGAAGTTGCCTAACCAAATCGAAAGAAAATCGATCAAACGGAACGAAGGGGAAGACGATCACCAAATCGCTCAGAACGCAAGCAGGTCAATCCTGAGAGAAAATGGTGCTCTGATACCATGTAATATTCTCTGATTGAATCGAAAGAGAAGAATTCCATTGTATCCAAAAAGTCAGTTACAAGTAGAGTTAGAGGGATATATATATAGCAAAGTTAGTTAGGACAACTAACTAAGAACTAAACTAATAGGCGAGTCAAACTAAGTCAAACTATTAGAGTAGTTCTACATAAAGACCTTCAAACTTAAATGTAGCTTCGATTTGACGAGTTTTTGACCGATATAAACCTTCATGGACAACCAAATACAAATATAGACTGCATGAAAAAAAAAATTACAAATCTAAGGCAAACCGAGATTTCACATCTCGGTTTGGATTTCTTCATCCAAACCGAGATGTGAAATCTCGGTTTAGATATCCTAACCGAGATTTCACATCTCGGTTTGGATAAAAAAAAATCCAAACCGAGATGTGAAATCTCGGTTTGCCTCAGATTTGTAATTATTTTTTCATGCAGTCTATATTTGTATTTGGTTGTCCATGAAGGCTTATATCGGTCAAAAACTCCGATTTGACGATGTGCATTTTAAAGAACACCACGGACTCCGTGCGTGCTTCCACATGAAAGAAATCCTTGAGCAGAGTTTGGAAAAATTTCACATGCATGTAAGGTTTTGAATATACTATAATATTAAAGTCAAGATATTCAATGATCAAGAAGATTTGCTAGTTTCTCTTGTCATACTTGAGGTTCAAGAATCCATGCACATATCTCCCTTGGATTTTTCCTTTGTCTATATTTATGATTCGACTTGTTTGACGATATTTCCAACAAATAGTCGATGCAAAGGGAGTTAGATTGGTTCCATGTCCAATGTCCAAATTTTAATATTAATATTAATAAAATTCAAATCATTTAATTAATCAAGTTTTTGTGTTTATCATGAAATTACGTAAATTAACAGGTAAAATATGCACAAACCAAATTTCCTAGTAAATCAACCTAAAAATGAAAGCAATTTTTAATACTTAAGCTCGTGCATATCACGGTCTCCTTCAAATAATAAACCACACTAATAAGTTGTACAACTAGGTTTATAACTTGACATTCACCTCTCGTGATACAACCGTGTTGTTGAATCGAATCCAACTTAGATATAGTTCAACCGGGCAAGAACCCGGATTCAATCATGATTTTAAAGCTGAATTATACGAATGAAGATCGTGGAATGATCAGATTGTAATAAAAACAATGCAAATAGGCTACAAAAATCGGTCAAAAATGCAACAAAGATTCGGTCAAAGTTTATACGCAAACTTGGAATAGCGCAGCGCTAAGCTTTTCGGTTCGACGTTCGTGTATGCACGTCGTGTCTGCGTATAAAAGAAAATATATCGCGATGTGATTGACTGCACCCATGCGCAGATACATGTAAAGAGAGAGCCTCTTGGTAGTGTTTACACATTTAGAAAGTTAGCTAATATATAAAATGTCCAAACTCAAGGGACTTGGGAGGTGTGAGACAAGTGAAATTGACTTGATTTCTCAATTGTAATACTCCATGTCAATTGAAATCATCTTCATTTGGGCCATAACCAATTAATCCAATAAATGAGAACTTGTGTTACGATAATGATATATTCAGATTTTTACGCAAAGATTTGTTTTGGCCCAAAAATAAAATCATTTTTTATTTATTCGTTTTGTTGCGGTAATGTGCATAAATTTAAAATATACAATAGAAAACTCTTCAACAATACTTAACCTTGGCAAGAAAGTTCCTAAATCATGATTATGCTATATTATTGTCAAAATATCGTTTACTTTGACACATAATTAATTATTTTATAGATAGAATATATTTGAGTGACTTGTTTTGAACTTGAATGTAGCAATATTATTCATTGCATTAGTGGAAGAAACAAACAAAACTAGCTTTTTACTAAAATTAACAAAGTGTCCAAAGATTTGTTTTAGAGAAATTGTAATTGAAGGGTGTTTGGATTAAGGTGATCGAGTAAGAAAAAATAGAATGGATGCTTATGTGTGGGGTTGTGGCTGGTTCTGGTTGGTTAGAGAAATGCTAGAGAGAGGGGGGAGATTGGGAGGAGAGAGAAAAATTACAAATAACAATAATATTCAGGAAAACAAAAAAACCCAGAAAGCCCTAATAGAGGAGGAGGAGGAGGAGCGAGCGATAGAGACCAAAATGATGGTCGATGAGAGCTCCTCTGAGATCATCCTCTAACAAGGGCTGACAGCACTAATTTACCGCATTGGTTTGATGCCCGATCTTCCCCCCTAATTTTATCCTCATTTCTTGAAGGTTTTCTGCAACATCCAGGCTTTGATCTTGTAATATCAGCAGAATCAACCAAGAAAAGGTACCGTGCATTTTTTTTATTTATACTATGAATTGTTTTTCCTCGTCAATTCATGGAATAATCGTACGTTGGTTTTTTTATTTATTGAAAATGCTATTCTCAATAATATTTTTTATTTTGAGAGGAAAAAAAAGACAATGTTCCTTTTTTCTACGTAGATTGCTTGGAGTTGAGGGTATTCTATTATTATGTTTTTGTTCGGCACTTTTATGTCTTAGCATATTCAATAAATATTAACTTGTTTATACTTTTGTTGAAATTGCAGAGGTATTAGGGAGGGAATATTGAGCACTTATTAAGCACTGAATCATAAAAGAGAATTGTAAAATCCAATAAAAGATGCGGGAACCCGATATGATCATCAAGCTACCACCTCCATTTTCTTGCCTTGCTTGTTTGTAGCAAACAGAGAGTAACCTCTCTTCTCCTTGCTTTATTTGTTGTTCTTAGGTTGGTTGGTCTCTTATGTCATTTGTGCATCTGATTAGGGATTGTATTTCATTGAAGAAGGTTGTGGCCTCAAGCTAAGAGAGTCTCATAAAGCTGGCGATATTGTGCAGGAAGCTCCCCCATACTTGTGGCATTTCATTGAACACACGATGGGGGTTAGATGGAACCCAAAAAATTTCGTCTCCCTTTTTATTTGGTTTTAGTTGCCGTTTTCCATATTCTCAGTTGTTGGGCGATCAATCCAGAAGGTATAATTTTTATTTGTTCATAAAAGTTTTAGGTATTATGAAATGTTATGCATTATTAATGTATCAAATACAGGGCTGGTGTTGTTAGAATTTCGGGCAAGAGTGAGTTATGATCCATACGGGGCTTTCATTAACTGGGATCACAACGATGGTGATCCTTGTGGGTGGTTGGGTGTTCACTGTGAAGCTGGTGTAGTGAAGATCTTGTAAGTCTCTCTGATAATCCTTGTTTCAAATATATATTTCATTCATTTTGTACTAGAATATTGTCCAAACTCCAAAAGTTGAGTAGTTGACAATTTGGTAATTAACCTTTGATGCATGATGACCATTTTAGCTTGATGATGAAAATATACTATTTTGTATTCATATTCTTGAAGGAACTTGAGTGGATATAATCTGGAAGGAGTAGTGGTGCCAGAATTGGGCAAGCTTTCTTACTTGAAATCTTTGTAAGAATATATGTAAATAAGCTGTTTTGCACTATCATCATCATCTAATGCAATAAAGTTCATGAAAATGTATGTTTAGTCGGTTGATATTCTTTTGGTGTTAATAGGATACTGAGTAAGAACAATTTCTATGGTGATATTCCCAAAGAGATTGGACATCTTTCAGAGTTGGAGTTGTTGGATTTGAGGGAAAATAACTTGGATGGAACAGTTCCTTCGGAACTAGGCAAGATTGGCCTTTTGAAGTGCTTGTGAGTTTTTACATTCTTTACTAAGTTTATGAACACTATTGCAGTAGTTTAGGGCTGAATAAGTTTTACATTTATTATCATAGGCTTCTTTGTGGGAACATGTTTGAAGGAAGAATCCCTCAGGAGATTGAAAGGCTGAGCTTTCTCTCCTTATTGCAGTTTGATGATTATCTTGAATCTACTATATCTAATGGATTCCAACGTAAAAACATTGGACACTGGTAAGCTGCATTCCCTTGATACAAATCTTATCTCATTTTTCATTTATTTTGTTTTTCATTTCCTTTAATTCATATTTTACTCAGCATTTGGCAGAGCAAGCCTGAAGGACGAAGTTCACATGATGATTATTTTGTCTTTACTAATACTTTGCCGAGGTACATTAATGCCCTATATTATTTTTACTGAAGTTGAGATATAAAATGTAAAACTATATCTATGATTAATAAGTGAATTTTTTGAAGGTCATCGTCCATAAAGAACCATCTTTATCATCAAGGATACAAAGAAGAATGTGGTGGTCATACTATTGGTGAGTTTATCTTAAATATAGTGTACATTAATAGTTATTGAGTTTTGAGACTGATGATTTTCATATAGAGAAAAACATTGCACGCAATGAACAAAGTGAGATCATCCATCCACTCAGAAGGAAGCTTGTGGAGCAATCCAGCAATCTTGCAGCTGTTCCTGTGGATATCAAGTCTCTTCCCCCTATATCGAATGTTACAATTAATCGAAGCAGTGGATCTTTCCTTGCCGTGCCAGGAAACAATAAGACAGAAATGACTACAACCCCTTCTCCTCCACTTGTTAATGATAATCAAACTACCACTATTGGTGGTGATTATGATTCCCATCATGATGCTTTAGGTGCCAAAACCTGGAAATGTGTTATCAACGTGTTTGTCGGTGCCATTTTCTTGCTCTTCATAGTCGTAAGCGTGTTTTTCATATGCCAAAAACGAGGAGTGACCACTATCGGCCCGTGGAAAACTGGACTAAGTGGACAATTGCAAAAGGCATTCATAACAGGTGCAAATCTTTAAAACTCCAATCTTCTTAAAAGTAAAACAAATAACACATTCTTACTAAAGTTTTTTTTTTATCTTAGAGCAGCGAATAATTTTGACTAAATTGTAACCCCATGTATGAAGTTAGCATTTTTTGAATGTACGGTAAATGTTATTTAGTTATTCAAAAGTTTTATCATAGGCTCTTGGAAGACTGGAATCAGTGGAAAGTTGCAGAAAGCATTCGTAACAGGTGAAAAACCTATTTGATAGCTTGAGTCTTTTTTTGTTTGAAAAAAAATGAGTATATTACTTGGTAGGTATATACGGTTCAAATCTTTGTGCCCAACAGTATGAGTTTTCTTTTCTCCTTAACATACACAAGTGACTCTCTCTTTAAAACATTTTCATGTCTATAGCGAAAAATATATTGTTATCTTCACCACTTTGATGCATTCTATGTAAACTTATTGATTGCAGGGGTTCCAAAACTGAATCGATCAGAACTTGAAACTGCATGTGAGGACTTCAGCAACATTATTAGCACTGCCAATGGAAGTATCACCTACAAGGGAACATTATCAAGTGGAGTTGAGATTGCTGTTTCTTCAACATCGGTATCATCTTTAAAAGAATGGACCAGTAAGAACGAGAAGACATATAGAAGAAAGGTGAGTACTCTCTTTTAAACAACTACTTAAATTCAGTTTTCCATAACCCGGAATTAATGTTGGTATTGTTAGATTGACACAATATCAAGAGTAAATCACAAGAACTTTGTCAATCTCATTGGATTCTGCGAAGATAAGGATCCTTTTACTAGGATGATGGTGTTCGAGTATGCTCCAAATGGAACTTTATTCGAGCATCTCCATGGTAAGTAATTTAATAAGTTGTTGCTTTCTCTTATGAAGTTAATGGTAGTTCATATCAATTGATAAATTCATTTTAATGCATATATATATATAGTTAAAGAAGCAGAACATTTAGACTGGAACACAAGGATGAGAATTATAATGGGGATTGGGTATTGCCTTCAGTATATGCACCATGATATAAACCCACCTATGGTGCACAACAACGTTCATTCAATGTCGGTAATGTTAACAGATGACTATGCAGCTAAGGTATATACTTTATTATCATATTACATGACTTAATTAAACTGGTTAATCGAAATTGCTTATAGTCATCTTCAAATATATCATATCAGGTTGCAGAGAATAACCTATGGGTAGGAGCAAAGTCAGATAGTGGTGAGGAAGACAAGTCAGGTACAGAGGAACCACAACTCGTAGATGCGGAGACAAATGTCTACAGTTTTGGTTTGCTTCTGCTCGAAATTATATCTGGTAAACTCCCTCACCAGGAGGAACAAGGAGATATCTTGGAATGGGTAAGTGTATCAATTTCTTTTAAATGCATTTCAAATCTTTCATCGTGATATTTATAAAGAAATGTTATTATTATGATTATCAGGGAAAACAATATTTGGATGATAGAAGGAGTATTACGAAATTGATTGATCCGACTCTCAAGTCATTCAAGAATTGCGAATTAGATATCATATGTGAGGTGATACAAGATTGCACCATAATGGATTCGAGGCAGAGACCCACAATGAAAGAAGTTGTTTCAAAGTTGAAGGGAGTGATCAACATCTCTCCTGATCAAGCAACCCCTAGCCTCTCTCCTCTCTGGTGGGCTGAACTCGAGATTTTATCTGTGGAGGCAACTTAATATCATCACTTTCCTTGATCCATTCATCTACACATGCTTCCTTATAAATATATATATATATATATATATATCATCATACTTGCTGTTTGTTTTTTTGTTTCGTTTGTCTATGGGTCCATTATATTCAATCTTTTTTATTTCTTCAATGCGTATATATTATTATATTCTTGTATTATTGTGAAATATTGTAATTTTAATGTTTCTAAATATTAATCTATATATATTATAAATTCTGAATGAAAGATAATAACAGAGTAAATGTGGAGCTGATGATTTTGTTTTTTACGTTAATGATGCATTTATGACAATTGAGCTAAAGGTTTTGTAGTCATTAACTTCATAGCATTAATTGCACTAGGGAGCTGAGGGTTTTTAAGTTGCAATTAATCGCAATTAATATTTCGCTGATTTCGAACCGTCCGAGGTTCAATGTATATAATTAATCGCAATTAAAATTTCCGACCGTTCAATATTCAATGTATGCAATTAATCGCAATTAAAGTTTCCTTGATTTCGAACCGTTCAAGATTCAGTGTATGCAATTAATCGCAATTAAAATTTCGGACCGTTCAAGATTCAATGTATGTAATTAATAATTTCACTGATTTTTAAAAGACGCTTGACGCGGAGCCGACGAACGAAGATACCAGGCGGTACAGGCGGCTTACAGTCTTAGTGGCAGAGCCATCTCTATCTCCGGCGAGATATCGTCGGTGGTCATCGAAGCCATATCTGTTGAAGAACAAACGCGTGGCACGAATTTGACGACCAAAGATAGCATGCGGTACGGGCATCTAAAATTTATTTGTGAATTTGTGCAATAGTATTTTATGGCTCAAAATTTTCAATCTTTTATTTATTTTTTCAAAATTTAGACTGATATTTTATTTAATAATAGTGTTTCAACATATTACAAATAGTCAGTATAAATTTCATCGAATATTAGTTTGTTAATTATACATATTTGATAACTCACCTCGCGCGATGCGCGGGAAATGCACCTAGTAAAATATAAAGTTTGAAAAAGCAATTTGAATAACTCAATGTTTACTTTTATGAGCTAAGATTTGAAGAGTTGGTTCATGACTCGAGAATTAATTGTCTACGTAAAAGAATGGTCTAGAAATATAAATGACTCAGTTTTCCAATGAGCTAATAGTTGGTTATATATTATTATTACAAATTGTTACTCCAAATTTGGCCTTTTAAATTTGTTACTGATGGATATACGCCCAATTTGAACCCGTTGACTTCCGAACCGTTGTATTTTTATAATCCCATTAACGATTGTAAATCGAAACTTCAACCCGGACACTTCGCGAGAACATCAACGGCTCGGACGAGGCCGAAGCGCTCGTCCGGCCAAGGTAAACTCACCTAGGTGAGGTTGGGTGGCCACACCCGACCTCCCCTAGGGGAGATCGGGTCAGCCAACCCGATCTCCCCTAGGGGAGATCGGGTGGACCAACCCGATCTCTCCTAGGAGGGATGGGGTTGGCCAACCGCATCCTCCCTAGGAGGGGTTGGGTGCCCTCACCCAACCCATACCCTTGGGGGTCGGATTTCTCCTCCCCCCCCAAGGGCCCCGGAACCATTTTTGGACTCCCACACTCGGTTCACTCCGCCTACCTTCTCCGTATACTAAGGTCTTAATTATGCGCTTAAAGGTTAATTAATTGTGTTTAAAGGTTAACGATGTCATTAAGCCACCTTAATGACACTGTTGCCTATAAATACCCCACCTTCACAATTCATTTGGACATCTTGGCAATTTGGATTATTTTGCTCTGACATCTCTCCAGCTTTATCTCTCTAAAAACGACACTGACTTAGGCATCGGAGAGGGTTCACCAGGCACCACCCCCCCTCTCTGTGTCTGGTACTGCCCCTTCTGCAGGGCACAAGGAGAAGAGAAGCGACAGAAGGAAGGACGCAAACTAAGACAGAGCAACCCGAGAAGACCGGATCATCCACCCCTCCAGTGAGGAACGAGATTTGAGCCGACCACCCGTTGACCCAAATCCCGGAACCTAACACTTGGCGCCGTCTGCGGGCTTCGGACAGAAAGCCTGACTATAACACGAGCAATGACGAACAGCAGGGTGTCTAGGCACCACCGCCCACCAGGGGGCAATGGGAGAAGGAGAGAGCCTATACCCCCCAGGAAGGCAGCCTAACCCTGGGAAGCAGCCAATGCAACCAGAACCACAAGAAATACCACAGCCTCCTTAACAGAACAACCAGGAGGGAGGACCCTCACGCCCAACTGGGGCTGAGTCCTCCACAGCCTCAACCCCCCTGGCAAGAAGGTCACAGAGAGAAAGAGAACAACAGGGAATGCCATCCCAGCACACGGCAAGCGTATATGTCATCTATGGAGGTTATGGAGCTGGAGGAGAGTCAGCGAAGGCCAGAGAAGCATATATGGCAGAGTTAGGGGACCCTAAGCCAAAGGAAGAACAAGCAGAAGGAAAGAGAGAAGACATAATAGAATTTTCAAGAAGAGACATGGAGCATGTGTTACCAGACAACAAGGATGCCCTGGTCATAACAATGAAGATCACTGATATGGACATTGGAAGAATCCTAGTAGACAGTGGAAGCTCACCCAACATCATTAGCAAGAAAGTCCTCAACATACTAGGAGTAAGGCCAAGTAGCATAAAACAGGTTCACTCCCCCTTGGTGGGATTTTCAGGAAAGCCAACATACCCACTGGGGGCAGTCACACTACCTGTGACACTGGGTACAGGCCAGAGGCAGCTAAAGATTGATGTCCCTTTCTTCATCACAGAAGAAATGGAGGAATACAATGGAGTCCTGGGTACCACTACAATCAACAAGTGGGGTATGGTACCATCAACCCTACATCAGAAAATGAAATTCCCCACAGGCCAAGGAATAGGGGAAGTAAAAGGTAACCAGAAGGTAGCAAGGAAATGTGCAAGGATAGCACTAGGCAAGAGGAAGAAAACAAGAGAGGTCCTACTAATAGATGAGGACCCAAGAGAAGATCATGGAAGACCAGCCCCCATGGAGGAACTAAAAGAGATACTCATAGAAGAACCCGATAGGAAGGCCAAAATCGGGACTGCCTTATCTCAGGAAGAGGAAAACCACTTAGTAGCTTTACTAAGGGAATACAAGGATCTGTTCGCCTGGTCACCAAGCGATATGCCAGGAATATCAGAAGAAGTAATCTCACACAAGCTCAATATAGACGCGGCAACGCGACCAACAACACAGAAGGTGAGACCAATGGGAGGAAGCAAAAAGATAGCTATCCAAGAAGAAGTAGAAAAGCTACTAAAGGCACAGTTCATCAAGGAAATCAGATTCCAGACATGGGTGGCAAACCCAGTACTGGTAAAGAAGCCGGGGGGAAGTTGGAGAATGTGTATCGACTATCGTGACCTAAACAAAGCATGCCCTAAGGACTCATATCCGCTACCAAGAATAGATCAGTTAGTGGATGCAACATCAGGTCATCAACTAATGAGCTTCATGGATGCATACTCAGGATATAACCAGATAAAAATGGCCCCTGAGGACGCCCCTCACACAGCATTCTATGCTGATAGCGAGATATACCATTACACGGTGATGCCTTTCGGACTCATAAATGCTGGAGCAACATACCAAAGAATGGTCAACAAAATCTTCGGGGACATGATAGGAAAGACAATGGAGGCATATGTGGACGACATGATCGTCAAATCCAAAGAGAAGAAAGACCATGTGGAGAATCTTCGCTCAACGTTTGAGAGGATGAGGCAATACCAAGTCCGCCTAAACCCGAAAAAATGCGCATTTGGGGTGCAATCAGGGAAATTTTTAGGCTTCATGGTAAGTCAGCGAGGCATAGAGGTAAACCCCGAAAAACTCCAGGCAATCGAAGAAATGCAGTCACCTACGAAACACAAAGAGGTTCAACGACTGAATGGGAGGTTGGCAGCCCTTAACAGATTCCTATCCAAAATAGGAGACAAGGCATTACCCTTCTTTGAGGTACTAAGGGCAAACAAGAAATTCGAATGGACACCAAGATGTGAGGAGGCCTTCCAGCAACTCAAACAACATCTAAAGACACTACCACCCTTAGCAAAGCCTACACCAGGGGAGCCCCTCTACCTCTATATCTCCGTGAGCAACGTGGCAGTAAGCTCAGTGCTAATTAAAGAAGAAAACGCGGCACAATTGCCGGTATACTTCGTAAGCAAAACATTGGCAAAGTACGAGATCAACTACTTGCCAATAGAAAAGTACCTCTATGCACTGATTATATCAGCAAGAAAGTTGAGACCGTATTTTCATGGGCATGAAGTAACAGTCCTCACAGACCAACCATTGAAACACCTCCTCCAGAGACCAGACACATCGGGAAGACTGACCAAATGGGCAATTGAGCTAAGTGAGTTTCGTATTCATTTTGCCCCAAGAACAGCCATAAAGGGACAGGCTCTAGCAGATTTTATTGCCGAATTCACCGGAATCAATCCAGACGAAGACTTGGGAGAAGTCAGAACTACAAGCGAGGCAAG
Source organism: Clarkia xantiana subsp. parviflora (assembly GCA_036873135.1). Classification (NCBI taxonomy): domain Eukaryota; kingdom Viridiplantae; phylum Streptophyta; class Magnoliopsida; order Myrtales; family Onagraceae; genus Clarkia; species Clarkia xantiana. The sequence goes on from JAPTYO010000011.1 coordinate 22,897,479, forward strand.
TAGTAGTCAGGAGAAACAACCAGAAGAATTATGGGAGATGCATACCGATGGGTCATCCAACGGAGGAGGTTCAGGGGCAGGCCTCTTACTATACCCACCAAACAGCGATACACCTATGCGCTATGCCATGGCGCTCACCTTTAAGGCAACAAATGAGGCTGAGTACGAAGCACTGATAACTGGCCTGAGAATAGCCAAAGGAGTAGGGCAAAGCATCTAAGAGTCAAGTGCGATTCTCAACTAGTTGTCAATCAAGTGAAAGGAATATACACTGCAAAGTCCGAAAACATGCAGAAATACTTGCAGCAGGCCAGAGACCTAATAAAGAGTTTCCAAAGCTTCGACATTGAGTCAGTCCCAAGAGAACAAAACCAAGAGGCAGACGCCTTAAGTAAACTAGCTCTAGGGGTAGAAGCAGGCAAAGAGGTTCACTTTGTAGAACAAAGAATGCAATCAGTGATAGAACAAATGGAGGTTCTAGTAATAGATGAAGCAGAAGCCTGGATGACCCCAATGCGTCAATACATCATGGAAGGAAAGCTCCCAAAGGATAAGGTGGAGGCAGTCAAGATTGAAAGGATGGCTAGGAATTACGCAGTGATGGACAATGAACTCTACAAGAAAGGTTACTCCACGCCTTTCCTCAAATGCATAACATACCCAGAAACAGAGAGAGTGCTTGCAGAACTCCATGAGGGAGATGCGGGGTGCCATGAGGGAGCACGATCTATAAGCCGAAAGGTCTACAACCTAGGATACTATTGGCCATCAATGAGTAAAGAAGTAGCAGACTTGGTACAAAAATGTGATCACTGCCAAAGATACTCAAGGAATATAACAGCCCCAGCAGCAAAGCTAAGCTCCATCTCAGGAGCCTAGCCATTCGCACAATGGGGGATAGATCTGATAGGCCCCCTACCGAGAACAAAAGGTCAGAAGACTTGCATAATTGTAGCAATAGACTACTTCTCCAAGTGGATAGAAGCAAAGGCAATGGGGAAGACAACAGACGACCAAGTCGTCAATTTCATCCAATCTCACATTGTCTCAAGGTACGGAGTGCCAAAAGCAATAATAAGTGACAATGGCCCACAGTTCAAGAGCAAGAAACTGCAGTGGTATTGCGAAAGACTGAATATAGACCACCGTTTCGCATCAGTAAAGCACCCTTAGACAAACGGACAGGTAGAGTCGGCAAACAAAATAGTGCTAGATGGCCTAAAGAAACGACTCCACGCTACCAAGGGAAGTTGGGTAGATGAGCTGGAAAATGTTCTATGGGCAGTGCGGACAACACCAAAGATATCCACAGGAGAAACGCCATTTGGCCTAGTGTACGGGACTGAAGCGGTAGCGCCAGCAGAAATGGCAGTATCATCCCTAAGGACCACGTACTTTGAAGAGCATGAGAACAACAAAGCAAGGCTTTTAGACTTAGACATGGTGGAGGATAAGAGATGGAATTCAGAAGAGGCACAGGCACGAATGCGCCTTGTATCAGCAAGATACTACAACCGCCAAGTCAAGGAAAGGCAATTCCACGTAGGGGAACTTGTGCTCAGAAAGAACGAATTCTCACACTTAGACAAAGTCAGAAAATTATCTCCAAAATGGGAAGGACCATACAAGATAGCGTCGGTTCCCTACGCAAATGCTTACCGCCTCGAGGATGGGGAGGGGTATATCTCCACAAACACCTTCAGTGGGGAGCACCTAAAGAAGTACTATGTCTAAGAAGAAAGCACAGGCAAAAGACCATATCCTTAGTTTCATATTTAGCACTTCGCATGTTCAAGCTTTCCAAGTTTCTCAAAAACAACTTCTGAGAAGGAGAACTCAAGAAGTTACTCCAACTCTACGACTATCTTTGATTTCCTCCAAAGGGTGTCTTGACCCATCCAAGGCACCCCATCTATACAACAAACATGAATGCTCTTAAGAGAGTAGAATTTCCTTCAAAGGTATTTTACAATGAATGTGATGATATAATCATGAAGTTATCCTTACACAGATATGACGTCAAGTCAACGACAGATTCGACGCCCCCAAGAGCGTATCTTGAGAGTAGTTTTTATACTACGACACTCGACGCCCCCAAGAGCGTATCTTGAGAGTAGTTTTTATACTACGACACTCGACGCCCCCAAGAGCGTATCTTGAGAGTAGTATTCATACTACGACCCTCGACGCCCCCAAGAGCGTATCTTGAGAGTAGTGTTCATACTACGACCTTCGACGCCCCCAAGAGCGTATCTTGAGAGTAGTTATTACACTACGACCTTCGACGCACCAAGAGCGTATCTTGAGAGTGGTTTCCAAAAACTACGAATTTCGACGCCCCCAGGAGCGTATCTTGAGGTAGATTTGCAACCTACCAGATTCGACGCCACCAAGAGCGTATCTTGAGGTAGAAAAAACACTACCAGATTCGACGCCCCCAAGAGCGTATCTTGAGGTAGATTTCAAACTACCAGCTTCGACGCCCACCAGGAGCGTATCTTTGGTCTAACCTGTGCCCTCCAGGAGCCTATCCTGTGAAACGTTAAGCGCCCTCCGAGAGCCTGTCTCGTGAACAGTTCTCGACGCCAACCAGGAGCGTATCTTTGGTCTAACCTGTGCCCTCCAGGAGCCTATCCTGTGAAACGTTAAGCGCCCTCCGAGAGCCTGTCTCGTGATCAGATTCGACGCCCACCAAGAGCGTATCTTTGGTCTAACCTGTGCCCTCCAGGAGCCTATCCTGTGAAACGTTAAGCGCCCTCCGAGAGCCTGTCTCGTGAACAGTTTTCGACGCCAACCAGGAGCGTATCTTTGGTCTAACCTGTGCCCTCCAGGAGCCTATCCTGTGAAACGTTAAGTGCCCTCCGAGAGCCTGTCTCGTGATCAGATTCGACGCCCACCAAGAGCGTATCTTTGGTCTAACAGTATCACATATACCATTTAAAGGGTATCAGAAGAGAACATTACACCATTATTGAGAAGGATCCCATGAGAAAGTGATTTCAAAGTAAAGTGATATGAAGAACACATAATGTTTTTTCTTGAATAGCAGGTATGGCATGAAGGAAAACACAAAAGAAGGATAAGTAAAGGAAACACACCAAGGGAAGGGTCCATAACCAAAGAACTACACACTAAGGCATAGGGAGTTATCATGAGAAGAAAAATAATCACCCTGTAATGTATACCATGAGTAAAGACAAGTGTATCAGACAAAGATGGCAAAACTAGGAAAGGTGGAGTTTCAAACTTTAGAGACCGCAACCCACAAACAAAAGCAGTAGTAAGAAGACACCAGGAGAAGAACCTCAAGTCACAAACTCACGAGACTACCACAAGAGATAGGGGTACTATTTCTTCATCTCCGCAATATGCTTAACAGCAAAATCTGACAAATCACCAAGTCGAGAAAAAGGAAAGTCAGGAGCAATCATGTAAATACGCTCGAGAATCTCCTTCAAAGAAATACGTTTAGCCACAGAGCAACGAACGTCAATAGCAGCCTGATAAGAGGAAGAGGCTTTATACTCAGCGACGGCACACTCTTTCGTCTCAACACGAAGCATCTCCTTCAGAGAGACCAACTCAGCAGCCCGGAGTGCCTCATCACGATAAAACCTTTGTCTCAAGGCCTCAACCTCTTCCTTTAGAAGAGCAATGCGACCCTCCAAGTCTCGACAACGCAAATCTGTGATGCGACTATGCTCCAAACAACTAATAAGCCTGGAGTTAAGGGAGACACAAATGTCCTCGTACACCTTTCTCTCCTCAGCAAGGTCAATAGCAAGGGTGGACAAATTAACAAGGTCGGCCATACCCTGCAACAAAAACAAAGGATGAGACAGATAACGCACGGAAAAGAAATATGCTAAAGGATAACACGGTTAACAAAAATTACAGGAGCATAGCGAGCCAACACATCACGAGCCAATTCATAAGTTGCCTCCGACCCTTTAGACGGGGACACACGATCGGCAGGAGGAACAGCAGACTGCAGAACACGAACTCCAACCTCAGGAGTTTGCAAAGAAGATTGATTGTCAAAACGAGCCCCACGCCCATAATAAGGCGCCCACTCAGACCCAACAATTCCATCAACAGGTGGACGAGACAGCTCCTTCCGACTCAGACGCGGAAGGCGAAGTCTACCTATAACAAAGCACAGAGTAAATACCAATATACATTAAGAAAACTCAGATGTTCAAGGACTCACCAAACAAGGAAGAAGGAAAAGATGGCTCCCGGACCTTCGATTGGGGGGCATCAATATAGAAAGAAGACGGCACCCTAACATCACCACCCTTACCTCCAATTAGAGGACACTTCCCCGCACCATAGAAAACCGATCTCTTTGCAATCGAAGGTCCGGTCCCAGAATTAACTACCCCCACACGTACTGGCCTCTTACTCCTCATCAGTCGCCGGGGAGTTCTGCTGATCGAAAAAACACAAGTTTAGCCCAAGGAAAACAGGAATCGAACAGTGGACAAAAGATACAAATTCATTTCCCTAAAATGATAGGTACAAAGCCAAAAGACAAGAATAGAAAGACGACAAGAGAAACCCCACCGGCCAAAAGGCAGAGACAGGGGGCAAGGGGGAGATAGTTATAACTCCCAGCATAAAGAAACCCCACCAGCCAACAGGCAGGGGCAGGGGGGCAGGGGGAGATAGTCATAACCCCCAGTATAGAGAGACCCCACCAGCCAACAGGCAGAGGCAGGGGGGCAGGGGGAGATAGTTATAACCCCCAGCATAAGGAGACCCCACCAGCCAACAGGCAGAGGCAGGGAGGCAGGGGGAGATAGTCATAACCCCCAGCATAGAGAGACCCCACTGGACAACAGGCAGAGGCAGGGGGCAAAAGGAGATAATTATAATCCCAATATAGAAGACTTTGCCCGCCAGTAAGCGGAAACATGAGGGCAAAAAGATGGAAAAAGGACGAATCAAACAGGACTATATTACCATGAAGATATACAAATCAAGAACGAAACAAGTAAGGAAACGATTGAAGGAGAAGCGGGATTAAGTCCCTCAAGAGCAATGCTTACACAAAAAGAAAAAATACGTACCTCAATGCGACGCGCGCCCCGAGAAGTAAGCCTGACCAGAAATCCCACCGTCAAAAAGAAAAGAAGAGAAAAGGACAACGAGAATGAGGTAATCACTTACCCTTTTATAGTACAAAGGATTAGGGTTTTTCCAAAGTCGCCAAATCGACACCGTTGATTTTTAGAAAGGAAAATTTCAAGGGACAGATTCAAAAACTAGTTCCCATTAACCACGATTAAACTCACACTCACCATAGTTAACATCCCATAGGTTTATTTTCTAGTATCCCATACTTAGAAAAATTTTGGACCAAAATTGAAATTTTTCCTTACTTAGATAGAATCCCGGCACGAATTTGAAGCGTAAGTTACTTAGTTGCATTTGTATTGCGCCCCTGTGCGAGTGTGAATTTTTTAAGTATACGCCGGTAGCAAAGATAGATTTATTACTCCCACCTCAGACGGACGCGTGCTTAGGCACACGTCCGCGCTACTCTAACGTTTACAACTCCTCTATCTCATAAGGCAGGGGGCAGGGTCGGAGACACGCATCCATGGGTAAGCAAACACTCAGACGAAAGGTAAAAACCCCGGTTTCAAATTGCGCGTATCATACCATCCTGAAATAGAGTCAATCAAGGGTTAAGCCATTGGTTGACTCGGGGGCATGTGATGGATATACGCCCAATTTGAACCCGTTGACTTCCGAACCGTTGTATTTTTATCATCCCATTAACGATTGTAAATCGAAACTTCAACCCGGACACTTCGCGAGAACATCAACGGCTCGGACGAGGCCGAAGCGCTCGTCCGGCCAAGGTAAACTCACCTAGGTGAGGTTGGGTGGCCACACCCGACCTCCCCTAGGGGAGATCGGGTCAGCCAACCCGATCTCTCCTAGGAGAGATCGGGTCGGCCAACCCGATCTCTCCTAGGAGGGATGGGGTTGGCCAACCCCATCCTCCCTAGGAGGGGTTGGGTGCCCTCACCCAACCCCTACCCTTGGGGGTCGGATTTCTCCTCCCCCCAAGGGCCCCGGAACCATTTTTGGACTCCCACACTCGGTTCACTCCGCCTACCTTCTCCGTATCCTAAGGTCTTAATTATGCGCTTAAAGGTTAATTAATTGTGTTTAAAGGTTAACGATGTCATTAAGCCACCTTAATGACACCGTTGCCTATAAATACCCCACCTTCACAATTCATTTGGACATCTTGGCAATTTGGATTATTTTGCTCTGACATCTCTCCAGCTTTATCTCTCTAAAAACGACACTGACTTAGGCATCGGAGAGGGTTCACCAGGCACCACCCCCCCCCCCCCCCCCCTCTCTGTGTCTGGTACTGCCCCTTCTGCAGGGCACAAGGAGAAGAGAAGCGACAGAAGGAAGGACGCAAACTAAGACAGAGCAACCCGAGAAGACCGGATCATCCACCCCTCCAGTGAGGAACGAGATTTGAGCCGACCACCCGTTAACCCAAATCCCGGAACCTAACAGTTACCTCAACTTTAAATTTTATACCAATGCTACCGTTGTCACTTTGCCAATCAAATTGGATGGAAAATTCCATGTGGTGGTCATGTGACTTTTTTTGTGTCATTTGGTTGAAGTACCTCTAGATGAATAAACAAATCGTTACTACTTTGACCCTTTTTCAAATGGTAATCGAACATTTGATTTATCTACCACAAACTTTAATTTAAAACAACAGATAACTCATTTTTTTGGTCACGAAACAATTCGTTACCTAAAATTTCATTACCCAAAGGTAATCGAACCTTTCGATTTTTTAATTTATCTAACTCAACTTTCAATTTTAAACAAAAAAAAAAACACCACAATTAATTTATCACATAAAGTGACCGATGAAGGTTTTTTTGTTTAAAATTGACACTTGAGGTATCAAAATTTTAAAATTTAAAGTTCAGGTAACAGTTTCTGAAATGACCAAAATTTAGGTAGGATTACATTATTTACTTATTATTATAGGGACATTCTAGATTTTTTATAATTAGATGAAACTAAACATTCTAGAGATTCTATAATTTTCGAGTTTCTTACATATTAAAGACACCCTACCCTACTCCAGCTCTGATACCAATGTTGAAATTAATCATCAAAATCACATGAATAATCTATCAGTAATTTACTAACATGGTCAAATAGAGAAGCAGAAACGACGATCATTGTCGAGGGTGAATCACAGTCTACTAAACGGTGTATCTAACAACTGCACTGCTGGAGTATGTGAATGAACCCACTGTTGGCATATGGAGATTGGGCCGCCGTAATTGGGAGCCCATTAAATAAGAGTATGGTACCTAAGGAAATTGGGAAATGTCACATTAGGAATTTTGGTCTAGGTCTAAAATCTCAATTGACATGAGAGGCCCAAAACTAGGCCTCCTTACTCTAATGGCCGGCCAAAATATCTACGAGGGCAAAGTGGACTTTTGTCCACTTTGATCCTCTTATAAATAGGGAGTTCTAGAGATTTATTAGAAGCTAATATCTTCTTCCTTTGTGGTGAGATAAAAGAAATCCCTCATCCCTAAACCTACATAGTTCGGCAGAAATACATAGTTACATAGGAGGTGCCAAATTGTGTCAAACAATTTACTCCGGTGATCCATCCCCGCTAAAGAATCGACATAGGCTTTTCTGTGGAGACCAATCCGCATAGGGCTTCCTTAAAAACCAGAACTTTTATGGGAACCATCCGGCGGATCGATAACTCCCCTAAGTGATCTTGGGACTACGGAAAGAGTTGTAGGTATGTGCACAATATTCCGTTGCGTAATTAGTTACCTTTCACGTATCTTGTTTTTTCCGTAGTATTTATCCCTTATAATTCTTCAGTGGTATCAGAGCCTGTGTTAGGAGTTCATGATTTTGATAAAATTGGTATTAATGAATTCACATTGTGCGGTTGAAAATTTTAATTTTGAAGTTTTAAAATTTTCGATTTTAAATCATGGTGGCCGAAAATTTCATGATGTTCATAATAAAATTTGATGTTCATGTCTTCAAGAAAAACTTGACTTTTATCAAAATTAAACATTGGATTCTAAATTAACATTAACCTAATATTTGAGATTTTTGGAAGGGAGCCAGATGGCACTATTTGTATGCAAGAACCCTAAACCCTAAACTCTCAACTGCCCCCCCCCCCCCTAGAAGGAATTCAAAGCTTTGCATACTTCATTCAGGGTCAACTGCGGAGCACCAACTCCGGCCAATGCCAAGCCTAAGCCTAACCCAAAGCCGGAAGCCCCACCACATCAGATGGCCTTGTTCAACCTCGCGCCACCACGTCGGATGGCCTAACCCGAAATCATGGAGTCTGCCTCTCCCTCTCCCCCTCACATCCCCCCTTCACCCCATCCGCGACGGAGAGATGAGTTCCATCTCACGAAAGTGCGCACACCACCCTCACCACCACCACCGCCCCCGAGCTCGCACAAAGACCGCTCACCACCACCACAACCACCTCCGTACGCTCCCACGCGCCACCACAAGCACGCATGCGCCTCCACGCACCATTACAAGCACGCACGCGCCACCACGCGCTGCCACGCGCTGCCACACGCACCACCAAACCCATCCACGCTCCAACACACGCCGTCCACAAGCCCCACACGCGCCTACTGCAGTGTTGCGTGCAGGCCACGTGCCACCGTACGCGCTGACACGCGCCTCCACGCGCTAGACCGCCCCTCCACGCGCTTCCACGTTCCACCATGTTGAAGGAACTCGACAAAATTCTACTACCAACACGCGCGCCGGTCGCTATTGTCCTTCCATGCGTCGTCGTGTATGTTGTTCACTGTTTTAAGCTCAAACTCGAATATATCTTGGCGGTACAGCCCACTACCCTCCTCCATCTACCCCTTCCAGTCGAACCCATAGTTCGTCAGAACCAACGTCCGTTCATCACACAAACGAATGCATAATATATACCCTTCGGAGTACCCACGATATGATCACACTCGCGGTCGTATCTGATCGTAAAAGTCTTCTCCTAACTGAGAAACAGAGTATTTCCATGGCACCCCACTCGTGCGCTAGTCCTTCGCGGATGTTCCACAGTCATGGGCGCTTCGATAACCTGGTTTCGTCAAGCTCCTATCAATTAGAAATCTCTACACCAGTCATGCAGTCATCTTCATGTTTTAATGGAGTTGTTTGTGTTTTAGAATTACTGTGGGTCCTGTCTAGTATCGCTTGTTGTGCAGGTCCTCTGTTAGCATTGTCGGCCATGAGGGAGGTTCCTTTCTCCTCCAAACGACTGAATTCGTTGCTATATCAGTTGGATTCCTCATCACTGAGTTGTTATCCTTTGCATGGGGTCATCTTTACCGTAAGCCGATCTGGTGTTTTAGTTTAGTTATTTTCGGTTGTAATTCTGTTTTTCTGTTGGTACTTGCTCTACTTGTTCGAAATTTGGATGTTTACCAATTCCTCCGAAGCAGTCGTCTTCTGATTTGTAGCTTGTAATATTTTTTCCTTCAATAAAATCGGCGCGACTGATAAAAAACATAAAACATTGGATTCTAGATCTTAGTAAGTTTTGATCTTGAAATTTGACTACTAGCCCTAATTTTGGTGTTTTCGGCCGAACCATTTAGGTGTGCAAGATGAAATTTTTAATTTCTTAGTCTCCAAGTAACCCTAAAGTGACCGAAATTTTCAAGAAATTTTAAATAAAATTAGGCCGAAATTATGCCTAGTGGATTAGGTTACAATTAGGGCTAGATTCACATGATAACTGTGGATAGAAACTATCAATATATATTAACACAATATTAGGGATATAGATAATATTGTCAATACTGATAGATATTAGTTGCTTAAAGATTGAAAATATATATATATATATATATATATATATTGTTGATAAATTTATATCTCTAAATATAGAATCTTGACTATATATATATATATATATATATATGTTTGTACCGAATTATAAATATTGTGTAAATATTTGAAACTATATCTATAGTTATTGTTACTTGGAGGCTAAGTTAAGTTTTTGGTGCATTTTAAAACCCTACTTAGCCAACAAGTAACGAATTCGGCCGAACCCTATAGAGTAATGGGCCGGTCCGATTTTGAACATGCGGGTCGGGTCAACCGACACGGAGACCAAGGGAATCCGAACCAGACCGAACCGGGTCAACCGAACAAAAATGGGTCGGGTTCCACAGGTCCAAACCGGAGCGGGTTAATTAAGCATGGTTTCTCAATTGGTCCAAACCATCCGGGTCGGTTTGGACCGGGGCAAATAAAATGGGTCAAACCGACCCGGTTTGCGTGAAGACCGAACCAAATTCCTATTTTAAACCGAACCGGACCGAATCGAACCGAATTTGACCGAACTAAGTCAACTTAAAATAGGATGTCAAATTTTAGAATCCAAATATTTTCAAACTTTAAAATTAAGTACACAATGCTTATTGGTTTAATATTTTCACGTTTTAATTAAACTGATGATTAGTTTCGATTATGAGGATGGATCTTGGAAATGCATGATTTTAGGACTAAGTCATTTAGTGGGCTGAATTTCAATTTCTATTTAATTGATATTATTGCATGATTAGAATTTTTTCCTTGATTATGTCAAGCTAGCTGGATATTACATGTTGTGGGCAGAGCCCTTGTTTTCAATTAATGAGTTGTGCACTAGGATAGACATGTTGTGATGGTTGTAAATTCCTAGGATTAATGTCTAGAAGTATGCATGTTTGAATGATAGCATGAATTGTAAGTCAACCCCAAATGTTTTAAAACAAAAAATCAGTTGCCAAATATGCATGTTTTATATGTTGTGATCATACATGATGCGTATGCATGAAGGTTGAGGATGTACAAGCATGTGATAATTTACTTAGGAAGTAGATATATTGTTATCTTTAATAAAAATTAAAATATGGTAAACAATATTGTAATATATTTCGGCCGAAACTAGTAAACTTGGGGTCTGAGAAATAAACACTTTTACCTTGTAATTTCAATTAGGGTTCGACTGAAACATCAAATTTGAAACAAAAGGTCGAATTTCAAGATCAAATTTTACTAAGATCTACAATCTAATGTTTGATTTTAAAAAAATTCACGTTTTTCTTGAAGATCATGAACATAAAATTTACTAAGAATATCATGAAAATTTCGGCACCAACAATTATAAAAATCGGAAATTTAAAATTTCACTATTTAAAATTTCACTATTTAAAATTTCACTATTTAAAATTTCACTATTTAAAATTTCGGCCAACATTTAAAATCAAGAACATCAATTTATCAAAATCATGAACTCCTAACACATGCTCTGATACCATTGGTGGATTACCGGGCGAAATACTACGGAAACTTAAATATGGTACATGCTAGTAATCAAGATTACGCAGCAGAAGATATGAAAATACCTTAATCGCTTTCCGTAGTCCCAAGATCTTGTTGAGGGAGTTCTCGATCCACCGGACGACACTCGTAGAGGTTCCTGTTAAGGAAGCCCTACGCAGTATAGTCTCCACATCAAAGCCTCTTATCGATTCATGGCAGGGACAGATCTTCTAAGTGTTTTCTCAAAGAAAATTGGCACACCCTTTGTGATTTATATGGTTCGGCCGAAATAGGGTGTTTAGGGACGATGGTTTTCTTTTAAATTACCACAAATGAGGAATTAGGATTCAACATAATAAAACCCCTAACACTCTCTATTTATAGTAGGAGCAAAGTGGAAAAAAGTCCACTTTGCCCTCTCCAATATTTCGGCCGGCCTATTGTATAAGGGAGGGCCAACTTTGGGCCTCTCATATCAATTGGGATTTAGGTCTAGCCCAATTTCCCTAATGTGACATTTACTCAATTGTCTCAGGTAATATATAAATATTAACGGGCTTCCATTTACAGCGCCCTATCACCATATGCTAACCGAGGTATATCAAAGATTATTTAAAGTAATGAAAGTGCTTCCCTATTTATACGGAGAGATTACCGACTTTAAATGGAGGCTACCCTCTTGAGAGGGTTTCTGCACTGAGTCGGCATAAGCAAGTGACAAGTAGGTCGACAGCTGGTACCTCTTCCTTAGGAGGAAAGGTTTGGCAAGCAGGTTGCCAGTTTTCCTTTCCTTAGGAGGCAGGTTTCTTCATAGGCTCAGTATAAATAGGTCGTCACCTCAGCATTCCTTAAGAGGAGGGTTTATTCATGGCGTTCAGAGTAGGTCGCCACTTGTCCTATTTCTTAAGAGGAAGGGTTTCTTTAGTAGTGCTCGGCTACCGACTCGACTCTTACCTTAAGAGGGAGAGTTTTGAGTGGACTTGTCGCCATACTTCGAGTATCATATTAGGTGTCGACATCTCTTAATATTAGTGTCGACCATTCATCTTTGTCTTCTTCTGATCATGATTGGTCGTCGATATCTTTTCTTGGGTCTTGACTCAGACGTCCTCAATTTTCCTTTAGCCTATCCTCCTTAATCGTAATCCAACAGTGTGGAGACCCTACCTCGTAGATATCTCTTTCACAAGAGTTCCTACAGGACCCGTCCGACAGACTGTGAACTCCCCGTCACGTTCCTGGGACTACGGAAAGCAATATAGGTATGTGCGTTTTTTCCACTGCGTAATTCTTTACATGGAATGTACCATTTATGTTTTGTTTCTGTGGTAATCTTCCTCCGATTCCAACAGTTTCGGGGTAACACGACATGGTCAAAGTTTTACAGATCGCTGTGACAAACTCTGTTCTTACCACATTCTGGACTAGATGAGAAGTCTACAATAGCATATGGCATTCCCAATCCTGACATAAAATAAGTTCAGGTTATGCTATTGACAGGCACTTCATACTGAGCGTGCCATGTTCGACCACGGGGTCAAGCTCGGTTGTGTTAGACGGAATCTTCTGAGATTCTGAAGGACACAAACTTCTTCACCTTGAGCGTGTGACTGATCTCGGGTGCTGAATGAAGTAGCAGCCGAAGTAACCTTATCACTCGGAATTCATGTCTAAGACTGGGCTCAATGTCGCTCTCAGCGTAACGCTGAACAAAAAGGCCAAGTGACCACGTTTTTTGCACCGGTTGAGTTTGACTAAGGATATGAACGATGGGGATGGTCATGCACATCTTTCATTCTCCAAATCTTGTATTCAATAGGTGGCCACCAACCGGATATTAGTTGTAGGTTGTGAATACTTGTACAAATGCCCTAGAGAAGTATTCATTGTGGAAACTAGGCAATTGGAGAATAACAGTTGACTCGAGGTACAATGTGGTACAGAGAAGTAACAGGTTGATAATAGATAGGGAATCAACGTTACGCGGACACTACAACACTCTTAACCGATAAGTAGCACGATGTCCGTTGTGTCGGCCAGTCGCACGGCAAACCTCGTATAAACAATACGGGAACTCGATTGGATCATTGAATGGATATTGATGTGTTGGTTGACAACATATTAATAGGCACCGTCCCATTCCGGCGAGTGGGAGTTGTTGTCATTTGGCGTATATGGGCCGCAGTGATTAAGAACCCATTAATATAAGCCCAAAAGAATAAGAAAAATAGGGGTGAGGTAAATAAGGGATTTTGGGTCATGCCAAAATCCCTATGAGCCACAGTTGGCCCAAAATGGGTCAAGCCCAATTCTCTATAGGTTTGGCCGAATATGTGAGGTAAAGCCCTAGGTAGACTTTCCTCACCTCATTTAATAAATAAGAGGTGTTAGGGGATTTCTTGGAGTTAATCATTTTCTCATTTTTAGTTGACTAGACAAGAAATCCCTCTTTCTATTATCCAAGGGTTTCAGCTGAACCTAGTCCAGCGCAAGGAGGTGCCAAAATTCTGTCAACAATTTACCCCGGAGATCCATCCCACCGCCGTATTGAAGAGGCTTTGCCGTGGAGACCATTTCCTGCGGATTGCTCTCCAATAAAAGGTTCCCGCAGGACATCGTCCTGTAGATCGCGAACTCCCTCGTGATGATATTAGGCTACAGAAAGAAAAACTGGTATGTGCTCCTTGTTCCGCTGCGTAATTAATTAGTTTACTATGCACGTATAGTGTTTTGATTCGTAGTTATATCCCCTAAATCCAGAAAAATACCCCTTTCATTGCATAATTTTTCAAAATCATTCGAGATGTATTCACCACCTCTATCAGTGCGCAAGGTTTTCACCTTTCGCTCCAGCTGATTTTCTACAAGATTAAGATAGCCCTTAAAGCTCTCAATAGCCTCGGATTTACGAGTAATCAGATGAGTGACCCCATAACGGGTAAAGTTATCAATGAAAGTTAATTTGAGCTTTAAATCAATACATCTTTATATTAAATTTGTATTTCGAATTGATGTGTTCCAACTTTATGCAGAACCTGCGCGTTGCGCGTGCTACACTTAGGTATTACCCTAGGTAATATTGTTTCGTTTCCATAATTTATCGGTTGCATACATGTTCGTCGTTACGATATCAATTATATTTATGGAGTACTAACAAATAATGAATCTAAATCGTTCGATCTAGTTACGCAATTGGTGGGTTACTAATGATGATAACATGCGTTAATCGGTTCTTTCATTCGGCCCCTTGTCTTGGCCGATAATTTGGGTGTTATTCCACTTTAGTGGATTGTGTTCAGATCGATCCCTTTGACCTGGTCGATGGATTGACAAGTAAATTTCACTTCGAATCGAAATTCATTCAATCTTAATGACAATTACTTTATACAATAACCTGAAGCTTAAACAACCAAAATTATTAATTCAAATGAACAAAGAAAGATTAAACGACAATAATAAGGTCTTGATCATAATGCAGCAACAGTCTGAGAGAGAAAATAATCGAGACATATGTGCCATGTCGAACACCACACCTAAAAATTCTCAAGTGAATCACATCGGATGATTTGGGTTAAATAAAACATTTTACGACTTTATACATGACAAATGAGGCATGCCCGAGACGCACTTTATCAACGTTGCTTTGACCCATCAGATTTTTGTTTAAGCCTTTTGTTGCTCGATTCTTTCAACAGCTCGCGCATACGAGTGAAGTTGTCCTTCGACTCATGGGATTCATCTGAAACGGAGGATTCTCTATCCTAGTCACCTTCGAATAGATCGACAATTATCTTGATCGATTTGATCAGACGTGTGAGTCCATCATTGTCGGTGAACCGTGAGAGAGGAAACCTTTTCATTATGGGATGAATCCTCTTCCACACATCCCCTTCATCGTCAGGGTTATGATCGGTTGTTACACTGACATACATGCAAAGAATACCATCATATTAGACCACGAGATTTTTAGCTTCAGCGACCTTTCTTCATTGAAGCGAAGGTGTAAGGTACACCATATGTGTAATGCACTGATGTTCATGATCTGCTCCTCAATTTCAGCTGTCAAGGTTGAAAAGGTCGACCCTCTTGAAGTCTTATCCTTGCGTGACCTTTCGCCGACCAAGGAATACGGACTACCATATTCATCTGTGGTAGTCCTCTCCGCTTTTGGATTTATACATTCCTCCACATCCGCAGCGGAGAGGAGTTTCCACACATACTTCTCCCATTCAGCATATCACATACCATCAAGATTGCGAGGAATATAGAATTGCACTCGTTCAACCATCAAAACTAACACATTGACAGACCTTGTGAAAATCAGGGTGACAATTTAAAACATTTTTTAAAAGAATTGCTTACATCGGATGTCTATGAGATAAGAGGCGACGAACAATGATTCCTCAGTCATCTAATCAGCCCAACCAACAGTAAACCAATGGAAGAAGGTCGTGTAAAGAGTTCAGACTACTGACGTCTCCTTTCTAATAAATCAGTCTCTTTGAAAACGGTTGAATCGCTATCTTAAAAGGAACGGGGAGTTTTTACATACACAAAATCTTGGCTTGCCCAAGGCCCTTTTAAAATGAATCGAGGATTTCTCATTCAAGCATCATAATTCTACTACACAAGTAAATTATCGCATACTATCATATCTTGAAACGATCATGCATACGCATCATGCATAGTCACTCCACATCAAACGTGCATATTTGGCGACTGAATATCGTTTTAAAATATTTTGGCTGACTTGCCATTCATGTTAAAACTGTAAACACCTAATTTTGGTACGTGCAACACGTATATAACACGTTCAAAAATGTTATGTGTAACACGTTTAAAAAAGGAAGTATTTAAATATGGAAGGTCACGGGGTTGCTAGAAATAGGCTTAGTTTAAATTAGGATAGTATAGATGCATTTAATATTGTGTAATATTCAGAAAATATATGATAAATATTTATGACAATATGCAATAAATATTTATTCATAATTTTCGGAATTAATTAGTGTATATTAGGGAAAATATTATTTTCATAATTTTATGTATTAATCTAGCTATACAAGGATCCCTTGTCAATGTAAAAAGACACCACAGAAAATAATAAACATCTGATCTCGAAATTCGTGCACTTCTGTCTCTTAGTGAATAAAAGTTTTTTTTTTTAATTTTTTTATTTATTTTTTTATTATTATTTATCAGATATTATGTTATTATTGTTATATTAGTTTTAACCATGTAATTTAGACATAGTTTAAGTAAATTGCAATCATTTATTTTATTTTATTTATTATATTAGATTTAATTAGGTAGTTTAAATGTAATTGGTTAAATTTAATTGGGTAGAATATTTAATTGTTAAAATGATTATGTATATATGTTGGATGAATATTAGGTTGTGTATATATCTAATTTTGGGTTCTGAATTCCCCTTAATTAGGAGTTGTAGATAATAATTTATTTTTAGACTTAGATAATATTCTGCACATGATAGAAATTTAATTAAACCTTGGCATCGTTAGATTAATTTGTGACATGTGTTCAAATAGTGAAGTTGGCAAATTTGTGAATTGAGTACCGAAAGGGCGTGATTAAATCCATGTGTTTTAATTCGTAATAGAACCCCCAAACTCGAATTAATTTCTTATCGTAGACCGATTTTATACTTAGGTGTTTAATTCGTTATTCACTTAGGTAAATTTAGGATTCTAGTTAGCTTTTATTAACTAGTGGCGACTCTTTCCAAAATTGCACGTTTCAAAACGTAATTCGCCTTAGGTCAGATTTTAGGTCCGACAATAACAATCACACGAACTTCTAGACATGGATCCTCATCAGGATCACTCAGCACAACATGTCTATCCTAGTGCGCAATTCATTAATTGAAAACAAGGCTCTGCCCACAAGTTGGCGACTCTGCTGGGGATTTTAGAGGGTTCGGGCTCATTATATTCGCTTATTTGCCATGTTTTTTAATTTAATTTAATTCTTTTTTTTATTAATCTAACTCTGTTTTTTTTTACAGGTACAAAGTGTAGAATTTAAATTTACTTTTTTCTTTTTGTGGCATTGTTTGAATTCGCACACACCACTTTAGTGTAATATCCAAAATGCCTAAAACTCAGGGCAATTAGGAACCCCGGAGGTTTAGTACGGTACGACCGGAGCGGCTGGGCCGCCGGTACGGCTCGGTAAAACTCTACTCGCTTGTGAAGGTCTTATGATCCCTATAATGGGGTGAGGAAACCACCTTGTCGGGAACCTATCAGTGGAACAAACCTTGTAGAGCAAAGCCACACATTTTTTTTTTACCCCCTAACATGATCTGTTTTTTGTTGTAAATGTTATCATTACTGTTTGTATAACTTTTATTTCTCCTGCATTCGTCTCATTGCATTTGTTTTAAAGAACAAAAAAACATAAAACTTTTTTCAGCTAAGTAATTAGTCATTTAGAAATTTTCTTTCCGAACATGCATTTTGTATGCATTGTTTTTTTAAAAAAACCTCTTACATGAATTTGTTTTTTATTTCAAACTTGCGTTTCATACGCATTATTTTTTTTCTTAAAAAAACTCTTCAGGTAAGTTGTGATTTTGGTTAGCGCGTCGCGCATGTAAAAAAGCATTTTTGGAAATTTTAATTCCCCTTTAGCTATTAGAGCTTCTAATTTCGAACGTGTATTCCATATGCATCATTTCAAAAACTTTTTACCTAAATTGTTTTATTTTAAATAATGCATCCAGTATGCATTAATTTAAAAAACTTTTTAGATAAATCGTAAGCTCTCTTTGTTTAAAAAAACCTTTTACCTGATTTTTTAAAAGATGTGCATCTCATATGTATTATTTTCGAAAAAAACCTTTCAGGTAAATTGTAATTTTTCTTAGTTGGAGAACTTTCATTTGTAAGTTTGCATCTTGTATTTTTTTTTTTTTTTTGTGCATCTCATATGAATTTTTTTTTTTAAAAAAAACATTTCACTTGATTATTTTTTTTTAATTTTGAGCAACTAGGATGCATTGATTTTTTTTTTCCCTCATTAAAAAAAAACAAAAAAATTCAGGTAACTTGTAAGTTTTCTCAACTGTACAACTTTCACCTCATAGGCATTGTTTTAGGAAAAACGATTTTTTTTTTTTTTTTTATATTGCAAATCTTCCCTTAGTTGTTGAGCTTCTAATTCCAAACATGCATCGCATTTGCATTTGTTTTTATAAAAAAAATTTCACCTAGATTTTTCATTCTGTACATACATTCCATATGTGCCATTCAGGTTAACCGGTTGTAAGTTGTAAGTTTCTTATCAGTAAAACTTTAACTTTTCGAGCATGCATGAGCATTTTAAAAAAATCAAAGTGTCATTCGTTTTTATCCAAGGTGTGTTGCACTTTTGCGGCAAAATTGTCATTTCAACCTTTGCATGAGCTAACGTTTTAAAAAAAGAGATTTAATTCTATTTTTTTGAGAAAATAGTTTAAATGTGCGGTTAAGTGCGACCATTCGAGTTTAAACAAAGGACAATAAAATCTTTTTGAAAAATTTTGTTTTGAACATCTGTCCTGCGTTCGAGCCAGATAGTGCACTCAGCGAACTCCATGCTAGTGCAAAACACCTTAGATCATAAATTTTGATTCTTTCTGAAATGTAATCAAAATTACGAAATGAATGACTTTAGAAGTTTTCCGAAAAATCATGCATGAATCATTTGATTCTTTATACTAACTTTCGTGTTTGGTCTTTTCAAGTACCCTTGGTTAGATATCATGTATATATAAGTTCTGCTGGACAAATGGGGCAACACAAAAAGAACATGCAGTCATCCAGTTGCACGAAGCACAAACTGCGCACTCGGGATATCCAACGTTCATGTACGATGAATTGTACTTGATTTTTCCTTGAGATTTGAGTGTCCCTACTCTTTTTGCAGATCAGACGACTACTTCGACGAGGTCGCATCCACGTGAAACGTGACTGCTTCAAAGAACTTCCATGCCAAAATTCCACCTACCATGTATGGAATTCATAAGTGTCCTCGAACCAAGTCGTACATCTGTTTTACGGCGAGGTCTTAACCAGTCGGCGGTAACCAATGGGCATCTCCCATTGAGATAAGGCATGGAAAATATCAAGAGATCATTGAGGGTCCCCAGAAGATTCAATGTGCCGATCAATGATCATTTGAGATGTCAAATAAATGAAGCATTATTGTTGGTGCCTTCCAACAGAGGTCCATGGGCATTTACTTTCCGGCAGGTGTTCATATACAAATTGTGTTTTCTAGATGGAGCAGGAAAATCAGGACTACAGTAGGTCCAGTCGCATAGCGAGCACATTTCCCACTAGAAAAAATCCAACACCCAGGTAAGAAAAGTCGTGATCAATTTTCTCCCTGAAATTTGACTTTTTTCCTTAATCATTGTGCAGTTTGGATAATCATCATAATCAAAGCCCTGAAGAGCACATCTCGTGCGCGGCCCTTTGCTCGCCGCAAGCTGTCGAATTTATCCCAGATACCTCATGCAATACCTGTGCCCCAATGCGGACTACTCCACGTCATCCATGTGTGTTCATTGACCAGGCTATTCATCCTGCATGCGACGAGCCTAACCCGGTAAGTGCTAGCCATGGGGCATCCCCAGACGAGATTGAGCAATAACCGGGGCACTTGAGAAGCCGAGATTAGAAATCATTGCATATGTCATCCATTGGTCATAGGGTCAATCCAGGTCGTCGACGCGACCAACATATTTCGAATCAATCAGCTGAGTCCTTCTCAAGAAGATGTTTTGAATTAAAATTTTCAAATTTGCCATTAGGGGCATGTACATAATTGTTGTAGATTATTTTCGTTTTCAAAAAAAAAAAAAAAAAGCAAAAAAAAAAGAAAGAAAACAAAAGGGCCAAAAAAAAAAAACAAAAAAAAAAAAAATCATTTTCTTTAGGGTCACAGCCGCCCTTTAATTAGCTACCGATAAAAATAAAGAGAGTTTTTATGCATATTTTGTGAGAGCAGTGAATAAAAGGGTCGCAGTTGTCCCTAAATCAACTACAGATAAAAAGGGTCACAGTCGTCCCTAAAACGACTACAAAGAAAGGGCCACAGCCACCCTTCAAATGGCTACAGATAAAGAGCGCTCCTGCATCGTCAAAGGCGGGAAATAGGTGAAAGGGCCACAGCCACCCTCCAAACGGCTACGAATAAAAAGTGACCCCGCGAACCGTGTGAGGGCGGGAGAATAAAAAGGGCCACAGCCACCGTTAGAATGGCTACCCAAAAAGAGTGATCTCGCGAAACCGGTGAGGGCGGGAAAATAAAAGAAAGGGTCACAGTCTTCCCTCAAACGGCTACAGTCAAAAGAGCGATCCCGGAACATCGATGGCGGATATTAAGTGAAAGGGCCACAACCACCCTCAAAATGGTTACATACAAAGAGTGTTTCCCGGATCAGAGACGACGAATGAAGGGCCACAGCCACCCTCCAAATGACTACAATCAAAAGAGCTCCTGCAACATCGAAGACGGTGAGAAAAGGGTTACAGTCACCCTCCAAATGGCTACAAATACTCCCGCATCGAGGCGGAAAATAAAGTACGGGTCACAACCACCGTTTAATCGGCTACCAAATAAAGAGTGCTTCCACTAGGTTGAAAACCCGAAAGGGCGGCCTAGGCAAGATCAGGAAATGAGGGACATGGTTGCAAATTCAGAAATTGCAATCATGGCAAAAGGAGAGAAAATAAAAAACCGAGGGGCACGGTCGGAAATTTCTCAATCGGCCGTGGCAAAAGGAGAGAAAAAAGAGAAATCCTCAAAAAAAAAAAAAAAGAAGAAAAAGAAAAATGAAAAATGAAAAATGGAAAAGAAAAAGAAAAAGAAAAGATCCCGCTAGATTGTCGCACCGTGCGCAATTTAGGCAAAAATTAGGGACAAACGTTCATGCGCAACACAGCGCCTTCCAAAGTCAACTTCACGGCAAACGGGACGGTTACAGTCTGCTCTCGCAAGTCATCACTCAAATGATGAGTAGGACTGTTACAGTCTGTTCCTAAAAGTTTTCAGGATCCGGAGTTTTCCAAGATCCGGAGTTTTCCAGCTTCCTGAGAGTCAACCCCGACGAACGAAGCCTTAGTATTCAGCCTTTCCAGCTCACGCCACTAGAGGCACTTCTCCAACGGACGCCGCTAGAGGCTCTTCTCTGACATACGCCGCTAGAGGTATCGCCAAAGGGTCTCCGGTATGGTTAAACGTAGAGGTCTTCCGCCACCAGAGATATCACAAGAGGTTTTCCCGGTACGGTCTGACGTAGAGGTCTTCTGTTACCACACGCCGCTAGAGGCATCGCCAAAGGGTCTCCGGTACGGTCTGACGTAGAGGTCTTCCGCCACCAGAGATATCACCAGAGGTTTTCCCGGTACGTTCTGACGTAGAGGTCTTCCGTTACCACTCGCCACTAGAGGCATCACCAAAGGTTCTCCGGTAGGGTCTGACGTAGAGGTCTTTCGCCACCAGAGATATCACCAGAGGTTTTCCGGTACGGTCTGACGTAGAAGTTTTTTCGTTACCACTCGCCACTAGAGGCGTCACCAGAGGTTGTTGGTACTGTCTGACGTAGAGGTCTTTGTTACCAATCATCACCAAAGGTTTTACTTTATTGCATGCCACTGGAGGCTTTTCCTTGTCGCTCGCTACTGGAGGCAATGTCGATTGAGGTTTTACTTTACTGCACGCCACTGGAGGCTTTACTTTTCCGCATGCCACTGGAGGCTTTACTTTTCTGCACGCCACTGGAGGCTTTACTTTTTCGCACGCCACTGGAGGCTTTACTTTCTGCACTACCAATGGAGGCACCGCCAACAGGGGCACCGCCGACGGAGGTTCTATTTTCCGCACGCCAACAGAGGCACCGCCAACAGAGGCACCGCCGACCGAGGTTTTACTGGAGGCACTGTCAACAGGGGCACCGCCAACAGAAGTTTAACTTTTTCGCATCGTTAATAAAGCCAAAGGCCACCTTGGAGACTTGAAGACCGGAAGAAGATATACTTCCTAGCCAAAATTAGTGCTTACTCGTCTTTGGACAAACCCCCTCGAATGCATTCTACGGGAGTCCGTCCAAAGAGGGGCAAGCTGTAAACACCTAATTTTGGTACGCGCAACACGTATATAACACGTTTAAAAATGTTATGTGTAACACGTTTAAAAAAGGAAGTATTTAAATATGGAAGGTCACGGGGTTGCTAGAAATAGGCTTAGTTTAAATTAGGATAGTATAGATGCATTTAATATTGTGTAATATTCAGAAAATGTATGATAAATATTTATGACAATATGCAATAAATATTTATTCATAATTTTCGGAATTAATTAGTGTATATTAGGGAAAATATTGTTTTCCTAATTTTATGTGTTAATCTAGCTATAAAAGGACCCCTTGTCAATGTAAAAAGACACCACAGAAAATAATAAACATCTGATCTCGAAATTCGTACATTTCTGTCTCTTAGAGCATCCACAATGGTATTACATAATACTACTTAAATGTTTGTTTAATATATTTTTTATGTAAAATGTATAAAAACGTGCTACAATGGTTTTACATAGCATTACTTAAAAGAGGGACCCACCTACTTTTACGTAACCTATTCCTTAAACTTAAGTAATGCATTATGTTTACGTAACCAATTTTTAATTATAAATTAATTCATTTTAAAAATAATGCTAATATATTATTGGTGGTTGTTGGAAAATTTAATAATAAAATATATTTAGGGAATATATTTAAGTAATACGACTGCAGAGCAAATATTATTTACGTGTATCTTAACTTTACGTATTACTTAAAGTGTACATAAATGTCTACGTGGCAGTTTTAAAGAATACGATTTAAGTAAAACCATTGTGGATGCTCTTAGTGAATAAATGTTTTTTTTTATTTAATTTATTTATTTATTTATTTATTATTATTTATCAGATATTATGTTATTATTGTTATATTAGTTTTAACCATGTAATTTAGACATAGTTTAAGTAAATTGCAATCATTTATTTTATTTTATTTATTATATTAGATTTAATTAGGTAGTTTAAATGTAATTGGTTAAATTTAATTGTTAAAATGATTATGCATATATATACTAAATCTATTAGATTCTATTTTAGGGATAAAAATCTATTAACAGTATATTTTTTTCAATCTTTAAGGCAACTAATGTATTACCAAATATTCTAATTTCCCTAAAATCATGCACAATATATATCGATAATTAATGTCACAATTTTACATGCAACCAAACCCTAGGTCAGCCGAATTTTACTTTCGTGCTGCCAGAGTAATAAAAATTTACCACCTAGTGGTTTCGGCAAAAGCTTGTTTAGGGTTAGTGATCAAATTTCTAGATCAAATTTTACTTTAATCACAAATCCAAAGTTCAATTTTGATAAAAATCACATTTTTAGTAAAATTCATGAACACCCTACACAGGTTGTGATACCACTGTTGGATTTAGGGGATAAAATTACGGATCCAAACCTAGGCACATGCTTGAAACATATTACGCACTGGAAAGGGATCCCATACCAGTTTTGCCTTCCGTAGCTGAGGAACGCACGAGGGAGTTCACAATCTGCCGGACGGTGTCCTGAGGGAACTCTTGATAGGGAGCAATCCGCATGCAATGGTCTCCACAACTGTCAGACCTAAATCTAACCTAAGGCGATTACGTTTTGAAAACGCGCAATTTTGAAAGAGTCGCCACCTGTTAATTAAGGCTAACTAAAAACCTAAATAACCTAAGGAATAACGAATTAAACACTTAGGTTTCAAATTAGTCTACGGTCAGAAATTCGAGTTCGGGAGTTCTGTTACGAATAAAAAAAAAATTTTTTTAATTACGTCATTTAAGTACCCAATTCACTTAATTTTCCATTATGTTAATATATATACAATTTCATAACATCAAAAAAATAAGATCTAAATATCTTTCCTAAATAATTATCAATTATAAATTAATATTAGTAACAAATTTATACTTAATTTATTAGATTGAAACCTAATATCACTAGGATCATCAAACCCACTTTAAATCAAACAAAACACTTAATCAAATCTTACGTCAATATGAACAACTAGTTAAGCCTAAGTTCACATATTACATACATATTATAATATGATGGGTTCCGCTATGGCCGTTAAGCCCTTTAACGGCAAGGAAATGGCAAATAGGCCCACTGGGCCCTCAATGGAGGTCAAGATGACCCAAGTAAAGGGTCCCGACGGAGGGAGTCCCAATGATGAAAGGTCCCGACAGAGTCGGTCCCGATAGGTGAGCTGGAGGCTCCCGATGAGATGCCTTTAAGTAGGCCCCGATGATGAATCCCTGAGAATGATCGGCCCTGTCACGATGACGAGGGGCCCCGAGCGGTGACACAACGAGATAACTCTGGAGTCCCCGATATTAGTCGGGACTTGTTATCAGAGGATGAGGCCGAGATAAACGGGGCGTGGCCGAGATACGCGGAGCGTGGCCGAGATACGCGGGGCGTTGCCGAGATAAGCGAGATGGTGGCCTAGATAGGCGGGATCGTGCCCGAGATACGCGGAATATGAGCTAACCACCCCAACGGTTCACCAGGTAACTGAGGTACCTCTCCGCCTATAAAAGGGCAGAGGTTACCTCATAGCACACTACGTTTTGAGATACGATACTTGAGATTACTGCTTGCCAGTCCATACGAGATACTCATTTAAGCATCGGAGAGGGATTCTGGGTCACCGCCCGGTCTATCCCCTATTGCAGGATTACGTGGAGCGAAGGAGATAGGATCGCCGTCAAAGATCGTGCCGGAGTTCTACCGTGATCCAACATAATATTATTTATTATTTATTTAATATACAAAAGAATAACTCACCTTGGTTGTATCTGGGAAGAATGACGATGATGAATGGACAAACAAACCTTGATAAAGCCATGATGCACCTCCATCCAAGTTTATGGATATATCCCGATCGAACAAGACATCCCCATCAAGGAGAGAAATATTCAAGCTTCCTCGTAGTTCTCTATTCCAAGGGTGAGCCCCACTTCCATTCCTTCTACAGGAACAAGCCAGCTGCTATACGAATAACGCCAATTCATGCTCAAATTGCATGTAGTCCCCGAGGCGATGATCACCACACCTTCATCCCCAAGCTTTGTTAGAAAATAATAATAATAATAAACTTGTTTCTAGATAGTCTAAATTAGTTGGGAGATTGTCGTTTAGACTAGGTAGTTGAGAAGTAGCATTAATGCTAAGTAGTTGGGAAGTATGTCTAGAGGCTAGAGCTATCTTCTTGTACCTATAAATAGATGATGAAGATGAATGGAAATCATCAAGTTGAGTAGACAAATAACAAGTCTCTAATATCCTCTCCACCTCTCCCATTATCACAAACACATATTAAACACCAACAAGCTTAACGTACGAAGCAGGAACATTGATTTCGTATATCGTGACGTTGGACAGGACCATGTCGACATGCGAACGAGGCAGAGGTCGCTGGTTGGAGAACAAAGGTTGATGAATTGAATCACTGGCGCTGGACTGTTGAGATGATGGGCTGAACCCGGAATGGCTGCGTGGTCGGAGTTAAGGTGGAAGAAACCGGACGAGCAGGACGGAGCGACGGATTGCATCTGCTGGTGGCGTCGGAGCGTGGTTGTGCGATGGTGGTACAGGGATGACCAGAGGTTGGGGTAAGAATTGGGAGTTGGTGATGACTTTGGAGGTTAATGCTGGAGGTCACCTGGGAAGCTCCGGTCGTCGGTCGTTCGCAAAGGAGAGAGAGAGAGAGAGAGGACGGTGGCATTCGGAAAGCTTGAGCCAAGGGAATCACTGGTGAGACTTGGGTGGAGATGGACGGAGATGAGGCGTTCCGTTTGGGTCACCGGCAGGCAGTGGGACGGAAGCCGGGTAGGTCAGGTTCGGAGTCGGAACGGAGCTACGGTGCCGGGTGTTCGTTGGATTGGGCGATGTCGTCGTGCCGGTGGTCTGGGGATGGACGAATGAATATCAGCGCTCCAATAATGCTGGGACGAAGAAGAAGATCAATGTTAAATATAATAATAATAATAATAATAATAATAATAAAAATAATAATATTAATAATAAATTTCATAAGAATGTATTTTTATTCATTGTGTTTTTTATTTTATTTTTGTCTATTTACATTGTAAATCACATCTATTTATACTAATCTAGGCCTAAGCTAACTAGGAAATAAATATTACAGATTTATTCATAACCATAAATGCTAAATATTAAAAAATATACTCTAAATATTTAACAAATATTATCTGCAATGAATACAAATAACTTTCTTAATTTAAGTCAGTCCTATCTTTAGAAACTTTGCGACCTTCCATATTTAAATGTTTCCTTTTTTTAACGTGTCTCATATGACATTTTGAACGTGCTACGCGCGGACCAAAATTAGGTGTTTACAACAACAAAGCCTCTTCAATTCGGTTGCTGAAATGAATCTCTGGGGTAAATTGCTTGTCACGATTCGGCACCACCTTAGTGTTTGTGAGGTTCGACCGAAAACCTTAGTAATTAGGGAGAATGAATTTCTTTGTGACTACTAAAAGGAAGAAAGTGTTTAACCCTAAGAAATCTCTGACACCTCCTATTTATAAGAGGAGGTGAGAAAAACCCCCTCTTAGAGATTTTGCATGTTTCGGCCTAACTAGCTAGCGAATTGGGCTGACCCATTTTGGACAAATTATGGCTCATAGGGATTTTTGGCCTGACCCAAAATCTCTTATGTGTCATACCCAATTTCCATTTAGCCTGTTGGACTTATATTAATTAGCTCCTTATTACAGCGACCCATTTACTCCAAATGCCAACATTAATGAGCTACCTAGGTAAAGATTCGATCTTTATTATTTAAATGAAATCAACATCCAATCTACCTAGTCAGGTTGGTTCAAGATTTAATCTTTCAGTTAAATCTCTATTCAATTTTGAACGTAAAATCCGATACCTAATTATTGTTAGGGTTTCCTCTACAAATCTCTAAACTTAATTATCAAGATTTACTTTTAATTTAGGGTTCACTAGTTTCTATGTATTGGTTTTGGGTGACATTAAGTCACCGCGTGATCACGAAAATTGCTTGATGTCCAAGCAATCGGTGGTGATGGCAGCATGACAACAGTGGAGGACCACCAATGCGGCACATCGCGTTTGCCGGTGCGGCGAACTCACCTCAGACGAAGAAGACGATGGGCGCTCCGACGAAGGTCACCATGGCAAGGCGGCAGGCAAAGGCCATCAACAATGACAGTGGGTCAAGCATCTCGACGATGTGGTCGCTAGGAGAGATGATCACGACTTGATTTGTCTTAGGTGGTGTTTTTTTCGGCGTGATGATCTTACCGTGGAACTTGTCCCAAAATATAGGTTTCTTAGTTACTAACAATTCTAGGTTACCTCTATCAAATCTATTGTTTTCAACCCCAAATCCTAAAATCAAATTCACCAATCTACGAATAGTGACTACAAACTTACAAGCTCAGATACCACTGATGGTAGTAACATATGATAATCGCTAACTACAAGTTATGGCGAGATTATCCTAATAGTTCATTTGGTGTTGTCCTCCTCCAAGATCATGAACGCATGTTGTATCACGGCTTGCCGGACGGAGCCCTCGAATCTTGTTCTTAATACAAAAGGAGGATAAGTCTCCACTAACTATACCTCATGGAAGGGAGAGATGGACTAGGGGTTTACTAGGGGTAAGACATCTCTTCTCACTATTGGTTGTGTGGATGATTAATTTGCACACCAATGAATGAATGCCTTAGGTGCCGAACTAAGCTTTATATTGTGGGTGAATAGATTTGTTTCTAAAATCTTAATCTCTTAAGATATAGATGCATATATCTAATTACTTTAATAGATCTATATATAATCTCCTAAATTATATATGTTCGCCATTATTAGAATATAATATATTTCTTAATATATTATTTCATTGTAGATATATGTTATCATCAATGGTGTTTATATTATCTCCTATAATAGAATATAATATATTGGATTATATATTATATATATGTCTATCCCTAGACTTATATATATATAATTATCTTATATCTCTAAGAATAATATTCACCTCCTTAATTTAAGTAGTCAAAACTTGACCACCACGTAAGCTATACTTGGGCCGACCTAAACCTTTATTAGTTATCCAATTAATAGACATTAATCCTTCTAGTTAATGAAATATCCTAATAGGAATATAACCTCTAATTAATTCGGCATATAGGCCTAATTAACCGGTTAGTTACTTCTAATTAATTCACACTCAATTATGCATGATTAATATGCTCCATGAAGGGCGGCCAAATTGCTATAATTGCAAACATGTTAGTTATTCAAAGATGTACATCAATTCAAGCTTAAACTTCTAGATCAGACGTGGATCATTTCCTGTTAAAAGAAGATCCTCAGTATAAATACAAACAATTATGATATTTCCCTCCTTCATGTTTGTCATATATCATTGTTTCTAACATATGATTTTCAAACCCCAGATTCACCAAATGTTCATCGATCTTGCTGTACCACACTCTAGAGGTCTGCTTCAGTTAATAAAAGAGCCTTGTTTAGACTATATACCTTATATTTTGCTCCTTGAACTTCAAACACATGTGGTTGATCCTCATAGATTTTTTTTTAAGATTACCATTTAAGAAAACTGACTTAACATATAATTGATAGATTTTGCAATCCTTTTGGGCTGCCACAGCACGAACCAATCGATTTATGTCGAATCTAGCAAGAAGCGCAAAATTATCAGAGTAATCAACACCAAAAATTTGAGCATATCATTAGAAAATGAGCCTGGCATTGTTCATGTTGATGGAGCGATCTGCATTCAGTGTGTTTGGAATATCCATTTTACTCCAATCACTTTCAGGTCATGTGGTTTTTTTACTAGTGCCCAAGTTTGATTTTTCTGAATCATGGATATTTCCTTCTCCATTGCTGCAAGCCAGTTTGGATTTAGAGCAGCCTCTTCCTGCTGGTTCATAGATTTCCACATTACACCTTTGATAGATTTCAGTGAGTGGGTGCGTAACTCGTACATGTGGTTCATCTTCTGCTTAACTGTTCCATGGTTCATTAGAAGTTTCGTTAATCGAAGATTGAACCCTTTCATCAGAGTCCTCTCAGTTCTATTTGTCACGTTCATTAAAATGAACATCTCTTGTGATTGACACCCTCTTGGTTTGAGGATGATAGATCTTGTATGCGTTTGACATACTGCTATTCCAAACAAATATGCTTGGAATTGCCTTATTGTCCAGCTTGTCTCTCCTTACTTTTGATATATGAACAAAGAAAAGGCAACAAAACACTTTAAGTAAACTAAGTGAAGGTTTATATTCATAGCACAATTCAAATGGTGTTTCATCCTTCAGGACCTTTGTTAGTAGTCGATTTTGTAGGAAGACTGTGGTATTGGTTGCTTCAGCACAGAAAATGTTGGGCATCCTTTTCCTCATGGAGCATGCTTTTGGCCATCTCCATAATCGATCTGGTACCCCTTTCGGTCACTCCATTCTACTGTGGATTGTAAAACTTGTGAGCTTATGTTCAATCCCTGATTTTTCACAGAGTGTATTGAATTCTATGTAGATATACTCAGTTCCATTGTCAGTCCTGAGTGCCTTTATCATGCAGCCACTCTAATTGTCAACTAGGCTTTTAAAATTCAACAACACCCCCAAAAACCTCTGCTTTGGACTTCATATAAAGTGATTCAGTCTTCTACAGTCTAACTAGGTTAAAATGAACTAGCTGAAGCTTTTGCTGAGCTCCACAATTTGATTTAGGAAAATTATATGTTCAACTTTCCAAAGTGACAGATGAGGTAGTCCCTTTGACAGATTATTTGACATGGCCTCCTCTATCATTCGAATACTGCTGTGGCCCAATCTATTGAGTCAGGTTTCTGTTGTGCTTTCAACTGCTGGATAGGCTAAGTACTCCTCATGAGTCTGATCCAAGGAGAAAATTTTTCCCTTCATTTTAACACGCAAAACTTCCACCTCGTTATGGTTATGGATGTGACAATGTTTTTCTTTTAAAGTCATATTGAAACCTTTCTACTAGCTGGCCCTCACTTAGAATATTTTTGTCCATATTAGGTACATACAGAATATCTGAGTTTTTTTTTTATACATAACCTAGTTGCGATAACAATGGTTTCATTTCCTCTTGCGTTCAGGTGATCAACTCCATCTCTAATTCTAGTCTTGGTGGTATTACAACGTTAGAGCTTCTTGTATTTCTGTCATATGTAATTTGGTTTGAGGACCCACTGTTAATTAACCAAGTTTCTAAAGCCTCACCAATTGCAAAACATCGGACCACAAATATTTGATCCTCATCTACTTCTTCTGCTGCCACCTGAGCATCTGCTTCTCTTCTTTGACTCTTGCAGATTACAGCTTCATACGCTTTATGGTTGCACTTTCTTCAAACTGCTTCTAATCTCCTCCAACATTTGAAAGGAGGATGACTTTTTTTCTCACAGTCAACACAAGGAGGGAATCTTTTTTTTCTGAACTTTCCCCTCGTTCAGATTGATTCTTGAGCCTTCATTCTCTTTGCTAAAGCTCTTCTTCCTTGGCTTGAACGAGGCCTGGAATATTTCAGCCAGTGCACCTTCAACTGCGGGTTCAGTGCGCATCATTCTCATTTGTTCTTGAGTCTGAAGAAAATTTAAAAGTTTTGCCAATCTCAAGGTAGACAAATCTTTTGTGTTCTTTAAGGAAGCAATTGTTGCTTCAGATCTCTCAGGTAAAGTGACAAGAATTATTTTGAACTATTATGCTCTTAGGATGATAAGGACCAAGCATTATCAGCTTGTTAGTAATTCCAACCAATTTGTTCGAATATTCTTTGATGTTTTCAGAATCTTACATTTGTTGGTGCTAAAATTTTCATATCAAGTTCAAGACATTCATGCCAAATATTCTCTCATCTCCTTTGTATTCAACATTGAAAACTACTAGATTTCCTTTACTGATATGAATGTCATGAAGCGATTGAAGATGGCTGGTGTGATAGAGGATATCATACATTCTCTTTTAGCATACATGTTTTGTGCAAGGGTTGGGTTGTTTGTGTAAGTTTGGTAAAACTCAGTATATTCTCTGAATAATATTACATGAATATATGAGGAATAAAATAACTAGATATGGAAAAAGCTAAAATATGAAAATAATAATCACAGAATATACAAAGATTATGCTACTATTTTAACACTCCTCCTCAAGTTGGAGCATGTATGTCGAACATGCTCAACTTGTCACATATAGTATTAATCGAATCTTTGCGGAGAGGTTTGGTTAGAATGTCTGCAAGCTGGTGATCTGTCCGAACGTGAATGAGTTGGATACATGGGGAACGACTGTATGGTCCCATGACGATATCTCGAGTCAGGTGACAATCCACCTCAATATGCTTGGTCCTCTCGTGGAAGACTTGATTCTTGGCAATACGCATGGCGGATTTGTTGTCACAATGTAGTCTAATCAAATCGTCATAAAAAATACCCAACTCGCTGAGTAAACTCTTTGTCCAGACTAACTCGCAAGCTGTTATGGCCATTGCAAGGTATTCTGACTTTGCACTGGATCGAGATACAACAGTTTTCTTTTTACTCTTCCATGATATAAGGTTACCAACGAAGAAGACGCAATATCCAGTAGTTGACCTACGACTAGTAGGACAACCCGCCCAATCGGCATCAGTGAACGCTGCGATCCTATTATGTCCCTGGTCAAAATATACGAGTCCTTTCCCTGGAGATCCCTTGAGATATCTAAGGATCCGAATAGCTGCATCCCAGTGTGCCGTGTGTGGAGCTGACATGAATTGACTCACTACACTCACTAGAAAAGACATGTCTGGTCGAGTAACTGTCATATAATTTAGCTTCCCAACCAATCTTCGATATTTTTCAGGATCATGTAGGGGTACTCCATCATCAGGTACGAGCTTGGTTTCAGGAACCATCGGTGAATCAACAGGTTTGCATCCATGCAACCCGCACTCGGAGAGCATATCAAGGACATACTTTCTCTGAAAAATAAGTATCTGTCAAGGAGACCTTCAATGCAAAGAAATTACTTCAGTTTACCAAGGCCTGTGATCTGAAATTGTCTGCTAAAAAACTTCTTCAATGCCGAGATCCCCTCGATATCATCACCGGTTATAATTAGATCATCAACATACGCGACCGGGATGATTGTCTTCCCTTCCAAGTGTCTATAAAAGACAGAATGGTCATTAGCACTCATCGTCATGCCAAACTTGTGAAGTGCTTGAGAGAAACGCCCAAATCAAGCTCTGGGGGACTGCTTCAGACCATATAGATAATTTCGTAAACGACAAACTTTGGAAGACTCCTCCTGAACAACGAACTCAGGTAGCTGAGTCATGTAAACCTCCTCCTCGAGAAATGCATTTCTCAAGAACGCCATTGAGAAATTCATTCTTGACATCCAATTGGTGTAATGGCCAGTGACAGATGGCAGCTAGCGAAAGAAAGATCTGAACATATGTCATTTTAGGAACATGAGAAAAAGTCTCATCATAACCAATGCCATATTCCTGAGAGTATCCCTTTGCAATCAAAATAGCTTTGCGCTGCATAAGAACAGAAACTATCTAGGGGATATCTGGTACTGGGACAATGGCGAGAGCCTTTACAAGGGCAATAGGAATGTCAATATCAGAACTCGGGTCAGATTTGGAGTTGGTGTTGGTTCAACTGATTGTGTAGGATATGGTCAATTGTTGGATCAAGTGGAACAGGGGATGCACGAATCTCATGGTCTTGCATGGTCTGAACAAAGTTAGTATTATCAGGAAGCGTCTTATCCCTTCGAGTATATACCTGAGTAATAGGAGGCGTAAGAGGTGCATTATAAGTCTCAAGCGAAGGAGAGTGGACATGGACTTCAGGATATGTCAGAACAGTCATGATAGGTGGAGAATTACTAGACAAGCGAAGTTTAGATTTAAGGAAAAACGGTACAGACTGTAGGCATATGGTGATAGGCGCCGTAATTGGTAGCCCATTATATGTATAGTTTACCTAATGAACTTGGGCAAATGTCACATTAGGGTAATTGGTCTAGACCCAAATCCCAATTGACATGGGAGGCCCAAAATTGGGCCTCCCTAATACATAGGCCGGCCGAAACATTAGTGAGGGGTAAAGTGAACTTTTGACCACTTTACTCCTCCTATAAATAATAGGTGTTAGGGAATATTTTAGGGTTAATCATAATTCCCTCACAAGAGTGTTTTAGAGAGAAAACCCTCCTCCCACATCACAAGTTTCGGCCGAACCCTTGCCTCACCTAAGGTGTGCCAAATTGCTTTTGAGCAAACTCTCCGAAGATCTGTCTCCGTGTCTAAAATTGATCTGAGGCTTTGCTGTGGAGCTAACACCACGTAGGGCTTCTTTCACAAGAGCCTCTACGGGTTCCGTCCAGTGGATCGAGAACTCCCTCGTGCAAAGGATCTAGGACTACGGTAAACTGTTGAGGTATGTGTAACTCTTCCGCTGCGTAATTTCGATTACATGCAGATACCATGTTTTAGTGTTTCCGTAGTGATTACTCCCCGTAATCTATCAGTGGTATCAGAGTCTGTGTTGGGAGTTCATGATTTTGATAAATTGGTGTTCTTGAAAATTTAAAACTTTGGACCGAAATTTTAAAGAAGATTTTAAAAAGTTTCAAATTTTAGGGTATATGTGATAGGTCCGAAATTTTCGTGTTCATGGTTAAAGTTGATGTTCATGATCTTCAAGAGAAAGATGATATTTATCAAAATCAAATATTGGATTATAGATCTTATTAAAATTTGATCTTAAAATTTGACCACTTGTTCCTAATTCATGTTTGTGCCGAATTTTTGAGTAAAATTACAAGGTAAAATTTTCAATTTCTTGGTCACCAAGCTAGTAAAATTCTGCACATAATATAAAATTATATTGTTTACCATATTTTAATTTTTAATTAAGGTAACAATATATCTATAATTAGGAACATTATGATAGATTCACATTAAAATATATAGAAATATATAACTATCAATATATCTAAATATTTAGATAGGGTTAAAGATATTATTGATAGATTTAGTTACACAAAATATTGAGAAAATATATTGTCAGTTATTTGTTTCCCTATTAAAGATATTGACAATAAATAAAATATATATAATATATATAGTGCCGAATTTTACATATATATATATATTGTTGATTGATTTAATATTAAAGATATAATCTTAGCAATAAATATATATATGTTTATTATGTGCCGAAATATATATATATATATATATATATATATATATATATATATATATATATATATATTTTAATATTGGAAATTATTTAATATAATTAATGTTACTTGGTGGCTAACTTTAATATTTTTTAATGGATTTAAAGCCCTACTTGGGCCACAAGTAAACATTTCGGCCCAACCTTTTAAATTTTAATTATTGTGCCGGTCCAATATGTTAAACCTGGATAAAATAAATCCCAACCGGATTTTCTCAATCGGTTCGACCTATTCGGGTCGGGTCGGACCAGGGTAATTAAGTGGATCTAACCGAACCGGTTTTGAGTGTTGAACCGAACCCTATTTTCTTGGACCGGTTCGGACCGAACCAGATTTTAAAATTTAAAATGAACCGAACCAGATTTTTTTTCCAAACCGGACCGAATCGGATTTTCCGGACCGGGCCGAATTGGTTTTTCATGACCGGACCAAACCGGATTTTTTTAACCCGACCGAACCGGACCAAAATAGACTGAAATTGACTGAACCGAACAATGTTTTCTAAACCGTATTCACGTCAATTAAAATAGGGAGGTCAAGTTTTAAAATCCAAATGTTTTTTAACCTCGAAATGGACTACACAGTGCTCATAGGGTTGCTAACCTTTATGCCTTGTTTCGATTATGGGGATGGATCTCGGAGATACATATTTTTGGGACTGGTTAAATTAGTGGGCTGAATTGCAATTGTTTATCATTCAATATATATATTTATGCATGATTCGAACTGTTGTCTTGACTGAGTCAAGCTAGCTGGAAATCACATGTTGTGGGCAGAGCCCTGGTTAAATATATGGTATACGCACTAGAATAGACATGATGTGATGGTTGAAAATACCTAGGATTCATGTCTAGAAGCTTGCGGGATTGAATATAAGCATGAATTGCAAATCAGCCCCTAATATTTAAAATTGTTTTAAAACCGAAAATCAGTTGCCAAATATGTATGATTGATGTGGATGTTACATGTTTGACACGTATGCTAGAATGTTAAGGATGTAGTTGCGTTTGATAATTTACTTAGAAGTAGAATTATGAATGCAAGCATGAATTCCTCGGAACATTAGACGCATGACGCGTAAGCATGTATGTGGTATGTATGATGAATGTTACAAGCATATGATAATTTGCATGGATTATAGAATTGTGTATGCATGAGTGAATTCATCGGAATGATTTTTCCAAAACTAAAAGGGCCTTGGGAAAGCCAAGATCGGGTATGCTTATTTTAAAATTCCCGTTCCGGTAATTTGCGATTTAAACCGTTTTTAACAGACTGATCTATTGGATAGAAGACGACAATAGTGTGAACTCTTTCACAGCCATCTTCCATTATTTTACTGGTGGTCGGTTGGTTTAGATGACTGAGGAATCACTATTTGTAGGATTCTATCTTAATAGATATTTGATGTATGCAATTCTTTCTTAAAATGTTATTGTCTCCCTGATTTTGCTTGATCATCAAATTGTTAGTCATGGCTGCGAACAGCAATGTGATCTCCCAAATGAATAAGAGAGTAAGATTGAACAGCAATAATTATAAGATCTGGAATATGCGCGCAAGGATGGTGATCACTAAAATGAGAGGTTTGGAGCACTTGACCACAAAGAAAGTCAGGCTAGAGGGAGACCTCACGGCTGAATTGGAGAAAATCCATGATGAATGGGATGCAAAGGATCAAGAGATTCGTTCCGCCTTGCTGTCACTGCTGGAGGATGACATACTCTATGGGTATGATCACTATGAGTCTGCCAATGACCTGTGGGATGGTCTTAAGGCAGGGTTTGGTGTTTACACCAGACCCCAGAAGCGATCGTTAAACATCGCTTTAGACTCATATAAAATGAATCCAAAGCACACAATGAAGGAGCATCTTAGCCATATGTCTAACATGCTTGCTGAACTCAAGGAGGCAGGAGAGATCCTGACCGACGAACAAAAGGTCCAATGTGTGATTCGTTTTTTACCTGACTCTTGGAATAGCATGAAAATGCACCTTACCCATGCCACTCAACTCGATAACCTCGAGAAAGTGCGAGTTCACCTCGAGCTGGAGGAGGATCGTCTCAAGGCTGAAAAGCCGAGAGCGGAAATGCATCTAGCATCCTCGAATCCAGCTGAGCAAAAGGGTAAGTGCAAGAGAAAGGGAAAGAACCTTCAGATCAAGGCTAATATGTCACTAGCTCCAAAGTCTCAGAAGAAGTTCAAACGAAATTAATTCGGAGGCAAGAAAAGCAAAGCAAAACAAACACGCAAAGAGGAAACTCGAAAGTGTTTTAGGTGTGGCGTGAGATGACACCTTGTTATTGCCTGCACAAATCCTCCTAAGGTACGTGCTGAAGAATAATGATAAATTCATAAATTCTTCAAGGACTCCTCGAGAGTAATTCAATTTACATTTTTGAATTACAGAACCGAGAAGGAGAACAAGCACAAACCTGAGAAACTTGCCCCCGAGTCATAAAGATTGAAAGACTTTATCTTTATTTGCTTTGCAAAATTGAAACTCTTCATAATTTTCAGTTTAAACATACTTTACAATCATAATGTTCCTTGAAACATAGGAAACGTCATATTTGGAGCACTCGACAACTGCTCGAATAAAGTATTGATTATCATTCCTCGGGCTATTCGATCCTTTTAATTATTTGTTTAACACATTGCTTATATATCGATTATAAATCTTATTTTATTATTATCACTCCATTGAATGAAATAAACTATAATGATAATCATATTTGAAACCATTAACACCGATTAAATTGAATTAAATGCAGAAATGAAACGATTTAACCAAGGGTTTAACCCCAGAGTAGATTGCGCAACGCGCAAGTGGACCTTGATAGACGGAACACATCGTTTCATTATACGAGTTTAATATTGAAGTGTTTATATGATGACGTGCTGAATTTTGGTTTGCACTCCTTCGGAAATATGACTTACTGATAACATTTACATCGGTATGAAGTTAGCTACGAAACCTACAACGACCCTGTAAAAGTATCAACTGACACATAAGGTGAATACCTAAGATGCTCATTTCGGAGATGGATGAAATCTCTGAGATAAGTCGGCAAACGAAGAAAGTGTTAGCATATGGTGACGTGGCGCCGTAACTGGTAGCCCGTTAATGCTAAGGAAATTACCTAAGTTAATTAGGTAATTGTCACATTAGGGTAATTGGGCCAAACCCTAATCCTAACTGACATGGGAGACCCAAAATTGGGCCTCCCCTTTAATAGCATGGTTCGGCCGAATGTTGTCCCACATTGGTTAGAGTGGACTTTTGTCCACTCCACCAATCCTATATATAGGGGACTCACCTAAGGGGTTTATTAAATCATTCATAATAAGAAGTACCTCCATTGAGGAACTTGAGAGAAACCCTCTCACCCCCTTAGTTGAGATTTTCGGCACGTCTAAGTCCGAGGTTCTGTCCCCGTTGAAGAATCGATCATAGACTTTATTGTGGAGCTTACACCGCGTAGGAATTCTTCTTACGAAGAACTTGTATGTGGTTCCGACCGGAGATCAGAACTCCCTCCACGACGTTCTTGGGTAGGAAAGCTAAAAGGTATGTGTACACTATTCCGCTGCGTAGTTAGATTACTTGCATGTACACTTTTAGCATTCCGTAGTATTACGTCCCCGTAATCCAACAGTGGTATCAAAGCATGGTTAGGAGTTCTTAAATTTTTGATAAACTGATGTTCTTGAGTTTTGAAAAATCCGAAATTTTCATGTTCATGAACACCATGAGTAATCCGAAATTTTTAAGTAAATTTCATGTGTTTGATCTTTAAAAACTTAAAATTTTCGAAATTTACATGTTTTTATAGATCAAAACCGAATTTTATGTTCGAATTTAAGTTTGATGTTCATGATCTTCAAGAACACCATGAGTTTTATCAAGAACACCTTTTGGATTCATGATCATAATAGTACTTGATCTTAAAATTTGACAACTTTTCCAATTTACATGTTTGTGCCGAAAACCCTAGGGGTATTCTAGGTAAAAAAAATTAACTTTCTTGGTCACCAAGATTAAAAATTTCGGCCACATTAATTAGAGATATAGTTTGCCCTTTTTAAATTTTATTAATAGGTAACTATATATCTATAAGTTGGAAATAAGGATAGGTTCATAGTATAATATTGTAAAAGACATTAACTATCAATATATATAGTTAATAATGGGTTAATATATATTGATAGATTTAGTTGCTATAAAAGGATTAAGAAAATATATTGTCTACATATTTTATTCCCTAAAGATATATTTGACAATAATATATATATATATATATATATATATATATATATATATATATATATGTAGGAGCCGAATATTTTATATATACATATATTGTTGATTGATTTACATCTTAAAGATAGAATCTTGACTATATATATATGTGTGTGTGTGTGTCGAATTGTATATATATATTGGCAATATTAGAAATTATTTTAAATAATTAATATTTCTTGGTGGCTAAGTTAAGTTTTTAGTGGACTTTAACAACCCTACTTAGCCTACAAGACATATTTTGGCCGAACTCTAGGGTTTATGGTCCGGTCCAATTGCTAAACCGGAAAGGATAAAACCAATCCGGATTTTCTTAATCAGGTCGACCTAGTCGGGTCGGACCAAGGTAACTAAAATGAACTTAACCTAACCGGTTTTGAGTGATAAACCGAACCACAATCTTACTTTATTGAACCGTTTCGGACCAAACCGGAATTTTAAAATCGGACCGACTTGAACCGGATTTTAAATTGGACCAGACCAGAATTTTTAAATTTCTTGGAAATTTTAAAATGTTCAATAAAATAGGATGTCAAATTTTAAATCCAAAATATTTTCGAACTTTAAATTTAGCCTAATCAGTGCTCTTAGGATTTGCGTTTTAATACGTTTTCGGTTAAAACCCTAATACCTAGTTTCGATTATGGGGATAGATCTCGGATATGCATGTTTTTAGGACTGGATTAAATTAGTGGGCTAAATAGCAATTGTTTACTTTCTGCTACATATAAATTAGAACTGTCGTCTTGACTCAGTCAAGCTTGCTGGATATTAAATGCGAGCATTGAGCTCTGGGATTTAAATATATGTATTGCGCAATAAGATAGACATGCTATGCTGATTGAAAGTGCCTAGTAACCATGTCTAGAAATATCGCATGATTGATTGTAAGCATGAATTGCAAAACAACCCCTAATATTTTCAAACGTTTTTAAAACTCAAAATTCTAGTCGCCAATTATGCATGATTTGTGCGGATGTTGCATGTTTTGACACGTATGCTAGGATGTTCAAGGATAGAAAGCATGGTATAATTTACTTTATGTAGAATTAAATATGCTAGGAACATTAGACGCATGACGCGTAAACATGTTTTGGTTTGTTCGATTTTTAAAGCATAATATAGAATTATGCATGCGTAAATCATCGGATAATTCATTTTAAAATTATAAGGGCCATGGAAAGCCAAGACCGGATATACTTATTTGAAAATTCTCGTTCCGGTAATTTGCAATATAATAACCGTTTTCAAAACGACTGATCTATTGGATTGAAGACGACGATAGTGTAAATTCTTTCACGACACCCCCTTCTCTCGGTTTACTGACGGTCGGTTTGGTGTAGTGACTGAAGGATCACTATTTATCATATTCCATCCTAATAGATAATCTGATGTTTGCAATTCTGTCAAAATGTTGTTATCTTCCTAACTTGCATCAAACATATGTGTTAGTTTTGATGGCTGGGTCGGTACGCTTTTATAAAATGTGCAATCTGGATGGTATGGATTACGAGGCATGGAGTGAGATGGTGAGAGAACGTCTTATAATATGTGACACACATATGTGTATCATGCCTATAAGAAACAAGATGTTGGTACCGCTGGACAGCAACCTAATTCCCAGAATTGGGAATATAGGTTTGGGAGATAACAAAGCATGCCAGGTGATATTGGCAGCCTTGGATAAAGCGGTTGCGGAGGACTTCACACTCAATTATTCAGCAGCTTTGGGCTGCCCTTAAACTCCGTTTCGGAAGTGGAAAGGCAGCCGAAGCAAGACAAGTAATAATGGAGTATGATGACTTACTTTCAAACGACACCAGCGTAAATCCTGGGTCTAACCAGAGGATCGAAAGGTCCAATTGGAGAAAGATAATCAATATCGCACAGGGGTATCCTATGTCATGGTTTGCTGATGATTTTGGACTAGAATACTTAATAACGACAATTAAGTATGTACTTATTCACGGAAAGCAACCAAAAGACACTGACATATTCCCCGGTGCACTATCGCAAGAGGAAAAAGGAAATAGCAGAGGAAACAGGATCAACTTGGTCCTCAAACGAGATCCATAGTATGACAAATGCTACTGATTTCGTACCGTAAACGGTACGCCTCATTTGCCACATATATGAAACCGTTAAACGTTTTATAACACTATGTCTACTGATATGATTCACTTGTGAATTCCTTTCAGGGGTGCTTGGTGAAGATGGCTGGAGTTTTCCTTTTCAACTTTATTTTCCTTCACCTCTAAGAGCTTTATTCTGTATCTCATTACCGTACCAATGTCTATAAATTCTCTTACTATCAATAAATGTTAGACATTAGTTAATTATGATTCGGATTTATTGAGTAAAGTAGTAACCATTCACTCCATGATATGGTCTACTTATCAAAATTAATCGGCCCAGTTGAATAGGCCCGATCCGAAACGAACAACTAATTTGAGATTCTTCCAATAAAACGGATGAACCAAAGAACATTCACTCACCTAATCAATCATCCATCGATTGCATAGTTCCAAAAGAAACCGACCAGAAAATTACATCCTTATTTGTTAAGTACTCCATTAAAATGGTAAAAATACCGAAATAATATGTATGATAAAAACCGATTTTAAAATTCGAAGACTAAAACGATTTCGTATCCATGGTTTAAACGTGGTATGCGCGTGGCGCAAGTCACCTCGAAAGACGGGACACATCGTTTTAAAATCTGAATTTAATGCTGAAGTATTTTAATGAATGCTAAATTTTCGCTTGTAATCCTTTAAATATAACTCATTGATAACTACTAAGATTATAAGTATGCTTCAAAGCTACTACAATCTAGTAAGAACATCAACTATGACATTAAAGCGAACGCTTAAATGCATAGCCCTTGAGGTGAATAAGTCTCTGGGTGAGTTAAACAAACGAAATGAAGAAGTCAGTAAAACGACTCTCCCACTATAAGCCTTGAACGAAAGGTTTGGCTAAAGCAATCATCTTATCAAATACTTCAATCAACATAGTTCAAAGTTACATAATGATGAAGTTCAACATTAATTACTCCTCCGGATGAAATTAAGTTGATTTATATTAATGTAACTCTATGTTCCAATAAAATCGGTTGACACATCACCACAATAGCTAAATGGATGATACGGGTAAAACCTTATCATTAGCAGCATTAAATTGCGCATTAAACAAGTATTTATTAAGAGTACGGTCTACTCTTAAAGGAATACAAGTTTAAAATTAGCTAAGATTGATGGTATTGTGGTCAAACATGACATATTATAAAGTTTTGAGGATAAATTTCCAATGTTTTGCGGAACGAACATACATAGTACTGATCGAATCAATGAATGGTTAACGGATATTATTAGGTCCCACTTACTTCGAGTGGGAGAATTGATACAGCATAAATGATTGATATGGTATATGATGATACAAAAGTCTTCATAATAAATCCAGTGAGAGGGCTTACTCCCCCTCACATATAATCATCACTAAATACAAATGCGAATCAACTCGGAACCTGACAATCAAGAATACTAAATTAATACAGCTGCCCATTATTCCTAGTGGGAGGGAAAAACAACCAACTTTATTCCTGATCCTAGTAATCAAGGAATACATCTCGTAGGTAAAATTCCGAGACCGAAAGGTCATCTTGAAAAGTTGTTGGTTAGAGTTCAAGAACTGCCATTCTTCCCAGTGGGAGTGATGCTCCGATAAGAAGCATTATTCTGAGTGGGAGTTACAATCAGACTATAGATGGGATTAACGAGCCTAGACATAGTCAAAGGCAACGAACTTCTCTCGAGAAGTGTCCCATCGAATAAGATGTGTTAAACATCTTAACATTCGTTCTTGAATCAGTGACGATTCAGCAAAGCAAGGGAAGGACCTCAAAACGAGGGAATGGAGGAAAACAATGGAGGATGAAATATGCCTAACTAAGAACAAATTCGGTTATGGTCCCTAGTTGATTGATCTGCTAACCGCAGAAATAGAAAGTGAAATTTTAGAATTCACTACTGATGGAAAGATTAGTGGTTCAAATCTCAAGTGATTGCGAATGGATATACCCAAATTCACGGAATGGACTTTGATGAAACATACTCACCAACTGTGCGTTACACCACAGTAAGGGCCATCCTTGCCCTCGTTGCATGTCTTTATATAAAGATGCACCAAATGGATATTAAGACCACACCTCTCCACGTAAACCTAGAGAAAAAGATCTATATGGAGCAGCTAGAGGGTTTTATTACTCCTGGAAAAGAACGTAAAGTTTGCAAACTCCAAAGGTCTATTGACGGTCTTAAACAGTCGTCTCGGCAATGGTATCGCAGATCCCACGAGGAAATCGTCGGAAATGGATTTGTGAATCTTCACGAGGATCCTTGCGTATACACTAAGACCTCTGGGTCTTAGTATTTCATCATAACACTATACGTAGATGACATACTCATTGCTGCGAACGACGTGAGTTTCATGAACAAATCAAAGTCCTGGCTAGCGTCAGCATTTGAGATGAAAGACATGGGAGAGGCCACGTACATCTTAGGCATTAAGATTGCCTGAGATCGTGCCGCCCGGACATTGTGTCTGTCTCAAGAATCTTATATCAAAAAACATTTGAAAAGATTCAGAATGCTCGATGATAAACCCGTGAATACGCCGATTGTGTTCGGGTACGCGCTGTCAAAGCGTGATGGACCGAAAAACCAGCAGCATCGTGAACAGATGAAGGGGGCAGAGTACCTAAGCATGGTAGGGAGTCTTATGTACGCCATGCTATGTACTCGACCAGATATCTGTTACACTGTGGGCCTAGTAGCAAGATTCCAATCAGATCCTAGGTATCAACATCTAAAGGCCGTAATACAAGTTATAGGTATCTGAAAGGTACTGCTGACTTAGTTCTGTGCTATAAGGGCAGGCAAATAGAATTGACCGGTTATAGTGACACCGACCACGGTGGCGATCCAGATGATCGTAAGTCCACCACAGGAGGAGTTTTCCTTCTTGCTAATGCTGTCATATCTTGGGTGAGCAAGAAGCAATCATGTGTCGCGTTTTCCACTATGGAATCGGAATTCGTTGCCCTTTCTAAAAACGCACAAGAAGCGGTCTGGCTGAAAAGGATTCTTACTGCACTAATTGGCACTGGCAAAGAGAGTAATCCCGTCAAGGTATACTCCGACAGTCAGGCAGCCATTGCAGCAGTTAAGAATCCAAAGTACCATAGTAGGACCAAACACATTGATGTGAAATACAATTGTGCTAAATCTGTTCTGGAAGACAACATAATCGCTTTAGAATACTTGTCAACAGATAAAATGGTTGCAGATCCATTACGTAGAGAGATCTTCAAAAAGCACGTAAAACTGCTTGGATTACGTAGGGCTTAAATAAGTGGCTTGTATAAGTGATGACATTTTGACATTTGAAATAATATTATTTCGATTGAATAAAAGAACAAATTGAGTGTATGATCTATCGACGCCATAATGAAATATAACATCGGATTTTATGGTCTATAAACTAAGTCATAGGAAGAGGTAAAACTCGTCCACCAAAATTATGTCGAATGTGAACCATGCCTCGTCACACAGGCACGGTCATCTTGCAAGGAGAGGGGGACCTCTACCCCAACAAGATTGGCTAAGAACCAGGGGATAAACCTGGTTAAACGAAACGATAACCTTGTCATGCTTAATGCATGACTTAATCTTCGTTTTGTAAATCGCCGTGTTGGACCCAGTCCATCATTAAAATCAAATTCAAGGCCAGATGAAAGATTCTGCGATAGCATGATGGACA
Organism: Clarkia xantiana subsp. parviflora; assembly: GCA_036873135.1. Classification (NCBI taxonomy): domain Eukaryota; kingdom Viridiplantae; phylum Streptophyta; class Magnoliopsida; order Myrtales; family Onagraceae; genus Clarkia; species Clarkia xantiana. The sequence goes on from JAPTYO010000011.1 coordinate 22,942,434, forward strand.
TATCCCAATCCTGGTTAGTCCAGGTGTGCTATCGACGCGTGCTTCATACTGCGCGTGCCATGTACGACCACGGGGTCATGCTCGGTTGTGCTAGCTAGAATCCTAGTGATTCAAAGGGCGCATATTTCTTCACCTTGAGCGTGTGATTGATCCCGGATGTCTTATGAAGAGGCATCCAAAGTATCCTCGCGGACTCAGAACTTATACCTAAGGTCTAGCTCAATGTTCGCTTCCCGGCGTACGAGCGTAGAGACAAAGAAAACGGCCAAGCGACCACGTCTTGAAAACCGGTTGAGTTAGACTAAGAGTATAAGCGATGGAGATGGTCAAGTTCACCTATAATTCACCGACTCTTGTGTTCACTAGGTGGCCGCCAACCGGATATTAGTTGAAGGTTGTGAACACTTGTAACGGATGCCCTGGAGAAGTATTCCTATGTGGAAAACTGTTGGATTACGGGGACGTAATACTACGGAATGCTAAACGTGTACTAGCAAGAAATCTAATCTACGCAGCGGAATTAGTACACATACCTTTTGGCTTTCCTGCCCAAGAACGATGTGGAGGGAGTTCTGGTCCTCCGGTCGGAACCACGTGCAAGTTTTTCGTTAGAAGAAGCCCCATGCGATGTAGCTTCACAACAAGACCTCTGATCGATTCTTCAACGGAGATGGAACCTCGGACTTGATTTTGGTGGTGCCGAAATATTAGACTAGGGTGACAAGTTTTCTCAATGGAGATCCTTGTTCTTAATTGTGTGTTTAAACCCGTAGGAGTCACCCCTATATAAAGTATTGGGTGGAGTTGCCAAAAGGCAACTCCAACCAATGTGGTACTAGGGTTTCGGCCGAACCATGGGGCCTCCCTTGTCAATTACTAATTGGATTTGGCCCAATTAGCCCAGATTGACAATTACCTAATTCACTTAGGTAATTCCCTTAATTAACGGGCTCCTATTACGGCGCCACGTCACCATATGCTAACAGCTCCAACTCGCCGGAATGGGAGGGTGCTCGTTAATCTATACGGTTACGCAATAGTGTCAACATCTCAGTCTTCAGTCTTCGTCTCCGTCTCCGAATAGTTCATACGAGGCTTTCCGTGCGACCGGCGGATACGACGGGCATCGTGCTACTCATCTGTTAGGAGTATTGTAGCGCCCGCAGAAAGTTGATTCCCTTTCATGAACCAAACCTGTTTGAAGAAAACTATGTACCGCAATGTATCCTTGGTCAACTGTTAATTCTCCAATTTCCCAGTTTTCCACAAAGGAATACTTCTCCAGGGCATCCGTACAAGTGTTCACAACCTTCAACTAATACCCGGTTGGCGGCCACCTAGTGAACACGAGAGTCGATGAATTAATGGTGAACTTGACCATCCCCATCGCTATACCCTTAGTCTGACTCAATCGGTTTCCAAGATGTGGTCACTTGGCTGTTTTCTTTGGCACTACACTCGTACGCCGGGAAGAAAGCATTGAGCCAGACCTTAGGTATAAGTTCTGACTCCGTGATGATACTTTGGATGCCTCTTCATAAGGCATCCGTGATCAATCACACGCTCAAGGTGAAGAAGTATGCACCCTTTGAATCACAAGGATTCTAGCTAGCACAACCGAGCATGACCCTGTGGTCGAACGTGGCACGCGCACTATGAAGCACGCGTCGATAGCACGCCTGGTAAAGCCAGGGATGAGATATGTCAATAATGCTATCGCAGAATCTCTCACTTGGCCTTGAATGTGATATAGTGATGGACAAAGTCCAACTCGGCGATTTACAAAACGAAGATTAAATCATGTTGTTAAGCGTGACAATGTTATCGTTTTGTTTAATAAGGTTTATCCCCCTGATTCTTAGCCAATCTTGTTATGGTAGAGGTCCCTCTCTCCTTACAAGATGACCGAGCCTGTGTGACCGTAAAATCCGATGTTGTTATTCATCAAGACGTCGATAGATCATAAACTCAAATTGCAATTCTTTTGTTCAATTGAAACATAATTTCAAATGTCAAAATGTTATCACTTTTTACAAGCCACACAGTTTAAGCCCTACGTAATCCAAGCAGTTTTACGTTCTTTTCAAAAATCTCCCTACGTAACGGCTTACTTAAAGGGTCTGCGACCATATTGTCTGTAGGCAAGTATTATAAAGCGATTATGCTGTCTTCCAGAACCGACCTAGCATAATTGCATTTCACATCAATGTGTTTAGTCCTACTATGGTACTTTGGATTCTTAACTGCCGCAATGGCCGCCTGACTGTCGGAGTACACCTTCACAGATTTACTCTTCTTGTCGGTGCCAATTAATGTAGTAAGAAGCATTTTCAGCCAGACCGCTTCTTGTGCGTTTTTGGAGAGGGCAACGAAATCTGATTCCATAGTGGAAAGCGCGACACACGATTGCTTCTTGCTTACCCATGATATGGCAGCATTAGCAAGGAGGACAACTCCTCCTGTGGTGGACTTGCGATCATTCGGATCGCCACCATGGTCGGCGTCACTATAATCGGTCAATTCGAGCTGATTGCCCTCATAGCACAGAACGTAGTCGGCAGTATCTTTCAGATATCTGATAATTCGTTTTACGGCCTTTAGATGTTGATAACTAGGATCTGATTGGAATTTTGCTACTAGGCCCACAGCGTAACAGATGTCTGGCCGAGTACAGAGCATGGCGTACATTAGAATCTCTATCATGCTCAGATACTCTGCATTCTTCATCTGTTCACGCTCCTGCTGGTTTTTCGGGCCATCACGCTTCGATAGTGCGCACCCGAACACAACCGGCGTATCCACGGGTTTAGCATCCAGCATTCTGAATCTTTTCAACAGTTTGTTGATATATGATTCCTGAGATAGACATAATCTCCGGGTGGCACGATCTCGGGCAATTTTGATGCCTAAGACGTACGTGGCCTCTCCCATGTCTTTCATCTCGAATGCTGATGCTAACCAGGACTTTGATTTATTCATAAAACTCATATCTTTCGCAGCAATGAGTATATCATTCACATATAGTGTTACGATGATATACTTAGACCCGGAGGTCTTAGTGTGTACGCAGGGATCCTTGTGAAGATTCACGAATACGCAGGGATCCTGACTATGGTGTACTCATAGTCGGAGAGTCCGTCTTTATCAAAGTTCACTCCGTGAATTTGGGTATATCCTTTCGCAATTATTCACGTTTTGTACCACTCGAAATTTCCATTAGAAGTAAATTCTAAGATTCCACTTTCTAGTTCTGTGGTTAACAGATAAATCAACTAAAGACTAAAACTGAATTAGTTCTTATTTAGAAAATTTCATCCTCCATTGTTTTCCTTCATTCCATCGTTTTGAGGTCCTTCCTTTGCTTGCTGAACCGTCACTGGTTCAAGAACGAACATCAAGATGTTTAACACATCTCGTTTGATGCGATACTTCTCGAAAGAAGTTCGTTGCCTTTGACTATGTCTAGGCACGTTAATCCCATGTTTTAGTCTGATCGTTACTCCCACTCGGAATAATGCTTCTTATTGGGGAATTACTCCCACTAGGAACAATGGTGGTGGTTGAACTTACTTGGAATATCCTCTCGGTCTCGGGATTCTACCTCCGAGATGTATTCCTCGATCACTAGGATCTGGAACCAAGTTGGTTATTCCACTCCCACTAGGAAAAATGGGTAGTTGAAATAGTTCATTATCATGATTATCAGGTCCGAATTGATTCGCATTTTGAAATTTAGTGATGATTATGTGTGAGGGGGAGTGAGCCCTCTCACTGGATTTATTATGAAGACGTTTCCATCATCGTTTACCAAATCAGTCACTTATGCTATATCAATTCTCCCACTCGAAGTAAGTGTGACCTGAGAATCTCCATCAACCATTTGTTAACTCAATCAGTACTAGCTTGTTTCGTTCTGCAAAGCGTTGGAAATTCATCCTCAAACCTTTATAATGTGTCATGTTTATCCACGAAACCATTGTTCCAAGCTAATTTTAAAACTCGTATTCTTCGCGAGTAGTGCGTACTCTTAATGAATACTCATTTTAATGCGCAAATTAATGCGTCTTTGTGATAAGGTTTTACCCGAATCATTCATTAGCTTTTATGGTAACGTGTTAACCGATTTTGTCAGAACATATTGTTTTACATTAATGTGAGTTAAATTAATCTCATCCCGCAGGAACAATTAATGTGTAACTCTAACATTATGTAATTCTAAGTTATGTTTGTTGAAGTGTTTTAATGAATGCCTTTTAGCCAAACTCTTCGTTCAAGGCTAATGGTGGGAGAGTCGTTTTACCGACTACTTCTTTTCGTTTATTTAACTCATCCATAGATTTATCTATCTTATGGACCATGCATTTAAGCTGTCGCTTTTAATGTCATGGTTGATATTCTAATTAAATTGTAGTAGCTGGAAGGCTTACATGAAATCTAAGTAGTTATCAATGAGTTATCTCTGAAGAATTACAAACGAAACTCAGCGTTCATTTATTAAAACACTTCATTATTAAATTTGTACTTTGAAACGATGTGTTCCGTCTTTCGACACGCGCATGGCGCCTAAAACCAATTTATCCCGTGGTTTAAATCGTTTCGTTTCCAAATTTAAAATCAAATCGGTTTTACATGCTCATTATTTCGGAATATGTCATTTAATGGAATACTAACAAACACGAGGAGTTTAAATCGGTCTGCCCTTTTAGAACTATGCGATCGATGGATTTATTCAGTTCATTTTGATCTGACTGAGATGACGGAGTATGTGAATCGTTTCGTCTTATTAAATTTTGGTTCTAACCCGTAGGTTTGAATTATCGTTTCGGATCGTTCCCTTTAACCGGAAAGTTAAATTGATAAGCAAATTGTGCTTCTAATCGAGCAGCAATTTCTTTATTCAACAACTCCGAATTTCAAAATAACCAAAATTTTAATAATTCAGAGGAACAACGAACGATAAATAACAATGGTAGGGTTCTTGATCTGAAAGTCTCATGTTCGATCCATACATATCTGAACTTTAAGTCATGTTGAACATCACATCTGATTAAATTCACTAGTGAATCATATCAAATGTTTTGTGTTCAAATAAAGCGTTTCACGGCTTTATATATATGTCATGCGAGGCGTGGTTTAGACGCACTTTAATAACGGGGTTTGACCCACCGGATTATCGTATAAAATCTTTTACGGTCTATTTTACTTCATGATATATGGATCACAATTTACTTCAGATGATCTCTTGTGGTGAGCTGAGAAGGTTGTCGCTTCACTACCTTGGTTCCTTTGGTTAATTAGACTCAAGGTTATTGAATCATGTCAATGTAAGGCAACCTTATACATCTTTTCCATGTTGACCTTTCATTGTGAAGGTCTTGAACGGATTTTTCACTGACATCCATGGACAAAGAAAAGAACATCACATTCAACCAAAACATTTCTAGCTTTAGCATCCTTGCTTCTACCGAGGCAGATGCAAAGGAACACCAAGCTTTGACATTGTCTGGTTGCAATTGAAATCTTCTTCAACCTCCTTAAACCAGGGTTAAATGTATCACCACATATGCATTTAGATTATCAAAGAACCTACTCCAAATTTTTTTTTGGGAAATAAACTATCACGTTCATCTCTCATTGTCAAAATCATACGAACTACCATATTCATTCGTAGTTGTCCTCTCTGCTTTTGGGAATAGTAGCAGAGAGGAGTCCAATACATATTCCTTATGTTCATCATAATTTATACCATCATGATTGCAAGGTTCATAGAAGCGTACCGACTTAGCCATGAAAACTAATACATTGATAATTATGCAAATTCAGGAAGACAACAATATTTTGACAGAATTGCAAACATCGGATTATCTATTAAGATGGAATACGACAAATACTGATCCTTCAGTCACTAAACCAAACCGACCTTCAGTAAACCGAGGAAAGGGGTGTCGTGAAAAAATTCACACTATTGTCGTTTTCAATCTAATATATCATTCTTTTGAATACAGTTATTCTATTGCAAATTACCGGAATGGGATTTTCAAATAAGCATACCCGATATCGGCTTTCCCAAGGCCCTTATGATTTTGTAAAATTATCTGATAATTTACGCATGCATATTTATTATTATAATACATCTAGAAAATCATCATACCATGCCATAAATATCGAACACAACATGTTTACGCGTCATGTGTCTAATGTTCCTAGCATACATAATTCTAAGTAAAGTAAATTATCACATGCGTTCTATTGTGAACATCCTAGCATACGCGTCAAAACATGCAATATCCGCACACATCATGCATAATTGGCGACTGAAATTTTTGGTTTTATAAAACGCTTTGAAAATATTAGGGGTTGTTTTGCAATTCATGCTTACAATCAATCATGCGAATTTCTAGACATGGATTCTAGGCACTTTCAATCAGCATAGCATGTCTATCCTATTGCGCAAACCATATATTTAAATCCTAGAGCTCAATGCTCGCAATATAATATCCAGCTAGCTTGACTAAGTCAAGACGATAGTTCTAATTATATCAAAATATATGATGCAGAAAGTAAACAATTGCAAATCAGCCCACTAATTTAATCCAGTCCCAAAAACTTGCAAGTCCGAGATCCATCCCCATAATCGAAACCAGGCATTAGGGTTTTGATTGAAACCGTGTATTAAAATAAAAATCGTAAGAGCACTGTTTAGGCTAATTTTAAAGTTCGAAAACATTTTGGATTTAAAATTTGACATCCTATTTTATTGCACAATTTAAAATTTCCGAAAATTTTGAAGAGGTTCGGTCCTAATTTTAAAATCCGGTTCAACTCGGTCTGTTTTTAAAAATTCCGGTTTGGTCCGAAACGGTTCAATAAAATAAGATAGTGGTTCGGTTTATCACTCAAAACCGGTTAGGTTAGGTTCAATTTAGTTACTATGGTCCGACCCGACCCGACTAGGTCAAGCCGATTAAGAAAACCCGGATTGGTTTTTACTCGCTTAACCCTAGGGTTCGGCCGAATTACTCTGGTGGGCTAAGTAGTGTTTTAAAGTCGACTAAAAACTCAAATTAGCCTTCAAGAAATAATAATTATATAAAATAATTTCCAATAATGCTTATATATATATATATATATATATATATATATATATATATATATATATATTTCAGCACACACACACACACACACACACACATACATATATATATATATAAATATTGTCAAGATTCTATCTTTAAGATGTAAATCAATCAACAATATATGTATATATGTTAATATATTCGGTCGGTTATATATATATATATATATATATATATATATATATATATATTGTCAAATATATCTTTTAGGGATTAAAATATGTAGACAATATATTTTCTTAATCTTATATAGTAATTAAATCTATCAATATATATTAACCCTGTCTTTAACTATATATATATTGATAGTTAATATCTTTTACAATATTATATTATAAACCTATCCATATTTTCCAATTTATAGTTACCTATTAATAAAATTTAAAAATGGCAACAAATATATTAAAATATTTGTGCCGAAATTTTAATAACTTGGCGACCAAGAAAATTAAAAATTTTACCTAAAACACCGCTAGGGTTTTCGGCACAAACATAAAAAGTTGGAAAAGTTGTCAAATTTTAGGATCAAATAACACCTTGATCAAGAATCCAAATAGTGTTCTTGATAAAACTCATGGTGTTCTTGAAGATCATGAACATCAACTTGAATGTATCATGAAAAATTCGATTTTGATCTTGAAAAACATGTAAATTTGAAAATTTTAAGTTTTTAAAGATCAAACACATGAAATCTACTTAAAAATTTCGGATTCTTCATGGTGTTCATGAACATAAAAAATTCGGTTTTTATGAACATCAAGAACATTAGTTTATCAAAATTTTAAGAACTCCTAACACTCGCTCTGATACCACTGTTGGATTACGGGGACGTAATACTACGGAATGCTAAACGTGTACTAGCAAGAAATCTAATCTACGCAGCGGAATTAGTACACATACCTTTTTGCTTTCCTGCCCAAGAACGATGTGGAGGGAGTTCTGATCCTCCGGTCAGAACCACGAGCAAGTTCTTCGTTAGAAGAAGTCCCACGCGATGTAGCTCCACAACAAGACCTCTGATCGATTCTTCAACGGAGATGGAACCTCGGACTTGATGTTGGTGGTGCCGAAATAATAGACTAGGGTGACAAGTTTTCTCAATGGAGATCGTTGTTCTTAATTGTGCGTTTAAACCCTTAGGAGTCACCCCTATATATAGTATAGGGTGGAGTTTCCAAAAGGCAACTCCAACCAATGTAGTACTAGGGTTTCGGCCGAACCATGCATTATAAGGGGGAGGCCCATTTTGGGCCTCCCTTGTCAATTACTAATTGGATTTTGCCCAATTAGCCCAGATTGACAATTACCTAATTCACTTAGGTAATTCTCTTAATTAACGGGCTCCTATTACGGCGCCACGTCGCCATATGCTAACAAAAACTGGGCAATTGGAAAATTATTAGTTGACCAAGGATTCAATGTGGTACATATTTTATTTTAACAGGATTGATTTAAGAAAAGGAATCAACGTTCTGCGGGCGCTACAATACTCCTAACAGATGAGTAGCACGATGCCTGTTGTATCCGTCGGTCGCACGGCAAACCTCGTATGAACTATTCGGAGACGGAGACAAAGACTGAAGACTGAGATGTTGATGCTATAGGATAACTGTATATTAACAGGCGCCCTCCCATTCCGGCGAGTGGGAGCTGTTAGCATATGGTGACGTGGCGCCGTAATTGGTAGCCCGTTAATGCTAAGGAAATTACCTAAGTTAATTAGGCAATTGTCACATTAGGGTAATTGGGCCAAACCTTAACCCTAATTGACATGGAAGGCCCAAAATTGGGCCTCCCACTTTAATAGCACGGTTCGGCCGAATGTTGTCCCACATTGGTTGGAGTGGACTTTTGTCCACTCCACTAATCCTATATATAGGGGACTCACCTAAGGGGTTTATTCATTCATTCATAATAAGAAGTACCTCCATTGTGGAACTTGAGAGAAACCCTCTCACCCCCTTAGTTGAGATTTTCGGCAAATCAAAGTCAGAGGTTCTGTCCCCGTTGAAGAATCGATCAGAGGCTTTGTTGTGGAGCTTACACCGCGTAGGACTTCTTCTTACGAAGAACTTGTACGTGGTTCCGACAGGAGGATCAGAACTTCCTCCACGACGTTCTTGGGCAGGAAAGCTAAAAGGTATGTGTACACTATTCCGATGCGTAGTTAGATTACTTGCATGTATACGTTTAGCATTCTGTAGTGTTACGTCCCCGTAATCCAACAGAAGGATCAAGTCAGTTAAATGATTTTCTTTCCAGAAGCGTTGAACGATATGTCGGGATAGGCATTCAAATCAAATGACACACTTCAAGAGACACCGTTTATATATATACATAATGTTTGAGTTGTTCTATCAGAGGTTCCCTATGGGATGATGAAAGATGATTCACATAAATGTAAAACTATGTTTCAATTAGTATCGGTAAATTGTGAAGCCATTATAGCTGATGGGTGATAATGAGTTAAATCATATCACCATGCGACATTAATTTGCGCAATTAACACGTATTTATGACAAGGGTACGCCAGTTACTCCTAGAAAATACATGTTTCCAGCTTAGATTAAATGGTACCGTGGTCGAACATGAGACATTATATCACTAAGAGGGCGAATTTTCCAAATGCATGAACAGTTTCAATCACATAGTCATGATCAAAACATAGCAAAATAACGATGAAAATCAGGTCCCACTTAATTCGAGTGGGAGAGATTTGAACCAGAAACTCAAGTGAATGACATGGTAAAAGTTGTTGAACCTGGAATGACACAACTACCTATATTACCCATTGTTCCCAGTGGGAGTGATCCAACCATACTTGGTTCCAGATCCTAGTGATCAAGGAATGAATTTCGGAAGTAAAACCCCGAGACCAAGTGGTTGTAATAAGAAATTTATAGATCAAGGTTCAAGCACTACTATTGTTCCCAATAGAAATGATGCTACGACGAAGCATTATTCCGAGTTGGACTAATAAGACCTAGACGAGAGTCAAAGGCAAGTATCCCATTGAGCAAAGTGAAATTCCGCTCAAACTGTTGGCAAGCATTGGAAAGACCTCAAGTAGAGAAATGGAAAAAAAAAATAAATGAGAGAGATCGCCTTAAATGAAAGCCATTATAGTCTATAGTTGATTTACTTGTTAACCACAGGGGCATAAGGATAAGGTAAGCCCTAAAAGAAGGCTCACCACTGATGGAACAAGTCGGAGAACCCGACTCATTGCGAAAGGTCTTACCCAATGCTTCACAGAGAGGACTTTGATAAGAGAAACTCAATGACTGTGCGTAAAACCGCTGTTAAGGCCATTCATGGTCCTGGTCGCAAGTCTCGATCACGAGCTGCACCAAAGGAATGTTAAGACCGCATTCCTCCACGGAAACATGGAGGAAGAGATCTACATGGAGCAACCGGAGGGTTTGATTACTCCTGATAATTAACGTAAAGTTTGTAACCTCCAAAAAGGTCCTTCTACGGTCTTATACTGTCGTCACAACAATGGTACGGCAGATTCCACGAGGAAATCGTCGGAAAAGGATCCGTGAATTTTCACAAGAATCCGTGCGTGTATTATAAGACTTCCGAGTCTAAGTGATCTTAACCTTATACATGGATGACATACTCATTGCTGCTAACGACGTGAGTTTCATGAACAAATCAAAGTCATGGTTGATATCTGTATTTGGGATGAAAGACATAGGAGAAGCCACATACATCTCAGTCATTAAAATTGCTAGGGATCGGGCTACCCGGGATTGATGTCTATCTCAAGAAGTCTATATCAATGAGCAATTGAAAGTTGGTTCAGATTACAGGATGCCAAACCCGTGAATGCGCCGGTGGAATTTGGGTGGGTACTGTTGAAACGTGACAGCCCCAAGAACCTGGCAGAGCGTGAACAGATGAAGGGTACAAAGATTCTAAGCATGATTGGTATTTCGATATACACCGTGCAATAAACCCATCTGAATATCTGTCACGCCATGGGCCTAGTAGCACGTTTCCAATCAGATCTTACCTATCAACATTTAAAAGACGTAAAACGAATTATTAGTTATAGCTAATTCGTTATCCGAAAGGTACTGCCGAATATGCTCCGTGCTATGAGGGCGAGAAGTTAGAATAGACCGGTTACAGTGACGCCGACCATGGTGGCGATCTGGATGATCGTAAGTCCACCACAAGAGGAGTATTTCTCCTTGCTAATGCCGCCATTTCATGGACGAGCAAGAAGCAAACTTGTGTCACGCTGTCAACAATGGAATCGGAATTCGCTGCTCTCGGTAAGAATGCAAAGGAAGCAGTATGGCTGAAAAGGCTTCTTACGGCGTTGCTTGGTGGTGACATCGGAAGAATACCTGTAATGGTGTTCTCCTACAGTCAAGCAGCTATTGCGGCAGTTAAGAATCCTAAGTACCATAGTAGGACCAAACACATTGATATGAAATATTTCTATGCTAAATCAATGGTATAAGAAAATATAATCACTATGGAATACTTGTCCACTGATAATATGATTGCGGACCCATTAATTAAGCCACTACGCAGGAGATATTCGAAAAGCATGTAAAACTGCTTGGATTGCGTAGGGTTTAGAAATGGCATGTATCTGTGATAACATTTTGATATTAGAAAGTTACATTTTGTAAGAGAAAGAATTGAAACTGAGTTTATCATCAATCGACGTCATAAAGTTTTGATTACATCAAATTTACGGTCTATAAACTAAGTCGTAAGAGGACGCAATCTTCTGGCAAAACTATGTCGAATGCGGGCCTTACCTAGTCACGCAGGTACGGTCGTCTTGCGGTGGAGGGAGACCTCTACTATGCAAGGCTGGCTAAGAATCAGGGGGATAAACCTGATTACGCAGAACGATTATCTATTGTCGAAGTAACTCGACATGATCTTCGTCCTGCATGATGGGTTCCGATGTAATCGTTAGCCCCGTTAACAGCCAATGGACGGCGAATAGGTCCAGTGGGCCTCGTGAAAAGCCTGAAAGGCCCAGAGGCCCGGTATGGAGGGTTCCGACGATAGCGGCCCCGACACATGAGCTAGATGCTCCCGACAAGAAGCCTCTGAGTAGGCCCCGATATGCCTTAGTAAAGGCCCCAATAATAAAGCCCCGCAGAGGCTGGACCTGTCCCGTGGAGACTGAAGGTCCTGGGTGGTGATCTAGAATGAGACAACTCTGGAGTCTCCGACAGGAGTCGGGACTTGTGATCAGAGGATAAAAACCGAGAAACCCGCCTACTAGATAGAGTAGTGGGAGACGGTTAGAGATAAAGATAAATCCCCCGAGATACGCAGGGCGTGCCCGAGATGCGCGGAGTACGGGTAAGATACGCGGAGCGTGGGGCGAGATATATGGAATCCCAACCGAGATATACGGAATCGTGGCGAGATACACGGAATCATGGGTACAACGGCCAAGCATGGTCACAGGTAGCTGGGCAACTCCTCCTCCTATATAAAGGAGGAAGTTACCCCAGAAAACTCATACTCTCTAATACGCACTTAGAATTCTGCTGCCACCCCATTGATTGTATACTCATTTAAGCATCGGAGAGGGATTCTGGGTCACCACCCAGGTCATCCCCTTTTGCAGGATTACGCGGAGCCCAGGAGTCCAGAGCATTCCGTCAAGGACGTAACGGAGCTTCGCCCGTGATCCAACATTGGCGCCGTCTGTGGGAACGTACGAAAAGTCAAGATAGTTTCTACCAGATCAATGGCCGGTGGTGGCAAGAAGAAGCAAGTTCAGGCTGGCAGTTCCCGTCCCGCAGGAACCATGAATTCCCAGTTACCAGAACGTGTTGCTGAACAAGGTGAGAACCCCGCTCTTTCCCAGACAGGGGGGCAGGGTGATGGTTATGAGGTTTCAGTCCGAGACACAGAGATGAACAGGCAGGATATCCCTCGCAGGGAGGAAGATGAGGCTCCCCCGAACCCAGTGGGCCATGGAGGAGAAAGAATCCCGCAAAGGGAAGAAGGGTCGTCTTCGAACTCGGAGTTAGCTAAGGCAGTAGCAGATGCTATGCCCATGTTCTTGGCTGCCATGGAGGCCTTGCTGGACAAGAGAGAGACCGCCAGGAGGGCGGAGGAATTGCCTCCGCGAGAAGAGCTACCTCCACCCCCCCCCCCCCCCCCGAGGGTGGCCCCAGAAGAACAGGAGGTTCAGGAGGTTCCACCCAGGAGCAAGGGCAAAGAGCCAGCGCACTTGGAGAAATTCGTGGTCGACGGCCCGAGACCAGTGCAAAACAGGACCATTCCCCTGAATGGCCCCATCACCCCCGATCAGGTGGTGAAGATCGTTAGCATCTGCATGGGTGATCAAAAGCAGATGACATCGGAGCTGAGGGATCGATCCAGTCATCCTTTTGATCCGCGGCTGATAGATACCGTTGCCCCGCCCGGGCTAGGTATTCCAACCATCAAGGAGTACGATGGTGAGGGGGACCCAGTTCGCCATGTTCAGATACATGTCCAGGCCTGCATGGGTAGGACTTCAAACGACGATCTCATATGCTCGCTGTTCCCGATCACCCTGGGAGAAAGGGCCATGACCTGGTTTTTCAGCCTCACGCCAGGATGCATCACGTGCTGGGCGGACATGCACGATCGGTTTATCAAGCAATATCAGGGCCGTAGGCGCCTCCTGAAGAGTGTGAGGTCCTTGACCCAGGTGGTGCAGAGACCCGATGAATCGTTGGCATACTACTACCAACGGTTCACTGCGAGTGCCGCGGAGATCGATGAAGAAATATCGGAGGGTGAGACCATCCGTACTTTCCTGCGGAACCTGAGCGCTCCATACGGTTCCGACCTGATGCACAGTGTAGCCGCGAAGGCTGTGTGGAGTATGGAGGCCCTGCAAGCGAGGGTAAAACAGCAAATCGACGTCCAGGAGTCGAAGATTGCTGCCGGAGAGCTCGATCCCCCGAAGTCGGGAAGAGGAAAGGCGTCGTCCAAGCTGTTGGATGATCGTAAAGGGAGCGACAAATCGGAGGGAAGTAGAAACCGCGGTCGCCCCGAGAAAAGAGAGGACAAGCGTCCCCCGAGGAAGGACAATCGAGAAGGTCGGGCTGTTCCCATCAATAGCTCAATGACTTCTGTGTTAGCTGTGATGGACCGACAGGGTCTCGCCCGATACCCTCCGAGAAAAGAAGGCGAATTCCTAGGAGGCCGCCCTGACCGTTACTGTCGCTACCATCGAGCCAATGGTCACGACACCGAAAACTGTCGGGAGCTGAAGAAGGAAATTGAAAAGCTGATCCAGAAGGGGAAGCTAAAGGAGTTCGTCGGAAGGGGACGGTGCCGATCCCGTTCCAGAAGTCGGTCGCGATCTCGTTCCAAGTCCCGTGACCGATCCCCGAAGAAGAAGAAGGTTGAGCAAGAAGCCTCAGGTTCAGGTGCCCGTAAGGAGAGGCGGGGAACTATCAACGTCATCCACGGAGGAATGGCGGCGGGAGGTGATACCTCTGCTTCTCGGGAGAACTACGCTTCCCGCATATCTGCCGCGATGGTGCTAGGCAAAAGGTCCCGGTCGTGGACCTTGAAGGAGGAAATGGTGATTTCTTTCTCGGCGGAGGATCTGGTAGGCGTGGAGAGCCCTCACGACGACGCCTTGGTCGTGAACCTGGACGTGGACGGATTCGAGATGAAGCGGATCCTGATAGACGGAGGGAGTTCCTCCGACATCCTTTTCATGGACGCTCTGGAAGCCATGGGAAAGACGAAAAAGGACCTGACACAGGTGGACTTCCCGATGGTGGGATTCTCTGGTTCCACTTCTTACCCGTTGGGAATGATTACCTTACCAGTGGAGTTTGGTAGTGGCTGGAAGATGGAGAAGCGAAACGTATATTTCGTCGTAGTGGAGTCTGCGGGGGCATACAACACTATTATCGGGAGGACCACTATCAACTCTCTCATGGCAGTCGCCTCGACGGTCCACCAGAAGATGAAGTTCCCGACTGACAACGGAGTTGGAGAGGTCAAGGGTGACCATGTGGCATCGCGAAAATGCTATGTTAACGCTACCCGAAGGAGGAGGGAAGCCATGACTATCCTTCAGACTGATGCCGATCCTCGAGAGGAGTATGGGCGTCCCGCCCCCATGGAGGATCTAAAGGAGGTTGAAATTGATGGGCCTCAGAGGAAGGTGAAGATCGGGTCTGCTTTGTCGGAAGAAAGAGCCCGAGAATTGATTGAGCTCCTGAAGGAGTTTAAGGAGCTGTTTGCCTGGTCCTCGAGTGATATGCCAGGAATCAGCCCCGACGTGATAGTGCACGAGCTGAAGATAGACCCCGCGACCAAGCCTATCGCGCAGAGAAGACGTCCGATGGGCGCAGACAAGAGGATCGCGATCCAGCAAGAGGTGGGCAGACTGCTCGATGCTGGATTCATCAAGAAGCTCCGATTCCAGACTTGGGTTGCTAACCCAGTCCTAGTGCGAAAGAGTAACGGGAAGTGGCGGATGTGTGTCGATTTCCGCGACTTGAACAAGGCCTGCCCGAAGGACTGCTACCCGCTTCCGAGGATTGACCAGTTGGTGGATGCCACATCGGGACATGAGCTGCTGAGCTTCATGGATGCCTATTCCGGTTACAACCAGATCAAGATGGCGAAGGAGGATGCCCCCCATACGGCTTTCTATGCCGACAGTGACGTCTACCACTACGACGTGATGCCCTTCGGATTGATCAATGCCGGAGCAACTTACCAGCGGATGGTGAACAAGTTGTTCGGAGACATGCTGGGGAAAACCATGGAGGCATATGTGGATGACATGCTGGTGAAGTCCCGACAGGCAGGAGACCATGTCCAGAACTTGGCGGCGGCGTTTGAGCGGATGAAGTTCCATCAGGTTCGGCTGAACCCCGACAAATGTGCTTTCGGGGTGAACTCGGGGAAGTTCCTAGGATTCATGGTGAGCCAGAGAGGAATCGAGGTGAACCCTGAGAAGCTGCGAGCAATCGAGGAGATGCAGTCCCCAAAGACTCATCGGGAGGTTCAGGTGCTGAATGGCCGGTTGGCCGCGATGAATCGATTCCTATCCAAGGCAAGTGACCAAGCCATGCCATTTTTTGATGTGTTGAGGGCCCACAAGAAGTTCGAATGGTCCGACAAATGCGAGGAGGCGTTCCAGGCACTCAAGCAGCACCTCCGCACCCTTCCGCCGTTGGCGAAACCAGTCCCAGGTGAGCCGCTTTATCTCTATTTGGCTGTTTCTGATGTGGCTGTTAGTTCTGTTTTGATCAAAATTGTCAAGGGCAACCAAGTGCCTATCTATTATGTAAGCAAGGCGTTTGCCAAGTCTGAAATAAATTATCCCGCTATTGAGAAGTATCTCTTTGCGTTGGTTATTGCCGCTCGAAAACTACGACCTTACTTCCATGCCCATGAAGTCACGGTATTGACTAATCAGCCCCTGAAGCACTTTTTGAACCGACCGGAGGCGTCGGGGAGACTGGTGAAATGGGCCATCGAGCTGACGGAGTTCCGTATTCATTTCGCTCCGAGAACTGCTATTAAGGGCCAGGCATTGGCAGATTTTATAGCTGAGTCTACGGCACCCGATCTGGAAGTAACGGGTCCCGCAGAGGGGGCAACCATGGAAGAGACCCCGATAGCAGAACAGGCCCCGATAACAGAACAGCCAAATGAGGAGAACACCTGGGAGATGTACACTGATGGTTCATCGAGTGTAGAAGGCTCGGGGGCAGGATTCGTATTGATACCGCCCGGTGGAGGCGAGCCCCTACGATATTCCTTGGCGTTGACGTTCAAAGCCACCAAAAATGAAGCAGAATACGAGGCTCTCATCACGAGCCTCAAGATTGCCAAGGGTACGGGGGTCGACCATCTAAAGGTGAAGTGTGATGCCAGCTTGGTTGTAAATCAAGTCCAGGGGAACTATGAAGCCAGGAGCCCGACAATGAAGAAGTATTTGCACGAGGTGCAGACTTTGAAGGGAAGCTTCAAAAGCTTCGATATCGAGGCGATACCGAGGGAAGAAAACGAGGAAGCAGATGCCTTATGCAAGTTTGCTCTGGGAGTGGCCCCCGAGGAGATTCGGAAGGTACATTTCCTAGAGAAGGTGATTATCTCAAACATTGATCCAGCGGAGATCTGCGCTATTGAGACAGGATCGGAGGAAGAAGAGAAGCCCACTTGGATGACCCCGATGGTCACATACCTGACTACGGGGGCACTTCCCGATGACAAGGTGGCAGCTGTCAGGTTGCGTCGGATTGCGGACAACTACGCGATGGTGGACAACAAGTTATACAAAAAAGGGTATGTAAAGCCTTTCTTAAAATGCGTGGCGGAACCCGACACGAATCGGATCCTGAGGGAACTACATGAGGGAGTCGCAGCCTGTCATGAAGGGGCCCGATCTCTTGTGAGGAAGGCGCTGAACTTGGGCTACTATTGGCCTTCGATGAACAAGGAGGCGACAGCAATGGTCCGATCCTGTGATGCATGCCAGAGGTACGCTCCAAATATCGTGGCTCCCGCTGTGGACTTAATGCCCATCAGGAGTGCATGGCCCTTCGCGCAATGGGGGATTGACTTGGTGGGACCTCTTCCCCAAGCGAAAGGTCAGTGCAAGTATTTGCTCGTGGCTATCGATTACTTCTCAAAGTGGATAGAGGCTAAGGCATTGGCCAGGACGACGGGGCAGCAGATCCTCGAATTCCTCCAAACTCAGATCATATCCCGGTATGGGGTTCCTCGAGTGTTGATCAGCGACAACGGCCCTCCGTTTAATGGGGCTCAGTTGAAGGAGTACCTGGAGGAGTTGAATATCGAACATCGGACCGCTTCAGTCCGCCACGCTCAAACCAATGGCCAGGTAGAGTTAGCCAACAAGATCGTGATGGATGGCTTGAAGAAGAGAGTCTACGCCTTGCAAGGCCATTGGCTGGATGAGCTTGAAAACGTGCTGTGGGCTGTGAGAACAACACACAAGCAATCGACGGGGGAAACTCCGTTTGGCCTGGTCTATGGCACGGAGGCAGACGCTCCCGTGGAGATAGCGGTGGCGTCCCATCGCGCAAAATATTACGAGCCTCTGACAAACGAGGAAATGAGGCGTCTAGACTTAGACTTGCTCGAGGAGAAAAGATGGAAGGCTGAAGAAGTCCAGGCCCGAATGCGTCTGGCAACAGCCCGATATTACAATCGGCGTGTCAGGTCCCGACAATTCTTCGTTGGAGAAATTGTCTGGCGGAGGAACGAGTTCGTTCATCAAGATCGGATCAACAAGCTATCGCCAAAATGGGAGGGACCTTACAAGATCGTAGGGATGCCAGCACCCAATGCATACAAGCTAGAGGACCTTGATGGCAAGACGTTGAAGCATTCCTTCAGTGGCGAACACTTGAAGAAGTATCATGTTTGATATTAAGTCGCCATGAATGGCGCACGTTGTCTATCAATCCGATGTAAGCAAAGCTTTGAGTTATTAATAAAAGAAGTTGCTTCCGATAAAATTGCTTTTAGATTTATTCTAACTGTTAGTAAGACTTCCTGAAGGACGCAACAAAAGCCTTCCGAGGTACGATAAAAGCCCTACGGGGTATGCGTAAGTCGTCTATATGATGCGGCCAAAAGCCTTAACAGGTACGGACAAAAGCCCTACGGGGTACAAGTAAGTCGTCTTTATGATGCAACCAAAAGCCTAGGTACGAAAAGGCCCTGATGGGTCCGCGTAAGTCGTCTATATGATGCGGCCAAAAGCCTTAACGGGTACGAAAAAGCCTTAACAGGTCCGCGTAAGTCGTCTATATGATGCGGCCAAAAGCCTTAACGGGTACGAAAAAGCCTTAACAGGTCCGCGAAAGTCGTCTGGCAAAGACGCGATAAAAGCCCTTAAAGGGTATGATTAAAGTCATCTGATTTGGCAAGATAAAAGCCCTAAGGGGTGTTGAAAATGGCCTTGAAAGGCAGGGACGAGAAACCTTAAGTGGTGAAGTCCCGATTGGACGAGAAGCCTTAAGTGGTGAAGTCCCGATTGGACGAGAAGCCTTAAGTGGTGAAGTCCCGATTGGACGAGAAGCCTTAAGTGGTGAAGTCCCGATTGGACGAGAAGCCTTAAGTGGTGAAGTCCCGATTTGACGAGAAACCTTAAGTGGTGAAGTCCCGATTGGACGAGAAACCTTAAATGGTGAAGTCCCGAGTAAAGCGTCGGAAGGACGTATGGAGTCATCTCAAATGGTGCATCGGAACGTTCTGAGTAACGAATTTAAAGCCGCTTTAGATAAGCGCAAACGATTATCGAGACCAAAACAGATGAAAGAAATTCCTTATATAAAGGCTCAAAGGCCTAGGAGTTCGGATACAAAAAACGAAGGAGAAAGACTACAAGGACTAAAAAGATGTAACATTAGACTTGGTCCTTGTTGGAAGATGGATCCTCAGCAGCATCGGAGGGAGCAAGGTTCGGAGGGGCCTAGGCAGAAGGCTCCGCAGCTGGCGGAGTCGGGTCCACGGTAGCGGCCTCTTCACTCTCCGCGGGGAGGTTGAAGTACTTCTCCGCGACGGGGGCGAGAGTCTCGGACTTCGTGAAGTCAATGGAATCCGGGTAGGCTGTATAGAGCTCTTCGGCGGCGTTGTATAAAACATCCTCCATCTCGGACTTGCAGAACTCTACAGCAGCCACCTTGAATTCTTCAGAATTCCGATACTCCACGCGGCCCTGCAGGCGGCCCTCCTCGAGGCCTTGAGCCTTGGCCTCAGACAGCTTCGCAGAGAACTCAGCCCTCTCGGCCTCAAACCCCGCCTTGGCCTCTGCGAGAAGATCCGCGAAGACGCCCTTCTCGTGAATGAGCTGCTTCTTCTCCGCCTCATTCCGCTGCTGCTCCACCTGGACCATTTTCCGCTCCCGATGCATCACAGCCTCATGATCTTGAACCTTCTTAAGCAGGTCCGAAGCCATGTTGTCGAGGAGACCCTTCTCCTTGGCCATCTTGTTCTTGGCCGCCACCGCCTCGTCGAGCTCCACCTGAAGCTTGGCTAACGCATCAGGGTCCGACTTAGCTTCAGCCTCCTCCAAAGCACTCTTCAGAGCTAAGGCGATGGCGAAACAACGCTGCTGGTCCGCAGTTTCCTAAGGCGAAGGGAAAAGAGATTAGAATTCGATGGTCGAAAGCAGAAATAAGGAAGATAACAAACAAAGGTAAAGTATTACCTCCATCCGACGGACGGCCATGGAGCGGAACTCCTCATCGATGTCCTCCCGCGTCAAACAAAGCGGCTGTCTCAAAGCGGGAGGAATTGACCCTGCCAGCAGATGCAGGGCCAAGTCAGGCTGAAGATTATCCCGTCGAATTGAAAACCCTTGGAGGGATTCGATCGGACGCCAGGGAACCGTCGCCTGGTCGGGGGTGTAAATCTTGTAAACATCATCCATCGGAAGACGAGGGATAACCTCGGCATCATCGGTGGGAGGAGCTACCTCGGTCGGAGGAGGCTCGGGTGTATGAGTGCGAAAAGCAGGAGGAGGACTTCGGGACACGTCCCTCACGGCGGGCCTCATGTTCCTTGGCCCCGACCTTCCGCGGGGAAGCAGGCCCCCCTCGTCAGGCTCTTCGACGGAAGGAGAGGCCTCCAAGTCAGTCACCCGACGGAACTGGGCATCCGTCGGGGCATCCTCCAGCATCAGTTCTTGCGGAGTCGCAGTCTCCGCTGGAGTGACAGCCTCCGTCGGAGCAGGAGTCTCCGATGGACCTGCGGTGGCAGGACGAACATAGTCAGGAAGAATTCCGCCAGGACACCATAGAATTTGACGTTCGACATGCTGGTCTTTCCCAAAGAAGTTGTAATATCCCGCTTTGAGAACGCGGTGGACTTTTCCTTGAAGGATGTATTTAATTTCCCGAACCCGCGACTTCCGATCAGCGGGGATAAACTCCTTGGGAACTAATTTCTTATATCTTTTAATTTCACGACGAACGCGCTTACCTTCCTCGACGGTAGTGGCCCCGAAGGCCCGATCTATCTCCTCCCTCCTGGCCTTCTTGGCCCCGACCTGCTCTTCGGTGGGAGGAGCAACAGACAGAGGAGTGGAAGAGGAAGCGCCTTTCTTCACCAACTTTCGCTTCCGCTTGGAGCCACTCTGGACGGCATCAGTCTCGCCCTGCTTCATAATGAGATGAGTCAGCAGAGAAGCCTTCTTGGCTGCAAAAGTAAAAGACAAGATGATTAGAAGTATTACCCAGATGACCAAATCTTTGGAAACAGAGTCAAGGAGTCGGACTCCGATAGTAATCAAGTCCTTCTCCTGGAGCTTGTTGGCGTCGAGGGGTATGAAGTTGTCTCCCCAACGGTAGAGCTGAACCATTTGGAGGGTGTTGAGGTCATCCTCAGTGTAGTCTAGGAGCTTGGGGGCAGGGTCCGCCACGACCTCCCGCTGAGGCCACGGGACAGAGCTGTGTTGGACGAAGAAGTAGTACTTCTTCCATCCGCTGTTGTTAGACCCCGAGTCGCGAATCAGCACCCGATCTTTGTGGAACTTCCAAGTTTCGCTATCCCAGCCGAAACGTGAAAGTTGCTCCTTTGTCCACTTGGGGAGTCAGGGGGAGAAGGAGCAGACACCAGCTTTGTTGCATTTCATGCCGTAGAAGGTGCGGAAAAGTAGTAGACTGTACGTCCACTGCTGACGGTGGCATAGGAGTTGAAAGGCATTCCACACGCGGATGGCATGTGGAGAGAAGGTACAAGGGTGCGTTTGGTAGAAATTGCACATCTCCACCAAATTTCCGCAGAAGGGGAACCGAATCCCCGCGCTTATTTGTCCGGCGGAGACGAACACTTCCCCTGCCCGAGGATGCGTAACGATGTGCTTCCTTCTGACGGCAGGCTGAGACTCATACGGGAAACGAGGTTCCCAATCCGAGGTAATACACCCCTCTCTAAGGGCAACCTCATATGAAGCCTCAGAAATCTCATTGACAGCAAATTCAAAAGTGAAAGGAGCCCTCGCCTCAGAACTAGCTTCGTCTAAAATGGTTACAAACAAGAAGATTTGAGAAAAGGAGAACAAACATCAAGTAAATCATGAAAACATAGAAAGAAGCCCTTACCAGACATGATTGGTGATCGGTGAGGAAAGATGAAGGAAGATCGTAAGGGCTGAAGGCCTTGGATCACTCGAACAGCAGGAAGAACTTGGAGGAGAAGCTTCGAATGCAAGAACAGCGGAAATCGAGAGAGTGTAGAAGAAGTGAATAATGCCAGAGTTTTAGCTTTTATAAGCAAAAGGACAACTGGAGGGACTTAATCTCGACCGTTGAAGATGAAGGGATTCGATCATAATCGTTGAAATCATGGGGACGGTACGGAAGAGACAGCTGGATGGGCTTGATCTGCACCGTTGAAGAGGAAACGACACGATCTTAATCGCCGAGATTATAGGTACGGAAGGGACGTGAGTGACGTCACAGCTGCCTTTTTCAGAAAGCAACAGTCACGCCGGTTTAAACGTCGTTTCCTTATCCCCAGGCATTTAATGCTACAGTAACCGAGGAGTCTCCTCGGATTTGGCAACTGTCCATGGGGTCTGGTAGGCCCAAGGTAATCATGAGTGAGAAACTTTGTCATATAGCAATTGTGTGCAAGGCAAAAGCCTCCGACAGAGGTATCAAGAAATGTAAAGATAAAAGCCCCCGACGGCGGTATCGGGAGGTGTGAAGACAAAAGCCTCCGACAGCAAGATCAGAGGATCAGAACTGAAAGACACGGCGAACTAAAAGTACCCCATGTCTTGGGTGCAAATGATGGGTTCCGATGTAATCGTTAGCCCCGTTAATAGCCAATGGACGGCGAATAGGTCCAGTGGGCCTCGTGAAAAGCCTGAAAGGCCCAGAGGCCCAGTATGGAGGGTTCCGATGATAGCGGCCCCGACACATGAGCTAGATGCTCCCGACAAGAAGCCTCTGAGTAGGCCCCGATATGCCTTAGTAAAGGCCCCGATAATAAAGCCCCGCAGAGGCTGGATCTGTCCCGTGGAGACTGAAGGTCCTGGGTGGTGATCTAGAATGAGACAACTCTGGAGTCTCCGACAGGAGTCGGGACTTGTGATCAGAGGATAAAAACCGAGAAACCCGCCTACTAGATAGAGTAGTGGGAGACGGTTAGAGATAAAGATAAATCCCCCGAGATACGCAGGGCGTGCCCGAGATACGCGGAGTACGGGTAAGATACGCGGAGCGTGGGGCGAGATATATGGAATCCCAACCGAGATATACGGAATCGTGGCGAGATACACGGAATCATGGGTACAACGGCCAAGCATGGTCACAGGTAGCTGGGCAACTCCTCCTATATAAAGGAGGAAGTTACCCCAGAAAACTCATACTCTCTAATACGCACTTAGAATACTGCTGCCACCCCATTGATTGTATACTCATTTAAGCATCGGAGAGGGATTCTGGGTCACCACCCAGGTCATCCCCTTTTGCAGGATTACGCGGAGCCCAGGAGTCCAGAGCATTCCGTCAAGGACGTAACGGAGCTTCACCCGTGATCCAACACTGCAGATCGCTGTGATGAACTCCATTCGTCATAAATCAACATTCTAGGCCAGATGAAAATCTGTGATAGCATGATTGACATATTCCATTCCTATTGACCCAAAAGGTTCAGGTATGCTATCAACGCGTGCTTCATACTACGCGTGCCATGTTCGACCACGGGGTCACAACTCGGTTGTGCTAAGAAAAGAATCCTCGTGATTCTGGCGGGTGCAAACTTCTTCACCTCGAGCGTGTGATTGATCTCAGGAGCCTTATGAAGAGGCACCCAAAGCATCCTCATGGACTTAGAACTTATACCTAAGGGAAGGCACAATGCTCGCTTCCCGGCGTACGAGCGTAGTACTGAACAAAAAGGCCCAGTGACCACGTCTTTGGAAACCGGTTGGGTTTGGCTAAGGGTATGAGCGATGGGGATGGTCAAGTTCACCTGTAATTCACCGACTCTTGTATTCACTAGGTGGCCACCAGCTGGATATTAGTTGAAGGTTGTGAATTACTTGTACGGATGCCTTGGAGAAGTGTTCCTATGTGGAAACTAGGCAAATCGAGAATTATCAGTTGACCTAGGATACAGCCCGGTACAATATATATAAATGTTGTCTATAACAGGTTGATTGGAGAAAAGGGAATCACCGTTCCGCGGGCGCTATAATACTCCTAACAGATGAGTAGCACGATGCCCGTCGTATCCACCGGTCGCACGACAAACCTCGTATGAACTATTCGGAAGCTAGGAGCAGATCAAAGGGGAGAAATGTTGATGCGGATTTGGACAACAATACATTAACAGGCACCCTTCCATTCCGGCGAGTGGGAGCTGTAAGCATATGGTGATGGGCGCCGTAATTGGTAGCCCATAATATGTATAGTTTACCTAATGAACTTGGGTAAATGTCACATTAGGGTAATTGGGCTAGACCTAAATCTCAATTGACATGGGAGGCCCAAAATTGGGCCTCCCCAATACATAGGCCGGCCGAAACATTAGTGAGGGATAAAGTGGACTTTTGTCCACTTTACTCCTCCTATAAATAAGAGGTGTTAGGGAATATTTTAGGGTTAATCATAATTCCCTCACAAGAGTGTTTTAGAGAGAAAATCCTCCTCCCACATCACAAGTTTTGGCCGAACCCTTGCCTCACCTAAGGTGTGGCAAATTGCTTTAAAGCAAACTCTCCGAAGATCTGTCCCCGTGTCAAGAATTGATCTGAGGCTTTGCTGTAGAGCTAACACCACGTAGGGCTTCTTTCACAAGAACCTCCACGGGTTCCGTCCTGTGGATCGACAACTCCCTCCTGCAAAGGATCTAGGACTACGGTAAATTGTTGAGGTATGTGTAACTCTTCCGCTGCGTAATTTTGATTACATGCACGTACCATGTTTTAGTGTTTCCGTAGTGATTACTCTCCGTAATCTAACACAGACTCCATGAAAACAACATCAGATGAGACAAAGTGTCTCTTAAGAGTAGGTCTATAACAACGGTAACCTTTCCGGGTTCCAGAATAGCCAACTAAAATACAACGAACAGATTTAGGATCAAGTTTTGTACGACCTGGTCGATTTTCGTACACATAACAAGTACAAACAAATATCTTTGGTGAAACCGGGAACAAAGGTTGAGACGAAAATATGATATTATAAGGTATTACACCATCAAGAACAGAAGGGCATACAGTTTATCAGATAACATGCGGTTAGAACCGCGTCGGCCCAAAAACGATGAGGTACATGACCATGTATCATCATTATGCGAGCCACCTCATGTATTTGTCTGTTCTTTCGCCCAGCCACACCATTTTGTTGAGGTGTATATTCACATGATGATTCATGAATAATGCCATTATCACCCATATATTGTGCGAATTCATTTGTGAAATACTCTTTTGCGTTGTCACTACTAAGGGTTTTAACAGTAGTGCCAAACTGATTTTTCACAAAAGAACAAAACATCAAAAGTTTAGCAAACACATCTTGTCTAGATTTGATAACAAAGATCCAAGTTGCACGAGAGAAATAGTCAACAAAACTAACGAAGTATTGAAAATCCGAGATAGATGTAACTGGGCACGGACCACATACATCAAAGTGCACTAAATCAAATATAATAGAAGACCGACGAATGACCCTAGGTGGATGGGAAGTACGAACATGTTTTCCCTAAACACACGACTCACAAACTTGTTCTGAAACAGACTGAAATTCAGGACAAATCGTTTTAAGCACTACCAGTGCTCTTGTACGCAACTGATAATGAACCTCATTAGCACTACTAGTGCTCTTGTACGCAGCTCGTTGAGGTGAGCTCTCCAGATAATAAAAACCATTGTACTTATATGCAGTACAAATCAACTTATTAGTCCCTAGTTCCTGAAATGTGCATTTAGTTGGAGTGAAAGTAACTGAGCAATATAATTGTTCTATTAGTTTGCTCACATATAGGAGATTGTTATGAAAAGAATGAACATATAGGACAGATGATAAACGCATATATGGTGAAAACTGAACAAATCTTATTCATTATATATGACAGGTACCTCTATTGGCTATTTGGACAGGTGGTTGTGAGGTAGTGGTAAGTCCAGACAGTAAACTTTTGTTACCAATCATGTGATCAGTATCACATTGAATCAACAATCCATGATGATTTTGATCCTAATAAACAGTTCGGAAGTCATACCTGGAAGGGTGACAACAGCCCTCGGAGTATGGAGTTGAGGGGTCATGTTGACATGAGAGAAACCTAACTGTGTAAGTCGCTGAACAATTGTAGCAACTTCATCCGGATTAATATGTTCATCGATTGAATGATCAAGACTTGACTGATATGTGATCTTACCCATGTATGATTTTACCACTAGTGATGAAATCTCCATCGGGTCAAAATGGAACAAATACCAGCAAAAATTAGCAAAAGACCAGCAGAAACGAAACCAGTATAAAGAACCGAACCAGATCAGACCGAACTGAATCAGCGAAATTGACCAGACCAACCAGCAAAATGAACCAGACCGGCTAGCAAGCTGTAAATACTGAAAATAACAAAGTCGCAGCAGAGAAGCAAACTTGTAAACCTAAATCCAGAGCAGCGGATCCAAAAAAATGGCGAGTCACCAGCAATGTCACGGAGGATCAGAGACGGGAAAGACGGAATCGGCCGGAACTGGACAAGAGCGGCCGGTGGCGGAGGATCGCGGATGGGAGCCGCTGGTAGAGACGATTATGACTGAGGAGACGGCCGGGACCGGAGCAGATCAGAGGAGGGGACCAAGAGACGGGAGAAGCAACAAATATGAAGTCGCACGGAAAAGTACAGTGGACGATTTCGCCAGATATGAAGTCGAACAGGTTTCCTAAGATGAGTTCGCCGGAGGCAAGGTCGTCAGAGAGGGAACGAGGTCACCGGAAAGACTCCAACCAGCTGGGCAATATGAAAAATTTCAGAACAGTGCTGATATGCAAACCAAGTGTTGGAACGGAGTGTAAGCAGATTCAACAGACAGAAATCAGCGGTTCGGAAATTCGGTATTAGCCAGCCTGGCTCTGATACCATGTAAGTTTGATAAAACTCAGTATATTCTCTGAATGATATTACATGAATATATAAAGAAATAGCTAGATATATAAAAAGTTAAACTAGGAAAATAATAATTACAGTATATACAAAGATTATGCTACTATATTTAACAGTTTGGAAGAGCGGGGGTTTCATAGTCTTCCTCTAATGCTTTGCACAAATCTTGACTTTCCAAGTATGCCTCGTCCTTACTGACCATGCTTGGAAGTCATATCCATTGAAAACTGGTGGTGTTATGGATGAGAATGAGTTTGAACCTTAATCCTTTGATTATTTGACGCTTGCAGGTGAAGTTTTTATTTCATTCGAACGAAGAAAATTCATGGTACTCTTGCTTGGTCTGTCAAGAATAAGGCCCTGATACCAATTGAATAATTGCATAGTAGTTTGCCGAGTAATTGAAACGGGAAATGATTACTATTTGAAGATAATAAAGCAGCTTTAATAGCTGTTACAAGTAAAAGATAAAACACTAAAACAAGATACCTAAGAATCAGCGTCTAAACAAACGACCTCCTAAAAATAGATTGGATAACTGAAAAACATAAATAACACGTGCTAGACATGTTATCTGAGCATCAAGTCTCAACAAATATGGTGGTCATTGTAGAGGACATTTATATGATCAGATGAACAAGGACATTAAGCTTAATGGCAAAAACTATAAGATTTTTATTGAAATGAATGATGCAGAGCACATGCTCGTGGAGAGATGTTGATTTGGAACTTAAAATTCAGTTATTTTATAGCATTGGGAATGAAAGGAAAGGTTTATTGTTATGTTTTCAAAATTAGAGGAAGGGAAGGCGAAAGGAATGGTGATTCCTCCACCACTTATTGTTACCTCCATTATTAGGTGAATGAATTTAGCTACTAATTTTGAATGTGGAAACCAAATTATATCTGGTTGTATATTGATTGATGTTTAATTGGTATGTTAGGTGGTTGGATGAGTGATGATAAATAAATAATGTATTGCTATAGAAGAAGATTGGTTTGAGTAATAGAAGATTTGATCGAAGCATGTAGAGATGGAGAAGAAAGAGTCAAAGTCGACGTTGATGCACAAGTACGAGGTGGGGAGGTTGCTGGGGAAAGGAAACTTTGCAAAGGTATATCATGCTCGAAACATAAATACGGATGAGAATGTTGCGATCAAGGTTATCAACAAGGAGAAGGTGCTCAAGGTTGGCCTCACCGATCATATAAAGCGGGAGATATCAATCATGCGTCTCATCAGGCACCCCAATGTGGTTCAGCTCTACGAGGTCATGGCCAGCAAGACCAAGATTTATTTCGCCATGGAATACGTCAAAGGTGGCGAGCTTTTCAATAAGGTCTCCAAGGGAAAGCTCAAGGAAGAAGCTGCTCGCAGGTTTATATCTATCTATCTATTAATATTATCCTTGTTTCAGGAGCTCGCCTTTAACATTAATAGTGATATTATATATTTTGTTTGTACATATATATATATATATAACAGGTACTTTCAGCAGCTAATTGGAGCAGTTGATTACTGCCATAGCCGTGGAGTGTACCACCGGGACCTGAAGCCAGAGAACCTTTTGTTGGATGAAACCGGGAATCTGAAAATAACAGACTTTGGATTAAGCGCGCTTTGGGAATCGAGAAAGCAAGATGGGCTACTCCACACAACGTGCGGGACACCTGCATATGTTGCCCCAGAGGTGATCAACAAAAAAGGTTACGACGGTGCAAAGGCAGATATTTGGTCTTGTGGGGTTATCCTTTTTGTCCTACTTGCTGGATACCTCCCATTCCATGACTTCAATCTAATCGAGATGTATCGAAAGATCACCAAGGGAGATTTCAAATGTCCTCAATGGTTTCCTCATGACGTCCGAAAGCTTCTTTATACCATCCTTGACCCTAATCCTAATACCAGGTATCTATATATTTTATAAGTCTGTCATTAACGATGGATATATAGATGAGGAGGTTCTAAAATGTAGTTTTTTCCTATAAATATCTAATCAATTTAGTAATATGATGTATTCTTCTTCTACACCAGGCTAACAGTAGAGAAGATCATGGAAAACAATTGGTTTAAGAAAGGATTCAAGAGGTTTGAGGCCCCTAATAGTCCTCGACCAAGTGACAGTTCTGTTGCTGACTCCGATGACTTGTCATCATCTACCTCGGATTTCTTACCTAATGATGATGAACAAGATGGTGGTGAATTGATGAATAGTACGCCACGACGACTAAAGGGGCCGGCAAATAAGCCCTTCAATGCCTTTGATTTAATTTCACTATCAAAGGGGTTTGATTTATCTGGGCTGTTTGAAGACGGGGCACCGCATAAACCTGAGGCTCGATTCACAAGCACTAAACCCGCATCCACAATAGTGTCAAAGTTTGAGGAGTTAGGAAATGATGAGAGGTTCAAAGTAGTACAAGACGACAGTACTGGAGTAGTCAAACTTCAAGGGAGCAAACAAGGGAGGAAAGGACAGCTAGGTGTAGATGCTGAGATATTTGAGGTCACCCCATCCTTCTCGGTAGTGGAGGTCAAGAAGACTTCTGGAGACACACTTGAGTATCAGCACTTCTGTCACCACCATCTCAAGCCTTCTCTTAAGGATGTTGTTTGGGTTTGGCAACAACAACCACAAAATACATAGCCACCCAATCATTCATTTCTCTATCCAATTCAAACCTAATTAACTAAACCACTGTTTCAATTTGGTTTTCTCCCACGTAACCTCCCATATTCGTGTTTAAATGTTAGAAAATACCTACTATAGTATGAGACAGAGGCCATCTAAAGTGGCATTGATGCAATTTACGCAACCATTAAGGGTAAATATATTGTAAGATAGAGCTGTATATTATTTCCATACTTGAATTATATCATGATTAAGCATTTCCCATGTTGTAAATGAAAATAAATATATATTCTTGATTGATATTTTTAGAGCTTATATATTTATTTACCAAGTGAGATGTGTCCCTCTTATTGAAAAAATACAAATAAATGGAGTATAAACAATAAAGTACCAGAGACATAAAAATAAATCTTCATTCCATATGATATACATTTACGTGCTCCTCATGATCGATCTTCTTTAGTCCACTTTTCTCGCTCCATTTTGCCGAGCTCCTCAAATGTGATCTGCAAAAGGGGTAGCAGGGGTGGCCCGGCAAACCCTTTCTGATGCTCAAGTTAGTACATGACTATGAGAAGTAGAGCAGTAGCAAGTAGAGTAGAGTAGAAGTAATTAACCTCAATGTGATGGAGATATGGACTGTAGGGATGTGTGCCACTTATTTCGGGATCGTAAACATACCATTCGGGGATAGGATAGCGGTGATCTGGAGGAGGAGGCAGGGGCGTAGCAATTAGGGAGAAAGAGGAACCTTATGTTCCTCTATTTTTTTTTTTACTATATAGATGTAATATAATAATAATTACATTTAGTTTAATCATAAATCCCAAATTAGTATATTAGTTTTGAGTTTTTTCGGTTTAATTTTATAATGGATTGATAACAAAGTTATTAGAATTACTTTTGTGAATATCTGAATTGTGAAAATTAATATTTTGATGATTTTTTTTGCCAAATAATAGTTTGATGATTAAATAATATAATTTTCACACTAATGTATTAAGAACATTAATATTGTGTTTACTATTAAATATTTTATTTTTTATACTAAATGTGTCGTGTATATCATATTCATATAGTTGTGTCACTTTTATAGAGTCTAAAATAACTTCAAACGTTTTTACTGATGTTATCGTGGATCAGATACAAAATATGAAAACCCGTCGAGTATAATTGTAAATTTTAATATGTTGTTTTTCGTGAAATGTTAATACATTTATGTAAATGCTACTTAATTTTTGTATATATAGTATGACTTGGTAAATTTTGAATTCTTTTTTTTTTAAGTAAAGATTTGTGAACCCACATTTTGAAATTCCTGGATCCGCCACTGGGAGGAGGCACTTCGGGGCGCATGCACTTCCTATGTAACCATGTAGGAGGCTCTCTCCTAAGTAGAAGGAGGCATCATAAATAGAGGAGGCCGCAAGTATATGAAGTGAGGAGGTCACAAGTATGTGAAGTGTGGAGGTCGCAGATACATGAAGTGAGGTCCTTCTACAAGGTGGGGAGTAGGCTGATCCACATGAGGTCGGCCCCAAGGTTGGTTGTAAAAACACTAAGTAATGAACCCTATATAGATATGATATGTATGTATTATATGAAAACACCATGTAGCTCTGTTGGGAAGGCGCATGCCTTGCTTTTAGAGGTCTTAAGTTCGCAGTATATTATGCATTTTGTTTGTCCGGACTCCACATTAATGTGGAGTCCTATTCGGGCCATGGCTGGACTAAGGCGCTTATCGGTGAATAAATAGAAATGGTTTTGGCCAACTTCAGTACCTTTTAACGGGGCGAGGTGCTCCTTTACCAAGTCGGTCCGTTACTGCAATAATTGGGCGTATATCCATCATTCCCTCCAAGCTAAGTGAATGCCTTACATTTACATAGATTTATTTTGGAGATAGGTAGGAGCACATTGAGTTGGCGTTGCTTCGTTTGACGTTGAAATTATACTCGGTGGGTCGGGCGATCAAGCGGTTCACTCGAATCATTGTGGATTATTCTTGGTGAGTTGATATCAACCCCGATGTTTTTTTATTGTTGCTTCGTAGTAGGAGACTTTTGACTACTCACGGTGACTCGTTGTCGGTGAGGGTATGGAGAACAATGCTCCCTCCTTTGATTCTTTCCCAAGTGAGGTTGGAGACCTCCACTACTTAGTTTTTTCTAAGTAGTACTGGAGAGGTTCACTACTTGGGTTTTGCCCGAGTATGGCGTGGGGAACATATGGTATGGAGAGTGTTGCCCACACTTAGGTGTTGCCCACACCTAGGTGTTTCCCAAGCGAGGTTGGAGACGTCCACTTCTTAGATTTTCCTAAAATACCCCTGCATGGGTGTCTGGGTACCTGGGTGCCTCGATACCTTGGTCCCTGGATTCTTGGGTTCCTGGTACATGTGTACTTGGATGTTTTCCAAGTATAATTGGAAAATTCCACTTCTTAGTTTTTCGTAAGCTATCCATGGTGATTTTTGGTACTTGGGTACCTGGGTATCTAGGTGCCTGGGTACTTGGGCATTTTGCAAGTATGATGGAAGATTTTCACTACTTAGTTTTTCTAAGTCACTCGTGGCGACTTCTCTTCGGCAAGGATATGGAGAATGTGTCCTCTCCCTTGAGTATTTCCCAAGTGAGGCTGGATACTTCCACTTCTTAGGTCTTCTAAGCTACGGCAACTTGTCGTCGGCCATAGTGAGCTTGTCGTTGCTCTTTGAAGTAGATAGTGTTGAATCCCCCGTGAAGTAGTTCATATATCCATTGGGTTCGTAGGGCTAATTTTATGGTTGATTCCCATTTTGGGTGCACCTTATGTAACCTTGTCGGGCACGTAATGAGATGATTTGTGCGGTTGAAGTAGGCTTTGGGTTCTTCTGGAGGTAGAAGACTCCTCATTTTCAATTACATGGTGGAAGTAGAATGTTGAGGGTTGTCCTTGGTGTCGGTATGCCCCCATTTTGTGAATTCTTAATGGTGATATATCATTTCGACGATCTACTTCTCCCATAATGATGTCTATGCTACCTACTATCGTTATAATATCGACCAATTTCATTCTTTTAACTAACCGAGGAAGAATTTGCAAATTGATAAAACCAGGCGGACAAATTTTCCATCTCCAAGGAAAAACCATTTCGATCTCCTATTAAAAAAATTCTCAATTCTCATTTTCGAGCTTCAACACGTATGTGAAGGATCTTGGCTTCCCCTTGAGGTGAATGGTTTCTCAAGGTGCTCTTAATGTCTTGCATTCATTTCGTTGGTATGCTCCATCTACTTTCGGTTAGTTGGGAACGGTAGAGTGTTGGAGGTTGAACCGAGCAAGGAAGGTGTCATCTTCGAACCAGGGGAGGGGAGGTGTGTTCCTTAGCTCAGTTGAGATGAGTTTTTTGCTTCTCTTAAGATATGTAGCTTTCTACACACTTTGGTGCTTTTGTCGTTGGAGACCTTTGCCTCTCCTTGAGGTGAATGATCATCATTTGTCTTTATTGTATGCTTACTTGATAAGAGTAGGGTGTATATGATTATACCGGTCCTTAGGGGTCCTCTCACGCCTGGTCAGTCGGGGACTGGGGAGGTCGAAAAATCGGTCTCGGGCGAGTTGGCTTGGTTCGGCCACCGGGGAGGTCGAAAAATAATTCTTAGGCGAGTTGGCTTGGTTCGGCCACCGGGGAGGTCGAAAAATCGGTCTCAAGCGAATTGGCTTGGTTTGGCCATTGAGGAGGTCCCTAAATCGGTCTTGGGAGAGTTGACTTAGTTCTTTATGTCCCGGAGGTACAATGGTGGCTCCTCCTTTACTTGGGATTCCTACCTTTCTTTTTTGCCTTCTTCACCTTCTAAAGCGTTCAAGAGCTTCCATGGTGCTAGCCTTCATTTTTCCAAGTAAGGCATTGTTCAAGTAACTCTTGTTTGTTCTCAATTTTCTAAGTGTAAGACACTTAGCTTTTGTTGGATTAGTCATCCCTAGGGTGGTTTTGGTTCTCGCGATCTAGGCGGTACGTCGTTATCGAAGCGGTAGGGGTACGTCGTTCCGGCCGGACTCAGCTAGCTCGGTCGAATTGAGATGGGTATTTTTCCTTTGAAGCTTCCCTTGAGATGAGTAGCTCTTTTGTAGCGGTATGTCATTTCAGAGTTGATGGAAGGAAAGTTCCATGGGTAAGGGAGATGAGCTGGTGTATGATGCTGAGATTGGTCCAGAGTCTTCCATGTTACGCTGCTGCTTGTCCCTCTGGGGCTGTCGTTGTGCATATAGTTGAAACGCCGGCAATCACATTGGTGATGCGGTTCACGTAAAATATAGTGGGAGTTTATATCTCGCTTAAGCTTATGTGGATGACACCTCGCTTAGGCTTTCCCTCGTAATAACTCCTTCAAGTATGTTGTATCATATTCCTGGTCGTGGTTTCTTTGGGCCCTTGCCTTGTTTTCGCCAAAGGAGTTGTGTATAACTTTTAATGGTTCTTCCTTTAGCCGTGAATACTTGTGGTTATCAAATCTGATGAGAAATCGAGATTTGGAGGTCACAATCATGGAAGAACAAGATCAGATTCAGAGAGGAATTGATAAATCTCTCATTCTGATAATACAGCGGGAAAAGACTTCAAAAAGTCGGTTAAAAGGAATCTCAGCCTTCTAACTAACTAACTTCACAAAATAGCAAATAGGTCCCTCTAGTATGTAAAAGATAAAACTAAGGACTCATACTTCAATATTCTCTATTATTTCTTCCCTCTGTTCTCCTCTCCATCTTCTTCTTCACGTCTACTCCTGCTTTAATCATTTCTGCCATTCATGCTTCATGAATATATCCTTAACCCCTATTCGTTTCAGTAGCTCTTCATGTTGCTGAGTCCCTAAGGCCTTCGTCAACAAATCTGCCAATTGTTCTTTGGTTGAGACATGCTCTGTGCTGAGTACTCCTTGGGTTAGCTTTTCTCGAACGAAATGGCAGTCGATTTCAATGTGTTTGGTTCTTTCGTGAAACATCGGATTCCCAGCAATCTTAATCGCGGCCTCATTATCACAGAAAAGCTTTGTGGGTTCTGTCAATTCAACTCGTAACTCTTTGAGTAAACCACATAGCCATACTATTTCTGATGTAGTAGTTCCCATACTCCGGTACTCAGCTTCTGCACTGGACCTTGAGATAGTCACTTGCTTCTTGGATTTCCAGGAAATGACTGAATTCCCTAATTTGATGCAATACCCGGTGACTGATTTCCTTGTGATTGGACAGGATGCCCAGTCACTGTCACAATAGGCATACATTTGATTCAACTTGTTTGCAGAACTGAAAAATAGACCTTGTCCCGGATTTTTCTTCACATATCGTATTACTCTCATTGCTGCTTTTAAGTGTGACTGTTTAGGGGCGTGCACAAACTGACTTAGACGTTGAACAGAAAAGGCAATATCAGGCCGTGTCATCGTCAAGTAAAGTAGTCTCCCAACAATCCTCCTATACTGTTCTATATCTGTCAACAACTTATCATCCTTGTTTAGGCCAAAACACTCATCATAAGCAGGTGTGGTCAGCTTCAAATTGACTTCCATTGGAGTGTCTGCTGGTTTTGATTGCTGCAATCCTGCATCCTCTATTAGCTCATTAGCATATTTTCTTTGGTTTAGAATAATTCCATGCTTAGATCGAGCAATTTCCAGCCCCAGAAAGTACTTTAAAGCTCCAAGATCCTTCAACTTAAAATGAGACTTCAATTCCTGTTTCAGCTGATCAATCATCCCTCCATCTGATCCTGTAATCAACAGATCGTCTACATACACGAGAAGATGCACCTGCTTACTTCCTTCTACTTTGCTGAAAAGTGAATAATCGAATTTACTTTGATTGTATCCATGAAGCAGCAAAGCATTAGTGAGCTTGATGTTCCACTGACGTGAAGCCTGTTTCAATCCATAGAGTGATTTAACCAATTTGCAAACTGGTTTACCCTCTTTGTTATTCCATTTCTGATCATTGAAACCTTCTGGTATGTCCATATAGACTTCTTCGACAAGATCTCCCTGTAAAAACGCATTGTTGACATCTAACTGATACAAAGGCCACTGCTGTACAGCTGCAATGCTCAGGATTGTTCGTACTGTCACCATTTTAACCACGGGTGAAAATGTCTCTTTAAAGTCTATTCCTTCTTTCTGTGTATAGCCTTTTGCCACGAGCCTTGCCTTGTAACGATCAATAGAACCATCTGCTGCATATTTGACTCTATACACCCACTTGCAACCAATTGATTTCTTATCTTGAGGAAGAGGAACCACAACCCATGTTTGATTATCCTGAAGAGCATTTATCTCCTCTTTCATGGCATTAACCCAGTTGGAATGTTTAGAAGCTTCAGAGAAAGATGTTGGTTCAGTTATCTTGTCCAATGAGCTGAGAAAGCAAGAATATGAAGAGGAGAGATTTGTATAATTGAGAGGAGAACACTGCAGAATGTAGTCTTGCAAATGCTGAGGGGCCTTCCTTATTCGTGTGGATCTTCTTGGCAAACTAGAAACATGATCATGCAATTCCAAAGCATCAACAGCTTCATCATTTTCTTGAAACTGAGTTTCATCATCATGAAAATCTTGCATATCTAGCGCGTCACCAACAGTGTGAGACTCCTGGTGATTATTGTTAGGGACTGCCTCATTTTGGAAGACACTTAAATCAACATCATGCCCTGGTTCTCGAAAATACAGATCATCAATAGCTGGAGGATGAGGGAATAGCTGCTGAAATCTTTGTTTAGAGAATGTGAATGGAAAAACTTCTTCTCTGAAAATCACATCTCTGGATATCAAGAATTCTCCACTTCTTAAATCCAAAATCCTGTATCCCTTCTGAAAGTGAGAATAACCCATCATAACTCCCACAATAGACCTTGATTTGAACTTGTCCTTGTTGCGTAAGTCTTTTGCAAAGCATAAGCAACCGAACATACGAAGGTGATCAAGGTTTACTCTCTCATTATTAAGCACTTCAAAAGGAATCTTACCATCCATCACAGAAGAAGGCATTAAATTGACCAAATAACACGCAGTAAGAATGCATATACCCCAGTATTTATCAGGAACAGAGGCTTGAAGCTTTAAACCCCTTGCCACTTCAAGTAAATGACGATGTTTTCTCTCCACTACTCCATTTTGCTGCGGAGTATACACACAGCTTGTCTGATGCTTGATTCCAAGAGTGGTAAACAGCTCCTTTGTAGAAGAATTGCAGAACTCACTGCCATTGTCACTTCGAAATCCTTTAATGCTGCATTCATACTGATTTCTCACCATGGTGATGAAGCTTCTTAGATGAATGATGACTTCATGTTTGCTTCTCAGTAGAAAAACCCAAGTGCTTCTACTGAAATCTTCAACAATGGTTAAGAAGTATCGAAAACCATCGTAAGTCGGTATTTTGTAGGGCCCCCAAACATCTAGATGCAGCAACTCAAAAGGCTTATTAGATTTACTGAAACTTGTTGGAAAAGGAAGTCTTGCTTGTTTAGACATGGGACAAACAGTACATCCTTTAATAAATTGTTCAACAGAAGTATCAAACTCAAAGTAACTAGCCAAATTCTTTAAAGACATATGGCCTAATCTGCAATGCCAAAGTCTTAACTTCTCTTCAGTATCAACTGGAATCTTCGAAGGACCAACAATCACTTGATTCACCACATTCACTAGCTCTTGAGATTTGAATATGTAAAGCCCATTAAGAAGCTTTCCAATCCCCATCAGTTTCCCACTTGAGTGGTCCTGAAAGACCATCATATCAGAACCAAATTTGGCATCTAAACCATAGTCTTTACATAACCTCGACACAGAAATCAAATTAAACTGAAAATCTGGAGCAAACAAGACATCAGTCAAAATCAGAGTCTCATTTATTTTGCAAGATCCAATGTGTGTAACAGGTGAAGTATGCCCGTCTGGAAGATTAACTCTTATGTCTGAACCTGCATTTTCTCTCATATCATACATCCAATGTTTATTGCAAGTCATATGATGCGAAGCCCCACTATCAATGATCCAAACTTTCTGAGAAGAAGAAGCTATTGAAGAGCCACAAAATGTCATACCTGCCATGTTTACTGAAGCTGCAGGTTGAGATTGATTAAGCTTTTGAAATTCCACAAACATTTGCATCATTTGATTCATTTGAGTCTGATTGAACCCCAAATTTGAAGCTGATGCAGAGGAATCAGTGCTTTGAGGAAAGGAATAAGACTGTGTAGGTTGCTGCTGTTGGAGTGGAGTTAGCATATCCTCAGAGTAGGTGACATTATGAGCATTCCAATTTGATTTGATATGATCTGGTACACCACGTTTCTGCCAACACCTATCTTCAGTGTGACCTTTCTTC
Source organism: Clarkia xantiana subsp. parviflora (assembly GCA_036873135.1). Taxonomy (NCBI): domain Eukaryota; kingdom Viridiplantae; phylum Streptophyta; class Magnoliopsida; order Myrtales; family Onagraceae; genus Clarkia; species Clarkia xantiana. The sequence continues at coordinate 22,980,691 of JAPTYO010000011.1, forward strand.
CCACAGTAGGTGCACTGAAAATCTCTCTTAGGTTTAGAAACAGGTTTAAAACCAGGCTTGCTTGTATTTCCAGACTTGTAACTTTGACTTGCATACATTCCATTAACATCACTCAAAGTTGAGGACTGACTACCACCACCATGACTACCACCACCAACATACATGGCTAAACTATTGTCAATCATCTCCTCATTGCCTGAGCCAACAATAACACGCTGACTTTCTTCCTGGACTAAAACTGAGTAAGCAAAGTTCAAAGATGGCATAGGATGTGTCATAAGCAGGTTTGTACGAACTCCACTATAAGTTTCATTCAATCCTAGCAAAAACTGAATCAATTTTTGCTTATCCTTGGTAGCAACAACTCTAGGAGACATAACACAGTCATTACATAAGCAGTTGTCCTCTAAGGCAGCCAATTCATCCCATAGATTCTTCAGTTTTCCAAAATAATCTGAAATACTCTGAGTACCTTGCTTGGCGTGATAAATTTCTCGACTCAAATGAAACACACGAGTTCCATCTACTTTGTTGAATCGCTCTCTCAACTCGTTCCAAATGCTAGCAGCAGTTGGATTATACACCAAACCACGAGCCAAGTCCTTCGAAACAGAGCTTCGCAACCAGCCTTTTACGATCGCATTGCATCTATCCCAGCGAAATTGTTGATTTGCAGGTACTGATTCTCTGGTACAGCTGCCATCCACAAAACAGAACTTATTCTTGGCAATGAGAGCATCTGTAATGTCCCTAATCCAGATCTGATAATTGTCACAGCCAATCAATTGGTAATTAACCAGCATAGTTCCTGGCGTATCGCCCGGATGCAGATAAAGTCTGTCCTCTGATGAGAGCTCAGGAAGATGACCTCCAAGTCGCGGCCAAATTGGCACAGGAGGTGGAGTATTCTGAGGATTGTTCGTTGACGGAATCGAGTTCGCCATCTCGAAATCTCCAATCAATGAACGCGGAAGCTCGAATCAAACAATCGGAAATCGATGCTCTGATACCATATCAAATCTGATGAGAAATCGAGATTTGGAGGTCACAATCATGGAAGAACAAGATCAGATTCAGAGAGGAATTGATAAATCTCTCATTCTGATAATACAGCGGGAAAAGACTTCAAAAAGTCGGTTAAAAGGAATCTCAGCCTTCTAACTAACTAACTTCACAAAATAGCAAATAGGTCCCTCTAGTATGTAAAAGATAAAACTAAGGACTCATACTTCAATAGTGGTAGCTTTGTTTGTTGAGAGAGATTGTTGGTGTAGAGTGTCGCCTCGTGTGTGTTCTAACCTTGGGCGTGCTTTAGTTTCTTTTTTACTCGAATTTGTTGAAGACTGACGGAAAATGGTAGTACGCGCGGGTGTTGTAGACCTTTTCGTATTTCAAAAATCATAAAGTGGTACGCTTGCAATGATGGTGCTCAGACTGATTTGGTCCCAGTGGCATATGCATGTTTGGCTAGTTGTAGTTCGAGTGGCCTGCGTTCGCTCGGAATTTTGGTGGAAGTTTTTCTGAAGGGGGCCTCGTTAATTATAGAGTCATGGTGGTTAAGCTCCTTTAGTCTTGATCCTTGGGAGAATTTCGTGTAGATTTGACTATCTTCTTTGTGTAAGTACATGCCTTGGGTGGCGTTTTGAACGCTTGTTGGTTTTGTGATATCCTTATTTGCTTAGCTTTGTTGTTGGTCAAGTGGTAGCTTGCGCAGTGTTGGACACCATATATTTTCTTCGTTCTTTACTCAAGATTTTCTCCCTGAGTAAGAGGATGCAGCTCTTGGTTCCCTATTTGTTAGTGGACCACGTAGGGAGTGTTGTTGCTCGTACGCTTCTTGGAGTTTATACCAAGTAAGGAGTGTAATTATTCGCTCACTATTTGGGGGGTATATACCAAGTAAGGAGTGTAATTTGTATCGCTCGACAGCTCCATCAGCAGTAAGTTTCAGTTTCAGAACCCTCTTGGCACCTATTGCTCTGCGGTTAGTAGGAAAATCAACCAAAGACCATACCGAAATAGATTTCATAGAGGCGGTCTCATCCTTCATTGCTTTCCTCCATTCTTTCGCTTGAGGCCCATCCATATCTTGCTTAACCGTTACCGGTTCATCAACCGACGTGTGGGTGAACAATTCACCTCTTTCGATGAGATACTTCTTAGGAGAATTTCGGTGCATAAGACCACGTCTAGGCTCGTTAGTCCCATTTTGAACTTGAACTACGCTCCTACTAGGAACAATGCTCATTATCGGTGCAATACTCCCACTGGGAACAAGAGCGCTACTAGAACTTTCACCAACAACTTTTCTTGGACGACCTCTCGGTCTCGGATTTCCACCTCCGAGATTAATTCCACGGTTATGATGACCGGGAACTGAGTTGGTCGTACCATTTCAACTGGATGCAGTATGTAGTTTAGGTAAAATTGGATTTTCATCCATCGGTTCAGTAATATGATCATCGGGTCCGACTTGATTCGCACATGTAGCAACAGTGATCTGGGTGGTTGGATTGACTCCTCCCACGGGATTTATTATGAAAATGTCTCCATCTTCATTTACCATATCGTTCACTTGTGTTGTTGCCTCAAATCTCCAACTCGAAGCGATTGGAACCTGATCATCATCATCCTCTAGTTCAATCAAGACTTCGTTCGTTGATGTTTATAAAGCTATGGAAATTTAGCCTCAAGTAATGTAACGTCTCATGTTCGACCACGTCGCTCCCAAGCTATTACACACATGTATGCTATAGGGATACTTTTCAGCATTCCATTTGGTACTATGTGTGTTTCATTTGCAACATGAATGTCGCAATTCTGGTAAAATCCCTCTCATTACCAATAGCTCACATGGTGTCGTGTAACCGATTTATACATTAACTAGGTTCACCACATGATTTGCAGTTAACCATAACTTTCCTGTGAAAGGGAGGTTATAAGTTGAACTTGCGATATCATGATACTGGCCTTGTTTATGAAGTGCGTGTCGTTTTAATGCTTCGCCAATATTTAATCATTAAAGGCGAATAGTGGATGACGTCATTTAACGGACGTTCCTTTTCATTGGTCATTCATACCCCAAGGTTTTATCCACCATGGATCGTGCATTAGGTTTTCATCTTATGCTCGTTGAAATTCTCTACGGGAATTTTGTATTAGTAAAACCCTTGAATGGATGTTCGTGCATGGAATTTTTTCCACCATGGTTTTATCCACCATGGAATTTTGTATTAGTAACCCTTTATATTGAACTTGTTACTTTGAATCAATGTATTACATCTCTCGAGGAACACGCGAGCAGTGAGCGCGCATCACCAGGTTTCACCCGTGGTGAAATCATTTCTTTTTCAAAATTCAATTTAATCGGTTTCATACATGTTTATCATTATGATTTAAATTATATAATGGAGTACTAACAAATAAGGATTAGAAAATATCGCACTCAAATTAGCAATGTATTGGATAATAACTATAAGATCAAGCGGCTCATGGTGAATTAAATGAATAATTTATACTCAATTTAAGCATTCACTACATGCCAAAAATAAAGGTTCCGTTTTCACGAGGAAGACTATAATCCAAGTGTATTTATTACTGAAGGAATAGAAAAAGTTTAAGCAAGTAAGGACGGTCTTGACATCCAGTCCTTATTTATTTTGGGGCATCAACTCCATCTTTACGCTCATTCCTCTTCTCGGTCATGTAATTCAAAAAGAAGAATTTGAATTACTCTCGAGAATTTGGGAATTTGATGAGAATATATGACTTTCGTCATCATTTCTCTGAACGTAACTTATGAGGACTGGTACAGGCAGCAGCCATGTGGCCATTGACTCCACACCTGAAGCAGGTTCAAGATTCATCTCTACGTGCGCGCTTTTGCTGCATGTTCTTACCACCAGTTTTCTAAGATTTGAACTTTTTCTGTGAGTTTGGATCAAGTGGTTTGTTAGCCTTATTTTTAAGGTCTTTACCCTTTCTCTTAAGCTTACCATTTCGCACAGCTGGGGAGGATGATGCAATGTGCATCTCTGCTTTAATTGATTTGCATGTTAACCACATAGCAGTGTTTTGAAAACCGGACCGGCGGTCGGACCGGGTCGGACCGCGAACCGGCAATATCAACGGTCCGGTTCTAGTAAATTATAGAACTGCATAACCAGTTTGTTAAGATAAAGCCGGGTCGGACCTGACAAACCGGTACCGGTTTGACCGTAAGAGAAAAGTTCCGTTTTTTTTTAAAGAAAATATTAAATTGAGTGTAGTTAGACTCAAACCTAGGACCTAATCCTGGAATGAAGACGCGTTGCCACCACACTGCAAGATGGAACTTTGACAATAGAACAGATAAAAATAATTTATTTAGAATTCTAATTCTATTTATTCAAAGGAATGGAACCGGGTTGAACCCGTTAGACTGGAAACCCGTCATCTTTCCGGTTCAAGGCCCGGTCCGGTTTTCAAAATACTGCTGCAGAGCAATAGGTGCCAAGTGGTTTCTAAAACTGAAACTCACTATAGATGGATCTGTCGAGCGATACAAAGCTTGACTCGTTGCGAAAGGATATACCTGTTGGATTACGGGGACGTAATACTACGGAATGCTAAACGTGTACATGCAAGTAATCTAACTACGCAGCGGAATAGTGTACACATACCTTTTAGCTTTCCTGCCCAAGAACTTCGTGGAGGGAGTTCTGATCCTCCAGTTGGAACCACGTACAAGTTCTTCGTAAGAAGAAGTCCTACGCGGTGTAAGCTCCACAACAAAGCCTCTGATCGATTCTTCAACGGGGACAGAACATCGGACTTAGATGTGCCGAAAATCTCAACTAAGGGGGTGAGAGGGTTTCTCTCAAGTTCCTCAATGGAGGTACTTCTTATTATGAATGAATGTATAAACCCCTTAGGTGAGTACCCTATATATAGGATTGGTGGAGTGGACAAAAGTCCACTCCAACCAATGTGGGACAATATTCGGCCGAACCTATGCTATTAAGGGGGAGGCCCAATTTTGGGCCTCCCATGTCAATTAGGGATTGGGTTTGGCCCAATTAGCCTAATGTGACAATTACCTAATTAACTTAGGTAATTTCCTTAGCATTAACGGGCTACCAATTACGGCGCCACGTCACCATATGCTAATAGCTCCCACTCGCCGGAATGGGAGGGTGCTTGTTAATATATAGTTATACAATAGCATCAACATCTCAGTCTTAAGTCTTTGTCTCCGTCTCCGAATAGTTCATACGAGGTTTGCCGTGCGACCGGCGGATACGACGGGCATCGTGCTACTCATCTGTTAGGAGTATTGTAGCGCCCGCAGAACGTTGATTCCCTTTCGTAAATCAATCATGTTAAAATAAAATATGTACCGCACTTATCCTTGGTCAACTAATAATTCTCCAATTGCCCAGTTTTCCACATAGGAATACTTCTCCATGCATCTGTTACAAGTGTTCACAACCTTCAACTTATATCTAGTTGGCGGCCACCTAGTGAACACAAGAGTCGGTGAATTATAGGTGAACTTGACCATCCCCATCGCTTATACCCTTAGTCTAACTCAACCGGTTTCCAAGACGTGGTCACTTGGCCTTTTTCTTTGGCTCTACCCTCGTACGCCGGGAAGCGAACATTGAGCTAGACCTTAGGTATAAGTTCTGAGTCCGTGAGGATACTTTGGATGCCTCTTCATAAGACATTCGGGATCAATCACACGCTCAAGGTGAAGAAGTATGAGCCCTTTGAATCACTAGGATTCTAGCTAGCACAACCGAGCATGACCCCGTGGTCGTACATGGCACGCGCAGTATGAAGCACGCGTCGATAGCACACCTGGACTAGCCAGGATTGTGATATGTTAATCATGCTATCGCAGAATATTTCATCTGGCCCTGAATGTGATTTTAATGATGGACTGGGTCCAACACGGCGATTTACAAAACGAAGATTAAGTCATGCATTAAGCATGACAAGGTTATCGTTTCGTTTAACCAGGTTTATCCCCCTGGTTCTTAGCTAATCTTGTTGGGGTAGAGGTCCCCCTCTCCTTGCAAGATGACCGTGCCTGTGTGACGAGGCATGGTTCACATTCGACATAATTTTGGTGGAAGAGTTTTACCTCTTTCTACGACTTAGTTTATAGACCGTAAAATCCAATGTTATATTTCATTATGACGTAGATCATATACTCAGTTTGCAATTCTTTTATTCAATCGAAATAATATTATTTCAAATGTCGTCACTTATACAAGCCACTTATTTAAGCCCTACGTAATCCAAGCAGTTTTACGTGCTTTTTGAAGATCTCTCTACGTAATGGCTTAGTTAATGGATCTGCAACCATTTTATCCGTGGACAAGTATTCTAAAGCGATTATGTTGTCTTCGTGAACAAATTTAGCACAATTGTATTTCACATCAATGTGTTTGGTCCTACTATGGTACTTTGGATTCTTAATTGCTGCAATGGCTGCCTGACTGTCGGAGTATAACTTGACGGGATTACTCTCTTTGCCAGTGCCAATTAGTGCAGTAAGAAGCCTTTTCAGCCAGACCGCTTCTTGTGCATTTTTAGAAAGGGCAACGAATTCCGATTCCATAGTGGAAAGCGCGACACATGATTGCTTCTTGCTCACCCAAGATATGGCAGCATTAGCAAGAAGGAAAACTCCTGTGGTGGACTTACGATCATCTGGATCGCCACCGTGGTCGGCGTCACTATAACCGGACAATTCTATTAGCCTGCCCTTATAGCACAGAACATAGTCGGCAGTACCTTTCGGATACCTTATAATTCGTTTTACGGACTTTAGATGTTGATAACTAGAATCTGATTGGAATCTTGCTACTAGGCCCACAGCGTAACAGAAGTCTGGTCGAGTACATAGCATGGCGTACATAAGACTCCCTACCATGCTTAGGTACTCTGCCCCCTTCATCTGTTCACGCTGCTGCTGGTTTTTCGGTCCATCACGCTTTGACAACGCGCACCCGAACACAACCGGCGTATTCACGGGTTTAGCATCGAGCATTCTGAATCTTTTCAACAGTTTGTTGATATAAAATTCTTGAGACAGACACAATGTCCGGGCGGCACGATCTCGGGCAATTTTAATGCCTAAGATGTACGTGGCATTTCCCATGTCTTTCATTTCAAATGCTGAAGCTAACCAGGACTTTGATTTGTTCATGAAACTCACGTCGTTCGCAGCAATGAGTATGTCATCTACGTATAATGTTATGATGACATACTTAGACCTAGAGGTCTTAGTGTATACGCAAGGATCTTCGTGAAGATTCACAAATCCGTTTCCGACGATTTCCTCGTGGAATCAGCGATACCATTGCCGAGACGAGTGTTTAAGACCGTAAATAGACCTTTGGAGTTTGCAAACTTTAGTTCTTTGCCAGCAGTAATAAAACCCTCTGGCTGCTCCATATAGATCTTTTTTTCTAGGTTTACGTGGAGAGGTGTGGTCTTAATATCCATTTGGTGCAGCTCTAGATCGAGACATGCAACGAGGGTAAGGATGGCCATTACTGTGGTGTAACGCACAGTTGGTGAGTATGTTTCATCAAAGTCCATTCAATGAATTTGGGTATATCCATTTGCAATCACTTGAGTTTTGAACCACTCATCTTTCCATCAGTAGTGAATTCTAAAGTTTCACTTTCTAGTTATGCGGTTAGCAGATCAAACAACTATGGACCATAACCTAATTTGTTCTTATTTAGGCATATTTCATCCTCCATTTTTTTCCTGCATTCCCTCGTTTTGAGGTCCTTCCCTTGCTTTGCTGAATCGTCACTGATTCGAGAACGAATGTTAAGATGTTTAATACATCTTATTCGATGGGACACTTCTCGAGAGAAGTTCGTTGCCTTTGACTATGTCTAGGCTCGTTAATCCCATCTATAGTATGATTGTAACTCCCACTTAGAATAATGCTTCTTATCGGAGCATCACTCCCACTGAGAAGAATGGCAGTGCTTGAACTCTGATCAACAACTTTTCAGGATGACCTTTCGGTCTCGGAATTTTACCTCCGAGATGTATTCCTTGATTACTAGGATCAGGAACCAAGTTGGTCGTTTTTCCTTCCCACTAGGAATAATGGGCAGTTGTATTAATTCAGTATTCGTGATTGTCAGGTTCCGACTTGATTCGCATTTGTATTTAGTGATGATTATATGTGAGGGGGAGTAAGCCCTCTCACTGGATTTATTATGAAGACTTTTGTATCATCATATACCATATCAATCACTTATGTTGTATCAATTCTCCCACTCGAAGTAAGTGGGACCTGATAATCTCCGTTAACCATTCATTGATTCGATCAGTACTATGTATGTTCGTTCCGCAAAAACATTGGAAATTTATCCTCAAATCTTTATAATATGTCATATTTGACCACAATACCATCAATCTTAGCTAATTTTAAACTTGTATTCCTTTAAGAGTAGACCGTACTCTTAATAAATACTTGTTTAATGTGCAATGTAATGCTGCTAATGATAAGGTTTTACACGTATCATCCTTTTAGCTATGGTGATGTGTCAACCGATTTTATTGGAACATAAAGTTACATTAATGTGAATCAACTTAATTTCATCTGGAGGAGTAATTAATGTTGAACTTCATCATTATGTGACTTTGAACTATGTTGCTTGAAGTATTTGATAAAATGATTTCTTTAGCCAAACTTTTCGTTCAAGGCTTATAGTGGGAGAGTCGTTTTACTGACTTCTTCCTTTCGTTTGTTTGACTCACCCAGAGACTTATTCATCTCAAGGGCTATGCCTTTTAAGCGTTCGCTTTAATGCTATAGTTGATGTTCTTACTAGATTGTAGCAGCTTTTAACCATGCTAATAATTTAGTAGTTATCAATGAGTTATATTCAAAGAATTACAACGAAAATTTAGCATTCATTAAAATACTTCAGCATTAAATTCGGAGTTTAAAACGATGTGTCCCGTCTCTCGAGGTGACATGCGCCACGCGCATACCAGGTTTAAACCATGGTTACGAAATCGTTTTAGTCTTCGAATTTTAAAATCGATTTTATCATGCATATTATTTCGAGATATTTATCATTTTAATGGAGTACTTAAATAAGGATGTAATTTTCTGGTCGGTCTCTTTTGGAACTATGCAATCGATGGATGATTGATTAGGTGAGTGAATGTTCTTTGGTTCAACCGTTTTATTAAAAGAATCTCAAATTAGTTGTTCGCTTCGGATCGGGCCCATTTAACTGGGCCGATTAATTTTGATAAGTAGACCATATCATGGAGTGAATGGTTACTACTTTACTCAATAATTCTGAATCATAATTAACTTATTTCAAATATTTATTGATAGTTAGAGAATTTATAGACATTGGTACGGTAATGAGATACAGAATAAAGCTCTTAGAGGTAAAGGAAAATAAAGTTGAAAAGGAAAACTCCAGCCATCTTCACCAAGCACCCCTGACAGGAATTCACAAGTGAATCATATCAGTGCACTTAGTGATATAAAACGTTTAACGGTTTTATATATGTGGCAAACGAGGCGTACCTTTTACGGTACGAAATCAGTAGCATATGTCATACTACGGATCTCGTTTGAGGACCAAGTTGATCCTGTTTTCTCTGCTATTTCCTTTGTCCTCTTGCGATAGTGCACCGGGGAATATGTCAGTCTCTTTTGGTTGCTTTCCGTGAATAAGTACATAGAGTACTTAATTGTCGTTATTAAGTATTCTAGTCCAAAATCACCACCAAACCATGACATAGGATATCCCTGTGCGATATTGATTATCTTTCTCCAATTGGACCTTTCGATCCTCTGGTTAGACCCAGGTTTTACGCTGGTGTCGTTTGAAAGTAAGTCATCATACTCCATTATTACCTGTCTTGCTTCGGCTGCTTTTCCACTTCTGAAACGGAGTTTAAGGGCAGCCCAAAGCTGAGCAGCTGAATAATTGAGTGTGAAGTCCTTCGCAACCTCTTTCTCCAAGGCTGCCAATATCACCTCGCATGCTTTCTTATCCCCCAAACCTATATTCCCAATTCTGCGAATTAGGTTGCTGTCCGGCAGTACCAACATCTTGTTTCTTATAAGCATGATACACATATGTGTGTCACATTCTATAAGACGTTCTCTCACCATCTCACTCCATGCCTCGTAATCCATACCATATAGATTGCACGGTTTATAAAAGTGAACCGACCCAGCCATCAAAACTAAGACATATGTTTCATGCAAGTTAGGAAGACAACAACATCTTTGACAAAATTGCAAACATCGGATTATCTATTAGGATGGAATACGACAAATAGTGATCCTTCAGTCACTAAACCAAACTGACCGTCAGTAAACCGAGGGAATGGGGTGTCGTTAAAGAATTCACACTATCGTTGTGTTCAATCCAATAGATCAGTCTTTTAAAAACGGTTATTTTATTGCAAAGTACCGGAACGGGAATTTTCAAATAAGCATACCCGATCTTGGCTTTCCCAAGGCCCTTATAATTTTAAAAGGAATTATCTGATAATTTACGCATGCATAATGCTATATTATGCTATAAAAACCGAACAAACCAAAACATGCTTACGCTTCATGCGTCTAATGTTCCTAGCATATATAATTATACGTAAAGTAAATTATCACATGCTTTCTATCCTTGAACATCCTAGCATACGTGTCAAAACATGCAACATCCGCACAAATCATGCATAATTGGCGACTGGAATTTTCAGTTTTAAAATCGTTTGAAAATATTAGGGGTTGTTTTGCAATTCATGCTTACAATCAAACATGCGATATTTCTAGACATGGATACTAGGCACTTTCAATCAGCATAGCATGTCTATCCTATTGCGCAATACATATATTTAAATCCCAGAGCTCAATGCTCGCAATTAATATCCAACTAGCTTGACTGAGTCAAGACGACAGTTCTAATTTATATGTAGCAGAAAGTAAACAATTGCAATTCAGCCCATTATTTAATCCAGTCCCAAAAACATGCATATCCGAGATCCATCCCCATAATCGAAACTAGGTATTAGGGTTTTAACCGAAAACGTGTTAAAACGCAAACCATAAGAGCACTGTTTAGGCTAAATTTAAAGTTCGAAAACATTTTGGATTTAAAATTTGACATCCTATTTTATTGAACATTTTTAAAATTTCCGAGAAATTTAAAAATTCTGGTCCGGTCTAATTTAAAATCCGGTTCAAGTCGGGCCGATTTTTAAAAATCCGATTTGGTCCGAAACGGTTCAATAAAATAAGATTGTGGTTCGGTTTATCACTCAAAACCGGTTAGGTTATGTTCATTTTAGTTACCTTGGTCCGACCTGACCCGACTAGGTCGACCCGATTAAGAAAACCCGGATTCGTTTTTACCCGCTCCGGTTTAGCAATTGGACCGGCCCATAAACCCTAGGGTTCGGCCGAAATATGTCTCTTGGGCTAAGTAGGGTTTTAAAGTCCACTAAAAACTTAACTTAGCCACCAAGAAATATTAATTATTTAAAATAATTTTCAATATTGCTAATATTTATATATATATATAATTCAGCATATTTAAATATATATATATAAATATTGTCAAAATTCTATCTATAAAATGTAAATCAATCAACAATAGATATATACATAAAATATTCGGCATACATATATATATATATTATTGTCAAATATATCTTTAGGGATTAAAATATGTAGACAATATATTTTCTTAATCTTTTATAGCAACTAAATCTATCAATATATATTAACCCTATCTTTAACTATATATATTGATAGTTAATATATATTTCAATATTATATTGTGAACCTATCCATATTTTCCAACTTATAGATATATAGTTACCTATTAATAAAATTTAAAAATGGCAACCTATATCTATTATAATTGGTGCCGAATTTTTAATTACTTGGAGGCCAAGAATATTTATTTTTTTACCTAAAATACCCCTAGGGTTTTCAGCACAAACATGTAAATTGGAAAAATTGTCAAATTTTAAGATCAAATACTATTATGATCATGAATCCAAAATGTGTTCTTGATAAAACTCATGGTGTTCTTGAAGATCATGAACATCAAACTTAATTTCAAACATAAAATTCGGTTTTGATCTATAAAACCATTTAATTTCGAAATTTTTAAGTTTTTAAAGATCAAACACATGAAATTTACTTAAAATTTTCGGATTTCTCATGGTGTTCATGAACATGAAAATTTCGGATTTTCAAAAACTCAAGAACATCAATTTATCAAAAACTTAAGAACTCCTAACCATGCTCTGATACCATTGTTGGATTACGGGGACGTAATACTACGGAATGCTAAACGTGTACATGCAAGTAATCTAACTACGCGGCGGAATAGTGTACACATACCTTTTAGCTATCGTGCCCAAGAACGTCGTGGAGGGAGTTCTGATCCTCCGGTCGGAACCACGTACAAGTTCTTCGTAAGAAGAAGTCTTACGCGGTGCAAGCTCCACAACAAAGCCTTTGATCGATTTTTCAACGGGAATAGAACCTCAGACATAGATGTGCCGAAAATCTCAACTAAGGGTGTGAGAGGGTTTCTCTCAAGTTCCTCAATGGAGGTACTTCTTATTATGAATGAATGAATGTATAAACCCCTTAGGTGAGTCCCCTATATATAGGATTGGTGGAGTGGACAAAAGTCCATTCCAACCAATGTGGGACAATATTCGGCCGAACCTATGCTATTAAGGGGGAGGCCCAATTTGGGCCTCCCATGTCATTTAGGGATTAGGTTTGGCCCAATTAGCCTAATGTGACAATTACCTAATTAACTTAGGTAATTTCCTTAGCATTAACGGGCAACCAATTACGTCGCCACGTCACAATATGCTAACAATACCCAACTTCACGGATTAGACTTTGATGAGACATACTCACCTACTGTGTGTTATACCACAGTACGGACCGTAATGGCTTTGATAGTGAGCCTCGATCTGGAGCTGCACCAAATGGATGTTAAGACTGTATTCCTCTATGGTAACCTGATGGAAGAGATCTATATGGAGCAGCCAGAGGATTTCATTACTCCTGGCAACGAACATAAAGTTTGTAAACTCCAAAGATCTATCTACGGTCTTAAACAATCGACACGACAATGGTACCGCAGATTCCATGAGGAAATCGTTGGAAATGGATTCTTGAATCTTCACGAGGATCCATGCGTGTACACGAAGACTTCCGAGTCTAAGTATGTCATCTTAACATTATATGTAGATGACATACTGATTGCCACAAATGATGTGAGTTACATGTATGAATCAAAATCCTGGCTGGCATCTGTATTTGAAATGAAGGACATAGGAGAAGCCACGTACATCCTAGGCGTTAAGATTGCTAGGGATAGTATTGCTCGCAAACTATGTCTCTCTCAAGAGTCCTATATCAACAAGTTGTTGAAAAGATTCAGACTACAGTATGCCAAACCCGTGGATACGCCGGTTAAGTTCGGGTGCGCGTTATCGAAAGGTGACGACCCGAAAAACCTGGCAGAGCGTGAACAGATGAAAAGTGCAGAATACTTAAGTATGGTTGCCAGCTTAACGTATTCCATGCAATGCACTCGTCCAGATATCTGTTATGCTGTGGGCCTAGTAGCACGATTCCAATCAGATCTTGACATTCAACATCTAAATTCGGTGAAACTACTAATTCGATACCTGAAAGGTACTGCAGACTACGCACTGTGCTATAAGGGTGGAAAATTAGAATTGACTGGGTTCAGTGACGCCGACCATGGTGGTGATCCGGATGATAGTAAGTCCACCTCAGGAGGAGTGTTTCTCCTTGCTAATGCCTCCATTTCATGGATGAGCAAGAACAAATCCTGTGTCTCGCTGTCAATAATGGAATCCGAATTTGTGGCCCTCTCTAAGAATACACAAGAAACTGTTTGGCTTAATAGGCTCTTAACTGCATTGCTCGGCGTCGAGGCAGGAGTAAACCTGTGAATGTATACTCTGACAATCAAGAAGCAATTGCGGCGGTTAAGAACCCTAAGTACCATACCAGGACGAAACACATTGATACAAAATATAATTATGCTTAGAATATGGTTGAGGATAAATTAATCACATTAGAATACTTGCCTACTGAAAGTATAATGGACGATCCATTAACTAAACATTTACGCAAGGATGTTTTTGAAAAGCATGTTAAAATGTCGGGACTGCGTAGGGTTTTAAGTAGCTTGTATCGTGATAACAACTTTTTGAAACTTTGCTGAAAGAATTGCAATTTGAGTTTAAAATTTTTACGACGTCATAATGCTTAAATTTTCGTCGGATTTTTACTGTCTATAAAATCGTCGCAGGAGGGTTGACCTCCAGAATAAAAATAATATCGAATGTGGGCCAAGCCTCGTCACACTGGCTCGGCCGTCTTGACGGAGAGGGGGATTTCCATTAGATTAAGACTGGCTAAGAACCATAGTGCAAAAAGCAGAATGATCATTTGGTTTTCGGAGTAACACGATATGATCTAAGTTCTGCAGATCGCCGTTACAAACTTTGTTCGTAATAAAACCACATTCAGGGCCAGATGGCGAATCTGCCATAGCATATGACACTTCCCACTTCCTGACTAAACTCAGGTTATACTATCGACGCGTGCTTCATACTAATGTTAATGATGTATTGGATCGAAGAACAAATGCTAATTTGTTGGACGACAACATATTAATAGGCACTCTCCCATTCCGGCGAGTGGGAGCTGTAAGCATTTGGACAATGGGCCGCCGTAATTGGGAGTCTATTAATTAACGTCATGTACCTAAGAAATTAGGTAATGTCATATTAGAGATTTAGGGTTAGGCCTAAAATCCCAATTAACATGTGAGGCCCAAAGAACTATGAATAGACGGTCAAGTCAACACTTTCTCAGAACAGTCGAAATCCAACACTATTTATAATATATATGACTCTAACACTATAGTTAACAAGATGCATTGATATGAATTAACAAGACAGAAATATAGTAAATAAGAAGATTAAAATTTCAGCCATAGAAATCGATAATGTGTCCTTGAATCTGATTTGGTTGTAGATAATGCTGTAAGACACTATATTTATCTCCCTAATTTTTTTTTTTGGCCAAAGTTCTCCCTCATTTTTTTTGGCCAAAAAAGTTCTCCCTCATTCAAGATTGCAAAAACACATAAAATAACGCATTTATTGGTCTAATAAATTTAAGTATTTGGTTTAGGTGCCTAAATCCATTCCGGTAAAAACTGATAACTCACTGGAACCTTATATTGATGGAGGTGGTTAATTATAACATTAAATATTATATTGGTGAATGGATATAACATTAGGATAAAGCTCTCTAAAACCTTAATAATTTAATTGGGGTTGGCTAAATGCAGTCGAGTTTATTTCAACTTGATTCCTCAGCCATTAAATCATGATAGAGAACGATTAGAATTCAGGAGAGATAAAAAGTGTTCATTACATATGCATAATCTGATGGCTGAGAAATCGAGTTGAAATAAACTCGAGTTTATTTTAGTCAAACTCTAATTTAAATGTGGCTGTAAAGAGAATGTCTAGGCCATGCAACAAATAATATAATGTTATGTGCTCACTTTATGCTTTACACATTAAAATCTTCTAAATAGCTTCTGATTTATAATGATAGAGTTTCAGTTAGATTTATTTTTTAATTATTATTATAATATTATCAAACAATATATATATATTTTATGTGCAATAATAAAGACATATAAGAATTGTATAAAGTTAAAATCAAATTAAACTAAATAATATTTCATCTTAGTAGTATGAAAAAATAATATCAATTTCTTCACAAACTGTAAATTAATGACGTTATAGACTAATTTATTTTTAAACTGCTTTCAATGACAAGAATATAATATAACTGGAAAAATATAATAACAATAATAATAATAATGGAAAAGAGCACATGATGGAGTAGGTAGGTAAGTGTAAGTCAGGTAATCCGACCAAATCAAATCAGAATGTTTTGGAGTAAGATACCCTCCCAAAAATCCAAATCCACTAGCAATTTAATTTCCGTTGGGGAAAAAAATGGTTTTTTTTTTTTTTGTAAAGAAAAAAAAAGGTTTTAAAAAATAAAATGTACTGACGGAGCAACGATTGCGCGCAAAACAAATTGTTGAGATTTTATCTAAATACAAATCTAATATTAATAATTAATTTTGTTGGCCTTTATGCAGTTAAAATGATATATGTAATACAAATAAAATATTAATGAACACATTTAAGGTGTATATATAATTTTATCTTAATCGAACACTGTATGGAACACGTGTCAATAATTTTCTATTTGTTAGTTAATGAGTTCACACATATAATATTACGTTTTTTTTTACATACTCATCACAAATCATCAAAATATTAAATTAAATAAATACTTCTTAAATATTATTTTATTTATATTCTTATAATAGTAGTATCTAATATATGTTTGAAATCCGTATAGAACTTGTGTCAATAATTTTCTATTTGTTAGTTAATGAGTTCAAACATATAATATTACGTTTTTCTGACATACTCATCACAAATCATCAAAATATTAAACGGAATAAATACTTCTTAAATATTATTTTAATTATATTCTTATAATAGTAGTATCTAATGTAAGTTTGAAATCTGTAATTGACAAGATCTTAATCATGCTTTATGACGGTTTACCCTATGTTAAAATTAGGTGTCTGAAGTTTGAAACGTTAAAATGAACTGCCTCGGGTTTCATTTTTGTTGAAATTTGGTGTTTCGGTGTAATTACTTTAGAGAAGTCAATTTCAACAAAACCGACTGTCAAATTCGAGCTCCCATACACACTACCTTCTCGTCATCTTGTCGGGACCGTCACCTAAGAAGCTGGCCACATCCGCGCAAGTAAATCCCGCTCCGTTGTCGTAGGAAATTGCTCCTTACCACTCTGCTAGAAACATTTTCTTTTAGATGTTCAACTTTTGAGTGAAATTTGACGATTTTGTGAAAAGTAAGGAGTGATGGATTATGAGTGGATGAGTGGGTTGATGAAAATGATTGAAGGGAGATGAAAAGACGCGCGCAGACACTAAATTTCATCAAAAATGAAACTTGGGACAGTCCATTTTAACATTTCAAACTCCAGACACCTAATTTTAACATGGGTTTGACTAAAATAAACTCGAGTTTATTTCAACTCGATCTCTTAGCCATCAGATTATGCATGTGTAAAGAATACTTTTTATCTCTCCTGAATTCTGACTAATTCTCTCTCATGATCTAACGGCTGAGAAATCGAATTGAAATAAATTCGACTGCATTTTAACCAACCCCTTTTAACATAGGGTAAACCTTGGACAACAATTTAGTAATGAAACCTATATATTAGATATTTCACGATTTCTACTATATATATAATAGGGTTAATAACCTATGTAGGGTCTGAAGTTTGACCCATGTTAACCAGATATGTCTGAAGTTTCAAATGTTGATTTGAGAGGTCTGAAGTTCTGATGTGGGAGATCTTGAAGTGTCGAATTTTGGCGTGCGAGTACTGTATTTCATGCAAAAACGGCGATCTGAGCAAGACCCATACTAAATATGGGGTTTGACGTTTTTCGGCCAAACTCCTTTGTTTAGGGGGCGAAATTGCAGTTTTATGTTTCTGTCAGTCTTTTTTGTAATTTGTTGGTTTTGTTAGAGCCTGTTTGCAAATTTCGAATTTCTACCTAGGGTTAGAGTTTTTATTTTCAATATTTAAGATATGTTTAGCCTTCTTTACATTCAGTTTATTGATATATGAAAAAAAACTGAGGTTTTCCTCTACCTTGTGTCAAATTATTGGCATTCTTTGAATCAACGAGTTCTTGCGCCCTCTATCCATCAAATTATTGGTATTCTCTTTCGAATCAACGAGTCTTTGTCCCATTTATCCCCATCACGCTACATCAGGTTCCAACTTTGTTGATATAAGAGGTCTCTGTTAATTTTTCCGTTAAAACTAACGGAAGTTGGTCACGTGCTTGGCATGTGACCGGAAATAAAATTAAATTCCAAAAATGTCCTTATATCAAAGTGTGCCCCTCACATGCTTGAAAAGAAAAGATGAAAATGCCCTTAACGCCACCACGGCTCCGGCCACCGCCACCCCGGCTCCGACGACCACCACACAGACTCCGAAAACCACCACCCGGCTCCGATTGGGCCCAAATCGGAGCCACCGGTCCCGATTGGCCCAAATCAGATCCACTAAGCTCCGACCGGAGCTCTGTGGCTCAAGTCGGGGCCACATAGCTCCGATCTGGAGCCACAGAGCTCCGATCGGAGCTTTGAGGCTCTGACCTGAGCCACAAAGCTCCGATCTGGAGCTCTGTGATTTGGGCCCAATCGGAGCCGTGATGGTGGTCGCAGGAGCCGGGTGGCGGTGGTCGGAGTAATTTGACTTCAGGGGTAATTTGTCATTTCACATTTCCACAAATAAGATATTAAATAAAACAAAATATTAAAAGGGGTAAGAATGTTATTTCACACAATTCTGTTAAATTTATTGCTAAAAATGGATAAAAAAACCAAATTTGAACAAAGTTGAAATTCAGAAATCTCCGGGTGCAAACATTTTATAGGTTGTAACCTATATAATATTTATTATAGAGAAAGAATGTCTGTGTCTCTCCCTAGCACGAGCATGTCTTTGTTTAGCATGCACATCACATTCAGAAGCTAAGGCTACTTACTCGACGGCATTATAGAAGGCAGCCCTGAGAAGAAGAGGAAAGATGAAATATTCTAGCCGGATGCTTCTTATACTCTTCTTCACTATTGTAGTAGCCCTTGTCGGTCCATCATCGTCCACATGTAACGTCGTCACCGACCGAGAAATGGTGTCCCGTGCTTTCAACTCCGTCTCCGGCTTCAACCTCTCCTGGATTTCAATCCCCAACACCACCAACTGCTCCGCCGTAAACTCCATCTCCATACCTTCCAGAAATCTCACCGGCACCATCTCCTGGAAGTTTCTCAACAACCTATCTCACCTCCACACCATTGATCTCTCCGGCAACTCCCTTCAGGGCTCTATCCCCTCGTGGCTCTGGTCCATCCCTTCCCTCATCGACGTTAATTTCTCCAATAACAAGCTCGGCGGCTATATCGGAACCTCCCGGAACGCCGCCTCACGGATCAAGGTCCTCAATCTCTCCGGAAACCGCTTCACTTCCAATTCACTCCATCTTTCAGGTTTCCTCAACCTCACATCTCTCGATATCTCCGGCAATAACCTCCAGTTGCTCCCGTTTGGGTTGTCTAATCTGACCAAGCTGCAGCACCTAGACGTAAAAGGCTGCAACATTTCGGGGAATTTAAGGACGATTTCTAGTCTCCACGCGCTCAAGTATCTCGACGTGTCGAATAATTCATTTACCGGAAGGTTTCCAAATGATTTTCCTTCCCTTACCGGACTCAATTTCTTGAATATCTCTTTCAACAACATTTCCGGCGAGGTTGGGCCGGAGAAGTACAGAAAGTTCGGCAAGAATGCGTTTCTTAATGCAGGGAAATTCGAGTTTAATCTCTCCAAGGCGGCGCCGCCGGTCCATCCTAATCTCCCGCGAACTGTAACTCCGGCGGCTCATAAGAATTCTACGAAACAGAGTTCGGCGATCAAGAGCAGACCGACGGCGCCAAGTGGAAGGAAAATCTCCAAAGCCCTTGTGCTGGGGATTTCTTGTTCTGTCGCGGCGGCGGGCTTGATGGTGATCATCGGAGTTTCAGTATGTTGCTTCCGGAAGTGGAGATTATCGGCGAAGAGGAACAGATGGGCGATGTCGAAGCCAGCTGGACATGTGCAGTTCAAGTTGGATAAGTCGTCGGGGCCTTTCTCTTTCGAAACGGAGTCTGGAACGTCGTGGGTGGCGGATATCAGGGAACCCACGGCGTCTCCGGTGGTGATGTTCGAGAAGCCGCTGCTCAACCTGACGTTCAAGGATCTCATTGCCGCCACCAACTACTTCGGGAAGGAGTCGGTTCTGGCGGAGGGGCGGTGCGGACCGGTTTACAGGGCGGTGCTACCTGGGGAGCTACACGTGGCAATCAAGGTCATAGAGAGTGGCAGAGCTGCCGTGCATAGCGATGCCATTGCAACGTTCGAGGAGCTTTCAAGGCTCAAGCACCCCAACCTCTTGACTCTCTCTGGTTACTGCATTGCAGGTAGGTAATCACCGTTTCTTTACTTTCGATGATTATTTTTATTTTTATGGCGTCTTCGATGATATTAATATTAATTACAAAAGTGAATTGATTTATAATTAAAAATTAGTTACGTAATACATAATGAATTCCTTAAGTAGTCCGTTTTAATTCATTTTACATAAAAAATACATTTAAGTAACACTATGTAATACAATTGTGGTTATAACTTTTGTGTAAGTAGAATATAAATCTTAAATGTTTTAATCTAATTCATCAAGTGCGGTGGCCAAAAATAGTATAATTGGTTTATAATATATATTATATTAAAAGGATTATTTATTTTTTATGTTTATTATTATCATAATTAACAGAACCAGTATCATATTATTCAAAAATAAATCCTTATTAACTAAAAAGAATTGTAGTAACTTCAATCAGCACAAAAGACCAAGTTGTATCAAGCTCAACATGAAACAGTTCCACCCACTCCGATTAAATAAATAAATAGTTTTCTTCGTCTCTCATGTTTAACTAATTTCCAAATGCAACATGTTTTCTAGAAATTGTGTAGCTTACAAGCATTTATTTGTACTTTTCGTATAGATAAATAAGACCACAAAGGTGGTCTATTGTAGCCATAAGCCACTCGTTTATCTAATGACTTAGAAATACAGGTTCGTCCAAATATTTAGGACTTGGGAGGCATAGTATATAAGATAATAACTTTGGAAAAAAAAAACTTTGGCTAAATTAGAAATCACTATTCTAACATTAATTTGTTTGCATTGACTATCTAAACTTTTAATACAAGTAAATTGCTACATCATTTATAATTGCTATCAAATTTAAAAAAAAAAAAAAATGAACATGTACCGCATAAGCGAGGTATTTTAATGTGTACTTAGTATGAATTTTTTACGAAATTGAAAGGATTTCATCAAAAATCTTTCAATTGGAAGTTCAATCGGAAGACACTATTGAAATCTATCGGATATCCAATTGATCGTCCAATTAAATGTATTTCACTTTAATACTTTTAATTTATTTGCAAATCCATATCTTGTATAGGTTCACATCAAACAAGCACACGTTGGAACATGCTCATTTTGTGTTTGTTTTATAACGGATGTATCAATTTGCTCCTAAATTAAAACATCAAATTAAAAAAAAAATTAATTTAAACAAAAAATTAAATTTGGATAAAGATTTGTAATTGTGTCAAAATTTAGGTAATAATTTAGTAATTAATTCCTTAAAAAAAATATCAAACATAACTTCTTCTCCGGTACAATATGCCACCCTTTAACCTGTTAGCTAGGTTTGATCTTAAATTTTATCTTTTTAATCCTCAACAGTACATAATTAAGTTGATCAGGCCCACGTAGCTATCTAAACCAACTTAAAGATATGCTGTATTAATTATTTTTTTTTCCTTTAGTTTAAGTGTTAACAGTACAATAGATATGTCAATTGTCAAAACATTAGGTAAAGTCGATATTACTAGACCTTTATAACGAAATTGTTGACAATATATAGATACATATATAGATCTTTATAAATAATAAATAAATAAAAATAAACTTTATTTTTTTGCTAAAAAATGAATGGTTTAGTAGCATTAGTACTAACTACTACACATCATGCTACGCAATGTTCGAGGTACTAACTACTATAATGTTCGAGCTTTCTTCATTAAGATTTTGATATTTTTTCCGATCAAACTTAT
The DNA here is from genome assembly GCA_036873135.1 of Clarkia xantiana subsp. parviflora. Taxonomy (NCBI): domain Eukaryota; kingdom Viridiplantae; phylum Streptophyta; class Magnoliopsida; order Myrtales; family Onagraceae; genus Clarkia; species Clarkia xantiana. The sequence continues at coordinate 23,002,634 of JAPTYO010000011.1, forward strand.
TGAATAATCATAGTGCACTTTTAATGTATCCTACCAGCAACCTAGTATTGTTAGTAGATCATATATTAAACTCAATTCTGTTTACCTCTAATACTTAATGCGATCAAACATAATCTGATATTTTAAGATATACGGCAAGACTAAATTTTCTGAGGAATTTCGAGTTTAGGTTTTCAAAGTCAAATGACATTGAATTTGATAATTTAGGAAGTCCAAGAAACTTTATTAGTCTGGTCTAACTTACCGATGAAGTTTGTACAACTTTGCGACAATTATACCATCACTTAATCTTCGGTAAAAAATCAGGAAAGTTTTACGCGTACTATTACTTATTTTTTACATACTAAAATTTACAATTATTTCAACTTTATTTTCAAATTACATTACCTATTTTAATTTGTAACAATAGCAAAAAAATTATAGATTTATTAAAAAGTAAAAAAGGTTAATAACTATAATGCAAACAAAATGAATGAAATAGTAAATTATAATACTAAACAAAGAGTAAGTTGGACCAAATTTGGCTTGAACTGGATCCATCTGGACTCAACTCAATACAATGTTGGGGTCAGTTGACCCCCACACTAGCTAGTTAGGGAAGAGCTTTGGGTTGGGTCCATCATATTATATAGGGTTAACAAGTCTTTTGGTCCATGATTTTTTTTTTTTTTTCTGGTTTTAGATTTTTTCTAGTTTTTGTCCGACCGTTACATTCTGTCCATTTTTTGACATGTACAAGTCACGTGATCCACCCTAAACTTTCAATTTTGTTCAATTTAGTCCCTCTAATACTTTCCTAACTTTTTTTTATTCAATTTAGTCCCGAAGTTTCAAAAAGTCAGTTGGACCTATTGTCCAATTAGGCTATATATGTTGTTGTCTTGATCTAGCGACTTGGTCTCTGTCTCTGTCCTTGGTTCTATATATCTCAACTTACAGAATATATGCATATTGAAAAAGATTCAAACTTTAGTTGAATTTTGCACCTGTCCTCCATTATTTTCCGTTTTGACTTGAGTGGTCCTATAAAATCAATGCAAAGGTCACGTCCTCCTGAGGAGGCCCCTTGATTTTACTTCCATATATGTCAGAATGTAATTTACCCACATATATTGACCTACCTTATTTAATGAATGGAATGGATGGTGTCACGGGACATAACATTCAAGTTTCAGATGTTTTCTTTCACTGTTTTATATTTTTTGTCTTATTATATAACCACTACCTGTGCAGCTGGGCTGTGTAGTTTCTTTGTCTCAACTCAAAACATTTACTACGTACGCTAGCTACCAGAAGCAAGCTACTAGGATATGATTACCGATTAGATAGATCTATGCATGGCTACTGTTGTATATTTCGTCCTTCATTCATATCATATCATTAATCATTATATCATATAATATATATATATATATATATATATATATATATGCTCCTCCCTCCCTCCTATTCATGCATCATTCTTGGTTCTTGTGCTTCTTTCTTGATGTCGAAAAATGAACTTTCAACTAATCAATTTTTCTATATTAGGTTCACACAAAAAAAAAAAAAAAAGTGAACTATAAGCATTTCATAAAAATCAAACTTAAATTTCAACTATACAAAAAGTGCAAAGAGAAATAAACACGTGATGTCCACACAATGCATTTTAACGGAAACCATATGTATATTGATTTGCAATATGTTGTGTCACTTTAAAGTAAATCACATGGTTGTCATGTACACTATCTAAGGATATATAAATGAACATGCTTAGCTAATACTATGTCCAAAATAAGATGTGTCTGTCGGAGCTAACATTGTTATAATTAATTTGGTAGATGTGAGATAATTAATGCTTTCAACAAATTACTGAAGTGAAATGGGTTGCATGCATTTTGATTAACACAGGAAAGGAGAAACTAGTAGTGTCCGAGTACATGGGCAATGGAAACCTAACCCAGTGGCTGCAGGAGCTCCCAAATGGGGAACCCAATGTAGAGGACTGGAGCGGTGATACATGGGAAGGTGCAGCTGCTCCACCCGACAACGTTGATGAGAAGACAAATTGGGTGAAGCGACACAACATCGCAGTTGGGGTGGCACGAGGCCTCGCGTGCCTCCACCACGCAGGCATATGCCACGGCCACCTTGTCCCTTCCAACATCCTCCTATCCGATGAATTGGAGGCAAAGATATCCGACATTGGTATGGGTGGTGGGCAGCAGCAGCTTGAAGATGATGTTTATTGTTATGGGTTGGTGTTGATTCAACTGCTGACGGGGGAAGAAACAAGTAGGGAGATGTTGGGGTGGGTAAGGAGTCTAGTTAAGGAAGGGCGGGGGGAGGAAGCGCTGAATGTCGTCTACGATTCAACAACCAAATTAGAAATGGTGGAGACTCTACGACTCGCCTACCTGTGCACTGCAGACTCACCAGGGAAGCGACCCACCATCCAACAACTTGTGGGATTGCTCAAGGACATACATCTTTCTTAATTATTTATTTAATTAAACCCACCCCAAATTAACATTTTCATGTTAAACCGTCTGTTTTATACTTGTCCAATTAAGGAAGAATTAATTAATGCATTCTCTCTTTCAATTTCATATAATGTAATGAGGTCTAGTCTCTCTCCATTGCACAGGCACCTCTAAAGTAGCTAGCTAGGGTTGTGCAACCAACTGGACTGGATGGACTAGTTAAAACCTATTCGGAATCAGTATTGAACTGCTTCCTATAACAAAACAGCTCTCACCCGATCTGAACCTGTCCTGAACAGGTTACTAGCTAGTTTTAATTTAACCAAACAGGTTAATTTTGAGCAGGTTCAACTTGTTTAAAAAAACAGAAACAGTAGTTTAGAGTTCAAACCTGTTAGGTTCCGAGTCTCGGGTCAACGGGCGGTCGACCTAAGTCTCGTTCCTTACTAGAGATGTTGCGGATTCGGTGCTCTCGGGTCTTGTCGTCCTAGCCTGTATCTTTCTGTCCTTCGCTCCGCTTCTCTTCTCGCCCTGCAAGAGGGGCAATACCAGGCACATAGGGGGGTGGTGCCTGATGAACCCTCTACGATGCCTAAGTCAGTACGGTATTTGTAGAGAGATAAAGCTAGAGAGATGTCAGAGCTAAATTATGCAACTTACCAAGATGATCAAATGAATAGTGGAAGAGTTGTATTTATAGGCAACGGTGTCATTAAGGTGGCTTAATGACATCGTTAACCTTTAAACACAATTAATTATCCTTTAAACACGTAATTAAGACCTTAGGGTATGGAGAAGGTTGGCGGAAATAAACCGAGTATGGGAGTCTAAAAACGGTGTCGGGGCCCTTGGGGGGAGGAAAATCCGACCCCCAAGGGTAGGGGTTGGGTGTGGCCACCCAACCCCTCCTAGGGGAGATCGGGTTGGCCCACCCGACATCACCTAGGTGAGTCTAACTTGGCCCAGACGAGTATTTCGACCTCGTCCGGACCGTTAGTGTTTTCGTGGGGTGTTCGGGTTGAAGTTTCGATTTGCAATCATTAACGGGGTGATTAAAATGAAATGATTCGGAAGTCAACGGGTTCAAATTGGGCGTATATCCATCACATGCCCCCGAGTCAACCAATGGCCTGACCCTTGATTGACTCTATTTTAGGATGGTATGACACGCGCAATTTGAAGCCGGGATTTTACCTTTTGTCGGAATGCTTACTTACCCATGGATGTGTGTCTCTGACTCTGCCCCCTGCCTTATAAGATAGAGGAACTGCAAACGTCAGAATAGCACGGACACGTGTCCAAGCCGCGTCCGTCTGAGGTGGAAATAATAAATCTATCCTTGCCATGGGCGTATACTTGAACAATACATACACACATGGGGATGCAATATGAATACAGCTAAACGGATTCATACTTCAATTTCATGCCGGGATTTGTCTAAGTGGAGAAAATTTTAATTTTGGTCTAAAATTTTTCTAAGTATGGGATGCTTAAAAATAAACCCATGGGATGCTAACTTGAGTGGAAATATGCCTAACCATAGTCTAAGTGAGGTAAAGATGATAGTTTTCCTTTAACCCTTAGATCTCATCTAATTTTAAATGGAGGGTTGTGATTATGTCACTTTAAAAAACCCTACACCTTTTCAAATATATAGAGGAGTAAAGAAATTACCTCACTTAGCCACCATTGTCATCTTTTCCCTTTTTTCTCACACTTGGAGACCAAGGGAGGCATTCTTGCACACCAAGGGAGGGGGGCCGGCCGAAATTCCGGTGAAGAACCAGCAATTCCGACCAGCAGCTCAGGCGGGACAGCGGCGCGGGAAGGCTCGATCGAAGACGACGGCGCAACCCCGGGCGGACGGTGGCCAGCGGCGGTGCGGAGGTGAGGCGAGCCAGCAGACCAGGACGACGACGGCGCTGGGTTGAGGCGTGGCTGGCGATCGACGGGGCACGGCGACTCCGACCAGCTATTACCGGGACGCGACGGAGGTGGGGCGACTGGGCTCTGCTCCGGCGACGGCGGCGGACAATTTTCGGCGAGGGGCTGATTTCCGGCAACGCCAAAATTTGAATTCCGGACCCATTTATCACATCGGGTCGGGTTTTCCTAAGGTCCACTCTTTTCCTTTCCGTTACCGTGTAAAATGTTGATTTTTGAATTGCCGATATTCGATTGCCGATACTTGATTGGATATGTGATTGCCGTGGATAGTCGTAGCTAGTCGTGGATTTGGGAAAAAAAAAATTTTGGCCGGTCGTCCGGAGATAGTTTTTCGTCCGATTGAACTATTCCCGTTTTAAATTTGATGTCGAGGCGCCACTTGTGTGTTGATTTCCGTTGGAGGGCGTAATCGTAATTTTACCCGGGAATTGATTTTCGGTTTGAGCCAAATTGTCCGATTTCATTGTTGGGGTGTCTTTGGCGCGTGTTTGTTACCTTTGTTGGATGCCGGGGTATGTTCGGTTTTTCCGGAAATTTTCTTGTTCTAACGTCTGTCATGTCGTGGCAGGTACTGTATTCGTGGTGGTGTCCTCGTACGCAGACTCTGCAAAGGCATTACATCCTTCGAAGGATGAGTAAGTTCCTCTTTCTCTTCTATTCGTCGCATTACTTCCTTTCCTGCCATTAGCTTAGTGTCGCAATCTGAGCCGGGGTGTTAGTCGAAACCTGATTCGAACTTTGGGATTTTCCGCTGCATTTGACTTAGGTCTCGCTGCTTTGTCGGAGAATCACCTGACTAGGTCTGACTATAACGAGCACGTTACTTTAGGTGATATTTGCCCCTTAGATGAGCCTCTATATCCCTTCCTCCCCTCACTGGGGAATACCCGCCAGACGGTGACAGAGCCTCCCAGGGGGAAGGTCGTTGTTTACCCTTCCCAGATTCGATTTGGATTGTGGCTGCCTTATTGCGATGATCTTGTAGAATTGAGTAGGTTTTTTAGGATCTCCCCTGTGAACCTCGCTCCTAGTGCTATCCGTGTCTGGGTGGGCTTCCGGGTGTTATGCCACTGGTACTCCTGGAAGTACTCGCTGGTTTTGTTCCGATGCTTCTATCGATTCCAATATCAGAGGAAGGTAGGCTTTGCGAGTTTTGTAACTCGACATCCATCCCTCAAAGATTCCCGATTTGCTGACTTCGGGTTAAGTGGGGTCGAGTGGAATACCTCTCTTCGCTTCGTGGCCCGGTGTGATAACTCGGCGAGCCACTGGGCCAAACATTATTTCTTCATTACGGATCGATATGTTACTTGGTCGGTCTTGAATGAGGATCGGTCAGACGACTGGCCTGCCTTCGGGGAGTTCTCTTCTGCGGATTTAGAGACTATGAAGGCCATCTATGAGAGCAACAGGACCCAGTCATACTGCCCCGTGTCCTTAGTGACTGAGACGGATCTTTATGAGGCAGGGATCAGTTTGACTCCTGACTCCGGGGGTTCGGTATGTTACTTAGTCTTCTCATCTGCATTTACTTTCTGCTTTTCCCTTGTAGGTTGGTTTCACAGGAAAACATATAACGTGCAGGCGGCACCGGTCGATCTGAGCAAGAGGAGGGATCCATCTGGCTCTACCCTGAAGAAGTCCCCTATGCTTGGGAAAGCTGCTGGGGCCTCTGGTATACTTCCTTCCCTTTGCCCCTTTGTGGTATACTTGTGTTTTTCTTACCTTGTTTTTCTTGTATTGCTAGGGCACTCTCCTCTGGTGACCGAGAGGGTTGTCTCCGTAGGCAAAGGCTCTGGACCTTCTAAGTCCAAGTCGCGGAGGTCCGACTCTGAGGCCGGGGCCTCGGCTGTCAAGAGGAAGAAAGCTGCGGATCCTCCTCCGTCTGTCGTTCGTCCCCCGACCCTGTCTCGCGACAAAGAGATGGTGGTCGAAGAGGCGCCTTCCCGAGCTGACAAAGGGAAGCGACCTGTTGGTGATGGTGGAATGGTCACTGGTTCTCCATCCCCTGCCCCCCAGCCGAGGGCACGGCCGTCAGGTTCGATCTCCTTCCTATCACTGATGCTTCTATGTTTGTATGTTTCTTTATCTTGCTTTGTTTGTATAGGTGGGCCTCCGGCTTTGAGTCGGAAGGATTTCACGCGCCTTACCGACGAGGATATCGTTGGGTCTGAGTGGACTGCTTTTGCTGGGTTGAAGGAGTTCCACCTTGATAGCGGGTCTTCCTTGCGCACTCCTGAGGTTGGTATCCGTGTGCTTCGTGGTGCCATCCCTCCTGGTGATCGTGCTGCTCAGCCTAAGTCTCCTGGGGAGACCCGGCGTTTCGTTCAGGGTGTACTGTCCCGTTATGTGCCCGTGAGTGGTGTCTCGCTTTCTCCTTTTTACTTTCATGTTGTTGCTTTTCCAGTTACTCATCTGTTGTTAAATTGTCAGGGTATGTCTGACATGGTGAACCTATCATCCCTTGTGCTCGAGCTATCCGACGAGAAGAAGGTTCTTGAGGACAGCCAGGCATCCCTCAAGGCGGAGCTTGCCAGTGCCACTGAGAAGGCGCGGGTGTCCGATCTGAAGATGGAGGAGCTCAGGGACCAAGTGTCATTACTTGAGACTACCGTAGGTAGCTTACGCCGGGAGGCTGAGGTCGCATCTTCGCTCCACTCTGAGGAGTTGCGGAAACTTGAGGCAAGGTGCCGGGCAGAGGAGAGGACTGTTGCGGTTTCTGAGTACAAGGCTTCCTCTGCCTTTACTGCTGACTACAGTGTGCGGCTTACTCAGGAGATGAACCAGTTTGGTGAGTATCTCCTTGACCATATTTTTCGCATTGATCCTCAGTTTCCGGTTGGCGATCTTGGTGATTTTGGACCGTACGCTACTGGTTACATGGCTGTCCTTAGGGGTCAGGCTGCTGTTGCAGACGAGCCTGCCCCTACACAGGTGGATGCTACGCCTGTGGATATTGACACTTCGGACTCTTCCTCCTCTTCCTCCATCTCTGCTGGTGGTTCGGCCTCAGGGGGTCAGGGTGACTCCCCAGAGGGCTCTGGTTGATGTATTGACATCCTTCTATCTTTGTACATATGACCATACTCTTCCTCCCCTTTGATGGGTTGAGTATCTTTTGGGATTGCTGTTGGATTTTGTGTTGCTTTCCTTTTTCGTATTGTGTTGTTGGCAGTGTGGTTCACTTGCCTTTTGATTGGTACTTCGTATGCTTTTGCATGTATCCCTTTGATTATGGACTCTTCCTTTGGTGTGTCTCCTTTGCTTATCCTTCTTTTGAGTTTTCCTTCACTTATCCTTCTTTTGTGTTTTCCTTCACTTATCCTTCTTTTGTGTTTTCCTTCATGCCATACCTGCTATTTCATCAAGAAAAAACATTGTGTGTTCTTTATACCACTTTACTTTGAAATTACTTTCTCATGGGGTCCTTCTTAGTATGGTGTAATGATCTCTTCTGATACCCTTTGAATGGTATGTATGGTATTGCTAGACCAAAGATACGCTCTTGGTGGGCGTTGAATACTGTTCGCGAGATACGCTCCCGGAGGGCACCAGTAGTTAGACCAAAGATACGCTCTAGGTGGGCGTTGAAACTGTTCACGAGATACGCTCCCGGAGGGCACCAGTAGTTAGACCAAAGATACGCTCTAGGTGGGCGTTGAAACTGTTCACTAGCTACGCTCCCGGAGGGCACCAGTAGTTAGACCAAAGATACGCTCTAGGTGGGCGTTGAAACTGTTCACGAGATACGCTCCCGGAGGGCACCAGTAGTTAGACCAAAGATACGCTCTAGGTGGGCGTTGAAACTGTTCACGAGATACGCTCCCGGAGGGCACCAGTAGTTAGACCAAAGATACGCTCTAGGTGGGCGTCGAAGCTGGTAGTTTGAAATCTACTTCAAGATACGCTCTTGGGGGCGTCGAATCTGGTATTTTGAAATCTACCTCAAGATACGCTCTTGGGGGCGTCGAATCTGGTAGGTTGCAAATCTACCTCAAGATACGCTCCTGGGGGCGTCGAAATTCGTAGTTTTTGGAAACCACTCTCAAGATACGCTCTTGGTGCGTCGAAGGTCGTAGTATAGAAACTACTCTCAAGATACGTTCTTGGGGGCGTCGAAGGTCGTAGTGTGAATAATACTCTCAAGATACGCTCTTGGGGGCGTCGAAGGTCGTAGTATGAATACTACTCTCAAGATACGCTCTTGGGGGCGTCGAGGGTCGTAGTATAAAAACTACTCTCAAGATACGCTCTTGGGGGCGTCTAATCTGTTCGCTAGATAGGCTCCCAGAGGGCACAGGGTTCGTAGTTTTAGAACTACTCTCAAGATACGCTCTTGGGGGCGTCGAAGGTCGTAGTATGAACACTACTCTCAAGATACGCTCTTGGTGGCGTTGAAGGTGTTGTTGACTTGATGTCATATCTGTGTAAGGATAACTCAACGATTATATCACCATATTCATTGGAAAATATTTTTTGAGTAACTCCTACTCCCTTAAGAGCATTCATGTTTTTTGTACACATGGGGTGCCTTGGGTGGATCAAGACACCCTTTGGAGGAAATCAAAGATAGTGTAGAGTTGGAGTAACTTCTTGAGTTCTCCTTCTCAAAAGTTGTTTTTGGAAAACTTAGAATGCTTGAACATGTAAAGTGCTAAATATGAAACTAAGGATATGGGGTGGTGAGTTTGTCGGTTGCCACGTACTCCCTTAGGCCTCCATTGTAAATCATCTCCTCCACTTCTATCTTTAGCACCATGCAGTTGTTAGTTTGATGCCCCCAGGTCCCATGGTACTCACACCATCCCTGTGCATCTCTTCTTAGGAAGGCCTTGCCCTCTTCTCTGCATGTGGGTAGTTCTTCCTTGAGGTACTTCTGAAAAATTTCTTCTATGCTCACTGTAAGGGGTGTGAATTTGAAATTTACACTTCCTTCCAGTGTATCAGTCTCTCTTTCTTTCTCCAGGACTTCCTCCGGTTGTTCCATCTCCTTTGCAAATGCCTTGTCTAGCCCTTGAGCTCTCTCATCGTGTTTGTCATGACCATCTCATAAAGCCCTCCATATGCTTCAAATGAGTTTGGATGCATGTTTCTAATGAAAGCTCTGACGGCCTCCCTTCTTGTGATATCCATGTTGGCACCATAACTGGAGAACCTTTCGAAGTAGCTTGTCATTGGCTCCCTCGGCATTTGCTTGATGTCATCGATGTGTCGAAAGCCTCTTATGACGGAGTACCTTGTTCTTTTTCCTTCTACACTTTCTAGCTGCCAAGGTATGCTTGTTACCTTTACATCCTTGCTCATGTGTCTCTTCTTAGCCATTCTTTGAAAAAACTGCCTGCTCAGGCGGAGTGCAACTCCGTTCTTCATCTTTCGTTGCCTTTGTCTCCTCCTCATCTTCTTGTTGTTTTGGTTGGCTCCTACCATGACCATTGCCACTGTGTCTGTCCTGTGTGATCCACGTCTCAAGGAGTTGACGTAGCACTGCCTTGCAGTGCGTTGATCACCCAGGACTTCTCCAACTCCATTCTCAGTGATGTATTTCAATTTCTGGTGTACGGTAGATGGCACGATTTCGTATGGGTTTATGGTTGTTCTTCCTAGGATCCCATTGTAGGCTCCCAGGCTTTCAACCACCAAGAAGTTAACGTTCACCTTCAGCTGTGTCCATCCTTGGCCCATGGTCACTGGCAGGGTTATCATTCCCAGTGGGTAACTTGTTGCCCTGAGAAGCCAACCAAAGGGAAGTTGACTGGTTTGATGTCTGCCTTCGTTTTTCCTATTTCTTCTAGGACCCTTAGGCTTAGGAGGTCTGCCGAGCTGCCCCCATCTACCAGTATTCTCTTTACATCAAAATTATCAATGTCTATTGTGATGACTAACGCATCGTCATGTGGGAAGACAATGTGGCTCTTGTCCTTCTCCGAGAATTCAATCTTCAACTCATCTCCTTCTCGTGGTCTTTTCCTCCACCTTGGCACTGAACTCAGTTTGGATGCGTAAACCTCCCTTGCATTAGCAGTTGGGCCACCTGATGCCACTCCTCCGTGTATCATGTTTATGGTCCCCTTCTTGTTGGGTGGAGGATTGTAGTCTACTTTGCTTTTGCCTTTGTCCCTGTATGATGGCCCTAACTGTATGCTGTTGCCCCCATGATCCACGAACTGCTTTAGCTCTCCCCTTTGGATGACATTGTTGATGCTTAGCTTTAGGCTGAAGCATTCGTTCGTGTCATGCCCGTATGCTTCATGGTTATCACACCATCTGTCTTTGTGCGTCCCCACCATTGGGGCTCTCCATCTTGCAGGGGGTGACCAGAGTTTCTGATTTCACATCTCTTTTAGGACAGCTGCTGGGGTGGCGTTCAATGGGATGAACTTGATGATATTGATTTCCCTAGCCTTCAGTGGTTCGCCCATCTGATTTCTTTGCTGGGGCTGACGCCATTCCTGCTGCCTTGTGTGTTGAGGTGCCTGAGGTGGATTTCCTCTGTTCGGCTTTGCATTATCTTCCTTAGCTGCTTGAATCTTGGCTTTCTTACTTGCCCTGTGCCTCTCCAGGTCTATATGAGTTTTTACTCTCCCTGCTAGCTCCTCTAAGGTGCTTGCTGGTTTCTTGGCCATCTTTTCTGCCAGCGTGGACCCGAAGCGACCTAGGTTTCTAATGAAGGCTCGTATTATCTCACCCTCAGTGATGTCGCCCTGGATGTCTGCTATGTTTTGGTTAAACCTAGTGTAGTAATTGGCCAGAGATTCATCATTTTCTTGCTTCACGTCATCGATGGAGCCTGTTCCTTTGAGGAGCTTCCTTTCTCCTAGATATCTCTGAAGAAATTTCGCCTTTAGCTGCTCCCATGAGTGGATGCTCTCAGAGGGTAGGCTAAAGAACCAGTGTGAGGCCACCCCTGATAGGGTGTTTGGAAATAGGAGTGCCTTGTATCTTTCATCAGTAGTTCTCCCGAATAGGGAGGCTTCATGCTGTTGAATATGCTCCAAAGGATCTCCCTTGCCATTGTACTTTGCAATCTGTATTGTATGCAGGGAGTCCGGCACCTTGTTCATCTCCAATTCCCTCGTGAAGGGGTGGTTCGTTTTATCACTTAGACAATGTAAGCCGTGTTTCTTTGACTCATTCATTTTCCTTGCTATCATGGCCTCTATCTCCTCCGGGGTAAACATCACCGGCGTCGGAGTATAGTCTTTCTGATAGCCTCCGTAGTTATAAACTGGGCTTGCTGGGATCCCTTGTCCGTGTTGGTACGGACTGTAGGTGTATCCCTGGTATTCCTGCTGGGGTACTTGGTGGAATTCTTGCCTCCTTGGAGGTCTTGCTTGTCTGTCTGCCCCCAGTGGGGTGTAGGCCCTAGCGTCCTGTTGTGTCTATTGCTGCCTAGGAGGCACAAATTGCTGCCTTCCCTCTGGGGGTGGCTCTTGGTAATTCCTTCTTTGTTCTTCTCGCTGCCCTGCTCGAGGGTGCGAGTGGTGTTCTTCTTCTTGGGCTTGTTCTTGTTCATGGACTTCTTCTTCATGCTGATGTTGCCTTTCCTGCCTGTTCCTCAGAGTCTCTCTATAGGCTAGTAGCTCATCCAACGCGCTCATCAGCCCTGGAGTCATTGTATGTGCTCTCTGTGTGTATGCTGGCCTTGTGTTGGTTGTGTGGGCGCGATTGTCATTCCTTTGAGCCGGCATCCCATATGGATATCCTTGAGGTTGCGCCTCATAGTAGTATCCCTCAGGAGGTGCCGTGTATTGGGATGGCACTCCCTGTTGCTCCCTCTCTCTCTGTGGCCTCCTTGCCAATGGAGTTGAGGCAATGGAAGACTCAGCCCCAGCTGGGCGTGAGGGTCCTCCTTCCTGGTTGTTGGGCTGGGGTGCCTGTGGGGTTACTTGAGGCTCTGGGTGTACAGGCTGTTTCCCTGGGTTAGGCTGCCTTGCCGGAGGTACAGGCTGTCTCCCTCGCCTATTGCCCCCAGGTGGGCGGTGATGCCTAGACGCCAAGCTGTTCGTCATCGCTCTTGTTATTGCCAGGCTTTCTGTTCGAAGCCCACAGACGGCGCCAAATGTTAGGTTCCGAGTCTCGGGTCAACGGGCGGTCGACCTAAGTCTCGTTCCTTACTAGAGATGTTGCGGATTCGGTGCTCTCGGGTCTTGTCGTCCTAGCCTGTATCTTTCTGTCCTTCGCTCTGCTTCTCTTCTCGCCCTGCAAGAGGGGCAATACCAGGCATAGAGGGGGGGTGGTGCCTGATGAACCCTCTCCGATGCCTAAGTCAGTACGGTATTTGTAGAGAGATAAAGCTAGAGAGATGTCAGAGCTAAATTATGCAACTTGCCAAGATGATCAAATGAATAGTGGAAGAGTTGTATTTATAGGCAACGGTGTCATTAAGGTGGCTTAATGACATCGTTAACCTTTAAACACAATTAATTATCCTTTAAACACGTAATTAAGACCTTAGGGTACGGAGAAGGTTGGCGAAAATAAACCGAGTATGGGAGTCTAAAAACGGTGTCGGGGCCCTTGGGGGGGAGGAAAATCCGACCCCCAATGGTAGGGGTTGGGTGTGGCCACCCAACCCCTCCTAGGGGAGATCGGGTTGGTCCACCCGATCTCCCCTAGGGGAGGTCGGGTGTGGCCACCCGACCTCACCTAGGTGAGTCTAACTTGGCCCGGACGAGTATTTCGACCTCGTCCGGACCGTTAGTGTTTTCGCGGGGTGTTCGGGTTGAAGTTTCGATTTGCAATCATTAACGGGGTGATTAAAATGAAATGATTCGGAAGTCAACGGGTTCAAATTGGGCGTATATCCATCAGAACCGGTTCAAAATCTGATCAGTTCCGATTTTATACTTAAATTAACTATTTCTTTGCAAACCATTATGGACTAAACTCTGTTCAACAACTCCAGTTCCACACAAGTCTCGAATCGTTTTTTTTTCAACCCTACTGCTTAGATATTTTGAATGAGTAATGTTCTAAAGTATGAAATTTAGAGTGAATAATTTTTTCATTTCTTTACAGAGTGATCACAAAATTAATATTTTTTTCAACCAGGAAAAGTAAAATTATTATTTCACATTTTATACTACTGGGAATAAATATACATCAAAGAAAGAATAAATATATTACAATTCTATTTTTTCGTTGTTCTCTTTCTAGTATCAATACTATATATTACTCTTACTTCTTACTCTACGAATAACCAATTCCTCTTAAAATGAAAAAAAAAAGATTCTGCCAAAAACTTCTACAGTTTACAGCTACAGCAAGGGATATTTTTCACTTTCGCATCGAATTGAATTATCTCAAATATGATAATCTCCCTCATCACTTATTAGAAAGCAACACCCCGGATTCAATTCACATTTATCCTAGCTTAAGTTTTCTAGCCGGAAGCCAATAAGAAAGCGAAAGAAACCTTATCCTATATCCATTTTTAAAATTGGACATTCAATGGTACATGCATGATTCTACCTCGACAAGCAACAAGAAAAGAATAAAGAAATTATCTAGTACTTCATTTTGTTACTGATGAAAATTGCGTTGCTGTGTCAGAAGAAGGATAGCTATACTGATTCGGTATACTCGAAAAACACCCTCGGTACTATATTGACGATCTCACAAAGATGCAACTCAGCAAATTTACATTGCATGATATCATCTTTTAGGGAATCGATCCCCCTTTAATTGTACAAGAATATGTGGAGCTCAACATGTCTGGAAGCACAGGAGAACGTTCTTTTGCTGATATTATTACCAGTATTCGATACTGGGTTATTCATAGAAATATTCTTCAAATTCATCGAAAGACGTATCTTGCAATACAATCCTTATATGGCAAGTGGGTCTTCTTATTGGATAACTCTGTCCTCGAGCTCGCGGTTTTAATTTTTTCACAGTAGTGCCTTCGTTGACTTCTGCTTTACTAATAACTAAACTTGCTTCATTGAAAGACATATTGTGACTAGCATTTGCGGCCGCAGAATTCACTAATTTTAAAATGGGATAACACGCTCGATAAGGCATAAGTGCTAGTAGCATAAGTGTTTCTTCGTAGGACCGCCCACGAATCTGATCAATCACCCTTCGCGCTTTGTGAGCAGACATAGATATATATTGCCCTAAAGCATATACTTCGCCATATGTTTTCTTTTTTTTCATAAGGTTCTCCAGTAAATTTGAAATAAAATTTTATTTAATATAATAAATAGAAATACAATACATACATAGATGTATAGTGCCCTAAAGCATATACTTCGCCATATGTTTTCTTTTTTTCATAAGATTCTCCAGTAAATTTGAAATACAATATAAATAATAATCTATATTCTCATTTTTTAACGACGAGATTTATTATCATTTTTCGCATGTCCGCGAAAATTTATAGTAGGTGCAAATTCTCCCAATTTATGGCCTACCATATTATCTGTTATATAAATAGGCAAATGCTCTCTTCCATTATGGATAGCAATAGTATGGCCGATCATTGTAGGTATAATGGTAGACGCCCTAGACCAAGTTCTTATAAGTTGTTTGTCCTCCCTTATGTTAAGCTTCTCCATTTTTCTTAATAAAGGATTCGCTACAAAAGGGTTGTTTTTGAGTGAACGTTTCATAATGCATTACCCCCCCCCCCCCTTTTTTTTACATTTTTTTTAAGACGACGAAAGAAATTCAATTTGCTACCCTATTTACTACGGCGACGAAGAATCAAATTATCACTATATTTATTCCTTTTTCTACTTCTTCTTCCAAGTGCCTGATAACCCCAAGGGGTTACGGGTTTTTTTTCTACCAATTGGGGCCCTCCCTTCACCACCCCCATGGGGATGGTCTACGGGGTTCATAACTACCCCTCTTACTACAGGACGCTTACCTAGCCAGCGTTTAGATCCGGCTCTACCCAAACTTTTCTGGTTCACCCCAACATTCCCCACTTGTCCGAATATTGCTGAGCAGTTTTTGGATATCAAACGGACCTCCCCAGAAGGTAATTTTAATGTGGCCGATTTCCCCTCTTTTGCAATCAGTTTCGCTACAGCACCCGCTGCTTTAGCTAATTGTCCACCCTTTCCAAGTGTGATTTCTATGTTATGTATGGCCGTGCCTAAGGGCATATCGGTTGAGGTAGATTCTTCTTTTTGATCAATCAAAACCCCTTCCCAAACCGTACAAGCTTCTTCCAAAGCATACGAATTTCTGGATGTAAATGATGATATCTATACAGATGGATCTTATATATATATCGTATAATGAAGTACCACACGAGTGGATATATAGAAATCCAAATCTGCCGAATCACTCATGTTATGATCTTCTACATCCTAGGTCTTCCCGTTCCGTCATCTGGCTTCTGTTCTTCATGTAGCATTCAGACCTAATGACTCTATGAAATTACGTCGATACTTCCACATATTACGAGTAACGTAGGAGACATCTCTATTTTCCCCCCCGGGAATCTTTCGAATTACCACTGCTTAGCTTTCAATTCGCCTCTGACCATCAAATGAAATGTGAATAACCCGTCCTCCTCTCTTTGAAACAAGGGGGCTTCTGGTTTTGTCGGTGCTTGAAACAATTTTGTCTTCTCCATATTACTATTTCTCTAGAGTCAATAATTTTATATGAGGAACTACTGAACTCAATCACTTGCTGCCGTTACTCTTCAGTTTTCTGTTGAGGTCTATCCTGTAGAGGTACTCAAATTGGATCCGTGATCGATTTCTAGGTTTCGTCGGTAACCTAATTGGTTACTTCCAATTACGTAAATCAATAGTTCAAACCGCACTCAAAGGTAGGGCATTTCCCATTTTTATAGGAACTTCTGTACCAGAAACAATGGTATCTCCAATTATGGCCCCTCTGGGATGTAAAATATATCTCTTCTCACCATCCCCATAGTGTATGAGACAAATGTATGCATTTCGATTAGGGTCGTATTCTATGCTTACGATTCTACCATATATGTCTTTTTCATTCCGTCGAAAATCGATTTTACGGTATAGACGCTTATTACCTCCCCCTCATTTTTTCGTGTATTGGATTTCACTTGATTGTCTAAGGCTCCATTGCGTGTGCTTGGGGTAGAAGTTTTGTAATAATGTATCACCATGCTATTAAGTATTTTGATTTAAGTTCTTTTCTTTCTAAGAGGTGGAATAGAATAACCCGGTTGAAGCGTAATGATCATACGTTTATATATATGTTTTCTTCTGAATTTTGGATTATATATATATATATATGTTAGCAGTGGTATTGGCTTTTTGTGAATTTTTAGTGCAAAAAATATGGATATGTAATTAAAGGTGTCCGGATGGATAGCTAACGTGGGATGTAATTTCATATTACGTCCCACATTACATTCATATTACGTCGTTTGGTTTGCCAAAAAACGTAATGTTTATTTTAATGTAATGTCCATTGTAATATGAGATTACGCCCAACTTCATTCACTGTAATGTGAGATTACATAAAAAAAAACAGATGTAATATGAGATAACGTCCAACATTACGGAGTGTTATCGTTTTTTATTTATTTATTTATTAAATAACTAAATACTTTATGTTATCTTTATAGTTTATATTATTTTTATTAGTAGAGTATTATTATTTATTTACTTCATAACTCATTATTATAATAAAGAATTATGCACACGATGTTTGAATAAAATGAGGAAAGTTTTTTTCAATGTATTTTTTATGAAAATTATCATATAAAACTATATAAAAATTATTAACTAATAGAATTTTATTGGTTATGCGTATTGATTTTAAATATTTAATATTTAGAGTTCGTAGATAACAATAGTATTAAGCACAAAACATAAAATTTAAGAAATTAGTTGTTGTCAAAATATATAATCTTTTAAATTTTATCTTATTAATATATAATAAACTCATAAATTAATATAATAACAATAGAGTCACATTACAATACACACTACAACACATACCAAACATTCTAATGTAACATTACATTATATTCTACATTACAACACAACCAAACACTGCAATGTAACATTACATTACGTAGCTCACATTACTTGTAATCTCACATTTCAAGTAATCTCACATTTCAAGTAATCTCACATTACATCCACATTACGTTGTTTGGTTTGCCAAACGACGTAATGTGCATTGTAATGTAATGTGCATTGTAATCTGAGATTACATCCAAACTTTATTCAACGTAATGTGAGATTACATCCAAAAACGTATGTAATGTGAGACTACGTCCAACATTAAGGAGTGATATTATTTTGTTATTATTTATTTAATAAATAAACAATTTATATTATCTTTATATATTCTGATTATAACAATAATTAGAATAATAATAGATTTTTTTACTTTTTATCTAATTCATAACTCATTATTATAATAAAAAATAATGCATACGATGTTTTGTATAAAATGAGGAAGTCTTTTTCGCTGCATTTTTTGTAAAAATTATCTTATAAAACTATGGAATGTTTTAATTAATATAATTTTAATAGTTGTGCGTATTGAATTTAAATATTTAGTTTTTGGAGTTCATAAATGATTATAGTATTAACAACAAAGCATAACGTTTAAAAAGTTAATTGTTGTTAAAATATATTTTCTTTTAAATTTTATCATGCTAATATATAATATATTCTCATATATTAATATAATAACAATAAAGTCACATTACAATGCACATTACAACACATACCAAACACTGTAATTTAACATTACGCTCCACATTACAGCACAACCAAACACTGCAATCTAATATTACATTACATAGTTCACATTACTTGTAATCTCACATTTTAAGTAATCTTACATTAGATCCATCTAAACGTCCCCTTAGAGCGGAAAAAATTAAAGTGTGGTCTCAAAGACCTCCAAAAGGAAGTTCCTCCTATTTTAGTCTAATAATTGACCAAAAATAATAAATAATTCTTATTCAAGGGATAATAGTTATAAAAGAGATGATTAAAAAAGTAAAAGCAGATTTTTTTTTGGTGAAATGTAAAAGCAGATGAATAATAGAAAAATAATATTTAGAGAATGGTAGGATAATTGGGAGGAATGCCGTTTAGTCTTTGAGAAAATGAGGGGCATCCCACTCATTGGTTGTCTCTTATGTGAAATGCTCGATCTTCACTGACTTTTATGGTCTTTGTTTCATTTCTATTTGTTCAGTGTTATCAGAACCGGACCGGACCGGCGGTCCGACCGGGTTCGAACCGGAACCGGTACATTCAACGGTCCGGTTCGAACAAATCCGGCGGATGTAGGCGAACCCGGTTTGATAGCCGATTTTTCGTCGAACCGGGCGGTTTTTTGCAAACCGTACGGTTCACCGGTCCGGCGGTTCTAGGTTTGCCAGAAAAAAGAAAATGAAAAAAAAAAAAAAAAGGAAAAAAAACCCTAAAACCAACCAGCCCCTTTCTCTTCCGCCGTTCCTTCACTTCCTCTCCATTTCTTCAAATATACAAACAGTGACAACACTATGGATATAGATCAACAACGATGGATGGAATTGGAACCCACCAAGGCCACTCTTGAGTATGGAGCGAAGGAATTACTGGACACCATGACTTCAAAGGCCATCGTACTTCGTAGTAACCGACGTGAGCGTCGGTTAGGAGAGTGCCGCCGCCGCTCATGGCGGAGATCGCTTCGTTCCGCCTAATTACATCAAGTTCACGAATTAGCGGACCTTGTCGTCGGTGCAGATCTGGAAGGTCGGCTTTTGGTTCTGCTTCTTGTTTCGCTGGCGAATTTCGGTGATGAGAATGCGGACGGTGGCAGCGGCGCCGATCCCTGTGACCTCCACTTCAGTATGTTGTTAAAAAAAGATCCGACTCGGCGGCGATCTGTTCATCTTTCATAGTTGGCTTTAGGTAGTTGCCGGAACCTTCATCTGCTTGAATGAGATACAAATTCTACAGAGGAGGCTTAGGGATACTAAAGAGGAGACTTTTAAAGTTATTAACTTTTATCCTTAAACTTGTAGAATAGGTGAACTTCATCCCCAAATATTAATTGGACAGTAAAAGGTGAATTACCGGTCGAACCGGGTTCGGACCGGGTCCGACCGGACAAACCGGGAACCGGACACCTAACCGGTTCGGTATCCGGTCCGGTTAAAGTGTGGTCTCAAAGACCTCCAAAAGGAAGTTCCTCCTATTTTAGTCTAATAATTGACCAAAAATAATAAATAATTCTTATTCAAGGGATAATAGTTATAAAAGAGATGATTAAAAAAGTAAAAGCAGATTTTTTTTTGGTGAAATGTAAAAGCAGATGAATAATAGAAAAATAATATTTAGAGAATGGTAGGATAATTGGGAGGAATGCCGTTTAGTCTTTGAGAAAATGAGGGGCATCCCACTCATTGGTTGTCTCTTATGTGAAATGCTCGATCTTCACTGACTTTTATGGTCTTTGTTTCATTTCTATTTGTTAGTGTTCCTTTCTTTCTTTTCCCTTTTGTTCTATATAATATATGTTGCTTTTAGTCGATCACTTTATTCCATTCATGCTGCCATTAATTCTTTACTTCCCTTGATATAATCTTTTATACTCTTTCTTTTGTTAAAGACAATGGAATACTATGTTTTTTCTTAAATTATTATTATTATTATGGAATTTTTATTCGTAAAAAAGAAGGCGGATATAAAGAAACTTGTTGGGGTTTGATCGTCTAAATCTTCAAACAGTTGATCATTGACGTCGAATTCCGAATTTCGTCGAGTCTTCGATCTCGACCTTGTTTCCAGACAAGCATCCTGCAAGAAGGGAGCGTCGGGGGATCCGGCGAACTCTCTCCGATACTTAAGTAAGTATAAAATTTTAGAGAGAAAAAATAGATAAAGGGAGAGCTCAAAGTTATGAGAAATCAAGATACCTTCAAATGAGCAACCATGAGTTCTATTTATAGAGTTCAAAAGGGTAAAGGTGGTAAAAGACGATATTGCCCTCATAATCATACTTAATTAGCAGGTAATGACAGGTTTAGGTCCAGTTTAGCATCGGGAGAATTCGTGGAATAGATAAAAAAATATAAGTGTTGGGAGAGCAACAGAGTGTCAAAATAGCACTGCCGGGACCTCGAGTGTCAAAATAGCACTGCTGGGCCAAAGAAGGGTCTTCGTATCGGAAGGAATCCGATACGGAGACGTCCCAACCGGACTAGTCCGGTTTGGAGGTTCCAACCTGACTAATCCGATCAGGGTGTCCTAATCAGCTAGTTGAGATGTTTTTAGTGTCCGAAAATATGCGCAGGTCAAAGTTTCAATTTGCAATCATGTATAGAGCCCGAAATTGGCTAAGTATGGAGACTAGGTGAGCCTCAACTGGGTGTATATCCATCATTTTCCTCTGAGTCAAGTAATTTTTTATTTCTTACTTGACTCTATTTTTAGATGGGAGATACACCCAATTAAGATCACTATTTTTATTACCTTGACAGTAACACCAATGTCGACAACTGTAAGTAGTGCAATGTTGTTTCTCCTTATACTCGGGATTAAGAATATGTAGATGTTAGCATAACCATTGACAGATATGCAAATACGAGTATGTCAAAAATATTAATCAGGAATACACAAGTGATATCATAATGACACGTGTCATGTTTGTATGTGCCATGCTTGTACGTTGTAAACACTCGATTTTGACCCGGACGTAACACCGTTACACATGATACGTCAAATTCCGGACGCGTCAAGCCATAAAGTCTCCAAAAATGCTCAAGGACACATTAGGGAAATTATTATAAAATATATTTTAAATTATTTCGAATATATTTAATATTTTCGGAATTTTAAAAAAAATATATATAATAATTAGTTTTTTTTTTTTTAGAAAATTATCTGTAAGATATTTATCTCTAGATATTATTTTTTATTCAAAAAAATAATTATCTGTAAAGATAAATATCCTTAGGAATATTCTCTAGAATAATTATCTGTTAGCAATTTTTTATTTAAATTTTATATGTAAACTAGACTAGGGTTTTAGTATAAATAGGGGTCTAGTTTACATGGTAAGGGACACAGAAAATCACTACAAAAGCAATAATACATAATATCTCGGGGTCTGCACGATTTTTTTCCTCTAGTGCTCAAATTTTTTTTTTTTTTTATCTGTCTGCCAAGTTCCAGACGTACATCCACCTCCGGCCACCGGTGGCCGGACCACAGCCCTCGCTGGTCCGCTGCCCCGCCTGGCTCACCGGTGGCCGTCCTCAGCTCCGTCGTCGCATAGCTGATGCTGCCCGCTGGTCCCTCATCGGTGTCCTCTTCACGTCCCCGTCGTTCCGCCCTGCTCTCCGCCTGGAGTAATCGACGCCCAGCCGAGTCAGCCCGTCGGAGTCGGAGCTCATCAGGCGACCAGCGCCGCCATAATCCGGCGTCCCGCACCCTGACCAGGCCACCGCCGGCGAACTCTCTCTCTCTCTCTCTCTCTCTCTCTCTCTCTCTCTGTTAATTTTGAATCTTAATTTTGAATTCCTTCCGCCTGACCAGCACCCAGTCACCCAAAGACCCGCCGGACTGAGGAAGCTCCGCCCCGCCTCGCCCTCGCCGTGACCACCGTCCTAGCTGCAGCCATCCGCCGTCGCCGGTCCGCTGCTTGCTGCGGTACATCAGGTTCCGCTGTAGCTGTTCTGTTTTTTATTTATTTATTATGTATTATCTTATTATTAATTGTTTAATTTTTTTATTATTACTATTACTATAAGATTAATATTGTATAAGCTTTAATTAAGTAACTCTATGTGATTAGCTTAATTTTAATCAGGTTTAATTTTGGCGTTTTAAATCTCAGCGTTAGGAGTTATGGATTATAGTTAGTTTTCTAGACTTAGGTTAACGATTGACTATATTTTTGCATATAATAAATTTAATTAAATCCTGACATCGTTGGATTAATCGGATATAACATATATTAAGAAGTAAAATTGGCAAATTAAGTGAATTGAGTACCGAAATGGCGTAGTTAAAATTTTATATATTTAATTCGTAATAGAACCCCCGAACTCAAATTTTTGATCGTAGATCAATTTTATATCTAGGTGTTTAATTCGTTAATCGTTTAGATAATTTAGGATTCTAGTTAACCTAATAATTAACTAGTGGCGACTCTTTCAAAATTCACGTTTTCAAAACGTAATTCGCCGCAGGTCAGATTTTAGGTATGAAAATTTGGCAACTCTGCTGGGGACTTTTAGAGGGTTCGGGCTCATAAAATTCGCTTATTTACCATGTTATTTTTTATTTAATCTAATTCTTTTCTCTTGATTAATCTAACTTTGTTTATATTTTCTTTTTTTTTACAGGTACAAAGTGTAGAATTTAAACTAATTCTTTTCTTTTTTTGTGGCATTGTTTGAATTCGCACACACCACTTTAGTGTAATATCCAAAATGCCTAAAACCCAGGCCAACTAGGAACCCCGGAGAGTTAGTAAGGGTACGACCGCGCTGCCGAGCCGCCAGAACGACTCAGAACAACTCCACTCGCTTGTGAAGGTCCTATGATCCCTATGATGGGGAGAGGAAACCACCTTGTCGGGAACCTATCAGTGGAACCTACCTCGTAGAGCAAAGCCACAAATTTTTTTTACCCCCCTAACATGTCGTGTTTTATCCGTGTTTTTTTGTAAATAGGTTGTATGATAAACTGTAAGTTTTTCTAACTGTGTAACTTTTATTTATGAGCATGCGTCCCATTATATCTTAAAAAAAAAATAACAAAAAAAAAAAAAAACAAAAAAAAAATCATTTTTGCAACATGTCTCTTAGGTAGAACTCTCATTTCAAACGTACGTTCCTTATGCAAGGTTTTAAAAAAACAACTCTTACCTAAATTTTGTTCTAAAATATGTGTTTCATGCGCATTATAAAAAAAAAAAAAAACTAGGTAAGTTGTAATTCATAATTAACGCATCATTCACGCATTATTTTCAAAAAATATTTTCATGAGAAATTTAACTCCCTTTTAGCTATTAGAGCTTCTAATTTTAAAATTCATTTTGTATACGTTATTTTCAGAAAAAATAAAAAAAAAACATTTTTAGCTAAGTAGTTAATCCCATAGTTGTAGATTTTTATTTCTAAATATGTGTTTCAGATACATTGTTTTTTTTTAAAAAAACATTTCCTAAATTTTTATTCTAAATATGCGTCTCATGCTCATTATTTTAAAAAATCTCAGGTAAGTTGTAATTTTTGTTAGTGCGTTACGTATGCATTACTTTAAAAAAAATATTTCAGAAAAATTAATTTCTTTAGCTATTAGAGCTTCCTTTCGAACATGCATTTCATATGCATTTTTTCTAAAAAAATCTCTTACCTAAGTTTTTATTTTTAAATGTGCTTTGTACGCATTATTTTTGAAAAAAAAATTTCAGGTAAGTTGTAATTTTGGTTAGTGTACTGCATATGCATTGCTTAAAAAAAAAAAATTTAGGAAAATTTGTAATTCCGCTTTAACTGTTAGAGCTTCTAATTTCGAACGTGCATTCCATATGCATCATTTTAAAGAATCTTTTTAACTGAATTGTTTTATTTGTAATAATGCATCCAATATGCATTAATTAAAAAAAAAAAAATTTAGATAAACCGTAAGCTCTCTTAATTTTAGGGCTCTTTGTTTAAAAAATATTTTATCTGAATTTTTAATCAAAAACGTGCATATCATATGCATTATTTTCGAAAAAAACTTTCAGGTTAATTTTAACTTTTCTTAGTTGTAGAACTTTTATTTTTAAGTTTGCATCTTGTATTTATTTTAGTGCATCTCATATGCGATTTTTTAAAAAAAAACTTTTCGCATGATTCTTAACTTTGAGCAACCAAGATGCATAGTTTTTTTCCATCATTAAAAAAACAAAAAAAACAAAAAAAACAAATTTTTTTTTTTTTTTTTTTCAGATAACTTGTAAATTATCTTGACTGTAGAACTTTCATCTCAAGTATGCATCTCATGTGTATCGCATGTGCATTGTTTTAGGAAAAATAATATGTTGATAGATTGTACACATTCTTAGTCGTAGAACCTTTAGTTTCAAACATGTATTCCATGTGTTGTTTTCAAAACTACTTACCAGAATGTTTTATTTCAAGCATGTGTTTCAAACGCATTATTTTGTGGAAAAAAACTTTTCATGTAAGTTGTAAAATTCTGTTAGTGCATTCAATGTGCATCATTTTTTTTAAAAAATTAGGAAAGTTTGTAATTCCTTTTTGGCCCTTAGAGTTTTTTTAAATTCAAACATGAATTGCATATGCATCATTTTCAAAAAAACTTTTTACCTGATTTTTTTTAGCATGCATTCAATATGCATTATTTTAAAAAAAAAACATTTCAGAAAAATTGTGAGTTTTTTTTAGCTATAGAGCTTTCAAATTCACGCATGCATCTCAATTGCATTATTTTAAAAAAAATCCACCTGAAATTTTTACTTTCAAAAATGCATTTCATATGCATCATTCAGGTAATATGTTGTAAGTTGTAACTTTCTTAACAGTAGATTTTTAACTTTCGAGCATGCATGAGCATTTAAAAAAAATAAAATCAAAGTGTCATTCGTTCTTATCCAAAGTGTATTGCACTTTTTTTGGCAAGATCGTCATTTCAACATTCGCATGGGCGAGCATTTAAAAAAATGGGAGTTTTGATTCTTTTTTTGAGAAAATAGTTTAACTGTGCAGTTGAGTGCTACTATTCGAGTTTAAACAAAGAACGATAAAACTTTTTTGAAAATTTTTTTGTTTTGAGCATTTGTCCTGCGTTCGAGCCAGATAATGCACTCAGCAAACTCAGTAAACTCCATGATGGTGCAAAACACATTTGATCATAAATTTTGATTCTTTTTCAAAAAAGTAATCAAAATTATGAAATGAATGACATTAGAGTTTTCAAAAAATCATGCATGATTTCTCATATTCTCTACACTGATTTTTCATTCACCCTTTTCAGGTACCCTTGGTTAAGGTATCATGTACACATAAGTTATGTCGGCTAAATGGGGCAACAATAAAAGAACATGCAGTCATCTAGTTGCACAAGGAACAAATTGCACACTCGAGATATCTAACGCTGAGGTGCGTTAAATTGTACTTAATTTTTTCTTTGAGATTTGAGTGTCCCTACTCTTTTGCAGGTCGGATGAACACTTCAACCAATGCCGCAACTGTGTGAAACGTGAGCGCTTCGAAGAGTTTCTATGAAAAATTCCACCCACCATGTGTGAAATTCATACGCTTTCCAAGACGAGGTATACAACCGCTATGTGGCCAGGTTTAAACCATTCAGCGGTAACCATGGGGCATCTCCCATTGAGATCGGACATGTCAGGACATTTCAAGAGATCATCGAGAATCCCGTGAAGATTCAATGTGCCGATCAATGTAGCTTGACTCGATCAACCATCCTTTTCCGAAAAAAGTTCTGAAATTTTCAGTCTGCCACTAGGGGCATGTACTTTTCAGCAGGTGTACATACACAAGTTGTGGAGCAAGAGAATCAGGACATGCAGCAGGTCCAGTCGCATAGCGAGCACATTGCCCACTGAAAAATCCAACTCCCAGGTAAGAGAAGTTATGATCATTTTTATCCCCGAAATTTGAGTTTTCCTTACTCATTTTGCAGCTTGGATAATCATCCAAATCAAAACTCCTGAAGAGCACATCTCATGTACGACTCTTCGCTCGCCGACCATTCTTATGCCAGTTATCCTAGATACCTCGGACGACATCTTTGCCTAAGTTTACCATTTGCGGACTGCTGTGCCAAACTCAACACCATCCATGTGTGTTCGTTAATCAGGCCATTCGTCCAGCATGCAACGAATTATGAACCAGTCAGATGTAGGCGTGGGACATTCCTGTTAAGATCAAGCATGGTTGAAGATAGAAGACATCTAAAGATCTTCCTATTAAAAAAGATCGAGATTCCATGAAGATCGACCGTGCTAATAAAAGAGCATTTGAGAGGAAGAAGAAGAAGAAGAAGAAATTATTGTTGGTGTCGTCCACCCATTGAAAGGATCCTCCATTCAAGACATCGACATAATCAACTTATTTGACAAGTTTTCCTCCGGAGAAGTTCTGAGAAATTAAAAGGTTTAATCTGCTATTAGGGGCATGTAACATAGTTGTTGTTGATTAGTTTCTGTAGATTTTCTTTCCATTTGAAAAAAGAAAAAAGAGAGAAAAAAATAAATTCCCGCTAGGTTGAAAATCTAGGCAAAAGTCAGGGAGAGGGGCATGATTGAAAACCCGCGGGGGTAGTCATGGCAAAAGGTGAGATGAAAAAAGAAAAAAAGCAAAAAAAACAAAAAAAAGGAGCCAAAAAGAAAAATCCATTAAAGGTCACAGCCGCCCTTTAATCGGCTACAGAAAAATAAAGAAAGCGTTCGTAAATCTTGTGAGAGCAATGAAGCAATAAAAGGGTCACAGTTGTTCCTAAATCAATTATAAATAAAAGGGTCACAGTCATCCCTAAAAGGACTATAAAAATAAAGGGCCACAACCACCCTTCAAATGGTTACAGATAAAGAGCGCTCCCGCAACATCAAAAGCGAAGAATAGGTGAAATGGCCACAAAAACCCTCCAAACGGCTAAAGATATAAGAGTGACCCCGCGAATCTTGAAAGGGCGGGAAAATAAAAAAGGGCCACAGTCGTCCCTAAAACGACTACAAAATAAAGGGCCACAACCACCCTTCAAATGGTTACAGATAAATAGCGCTCCTGCAACATCAAAAGCGGAGAATAAGTGAAAGGGCCACAACCACTCTCCAAACGGCTAAAGATAAAAGAGTGACCCCGCGAATCCTGTGAGGGCGGGAAAATAAAAAGGGCCGCAGTCGTCCCTAAAACGACTACAAAATAAAGGGCCACAACCACCCTTCAAACGGCTACAGATATAGAACACTCTCGCAATATTGAAGGCGGGAAATGAGTGAAAGGGCCACAGCCACCCCTAAAATGGCTACCTATAAAGAGTGACTTCCCCGAACCCTGAGATGAGGAGAAATTGTTGAAGGGGCCACAGCTACCCTCAAAATGGCTACATATAAAGAGTATTACCATGAATCTTGTGAAAGGGCCACAATCGTCCCTCTAAACGACTACAATAAAAAAAGCGCTCTCGGGACATCGATGGCAGGTATTAAGTGAAAGAGCCACAACCACCCTCCAAACGGTTACAAATACTCCCACTTCGAGGCGGGAAATAAAGAGGGTCTCAGCCACCCATTAATTGGCTACCAAATAAAGAGTGATTCCGTTAGGTTGAAAACCCGAAAGGGCAGCCTAGGCAAAATTAGGAAATGAGGGGCATGATAGCAAATTCAGAAATTGCAATCATGGCAAAAGGAGAGAAAATAAAATCCTGATGGAATAAAAACCCCAAGGGGCAATCCATGCAAAAATCAAGAAAACCGAGGGGCACGGTCTAAAATTTTGACCGTGGCAAAATGAGAGAATATGGGAGATTAAAAAAAATTAAAAAAAGATCCCGCTAAGTTGTCGCGCCATGCGCAATTTAGGCAAAAATTAGGGACATGCATTCAAGTCGTCAAACCACTCGAGGCCCTTATCCGACATATGCCACTAGAGGCTCTTCTCCGACGGACGCCACTAGAGGCTCTTCTCCAACAGACGTTGCTAGAGGCTCTTCTCCAAACGGACGCCACTAGAGGCATTTCTCCAACGGACGCCGCTAGAGGCTCTTCTCCAAACGGACGCCACTAGAGGCATTTCTCCGACACACGCCACTAGTGGCTCTTCTCCATCGGACGCCACTAGTGGCTCTTCTCCATCGGACGCCACTAGAGGCATTTCTCAGACATATGAGGCTTTACTTTCTGCACCGCCACTACAGGCTTTTCCTTGTCGCACGCCACTGGAGGCATCGTCGATCGAGGTTTTTACTTTACTATACGCCACTGGAGGCTTTTTCTTGTCGCACGCCACTGGAGGCATCGTCGATCAAGGTTTTTCTTTTCTGCACGCCACTGGAGCCTTTACTTTTCCGCACGCCACTGGAGGCTTTACTTTTCCGCATGCCACTGGAGGCTTTACTTTTCCGCACGCCACTGGAGGCTTTACTTTTCTGCACGCCACTGGAGGCTTTACTTACCCACACGCCACTGGAGGCTTTACTTTTCCGCACGCCACTGGAGGCTTTACTTTCCCGCACGCCACTGGAGGCTTTACTTTTCCGCACGCCACTGGAGGCTTTACTTTCCCGCACGCCACTGGAGGCTTTACTTTCCGCACCGCCACTGGAGGCTCTTTACTTTTCCGCACCGCCACTGGAGGCTTTACTTTCTGCATCGCTAATGGAGGCACCTCCAACAGGCGTCCCGCCGACAGAAGTTTTATCGTTTCCGCACCAGAATAAGCATATGAGCCACCTTGAAGACTTCGAAATGGCAGCGGACAAACCCCTTCGAACACGTTCGAACAATCAGTGTTTCTTCGTCTTTGGACAAACCCCTTCGAACACATTCTACGGGAGTCCGTCCAAAGAGGGGCAAACTGTAAACACTCGATTTTGACCCGGACGTAACGACGTTACACATGATAGGTCAAATT
Organism: Clarkia xantiana subsp. parviflora; assembly: GCA_036873135.1. Lineage (NCBI taxonomy): Eukaryota > Viridiplantae > Streptophyta > Magnoliopsida > Myrtales > Onagraceae > Clarkia > Clarkia xantiana. The sequence continues at coordinate 23,031,626 of JAPTYO010000011.1, forward strand.
CCGAACGCGTCAACCCACAAAGTCTCCAAAAATGCTCATGGGCACATTAGGGAAATTATTATAAAATATATTTTAAATTATTTCGAATATATTTAATATTTTCGGAATTTTTAAAAATATATATATAATAATTAGTTTTTTTATTTTTAGAAAATTATCTGTAAGATATTTATCTCTAGATATTATTTTTTATTAAAAAAAAATAATTATCTGTAAAGATAAATATCCTTAGGAATATTCTCTAGAATAATTATCTGTTAGCAATTTTTTATTTAAATTTTATCTGTAAACTAGACTAGGGTTTTAGTATAAATAGGGGTCTAGTTTACATTGTAAGGTGTAAACACCTAATTTTGCTCCGCGCGTAGCACGTTCAAAATGTCATATGTGACGCGTCAAAAAAAGGAAGTATTTAAATATAGAAGGTCGCGAAGTTTCTAAAGATAGAACTGGCTTAAAATATGATAGTGTATATGCATTATTTATTGTAAAATATTTAGAAAATATATTATGTGTATTTATGGTAAAATACATAAATATATATTTATATTTTATATTAAATGCATATATTTTTCAGATTTTATTTTCCTAGTTTAGGGGTTCTAGTTTAGCAATAAATAGGCTCATTTTACATGTAAAAAAGACACCAGAAAAATAATAATCACCTATTCTCGAAATCTGTTCAAAATTTGTATTTTAGTGTAATTTTTTTTTCTTTCTTCCTCCCGCTGCTGAAGGCTCCCCGCCGGCGCCGGAATTTCGACCTCGCCAGCCACGGTCCGCCCTATTTCGCCCAGACCGAGACGCAACCGCCTCGCCTGCACCGGTGCCCGCCTGTCCTTCCCTGCTTCAGCCATCGCCGACCTTGCTTCCGTCGTCGCCGGACCACCAGCGACCTCCTCGACTGCACCTCCAGTTCGCCGGAGCTCCGGCAGACTCGCCCGCCGTCCCTGCTGGTGCCACCTGCCTGCTGCCGTCCGGATCCACCCGCCACCGCTGCCGTCGCCGGGGTCAGGCTGCCGACGTCACTTCTGTCAATACCCCTCATCCCGCTGCTGCTGTAAGTTTTTTTTATTTTTTTATTTATATTTATTATATTATATTTAATGTAATTTGTTTAATTTACTTATTAGTTTAAATATAGTTTGATTTAATTTAATTGTGTAAAATGTTTAATTGCTCAAGATGTATGTATGTTATTTAAGCATGTTTGATAATTTTTGGTGTTTTAGATTCCGTTTAAATTAGGAGTTATAGATTTTGTTTGACAATAATTTTCATAGGATAAAAATTTGATAAAATTTTGACATCGTTAGATTAATCTGACGAAACATATGTTAAAAAATAAATTGGCAAATTAGGTGAATTGAGTACCGAAAAGGGCGTAGTTAAAAATTTATATTTTTAATTCGTAACAGAACCCCCGAACTCGAATTTTTTATCATAGACCGATTTTATACCTATGTGTTTAATTCATTATTCGCTTAGGTAATTTAGGTTTCTAGTTAGCCTGATAATTAACTAGTGGCGACTCTATTCAAAATCCACGTTTTCAAAACGTAATTCGCCATAGGTCAGATTTTAGGTCCGACAATTTGGCGACTCTGCTGAGGAAGATTTAGAGGGTTCGGGCTCAGTATGTTCACTTTTTGCCATGTTAGAATTTTGTAATTTTTATTTTTATTTCACAGATCTAACTTGTTTTTTTTTGTGATTTCAGGTGTGGAGTTAAGTTTTTATTATAATTATTTTTCTTTGTTGTGTATGTATTATTTAAATTTGCACACACCAACTTTAGCGTAATCTCCAAAACGCCTAAAACCCAGGGCGACTAGGAACCCCGGAGGTTTAGTACGGTACGACCGGAGCGGCTGGGCCGCCGGTAACTCTACTCGCTTGTGAAGGTCTTATGATCCCTATGATGGGGTGAGGAAACCACCTTGTCGGGAACCTATCAGTGGAACCTACCTTGTAGAGTAAGCCACACATTTTTACCCCCCCTAACATGATCTGTTTTTTTGTTGTAAATGTTATCATTACTTTATGTATAACTTTTATTTCTCATGCATTCGTCTCATTGCATTTTTTTTAAAGAATAAAAAAAAAAAAACAAAAAAACTTTTTCAGCTAAGTAGTTAGTCATTTAGAAATTTTATTTTCGAACATGCATTTTGTATGCATTGTTTTTTTTTTAAAAAAAAACCTCTTACCTGATTTTTTTTTTTATTTCAAACTTGTGTTTCATACGCATTATTTTTTTCTTAAAAAAAACTCTTCAGGTAAGTTGTGATTTTGGTTAGCGCGTCGCGCATGTAAAAAAACATTTTTTGGAAATTTTAATTCCCCTTTATCTATTAGAGCTTCTAATTTCGAACGTGCATTCCATATGCATCATTTCAAAAACTTTTTACCTAAATTGTTTTATTTTAAATTATGCATCCAGTATGGATTAATTTAAAAAACTTTTTAGATAAATCATAAGCTCTCTTAGTTTTAGGGCTCTTTGTTTAAAAAACCTTTTACCTGATTTTTTTAAAAGATGTGCATCTCATATGTATTATTTTCGGAAAACCTTTCAGGTAAATTGTAATTTTTCTTAGTTGTAGAACTTTCATTTTTAAGTTAGCATGTTTTATTTATTTTTTTTGTGCATCTCATATGCATTTAAAAAAAAACTTTTTACTTGATTATTTTTTTTTAATTTTGAGCAACTAGGATGCATTGATTTTTTTTCCCTCATTTAAAAAAAAAAAATTCAGGTAACTTGTAAGTTTTCTCAACTGTACAACTTTCACCTCATGTACATCTCATAGGCATTGTTTTAGGAAAAACGATTCTTTTTTTAGATTGTAAATCTTCTCTTAGTTGTTAAGCTTCTAATTCCAAACATGCATTGCATTTGCATTTGTTTTTATAAAAAAAATTTCACCTGGATTTTTCATTTTGTACATACATTCAATATGTGTCATTCAGGTAAACCGGTTGTAAGTTGTAAGTTTGTAAAACTTTAACTTTTCGAGCATGCATGAGCATTTTAAAAAAATCAAAGTGTCATTCGTTTTTATCCAAGGTGTGTTGCACTTTTGCGGCAAAATTGTCATTTCAACCTTTGCATGAGCTAGCGTTTTAAAAAAAGAGATTTGATTCTATTTTTTTGAGAAAATAGTTTAAATGTGCGGTTAAGTGCGACCATTCGAGTTAAAACAAAGGATAATAAAATCTTTTTGAAATTTTTTGTTTTGAACATCTGTCCTGCGTTCAAGCCAGATAGTGCACTCAGCGAACTCCATGCTAGTGCAAAACACCTTAGATCATAAATTTTGATGCTTTCTGAAATGTAATCAAAATTACGAAATGAATGACATTAGAAGTTTTTCGAAAAATCATGCATGACTTCTTTATTTATTTATACTAACTTACATGTTTGGTCTTTTCAGGTACCCTTGGTTAGGTATCCCGTACATACAAGTTGTGTCGGCCAAAAGGGGCAACATAAAAAGAACGTGCAGTCATCCAGTAGCACGAAGAACAAATTGCGCACTCGGTATATCCGACGCTCAGATCAGATTACCACTTCGACGAGGTCGCATCCACGTGAAACGTAATTGCTCCAAAGAACTTACCTTCCAAAATTCCACATACCATGTGTGAAATTCATACGCGTCGCGAACCAAGCCGTATATTCGTTTACGGTGAGGTCTAAACCGGTCGGTGGTAACCAAGGGGCATCTCCTATTGATATCGGTCATGTCCGGAGATGAGAAAATATCAAGAGATCATCAAGAGTCTCGTGAAGATTCAATGTGCTGATCAATGAACATTTTAGATGTCAAGCAAAGAAAACATTGTTGTTGGTGCCTTCCATCAGAGGTCCAGGGGCATTTACTTTCCGGCAGGTGCTCATATACAAGTTGTGATTTCTAGATGGAGCAGGAAAATCAGGACATGCAGCAGGTCCAGTCGCATAGCGAGCACATTTCCCCACTAGAAAAAATCCATCACCCAGGTAAGAAAAGTTGTGATCATTTTTATCCCCGAAATTTGAGTTTTTCCTTAATCATTGTGCAGTTTGGATAATCATCCAAATCAAAGCCCCTGAGAGCACATCTCGTGCGCGGCCCTTTGCTCGCCGCAAGCTGTCGAATTTATCCCAGATACCTCATGCGATATCTATGCCCAAATTTACTATTTTCGGACTACTGTGCCAAACTCAACACCATCCATGTGTGTTCATCAACCAGACCATTCATACAGAATGTGACGAGCCTAACCCGATTGGTGCTAGCTGTGAGGCATCCCCAGACGAGATTGACTAATAGCCGGGGCACTTGAGAAGCCGAGATTAGAAATCACTGGCTATGTCATTCATTGGGCGTAGGGTCCATCTAGGGCGTCGACACGACCGACGTTTAGACTCAATTAGCTGAGTCGTTCTCTAGAAGGTTTTTTTAATCTTCCACTAGGGGGCATGTACGTAATTGTTGTTGATTATTTTCGTTAAATTTTCTTTTCCAAAACAGAAGCAAAAAAAAGCAAAAAAAAAAAAAAAAGGAATAAAGCAAGCAAAAAAGGCAAAAAAAAAAAAAAAAGGAAAAATGCAAAAAAAAAAAAAAAAAAAAACTCATTTTTTAAAGGGTCACAGCCGCCCTTTATTGGCTACCGATAAAAATAAAGAGAGTGCTCATGCATATTTTGTGAGAACAGTGAATAAAAAGGTCACAGTTGTCCCTAAATCAACTACAGATAAAAAGGGCCACAGCCACCCTTCAAATGGCTACAGATAAAGAGCGCTCCTGCAACGTCAAAAACGGGAAATAGGTGAAAGGGCCACAGCCACCCTCCAAACGGCTACAAATAAAAGAGTGACCCCGCGAACCCTGTGAGGGCGGGAGAATAAAAAGGGCCACAGCCACCCTTAAAATGGCTACATAAAAAGAGTGATCTCGCGAACCCGGTGAGGGCGGGAACATAAAAGAAAGAGTCACAGTCGTCCCTCGAACGGCTACAGTCAAAAGAGCGATCCCGAAACATCAATGGCGGATATTAAGTGAAAGGGCCACAACCACCCTCAAAATGGTTACATACAACGAGTTTTTCCCGGATCTGAGACGAGGAATGAAGGGCCACAGGCACCCTCCAAATGGCTACAATCAAAAGAGCTCCCGCAACATCGAAGACGGTGAGAAAAGGGTCACAGTCACCCTCCAAATGGCTAAAAATACTCCCGCATCGAGGCGGAAAACAAAGTACGGGTCACAGCCACCGTTTAATCGGCTACCAAATAAAGAGTGCTTCCGCTAGGTTGAAAACCCGAAAGGGCGGCCTAGGCAAAATCAGGAAATGAGGGGCATGGTTGCAAATTCAGAAATTGCAATTATGGCAAAAGGAGAGAAAATAAAAAAAACGAGGGGCACGGTCGGAAATCTCTCAATTGGCCGTGGAAAAAGGAGAGAAAAAAGAGAAATTCTCAAAAAAAAAGAAGAAAAAAGAAAAAGAAAAGATCCCGCTAGATTGTCGCGCTGTGCGCAATTTAGGCAAAAATTAGGGACAAACATTCATGCGCAACACAGCGCCTTCCAAAGTCAACCTCACGGCAAGCGGGACGGTTACAGTCTGCTCTCGCGAGTCACCATCCAAGGATGAGTAGGACTGTTACAGTCTGTTCCTACGAGTCAACTTCATGACAGGCAGGACAGTTACAGTCTGCCCTCGCAAGTTACCATTCAAGGATGAGTAGGACAGTTACAGTCTGTTCCTGCGAGTCAGCTTCATGACAAGCGGGACGGTTACAGCCTGCTCTCGCGAGTCACCATTCAAGGACGAGTAGGACTGTTACAGTCTGTTCCTACGATTCAAATTCACGGCAAACGGGACGGTTACAATCTGTTCTCGCAAGTCACCACTCAAATGATAAGTAGGACTGTTACAGTCTGTTCCTACAAGTCACAACCGACAATCAGGATATGAAGTTTTCCAGCTTCCTGAGAGTCAACCCCGTCGAACGAAGCCTTAGTATTCAGCCTTCGCAAGTCACGCCACTAGAGGCACTTCCCCAACGGACGCCACTAGAGGCTCTTCTCCGACATACGCCGCTAGAGGCATCGCCAAAGGGTCTCCGGTACGGTCTGACGTAGAGGTCTTCCGCCACCAGAGATATCACCAGAGGTTTTCCGGTATGGTTTGACGTAGAGGTCTTCCGTTACCAATCGCCACTAGAGGTATCACCAAAGTTTCTCCGGTACGGTCTGACGTAGAGGTCTTTCGCCACCAGAGATATCACCAGAGGTTTTCCGGTATGGTCTGACGTAGAGGTTTTTCCGTTACCACTCGCCACTAGAGGTGTCACCAGAGGTTGTTGGTACTGTCTGACGTAGAGGTCTTCTGTTACCAACCATCACCAAAGGTTTTACTTTATTGCACGCCACTGGAGGCTTTTCCTTGTCGCTCGCCACTGGAGGCAACGTCGATTGAGGTTTTACTTTACTGCACGCCACTGGAGGCTTTACTTTTCCGCATGCCATTGGAGGCTTTACTTTTCTGTACGCCACTTGAGGCTTTACTTTTTCGCACGCCACTGGAGGCTTTACTTTATGCACTACCAATGGAGGCACCGCCAACAGGGGCACCGCCGACGGAGGTTCTATTTTCTGCATTACCAATGGAGGCACCGCCAACAGGGGCAACGCCGACGGAGGTTCTATTTTCTGCACGACCAATGGAGGCACCGCCAACAGGGGCACCGCCAACGAAGGTTATATTTTCCGCACGCTAATAAAGGCACCGCCAACAGGGGCACCGCCGACAGAGGTTATATTTTCCGCACGCTAATAAAGGCACCGCCAACAGGGGCACCGCCGACAGAGGCTCTACTTTTTTTGCACTTTCCGAAATAAGCCAGGAGTTTCCTTGAAGATTCGAAGACTCGAAAGAAGATATACTTCCCAACCAAAATTAGTGTTTACTCGTCTTTGGACAAATCCCCTCGAACTTGTTCTACGGGAATTCACCCTAAGAGGGGTAAGATGTAAACACCTAATTTTGGTCCGCGCGTAGCACGTTCAAAATGTCATATGTGACGCGTCAAAAAAAGGAAGTATTTAAATATTGAAGGTCGCGAAGTTTCTAAAGATAGGACTGGCTTAAAATATGATAGTGTATATGCATTATTTATTGTAAAATATTTAGAAAATATATTATGTGTATTTATGGTAAAATACATAAATATATATTTACATTTTCAGAATATTAAATGCATATATTTTTCAGATTTTATTTTTCTAGTTTAGGGGTCCTAGTTTAGCTATAAATAGGCTCCCTTTACATGTAAAAAAGACACCAGAAAAATAATAAACACCTATTCTCGAAATCTGTGCAAAATTTGTATTTTAGTGTAAATTTTTTTTTTCTTTCTTCCTTTCGCTGCTGAAGGCTCCCCGCTGGCGCCGGAATTTCGACCTCGCTTGCCACAGTCCGCCCTATTTCGCCCCGACTGAGACGCAACCGCCTCGCCTGCACCGTCCTTCCCTGCTTCAGCTATCGCCGGCCTTGCTTCCGTCGTCGCCAGACCACCAGCGACCTCCTCGACTGCACCTCCAGTTCGCCGGAGCTCCGGCAGACTCGCCCGCCGTCCCTGCTGGTGCCGCCTGCCTGCTGCCGTCCGGATCCACCCGCCACCGCTGCCGTTGCCGGGGTCAGGCTGCCGGCGTCACTTCTGTCAATACCCCTCATCCCGGTGCTGCTGTAATTTTTTTTATTTATTATATTATATTTAATGTAATTTGTTTAATTTACTTATTAGTTTAAATATAGTTTGATTTAATTTAATTGTGTAGAATGTTTAATTGCTCAAGAGATTGTATGTTATTTAAGCATGTTTGATAATTTTTGGTGTTTTAGATTCCGTTTAAATTAGGAGTTATAGATTTTAATTAGTTTGTAGGCTTAGATTAATGTTTGATAATAATTTTCATAGGATAAAAAATTGATTAAATTTTGACATCGTTAGATTAATCTGACGTAACATATGTTAAAAAATAAATTGGAAAATTAAGTGAATTGACCGAAAAGGGCGTAGTTAAAAATTTATATTTTTAATTCGTAACATAACCCCCGAACTCGAATTTCTGATCGTAGACCGATTTTATACCTAGGTGTTAAATTCATTATTCTCTTAGGTAATTTAGGTTTCTAGTTAGCCTGATAATTAACTAGTGGCGACTCTATTCAAAATCCACGTTTTCAAAACGTAATTCGCCATATGTCAGATTTTAGGTTCGACATAAGGGACATAGAAAATCACTACAAAAGCAATAATACATTATTTCTCGGGGTCTGCGCGATTTTTGTCCTCTAGTGCTCAATTTTTTTTGATCTGTCTGCCAAGTTCCAGACGTACATCCACCTCTGGCCACTTCTGGTCCGGCCACCTAACCGGACCACAACCCTCGCTGGTCCGCTGCCCCGCCTGGCTCACCAGTGGCCGTCCTCAGCTCCGTCGTCGCATAACTGCTGCTGCCCGCTGGTCCCTCATCGGTGTCCTCTTCACGTCCCCGTCGTTCCGCCCTGCTCTCCGCCTGGAGTAGCCGACGCCCAGCCCAGTCAGCCCGTCGGAGTCGGAGCTCTCCAGGCGACCAGCGCCGCCATAACCCGGCGTCCCGCACCCTGACCAGGCCACCGCCGGCGAATTCTCTCTCTCTCTCTTTCTCTCTCTCTCTCTCCCTCTCTCTCTCTCTCTCTCTCTCTCTCTCTCTCTCTCTCTCTCTCTCTCTTAATTTTGAATTCCTTCCGCCTGACCAGCACCCAGTCACCCACGGACCCGCCGGACTGAGGAAGCTCCGCCTCGCCCTTGCCGTGACCGCCGTCCTAGCTGCAGGCATCCGCCGTCGCCGGTCCGCTGCTTGCTGCGGTACATCAGGTTCCGCTGTAGCTGTTCTGTTTTTTTTTTTTTTTTTTTAAATTATGTATTATCTTATTATTAATTTTTTAAATTTTTCAATTATTACTATTACTATAAGATTAATATTGTATAAGGTTTAATTAAGTAACTCTATGTGATTAGCTTAATTTTAACCAGGTTTAATTTTGGCGTTTTAAATCTCAGCGTTAGGAGTTATGGATTATAGTTAGTTTTCTAGACTTAGGTTAACGATTGACTATATTTTTGCATATAATAAATTTAATTAAATCCTGACATCGTTGGGTTAATCAGATATAACATATATTAAGAAGTAAAATTGGCAAATTAAGTGAATTGAGTATCGAAAGGGCGTAGTTAAAATTTTATATTTTTAATTCGTAATAGAACCCCGAACTCAAATTTCTGATCGTAGATCAATTTTATATCTAGGCGTTTAATTCGTTAATCGTTTAGATAATTTAGGATTCTAGTTAACCTAATAATTAACTAGTGGCGACTCTTTCAAAATTCACGTTTTCAAAACGTAATTCGCCGTAGGTCAGATTTTAGGTCTGACATACGTGTCATGTTTACATGTATGAATATTGTTATAAAAAAAAATAAAAATAATTAGATATGAGCATGTAATAGTTCCAAATCATGATGTATATGATGCACATGGATACATGGATGTAAAAACTTGTGCCAAATTTCGCTAAGTATAAAATCAGTACAAGTGACTATTGATGTAAATAGTGATATAAATCACTTTTAATTAGAGCCACATGATCTCATCATTTTAATCCAATGGTGGATGATAGGGGGTGATAGAAAAAAACCCTAATCATACATTATAAAAGAGAGATACTGTATTGCCTCCTTTATATAGCCATTATTTTAGATTTTCATCTTCCCCACCCAAATCCTTTTTTTGTAGACCAAGAAAAGTCGTTTCTTGAAGAACAAGTTGAACACTTCACCATTTTTCTTGACAATCAAACAATCAACCATGGAGGGGTTCACGTAATGGTCTCGATCGGACTGAACCGAAATTCGGCCCGGTCGAGCAAGGGAAGCGCACGGCGAGGCGGAGGGCGGCTCTCGAAGGTCGCAAGACGGACGGGGAAGGTTCGACGGGCGAGATCGGCGTCAAAGGGAGGTCCGGCCAGCGAGGGTTCGGCTGGACCTCTCCATCGAGGGGAGGTGGCCGGCGGTGGCGTCTGAGGCCACCTAGGGCGCCGATTGCGGCGAGGGCGTGAATAAATCCATTCCGGCGGCACGAAGGCAGAGAGAGACCGACGCGGTGAAGCAGAGCGCGGCGTGAGGGAATCCAGGTGGAGCACGGTGCCGGGTTCGAGTGGTCTAACGCCGGCGAACGAGAAAATCAGGGTCACGGCGACGTGGGTCAGCAGCGGCGGCGGCGGCGCGTGGAGTTCCGGCGGGTACTGGTTCAACCGGGCTGAACCGGTTTTCTCAAACCGGGTTCTGTTCAGTTTCGCGCGTGTCGACCTTGATTTCTTCCAAGGTTCGATCTTTTTCCCAAATTTTTTCATCGGTTCATCATATTACCTTGTCATATGATCAAAACTTGCAAAACACGGTTATATCAAAATTATTTGAATTTTGAATGTTAGGTAGATGATTACCTTAGGCGTTGATAGCGAGAAATTTTCTCGAGAAAAAGACTAAGTCTTTTTTTGGTAGAAAGGGTTGTAACTCCCTTTAAATCGGTTGTCGAATCATCTATTTTCTCACGTGTAACGTGTAATAAAAAAATTGGGTAAGTGTAAAAATATTACTGTAGCAAATGTCGGGTGTAGGTTCCCTTTGAAATTGGCTAAGTATAAAATTGTTTTCGCAAAGGATACACCGTAATATAGGCGTGGGGGTCGTGTCCCTTGCTAAAAATGACTAAGTATAGAGATTTGCCTCCACAGCTGGCACGCAGTAAGTATGGATCTTGCCCCCGTAGCGGACATGCAGTAAGTATAGATTTTGCCCCCGTAGCGGACGTGCATTAAGTATAGATTTTGCCCCCGTGGTGAACACTCAGTAACCTCATGATCATCATTGGAATTTGACTAAGTATAGTGTCTCTCGTACCGTAGGTGGGTAGCATTTTCTAGGATCATCATCCAAATGTGGGTAAGTATAAAATTTCTTGCGCAATAGTGAAGTAACATTTCTAAGACCATCACTGAAATTTGGCTAAGTGTAGAATTTCTCATATAGAAAGGTGCGACATCCTCAAAATCATCATTGCAATTTGGCCAAGTATAGGACTTTTTATGCAGCAAGGGGTGTGTGGCAAATCAACTAATGACCATACCGAAATCTCTTTCATAAAGGCGATATCTTCCTTCTTTCCTCAATTTCTTCGCTTAAGGTCCATCCAACGCTTGTTTAACCGTTACAGGTTCATCAACCGAAGTTAGGGTAAAAAATTCACCTCGTAGGAGAAGTTTAGTGCCTTTTACTGCGTCAAGGCTCAATATTCTCATCTTGATTTTGAACTACACTCCCACTGGGAGCAATGCTCCCACTCGGAACAATACTCCCACTAGGAACAAAGGGCGCTGTTGGAACCTTCACCTACAACTTTTCTTGGACGACCTCTTGGTCTCGGGTTTCTACCGTCGAGATTAATCCATGGTTGCTAGGACTAGGAACCAAGGTGGTTTTGCCACTCCTAATGTTTCCAGCGGGTAGTTGAGGAATTATAGGATTCTCATCCAACGGTTCAGAAATGTGATGATCAGGTGCCAATTTATTCGCACCTATAGCTACAGTGATCTGAGTGGTTAGATTGACTCCTCCCACTGGATTTATTATGAAAATGTATCCATTCTCATTTACCTTCTCGTTCACTAGTGTTGCTGCCTCAAATCTCACACTCGAAGTAAGTGGGACCTGAAATAATCATCCTGTTATAGTTCAATTAAGACTTCATTCGTTTTGATCTTACCAAGCGTCGAAAATTCATCCTTAAGGAACGTAACGTCACATGTTCGACCAGGCCACCATTTCCTAGAGTTTTCCTTAACACGTGTCCCGTAAAGTTCGTAGTATTATTAAAAATACTTTACATTCCTCTAGGTTCCAACAAGTCGTATCAGCTGTTGGTTGATACGTGTATATTGCGTCACCCGCAGGGTTGAAGCTTGCTAAGATCCATCTCTTTACCAATTTAGAGCTCATATGGTTTCGTGTAACTGATTTTATATGAACTAGGTTCACCACATGATTTGCAGTCAACTACATATCATCCTAGAAGGAGATCGGAAGTTGAGTAAGCGATATCATTATACTGACCATGTCCTGAAAGCGTGTGATTATGATTCTCCGCCAATCTGATTCGTTAGAGGCGATATCCAAATTGTCGTTTGAACAGACAATTAATTTCATTGCATACTCAATTTTTGTGGTTTTATCCACCTCAGCTCGTGCAATAGGTTCTCACCCTTTCCTCGTTTCACAATTCTCCACGAGAAGTTGAATGAGTACTTTAAACCGAAATGGTTATATATATTCAATGAAAATTTATTTCGAGCATTAAATCATTCAAACACTTCACATTAAATTTGTAATTTGAAACGATGTGTCATATCTCTCGAGGGACATGCGCGTCGCGCGTCACCAGCTTTACCATGGTGAAATCGTTTCGTTTCCATAAATTTAATTTAATCGATTTCGCACATGTTCGTCGTCACAATTTATTAATTACACAGAGTACTAACAAATAAGGAAAATGTAGAGTTTCATTCTAAGCTTGTAATCGATGGAGTAATGATGAATTGGAATATGTGTGTGTGTTTTATGCTTCGACTTGACGACCTAGCCGATAACTTCGGCATGATTCCCTTTTATTGGAGTTAAAACCAACCATTTGACTGGGTCGATAAATTGATAAGTGAATTGTATTCCGAATTGAATTGACATCAATAAAAATCACTTTATTCAATGAACCAAACAATACCAATTACCGAAAATATTAGGAACAACAAAAGTTAAATGACATCAAAAAGGGTCTTGTAAAGCAAAAACAAAGAGAAATTGTTCATCTAGAATCTTCAAGCCATGCCAAACACCACCCCTGAAAAAAAAAATTCACGAGTGAATCACGTTAGATGATTTGTGTTGTATAAAATTTTTTACTGCTTTATATACATGGAAAACGAGGCGTACTAGAGACGCACTTTCATCAACGGTGTCTTAACCCACCAAATTTTTGTTTGAGCCTTTTACAACTCGATTCTAGCACTTTGCGCATATGAGTGAAGTCTGTTAGGATCGATTCTCTCAACACTCACAAACGGATTAAAAGAAAGCAATAGAGAACACAAGATTTAACGTGGTTCGGTCAACGCGATCTACGTCCACGGGCAAAGGAGGAGCACCACTTCACTAGCACAATCAACACCGGAGGGTTACAAGACGAGAACTCATAAAGCACTCACTCTCACAATACATGTAGAGACCTATTACACAATGCTCTAAATACACATAATAAAACACTCGTCTAAAACCGACTAACCCTCACCCAAAGAGACTCACGCACTCTGTTGATTTATGTTGCCTACTTGAAGACTCCTACGGCAGCCAGCTATTCCTCACAGGAGCACTACTATGTTTATTAACCCTATATATATATATAGTCCACACAAAAGCCACCGCCTTAGGCTTTTATATATATACTAGTTATTTCTGCATGTGCTTTGCACATGTATTTCTAAGATTGTTATTTATATAAGTTAAAGTATAATTATGATAATTATATTTAATAAAAATAAGTTTATTTTTATCTAGTAACATGTGTAAAATTCGGTGATCATTTTGGAAAAAATCAGGGTTTTTGCATGATTGTCCCTTGATAGTTGCGACATAATACGTAATTAAACAGGCAGCTTCACAGAGTGTGTTTTAGAAATTCTATACATAAAAATAAAGGGAATAGAACATATATATTGTCTCAATTTTGACTCATGTGTCAATTTGGTGTCTGAAGTTGAAATTCAATGTCCCAATTTTCATGTGTTGCTATTTGGTCTCTCCGTTAAATTTTGGGGTTAAGCTGAACAAAATCTGGTCACGTGGGTGAACAATTTTCAAAATTCAAAAAATACCCACTGACCAGAATTAGGGTTCCGGCCGATTACGGCCAAACCCACCCCGATTCCGGCCGAACCCACCCCGATTACAGCAGATTACGGCCAAACCCACACAGATTACGGCCGATTCCGGCTGGTTTAGGGTTCTCTCTTCCTCTCGTGGCAAGGAATCAGAGGTGGGTGGCTCGGAATCGGAGGTGGGTGGCCGGAATCAGAGGCTTTAAAAAAAAAGGGTAGTCTTTTCAACTTTGTTTATTAAAATTAACCCACAAAAAAAACCTAACAGAAAACCAAATAGCAACAATACTGAAAATTGGGACACTAAATATCAACAGTTTAAATTTGAGACACCAAACTAACACATGAGTCAAAATTGTGACAGTTTGTAGGTTCTATAAAAAATAAAATTGCGACCCTAAATACGTTGTATCGTTAATGCGTCACATATCATATATTAAATCTATCATAATTTAGAGCTACAACAGTTACGGATTTCTTCAGCTTATCGCTGTTTATAATTGTGCAAGTTTGGTTCTATATCCAAATGACCTATTTTTTTTTCATAGATTGTGCCGGTTCGGTAAGATTTCGCTCTAATCCGGTTTGTTAACAAAATTTAATCCAAACCGGCTAAAATAGGCTGATTTAAACTTTAGAAAGTATGTGACTTTTGGAAGGTAAGTGTGGAACCTTTTGGAAGGTAGGTGACTCTTGGGGGTGAGGACCCAACACAAATTATATATTGGTAAATAGATATATAATACTAATAAACAACGCCATATCTATCTCTATATATATATATATATTTATATATATAATCAACTATATATAATCTTAACCGATATATATATATATATATATATATATATATTTACTACCCAAAATAGCTAATGGGCTAATTGCTTAGTGGACTTAACCAACTAATTCTAGACAAACCCAACAATCTCCACCTTTGTCTTGAATTCTCCAAAGCTCCACCTTAACTTGTATTCTTCATAGCTCCACCTTGCTAGCGTGCTCCATGGTCCGCTACCTCCTTTGCCAAGGCCTCCGACGGGCCTACCTCGATCTCCGCGAGATTCCAATCGAGCTCAAACGTTGCTCGGTCTCAGCTTTCGCTACACTGAGGCAACATGCCTCCAAGTCTTCAAGCTTGACCAGTTTCCTGTCCCTGTCCCGGACTAACCAATCTGGAGTAGAAACAACACGCTCTTTCTGACCAGAAGAGCAACCAACCCCCAACTCCACCTTCTTCAAGACACTCTGTCTTCCCATATCATCATCCGTCAACAACAGGTAGTTTAACGAATGTGAATACCTGTCTGTTGGCCTGGTAGTCCTGGATGATCTCCTCAACACCTGCCCAGATGTTACTGGATCTACCTCTGACTTGATCTCTGGTTCCCTTGGGGTCATCGCGAAACTGACTCGTTTCTTCTTCCCCGTAATACAGCTTTCACAGAGTCCCTTGTCAACACACTTTGGGCCATCTAAAGCTTTTTTCTTCACCAGCATCTTCATTCCTTTAACACTCATATGTCTGGATGCACTCTTCTGAATAGCAGCCGCGTTTACACACCCTTCAGTGGTGTACAAGGTTCCAGATTTAAGGCCCCGTGCTATAACCATAGCACCCTTCTTGATCTTTCACGAACCATTCACAAAATCTACTTCATAACATGTGCGATCAAACTGACCAACCGAGATCAGATTCTTCTTGAGACCAGGAATGTACCTGACATCTTCCAATGTCCACTGATTTCCTGCTGGACTGTGAATGCAGACATTCCCCCTTCCTTCGATCTCCAACACCTTGTTGTCAGCAAGATACACTTTTCCAAACTTTCCTAACTTGAAATTTCGGAACAACTTCTTGCTCGGAGACGAATGAAACGACGCTCCAGAATCCACAATCCAGGATTCAAGTGAGCTGTTAGGTTATGAGATCTAGGTCAACGGGTGGTCGGCTTTGATCTCACTCCTTACTGGGGATGTGTGTGATCCGGTATTCCTGAGTTGCCCTGTCTTAGCCTATGTCTTTCCTTCCTTCCTTCCTTCCTTTGCTTCTTCTCTCCTTCTACCCTGTGGAAGGGGCAGTACCAGACACGGAGGGGGGGGGGGTGGTGCCTGGTGAACCCTCTCCGATGCCTAAGTCAGTATTCTTCTTAGAGAGATAAACTAGAGAGATGTCAGAGCAAAATAATCCAAATTGCCAAGATGATCAAATGAGTTGTGAAGGTGGGGTATTTATAGGGAACGGTGTCATTAAGGTGGCTTAATGACATCGTTAGCCTTTAAACACAATTAATTAACCTTTAAGTGCATAATTAAGACCTTAGGATACGGAGAAGGTAGGCGGCGTGAACCGAGTGTGGGTGTCCGACAATGGCGTAGGGGCCCTTGGGGGGAGGAGAAATCCGACCCCCAAGGGTAGGGGTTGGGTGAGGGCACCCAACCCCTCCTAGGGAGGATGGGGTTGGCCAACCCCATCCCTCCTAGGAGAGATCGGGTTGGCCGACCCGATCTCTCCTAGGAGAGATCGGGTTGGTCCACCCGATCTCCCCTAGGAGAGATCGGGTTGGCTGACCCGATCTCTCCTAGGGGAGGTCGGGTGTGGCCACCCAACCTCACCTAGGTGAGTTTTACCCCGGCCGGACGAGCGCTCCGGCCTCGTCCGAGCCGTTGATGTGTTCGCGAAGTGTTCGGGTTGAAGTTTCGATTTATAATCGGTGATGGGACGATAAAAATACAACGGTTTGGAAGTCAACGGGTTCAAATTGGGCGTATATCCATCACATGCCCCCGAGTCAACCAATGGCTTAACCCTTGATTGACTCTATTTCAGGATGGTATGACACGCGCAATTTGAAACCGGGATTTTACCTTCTTGTCTGAATGTTCGCTTATCCACGGATACGTGCCTCTGACTCTGCCCCCTGCCTTATGAGATAGAGGAATTGTAAACGTCAGAGTGGCACGGACGTGTGTCTAGGCACGCGTCCGTCTGAGATAGGAGTAATAAACTTATCCTTGTTATAGATGCATACTCAAACAATACACACTTGCACAGGGGTGTGATACGAATGCAACTAAATGACTTATGCTTCAAATTCGTGCTGGGATCCTATCTAAGTGAGGAAAAATTTTAATTTTGGCCAAAAATTTTCCTAAGTATGGAATGCTCAAAAATAAAACTATCTTGATAATTTTTCTAAGTATGGAGATATATACTTAGCTATAGGTGAAAGGGATAAAAATGATGATTTTTCCCTGGCCCTTAGATTTTATTTAAGGATAGATGGATGGTGGTGATTAAAGCCCTCTAAAAAACCCTATCATCCTTTTAACATAAAAAAGGAGAGTTAGAAAAATACCTCCAAGAGTCACCATAGCCACCATCTTCCCTCTTCTCTCACCCTTGGAGAGCAAGAAAGATTGGAGAGCACCCCCAAGGTTAGGGCCGGCCGGAATTTCTACCAAGGGGCAGAAATCCGACCAGCAACTCAGCCGGGACCAGCGACGGGAGGGAGTTTGGCCGGAGGGGACGACACAGCTCCAGGCGGGAGGCAGCCAACGGCGACGCGGAGGCGGCCAGGGGCTTGGCCGACGACGACGACGGCGGCGTGGCATTGAACGGACGGCTGTGGTCGACGACGGGCTCACCTCTGACGACGACGACACCAAATCCGGAGGGGGTTGTCGACGGCGAAGGGAGACGGCTCCGGTGTGACGTGCAGGGCTCTCCGGCGACGGTGGGGCGAGCGAGATCACCTCCGGCGACGGCAAGGCTCAAATTCCGGCGAGGGACTGATTTTCGGGTGTCTTCAAATCCAAAATCCGGACCCGTTTACCATATCGGGTCGGGTTTTCCGAAGGTCCGCTCTTTTCCTTTCCGTTACCGCGTAAAACGTCGATTTTTAAATTGTTGATATTTGATTGCCGATGCTTGATTGCCGATGCTTGATTGCCGAAATTTGATTAAATGTGGGATTGCCGTAGATAGCCGTTGGTAGTTGTGGATTTTGGGGAAAATGTTTGCCGGTCGTCCGGATATGGTTCTTTGTCCGATTGGGCTATCCCGGTCTTGAATTTGATGTCGTACCGCCGTTGGTGTGTTAATCTTTGTTGGAGGGTATAACGGTAATTTTTTCCAAAACCCGATCTTAGGCTCGGATAAATTATTCAACTCGGTTGTCGTGGTGTCCTTGGCTCATGTTGACTATCTTTGCTGGGTGTCTTTGGATCCTTGATCGTTGTCGTTGATCGGGTGTCGGAGTGTTTCCGGTTCTTCGGAAATTTTCCTTGTCTTGATATTTGTCGTGTCGTGGCAGGTGCTATATTCTTGGTGGTGTCCGCGCACACAGACTCTTCAGAGACGTCGTATTCTCCGAAGGATGAGTGAGTTCCCTTTCTCTTCCTCTTCGGTCGCATTACTTCCTTTTCTATTGCTGGCTTAGTATCGTGACCTTCGTTGGGGTGTTAGTTGAAATTTGATTCGTACTTTGGGATTTCCTCCTACCTTTGCCTTAGGTCTTGCTATCCTGTCGGAGAACCATCTCACTAGGTCCGATTACAATGAACATGTTACCCTAGGAGATATCTGTCCCCTAGATGAGCCTCTGTATCCTTTTCTCCCCTCCTTGGGGAATACTCGCGAGACGGTGACGGAACCTCCCATAGGGAAGGTCGCCGTGTACCCTTCTCAGATCCGATTCGGGCTGAGGTTGCCTTACTGTGACGAGCTTATAGAGTTGAGCAGGTTCTTCAGGATTTCTCCTGTGAACCTTGCCCCCAGTGCCCTCCGTGTCTGGGTGGGCTTCCGGGTATTGTGCCATTGGTACTCCTGGAAGTACTCTCTCGTTCTATTCCGATGCTTCTATCGGTTCCAGTACCGAACGAAGGTGGGGTTTGCGAGTTTCGTAACTCGCCATCCGACCTTCAAAGATCCCCGATTCGCTGATTTCGGGTTGAGTGGGGTCGAGTGGGATACCTCCCTCCGTTTCGTGACCCAGAGTGACAATTCGGCCAGTCACTGGGCTAAGCATTACTTCTTCATTACGGACCGATACGTCACTTGGTCGGTTTTGAATGAGGATCGGTCCGATGGTTGGCCTGCTTTTGGAGAGTTCTCTTCAGTTGATTTGAAGACTATGAAGATCATTCACGAGAGCAACAGGACTCGGTCATACTGTCCCGTGTCCTTAGTGACTGAGACGGATCTTTACGAGGCCGGGATCAGTCTGACTCCTGACTCCGGGGGTTCGGTATGTCACTTGGTCTTTCCATCTTTATTTACCTTCTGCTCTTCCTTTGTAGGTTGGTTTCATGGAAAAACCTATAACGTGCAGGGAGCCCCTGTTGATCTGAGCAAGAGGAAGGCTCCTTCTAGTTCTGCTTTGAAGAAATCCCCCCTGCCTGGGAAGAAGGCTGGGGCCTCTGGTATGCTTTCTCCTATTTGCTTCTTTATGGTATAACTTATGTTTTCCTTATCTTGTTTTCCTTACCTTGCTAGGGCGCTCCCCCTTGGTGACTGAGAGGGTCGTCTCCGTTGGCAGAGATTCTGGACCTTCCAAGTCCAAGCCGCGGAGATCTGATTCTGAGGCCGGGGCCTCGGCTGCTAAGAGAAAGAAGGCTGTGGATCCTGCTTCGCCTACTGCTCGTCCTCCGACCCTATCTCGTGATAAGGAGATGGTGGTCGAAGAGGTGCCTTCCCTGGCTGACAAAGGGAAGCGACCTGCTGGTGGTGGTTCCCCTGCCCCCCAGCCGAGGGCGCGGTCCTCAGGTATGATCTCTACCTTGTTGCTGATCCTTCTATGTTTATGTTCTCCCTTGACTTGCTTTGCTTGTGTAGGTGGGCCTCCGACTTTAAGTCGGAAGGATTTCGCACGGCTTACTGATGAAGATGTTATTGGGTCTGAGTGGACTCCCTTCGCTGGTCTGAAGGAGTTCCATCTCGATAGCACCTCCTCTTTGCGGACTTCTGAGGTTGGTGTCCGCGTACTCCGCGGCGCCATCCCCCCTGGCGATCGTGTTGCTCCGCCCAAGTCTCCTGGGGAGACTCGGCGCTTTGTTCAGGGGGTTCTTTCTCGTTATGCACCTGTGAGTTGTTCCTTGCTTTCCTCTTATTACTTTCATAATGGCTATCTTTCGGTTACTCATCCCTTGTTTGAATTGTTAGGGTATGTCTGACATGGTGAACATGTCCTTGCTCGTGCTCGAGTTATCTGACGAGAGGAAGACCCTTGAGGACAGCCAGGTCTCTCTCAAAGCGGAGGTCGCCACTGCTGCTGAGAAGGCGCGTATATCTGATTTGAGGATGCAGGAGCTCCGGGACCAGGTGTCCTTGCTTGAGACTACTGTGGGCAGTTTGCGCCGGGAAGCTGAGGTTGCCGCGTCGCTCCATTCTGAGGAGCTGCGGAAGTTGGAGGTTAAGTGTCGTGCGGAGGAGAGGGCTGTCGCGGTGTCTGAGTACAAGGCCTCCTCTACCTTCACCGCCGATTATAGTGCGCGTCTCACTCAGGAGATGAACCAGTTCGGTGAGTATCTGGTTGATCACATTTACCGGATTGATCCTCAGTTCCCGTTTGGTGACCTTGGTGACTTTGGGCCATACGCCACTGGCTACGCGACTGTTCTGATGGGTCAGGCTGCCGTTGCAGACGAGCCTGCCCCTACCCAGGTGGATGCTACACCTGTGGAGATTGGTACCTCAGACTCCTCCTCTTCATCCATTTCCGCTGGCGGTTCAGCTTCAGGGGGTGAGGGTGACTCCCCCGAAGGTTCTGACTGACGTGTTTATCTCATGCTATCCTTGTATGTATAACTACACTCCTTCTCCCCTTGTATGGGTTGAGTGTCCTTTGAGATTGTGATGGTGTTTGTTGTTACTTTCCTTTGTCGCATTGTGTTGTTGACTACGTGGTTCGTTTGCCTTTACATTAGTGCTTCTCATCTTTTTGTATATATCTCTTCTCATGATGTCTCCCTATGCCTTGTGTATGGCTCTTTGGGTATGGACCCTTCCCTTGGTGTGTTTCCTTTACTTATCCTTCTTTCGTGCTTTCCTTCATGTCTTACCTGCCATTTCATAAAGAAAAAACATTACTTGTTCTTCACATTACTTTACTTAGAAATTTCTTTCTTATGTTATCCTTCTGAGCATGGTATCCTTCTGAGCATGGTATCCTTCTAAGCATGGTATCCTTCTAAGCATGGTATCCTTCTAAGCATGGTGTGATGATCTCTTCTGATACCCCTTACACGGTATACGTTGTACTGTTAGACCAAAGATATGCTCTTGGTGGGCGTCGAAATCTGTTCACGAGACAGGCTCTCGGACGGCACTTAACGTTTCACAGGATAGGCTCCCGGAGGGCTCAAGTTAGACCAAAGATACGCTCCTGGTGGGCGTCGAACTGGTAGTTTGAAATCTACCTCAAGATACGCTCTTGGGGGCGTCGAACTGGTAGTGTTTTTTCTACCTCAAGATACGCTCTTGGGGGCGTCGAATCTGGTAGGTTGCAAATCTACCTCAAGATACGCTCCTGGGGGCGTCGAATTCGTAGTTTTTGGAAACCACTCTCAAGATGCGCTCTTGGTGCGTCGAATTCGTAGTGTAATAACTACTCTCAAGATACGCTCTTGGGGGCGTCGAAGGTCGTAGTATGAACACTACTCTCAAGATACGCTCCTGGGGGCGTCGAAGTTCGTGGTTTTTGGAAACCACTCTCAAGATACGCTCTTGGTGCGTCGAAGGTCGTAGTGTAATAACTACTCTCAAGATACGCTCTTGGGGGCGTCGAAGGTCGTAGTATGAACACTACTCTCAAGATACGCTCTTGGGGGCGTCGAATGTCGTAGTATGAAAACTACTCTCAAGATACGCTCTTGGGGGCGTCGAACCTGTCATTGACTTGAAGTCATATCTGTGTAAGGATAACTTCGTGGTTATACCACTGCATTCACTGGAAAATACTTTTGAGTAACTACTACTCCCTTAGGAGCATTCATGTTTTTGTACACTTGGGATGCCTTGGTGCACCAAGACATCCTTTGTAGGAATGAAAGATAGTTGTAGAGTTGGAGTAACTTCGTGAGTTCTCCTTCTCAATAGTTGTTTTTGAAAAGCTTGTAAAGGTGAAACATGCAAAATGCTAGATATGAAACTAAGGATATGGGGTGGCCATTGTGTCTGTTGCCACGTACTCCTTGAAGCCTCCATTGTAAATTATTTCTTCCACTTCCACCTTCAACACCATGCAGTTGTTGGTTTGATGGCCCCAGGTCCCATGGTACTCACACCAACCCTGTGCATCTCTTCCTAGGAAGGCCTTGCCCTCCTCCCTGCATGCTGGTAGCTCTTGCTTGAGGTGCTTGTGGAAAATTTCTTCTATGCTGAGTGTGAGGGGTGTGAATGTAAAATTGACACCTCCTCCCAATGTGTCCATTTCTCTTCCTTTCTTCGGAACCTCATCCAACTGCTCCGCTTCCTGTTCCAAAACCCTGTCCAGCCTTGCCTTGAGCTCTCTCATTGTGCTCGTCATGACCATCTCATAGAGCCCTCCATAGGTCCCAAATGAGTTTGGATGTATGTTTCTAATGAATGCCCTCACTGCTTCTCCCCTTGTGATGTCCATGTTGGCACCATAATCGAAGAATCTCTGGAAATAGCTTGATATAGACTCCTGCGGCATTTGCTTGATATCATCTATGTAGCGGAAGCCTCTTAGGATGGAGTTCCTTGTTCTGTTCCCTATTGTGGTGTCTGGCTGCCAAGGTATGGATGTCATCTTCACAGCCTTGCTCCTGTGTCTCCTTGTAGGCACTGTTTGAAAAAACTGCCTGCTCAGACGGAGTGTCACTCCACTCCTCCTCCTACCTTGCCTTTGTCTCCCTCCCCTCCTTCTTCTATCCTGGTTGGCTCCTACCATGATCACAGCCACTGTGTCTGTCCCGTGTGATCCACGTCTCATTGAGTTGACGTAGCATTGCCTTGCGGTGCGTTGATCACCCAGGACCTCTCCAACCCCATTCTCCGTGATGTACTTCAGCTTCTGGTGAACAGTGGATGGCACTATTTCATAGGGGTTTATGGTTGTCCTTCCTAGGATCCCATTGTAGGCTCCCAGGCTTTCAACCACCAAGAAATTGACATTTACCTTCAGCTGGGTCCATCCTTGGCCCATGGTTACTGGTAGGGTTATCATTCCCAGGGGGTAACTTGTTGCCCCTGAGAAGCCAACTAGAGGGAAGTTGACCGGTTTGATGTCTGCTTTGGTTTTCCCTATCTCTTCTAACACTCTCAAGCTTAGGAGGTCAGCTGAGCTGCCCCCATCCACCAAAATTCTCTTTACATCAAAATTGTCAATATCTAAAGTAATAACTAGAGCATCGTCATGTGGAAAGACGATGTGACTCTTGTCCTTCTCCGAGAACTCGATCTTTACTTCTTCTCCTTCTCTTGGCCTTTTCCTCCACCTTGGCACTGAGCTTAGCTTGGATGCATAGACCTCTCTTGCATTAGCAGTTGGGCCACCCGATGCTACTCCCCCATGTATCATATTTATGACTCCTCTTTTGTTGGGTGGAGGGTTGTAGTCTATCTTTCCCTTGCCCTTGTCCTTCTGTGATGGCCCTAGTTGCATACTGTTGCCCCCATGGTCTATGAATTGCTTCAGTTCTCCCCTCTGGACGATGTTGTTTATGCTTAGCTTTAGGCTAAAGCATTCATTTGTGTCGTGACCATAAGCCTCATGGTTGTCACACCATCTATCCTTGTGATTTCCCACCATTGGGGCTCTCCACCTTGCAGGGGGTGACCAAAGCTTTTGGTTCCGCATCTCTCTAAGTACGGTGGCTGGAGTGGCGTTCAGTGGGATGAACTTAATGACGTTTATTTCTCTAGCCTTTAAGGGTTCACCCGTTTGGTTTCTTTGCTGTGGCGGACGCCATTCCTGCTGCCTTGCATGCTGCGGTGCCTGGGGTGGCTTGCCTTTGTTTGGCTTTTGATTATCCTCCTTGGCTGCCTGGATTTTGGCCTTCTTGCTTGCCCTGTGCCTTTCAAGGTCAATATGCGTTTTAACTCTTCCTGCAAGCTCCTCCAAGGTGCTTGCTGGCTTTTTGGCCATCTTTTCAGCCAATGTTGACCCAAAGCGACCTAAGTTTCTGATGAAGGCTCGTATAATCTCCCCTTCGGTGATGTCTCCCTGGATGTCTGCAATATTCTGGTTGAACCTAGTATAGTAGCTGGCCAGGGATTCATCGTATTCTTGTTTGACGTCATCAATGGAGCCTGTTCCCTTGAGGAGTTTCCTCTCCCCTAGGTATCTCTGCAGAAACTTAGCTTTTAGCTGCTCCCATGAGTGAATGCTCTCAGAGGGCAGGCTGAAGAACCAATGTGAGGCCACCCCTGTTAGGGTGTTTGGGAATAAGAGTGCCTTGTACCTTTCATCAGTGGTCCTCCCAAATAGGGAGGCCTCATGCTGTTGGATATGCTCTAGGGGGTCTCCCTTCCCATTGTACTTTGCAATTTGCACTGTGTGCAGGGAGTCTGGCACCCTGTTCATCTCCAGCTCCTTTGTGAAAGGGTGGTTTGTCTTGTCACTTAGACAATGCAGGCTGGGTTTCTTTGACTCATTCAATTTCCGGGTTATCATGGCTTCTATCTCCTCCGGGGTGATCATCACCTGCGCCGGAGTATAATCCCTCTGATACCCATTGTAGTTGTAGACTGGGCTTACTGGGTTCCCTTGTCCATGCTGGTATGGACTGTAGGTGTACCCTTGGTACGCCTGCTGGGGTGCTTCATAGAAGTCTTGCCTCCTTGGAGGTCTTGCTTGTCTTTCCTCCCCAAGCGGGGTGTAAGCCCTGTTGCTCTGCTGTTGCCTAGGAGGCACGAATTGTTGCCTTCCCTCTGGGGGTGGCTCCTGGTAATATCTTCTTTGCTCCTCTCGCTGCCCTGCTTGAGGGTGCGAGTAGTGCTCTTCTGTCGGGATCTGCTCCTCCTCATGAGCTTCAGTGTAAGTCCCTTGGGTGTATGCCGGCCTTGCATATGCTGTGTGGGCGCGGTTATCATCTCTTTGTGCCGGCATCCCATACGGGTACCTTTGGGGTTGCTCCTCATAATAATATCCCTCAGGGGGTGCCGTGTTGTGGGAAGGCATTCCCTGTTGTTCTCTTGCTCTCTGTGGCCTTCTTGCCCGGGGGGTGGAGGCTGTGGAGGACTCAGCCCCAGCTGGGCGTGAAGGTCCTCCCTCCTGGTTGTTCTGTTGTTGAGGAGGCTGTGGTATTTCTTGGGGCTCTGGATGCATCGGTTGCTTCCCAGGGTTAGGCTGCCTCCCTGGAGGTATGGGTTCTCTTCTCCGCCCATTGCCCCCGGGTGGGCGTTGGTGCCTGGACACCCTACTGTTCGTCATAGCTCGTGTAATAGCCAGGCTTTCTGTCCGAAGCCTACAGACGGCGCCAAGTGTTAGGCTATGAGATCTAGGTCAACGGGTGGTCGGCTTTGATCTCACTCCTTACTGGGGATGTGTGTGATCCGGTATTCCTGAGTTGCCCTGTCTTAGCCTATGTCTTTCCTTCCTTCCTTCCTTCCTTTGCTTCTTCTCTCCTTCTACCCTGTGGAAGGGGCAGTACCAGACACGGAGGG
The DNA here is from genome assembly GCA_036873135.1 of Clarkia xantiana subsp. parviflora. Lineage (NCBI taxonomy): Eukaryota > Viridiplantae > Streptophyta > Magnoliopsida > Myrtales > Onagraceae > Clarkia > Clarkia xantiana. The sequence continues at coordinate 23,057,277 of JAPTYO010000011.1, forward strand.
GGGGGGGTGGTGCCTGGTGAACCCTCTCCGATGCCTAAGTCAGTATTCTTCTTAGAGAGATAAACTAGAGAGATGTCAGAGCAAAATAATCCAAATTGCCAAGATGATCAAATGAGTTGTGAAGGTGGGGTATTTATAGGCAACGGTGTCATTAAGGTGGCTTAATGACATCGTTAGCCTTTAAACACAATTAATTAACCTTTAAGTGCATAATTAAGACCTTAGGATACGGAGAAGGTAGGCGGCGTGAACCGAGTGTGGGTGTCCGACAATGGCGCAGGGGCCCTTGGGGGGAGGAGAAATCCGACCCCCAAGGGTAGGGGTTGGGTGAGGGCACCCAACCCCTCCTAGGGAGGATGGGGTTGGCCAACCCCATCCCTCCTAGGAGAGATCGGGTTGGCCGACCCGATCTCTCCTAGGAGAGATCGGGTTGGTCCACCCGATCTCCCCTAGGAGAGATCGGGTTGGCTGACCCGATCTCTCCTAGGGGAGGTCGGGTGTGGCCACCCAACCTCACCTAGGTGAGTTTTACCCCGGCCGGACGAGCGCTCCGGCCTCGTCCGAGCCGTTGATGTGTTCGCGAAGTGTTCGGGTTGAAGTTTCGATTTATAATCGGTGATGGGACGATAAAAATACAACGGTTTGGAAGTCAACGGGTTCAAATTGGGCGTATATCCATCACATGCCCCCGAGTCAACCAATGGCTTAACCCTTGATTGACTCTATTTCAGGATGGTATGACACGCGCAATTTGAAACCGGGATTTTACCTTCTTGTCTGAATGTTCGCTTATCCACGGATACGTGCCTCTGACTCTGCCCCCTGCCTTATGAGATAGAGGAATTGTAAACGTCAGAGTGGCACGGACGTGTGTCTAGGCACGCGTCCGTCTGAGATAGGAGTAATAAACTTATCCTTGTTATAGATGCATACTCAAACAATACACACTTGCACAGGGGTGTGATACGAATGCAACTAAATGACTTATGCTTCATATTCGTGCTGGGATCCTATCTAAGTGAGGAAAATTTTTAATTTTGGCCAAAAATTTTCCTAAGTATGGAATGCTCAAAAATAAAACTATCTTGATAATTTTTCTAAGTATGGAGATATATACTTAGCTATAGGTGAAAGGGATAAAAATGATGATTTTTCCCTGGCCCTTAGATTTTATTTAAGGATAGATGGATGGTGGTGATTAAATCCCTCTAAAAAACCCTATCATCCTTTTAACATAAAAAAGGAGAGTTAGAAAAATACCTCCAAGAGTCACCATAGCCACCATCTTCCCTCTTCTCTCACCCTTGGAGAGCAAGAAAGATTGGAGGTATTTTTCGCCCCGACTGAGACGCAACCGCCTCGCCTGCACCGTCCTTCCCTGCTTCAGCTATCGCCGGCCTTGCTTCCGTCGTCGCCAGACCACCAGCGACCTCCTCGACTGCACCTCCAGTTCGCCGGAGCTCCGGCAGACTCGCCCGCTGTCCCTGCTGGTGCCGCCTGCCTGCTGCCGTCCGGATCCACCCGCCACCGCTGCCGTTGCCGGGGTCAGGCTGCCGGCGTCACTTCTGTCAATACCCCTCATCCCGCTGCTGCTGTAATTTTTTTTATTTATTATATTATATTTAATGTAATTTGTTTAATTTACTTATTAGTTTAAATATAGTTTGATTTAATTTAATTGTGTAGAATGTTTAATTGCTCAAGATGATTGTATGTTATTTAAGCATGTTTGATAATTTTTGGTGTTTTAGATTCCGTTTAAATTAGGAGTTATAGATTTTAATTAGTTTGTAGGCTTAGATTAATGTTTGATAATAATTTTCATAGGATAAAAATTTGATTAAATTTTGACATCGTTAGATTAATCTGACGTAACATATGTTAAAAAATAAATTGGAAAATTAAGTGAATTGACCGAAAAGGGCGTAGTTAAAAATTTATATTTTTAATTCGTAACAGAACCCCCGAACTCGAATTTCTGATCGTAGACCGATTTTATACCTAGGTGTTAAATTCATTATTCTCTTAGGTAATTTAGGTTTCAAGTTAGCCTGATAATTAACTAGTGGCGACTCTATTCAAAATCCACGTTTTCAAAACGTAATTCGCCATATGTCAGATTTTAAGTTCGACATAAGGGACATAGAAAATCACTACAAAAGCAATAATACATTATTTCTCGGGGTCTGCGCGATTTTTGTCCTCTAGTGCTCAATTTTTTTTGATCTGTCTGCCAAGTTCCAGACGTACATCCACCTCTGGCCACTTCTGGTCCGGCCACCTAACCGGACCACAGCCCTCGCTGGTCCGCTGCCCCGCCTGGCTCACCAGTGGCCGTCCTCAGCTCCGTCGTCGCATAACTGCTGCTGCCCGCTGGTCCCTCATCGGTGTCCTCTTCACGTCCCCGTCGTTCCGCCCTGCTCTCCGCCTGGAGTAGCCGACGCCCAGCCCAGTCAGCCCGTCGGAGTCGGAGCTCTCCAGGCGACCAGCGCCGCCATAACCCGGCGTCCCGCACCCTGACCAGGCCACCGCCGGCGAATTCTCTCTCTCTCTCTCTCTTTCTCTCTCTCTCTCTCTCCTCTCTCTCTCTCTCTCTCTCTCTCTCTCTCTCTCTCTCTCTCTCTCTCTCTCTCTCTCTCTCTCTCTCTCTCTCTCTTAATTTTGAATTCCTTCCGCCTGACCAGCACCCAGTCACCCACGGACCCGCCGGACTGAGGAATCTCCGCCTCGCCCTTGCCGTGACCGCCGTCCTAGCTGCAGGCATCCGCCGTCGCCGGTCCGCTGCTTGCTGCGGTACATCAGGTTCCGCTGTAGCTGTTCTGTTTTTTTTTTTTAAATTATGTATTATCTTATTATTAATTTTTTAAATTTTTTATTATTACTATTACTATAAGATTAATATTGTATAAGGTTTAATTAAGTAACTCTATGTGATTAGCTTAATTTTAACCAAGTTTAATTTTGGCGTTTTAAATCTCAGCGTTAGGAGTTATGGATTATAGTTAGTTTTCTAGACTTAGGTTAACGATTGACTATATTTTTGCATATAATAAATTTAATTAAATCCTGACATCGTTGGGTTAATCGGATATAACATATATTAAGAAGTAAAATTGGCAAATTAAGTGAATTGAGTATCGAAAGGGCGTAGTTAAAATTTTATATTTTTAATTCGTAATAGAACCCCGAACTCAAATTTCTGATCGTAGATCAATTTTATATCTAGGCGTTTAATTCGTTAATCGTTTAGATAATTTAGGATTCTAGTTAACCTAATAATTAACTAGTGGCGACTCTTTCAAAATTCACGTTTTCAAAACGTAATTCGCCGTAGGTCAGATTTTAGGTCTGACATACGTGTCATGTTTACATGTATGAATATTGTGTTATAAAAAAAAATAAAAATAATTAGATATGAGCATGTAATAGTTCCAAATCATGATGTATATGATGCACATGGATACATGGATGTAAAAACTTGTGCCAAATTTCGCTAAGTATAAAATCAGTACAAGTGACTATTGATGTAAATAGTGATATAAATCACTTTTAATTAGAGCCACATGATCTCATCATTTTAATCCAATGGTGGATGATAGGGGGTGATAGAAAAAAACCCTAATCATACATTATAAAAGAGAGATACTGTATTGCCTCCTTTATATAGCCATTATTTTAGATTTTCATCTTCCCCACCCAAATCCTTTTTTTGTAGACCAAGAAAAGTCGTTTCTTGAAGAACAAGTTGAACACTTCACCATTTTTCTTGACAATCAAACAATCAACCATGGAGGGGTTCACGTAATGGTCTCGATCGGACTGAACCGAAATTCGGCCCGGTCGAGCAAGGGAAGCGCACGGCGAGGCGGAGGGCGGCTCTCGAAGGTCGCAAGACGGACGGGGAAGGTTCGACGGGCGAGATCGGCGTCAAAGGGAGGTCCGGCCAGCGAGGGTTCGGCTGGACCTCTCCATCGAGGGGAGGTGGCCGGCGGCGGCGTCTGAGGCCACCTAGGGCGCCGATTGCGGCGAGGGCGTGAATAAATCCATTCCGGCGGCACGAAGGCAGAGAGAGACCGCCCGACGCGGTGAAGCAGAGCGCGGCGTGAGGGAATCCAGGTGGAGCACGGTGCCGGGTTCGAGTGGTCTAACGCCGGCGAACGAGAAAATCAGGGTCACGGCGACGTGGGTCAGCAGCGGCGGCGGCGGCGCGTGGAGTTCCGGCGGGTACTGGTTCAACCGGGCTGAACCGGTTTTCTCAAACCGGGTTCTGTTCAGTTTCGCGCGTGTCGACCTTGATTTCTTCCAAGGTTCGATCTTTTTCCCAAATTTTTTCATCGGTTCATCATATTACCTTGTCATATGATCAAAACTTGCAAAACACGGTTGTATCAAAATTATTTGAATTTTGAATGTTAGGTAGATGATTACCTTAGGCGTTGATAGCGAGAAATTTTCTCGAGAAAAAGACTAAGTCTTTTTTTGGTAGAAAGGGTTGTAACTCCCTTTAAATCGGTTGTCGAATCATCTATTTTCTCACGTGTAACCTGTAATAAAAAAATTGGGTAAGTGTAAAAATATTACTGTAGCAAATGTCGGGTGTAGGTTCCCTTTGAAATTGGCTAAGTATAAAATTGTTTTCGCAAAGGATACACCGTAATATAGGTGTGGGGGTCGTGTCCCTTGCTAAAAATGACTAAGTATAGAGATTTGCCTCCACAGCTGGCACGCAGTAAGTATGGATCTTGCCCCCGTAGCGGACATGCAGTAAGTATAGATTTTGCCCCCGTAGCGGACGCGCATTAAGTATAGATTTTGCCCCCGTGGTGAACACTCAGTAACCTCATGATCATCATTGGAATTTGACTAAGTATAGTGTCTCTCGTACCGTAGGTGGGTAGCATTTTCTAGGATCATCATCCAAATGTGGGTAAGTATAAAATTTCTTGCGCAATAGTGAAGTAACATTTCTAAGACCATCACTGAAATTTGGCTAAGTGTAGAATTTCTCATATAGAAAGGTGCGACATCCTCAAAATCATCATTGCAATTTGGCCAAGTATAGGACTTTTTATGCAGCAAGGGGTGTGTGGCGAATCAACTAATGACCATACCGAAATCTCTTTCATAAAGGCGATATCTTCCTTCTTTCCTCAATTTCTTCGCTTAAGGTCCATCCAACGCTTGTTTAACCGTTACAGGTTCATCAACCGAAGTTAGGGTAAAAAATTCACCTCGTAGGAGAAGTTTAGTGCCTTTTACTGCGTCAAGGCTCAATATTCTCATCTTGATTTTGAACTACACTCCCACTGGGAGCAATGCTCCCACTCGGAACAATACTCCCACTGGGAACAAAGGGCGCTGGTGGAACCTTCACCTACAACTTTTCTTGGACGACCTCTTGGTCTCGGGTTTCTACCGTCGAGATTAATCCATGGTTGCTAGGACTAGGAACCAAGGTGGTTTTGCCACTCCTAATGTTTCCAGCGGGTAGTTGAGGAATTATAGGATTCTCATCCAACGGTTCAGAAATGTGATGATCAGGTGCCAATTTATTCGCACCTACAGCTACAGTGATCTGAGTGGTTAGATTGACTCCTCCCACTGGATTTATTATAAAAATGTATCCATTCTCATTTACCTTCTCGTTCACTAGTGTTGCTGCCTCAAATCTCACACTCGAAGTAAGTGGGACCTGAAATAATCATCCTGTTATAGTTCAATTAAGACTTCATTCGTTTTGATCTTACCAAGCGTCGAAAATTCATCCTTAAGGAACGTAACGTCACATGTTCGACCAGGCCACCATTTCCTAGAGTTTTCCTTAACACGTGTCCCGTAAAGTTCGTAGTATTATTAAAAATACTTTACATTCCTCTAGGTTCCAACAAGTCGTATCAGCTGTTGGTTGATACGTGTATATTGCGTCACCCGCAGGGTTGAAGCTTGCTAAGATCCATCTCTTTACCAATTTAGAGCTCATATGGTTTCGTGTAACTGATTTTATATGAACTAGGTTCACCACATGATTTGCAGTCAACTACATATCATCCTAGAAGGAGATCGGAAGTTGAGTAAGCGATATCATTATACTGACCATGTCCTGAAAGCGTGTGATTATGATTCTCCGCCAATCTGATTCGTTAGAGGCGATATCCAAATTGTCGTTTGAACAGACAATTAATTTCATTGCATACTCAATTTTTGTGGTTTTATCCACCTCAGCTCGTGCAATAGGTTCTCACCCTTTCCTCGTTTCACAATTCTCCACGAGAAGTTGAATGAGTACTTTAAACCGAAATGGTTATATATATTCAATGAAAATTTATTTCGAGCATTAAACCATTCAAACACTTCACATTAAATTTGTAATTTGAAACGATGTGTCATATCTCTCGAGGGACATGCGCGTCGCGCGTCACCAGCTTTACCATGGTGAAATCGTTTCGTTTCCATAAATTTAATTTAATCGATTTCGCACATGTTCGTCGTCACAATTTATTAATTACACAGAGTACTAACAAATAAGGAAAATGTAGAGTTTCATTCTAAGCTTGTAATCGATGGAGTAATGATGAATTGGAATATGTGTGTGTGTTTTATGCTTCGACTTGACGACCTAGCCGATAACTTCGGCATGATTCCCTTTTATTGGAGTTAAAACCAACAATTTGACTGGGTCGATAAATTGATAAGTGAATTGTATTCCGAATTGAATTGACATCAATAAAAATCACTTTATTCAATGAACCAAACAATACCAATTACCGAAAATATTAGGAACAACAAAAGTTAAATGACATCAAAAAGGGTCTTGTAAAGCAAAAACAAAGAGAAATTGTTCATCTAGAATTTTCAAGCCATGCCAAACACCACCCCTGAAAAAAAAAAATTCACGAGTGAATCACGTTAGATGATTTGTGTTGTATAAAATGTTTTACTGCTTTATATACATGGAAAACGAGGCGTACTTGAGACGCACTTTCATCAACGGTGTCTTAACCCACCAAATTTTTGTTTGAGCCTTTTACAACTCGATTCTAGCACTTTGCGCATATGAGTGAAGTCTGTTAGGATCGATTCTCTCAACACTCACAAACGGATTAAAAGAAAGCAATAGAGAACACAAGATTTAACGTGGTTCGGTCAACGCGATCTACGTCCACGGGCAAAGGAGGAGCACCACTTCACTAGCACAATCAACACCGGAGGGTTACAAGACGAGAACTCATAAAGCACTCACTCTCACAATACATGTAGAGACCTATTACACAATGCTCTAAATACACATAATAAAACACTCGTCTAAAACCGACTAACCCTCACCCAAAGAGACTCACGCACTCTGTTGATTTATGTTGCCTACTTGAAGACTCCTACGGCAGCCAGCTATTCCTCACAGGAGCACTACTATGTTTATTAACCCTATATATATATATAGTCCACACAAAAGCCACCGCCTTAGGCTTTTATATATATATATATAATACTAATAAACAACGCCATATCTATCTCTATATATATATATATATTTATATATATAATCAACTATATATAATCTTAACCGATATATATATATATATATTTACTACCCAAAATAGCTAATGGGCTAATTGCTTAGTGGACTTAACCAACTAATTCTAGACAAACCCAACAATCTCCACCTTTGTCTTGAATTCTCCAAAGCTCCACCTTAACTTGTATTCTTCATAGCTCCACCTTGCTAGCGTGCTCCATGGTCCGCTACCTCCTTTGCCAAGGCCTCCGACGGGCCTACCTCGATCTCCGCGAGATTCCAATCGAGCTCAAACGTTGCTCGGTCTCAGCTTTCGCTACACTGAGGCAACATGCCTCCAAGTCTTCAAGCTTGACCAGTTTCCTGTCCCTGTCCCGGACTAACCAATCTGGAGTAGAAACAACACGCTCTTTCTGACCAGAAGAGCAACCAACCCCCAACTCCACCTTCTTCAAGACACTCTGTCTTCCCATATCATCATCCGTCAACAACAGGTAGTTTAACGAATGTGAATACCTGTCTGTTGGCCTGGTAGTCCTGGATGATCTCCTCAACACCTGCCCAGATGTTACTGGATCTACCTCTGACTTGATCTCTGGTTCCCTTGGGGTCATCGCGAAACTGACTCGTTTCTTCTTCCCCGTAATACAGCTTTCACAGAGTCCCTTGTCAACACACTTTGGGCCATCTAAAGCTTTTTTCTTCACCAGCATCTTCATTCCTTTAACACTCATATGTCTGGATGCACTCTTCTGAATAGCAGCCGCGTTTACACACCCTTCAGTGGTGTACAAGGTTCCAGATTTAAGGCCCCGTGCTATAACCATAGCACCCTTCTTGATCTTTCACGAACCATTCACAAAATCTACTTCATAACATGTGCGATCAAACTGACCAACCGAGATCAGATTCTTCTTGAGACCAGGAATGTACCTGACATCTTCCAATGTCCACTGATTTCCTGCTGGACTGTGAATGCAGACATTCCCCCTTCCTTCGATCTCCAACACCTTGTTGTCAGCAAGATACACTTTTCCAAACTTTCCTAACTTGAAATTTCGGAACAACTTCTTGCTCGGAGACGAATGAAACGACGCTCCAGAATCCACAATCCAGGATTCAAGTGAGCTGTCCACACTGAGGGTTAACACGTCCCCAATGTCTTCTGCTGAGTTCACAGAATCACTATCATTGCCAGGATCGTGATTCTTCTTATTTGACTTCGGACAATCAGTTCGATAGTGGCCTTCTTCACTACAATTCCAACATGTTCCTTGTGGTATTCCTCTGTTTCTTGATTTTGAGCGTCCATGCTGATTAGAACCCTTTGATTTACTTCTCCCCCTTCTGTCAACACTGAAAGCACTTCCTGATGACTCACCAATTTCTCTTTTGCGAATGCTTTCGCTAAGAACAACATCTCGGATTTCATCAAACTTCAGCTTCTCAGATCCACGGGAACTACTAACTGCGGAAACAATAGTATCCCACGACTCGGGCAGAGATGACAACAAAATCAAAACTTTAACCTCATCCCCAAAATTAATCTCAACAGAGCTCAATTGCGACACAATCATATTAAAGGCATTAATATGTCCAGCAACAGAACCACCTTCAACCATTTGTAAATTGAACAATCTACGCATCAGATATACCTTGTTCACCGCCGATGGTTTCTCGTACATGTTTGCCAACGCCTTCAGCACGCCTGCCGTCGATGTTTCCTTGACGATGTTGAACGCAACGTTCCTGGACAGACACAACCGGATCAGCCCCAGGGCTTGTCGATCCTTGAGTTTCCACTGTTGCTCCGTCATGGATTCAGGTTTCTCCCCAGACAAGGGTTCGTACAGATTCTTCTGGTACAAATAATCTTCAATCTGCATCTTCCAGAAACCAAAATTGTTTCCATCGAACTTCTCTATTCCAGCCTTCGACAACTCCATCTTCAGTGATCGTGTTGAATCTTCTTAGCTCTGATACCAGTTGTTAGGATCGATTCTCTCAACACTCACAAACGGATTAAAAGAAAGCAATAGAGAACACAAGATTTAACGTGGTTCGGTCAACGCGACCTACGTCCACGGGCAAAGGAGGCCGTGAAAGAGTTCACATTAATGACGTCTCCTTTCTAATCTAGCAGTCTTTTAAAACGGTTTGGTAGTTCTCACCGAAATGGGGAATTTGAACGTACACCCTGTTGGGATCAAGTTGACATGGCCCACGGCTCCTGGTAGTGGACTTCGATGTATCGCCTTCGATTAACTATTCTAGGTATCTATGTCGACCTCGCCGGGTACTTAGTTTCCTTTAGAGTATTTGGTGGGCGAGAACCTAAAAAAGGGGTGGGGATTTGCCCCTGATTCCACTCCGAAAAGTCAGTAATGGAATATGAGAGAATACTTTAAGAAGTATGTGTTAGAATGTATTTAAGTATTGAGAGTGTTCCCCTATTTATAGGGAGAGTGTACCGAATTTAAAAGGCGGCTACCCTCTTGGGAGGGTTTCCATCCAGAGTCGGTAGAAGTAAGTGACGAGTAGGTCGCCACCTTACCATTCTTTAAGAGGAAGATTTCCTTGTGGCGGCTGAAGAATGTGACAATTAGGTCGACACCTCACCATTTCTTAAGAGGAAGGGTTCTTCATGGCGGCTGAAGTAGGTCGCCAACTGTCATTTCCTTAGGAGGAAGGGTTTTTTTCATAGGGTCAGTATAAGCAGGTTACGAGTAGGTCGCCACTTGGGTTTGTATTGAATTAGTTGGTTTAGCCCATTAAGAAATTTAGTCCGTTAGCTATTTTGGGTAGTAAATATCTATATCAGATGAGATTATCTGATTATATAATATATATATAGATACAGATATAATCAACGACGGATTAATATATATATATATAAGGTATTGGCGGTGGGCTTTTGTACCCACATATATATATATATATATAGGGTTAATCAAAGTGAATAGCTGCTGTGAGTTGTGTTTATGCGAGTGTTAATTTAGAGCAGTGTGTAAGGTCTCTACATGTATTGGGAGAGTGAGTGTTCTATGTGGTCTCGTCTTGTAACCTTCTGGTGTTGATTGTGCTAGTGAAGTGGTGCTCCTCCTTTGCCTGTGGATGTAGGTCGCATTGACCGAACCATGTTAAATCTTGTGTTCTCTATTGCTTTCTTTTAATAATTTTTTGAGTGTAGAGAGAATCGATCTTAACAACTGGTATCAGAGCTAAGGAGATTCAACACGATCACTGAAGATGGAGTTGTCAAAGGATGGAATAGATAAGTTCTATGGAAGCGATTTTGGTTTCTAGAAGATGCAGATTGAGGATTATCTGTACAAGAAGAATCTGTACGAACCCTTGTCTGGGGAGAAGCCGGAATCGATGACGGAGCAACAGTGGAAGCTCAAGGATCGACAAGCTCTGGGGCTGACCCGGTTGTGCTTGTCCAGGAACGATACATTCAACAACGTCAAGGAAACATAGACATCGGGTGTGTTGAAGGCGTTGTCGAACATGTACGAGAAACCATTGGCGATGAACAAGGTATATCTGATGCGTAGATTATTAAATTTACAGATGGTTGAATGAGGTTCTGTTGCTGAACATATTAATGCCTTTAATATGATTGTTTCGCAATTGAGTTCTGTTGAGATTAATTTTGAGGATGAGGTTAAAGCTTTGATTTTGCTGTCATCTCTGCCCAAGTCGCGGGATACTCTTGTTTCCGCAGTTAGTAGTTCCTGTGGATCTGAGAAGCTGAAGTTTGATGAAATCCGAGATGTTGTTCTTAGCGAAAGTATTCGCCAAATGTTGGGATCAAAATGACGTGGCCTGAAGCTTCTGGTAGAGGACTTTGAGGTTTTGCCTTCGACTTGCTCTTCTAGGTATCTTTCTCGACCTAATGGGTACTTAGTCTCCTTTTGAGCGTCTAACAGGCGAGAACCTGAAAAGGGGTTGGGGATCTGCCCCTGATTTCACTCTGAAGCTTAAGTTTGTAATGGAATTTGAGAGAATACTATAAAAGTATATGAATGTAACTTAGATAAATAGTGAAAGTGTTCCCCTATTTATAGGGGAAATTTACCGACTTTAAATGGCGGCTACCCTCTTGGGAGTTTTCTGTCCGGAATCGGTATAAGTAGGTGACAAGCAGGTCGCCACCTCACCATTACATAAGAGGAAGCTTTCCTTCATGGCGGCAGAACCAGGTAGCCATTTGTCCTTTCCTTAAAAGAAAATTTTTATTTAGCTAACAGGTGACAAGTAGGTTTCCACCTGCCCCTTCCTTAAGAGGAAAGGTTTTTTCTGAGGCGGCAAGCAGGTTGCCAGTTGTCTTTTCTTTGAGAGGAAGGTTTCTTCATGGCAGCAGAAGCAGGTCTCCACTTGTCATTTCCTTAAGAGAAAAGCTTTCTTTAGCTAACAGGTGATAAGTAGGTCGCCACCTGCCCCTTCCTTAAGAGGAAGGATTTTCTCTGATGCCTTAAGCAGGTTGCCAGTTTTCTTTTCCTTGGGAAGAAAGTTTCTTCAATAGTTCTTGGCTGCTGACTCGACCCTTACCTTAAGAGGGAGAGGGAGAGTATTGAGCGGACTTGTCACCAGTCTTCAAGAAGGACCTCAGTCGTCGACTTTCTCAACATTTGGTGTCGACTATCTGTCCTTGTTTCTTCAGTCTGAGTATGATTAGTCGCCGACTCTATTTCAGGAGTCTCGACTTAGATGCTCTCAACTTTTCTTGAGCCCATCCTTATTAATCGTAACCCAACACTTGCCCCCGAGAGTTGAGTCGTCGTCTTCATTATGAAGAAGAGGTTTTAAGTCGAGTAATGATTTGAAGGCTTTCCGGCGGGATTTATACTTAATCGGGTCGCAGACTTTGAACTTTCTTTATTGGCCCTTTTGGGTCGAGTTCATGATCCCTTAGTCCATATGTTGATCCCTCTTTGATTTTTTGACCGTTGAGAGATTTTGAGAAGCTCAAAGGTCATTCATGTATCTTTAACGACTATTTCCATATTCACGAAGTTTCACTTCTGTAATTTCCATCCCATTCTTCAATATATCCCTCCCTTTATCTTGTTCGTGCTTCATATTTGGAGTTTCAAGAGTAAGGAGTATCCATGGCTGCCAATCCAACTTTAGGTGTTTGAGACTATCTCCTTTTGAGTTTTTTTTCTCGAATTTTATCAATCTTTGGCTATATTTGTTTTATGAAGAGATTTCTTTTCAGAATTCATCAAGATGATAATTCAAAATCATCGTCGAGCCATGGCCGGGTCCTCCTCATCTGTTGCTCCGCCAAAAGAAACCGAAGAAGGAGCAACCGTTAAGACTTCGATTGATGTCGAGGCCATGACTTCTATCGAAGAATTGCCTACTGAGCCTTCCTGAGATAAGGGTAAAGCTAAAGTCGCTACCCATTGTTACTCTCCTAGGAATGAGGGTATTGCCCCCTCAGGTTCTTCGGTACAAAGGAAAAGGGTCGAGGATTCCTCATAATCTTCAGATCAAACATCTTATTCTTCTTCTGCGATTTCTTCAAATATTGCTCTGGAATACAAAGGTCCACCTTTTGACTGGGAGATGCTTCTAAATCCTTCTCTTGATTCTTTGAAGGATTGGGATCCTCTGAGCGAGTTAAAAGGGTATCCCCTTAAAGAAGGACACTCCATCGCAAATCCTGATCTGGCACTTCATTTGTTGAATGATTCGATCCATCCCCAAGATCGTCGCCGCCTGGGAGTGGAGAGTTGTGAGGCGAAAAAGGTCATACATCTTTTCCTTTTGAGGCATGCTAAAGTATGTACCGTCTCTGGTCTCTCCTTTGATTTCTTATGCCCTTTTTTTTAAATCTTACCCTCATTTGTTGGATAGGCTTCCCGAGACTCCCTCTAATTGTCTCAGCTGTTGATCGACCTTTATGGAGAGGTACACTCGACTAATGAGGAGCTTCAAACCATTTCGACCAAAGGAGATGCAGAAGAGGTCCGACGCCTTCAAGAGGAAAATACCCAACTTAAAGAAGATTTGGCATGGAAGACCGAGGCTTTTGAGGTCCTTAAGCGGGATTACCGTCGGAGCAGCGATTCTCTCAAGGTTTCCTTTTCTCTGGTCAAAGATTTTCGTACTTTGTCGGAGAAAATGAGGGCACAAAAAGACACCCTTTTAGCTGAAGGAGTTACTCTTCGAGAGAGAGTTAAGGCCTTGCAAGCTGAGGTGGAAGGTTTGAAAGGTGTTGCGGCTAGAGCCTTGATCGTTATAAGGCGAGTCCCGCCTATCAAGATGATGTCGCCGTGGCTGCCTCTGATTTGCTTTTCATCTTTTTAAAGGAGATCATGGCGAATTTAAAGGAGTATCAACCCGACTTCCCTTTTTCTCGAGTTCCTCTTCTACAACAATATTTGGAAATTCATGCTGAGAAGGATGAGGGTCTCGCTACTTCTTCTTCGAAAAGAAGGGGAACTTCTTCCAAGCTATATTTAGCGAACCATTTTTTTGTACTTGCATCTCTGTAGCTTGTTTGTTTCTTAATAAAAGAATTGCTTGGACTTTCAACCCTATATTAAGAGTGTTATCTCTATAGAAAATTATTCTGTGAATGCTTATCCTTCTTATCTAAATGTCGACAAACCTAGGCTTTATTGCCATCTGGGGTTCATCATGCCGACGATTGATTTTCGAGAGTAATAAACTTTCTTTAGTTTGTTTTGACAAAAACGCATTATCTTAATTGGTTTTGGCATAAACGCCTTCTCTTTTTCCTTTCTATTATGATTGTTGACCAATCTAAGTGATATGACTAATTTAGATTTCTAACTTGTCAACTATCGAATAAGGAAAGATGTTTGGTTTTACTGTCTAACCTTTATTGGGCATCTTGTGCCAATGATCGAAATCGTAGATGTCGATCCTCCATCGCATTGTCGAGGTTCTTAGGCTTTGTCGCGATCTTGGACACATAATGTCGACAATCGAGATGGTTGATGTTGAACTTCCATCGAATTGTTGACGTACCTAGGCTTTATCGCCATCTTGGGCACATTGTGTTGACAATCGAGATGGCTAACGTTGAACTTCTATCGAGCTTTCAACGTACCTAGGCTTTGTCACCATCTTTGGCACGTTGTGTTGACAATCCAGATGGTTGACGTTGAACTTCTATCAAATTGTCGACATACCTAGGCTTTGTCGCCATCTTGAGCACATTGTGTTGACAATCGTGATGGTTAACGCCGAACTTCTATCGAATTGTCGACGTACCTAGGCTTTGTCGCCATCTTGGGCACATTGTGTCGACAATCGATTTGTTGACGTTTGAGCCGCTTATCGAGTTGTCGGCATACCTAGGCTTTGTTGCCATTTTGGGCACATAATGTCGCCAATTGAGATGGTTGACGTTGAGCTGCATATCGAGTTGTCGACGTACCTAGGCTTCCATTTTGGGCACATAATGTCGACAATCAATTTGTAGATGCCGAACTGCTTATGGAGTTGTCGACGTACCTAGGCTTTGTTGCCATTTTGGGTACATAATGTCGACAATCGATTTGTAAAAGTTGAAATGCTTATCGAGTTTTCGATGTACCTAGGTTTGTCGCCATCTTGGGCACATAATGTCGACAATTGATTTGTAGACGCCGAACTGCTTATTGAGTTGCCGACGTACCTAGGCTTTTTTGCCATCTTGGGCACATAATGTCGACAATCGATTTGTAGACGTTGAGTTTCTTTTCGAGTTGTCGACGTACCTAGGCTTTGTTTCCATTTTGGGCACATAATGTCGACAATCGATTTGTAGACGTTGAGCTGCTTAGTTGTCGACGTACCTAGGCCTTGTCACCATCTTGGGCACATAATGTCGACAATCGATTTGTAGACGTTGAGCTGCTTATCGAGTTGTCGACGTACCTAGACTTTTTTTTGCCATTTTGGGTGTATAATGTCGACAATCGATTTGTAGATGCCGAACTGCTTATCGAGTTGTCGACATACCTAGGCTTTGTTGCCCTTTTGGGTACATAATGTCGACAATCGATTTGTAGACGCCGAACTGCTTATCGAGTTGTCGACGTACCTAGGCTTTGTTGCCATTTTGGGTACATAATGCCGACAATCGATTTGTAGATGCCGAACTGCTTATCGAGTTGTCGACGTACCTAGGCTTTGTCGCCATCATGGGCACATAATGTCGACAATCGATTTGGTTGGCGCATGATTGTCGATGCCTTTAGCGGAATGTTCAGATGATTACGTGAAAAGGAACCTTGATGGACTATATTCATTCATCGTTTCCTGATCATTACACCAAAAGGGAAAATTTTACGACATTAGTTTCATAAGAAATATAACATCTATTTGGGAGTTTTTATGACTTCTCTTGATGTCGTGTTGACGTGTACTAGCAGCGTCGTGACATGGTTATCTGCCCTGACTTCCATTATTCCTTGAGGTGTCAGAAACCTCATGACTTGATGAGCTGTTGAAGGGATAATCCGATGGGGATTGAGGGTTGTCCCGTCAATAATGGCGTTGTAGGTAGAGGCAGCGTCGACAACTACGAAGAGTATATCGATCTTTAAGATTCTCTCATTCCTTCCCAATGTTATGGGTAGTCGAATGGCGCCCAAAGGGTAGATGGTTTCTCCAGCAAAACCTCTTAAAGGGAAATCGACCCTTCTTACGTCTTTTTTAGTGAATCCCATCTTTAGGAAAGCTTCGTAGAAGAGGATGTTGGTTGAGCTTCCACTGTCGATGAGGACTCTTTTGACTTCATATTCTGATAGAACGATTGTAATTACCAAGGCGTCTTCATGAGGTTGAATCACCGTTGTTAGATCATCCAACATAAAACTGAAAATCTCCAGGTCAGGCTCTCAATATCTTTTTCCCATTATTGCCACCGTAGATATCTGAGCGGCGTATACTTCACGAGCGAAATTCGACTCGCCCCCCGAAGTGAATCCTCTCGCGATGACATTGACGGACCCCCTTCGGATAGGGGCGAGATTGTTGTGCGGTGGAGAGTGAAAATCTCTTCGCGGGCGCCTATTCGTTTCTTTGGAGTTTTGACTAATTTTTCCACTAATTTCTGTAGCTTACCTCTTTGGATAAGGGTTTAAATATCCTGCTTCAGAATTATGCAGTCATCTGTATCGTGCCCCCTGGCACGATGATTTCGGAAATAGTTGTTTATTTGATGACCAATTGGGCTTTTCCTTGTGGGTGGCAGGTCGTCCAATCTGAGCTTCTCCATTTCTTGGAGCATGACAGAGACGTTGTGTATGAGTCGGGTAAATCTTGCCAAGTGAGGGTTGTTATCCCTTTTGGCTTTGGCGATTCCCCTGTCGGAAGCTCCCATCTCGCCGTTCTTCTTCTTTTGAGGTCGAGGAGCGGAGGCTTCCTCTTTTTTGGCGGGGACGATTTGCTTTCTGAGCTCCACCGGTGAATTTTCATGCGACCTTTCTAGGTCGATATACCTCTTAACTTTGACGGCAAGGGCATCAATCTTTCGCACGGGCTTCATCCCCATGCTATCTTTCAGAGCTTTACTTTGGACTCTTAGACCTCTCCAGAAGGTCCTTATCAGCTCGCCAGGGTGGCATCTTCAATCAGCTGATGGAGTATCTTATGATATATGGTATAATAATTGGCCAAGGTTTCATCAGGACCTTGCTCAATTTTATCAAGAAAGTCCATGCTCTTGAGGCGTTGTCTCTGGCCTGTGTGCCCCCTCTATGAACTTGGTTTTTAACTCTTCCCAAGAATCTATCGAATTGTCGGGAAGACCGTAGAACCATGTAGAGGCTTCTTCTTTAAGAGTCGTCAGGAAGAGAGCTGCATAATGGTCTGGTGTTGCCCCTTTTCCTAGGAGGGAAGAGTTGTGGGCGTTAATATAGCGCACGGGGTCTCCTTCACTGGTATAGTCGTCGATGTTCCTTGCAAATACTTGCGGGGGAACTCGAGTGTCGAAGAGTCTTTTGGAGAAGGGATGAGAGGTGTGATCACGAACGGTCACCATGTCGCTTGCTTCCCTTCTCTTTTTCACGAGCAGTTCTTCTACCTGTTCTATAGTGAATAAGACAGGTTCTTTAGTAGGAGTGTCGACCCCAGGGTCCCTTTGATTCTCCCTCTCATCTAGAAGTTTGGTTTCAACAGTCTTTACACTGGAGGCCGCTTCATCCTTTTTGAAAGTCTTGAGTGCTTGCTCCATAGCTTTTGGGATGGTTCATTCATGGGATTGATTCCAGAAAGTTATGAATGCCGCCATTACTTCTTGGGGGACGACGATGGGAGTCGTTCCAGCTCCTTCCTCTGGATCCGTCGTATTTAGAGGTGGATTAGGGTGGAGATGTTGTTCTTCATCATGCTCACCATTATTCTGGTGGGGAGGATGTCTTGAGCTGGGAGGGTTTGATTGAGATTTTGCCATCTCTCCTACAACAGTTGCTACCTTCTTTAGGTTCTTGTTTGTTGCCATGACTTTTTGATCACCTTTCCCACTGACGGCGCCAAATGTTGGGATCAAAATGACGTGGCCTGAAGCTTCAGGTAATGGACTTCGAGGCTTCGCCTTCGACTTGCTCTTCTAGGTATATTACTTGACGTCGAGGGTGTTGGATTACGGGGTTGATTACTACGGAAACAGCAAAAGAAGGTACATGCTTGTAATCAGAATTACGCAGCGGAAGATGTGCACATACCTTAAACCTTTCCGTAGTCCCAAGGATCTTGCTGAGGGAGTTCATGATCCACCGGACGGAACCCGTAGAGGTTCTTGTTAAAGAAACCCTACGTGGTATTCGCTCTACAGCAAAGCCTCTGATCGATTCTTGGTAGGGACGGATCTCCGGAGTGTTTTGCTCTAAGAAAATTGGCACACCCTTGGTGGTGGTGAAGAGTTCGACAGAAGTATGTCTAGAAGGGGGGAAGGGCTTTTCTCTCAAATCACCACTTAGGAAGAATTGTGAATTACCCCAAATAAAACTCTAACACCCCTTATTTATAGGAGGAGCAAAGTGGACAAAAGTACACTTTGCCCCTTGCAATATTCGGCCGGCCACTTATGTTATGGAGGCCCAATTTAGGGCCTCTCATGTCAATTGGGATTTGGGTCAAGCCTAATTTCCCTAATGTGACATTAACCAAATTTCTTAGGTTCCCTATACATATTAATGGGCTATCAATTACGGCGCCCAGTCACCATATGCTAACAGCTCCCACTCGCTGGAATAGGAGGGTGCCTGTTAATGTATTGTCGTCCAAATCGCATCAACAATCTACTATTCTGATCCTTCCCCTGCTTCCGAATAGTTCATACGAGGTTTGCCGTGCGACTGGCGTATACGACGGGCATCGTGCTACTCATCTGTTAGGAGTGTTGTAGCACCCGTGGAACGTTGATTCCCTATCTCAAATCTACTTGTTAAAAAGATCAATTTGTATCGCGCTGTATCCTAGGTCAATTGTTAATTCTCCAATTTCCCAGTTTCCAAATAGGAATACTTCTCCAGGGCATCCGTACAAGTATTCACAACCTTCAACTAATATCCGGTTGGTGGCCACCTAGTGAATACAGGAGTCGGTGAATTACATGTGAACTTGACCATCCCCATCGCTCATACCCTTAGTCAAACCCAACCAGTTTCCAAGACGTGGTCACTTGGCCTTTTTCTTCAGCACTACGCTCGTACGTCGAGAGGTGAACATTGAGTCTGACCTTAGATATGAGTTCTGAGTCCATGAGGATACTTCAGGCGCCTCTTCATAAGGCTCACAGGATCACTCACACGCTCAAGGTGAAGAAGTTTGCGCCCGTCCGAATCACGAAGATTCTTTCTAGCACAACCGAGCATGACCCCTTTGTCGAACGTGGCACGCGTAGTATGAAGAACGCGTCGATAACATACCCGAACAATATCATGTGTGGGATATGTCAATGATGCTATCACAGACTTTCATCTGGCCTAGAATGTGGTTAAATGACGAACATAGTTCATCACCGGCAAAGTGCAAAACGAAGATCATGTTACTCCGAAACCAAATGATCGTTTTGCATAACCAAGTTTCCCAACTTGTTCTTGGCCAGTCTTGCTTCGGCAGAGGTCCCCCTCGCCTACAAGACGACCGTGCCTGTGTGACTAGGCAAGGCCCACATTCGACATAATTTTAAGCAGAGGATCGTGTCCTCCTACGAATCAGTTTATAGATCGTACCATTCAATGTAATTAATCATTATGACGTCGATGAAGCATAAACTCAAATTGCAATTCTCTCATTAATCAAAAATGTAACTTTCAATTTATCAAAATGTTATCACAGACACACGCCCACTTCTAAACCCTACGCAATCCAATCAGTTTAATGTGCTTTTCAAATATCTCTCTGTTTAATGGTTTAGTTAATGGGTCCGCCACCATGTCATCAGTGGGCGAGTATTCTAAAGTGATTATATTATCTTCTACCATAGATTTAGCATAATTATATTTCACATCAACGTGTTTAGTCTTACTATGATACTTTGGATTCTTTACTGCCGCAATGGCTGCCTGAATATCGGAGTACAACTTCACAGGTTTGCTCCCGACATCACCATCAAGCAGCGCAGTAAGAAGCCTTTTCAGCCAGACCGCTTCCTGTGCATTTTTGGAGAGGGAAACGAATTCCGATTACTTCATAGACAGCGCAACACAGGATTGCTTCTTGGTCGTCCATGAAATGGCGGCATCAGCAAGGAGAAACACTCTTCCTATGGTGGACTTACGATCATCCGGATCGCCACCATGGTCGGCGTCACTGAATCCGGTTAATTCTAACCTCCTTCTCTCGTAGCACAGTACGTAGTCGACAGTACCATTCAGATATCGTATGATCCGCTTTACAGCGTTTAAATGTTGATAGCCAGGGTTTGATTGGAATCTTGCTACTAGGCCCACAGCGTAACAGATATCTGGACGAGTGCAAAGTATGGCATACATGAGACTTCCGACCATGCTTAAATACTCGGCACTCCTCATCTGTTCACGCTCTTGCTGGTTCTTCGGCCCGTCACGCTGTGACAACGTGCATCCGAATACTACCAGCGTCTCCACGGATTTGGCATCTTGTAATTTAAAAATTCTCAATAGTTTGTTGATATAGGCTTCCTAAGATAGACACAATCTCCGGGCGTCTCTGTGCGGCACGATCTTGCTATTAGACCCACAACGTAACAGATGTATGGACGAGTGCAAAGCATGGCGTACAGACCATGCTTAAATACTCGGCACTCCTCATCTGTTCGCGCTCTTGCTGGTTCTTTGGCCCGTCACGCTTTGACAACGTTCACCCGAATACTACCGGCGTCTCCACAGGTTTGGCATCTTGTAATTTAAACATTCTCAATAATTTGTTGATATAGGCTTTCTGAGATAGACACAAGTGGAACAATAGTATTTATATCGAAGTTTCCACTACCCAAGATATCTTCATAAGGAAGTTTTATCGAGGCCTTCATTCATTGGTGTAATTACTGATAATATTACCGTTATGCAAATATAACCGTTGTGACTATTGGGCTTCTCAAAGCCATCCAAAGGATAGAAGTACGGATCACCGACTCGATTGAAGAGATCCTGATATCGCATGAAGATCCACACTTCAATCTAAGAGATCAATAAAGTCAGAAGACTGCATATCGACTAGATATATCGCCCGACAAAGGGAACTACTGAATCAATACACGACTTAAGACCTCTTCTTCATGAGAAGCCGACGACTCAAGTCTCGGGGGCAAGTGTTGGGTTACGATATTTAGGATAGACCAGTATGTACAAGTCAAGAGCTTATAAGTCGAGACTCCCAAAAAAGTTCGACGACTAATCGCACTCAGAATGTCAAAACCAGATAAGATGGTCGATACCAAATATTCAGAAGGTCGACATTCAAGGTCTTCAAAGACCGGCGACCAGTCAATCTCCAAACTCACCCTCTTAAGGAAAGAGTCGAGTTGACAACCAAGTATTATTGAAGAAACCTTACTCTTAAGGAAATGACAACTGGCAACCTGGCTTGCTGCCTTAGAGAAAATCCTTCCTCTTAAGGAAGGGACAGGTGGCGACCTGCTTCAACCGCCAGAAAGAAACCTTCATAACTAAGGAAAGGTGAGGTGGCGACGTGCTTGTCACCTGCTGACACCGATTCATGACAGAAACCCTCCCCAGAGGGTAGCCGCCATTCAAAGTCGGTACACCTCCCCTATAAATAGGGGGATACTTTTATTATTTACATACACACATACTTCTTAATGTATTCTCTTATATTTCATTACTGACTTAAGCTTCGGAGTGGAATTAGGGGCCATCCCCACCTCTTTTCAGGTCCTCACCTTTCACAAAGCACTTAAAGGAAACTATGTCACCCCGAGGTTGACCCAGATACCTAAAGGAGCTAGTCACCGACGAGATCTCGAATTCCATTACCAGAAGTTCAAAACCAAGTCATTTTAATCCCAACACCTGGTCCTTCAGATCCTAGTCGAGAGGCATCCTTTCATCGATCTCTTTCTCGAACTCTCATGGCGTCTCAGATCCCCTCATGTTGGTCCTCCGATTTTCTTCCTTCTCCTCTCAAACAACCTAAAGTAAATAAGCTTTCTAGTACCGCTTTCATGGAAGCGGTGTCTCTGGTCAATCATAGTGATGAAGAGAGGCCTCGATATGGTGGTGCTCCTCATGAGCCTCATTTCGCTTAGGCGGGAGAGGTTGCCGTTTTGCTGGACAAATCGAGGCGTGGCTCCGATTCCCTTTTTGCCCCGAGTTCTCAAAATTATGTTAGCATTATGGAATCCTCCATGCCAATTCTATGTAAACGCCCTCCGTTACTTGGTGGGCTTTCGCTGCCTATGCGACGTCTACAACTAGGATTACAGTATTCAAGTTTTTAGATGCTTTTACCGTTTGACGGGTAATAATAATTTGGTTTATGCCTTAAAACTCGATGGCCCCCAAAGGATGAGTATTTTTCTTAGAATTCGGCCAGATCTATAGTGGTGGGATTGAAATCCCTCCAAGCCAATTGGAAGCACTACTATTTCTTCTGCAGGGAAGGCGTCACCTGGCCTCTTACTCCCTCCAATGGGACTGATCTTCCATCATCCTTGGAAGGTTTAACGCCTGAAGAATTTGCTACTATTGGCAAGATTCACGCCGTAGTTACCCGGAGGGATTTCGATCCCTGGCATTCTATCAACGATACCACCGAAG
This sequence comes from Clarkia xantiana subsp. parviflora, assembly GCA_036873135.1. NCBI lineage: Eukaryota > Viridiplantae > Streptophyta > Magnoliopsida > Myrtales > Onagraceae > Clarkia > Clarkia xantiana. Next base: position 23,080,023 of record JAPTYO010000011.1, read on the forward strand.
ATGCCCTTATTCAAGCTGGCATATGTACTCGCCTGGAGGAGATTCATATCAGCTGGGTAACCTTCAATTCTTTATACGCAAATTTTAAACTTCTATTTTCCTTCTTTTAGGTATATTTACGAAGATTTTTCATGTTCGTAACCAGGCGACGACTTGAGTTCCTTTGTTCCAAGATTCTCCGGCTACTGATGCCGATGCTGCCACCGAGGCTCCTAAGTCGCTATTGGAGGCTCCGAATGAGGATGTCACAGAGGATGACCCAGTCTCGGAGAAGATGACTCAGATGAGGATAAAAAGGGTAGCCAATCGCGACCCTTCTTCCAAAACGAATAGTGCCAAGGCTTCAAAGACAGCCAAGGTGACTTTTGCCACTCCTATAATAGAGTTTCATGAGGGTGGCACCTCTGCTGCCCCCGACGTTCCTTTAAGCTCCTCACCCGCTACGGGAGGTATGAGGATTCTTTATCTACTTTACTCTTCTTTTTCTGAAATAATTTTGAATTCCCTTTTTTCTTCTTGCAGTTGTCAATTTACAAGGGTGTTGCCGATTCTTCCGGTCCCCAGGACCTTACAGGTCTAAGTTTGAGGGTCCTCTTTTTAACTGGAGGATGCTTTACTGTACCCCCAAATATTCGAATGGGGAAGACGACTGGAATCTTTGGGCTTCCTTGACGTGATATCAGCTGAAGGAGGGTCATTCTCTCGCCAATCGTGACTTGGCGCTGCATCTGCTCAATGCCTCTTTACCGCCTGAAGACCACACGCGTTTATCGACTAATGCAGCTGAGGTCGATATTACCATTCACTTGTTTCTACAGGGATAAGCCAAGGTAAATGATACTTTTAAGGTTTCTTTTAAAACCTTTAATTGTTGAAATTCTTGTATATTCATGGCCTTTATCTTGTTAGGCTTCTCTAGAATCTCTACAGCTTTCACGTCTGGTTCTTGAACTTCTTGAGGGTTTGTCATCCGCAAGGAGGAGGCTTGAGGATCTCGAAGCTGAGGTGGAGGAAGGAGAGAAGCGGCGTATAAAAGTTTATAATTGTAGAGAGGTTGGAGAGTATGAAGAGAGCAATCCTTTCATTATACTAAACATGATATGAGAAGGTTGCTTCATACTATTACAAGCGTGGAGGCTCCTTTATATAGGAGACCTCATAGGCTAATATGCAAACCCTAGTAAACATTAGGGACTAGAATGTAAACCTCCAAACATAGAGGACCAACATAAGACTTAGCCTAAACATAGGACTAATATAAAACCGATGCACCGTATATGGCATTATGTGGACAATACGTATGCACCATGTATGTCCACATGTATGCACCATGTATGTCCACATATATGCACCATGTATATATCCAATATTCCCCCATCTTTTTCTTCTTCTTCCTTTTTTTGAATCCAAAAAGCATCCCAATCTTCAAAATTGAGCTAAAAAGCTCCAATCTTCAACAAATGGTCCAAGGCAACAGTTCCAAAGAATCAATGACTGTGATAATTGTGATAAATGAGATCAAGGTAGACCGTGCTCACAGAGGTGATTATTTATGTGTAGCAACAATAGGTTGGTCTTCATCATGCTCTCAGAGGTGGATAGCCACTTGTAGTGATGATCCACCATAGGTTCCTTGAATCTTCAAAGAAAGTTGGACGGAAGATGAAGTTCCAATGTCTCAGGTGGTGAGGTTCCTATGTTTCAGTCTTCCAGAAGGTGAAGTTCCAATGTCTCAGGTGGTGAGGTTCCGATGTTTCAACCTTCTACAGTGTCCAACAAGACGAAGCTCCACACTTCAATCTTCAAAATACCAAGGTATGACAACCTTGTTTTCACAAAACAGTCATTCCAATCTCCAAAACTTAAGAATTGTCCTCAAAACAACAATTTTCAGCAAATTCAAATGCAAATCAGTTGAAATCCAGCAATTCAAGCTATCCATAGCTCGAACTCAACCAAACCACAGCAACATAACTCCGGACATCCAAAATTCAGCAATTTCAGCCATTTTCAGCAATTTTCAGCAAGTTTCAGCAATTTTTCAGCAACTTTCAGCAAATTACAGCAACAACAGAATTTTGACAGCAACATAACAACTGAAAATCGCAGCCAATCACAGCAACCATTCCCGCAACAGTAATACAACATCAACAACAACCCCAATCTGAAGTTTCAGCAGCAATAGGTGCGTATACAGCAGCAGAAACCAATGTAACAGTAACAACAGAATTGCATCAATTCAGCCGAATTTTAACAGTAAGATTCGAACAACCAAATCACCTCGGAATTTGACGTATAATATATCAATGGAATCGAGAGCTCGAGACGATTCCGAAAAACTAAAAACCGCGGCGACTGGACGTCGGGAAGGTGGCGCGTGGCCTGCACGCGCCGGCGGGGCTCAGCACACGCGGCGGCGCGTGAGGGCGCGTGCGGCGGCTGCTGACGGCGGTCGAGATGTCAAAAAAATTGGTGATGTCAATTTTGGAAGAAGAGTCGTCTATCAGATGCGTAGGATACGGACTGAACAGAAACTTCACGGCGGTGCTCAGAAACAGCAAGATAAACAGCAAACGATTTCTGGAAAATGAAAAAACGAAATCAAATTACCACGATCGGTGGCTTCGATACCATATAAACGTTTATAATTGTAGAGAGGTTGGAGAGTATGAAGAGAGCAATCCTTTCATTATACTAAACATGATATGAGAAGGTTGCTTCATACTATTACAAGAGTGGAGGCTCTTTTATATAGGAGACCTCATAGGCTAATATGCAAACCCTAGTAAACATTAGGGACTAGAATGTAAACCTCCAAACATAGAGGACCAACATAAGACTTAGCCTAAACATAGGACTAATATAAAACTGATGCACCGTATATGGCATTATGGACAATACGTATGCACCATGTATGTCCACATATATGCACCATGTATATATCCAATACGACGCCTTCGAGAGGAAGTTGTTCAGCTGAAGGAAGAAATTACTCGTTTGAACGAGGCTGTTACGACCGTTACGGAGGATCTGGCCCAGTGTAAGGAGACTTTAATCTATCCTTCTTAACGCAGAGTTTGCTGATCTTTTCCAGAGACTGTTTGCTAAATATGAGAGTCTTTAGGTCTAGCTGGCCTCTTCTCGAGGAGAGGTTGTCGCCTTAAAGGGCGAGGTGGAGAAGAGTGAAGCAGCCTTGCCTAAGGTTGTCGCCACTTATAAGGCTAGTGCCGTATTTTAGGAGGATGCAGCCACCGCTTGTGGGGACATGATCCTTTCTTCCTTCGAGGTAGTGGTAGCTGGCATTAGAGCATCTCACCCCGACTTTGATTTTACGAAGGTGGAATTCCTCCAGCAGTTCCTTGTCGCCAAAGTTGTAGAAGAAAATGATAGATCTAGGGACAATGTTTAATCTTTTATTTTTATTTCATAAAAAATGTAAACCTTGTTTATCTATGAGAAGGAAATTCCATTGCGATTTATTGGTTGTACTTTCTTATTTTTTGAATCGTCAACAAGCCCAAGTGATATATTAGATATTGAGCTTTATACTTTAATGACGACCGAGAAGAGAATTTTTTATATGTTGCCTAGCTTCTTTCGAGTTGCCGAATAATCTGAGTGATTTTGTTGACATCAAATTATTTGGTGTCGACAATCATTCGGGAAAGGACTTATCTTCGACGCCTTACTTCTTTCGTGTTGCCGACTAATTTGAGTGATTTTGCTGACATCATATTATTTGATGTCGACAATCGATTCGGAAAAAGACTTATCTTCGACGCCTTTTCGAGTTGCCGACTAATCTGAGTGATTTTGTTGATATCATATTATTTGATGTCGACAATCGATTTGGAAAATGATTTATCTTTGACGCCTAACTTCTTTTGAGTTTCCGACTAACCTGAGTGATTTTGTTGATAAGAATATTTGATGTCGACAATCAATTCGAAAAAGGACTTATCTTCGACGCCTAACTTCTTTCGATTTCCGACTAATCTGAGTGATTTTGTTGATAACAGATTATTTGATGTAGACAATCGATTCGGAAAAGGACTTAACTTCAAAGCCTTCATTAGGGGTAGACTCAGATATTTGTATGAAAAAGAGCCTCAGTGGGCTATATATAGTCATCGTTCCTGAGTTTCACATCAAAAGCGAAGCTTGAAACATTAATCTTATAACAAATACAATGGTATTCAATTAGGCGTTGCTTCCATGACTTCTCTTTGATTTCAGCTTCGCATCGAGCTGACATAGCAGCGTCGGGACATTACTTGATCCCCTCTAACCTCTCCTATCCTGTGCGGCGTCGGGAACTTCATGACTTGGTGCGCAGTCGACGGGATTATTCGATGACGATTTAGGGTAGTCCTTCCGATGATGGCGTTTTAGCCAGAAGCGGCGTCGACGACGATGAAGATTATGTCAATCTTTAAAGTCTTCTTTTCCTTTCCCAAAATTATCAGTAGTTTGATGGCACCCATAGGATATGTGGTTTTTCCTGAAAAGCCGATTAATGGGAAGTCGACTTTTTTCAAATCTTTTTCAAGAAATCCCAAATTCAAAAAGGCCTAGTAAAAATGGATGTCGGTTGAGCTCCCGCTGTCGATGAGCATCCTTTTGACTTCGTATTCTGCCATGGTGGCAGTGATTACCAGGGCGTTGTCGTGAGGTTGGGTCACCATCATGAGATCATAGTTTGTTGCTAAAATTTGGGTGGCATACACCTAAGATTGGTCGGGATCTTGAAGTCCCTTCTCCCTTCTTATTGTTGCTAAGATTTGGGTGGCATACACCTCACGAGCCGAACTTGTCTCGCCACCAGACGAGAATCCTCCGACGATTACATTAACAATTCCTCTTTGAGTAGGAGCGGGATTGTTATGTGGAGGAGAGCAGGAACCACTTCGTGGGCTTCGGCTTTGCTTTCTTGGAGCTTTGAAGAGTTTTTTGAGGAACTTTATCAGTTTGTCTCTTTGAATGAGAGCTTCAATACCTTGTTTCAGGGCGAAACTCTCATTGATGTTATGTCCCCTGACACGATGGTAACGACAATAGCCGTTTATTTGGGGCCCCGTCAGGCTTTTTCTTATTGGAGGCGGGTCATTCAACAGGAGCTTTTCCATCTCTTGAAGCACTACTGATAAGTTGTGAGTGAGTGGAGTGTATCTTGTCACGTAGGGATTAGCATCCCTCTTGTGACCCTGGCGATTACCTTGTCGAAAGTTCCCCTATCGCCTTTCCTCTTTCTTCTGAGGTCGAGAGGTAGATGTCTCCTCTGTTCTGGCTGGAGCGATTTGCTTCCTAAGTTTTTCTGGAAAATTTATGTGCGATCTTTCCAAGTTGATATATTTTTTGAATTTGGCGGCGAGAGCATCGATCCTTTGCACTGGCTTAATCACCATGTTGTCTTTAAAGGCTTGGCTCTGCGCTCTTATTCCTCTCCAGAAGGTCCATATGAGCTCGCCATCAGTGGCATCTTCGTTCAAGTGCTGGAGTATTTTGTGGTATCTATTATAATAATTGGCCAAGGGTTCGTCGGGCCTTTCTCAATTTTATCTAGAAAGTCCATACTCTTGAGGCGTTGTCTTTGGCCTATATGCCCCTCTATGAACTTGGCCTTCATCTCTTCCCATGAATCTATCGAGTTGTCGGAAAGGCCATAGAACAGGTAGAGGCTTCTTCTTTGAGAGTAGTTGGAAATAGAGATGCGTAATGATTCGGCGTCGCCCCAACAGGGAAGAGTTATGGGTGTTGATGTGACGAACATGATATCCTTCTCCAGTATAGTCGTCGATATTACTCGCAAAGACTTGCGGGGGAACTTGAGTGTCGAGGAGCCTCCTGGAAAAGGGATGAAAGGCGTGGTCGCGAACTATCAGCATGTCGCTTGCCCCTCTCCTTTTCTTATCTAACAGCTCATCCACTTGTCCTATGGTGAATAAGACATGTTCTTTGACAGGGGCGTCAACCATGGGGGCCTTTGGAGCTTCCTTAGCTCTTGGAAGGTTTGTTTCAATTTACGCTGCAGACCACCTCGTTGTTTTGGGAGACCTCATGGGCCAGCTCCTTAGTGTTGGGGCAGTTCCTGCATGAGCCTGATTCTAGAAGGCTATGAATGCTTCCATCACTTCTTGTGGGACAACTGGGAGGACTGCTCTTTCTTCTTCTTGGTTTGGTGGTGGCTCAGAATGAGCAGGGTATTCCTCACCATTGGCACCATTGCTTTGGGGATGATGATTTTCCTAATTTACTTGCTTAGAGGTGGTGGGTTGTGTTTGAGACTTTTCCATCTCTTCCACCACAGCTGTCACCTTTCTTGAGTTCTTGTTGGGGGCCATGAACTTTTGATCGCCTTCCCACAGACGGTGCCAAATGATGGGATCAAGTTGACGTGGCCCGCGGCTCCTGGTAGTGGACTTCAAGGTCTCGCATTCGATTAATTCTTCTAGGTATCTATGTTGACCCCGCCGGGTACTTAGTTTCCTTTTGAGTATTTTGTGGGCGAGAACCTGAAAAGGGGGTTGGGATTTGCCCTTGATTCCACTCCGAAGCTTAACTCAGTAATGGAATATGAGAGAATACTTTAAGAAGTATGTGTTAGAATGTAATTAAGTATTGAGAGTGTTCCCCTACTTATAGGGAGAGTGTACCGACTTTAAAAGGCGGCTACCGTCTTGGGAGGGTTTCCATTCGGGGTCGGTAGAAGCAGGTGACGAGTAGGTCGCCACCTCACCATTCCTTAAGAGGAAGGTTTCCTTGTGGCAGCTGAAGGAGGTGACAAGTAGGTCGCCACCTCACCATTCCTTTAGAGGAAGGGTTTCTTCATGGCGGCTGAAGTAGGTCGTCAGTTGTCCTTTCCTTAGGAGGAAGGGTTTCTTCATAGGGTCGGTATAAGCAGGTGACGAGTAGGTCACCACCTGTCCATTCTAGACTTATACCTTAAGAGGGAGAGTCTTTGAGTAGAATTGTCGCCATTCTTCAGGCGCTTGACTTAGTCGTCGATGATGGAACAAGCTCGTCCGGGGTCTGATCTTGGCGGCATTGCGTCGAGTCACGTTCCTTCAATCTTCGTGTTACGGTCAATCCAACTCCGTGCCTGGCGGACCTACACAAAGGGCAATGCCAGAGGGGGGGGGGGTGTCTCTGGCGAACCCTCTCTGATGCCTAAGTCAGACAGTAATTCTAGAGAGATAAAATTTAGAGAGAAGTCAGAGCTCCGGTGTCTCTATCCGAGATTAAGTTGGAAATGAAGGACCAAGGCCCCTATTTATAGAGTTTTGGATTTGGGCACCGGAGGGGCCCACATTTTAATGTGGGGCCCGCACAGAGATTGAGAGAGGTCGGGTATATGCAAGTGCCCCGGACGACGGTGTCCGGGGGTAGGGGGACTGACACGCCCCGTGTCGGCCCCGACAAGGACATTTCTGGTTGCTCTGCAACCGGTCGAGATCTGGTTGCTTCGGACGGGGCCGACGCAACCGAACAAGTCCGATCATTTTATGGCAACCAGGATATCATATACCCTTCGGGATAAAGTGGGCTTACCTCGAGGTCGGCGGGCGACCGTGTTTGAGCCTTGGTGAGGTCCAATCGGGTGTATATCCATCGTTTTCCCCCGAGTCAAGAATTGGTTTACCACTACTCGACTCTATTTATTTAGAAGGATTAGACGCCCGATTGTACCTCGGCTACTGGTTTTACATTTGTTTATCTTTGTTGAATGGTCTTTCCTTCCGTTCTAGGAGGGTTTGACCTATATCGTTGTGGATCTCATAGAAAATATGACATATGTAAGTGGTTAGTCATAAATGTGCTATCATATGACGACGTGTATGCAACCGATGATTTTGATCACATGTGTTTGTAATAAATCGTAACTAATGATGTAAGTGCATATGGACATGCTCTCATGGGCATGAGTATGTGTTATGCATATAATAGATATGAGTAAGTGGCAGTGTGACATACTGTGCACCTATGAGGGTGTTGCAATGTAGTGACATGCGACTGTGTCAGTGTCGATAGATGTAGTCATGCTTAGTGATAAAAAAAATTCATAATTGACATGACACTAGTAAGGATGCATCTATGTGTGCATATGTGTCCGATTGTAAACTAAGGACACGTTTGATTGCCAGTATTGCGATATCCTAATACCGGTATTCGCTAATACATGCTTAGCTAATACATGGTTAGCTAATACAATGTTTGATTGAGCCATGCATTAGGATATCCTAATACAATGTTTGAATGAACTTTGTATTAGGATATCCTAATACAATGACTAAAAGACCTAAATACCCTTACTTGCATTTTCAATGAAGATATATTTTACATATGATTAATTTAACAAAGATAAAATTTAACAAAAAAAAAACTTTAATTATTTAAAATAATATTTTTCATTAAAAAAAATCAAATTTATGTATAAATAGTAAACACTATTTTTGCTAATGTATAAATATGTATATATATAAAGAAAATAGTACAAAATAATTGAAAAAAGTGATTAGCCCGACCCGACCCGTTCTAGCCGGGCCTAGCCCGAACTAAACCAAAGCAACATAAAGCAACCCGACCCGAACAGCTCGAATTGCTCAGCCCGACCTGAATTGACCTGCCTAGCCCGAACCACCCAGCCCGGCCCGAACTGACCAGCCCAGCCCGAATCACCCAGCCCTGCCCGAATCACCCAGCCCTGCCCGAACTGACCTGCCCAGCCCGGCCCGAACCGTCCAGCTCGGCCCGAACCGCCCAGACCGGCCCGAACCGACCAGCCCGTGCCCGAACCGTCCAACTCGGCCCGAACCGCCCAGCCCGGCCCGAACTGACTAGCCCAGTCCGAATCACCCAGCCCTGCTTAGCCCGGCCAGAACCGCCCAGACCGGCCCGAACCGCCCAGACCGGCCAGAACCGCCCAGACCGGCCCGAACCGACCAGCTCGGCCCTAACCGTCCAGATTGATACGAACCGCCCAGCCCAGCCCGAACCGCTCAGCCCGGCCTGAACCGCTCAGCCCGGCCCGAACCGACCAGCCCGGCCCGAACCGACCAGCCCGGCCCGAACATGACTAGGCCCGACCCGTGTCCGAAGTTTCGATGTAAACGGGGTCCCGCCCGAAGCTACGATGTAAATAGTGAGAATTTTCCATATATTACAAGGGTAAATTGGTAATTAGGAGATTGGTATTAGCTAATGCTTTACTTTTAGATGGTATTAATTAATACCAAATGATGGGTTTCGCCATGACCGTTAGGCCCTTTAACGGCGAGGAAACGGTGAACAGGCCCACTGGGCCCTAAAAGGAGGTCAAGAAGACCAAGGCGAAGGGTCCCGACAGAGGAAGTCCCGATTATGAAAGGTCCCGATAGAGTCGGTCCCGATAGGTGAGCTGGACGCTCCCGATGAGACGCCTTTAAGTAGGCCCCGATGATGAATCCCTGAGAATGATTGGCCCTGTCACGATGACGAGGGGCCCCGAGTGGTGACACAATGAGATAACTCTGGAGTCCCCGATATTAGTCGGGACTTGCTATCAGAGGTTGAGGCCGAGATACACGGAGCGTGGCCAGGATAAGCGAGATCACATGGCCTAGATAGGCGGGATCGTGGCCAAGATACGCGGAGCGTGGCCGAGATAAGCGAGATCATGGCCTAGATTGGCGGGATCGTGCCCGAGATACGCGGAATATGGGCTAACCACCCCAACGGTTCACCAGGTAACTGAGGTACCTCTCCGCCTATAAAAGGGAAGAGGTTACCTCAGGTCATTTTACGTTTGGAGATACACTCTTTGAGATTACTGCTTGCCAGTTCATACGAGATACTCATTTAAGCATCGGAGAGGGATTCTGGGTCACCGCCCGGTCTATCCCCTCTTGCAGGATTACGTGGAGCGAAGGAGCTCGGATCGCCGTCAAGACCGTACCGGAGTTCCACCGTGATCCAACATTGGCGCCGTCTGTGGGAACGTGACAAAAAGCTAATATGACTTCTACTCGTTCAATGGCGGCTGGCAAGAAAAGAAGACAAGGACAGTCTGGTGGTTCCCGTCATCCTGCTGGGACGACTCTGAATTCGCCACCGGAGCGTGCTGAGGACCAGAATCTTCCTGCTGAGGTCTCCAAGACAGGGGGGCACAACGAAGTCCCCGAAGATGCTGCTCAGCACCAAGAGAATAGGGAGCAGGAGGCTCCTCCCAATGCGGACCTGACGAAGGCTGTGGCGGAGGCCATGCTGATGTTTTTGGCGGCCGTGGAGGCTCTCTTAGATCGGAGAGAGGCTGCAAGGAGACAAGAGGAGGTGCCCCCACCAAGGGAGGAAGTGCCCTTACCAGCAGAGGTTCAAAATGTGTAAGAGGCCCAACCTCGGAACCAGGACAAGGGTAAGGAACCCGCTCAGTCAGAGCGATTTGTGGTCGATGGGCCAGGACCCGTACAGCATAGGACCATTCCCCTTAATGGTCCTATTACCCTTGATCAGGTGGTGAAGATCGTGAACATCTGCATGGGAGAGCAGAAGCCGCTGCTGTCGGAACTGAGGGATCGATCCACCCATCCCTTTGTTCCCCGACTAATAGACACCCTCGCCCCGCCAGGGCTGGCTATCCCCACGATTAAGGAGTATGATGGCGAGGGAGATTCGGTTCGTCATGTCCAGAAGCACCTCATGGCGTGTCTGGGCAGAGCCCCGAATGAAGATATCGTGTGTACATTGTTCCCGAACACACTTGGTGAGAGAGCCCTGACCTGGTTCTTCAGTCTGCCCCCAGGGTGCATCACTTGCTGGGCTGATATGCATGACCGCTTTATTCAGCAGTACCAGGGTCGCCGAAGTCTGTTGAAGAGTGTGAGGTCCCTGGCCCAGGTGGTACAGAGGCCCAATGAGTCGCTGGCACACTATTACCAGCGATACACTGCCAGCGTGGCGGAGATTGACGAGGAGATTTCGGAGGGTGAGACCATCCGTACCTTCATTCGGAACCTAACAGCCCCCTACGGTTCCGACTTGATGCACAGCGTGGCTGAGAAGGCTGTGTGGAATATGGAAGCTTTGCAGAAAAGGGTAAAGCGGCAAATCGAAAATAGCTGCTGGAGAGCTTGAGCCCCCGAAGTCAAATAAGGGAAAGCAGTCGCTCAAACCCTTGGACGACCGTAAGTCGAAGGATAAATCCGAGAGCAGTCGGAGTCGAGGCCGCTCTGATCGAAGGGAGGATAGGCGTTCTTCGAGGAAGGACAGGTGGGAGGATCATAACATTCCTCTCAACAGCTCTATGGCGGAGGTGTTAACGGTCATGGAACGACAGGGTATCTCCAGGTACCCCACGAAGAAGGAAGGAGAATTTTTGGGATCCCGCACCGATCGTTACTGTCGATTTCACCGCGCAAATGGTCACGACACTAATCATTGTTAGGAGCTGAAGAAGGAGATCGAAAAAGATGATCCAGAAGGGGAAGCTTAAGGAGTTTGTTGGAGAGAAGCGGTATCGATCCCGTTCTCGATCCCGATCGCGGTCCCGCTCCCGATCCCGCGATCGGTCCCCAAAGAAGAAGAGGTCTGAGCCGGAGTCTTCTGGTGCTCGTAAGGAGAAGCGGGGCACTATCAATGTGATTCACGGAGGATTTGCCGCAGGAGGTGACACCACAGCCTCTCGGGAGATCTATGCCTCTAGAATTTCTGCTGCTGTGGTGCTGGGCAAGAGGTCCCGATCCTGGACCGCGAAGGAAGAGATGGTGATTTCCTTTTTAGCGGAGGACCTGATAGGTGTGGAGAGTCCACACGATGATGCTTTGGTCGTGACCCTTTACGTGGATGGGTACGAGATGAAGCGGATTTTGAACGACGGAGGGAGCTCCTCCGATATTCTGTTTATGGATGCACTGGAAGCCATGGGGAAAACGAAGAAGGGTCTCAAGGAGGTGAACTTCCCGATGGTCGGGTTCTCTGGTATTACCTCCTATCCGCTGGGAATGATCACCTTACTAGTGGAGTTTGGTAGCGGGTGGAAGGCGGAGAGGAGAAATGTGGACTTTGTGGTGGTTGAGTCTGCGGGGACGTACAATGCGATTATCGGGAGAACCACCATCAACCCCCTGATGGCAGTTGCCTCGACTGTGCACCAGAAGATGAAGTTCCCGACTGACCACGGAGTTGGGGAGGTCAAGGGCGACCAGGTGGCTTCCAGGAGGTACTATGTTAATGCCACCCGAAGGAAAAGACGGGAGGCCATGACTATTCTCCAGACCGATGCTGATCCCAGAGAGGAGTTTGGGCGTCCCGCCCCCGTGGAGGATTTGAAGGAGGTCGAGATTGACGGACCTCAGAGGAAGGTGAAAATCGGGTCTGCTCTAACCGAGGAGACAGCCTGAGAATTGATCGATCTACTGAAGGAGTTCAAGGAGCTGTTTGCCTGGTCCCCGAGTGACATGCCAGGAATTAGCCCCGATGTGATCGTGCACGAGTTGAAAATTGATCCCGCGATCAAGCCTATCGCGCAGAAGAGGCGTCCGATGGGCGCATATAAGAGGGTCGCAATCCAGCAGGAGGTGGGCAGGTTGCTCGACGCTGGGTTTATCAAGGAGCTCCGATTCCAGACTTGGGTCGCCAACCCGGTTCTGGTGAAGAAGAGCAATGGGAAGTGCGGATGTGTGTTGATTTCCGCGATCTGAATAAGGCTTGCCCGAAGGACTGTTACCCGCTCCCGAGAATCGACCAGTTGGTGGATGCCACGTCGGTACATGAGTTGTTGAGCTTCATGGATGCGTACTCGGGCTATAATCAGATCAAGATGGCTAAGAAAGATGCCCCCCATACTGCCTTTTATGCCGATAGTGACATCTATCACTACGATGTCATGCCTTTCGGACTGATCAATGCCGGGGCAACCTACCAGCGGATGGTGAACAAGCTGTTTGGAGTTATGCTGGGGAAAACCATGGAGGCTTACGTGGACGATATGCTGGTGAAGTCTCGACAAGCTGAGGATCATGTGCACAACCTAGCTACGGCATTTGAGAGGATGAGGCTTCATCAGGTTCGCTTGAACCCGAGAAAGTGCGCCTTCGGAGTCCACTCGGGGAAGTTTTTGGGCTTTATGGTGAGTCAAAGAGGAATTGAGGTGAACCCCGAGAAGCTGAGGGCGATCGAGGAGATGCAGTCTCCGATAAATCATCGGGAGGTGCAAGTGCTGAATGGCCGACTGGCTGCAATGAATCGCTTCCTGTCTAAGGCAAGTGACCGATCCATGCCGTTTTTTGAAGTATTGAGGGTCAACAAGAAGTTTGAGTGGACTGCCAAGTGTGAAGAGGCGTTCCAGGCACTCAAGCAGCACCTTCGCACCCTCCCGCCGTTTGCGAAACCGGTCCCAGGCGAGCCGCTCTATCTATACTTGGTTGTTTCTGAATTTGCCATTAGCTCCGTGTTAGTGAAGGTTGTTGAGGGTAATCAAGTCCCCGTTTATTATGTAAGCAAGGCGTTTGCCAAATCTGAAATGAATTATCCCGCCGTTGAGAAGTATCTCTTTGCGTTGATTATTACTGCTCGGAAGCTGAGGCCTTACTTCCACGCGCATGAGATTACTGTGCTGACGAATCAGCCTCTGAAGCATTTTTTGAACCGACCTGATGCGTCGGGGAGATTAGTCAAATGGGCAGTCGAGCTTAGTGAGTTTCGCATACACTTTGCTCCGAGAACGGCTATTAAGGGCCAGGCGTTGGCGGATTTCATAGCAGAATCTACAGCCCCCGATCTGGAAGAAGCGGGCCCTGTAGAGGGGGCAACCATGGAGGTCCCGATAGCAGAACAACCAGAGATGGCGGAGCAATCAGAACAGCCAAACGAGGAAAAAACCTGGGAGATGTACACGGATGGCTCTTCAAGTTCAGACGGATCAGGAGCAGGGTTTGTGTTGATACCACCAGGCGGGGATGAGCCCCTTCGATATGCTTTGGCCTTAACGTTTAGGGCCACGAACAACGAAGCTGAGTATGAGGCTCTTATCACGGGCCTGAAAATTGCCAAAGGTACGGGAGTTGCTCACTTGAGAGTGAAGTGTGACGCGGGTTTGATTATGAATCAAGTCCAAGGGCGATATGAGGCGAAGAGCCCGATGATGAGAAAGTACCTTCGTGAGGTGCAAGTCTTGAAAGAGAGCTTCAAAAGTTTCGACATTGAGGCGATCCCGAGGGAAGAGAACGTGGAAGCGGATGCCTTGAGCAAATTTGCCTTGGGGGCACCCTTGGAGGAAAACCGGAAGGTGCACTTCTTGGAGAAGGTGATCTTGTCGACCACCGACCCGACGCAGGTGTGTGCTATTGAAGCAGGATCGGAGGAGGAGCCCACTTGGATGACCCCGATAGTCGCGTACCTAACTACGGGGGCAGTCCCCGATAATGAAGTGGTAGCTGACAGGATACGTTGGATCGCGGTTAACTACGTGATGCTGGACAATCAGCTATACAAGAAGGGCTGGTTCTCGACTCCGTACTTGAAGTGTGTGGCTGAGCCCGACACAAGTCGAATCTTGAGAGAGGTGCATGAAGGGGTCGCGGCTTGTCACGAAGGAGCCCGATCCATTATGAGGAAAGTGCTGAACTTGGGCTATTATTGGCCTACAATGAGCAAGGAGGCGACGGCTGCTAATCTGACGTCTATCAAGAGTGCTTAGCCCTTCGCGCAGTGGGGCATCGACTTGGTGGGACCTCTCCCACAGGCACAAGGTCAGTGTAAATATTTTCTGGTGGCTATCGATTATTTTTCGAAATGGATAGAAGCTAAGGCATTGGCCAAGACGACGGGGAACCAGATCGTCAAGTTTCTCCAGACTCATATTGTATCCAGATACGGGATTCCCAAGGTGGTGATCAGCGACAATGGTCCACCGTTTAACGGGGCTCAAGTGAAGGAGTATCTGGAGGAGTTGAATATCGAGCATCGGACAGCCTCTATCCACCATGCTCAGACTAATGACCAGGTGGAATCAGCCAACAAAATCGTGATGGATGGCCTAAAGAAAAGGGTCTATGCCTTGAAGGGCAAATGGCTGAACGAGCTGGAAAATGTGCTTTGGGCTGTTAGAACGACACCCAAACGATCAACTGGGGAGACTCCGTTTGGCCTTGTTTATGGCACGGAGGCTGTTGCTCCCGTGGAGGTAGCTGTGGCGTCCCATCGGATGAGATATTACGAGCCTTTGAGAATGATGAAATGAGACGTCTGGATTTGGACTTGCTCGAAGAGAAGAGGCGGGAGGCCGATGAAGTCCAGGCTCGAATACGTTTGGCGACAGCCAGGTATTACAATCGGCGAGTTAAGTCCCGACAATTCTTCGTCGGGGAGCTGGTTTGGCGTCGGAACGAGTTCACCCTTTTGGATCGGATCAACAAGATGTCACCAAAATGGGAACGACCATACAAGGTCGTGGGGATGCCAGCTCCGAATGCGTACAAGTTGGAAGACATCGATGGCAGAGTATTGAAGCATTCTTTTAGTGGCGAACACTTGAAGAAATGTCATGCTTGATGAAAAGTCGCCTTAAGTGGTGCCCGATGAAAAGTCGCCTTAAGTGGTGCTCGATGTAAAATCGCCTTAAGTGGTGTAAGTTATTTATCGTTTGATTCGATGTAAGCAGATTTTGTGCCATCAATGAATAAAGAGGTTGCTTCCGATCAGATTATTCTTAGATTTATTCTAAGTCTTGTAAAGTCGCCTTGAGTGGTGCACGAGAAAAGTCGCCTTGAGTGGTGCACGAGATTAAGTCGTCTTAAGTGATGCACGATATTAAGTCGCCTTAAGCGGTGCACGAGATTAAGTCGTCTTAAGTGATGCACGAGATTAAGTCGTCTTAAGTGATGCACGAGATTAAGTCGTCTTAAGTGATGCACGAGGTTAAGTCGTCTTGAGTTATGAATGATTCTTGGATTTATTCTAAGTGTTGCGAAGTCGCCTTAAGTGGTGCAAGTTGTTAAGTCGTCTTAAGTGATGCACGAGATTAAGTCGCCTTAAGTGGTGCACGGAGTTAAATCGTCTTAAGTGATGTGTGAAAATATCTAAAGTGTCGAGGTTTCGCCTTAAGTAAGTATAGTTAAGTCGCTTTGAGAAGTGCAATGGAAAATCGGAACTAAGATAGTCTGATATTCATGGGGGCTCGAAGGCCCGATTATTACAAAAATGAGGAAAAATACAAGGACTCTAAAGACAAAGCGTTCAGGCTTGGTCCTTGTCGGCGGCATCAGCGGGAGCAGGGTCCACAAGGTCCGTGGCAGAAGGCTCCACAGGTTCAGCTGCTCGAGGGTCGATTATCGGGGCGTCGGCACTTGGAGGCTCCGCCATGTCTTCAACAACCGCGGGGGTGCTCCCCTCATCACTCTCCTCCGAGAGGGAAAAGTATTTCTTCGCGAAGGAAGCGAGAGACGGAGACTTTTCGAAGTTGATGGTGTCGCCATACTCCAGGTCAAGTTCCTCGACTGCGTTGAAGAGGGTGTTCTCCACCTCCGCGCTGCAGAACTTCACTGCATCAGCTTGGAAGTCCTCGGACCTCCGATAATCCTACCGGCCCTTGGTCTCGGCCGCGACCAACTGCGCAGGAACCCCGGCGATTTTCTCCTCTAGAGCCTTCTTTTCAAGGACGAGTTTGTCCTCAGCAACTCGCCGCTCCTGCCGCTCCCGCTTTAGGAGCCCCTCGAAGTCACGAACCTGCTTTTGGAGGTCCCGAGTCTTTCGGTCGAGGATGGATTGCTCCATGGCCAGTTTTCCCCGCGAAGACTCGGAGGCCGCGAGATCCTCCTCAAGCTTAGCTATGATTGCGGGAGCCCCCTTAGCCCGCTCCTGCTCCAGGGCTTCCTCGAAGGCGAAGATGTACCCCAGGAAACGGTTGATGTCCCCCATCTCCTGCAAAGGAAGGGAGAGAAGTGTTAGCAGATGAGCAACCGGTCTTATTGATGAAGGAGAGAAAAGTGAAAGTCTTACCACTATCCGACGCATGGACATCTCTTAAACATCCCGGCGGATGTCCTCCCGAGCCAAGGAAATCGGATACCTCATAGTGGGCAGGATTGAGCCTGCTAGCAGATGCGTAGCCAGCTCTGGGTACGTGTCCCCCTGTCGGATCTGGACCCCTTGCAGCGTTTGGATCGGGGTCCAGGGAGCATCCTTCTGTGCGGGGTCCAAGACCTTGTAAAAACTCCCGTCGAGGGGGAGAGGAGAAGGGCCGACTCGAGTCGTGGAGGGGCGTGCCTCCGACTCGCCCCGGGCTGGGGAAGGAGTGAAGTCATGGATGGGCGACAGCTGTCGCTGTTGTGAAGAAGGCAAGGGCGCAGCCCCTTGGAGGTTGGTTTAAGTGGGGACTGCCCCGTCCTCCGACGATGGATAAGGGAGCCGCCCTCATCAGTCTCCTCGGAGGAGTCCAGGTTCTCCACCCGACGAAATTGATCGCCGGTCGGGGTCTCTCCACGAGAGAAAAGTGGTGCCCCTGCTGAAGGAGGCGCCCCTGCTGAAGGTGGTGCGCCTGCTGAAGCTCTAGCACCCGACGGAGTCCCCGAGTGACCTGCACCTAGAGGACGAGAGGCTTCAGAAACATAATCAGGAAGTTCGTTAGGGCCCTTACACCAAATGATGCGCCGAGAAACATATTGGTCCTTCCCACGGTAGTTGTAGTAGCCCGCCTTCAGGACACGAGGAGTTTCCCCTCGGAGGACACGTTTGACATCGGCGATGCGGGCCTCCATGGTCGAAGGGACCAAATCCTTGGGAACTAGCTTCCTGTACGATTTAATAGCGAGGCGGAGCTTTTTACCTTCTTCAGCAGTCTGGACATCGAAGAGTTTGTCCACCTCCACGCGGCTCCGCTTTGGCCTCTCCGGGAAAGAGATCCCGATGGAGCAGCAGCCTTCTTGGCTGACTTCCTCTTCCGCGTAGAGCGGACAGCATCGGTCTCCCCCTGCTTAAGGATCAGATTGGTTAGCACGGATACCTTCTTAGCTGCAAACAGTAAAAAACAGAGGTTAGAGACGTTACCCAAGGAACCATATTGGAGGGGCCGTCGAAGAGTTGACCCCCGGAGACTATGTCGAGGAGTCGGATCCCGGCATTCACCAGGTCCTGCTCCACGAGAGAATTGGCATCAAGGGGAGTATAGGACTCCCCCCATCGGTAGAGCTGGATGAGATGAAGAGTCTGGAAGTCTTCATCAGAGTAGGTGTGGTAAGCGGGAGGAGAGTCCGCTTCCACCTCCCATCGGGGCCACGGGATCGAGGAGTTCTGGATGAAGAAATAGCTCCTCTTCCACCCACTGTTATCGGACCTCGTGTCGATCAGGAGTCCCCGACCCTTGACAACCTTCCAGGTGTCATTGGTCCAGCTGCACAACGCGAGTTGCGTCTTGTTCCACCTGGGCATCCGGGGGTAGAAGGCACAAACTCCCGCCTCGTTGCACTTCATCCCGTAGAAGGTTCTGAAGAGCTTGAGGCTGTAAACCCACTTCTGTCGGAAGCAGAGGACCTGGAAAGCGTTCCATAGGCGGATGGCGCGGGGAGAGAAAGTGGTTGGATGCGTTTTGTAGTGTTGGCACATCTCGACCAGGTTGCCACAGAAGGGGAATCTAATCCCCGCCGATATTTGCCCTGTAGAGACAAATACCTCCCCTTTCCGGGGATGGGTAACCTCAAGGTTACTCGAGAGGCGGGGCCAAGGATACGGGAAGCGAGGTTCCCAGGTAGAGGTGATGCATCCCTCTCGGAGAGCTGCATCGTAAGCAGTGCTGGAAATCTCGTTGAGAGCATAGTCGAAATTGAAGGGCTTTCTCCCCTCGGAACTAGATCCACTGTCTGAAAATCAGCCACGGCAAGGAAAGGCACATTGGGTTTTTCAGAAAATTACGAACGAATTAAGCAAAGATGAGGGAAAAGATACACGAGTAACAAGGAAGAAATCCTTACCAGACATGATGACTTGAAGTAAGAAGGATGATCTGAAGGTTGCCGGAAAGTTGTTCGGAGAACAGGAGGCTGGAGAAGCACTTGAGTCTTCGAAATCGCAGAGCTTGGGTTCTCAGAGTTGTAGAGAGCTTTTGGAATTTCGGAAACGGTAAAAGGGAAACTGTGCCCAGGCTTAGGGTTTTATAGGAGAAGAGGACAGTCGAAAGGACGTTCTAATCTGAATCGTCGAAGTCGAAGCGTTTTAATCTGAACCGTTGAGATGAAACGTGCAGAATGGCAATGGGCGTAATGATGAAACGGCCTGAAAAGCACCTTTTCAGAAAAAGCAGGCGCGGAAAATCAGGCACGGCTGCTGAAGACGTCGCTTCGTTATCTGCTGCATTTAATGGCTGGGGAACCGAGGAGTCTTCTCGGATTTGGTGGTTATCCACAAGGTACCGAGGAAACGTGAACGAGAAGATTCATATCAAGTGACTGTATCAAGGGAAAGGTCCTCGACTACGATGTCGGGAGGTTGGGAGTTGAAAGACATGACGAACTGTAAGTCCCTCATGTCTTGGGGGCAAATGATGGGTTTCGCTATGACCGTTAGGCCCTTTAACGGCGAGGAAACGGTGAACAGGCCCACTAGGCCCTAAAAGGAGGTCAAGAAGACCAAGGCGAAGGGTCCCGAAAGAGGGAGTCCTGATGATGAAAGGTCCCGATAGAGTCGGTCCCGATAGGTGAGCTGGACGCTCCCGATGAGACGCCTTTAAGTAGGCCCCGATGATGAATCCCTGAGAATGATTGGCCCTGTCACGATGACGAGGGGCCCCGAGCGGTGACACAATGAGATAACTCTGGAGTCCCCGATATTAGTCGGGACTTGCTATCAGAAGTTGAGGCCGTGATACGCGGAGCGTGGCCGGGATAAGCGAGATCATGGCCTAGATAGGCGGGATCGTGGCCGAGATACGCGGAGCGTGGCCGAGATAAGCGAGATCATGGCCTAGATAGGCGGGATCGTGCCCGAGATACGCGGAATATGGGATAACCACCCCAACGGTTCACCGGGTAACTGAGGTACCTCTCCGCCTATAAAAGGGCAGAGGTTACCTCAGATCATTTTACGTTTGGAGATACACTCTTTGAGATTGCTGCTTGCCAGTTCATACGAGATACTCATTTAAGCATCGGAGAGGGATTCCGGGTCACCGCCTGGTCTATCCCCTCTTGCAGGATTACGTGGAGCGAAGGAGCTCGGATCGCCGTCAAGACCGTACCGGAGTTCCACCGTGATCCAACACCAAATTCCTTCTATAATTGAGTATTAGCTAATACCAAGTATTAGCTAATACCAATACCAAGTTGACACAAACACGGTATTAGCTAATACCGGTATTAGGATATCGCAATACCAGCAATCAAACATGCCCTAAGTGTTCTACTGTAGTTTTTGTAATGCATATGAAAGCAACCATGATAGTGAAATGAAAATTTTCTATCTTTCATGGGAGACTATCAATGACGTATATCAATGTGCATCTATCAATGATATGTATATGCTCTACTGTAAAAATCACTAATCATGAATAGTAATGGCAATACATGCACAACCATGTTGGGTGATAGAAAACTTATAAGTGTTATGGCACTATAGTTATGATGCACCTAGATGCACACATGGTAATGGGTGATAAAATTGCTAAGTGTTTGACAACAGTAGTGGTGATGCATATGGGTGCATGTACATAAAAATATGCCTAATCATGTAACAATTACTTGCAATATATGGTTAAGTCAAGGACAATTGAATCATTGTATATAATCGGAAAGGGGTTACCTCTGTTCCGATTTTGAAAAAAATTCGATTTTTCCAAGATTTCACATGTTGGCCATGTAGGAATGCCATTTCTTCCATTCGGGTTTATAGTTGCTGCGTAGGAATGCCATTGCTTCCATTCGACTTCATAATCATGTTGATAAAATGGTGGTAACCTGTAATCACTTGAAAACAGTTATATAAAAAATTTCCCCCGAAGTGGACTTGTTGATACCATAGGCATGAGGTGTTGGGTCTCGCATCGATGGCGTCGTATGCTATGCTTGCATTTCCATCATATTTGCATAGAACCGACGTAGGGGGTTACCCTTAATGCCTTGTCACGTATCACTGTGTCAGACATGGGGAGTCTCCCTACTTGTCTGCCATGTATCATATTGAAAGGTGTAAGGTTGCCCCCCTAGGGTAGGAGGAGTGATCATCACATGGTGGATGGTGTGCCAGTCCCTATATCAGGCGTTGTTTTCACCTAGTAGGTGTAGTATCCGCTACTGGTGTTTAGTCTCTTAGCATACACTAGACTGCTACCCTTGTGTTGTTATATTGCCCCCAAGGTGACGTTGTTACCCTTGTGGTTCCATTTGTTGTATTTCGTATACTTGGTGGTAGATTCCTTTTAGATGTATCATTGCCCCCCTAGAGTAGGTGTAGTGAACGTCCCACGCTTAGGGGGTTACCCATTGCATTGTAATACTCATTGTCATTGGTACCATATGACGTTGCTCCTGAAGTGGACGTCGGTGATGTATTGTAGGTGGGATGCCGACCCCTATATCAGGCGTGTCGCGTAGTATGCACATGTCGTTGTGCTTATCAAGTAGTTGTAGGAATCAATGTAAGTATGGGGTGTTGATCTCTGCGCCTGCACTACACTATAGCGCATATATTGTTGAACTGCCCCCGAGTTGACGTTGTCGTCTTTATAGGTGTAGGTTATTAGCCCTTGTATTCATCATGCTACCCCCATAGTAGGCTTGCTAGTCTTTATAGATATGAGGTATTGACCTTTGCGCCCGTCACTCCTCATGAAACTTTCATCGTCATGAGCATAGGGTGTCGACCCTTGTGCTCACTTCACTTTGTAGTGTGCTTTCATCATATTGCCTCCAAAGTAGGCGTTGTCATCGTTATGGACCTGGGGTGTCGACCCTAGAGTCCGTCTCACCTTATCGTGTTCGTTGTCTTGCCTCTGTAGAAGGCGTCGTCTTGATGATAGGTATAGGGTATCTACCCTTGCATTCATCCTGTTTTATAGTGCTCATTCATCGCCTTGCCTTCGTAGTAGACGTACTTAGTCATTATAGATATTGGGTGCTGACCCTTGTGCCTATTGCACTTTATGAAATATGTTCCTGATGTTGCCCCCTAGGTGGGCATTGTCATCATCATGGACGTAGGGTGTCGACCCTTGTGTCAGTCTCATCTTGTATTGTGCTTCCTTAGGTTACCTTTATATCAGGTACCGTCCCTGTCATGGACATAAGGTGTCGACCCTTGTGTCCGTCCTGCTTTGCAGTGCTTATCCCTTATGTTGCCCCTGGAGTTGGCATCATTATATGAATATATGGTGTAAACCCTTACTTCTATCGCACTTTTCAGTGCGCGTCCGCTGCGTTGCCACCTTGTAGGCTATTCACTATATTTGCTTGTTGAGACGTTAGTCGTTGGTTTGGACATGAAATAGTGTTTACCCTCTTCATATTACTATTGTTGTGACGCGTAAGTCTTCTTCTTTTAAATACCCCGTTGTTATGTTTCTTGATCCTTGCTTGACATCAGACTTGACGAGGATTGGGAATGTTCTCACAAGCCTGTATAGTTGTCAAGGTTATTACCCCTTTGGTTTCCCCGTAGATCGGTCTAGGAACTGGTGGAAGAGCCGTCGCCTCTTTGTCAGGGACTATATGGTTACCTAGTCGATTGAAGTTGGTGGTATTAAGGAAGGTTCTCCTTATATGCTTGTTTGCTGATATGAAGCCATGGTCACAAGTAGATCGCTCCTCTCAGGGTGTTGCCGGGAGAGGTAGGGAGGTAGCTCCTCCTTCTGTTGCTCAGAGGGCATTTAAGTCTTCCAAGGTGTCTAAGGCTGCGAGTATGTATGTACACCTTATTTTTATGCCTCATGGCGTTGTTGTTCTCATATACCTGCTTTGTTTTTTTCATGGCGCATCGACACTGCAGATAAGGTCACTGGCCTTTTGTTTGACAAGAAGCCTTTCAGTGTGGCTGGAGGTTCTCAAAGTTCCTCTAATCGAAAGAGAAAAGTGACCGATCTTGATGATCCAGTGCCAACATTTCCCCGTGACAAAGGGAAGGGGGATATTGATCCTATATCTGCTAATGTTGCACCTGCAGCTGCTGGTGCTGACACTGCAGCCACTGACGCTGCGGCCACTGACACTGATGCTGCAGCCACTGATGACGTTGTTGCCAGCCGGGGTAAGGCTCATGCTCTTATACAAGGGATCGCTTTCTATGATCTTTTTGGACTTGGGCCTAAGGCTTACTTTGAAGTTGTGCATTCTTCTTACTTGTATGCTTGTCTTGATATTATACACTGCTTTCTTATTGATACACAATGCGCATCCGGCATCACATACTATCCCGAGAGGTCTTGATGCGTTCCCTCGGTGGTGACATTGTCTATTCCGCTTAGGTGCCTTTCGCTTCCCCCAGAAGCTACTCTTGTGGTCTATGATCCTCTTTGGTGGCCCCGGAGATCGATGTTTGCATAATGAATGCTATTGTTGCCCCCGGCGATCGTAGGGCGTTACCTGACTCTACGTTGACCGGGTTTCAGCTTGCTAGCGGGGTGTTGTCTCGACATGCCCCTTTGAGTATATCTCTCTATTGTATTTTCATTACTAAACTTTCACTGTCTAGCATGTGCCTATCATTCTCAAGTTGTTGCCGACGCGATCAACCTGGGTTTCTTCATGGTCGAGCTGACCGAGATGGTCGATGTCCAGATAACTGAGTTGGAGCAACTAAGAGAGACTATTCGTGTTATGAAGGAGATGGCTTCCAGCTTTGGCCCCTCCGATCTTGTTTAACAGGGTCGCATTGCATCCCTTGAAGCCGAGGTCAACCGATTTTAAAAGGAGAAAGAATAGGAGGCCATAGCGGTATTCGAGCACTTGGCATTGGTATTTGCGAAGAACGTTGACGAGGAGATTGTTCATAGTATTGCTCAGTATATAATATCTCCCGAGTTTTGAGGTGGATGCCAAAGTGGAGTGTCAAGTCATCATTGAGACCTACGGTGGAGGTCTTACTTCGAAGATATATGATATCGTCCCTTTATTTGGTTTTAATGAGGCTTGCGACTTTTCCGAATTTTCTTCCGCACATAAAGCAGCGTTCCTTTGTGAGGATTTTACCCCTCCTATCGAAGGGAGGCATGCTCATTCTTTGACTTTCTCAAGTAGAGTTGTGGATACTACTCCCTTGTGTGATGATAGCGGTGACGATTCTGTCGCTCTTGATTAACGGATTGACTACCTTTATCACACTTGTAGATAGCCGCCCCTTCTATGCTTATCATGCATCTTTGTGTAGAAACACTTGCTTTTGGGACTTAGGCATGCATGCCATCCATGTATCGTTTGTATCATACCTGTTCAAGACATATGTAAATGTATGGTTATATAAGCATGAGTTGGATATCATACCATTGTTGTTATGGATGCCCCCATGCTTGCTAGGTTGTGTATGTTTACACTTCCTGTTGTAACCTCTTCTTATTGAGGTTGTTAACACCATACCGGTTGTATGCCGGACTTAGTATTGTAATACACATGTATCGCGAATATGATATGCTTCCTTATTCTTAGGACGCTATCTATCTTGTCGTGCCGGTGGGGTACCGGACTTGACGTTCATCACATTCATTACCAATGGTACCTGTATTATCAAGCTCACACATGCCCCTCTTGGTTGCTACCAAGGTATGGCGTTGTTTTGAGATGTTATCTATTCTTGATGAAGACCACTTGCTTGCCGATGCCTCGACATAACATTGCTTGCAAGACGCTACTTGTGCTGTGTTGACACGTTTTGTGACTGCGTATCCGATGCCTCGAGATAGCGTTGTTGGTAAGACGCTACTTTCTTAATTTGTTGTGTTTTAACCACTTACCCGATGCCTCGGGGTAGTGTTATGGCAAGACGTTACTTGCATAATTTGGTACATTTTAAGATGCTTACTCAATGCCTTGAGATAGCGTTATAGCGAGACGCGACTCGCGATTGCACTTTACCGCTTTCTTGATGACTAAGGATAGCGGTGAGGCAAGACGTTACTTGGTCGGCTTGGTACGTTTTGAGACACTTACTTGATGCCTCGAGATAGCGTTGTGGCAAGACACTACTTGCAATCCTAACATGCTACTACAAGTGTTAGTGCATTTTCCGCCCCTTGACATTCTAAGAAAATAATTTTTGGCAAGACGTTACTTGCTTGGTTTGGTACGTTTTACTCCGCATACCCGATGCCTCGGAGTAGCGTTATTGCAAGGTACTACTTGCTGATGCGTTTTTCCGCCCTTGGTAGTCCAAGATGTGGCGTTGGTGCAAGAAGCTTGTTGCGGTAGTGCAATGCGTTTTTTGATTGTATGACCGTTACTTGGCTTGTCTGAAATAAGGTCGCGACGGTATCTACTCCACCGTAGTGGTGTGTTTGTTACTTGATTTTCTCAAGCTTACGTTTTGGCGAGGCGCAACTCGCATGGTATTCAGCGCTTTGGGGCGTGTAGGCGTCATTCCGTCATTGTGAGGTTTGCCTCTTCATCTGTATAGCCAGCAATCGCGGAAACATAACTATCCGTGGTAGTGTCAGTGCCGGTCAACCGGACTGGACATGTGATATTCAAAATATCTCCTTAGAGTTAGCTCCTGGGGACTGGAGGCAATCACATCACATAAGTAGCTGTGTCGCCGTATAAACTGAAGTGATACCTGGTTTCCCTTTCCAGGTACCTGGTGTTACCATATCATCATGACCCCAGCTCAGAGGTGTTGCGATCGTGATATTGGTCTCTGCTAGTCACGCCACTTTGAATCAGTACCCTAAGGTACAACGATCGCTGCTTTGGTGTTGGTTCCAAGTGCGATGCCTTAAATAGTTCCCTAAGGCACATCTATCATGGAATTGGTAGTAATTCCAACCATGATGGCGTCGTAGTGACGACGTAGATGCATCATACGATTCTTCTTGCGGTACCGGCGTTGGAGGTACCTACTGAGCATTAGGAACTGGCGGTTCCTTGTTTCGGCTCTTGAACAAGTGGTATCTGTTCAGGAGCGGGCGTTGGTGGCGCTTCCTGAGGGGCTGGTATAGGCGGTTCCGCTACCAGCCTGCTACCTTTGGTACCTTGTTATTTGGACGACGTGGTGGTCTCAAATCCTCGGGAGGAGGTTCGTTATCTATAGACCCACTTGGTTTCTTTGCTCACCTCCTGTACTGAACCCTTCGTGCATGAAGATCGCGGCAGGCATTTTTGTATCTTATTAACGACTTTTTGTTCGAATCACGCAGACGGCGCCAATGATGGAACAAGCTCGTCCGGGGTCCGTTCTTGGCGGCCCTGCGTCGAGTCACGTTCCTTCAATCTTCGTGTTACAGTCAATCCAACTCCGTGCCTGGCGGACTTGCACAAAGGGCAATGACAGAGAGGGGGGTGTCTCTGGCGAACCCTCTCCGATGCCTAACTCAGACAGTAATTCTAGAGAGATAAAATGTAGAGAGAATTCAGAGCTCCGGTGTCTCAATTTGAGATTAAGTTAGAAATGAAGGACCTAGCCCCTATTTATAGAGTTTTGGATTTGGGCACCAGTGGGGCCAACATTTTTAAGTGGGGCCCGCACAAAGATTGAGAGAGGTTGGGTATACGCGGGTGCCCCGGCCGACGGTGTCCGGGGGTAGGGGGACCGATACGCCCCGTGTCGGCCCCGGCAAGGACATCTCCTGTTGCTCTGCAACCGGACGAGGTCTGGTTGCTTCGGACGGGGCCGACGCAACCGAACAAGTCCGATCGTTTTATGGCAACCAGGATGTCGTATACGCTTCGGGATAAAGTGGGCTTACCTCGAGGTCGGCGGAGCGTCTGTGTTTGAGCCTTGGTGAGGTCCAATCAGGTGTATATCTATCAGTCGACATCCTTTTTTATCTATGTCAACCATTTGTATTTATCTTCTTGTCCTGAGCGTGAGAAGTTGTCAACCATTCTTTAGGAATCTCGACTCTGACATTCTTGACTTCCCGTTAGCTCATCCTCGATAATCGTAGCCCAATACAGCCGATCTTGTCTTTCCCAAGGCCCCTTTGAAAAAATTTCGAGGAATTCATGCATGCATATACAATTCTACTACACAAGCAAATTATCATACGCAGCCACATCCAAGAAACACATCAATCATCATGCATACGCGTCATGCGACTAATGTTCCAAGGAACTCATGCTAGCGTATATAATTCTACTACCTAAGTAAATTGTCATATACAGTTAGATCCTCCACATTTATGCATAAGCATTATCCGTGATCACTCCACAACAAACATGCATATTTGGCGACTGATTTTCGTTTTTAAAACATTTGGGGCTGACTTGCAATTTATGCTTATAATCAATCATGCAAATTTCTAGACATGGATTCTAGGCAATTACAACCATCACAGCATGTCTATCCTAGTGCGCAACTCATTAATTGAAATCCAGGGCTCTACCCACAACATGCAATATCTAGCTAGCTTGACTTAGTCAAGAGGCAATTCTAATCATGCAATAATATCAATTAATTAAGCAATTGCAATTCGCCCCACTAAATGATTCAGTCTCAAAATGATGCATTTCCGAGATCCATCCCCATAATCGATAATAGGTATCAGGTTTTACTAAAACGTGAAAATTTCAAACCAATTCGCGCTGTGTAGGTAATTTTAAAGATCGAAAACATTTGGATTTTCAAATTTGACCATCCTATTTTCAATTGACTTGGGTCGGTCCGAACAAAATGGTCAGGTTCATGTCAATTCGGTCTGACCGGTCCAGTCCGGTGAACCGGTCCGTCCGGTCCAATTCAGTTAAAAAGGATTTCAGTTCGGTCCTTCACGCAAACCAGGTCGTTTCAGTTCAACCCGTTAGTTACCTGGTCCGACCCGACCCTGATGGGTCGGACCGACTGGAGAAAACCTTGATTGGTTGACCCGCTCCGGTTTGACCCGTTGAACCCGACCCAGTTTGGTTCAGTTAAGCCGCTCCGGTTCGGGTTTCCTTTGGTCTTACGGGTAGGTTGACCCGACCCGGATGTGCAAAATTGGACCCGCCAATGACCCACTAGTGGTCCGGCCGAAATACTCACTTGTGGGCTAAGTAGGGTTTTAAAATCCACTAAAAACTTAAATTAGTCACCAAATAATATTAACTATAGATATAATTTCCAATATTTGCATAATATATATATATCCTCGACACACAAATATATATATTTATTGTCAATATTCTATATTTGGGATATAAATCTATCAGCTTTATATATATATATAATTGGGCACAAATATATATATATATATATTGTCAAGATTCTATATTAGGGATATAAATTTACCAACAATATATTTTCTCAGTCTTTAGGCAACTAATATCTATTAATATTATCAATATTGTGTTAAAATATATTGATAGTGAATCCAGCCCTAATTATGGTCTAATACACTAAGCAAAAATTCGGCGGAAATTAAAAGTTTTATAAAAAATTCGATTCAGTCGAAATAAACTTAGGTTTCTTAGGTTACTTGGAGTCTAAGAAATTTAAATTTCACTTTGTACA
Organism: Clarkia xantiana subsp. parviflora; assembly: GCA_036873135.1. Taxonomy (NCBI): domain Eukaryota; kingdom Viridiplantae; phylum Streptophyta; class Magnoliopsida; order Myrtales; family Onagraceae; genus Clarkia; species Clarkia xantiana. The sequence continues at coordinate 23,108,607 of JAPTYO010000011.1, forward strand.
CCTATAGCGGTTCGGCTGAAACAACTAACTAGGGGTAGTGGTCAAATTTCAAGATCAAATTTTACTAAGATCATTAATCCAATGTTTAATTTTGATAAAAGTCATGTTTTTCTTGAAGATTAGGAACATCAGTTTTACTAAAAACACTAAATTTCATGATTATCAGTTTTACTAAAAACTCAAGAACATCAATTTATAAAAAATTATGAACTCCCTAACACATGCTCTTATACCACTGTTGGATTTAGACGTATAAATACTACATAAACAAAACATGTGTACATTCCAGGTAATCTAGTTACACAGCGGAATAGAGGTACATGCCAGTAATTGCTTTCCCGTAGTCCCAAGATCTTCAAGGGGTGTTCCGATCCACCGGACGGCTCCTGTAAGGATTCTTGTTAAGGAATCACCTACACAGAATAGTCTCCACAGTAAAACCTCTTGTCGATTCCTAGCAGAGACGGATCTCTGGGGTAAATTTCTCAAAGCAATTTGGAACGTTGAACCTAGGGAGGTTCGACCGAAACTAGAGGAGTGAGGGAGAGAGATTTCTTTTGTCTCCAACAGTTAGGAGGTAAAAGGATAAATTTGAATAAATCCCTCACACTCCCTATTTATAGAGGAAGTGGGATAAATTCCACCTCCTTAACTCACATAATTCGGCCGACCATGTTAAGGATGGAGAGGCCCAATTTTGGGCCTCTCATGTTAATTGGGATTTTAGGCCTAGCCCAAAATCTCTAATGTGACATTACCCATTAATTAACTGTTCGTCTTATATTAAAAGACTCCTATTACGGCGGGCCAATCACCAAATGCCAACAGATTGGATCTGAGCGCATTAGAAAACATTCACTTCATTAGATACTTCACGATATTTACAATACGACATAATTGGATTCCTAGGATCTTCTTCAAGTACTTGAGTTTAAAAAGATGCAATTTAAAGAGATGGATTGGTGTGCTCCGTAAGTGGAGACTCTTCTGAACTAAACTAGATAAGCATAAGTAAGTTAAATAAAAGATCAAGGATATTTTTTCCATTGTCAAACTTTCTCACTGTTACGGCGGGGTGATGTCGCGATGTAGCGTTTCAGACCCCAGTGGTGGATCATTTCTCATCTTTGATTTTCAGCACCAAGTAGTCGTTAGTGCTATGTCCCCAAGTTCCATGAAATTTGCACAATTCGTCTGTTTTGTGACCTACAAAGGTCCTTGTTGTTGGCTCGGGTGATGGTAGCATGTTTCTTAACAGTTCGTCGTATAACACTTCAATTTCAACATTCAGCAGGGTGAACTTGAAGTTCAAGCCACTAATTGGATCCTCGGATTCTTCCGCTTCTTCCTCCTTTTTCTCAACTACTGCAAATGTCAGGTTGCAACCTTTTTCTTCTTCTTCACAGGAGACAGCTTGTTCGAGCATATCTTTAAGGTCTTCCTGTTAGATTACGAGGAGTAATCACTACGGATACTTAAACTAGGTACATGCTAGTAATTGGAATTACGCAGCGGAAGGTTCACACATACCTTTAAGGTGATCCGTAGACCTAAGATCTTCTCAGGAGGGAGTTCACGATCCTCCGGCCGGGACCCGTAGAGGTTCTTGTTAGAGAAGCCCTACGTGGTGCAAGCTCCACAGCAAAGCCTCTGATCGATTCTTGGCACGGGGACAGATCTCTGGAGATTTTGCTCGAAGGCAATTTGGCACACCTTTGGTGAGGGATATGGTTCGGCCGAACTAGGGTTTATGGGGGGGAAGGTTTTTCTCTCTAAAACACTCTAATGAGGGAATTGTGATTAACCCTAAAAATCCCCTAACACATCTTATTTATAGGAGGAGTATAGTGGACAAAAGTCCACTTTACCTCACCTAGGGTTTCGGCCTGCCTATGTATTTGGGGAGGCCCAATTTTGGGCCTCCCATGTCAATTGGGAATTGGGTCTAGCCCAATTACCCTAATATGACATTTACCCAAGTTCATTAGGTGAACTATTCATATTATGGGCTACCAATTATGTCGCCCATTACCATATGCTTACAGCTCCTACTCGCCGGAATGGGAGGGTGCCTGTTAATGTATTGTCGTCCAAATCTGTATCAACATTTCTCTCATTTGATCTGCTCCTTGCTTTTGAATAGTTCATACGAGGTTTACCGTGCGACCGGCGGATACGACGGGCATCGTGCTACTCATCTGTTAGGAGTATTGTAGCGCCTGCAGAACGTTGATTCCCTTTTCTCCAATCAAACTGTTATAAACAACATTTATATTGTACCGCGCTGTATCCTAGGTCAACTGTTAATTCTCCATTTGCCTAGTTTCCACATAGGAACACTTCTCCAAGGCATCCGTACAAGTATTCACAGCCTTCAACTAATATGCGGTTGGTGGCCACCTTGTGAATACAAGAGTCGGTGAATTATATGTGAACTTGACCATCCCCATCGCTCATATGAGTTCCGAGTCCGTGAGGATACTTTAGGTGCCTCTTCATAAGGCCCTTGGGATCAATCACACGCTCGAGGTGTAGAAGTTTGCGCCCGCCAGAATCACGAGGATTCGTTTCTAGCACAACCGAGCTGTGACCCCGTGGTCGAACGTGGCACGCGCAGTATGAAGCACGCATTGATAACATACCTGAACCTTTTGGGTTGACATGAAAAGGGATATATCAATCATGCTATCACAGATTCTCATCTGGTCCCGAATGTGGTTAAATGACGAACGAAGTTCATCACGACGATATGGAAAACGAAGATCACGTCGAGTTACTTCGAAACTAGATAATCGTCTTACTTAATCAGGTTTATCCCCTGACTCTTAGCCAGTCTTGTTTGGTTGAGGTCTCCCTCCATCGCAAGACGACCGTACCCGTGTGACTAGGTAAGGCCCACATTCGACATAGTTTGGCAGAGGATTGCGTCTTCCTACGACTTAGTTTATAGAACGTAAATCTGATGTAATCAAAACATTATGACGTCGATTGACCATAAACTCAGTTGCAATTATTTTTCTTAGAAAATGTAACTTTTTAATATCAAAATGCTATCATAGATACATTCCATTTCTAAACCTACGCAATCCAAGTAGTTTTACGTGCTTTTCGAATATGTTCATGCGTAGTGGTTTCGTTAATGGGTTCGTTACCAAGTTATTGGTGGACAATTATTCCATAGTGATTATATTGTCTACTGCTATTAAAATTTAGCATGAAATTATTTATCATCAATGTATTTAGTCCTACTACGGCACTTCGGATTCTTAACTGCCGCAATGGCTTCTCGACTGTCAGAGAAGACCTTCACGAGTTTATTCTCAACATCATCATCAAGCAGTGCAGTTAGAAGCCTTTGGAGCCGGACCGCTTCCTGAGCATTCTTAGACAGAGCTATGAATTCAATTTCCATTGTGGATAACGCGACTTAAGTTTGCTTCTTGCTCATCCATGAAATGGCAGCATTAGCATGGAGGAATGCTCCTCCTGTGGTGGACTTAAGATCATCCGGATCGCCACCACGGTCGGCGTCAATGCCCTGATAGCACAGTTCGTAGTCGGCAGTACCTTTTCGGATAACGAGTTCCTCGTTTTATAGTCTTTAAATGTTGATGGCGAGGATTTGATTGGAAACATGCTACTAGGCCCAAAGCGTAAAAGATATCCGGACGGGTGCATTACATGGCGTAGAACAAACTACCAACCATGCTAAAACATCCTGCACCCTTTATCTATTCACGCTCTGCCAGGTTCTTGGGGGTCGAAACGTTCTGACAATGCGCACCCAAACAACATTGGCATTTCCACGGATTTTGGCATCTTGTAATTTGAATCGTTTTCAACAGCTTGTTGATATAGGCTTCTTGAGATAGACATAATCTCCAGGTAGCGCGATCTCTGGCAGTTTCAATGCGTAAGATATAAGTGGCCTCTCCCATTTCTTTCATCTTAAATACAGATGCCAACCAGGACATTGACTTATTTATTAATCTCATGTCGTTTACAGCAATGAGTATGTCATCCATGCGTAAGCTTAACATGACATACTTAGACCCAGAGGTCTTATAATACACGCACAGATCCTCATGAAAATTCACAAATCCGTTTCCTACGATTTCCTCGTGGAATTTGCGGTACCATTGCCGAGACGACTGTTCAAGACCGTAGATGGACCTATGGAGTATACAAACTCTTACGTTCGTTACCAGGAGTAATAAAATCCTCCGGTTGCTCCATGTAGATCTCTTCATCCAGGTTTCCGAGGAGGAATGCGGTCTTTATACTCATTTGTTGAGGTTCGTAATCGAAACATACAACCAGGACCATGAATGGCCCTGGACCATGGTTTTACGCACAGATGTTGAGTATGTTTCGTCAAAGTCCACTCCGTGATGTTGGGTACAGCCTTTTGCAACGAGTCGAGTTGTGTATAGATTGACATTTTCCATCAGTTGTGAGCCTTTTTCAGGACTCACATTATCCTTATGTCCCTGTGGTTAGCAGGTAAATCAACTATTGACTTTAATGACTTTCATTCAGGCGATCTCTCTCATTTATTATTTTCTTCCATTTATCTACTTGAGGTCTTTCCAATGCATGTCGATTTTCGATAGAGTGAGGTTATCACTCTTTCAGATGGGATACTTCTTTGGAGAAGTTCAATGCCTTTGACTTTCGTCTAGGCTTGATTATCCCATCTTTGAGTCTTAATGTGTCTCATACTCGGAATAATGCCTCTCATCGGAGCATTTCTTCCAATTGGGATCAATTCTCACACTTGATATGATGCTTCTCATCAGAGCATCACTTTTGTTGGGTACAAGAGGAGTGCTTTAACCATAATCGACAACTTTCCTTGTACGACTTCTTGGTCTTAAAATTTTACTTCCAAGATGAATTCCTTGATCACTAGGACCTGGAACCAAGTTTTTCGGATCACTCCCACTGGGAACAATGGGTAGTATAGGTAGTTGTGGTATACTCGGTTTAGCATTATGATAATCAGGTTCTACTTGATTCGTCCAAACAGCAACAGTGATTACTTCTGGTAGGTGATTAGATATCCCACTGAATTTATTATGAAAATGTTCCCATTATCATTTACCATGTCATTCACTTGAGTTGCAAGTTCAAATATCTCCCACTCGAATTAAGTGGGACCTGATATCAGTAATATTCTCTTCTGTCTGATCAAGACTCATTATTCTGATCTGTCAATGCATCAAAAAATTCGTCCTCAAGTATGTAATGTCATATGTTCGACCACGATACATTGTCTTTAATCTGTAAACATGTATTTTCAAAGAGTAGTAACATACTCTTGTCCTAAATACGTGTTTAATGCGCAAATTAATGCCGCATGATGATATGAGTAGCTCATTATCATTCTTCAGCTTTTATGGCGGCGTGTCTCACCGATTACATTGGAACATAGTTTTACATTAATGTGAATCATTTTCTCATCATCCCATAGGGAACGTGTGACGAAATGACTACACCATTTATGTTTACAAACTATGCATATAGAAGTGTGTCATATGATTTGAATGCTTAGCCCGACTTATCGTTCAAGGCGTACGATAGGAAAATTATTTGACCGACTTAATCCTTTTTCGTTTGCTAAATTATTTAAGAGATTTTATTCCATATCCGAACTGAGCATTTTAGGTTTTCACCTTATGTGTCAGTTCATAGTTTTACAAGGTCGTAGTAGCTTTCGAAGCCTACTTTCTACCGATGTAAATGTTATCAATAAGTTTTCTACCGAAAATTCAGCACATCATCATTTTAAACACTTCTGTATTAAACTCATACTTTGAAACGATGTATTCGTCTTTCAAGGTCCACTTGCGCGAGGCGCAACTTACCCTAGTTTAACCTTCGGTCAATCGTTTCATGTCTGAATTTAAACAATTTAAACCAATCGGTTTCGCATATTATTATCATTACAGCTTATTTCATTCAATGGAGTAATAATAATAAAAAATATATAAGCAATATACTTATAAGCAATGCATCAAACAGCTAATTAAAAGGATCAAAAAGCTTAAGAAACGGTAATTAATACTTTCTCTGAGCATGGTTACATGCTCAAAATAAAATGTTTCCTGTATTTCAAGGAACATTATTAAGTATCCTTTAAACTGAAGAATTCAGAAGAGGTTTATTAAGCAAAGCAAATAAAGATAAAGTCTTTCATTCAATCTTTATATCTTCGGGGCAAGTTCCTCAGGTTTGTGCTTGTTCTCCTTCCTGGTTCTGTAATCCAAAAGAATGAATTGAAATACTCTCGAGTAAGAGGAGTCCTAGAAGAAGTTATGAGTTTATCATTATTATTTAGCACGTACCTTGGGAGGATTGGTACATGCATTAGCAAGGTGTCCTTTCACGCCACACCTAAACCACGTTCGAGTTTCCTCTTTACGTGTCTGTTTTGCTTCACCTTTCTTACCACCGAATTGCTTTCGCTTAAAATTATTCTAAGGTTTCGGAGCTAGAGGATTATCAGCCTTGACATGGTGATTCTTTCCCTTCCTCTTGCACTTACCCTTTTGCTATGCTGAAAATGAGGATGCGATATGCATTTACGCTCTAGGCTTTTCAGCCTTGAGACGATCCTCTTCCAGCTCGAGATGAACTCGCACTTTCTCAAGTTGAGTGGCATAGGTCAGGTGAATTTTCATGCTACTCCAAGAGTCAGGTAAGGATCAGATCACGCATTGGACTTTTACTCCTCCGTCAGGATTTCTCCTGCTTCCTTGAGTTCAGCAAGCATGTTAGACATGTGTCTGATATGCTCCTTCATTGTATGCTTTGGATTCATTTTGTATGATTCTAAAGCGATGTTTAACGATCGCTTCTGGGCTGTGGTGTAAACACCAAAACCTGCCTTAAGACCATCATGTAGGTCCTTGGCAGACTCATAGTGATCATACCCATAGAGTATGTCATCCTCAAGCAGTGACAACAAGGCGGAACGGATCTCTTGGTCCTTTACATCCCATTCATCATGGGTTTTCTCCGGTTCAGCCGTGAGGTCTCCCTCTGGCCTGACTTTCTTCGTTGTCAGATGCTCCAAACCTCTCATTTTAGTAATTACCATTTTCAATCGCTTATTCCAGATCTTATAATTGTTGTTGTTCAATCTCACTCCCTTGTTCATTTGGGAGATTACATTGTTGATAACACTCATTGCTAACACTTTGATAATCATGCAAAAAATAGGATGACAATAACATTTTGAGAAAGAATTGCATACATCAGATATCTATTAAGATTGAATCCGACAAATAATGATTCCTCAGTCATCTGAACCAACAGACCACCAGTAAATCAATGGAAGATGGCTGTGAAAGAGTTCATATTACCGCTGTTTTCAATCCAATAGATCAGTCTTTTAAAACGGTTTGAATCGCAAATTACCGGAACAAGAATTTTAAAACAACCATTCCCGATCTTGGCTTTCCCAAGGCCCTTTTTATTTTAGAAAAATATTCTGACGAATTTACTCATACATATATAATTCTATTAACCATGTAAATTATCATACGCAAGTAACATTCATCAAACAAATCAAATCATGCTTACGCGTCATGCGTCTAATGTTCCGAGGAACCCATGCTTGCATACATAATTCTACTTACAAGTAAATTATCAAATGCAACTACATCCTCAACATTCTCGCATACGTGTCAAGCATGAAAATTCCACAACAATCATACATATTTGGCGACTGATTTTCAGTTTTAAAATAATTTTAAACATTAGGGGCTGATTTGCAATTCATGCTTATATTCAATTACGCAACATTCTAGACATGGATCCTAGGCATTTACAACTATCACAGCGTGTCTATCCTAGTGCGCATTTCATATATTTAACCAGGGCTCCGCCCACAACATGCAATGTCCAGCTAGCTTGACTATGTCAAGACAACATTTCTAATCATGCATTAATATATATTGAATAATAAACAATTGCAATTCAGCACACTAATTATACCAGTCCCAAAAATATGTATCTTTGAGATCCATCCCCATAATCGAAACAAGGCATAAAGGTTAGCAACCCTATGAGCACTGTGTAGTCCATTTAGAGGTTCAAAAACATTTGGATTTTAAAACTTGACCACCCTATTTTATTTAATTGACTTGACTTCGGTTTTAAAAAAATATATTTCGGTTCAGTCAATTTCGGTTTGATTTGGTCTGGTCCGGTGTAGAAAATCCGGATCGGCCTGGTCCGGCAAATCCGGTTCGGTTCGGTCCGGTAAATCTGGTTCTGTTCATTCCGGTTTTAAATTTTAAAATCTGGTTCGGTCCGAACCGGTTCAATAAAATAGGGTTTGGTTCGGTTCAACACACAAAATCGGCTCAATTAGATCCACTTAATTACCCCGGTTCGACCCGACCCGATTAAGTCGAACTGACTGAGAAAACTTGGTTCGATTTAAATCCGTCCCGGTTTAATATATTGGACTGGCCCAATAATTAAAAATTTCAAAATGTTGGGCAAAAGGTTTACTTGTTGCCTAAGTAGGGTTTTAAAGTCCAAAAAAAAAAACCAAGTAACATTAATTATATAAAATAATTTCCGATATTATATATATATATATATATATATATATATATATATATATATATATATATATATATATATATATATATTTCGGCTAAATCAAGACATATATATATTTATTGCCAAAATCTCTACTAAGGGGGTGAGAGGGTTTCTCTCAAGTTCCTCAATAGAGAGACTTATGAATTACTTGATGTCTAAAACCCCTTAGGAGACTTCCATATATATAGGATTGGTGGAGTGGACAAAATTCCACTCCAACCAATGTGGTATAGGGTTCGGCCGAACCTATTAAAGGATGGAGGTCCAATTTTGGGCCTCCCATGTCAATTAGGAATTGGGTCGAGTCCAATTAACCTAATGTGACATTTACCCACTTTTCTTAGGTAATATCTTTAATATTAACGGGCTACCATTTACGGCGCCACGTCACCATATGCTAACATCTCCCACTCGCCGGAATGGGAAGGTGCCTGTTAATGTATTGTCATCCAATAGAATCAATATTTCAGTCTTCAGTTATCGTCTCCGTCTCCGAATAGTTCCTACGAGGTTTGCCGTGCGACAGGCGGATAGGACGGGCTTGTGCTACTCATCTGTTAGGAGTATTGTAGCGCCCGCAGAACGTTGATTCCCTGTCGTAAATCAATCCTATTAAAAACAAAATATGTACCACACTGTATCCTTGGTCAACTGATAATTCTCCAACTGCCCAGTTTTCCATATAAGAATACTTCTCCAGGGTATCCGTACAAGTGTTCACAACCTTCAACTAATATCCGGTTGGTGGCCACCTAGTGAACACAAGAGTCAGTGAATTATAGGTAAACATGACCATCCCCATCCCTTATACCCTTAGTCAAACTCAATCGGTTTCAAAACACGTGGTCACTTGGCCTTTTTCTTCAGCACTACGCTTGTACGTCGGGAAGCGAACATTGAGCCTGGCCTTAGGTATGAGTTCCAAGTCCGAGAGGATACTTTGGGCACCTCTTCATAAGGCACCCGGGATCAATCACACGCTCAAGGTGAAGAAGTATGCGCCCTTTGAATCACAAGGATTCTAGCCAGCACAACCAAGCATGACCCCGTGGTCGAACATGGCACGCGCAGTATGAAGCACGCGTCGATAGCACACCTGGACAAGCCAGGGATGGGATATGTCAATCATGCTATCGCAGAATCTTTCATCTGGCCCTGAATGTGATTTTAATGATGGACATAGTCCAACGCGGCGATTTCACAAAACGAAGATCAAGTCATGCTTTTAGGTGTGACAAAGTTATCGTTTCGTTTAACCAGGTTCATCCCCTGGTTCTTAGCCAATCTTGTTGTGGTAGAGTTCCCCCTCTTCTACAAGATGACCGTGCATGTGTGACGAGGCATGGTTCACATTCGACATAATTTTTGGTGGAAGAATTTTACCTCTTCCTACGACTTAGTTTATAGACCGTAAAATCCGATGTTATTTATCATTATGACGTCGATGGATCATATACTCAATTTGCAATTCTTTTATTCAGTTGAAATATTATTTCAAAAGTAAAAATTCTATCACTTATACAAGCCACTTATTAAGCCCTACGTAATCCAAGCAGTTTTACGTGCTTTTCGAAAATCTCTCTACGTAATGGCTTAGTCAATGGGTCCGTGGCCATTTTGTCTGTGGACAAGTATTCTAAAGTGATTATATTGTCTTCCAGAACAAATTTAGCATAATTGTATTTCACATCGATGTATTTGGTCCTACTGTGGTGCTTTGGATTCTTAACTGCTGTAATGGTTGCCAGACTGTCGGAGTATACCTTTATGGGTTTACGCTCCTTGCCAGTGCCAATTAATCCTGTAAGAAGCCTTTTCAGCCAGACCGTTTCTTGTGCATTTTTGGAAAGGGCAACGAATTCCTATTCCATAGTGGAAAGCGCGACATATGATTGCTTCTTGCTTACCCATGATATGGCAGCGTTAGTAAGGAGGAAAACTCCTCTTGTGGTGGACTTAAGATCATCCGGATCGCCACTGTGGTCGGCGTCACTATAACCGGTCAATTCTATTTGCTTGCCCTTATAGCACAGAACATAGTCGGCAGTACCTTTTAGATATCTTATAATTCGTTTCATGGCCTTTAAGTGTTGATAACTAGGATCTGATTGGAATCTTGGGCCCACAGCTTGACAGATATCCGGCCGAGTACATAGCATGGCATAAAAGAGAGTTCCTACCATTTTTAGATACTCTGCATCCTTCATCTGTTCACGTTCCTGCTGGTTCTTCGGGCCATCACGCTTTGACAGCACGCACCCGAACACAACCGGCGTTGTTAAGTTATGGGATCTCAGTCAACGGGGTGTCGGCTTTAATCCCACTCCTTATGGGGGGGTGTGTGTAATCCGGTCTTCTCAAGTCGCCTTGTCTTTTCCTATATCCTTCTTCCGTTCCTTCTTCCTTTGGTTCCTTCTCTTCTTCTCTCCCTTCGCCCTGCAAAAGGGGCAATACCAGACACGGAGGAGGGGGGGGTGGTGCCTGGTGAACCCTCTCCGATGCCTAAGTCAGAACTATACTTCTAGAGAGATAAAGCTAGAGAGATGTCAGAGCTAAATTATCCAAATAGCCAAGATGCCCAAATGAGTTGTGAAGGTGGGGTATTTATAGGCAACGGTGTCATTAAGGTGGCTTAATGACATCGTTAACCTCTAAACACAATTAATTAACCTTTAAGTATATAATTAAGACCTTAGGATTCGGAGGAGGTAGGCAGACTGGACCGAGCATGGGCGTCTGAGAGGGGTGTCGGGACCCTTGGGGGGGGAGGAATCCGACCCCCAAGGGTGGGGGTTGGGTGAGGGCACCCAACCCCTCCTAGGGAGGGTGGGGTTGGCCAACCCCATCCCTCCTAGGAGGGATCGGGTCAGCCGACCCGATCTCTCCTAGGAGAGATCGGGTTGGCCAACCCGATCTCTCCTAGGAGAGATCGGGTTGGCCGACCCGATCTCTCCTAGGAGAGATCGGGTCGGCTGACCCGATCTCTCCTAGGAGAGATCGGGTTGGTCCACCCGATCTCCCCTAGGGGAGATCGGGTTGGCTGACCCGATCTCCCCTAGGGGAGGTCGGGTGTGGCCACCCGACCTCACCTAGGTGAGTTCTTCGTTGTCGGACGGGCGCTTCGGCCCCGTCCGAGCCGTTGGTGTTCTCGCGAAGTGTCCGGGTTGAAGTTTCGATTTGCAATCATAAATGGGACGATAAAAATACAACGGTTCGGAAGTCAACGGGTTCAAATTGGGCGTATATCCATCACATGCCCCCGAGTCAACCAATGGCCTAACCCTTGATTGACTCTATTTTAGGATGGTATGACACGCGCAATTTGAAACCGGGATTTTACCTTCTTTGTCTGAATGTCTGCTTACCCTTAGATGCGTGCCTCTGACCCTGCCCCCCTGTCTACTGAGATAGAGGAATTGTAAACGTCAGAGTAGCACGGACGTGTGCCTAGACACACGTCCGTCTGAGGTGGGAGTGATAAACTTATCTCTGCTACAGGTGTATACTCAAAAAATACAAACTTGCACCGGGGTGTGATACGAGTGCAACTAAATAACTTACGCTTCCAATTTCGTGCCGGGATTTTATCTTAGTGATGAAAAATTTCAGTTTTGGTCTAAAATTTTCCTAAGTATGGGATACTAGGAAATAAACCTTAGTAGATGTCAACTATGGTAAGTGTGAGTTTAACCATGGTTGATGGGAACTAGTTTTTGAATCTTGTCCCTTGAAATTTTCCATTCTAAAAATCAACGGTGTTGATTTGGCGACTCTAGAAAAACCCTAATCCTCTGTATTATAAAAGGAGAAGTGATTACCTCATTCTCATTGTCCTTTTCTCTTCTTTTCCTTTTGGCGGTGGGATTTCTGGTCAAGCTTGTTTCTCGGGGCGTGCGTTGCATTGAGGTACGTGTCTTCTCTTTTTGTGTAAGCGTTGCCTTTGAGAGATTTAATTATGCTTCTCCTTCAATCGTTTCCTTATTCGTCTCGTTCTTGATTTGTATGTCTTCATGATAATATAGTCCTGTTTGATTCGTCATTTTTCCATCTTTTTACCTTCATGTTTCCGCTTACCGGCGGGTGAAGTCCTCCATGTTGGGATTATAATTATCTCCTTTTGCCCCTTATCTTCGCTTGTTGGCCCGTGGGTCTCTCTGTGCTGGGGTTTGTAACTATCTTCCTTTGTCTCCCCGCCTCTGCCTATTGGCTGACGAGGTCTCCTTATGCTGGGAGTTATGACTATCTCCTCCTGCCCCCTGCCTCTGCTTGTTGGCTGATGGGGTCTCCTTATGCTGGGAGTTATGACTATCTCCCCCTGCCCCCTGCCTCTGCCTATTGGCTGATGGGGTCTCCTTATGCTGGGAGTTATGACTATCTCCCCCTGCCCCCTGCCTCTGCCTATTGGCTGATGGGGTCTCCTTATGCTGGGAGTTATGACTATCTCCCCCTGCCCCCTGCCTCTGCCTATTGGCTGATGGGGTCTTTCTTGTCGTCTTTCTATTCTTGTCTTTTGACTTTGTATCCATCATTTAGGGAAATGAGTTCGTATCTCTTGTCCATTGTTTGCTTTCTGTTTTCCTTGGGCTGAGCCTGTGTTTTTTCCGGTCAGCAGAACTTTCTGGTGATTGATGAGGAGTAAGAGGCCAGTGCGTGTGGGAGTGGTTACTTCCGGGACCGGATCTTCGATTGCAAAAAGATCAGTTTTCTATGGTGCGGGGAGGTGTTCTCTAACTGAAGGTAAGGGTGGTGACGTTAGGGTGCCATCTTCTTTCTATATTGATGCCCCCCAATCGAAGGTCCGGGATCCGTCTTTTCCTTCCTCCTTGTTTGGTGAGTCCTTGAGCAACTGAGTTTCTTTAGTGTACCTTGGTATTTACTCTGTGCTTTGTTATAGGTAGACTTCGTCTTCCGCGTCTGAGTCGGAAGGAGCTGTCTCGTCCCCCTGTTGATGGGATTGTCGGGTCCGAGTGGGCGCCTTATTATGGGCGTGGGGCTCGTTTTGACAATCAATCTTCTTTACAAACTCCTGAAGTTGGAGTTCGTGTTCTGCAGTCTGCTGTTCCTCCTGCTGATCGTGTGTCCCTCTCCAAAGGGTTGGAGGCAACTTATGAGTTGGCTCGTGATGTGTTGGCTCGTTATGCTCCTGTAATGTTACAAACTGTTTTATCCTTCGGCATACTTCTTCTTCATGTGTTATCCGCCTCATCTTTTATTTTTGTTGCAGGGTATGGCCGACCTTGTTAATTTATCCACCCTTGCTATTGATCTTGCTGAGGAGAGGAAGGTATATGAGGACATTTGTGTCTCTCTTAAATCCAATCTTATTAGCTGTTTGGAGCATAGCCGTATCACTGATTTGCGGTGCCGAGACTTGGAGGGTCGCATTGTTCTTCTCAATGAAGAGGTTGAGGCGTTGAAACAAAGGTCTTATCGTGATGAGACACTCCGGGCTGCTGAGTTAGTCTCTCTGGAGGAAATGTTTTGTATGGAGGCGAAGGAGTGTGCCATTGCTGAGTATAAGGCCTCTTCTGCTTATCAGGCTGCTATGGATGTTCGTTGCTCTGTGGCGAAACGTATTTCCTTGAAGAAGATTCTTGAGCGTATTCATATGATTGCTCCTGACTTTCCTTTTTCTCGACTTGGTGATTTGTCAGACTTTGCTATTAAGCATATTGCGAAGATAAGGGAATAGTACCCTTATTTCTTGTGGTAGTCTCATGTGTTTGTGAGTTGTGGTTGTCTTTAGAGTTTAAAACTCCATCTTTCTTAGTGTTGCCTTCTTTGTGTGATACACTTGTCTCTACTCGTTGTATACATGGCCGTGTGCTTATGTCTCTTCTTATGATGCCTCCTTGTGCCTTGTGTATGGCTCTTTGGGTATGGAACCTTCCCTTGGTATATTTCCTTTACTTATTCTTCTTTCGTGGTTTCCTTCATGTCATACCTGTAACTTCATAAAGAAAAAACATTATTTGTTCTTCACATTACTTTACTTAGAAATTTCTTTCTCATGGTATCCTTCTAAGCATGGTACGATGATCTTTTCTGATACCCCTTACACGGTATACGTTGTACTGTTAGACCAAAGATACGCTCTTGGTGGGCGTCGAAATCTGTTCACGAGACAGGCTCTCGGACGGCACTTAACGTTTCGCAGGATAGGCTCCCGGAGGGCGCAGGTTAGTCCACCAATACAATACCTTCTTGACGGGTGTCAAACTGTTCACGAGACAGGCTCTCGGACGGCACTTAACGTTTCACAGGATAGGCTCCCGGAGGGCACAGGTTAGTCCACCAATACCATACCTTCTTGACGGGTGTCAAACTGTTCACGAGACAGGCTCTCGGACGGCACTTAACGTTTCACAGGATAGGCTCCCGGAGGGCTCAGGTTAGACCAAAGATACGCTCTTGGTGGGCGTCGAGCTGGTAGTTTGAAATCTACCTCAAGATACGCTCTTGGGGGCGTCGAACTGGTAGTGTTTTTTCTACCTCAAGATACGCTCTTGGGGGCGTCGAATCTGGTAGGTTGCAAATCTACCTCAAGATACGCTCCTGGGGGCGTCGAATTCGTAGTTTTTGGAAACCACTCTCAAGATACGCTCTTGGTGCGTCGAAGTCGTAGTGTAGTAACTACTCTCAAGATACGCTCTTGGGGGCGTCGAAGGTTGTAGTATGAACACTACTCTCAAGATACGCTCTTGGGGGCGTCGAGGTTCGTAGTTTTTGGAAACCACTCTCAAGATACGCTCTTGGGGGCGTCGAATGTCGTAGTACGAAGACTACTCTCAAGATACGCTCTTGGTGGCGTCGAATTCGTAGTATTAACACTACTCTCAAGATACGCTCTTGGGGGCGTCGAATGTCGTAGTACGAAGACTACTCTCAAGATACGCTCTTGGGGGCGTCGAATGTCGTAGTACGAAGACTACTCTCAAGATACGCTCTTGGGGGCGTCGAAGGTTGTTGACTTGAAGTCATATCTGTGTAAGGATAACTTGGTGATTGTAACATCACATTCACTGGTAAACTACTACTCTCTTAGGAGCATTCATGTTTTTGTACACTCGGGATGCCTTGGTGCACCAAGACATCCTTTGTAGTAGATCAAAGATAGTTGTAGAGTTGGAGTAACTTCGTGAGTTCTCCTTCTCTAGAGTTGTTTTTGAAAAGCTTGTAGAGCTAAAACAAGCAAAATGCTAGATATGAAACTAAGGATATGGTCTCTTGCTTGTGCTTCCTTCTTATACGTAGTACTTCTTTAGGTGCTCTCCACTGAAGGTGTTTGTGGAGATATACCCCTCCCCATCTTCGAGGCGGTAGGCGTTGACGTAGGGGACTGACGCTATCTTGTAGGGTCCTTCCCATTTTGGAGATAATTTTCTGACTTGGTCCAAGTGTGAGAACTCATTCCTTCTTAGTACCAGTTCTCCTACGTGGAATTGTCTCTCCTTGACTTGACGATTGTAGTATCTTGCTGAGACAAGGCGCATTCGTGTCTGTGCTTCTTCTGAATTCCACCTTTTATCCTCCACCATGTCTAAATCTAAAAGCCTTGCTTTGTTGTTCTCATGCTCCTCAAAGTACTTGGTCCTCAGTGATTGTACAGCTATTTCTGCTGGTGCCACCGCTTCAGTTCCGTATACCAAGCCAAATGGTGTTTCTCCTGTGGATATCTTTGGTGTTGTTCGCACTGCCCATAGGACATTTTCCAGTTCATCTACCCAACTTCCCTTGGTGGCGTGGAGTCGTTTCTTTAGGCCATCTAGCACTATCTTGTTTGCCGATTCTACTTGTCCGTTTGTCTGGGGGTGCTTCACTGATGCGAAACGGTGATCTATATTCAGTCTTTCGCAATACCACTGTAACTTCTTGCTCTTGAATTGTGGGCCATTGTCACTTATTATTGCTTTTGGCACCCCATACCTCGAGACAATGTGAGATTGGATGAAGTTGACGACTTGGTCGTCTGTTGTCTTCCCCATTGCCTTTGCTTCTATCCACTTGGAGAAGTAGTCTATTGCAACAATTATGCAAGTCTTCTGACCTTTTGTTTTTGGTAGGGGGCCTATCAAATCAATCCCCCATTGTGCGAAAGGCCAGGCTCCTGAGATGGAGCTTAGCTTTGCTGGTGGGGCTGTTATATTTCTGGAGTACCTTTGGCAGTGATCACATTTTTGTACCAAGTCTGCTACTTCTTTGCTCAATGATGGCCAATAGTATCCTAGGTTGTAAACCTTTCGGCTTATTGACCTTGCTCCTTCATGGCACCCCGCCTCTCCCTCATGGAGCTCTGCAAGTACCCTCTCTGTTTCTGGGTATGCTATGCATTTGAGGAAAGGTGTGGAGTATCCTTTCTTGTAGAGCTCATTGTCCATCACTGCGTAATTCCTAGCCATCCTTTCAATCTTGACTGCTTCCACCTTATCTTTTGGGAGCTTTCCTTCCATGATGTATTGTCTCATTGGTGTCATCCAGACTTCTGCTTCATCTATTGCTAGAACCTGCATTTGTTCTATCACTGATTGCATTCTTTGCTCCACGAAGTGAACCTCTTTGCCTGCTTCTGCCCCTAAGGCTAGTTTACTTAAGGCGTCTGCCTCTTGGTTTTGTTCTCTTGGGACAGACTCAATGTCGAAGCTTTGGAAGCTCTTTATTAGGTCCTTGGCTTGCTGCAAGTATCTCTGCATGTTTTCGGACTTTGCAGTGTAGATTCCTTTCACTTGGTTGACAACTAGTTGAGAATCACACTTGACCCTTAAATGCTTTACCCCTACTCCTTTGGCTATTCTCAGGCCAGTTATTAGTGCTTCGTATTCAGCCTCATTGTTTGTTGCCTTAAAGGTTAGTGCCATGGCATAGCGCATAGGTGTATCGCTGTTTGGTGGGTATAGTAAGAGGCCTGCGCCTGACCCTCCTCCGTTGGATGACCCATCAGTATGCATCTCCCATAATTCTTCTGGTTGTGTCTCCTGACTACTACTTGCCTCGCATGTAGTTTTGACTTCTCCCAAGTCTTCGCCCGGATTAATTCCAGTGAATTCGGCGATAAAATCCGCTAGAGCTTGACCCTTTATGGCTGTTCTTGGGGCGAAATGAATGCGAAACTCACTTAGCTCGATTGCCCATTTGGTCAGTCTTCCCGATGTGTCTGGTCTCTGCAGGAGGTGTTTCAATGGTTGGTCTGTGAGGACTGTTACTTCATGCCCATGAAAATACGGTCTCAACTTTCTTGCTGATACAATCAGTGCATAGAGGTACTTTTCTATTGGCAAGTAGTTGATCTCATACTTTGCCAATGTTTTGCTTACGAAGTATACTGGCAATTGTGTAGCGTTTTCCTCTTTGATTAGTACTGAGCTAACTGCCACGTTGCTCACTGAGATGTAGAGGTAGAGGGGCTCCCCTGGTATAGGCTTTGCTAGGGGTGGTAGTGTCTTCAGATGTTGTTTGAGTTGCTGGAAGGCTTCCTCACATCTCGGTGTCCACTCAAATTTCTTGTTTGCCCTTAGTACCTCAAAGAAGGGTAATGCCTTGTCTCCTATTTTGGATAGGAATCTGTTAAGGGCTGCCAACCTCCCGTTCAGCCGTTGAACCTCTTTGTGCTTCGTTGGTGATTGCATTTCTTCAATTGCTTGAAGTTTTTCGGGGTTTACCTCTATGCCTCGCTGGCTTACCATGAAGCCTAAGAACTTTCCTGACTGCACCCCAAATGCGCACTTTTTTGGGTTTAGACGGACTTGATATTGCCTCATCCTTTCAAATGTTGAGCGAAGGTTTTCCACATGGTCCTTCTTCTCTTTAGATTTGACTATCATGTCGTCCACATACGCCTCCATTGTCTTCCCTATCATGTCCCCAAAGATTTTGTTGACCATTCTTTGGTATGTTGCTCCAGCATTTATGAGTCCGAAAGGCATCACTGTGTAATGGTATATCTCGCTATTAGCGTAGAATGCTGTGTGGGGGGCGTCCTCAGGGGCCATTTTTATCTGGTTATATCCTGAGTATGCGTCCATGAAGCTCATTAGTTGGTGACCCGATGTTGCATCCACTAACTGATCTATTCTTGGTAGCGGATATGAGTCCTTTGGGCATGCCTTGTTTAGGTCCCGGTAGTCAATACACATTCTCCAACTTCCTCCCGGCTTCTTTACCAGTACTGGGTTTGCCACCCATGTCTGGAATCTGATTTCCTTGATGAACTTTGCCTTTAGTAGCTTTTCTACTTCTTCTTGAATAGCTATCTTTTTATTGCCTCCCATTGGTCTCACCTTCTGTGTTGTTGGCCGCGTTGCCGCGTCTATGTTGAGCCTATGTGAGATCACATCTTCTGATATCCCTGGCATATCGCTCGGTGACCAGGCGAACAAATCTTTGTACTCCCTTAGTAAGGCGACTAGATGGTTCTCCTCTTCCTGAGATAAGGCAGTTCCAATTTTAGCCTTCCTATCGGGTTCTTCTATAAGTATCTCTTTTAGTTCCTCCATGGGGGCTGGCCTTCCATGATCTTCTCTTGGGTCCTCGTCTACTAGTAGGACTTCTCTTGTTTTCTTCCTTTTGCCTAGTGCAATCCTTGCACATTTCCGTGCTACCTTCTGGTTACCCTTTACTTCCCCTATCCCTTGGTCTGTGGGGAATTTCACTTTCTGATATAGCGTTGATGGTACCATACCCCACTTGTTGATTGTAGTGGTACCTAGGACCCCATTGTACTCCTCCATGTCTTCTGTAATGAAGAATGGGACATCAATCTTTAGCTGCCTCTGCCCTGTGCCCAGTGTCACAGGTAGTGTGACTGCCCCCAGTGGGTATGTTGGCTCTCCTGAAAATCCTACCAAGGGGGAGTAAACCTGTTTTATGCTACTTGGCCTAACTCCTAGTATACTGAGGATCTTTTTGCTAATGATGTTGGGTGAGCTTCCACTGTCTATTAGGATTCTCCCAATGTCCATGTCAGTGATCTTCATTGTTATGACCAGGGCATCCTTGTTGTCTGGTAACACATGCTCCATGTCTCTTCTTGAAAACTCTATTATGTCTTCTTTCTTTTCCTTTGGTTGTTCTTCTTTTGGCTTAGGAGTCCCTAACTCTGCCATGTATGCTTCTCTGGCATTTGCTGACTCTCCTCCAGCTCCATACCCTCCATGGATGACATATACGTTTGCCATCTTGCTAGTGATAGTTAGGCTTTCTGTCCGAAGCCCGCAGACGGCGCCAAGTGTTAAGTTATGGGATCTCAGTCAACGGGGTGTCGGCTTTAATCCCACTCCTTATGGGGGGGTGTGTGTAATCCGGTCTTCTCAAGTCGCCTTGTCTTTTCCTATATCCTTCTTCCGTTCCTTCTTCCTTTGGTTCCTTCTCTTCTTCTCTCCCTTCGCCCTGCAAAAGGGGCAATACCAGACACGGAGGAGGGGGGGGTGGTGCCTGGTGAACCCTCTCCGATGCCTAAGTCAGAACTATACTTCTAGAGAGATAAAGCTAGAGAGATGTCAGAGCTAAATTATCCAAATAGCCAAGATGCCCAAATGAGTTGTGAAGGTGGGGTATTTATAGGCAACGGTGTCATTAAGGTGGCTTAATGACATCGTTAACCTCTAAACACAATTAATTAACCTTTAAGTATATAATTAAGACCTTAGGATTCGGAGGAGGTAGGCAGACTGGACCGAGCATGGGCGTCTGAGAGGGGTGTCGGGACCCTTGGGGGGGGAGGAATCCGACCCCCAAGGGTGGGGGTTGGGTGAGGGCACCCAACCCCTCCTAGGGAGGGTGGGGTTGGCCAACCCCATCCCTCCTAGGAGGGATCGGGTCAGCCGACCCGATCTCTCCTAGGAGAGATCGGGTTGGCCAACCCGATCTCTCCTAGGAGAGATCGGGTTGGCCGACCCGATCTCTCCTAGGAGAGATCGGGTCGGCTGACCCGATCTCTCCTAGGAGAGATCGGGTTGGTCCACCCGATCTCCCCTAGGGGAGATCGGGTTGGCTGACCCGATCTCCCCTAGGGGAGGTCGGGTGTGGCCACCCGACCTCACCTAGGTGAGTTCTTCGTTGTCGGACGGGCGCTTCGGCCCCGTCCGAGCCGTTGGTGTTCTCGCGAAGTGTCCGGGTTGAAGTTTCGATTTGCAATCATAAATGGGACGATAAAAATACAACGGTTCGGAAGTCAACGGGTTCAAATTGGGCGTATATCCATCAGGCGTATCCACGGGTTTTGCATCGAGCATTCTGAATATTTTCAACAGTTTGTTGATATACGATTCTTGAGACAGACACATTGTCAGGACTTTGATTTATTCATGAAACTCACATCGTTTGCAGCAATGAGTATGTCATCTACGTGTAAGGTTATGATGACATACTTAGACCTGGAGATCTTGGTGTAAACGCAGGGATCCTCGTGAAGGTTCACAAATCTGTTTCCAACTATTTCCTCGTAGAATATGCGATACCATTGCCGAGACGATAGTTTAAGACCGTAAATAGATCTTTGAAGTTTGCAAACTTTACGTTCTTTGCCAGGAGTAATAAAACCCTCTGGTTGCTCCATATAGATCTCTTCCTCCAGGTTTCCGTGGAGGAATGCGGTCTTAACATCCATTTGGTGCAGCTCTAGATCGAGGCATGCAACAAGGGCAAGGATGGCCCTGACTGTGGTATAACGCACATTTGGTGAGTATGTTTCATCAAAGTCTACTCCGTGAATTTGGGTATATCCTTTCTCAATCGTTCGAGTTTTGCACCACTCAACTTTTCCATGAGTAGTGAATTCAAAAGTTTCACTTTCTAACTCTGCGGTTAGCAGGCAAATCAACTGAAGACCAAAAACCGAATTTATTTTCATTTAGGCAATTTCATCCTCCATTGTTTTCCTTCATTCCCTCATTTGAGGTTATTTCTTTAAAAGTTTATATGAAGACTATGTTCAATACACTATGCATACACTTAGCTTTACTATGCATACACCCTGCCACTATGTATGCACCCGGTTATGCTATGCAAACACTATGCACCTGGTTCACAACTCTTTGTATAGTCTTAGTTGGTGAGCCTAGTTTCACTTAGTATATATATTGTATCACTTTGCTTGTAATCCCTAATCATCAATGAAGTATGATTCAAGCTTATATGGTATCAGAGCCATCCCTAATGGTGGCGTACACATCTAGTTGAAGAAGGATCAAATTTCTTCAACATTAGCCTTCAAAGTTCACCTTGTTCTTGCATAACCAATACAAGATA
Organism: Clarkia xantiana subsp. parviflora; assembly: GCA_036873135.1. Taxonomy (NCBI): domain Eukaryota; kingdom Viridiplantae; phylum Streptophyta; class Magnoliopsida; order Myrtales; family Onagraceae; genus Clarkia; species Clarkia xantiana. The sequence goes on from JAPTYO010000011.1 coordinate 23,130,468, forward strand.
AGCTTCGTGGATCTTCATCTCAACTTGAAATTTCCATTTCTTGTGCAAGAATTGATGTCAAGTAAGTAAAAATTCAAGAAATCACAACACTACACAAAGCTGAGCATAGACTAAGGATAGCCAACATGTCTTAGTCCTAGTTTGCTTAGTTCTTGTTGATTTCAGCCTTGTTGAGCTGATTGCGTGATTGTTCTTGTTATAATCTGGGATTTTCTTTGTTTCCCTGGATTTGGATATGAATTTTGAGCTTGTTCAAGCTGCGCATACCACTTGGAAGTTGTGATTTTCCTACGTTACAACGTTTGCATACACTTTGCTCGGCTGAGGAGTCATTGTGTGTTCTTCGAGTTCTCACTCCATTTCTTGAAGATTTCAGAGCTTTCTTCAATGGAGATTTGATCCTAATCCATTCCTAGTGATTTGTGAACATTGAACTTGGAGCAATTTGTTGCGGATTGTACAAATTGTACTGAAGAGTGAGCTGGAATTTTGTCTTACTCTCAACAAACTTGGTGTGCTAGTTTTGTTGCTAGTGCATAGTTTGTGTGCGTTTTCATTGGAGTCACTTGCTTCTGAATTCCCTTTACTCTGAATCTTCAAGCTCCTTGTGTTACTTTGCTTGCAAGATGGCTCAGGAAACCAATGTTGATGATCCCCTATACATTCACCCCTCAGACACCACTGGCCATATGCTCATTCCTTTTCAGCTTCAAGGAACATCCAACTATCATGTTTGGAGCACATCAATCAGAGAAGGCTTATTGGTGAAGAATAAGCTTGGTTTTATAGATGGCACATTCACAAGATTGGATGTTGGTGTCAATGATAGGGTGAGATGGGATAGGGCAAATGCAATTGTCAAGGCATGGTTAAGGAACACTGTGGCCAAGGACTTGGTCAATGGCTTGATCTACAATCCTACTGCCTCTTCCATTTGGAATGACTTAAAGGAGATGTTTGACAAAGTGGATGGCACTCAAATCTTTCAATTGACAAGAGAGATTTACCAAACATCTCAAGGTGTGCTCTCCATCACTGAATACTTTGCCAAGATGAAGCAACTATGGGATGCTCTTGTTTCCGTTGATGATTTGGTTCTCCAATGTGCTGGGGACATTGCCATTGTCAATGAGCACAAAGAGAAACAGAAGTTGATGGCTTTCCTGTTGGGACTAAATGATTCCTATGGACACATTAGGAGCAACTTGCTTATGAGGCAACCCCTTCCTACACTTAGCATTGCCTTCTCTGTGTTAGTACAAGAAGAGAGTCAAAGGACCATTTCTGGTTCCATTGGTGATGTGGGTGAGGCAACAGCCTTATTCACTGGGAAGATTCCATCTTATGGAGGAGGAAGAGGCAATGGAAGAGGATATGCAAGGGGTAGAGGCTTTGGAAGAGGCAATGGCATTGGAAGAGGCAGAGGCAATTTCAATGCTTCAAGTGGCAAACCACTTCCTACTTGCACCTATTGTGGCAAGAAGGGTCATCATGAGGATGTTTGCTACACCAAGCATGGCTACCCATATGATCATCCAATCCATCAAAACAATCCAAATGCTCCTAAGAGGAATTGGAACTCAGCAAACATTGTTGAAGATGGTGGAACCTCAAGTTCAATTGAGCACGTGGCAGCCAAAGACAAGAGAATCTTCCATGGCACAGCTGACAAAAGGATTCAACATGTTGCTGCCCATGATGATCATTTTGATCATACACCTCTATCCTTTGAAGATGTGGATGAAGCTCATGTCAACATGGCAGGTATATCTAGTGATCCTATGGTTTGGATAGTTGACTCAGGTGCAACTAACCATATCACTCATCAAATTGAATGGCTACATGATTTGAAGAAGAGTGACTCTGATCACCAATATGTGCACTTGCCAAATGGTCACAAGTGCAAAGTGACCCATATTGGTTCTTGCTCTTTCTCAAGTGGATTCACATTGACTAACATCCTTTTGGTCCCTGATTTCAAGTTCAATTTGATCTCAGTCTCTAGGTTTCCTAGCCAGTTAAATTGCAAAGTCATCTTTACTTGTGATCATGTGTTGCTTCAGGGCCAGAGTGGCAAGTCCATGGTGATTGGGCAATGGAATAAAGGATTGTACACCTTGAAGGATGTGGTGCCTTCAAGCCCAAGGAAGATAGCAGCTACTTGCTTGGGGAATAAGGATGAAGTATTGAGATGGCATAGGCGTTTGGGTCATGTCTCAGAACAATATTTGAACCATTTGGATGTTTTAGGCTTGAATAAGACCTATGGTTGTATCAAACAATGCACTATTTGTCCTATTGCAAAGCAATCTAGATTTTCATTTCCAATCAGTGATTCAATTGCTTCAAAGCCTTTTGATTTGATTCACATGGATCTATGTGGACCATACAAGGTGCCTACCTTCAAGAACAATCAATATTTCTTGACCATTGTTGATGATCATTCAAGAGCAACTTGGGTCTATTTGATGAGACACAAGAGTGACACCTTCTTGCACATCAAGAATTTCTTGATCATGGTCAAGACTCAATTTGGTACAATGGTCAAGACTTTGAGAAGTGACAATGGGACTGAGTTCATCAACTCATTGTGCAAAGATTTACTTCTTCAATTTGGGATTCTTCATCAAACAAGTTGTGTGCATACACCACAACAAAATGGCAGGGTTGAACGCAAACGTAGGGACATTCTCAACATTGCTAGAGCCATATGGTTTCAAGCTTCTATGCCATTGAAACATTGGGGATATTGCATACTCAATGCTTGTTACTTGCTCAACAGGCTACCCACCTCCATCTTGAAGTTCAAATCACCTATGGAAGTGCTATATGGGAAAGCACCTTCTCTTCTTCATTTAAGAACCATAGGTTGCTTATGCTTTGCAACCAAATTGAACAACCATGACAAGTTTAGTCCAAGGGCTGAACCATGCATCCTTATGGGGTATTCAACTTCACAAAAAGGATACCTTGTGATGAACATTTCCAACTCAATGTTTCATGTTTCAAGGGATGTTTCATTTCATGAAGACATCTTCCCATTTAGCATGTCCAAGGATGCTTTAAAGTCTCTCATTCCATCTTGCTTGGGAGCCAAGCAATCCATTGAAGACTTCCCACAAGAGAATCCAACTTACTTTGATGAGGATATACAAAGACACATCCCAATCAATGAAGTTCCACCACCTCAACAAACTCCAACACCTCAACCACCCATTGTGGATGATCCACCCCAACCTTCTAATCAAAGGAGGAGTCTTAGAATTGCACAACTCAATCCACCACAACCAAGGAGAAGTGCAAGGATTGCTGAACTTCAATAAAGATCAAGTTCCAATGCCACTTTTGGCATGGAGAGGTATATGTCATATGACACTTTAGGCCCTCAATACAAATGCTTCTTGGCTGCCATTGACAAAATCAAGGAACCAAGCTCCTACAAACAAGCAATCAAGGATCCCAATTGGATTTTGGCCATGAAGGAAGAGATACAAGCCCTCCAAGCAAACAACACTTGGGAACTCATGGAACTTCCTCAAGGCAAATCTTCAATAGGTTGCAAATGGGTCTTCAAGGTCAAGTACAACTCTGATGGTTCCATTGAAAGGTATAAAGCAAGATTAGTTGCCAAAGGATTCACTCAAGTGGAAGGGACTGATTTCAATGGGACATTCTCTCCTGTGGTCAAGATGGAAACAGTGAGGATCATCTTAGCATTGGCAGCTGCCAAATCTTGGGGATTATACCATATGGATGTCAACAATGCTTTTCTTCAAGGTGACTTAACTGAGGAAGTGTACATGGATATTCCACAAGGTTTTGATCCTTCAAAGTCTCTTGAAGGGTCTACCAAACGTGTATGCAAGCTTAAGAAGTCCCTATATGGCCTCAAACAAGCTTCAAGGCAATGGAACATCAAGCTCACCCAAACATTGTTGAAGAATGGTTATACACAATGTGCCTCAGATCTTTCCTTGTTCACCAAGATACAAGGCAATGACAAGGTGTTTCTATTAATCTATGTTGATGATCTTCTAATCACTGGTTCCAATACCAGGATGATCAATCAATTGAAACACACACTTCAAATACACTTCAAGTTGAAGGATTTGGGGGACTTGAGATACTTCTTGGGTTTGGAAATTGCAAGATCAAATCAAGGCCTTGTGATCAATCAAAGGAAATATGCTATGGAGCTCATTGAGGAGGCTGGCTTAGGGGCTACAAGGCCTTCTGACACTCCTATGGAATTCAATGTCAAGCTCACCACACATGAGTATGACAAAGCATCCAACTCAAACACTGATGATGTGCTATTAGAGGATGCTACTTCATTTAGAAGACTTATTGGCAAATTGCTCTATCTTACAATGACAAGACCAGACATTAGCTTCTCAGTCCAGAGACTAAGTCAATTTGTAGACAAGCCAAAGAAGTCTCACTATGAAGCTGCCATTAGGATAATCAAATACATCAAGGGCACCCCAGGCCAAGGCTTGATCTATCCTTCCAACAACCACCTTAATTTAAGCTTGTTTTGTGACTCTGATTGGGCTGCTTGCCCTTTTAGTAGGAAATCAGTGAGTGCCTATTGTGTAAAGCTAGGAGGAGCTATGATAGCTTGGAAGGTCAAGAAGCAAGATACCATTTCCCTATCAAGTGCTGAAGCAGAGTATAGGTTCCTTAGAGTTGCTATTCAAGAGGCACTTTGGATAGGCAGGATTCTCAAGGAACTTGGATTGCAAGTAAACTTTCCTATCCCTATATACACAGATAGTCAAGCAGCTGTGAAGATTGCTAAAAATCCAATGTTTCATGAGCGTACCAAACACATTGAATTGGATTGTCACTTCACAAGACATCACATTGGACAAGGCAGGATTGATGTTCACTACATTCCTTCAAAGGATCAGCTAGCTAACTTGTTAACCAAGGCTTTAGTGAAGAACCAACACTTGGCTTTGTTGAAGCTATATGGAATCAAGGATGTCTTCCAAGAAAGAAAAGTGGAAGAAGAAATGGATGGGAGAATATAGAAGTGTATATGAAGACTATGTTCAATACACTATGCATACACTTAGCTTTACTATGCATACACCCGGCCACTATGTATGCACCCGGTTATGCTATGCAAACACTATGCACCTGGTTCACAACTCTTTGTATAGTCTTAGTTGGTGAGCCTAGTTTCACTTAGTATATATATTGTATCACTTTGCTTGTAATCCCTAATCATCAATGAAGTATGATTCAAGCTTATAATTTCATTTCTTGCTGAACCGTCACTGGTTCGTGAACGAATGTCTCACTTGATGGGGTACTTCTTTGACAAGTTTGTTGTCTTTGACTATGTCTAGGCTCGTTAATCCATCAATAGTATGATCGCTACTCCCACTCGGAATAATGCTTCTTCTCAGAGCATTACTCCCACTGAGAACAATGGCGGTGCTTGAACTTTGATTTACAACTTTCTTAGGATGACCTATCGGTCTCGGGATTTTATCTCTGAGATGTATTCCTTGATCACTAGGATCTGGAAACAAGTTGGTCGTTTCCCTCCCACTAGGAATGATGGATATTTGTGTTAGTTCAGCATTACGATTATCAGGTCCGACTTGATTCACATTAACATTTAGTGATGATTATGTGAGGGGGAGTGAGCCCTCCCACTGGATTTATTATGAGGACATTTCCATCATCATTTACCATGTCATTCACTAATGCTATATCATTCTCCCACTCGAAGTAAGTGGGACCTGAGAATCTCCGTTGTCCATTATAACCTGATCAGTACTTTAGTTCGTTTCGTTCAGCAAATCATTGGAAATCCATCCTCAAATTTCTGTAATGTGTCATGTTCGAACACGTTGCCATTAATCCAAGCTAATTTTAAACTTGCATCCTTTTAAGAGCAGATTGTACTCTTAATAAGTACTTGTTTAATGCTGCTTAACGATAAGGTTTCACTCGTATCATTCTTTAGCTTTTATGGTAACGCGTCAACTGATTTTATTGGAACATAGTGTTACATTAATATGAGTCAACTTAATTTCATCACGTAGGAACAATTAATGTTGAACTCTAACATAATGTAATTTTAAACTATGTTTCTTTGAAATATTTTAATGATATGATTCCTTAGCCAAACTTTTCGGTCAAGGCTTATAGTGGGAGATTAATTTTACTGACTTCTTCCTTTCGTTTGTTAACTCATCCAGGGACTTATCCACCTCATGCTATGCATTTAAGCTCTCGCTTTAATGCCATAGTTGATGTACTACTATATCGTAGTAGCATTGAAGCATACCTACAACTATAGTAGTTATCAACGAGTTATTTCCAAAGGATTACAAACGAAAACTCAGCATTCATTTATTAAACACTTCATCATTAAATTTGTACTTTTAAACGATGTGTCCCGTCTCTTTGAGGGGACATGCGCGTCACGCGCCTTATACCATGTTTAATATATGGTTTTAAAATCGTTTTTGTTTCCAAATGTAAAATCAAATCAGTTTTACATGCATATTATTTCAGGATGCTTATCATTTAATGGAGTGCTTAACAAATAGGGATGTAATATCGGTCGGTTCGTTTTACGACTTTATGCAATCGATGGATGCATTAAGATGATGGTTCGTTATTCACGATTTAGAGGTAAGTGTTTTGTTTTAATCCAATCGTTTTACTGATGGATTTTTTGTTTTAGTTATTAGTTCCGGATCGGTCCCGTTTAGCCGGGTCGATTAATTATGATAAGTAGACCATGTCATGAATTGAATGGTTACAACTTTATTCAATAATTTTGAATCACAATTAACTAAAGTTAAACATATAAACGGGAAAATATGGATCCTAACAAAAATAATGATAAAGTTTCCGGATCAATAACTGCAGCTCAACAAAGAAAGTTATATAAGGCAGGTAGTCTTAACCACGTTTGAGCAACCCACCTGAAAATAAATTAAAAACTGAATTATGTCAGATGTTTCTGCATCAAATAAAACGTTTCACCGTCTTATGTATTGTGGTAAACGAGGCGTACCTTTTACGGTACATGAATCAACAGTGGTTGTCGAACCAGATCATCGTTTAGACCTTTTATTGTTGGGTTTATCCAAGCAATTCCAAAGTCCAGCAAACCTGGTATCGGACAATTCGGGAAGTTTGAAGATCTTTTCATCTTTATGGTCGACATTATATAAGTCAATTGTCGTTTTAATTGTTGTGATCAGACGTGTAAGTCTGTTATCATCAGCAAACCATGAAAGAGGAAACATCTCCATTACTTTCTGAATTCCTGCCCATTCATCGGCGGCGTCGAGAACGGTTTATATCCCACTCTCCTTGCGTAGAATTTCATGGTACGCGGCCATTAATTCTCTTGCTTAGGCTGCCTTTCCCTTGCCGTAGCGAAGGTGTAAGGTACACCAAAGATGCAATGCGCTCTTCTGAATAGTCCTTTTTTCCGTTTCAGCTGTCAGATGCGAGCAGATTATTTTCCGAGCTCTTTGATCCCTCCATAACTTGTCTTTATTATTGTATCTATAAGGTGTCCCTCCCTCGTTTGTATGTATTCGTTGACCTCTTGGATCGATGCGATCCTCGACTCCCGCAGGTATCAGGTCACAACACTAATTTTCCAATCATCATAATTAATGTCATCCAGTTTGCATATTTGGTTAAAACGATAGATCGAGCCATGAAAACTAACACATTGATAATTATGTTGGATTACGGGGACGTAATACTACGGAATGCTAAACGTGTACTAGTAAGTAATCTAATTACGCAGCGGAATAATGTACACATACCTCAATAGCTTTCCTGCCCAAGAACGTTGTGGAGGGAGTTCTGATCCTCCGGTCGGAACCCGTACAAGTTCTTCGTGAGAAGAAGTCCTACGCGGTATAAGCTCCAAAGCAAATCCTCTGATCGATTCTTCAACGGGGACAGAACATCGGACTGAATGCTCGGAAGCAATTTGGCACACCAATGGTGGTGTTAGAGGGCCGGCCGAAATATGCTTGTAGAGAGAACGGGATTTCTCACAAATCACAACTTAGGAGGAGTTGTGATCAAGGTATGTTTAGGGAGTGACCCCAAGACCCCCTTATATAGTGGGAGGAGGAGAAAATCCTCCTCCCTACTATTAGGGTTTCGGTCGAACTATGATGTGGGTGGGAGGCCCAATTTTGGGCCCTCCCATGTCACATAGGAATTGGGTCTGTCCCAATTACCCCTAATGTGACATTTACCTAATTATCTTAGGTAACCACATATATTAATGGGCTACCAATTACTGCGCCACGTGACCATATGCTAACAGCTCCCACTCGCCGGGATAGGAGGGTGCCTGTTAATGTATTTTCATCCAATACCATCAACTTCTCAGTCTTCAGTTATTGTCTCCGTCTCCAAATAGTTCTTACGAGGTTTGCCGTGCGACCGGCGGATACGACGGGCATCGTGCTACTCATCTGTTAGGAGTGTTGTATCGCCCGCAGAACGTTGATTCCCTTTCATAAATCAATCCTGTCAAAATTAAAATATGTACCGCACGGTATCCTTGGTCAACTGATAATTCTTCAATTGCCCAATTTTCCACATAGGAATACTTCTCCAAGGCATCCGTACAAGTGTTCAAAACCTTTAACTAATATCCGGTTGGTGGACACCTAGTGAGCACAAGAGTCGGTGAATTATAGATGAACATGACCATCCCCATCGCTTATACCCTTGGTCTAACTCAACCGGTTTCCAAAGACGTGGTCACTTGGCCGTTTTCTTTGGCACTACGCTCGTACGCCGGGAAGCAAACATTGAGGTAGACCTTAGGTATAAGTTCTGAGTCCGAGTGAATGCTTTTTCATAAGAAACCCGGGATCAATCACACGCTCAAGATGAAGAAGTATGCGCCCTTTGAGTCATAAGGATTCTAGCTAGCACAACCGAGCATGACCCCGTGGTCGTACATGGCACGCAAGTATTAAGCACGCGTCGATAGCACACTTGGACAAGCCAGGGGTGGGATCTGTCAATCATGCTATCGCAGAGTCATTCATCTGGCCCTGAATTTGATTTTAATGATGGACAGAGTCCAACACAGCGACTTACAAAACGAAGATTAAGTCATGCTTTAAGCGTGACCAAGTTATCGTTTCGTTTAACCAGGTTTATCCCATTGGTTCTTAGCCAATATTGTTGTGGTAGAGATCCCCCTCTCCTACAAGATGACCGTGCCTGTGTGACGAGGCAAGGTTCACATTCGACATAATTTTGGTGGAAGAGTTTTACTTCTTCCTACGATTTAGTTTATAGACCGAAAAATCCGATGTTATTTATCATTATGACGTCGATAGATCATATACTCAATTTGAAATTCTTTTGTTCAATCGAAATATTATTTCAAATGTCAAAATGCCATTACTCATACAAGCCAGTATTAAGCCCTACGTATTCCAAGCAGTTTTACGTGCTTTTCGAAAATTTCTCTACGTAATGGATTAGTTAATGGGTCTGCGACCATATTGTCTGTGGAAAAGTATTCTAAAGCAATTATATTGTCTTCCACAACTGAATTGGCATAATTGTATTTCACATCAATGTGTTTGGTCCTACTATGGTACTTTGGAATCTTAATTGCTGCAATGGCTGCCTGACTGTCGGAGTATACCTTCACTGGTTTGCTCTTCTTGTCAGTGCCAATTAATGCAGTAAGAAGCCTTTTCAGCTAGAATGCTTCTTGTGCGTTTTTAGAAAGGGCAAAAAAATTTGATTCCATAGTGGAAAGCGCGACTCAAGATTGCTTCTTGCTTACCCATGATATGGTAGCATTAGAAAGGAGGAAAACTCCCCCTGTGGGTGACTTCCGATCGTCCGGATCGCCACCGTGGTCGGCATCACTATAATCAGTCATTTCGATTTGCCTGCCCTTATAGCACAGAACGTAGTCGGCAGTACCTTTCAGATATCTTATAATTCGTTTTACGGCCTTTAAACGTTGATAGCCAGGATCTGATTGGAATCTTGCTACTAAGCCCACAGGGTAACAGATGTCCGGCCGAGTACATAGCATGGCGTACATTAGACTTCCTACCATGCTTAGATACTCTGCATTCTTCATCTGTTCACGCTCCTGCTGGTTCTTCGGGCCATCACGCTTCGAAAGCGCGCACCTGAACACAACCGGCGTATCCACAGGTTTAGCATCGAGCATTCTGAATCTTTTCAACAGTTTGTTGATATATGATTCTTGAGATAGACACAATCTCCGGGTGGCACGATCTCGGGCAATTTTAATGCCTAAGATGTACGTGGCCTCTCCCATGTCTTTCATCTCAAGTGTAGATGATAAACAGGACTTTGATTTGTTCATGAAACTCACATCGTTTGCAGCAATGAGTATGTCATCCACGTATATGGTTATGATGACATATTTCGACCCGGAGGTCTTGGTGTAAATGCAGGGATCCTCGTGAAGGTTCACAAATCCGCTTCCAACGATTTCCTCGTGGAATCTGCGTTACCATTGCCGAGACGATTGTTTAAGACCGTGAATAGATCTTTGGAGTTTGAAAACTTTACGTTCTTTTTCCAGGAGTAATAAAACCCCCTGGCTGCTCTATACAGATCTCTTCCTCCAGGTTTCCATGGAGAAATGCAGTTTTTTAACATCCATTTGATGCAGGCTCGTGATCGAGGCTTGCAATAAGGGCAAGGATGGCCCTAATTGTGGTGTAACGCACAGCTGGTGAGTATGTTTCATCAAAGTCCTCTCCGTGAATTTGGGTATATCCTTTCGCAATCGTTCGAGTTTTGCACCACTCAAATTTTCCATCAGTAGTGAATTATAAAATTTCACTTTCTAGCTCTGTGGTTAGCAAATTAATCAACTGAAGACCAAAACCGAATACATTCTAATTTTGGCATGTTCATCCTCCATTGTTTTCCTCATTTCCAACGTTTGAGGTTCTTCTAATATTTATTGGACCGTCACTGGTTCGTGAACGAATGTCTCACTTGATGGGATACTTCTTAAAAGAAGTCTGTTGCCTTAGACTAAGTCTAGGCTCGAAAATCTCATCTTAAGTCTGATCGTTACCCCCACTCGGAATAATGCTTCTTTTCGGAGCATTACTCCCACTGGGAACAATGGTGGTGCTTGAACTTTTGGTCTACAACTTTCCTAGAATGACCTCTTGGTCTCAGGATTTTACCTCTGAGATTTATTACTTGATCACTAGGATCTGGAATCAAGTTAATCATTTCCTCCCACTAGGAATAATGGGAAGTTGCGACGACTATTGGATTTTTATCCAATGGTTCAACGTTATGATTATCAGGTCTGACTTGATTCGCATTAACATTTAGTGATGATTATGTGAGGGGGAGTGAGTCCTCCCACTGAATTTATTATGAGGACTGGTGGATATACACCCAAGCCTTCACCAATTGGGCCCAAGAGGTGGGCTCAAAAAGTATCCCGAGTGGTAAAACGCACTCGGGAAGACCCCGGGTGAAAAAACCACCCAGGACCCGAGCAAGGCCCTAGAGGTACCCCTTTGGGTACCCCCCCCCCCCCTCCGTCCGGACAAGCGCCTCTTGTCTAGACCCCCACCCCCGGACGATATTTCGCCCGGGGCTTACCCTTGAAGGGCTACACACCAACACTTGACTATATTGAACTTACCTACGGTCGAACCAAGGCCAAAGGCAAATTATTTACGGTCAAGCCCAACCCATAATTACGAACCCGCCACAGCCGGACCAGAGAACCACTAGAACCGGGGCAGTCCGATAGAAACTATATAAATGGAGAGCTCATCCCCTCATTTGAAGGTATTCACTCTCTCTCTAAGCCCACCCTCTCTCTAAAAGCTCTCACTAACTTAACCTTCGGAGTGGCCTTACCGGGAACCCCTTGGTGCCCCTTTTGTAGTGAAGCAAGGAGAAGATCGAGAAGGAGAAGCTCACCAAGGAAAGAGATCAGGAAGAAGAAGCCCACCAAAGGAAGAGAAGCCCACGACGAACAGTCTTGGGAAAACATTGGTGCTGTCTGCGGATTCGAGCAAGAAAGCACATAGCTACTACTAGCGATCATGGCGGTAACTTGAAGGCAGCTAGGAGAGTCATGTAGGCAAGTAAGGCACTTCGGAGGGCAGAGTAGGCAACTACCAACAGGTGGAAACAACCAACCACCACCAGGAGAAGGCAGGGAGCAACAAGTGGAAGGCCGGCAAGCAAATATGGAAGAGCATTGGGAGGAAGCAAGGACCAGGGAGCAACCAATCCTAGAGGAACAGAATTCCTCAACCAATGCTCATCCGGAACAAACAGTCAACCAACCACATCCACAACCGCCACAAGAAAGAAATCAAAGAACACAAAACATCATGCCCGAGATGATGGCGGTCATGGAGGAAGTACTGGATAGAAGAGAGCGCCTAAGGGCAGCTCTAAGGCAAGAACAACCAGGGTATCAAGCATCACCTCCAAGATTAATGGGGGGAAACCAACCGGCGTACACTCATTTTTACAACCAGTAGTATCAACAAAGGGGGCAACCTCAACCAAGAGGTGCCAACAATCCGGCAAATGATGGACATAGATATGTTGGGCTGCAAAATAGCCAAGACCATGGTGCACCTCAGAACGGCCAAAGGTACGCAGGACCTCAGAATGACCAAAGGTATGCAGCACCCCATAATGGCCATGGACAGGCAATACCCCAGAACAACAAAGATATGGAGCACCTTTGAATGGCCAAGGATTTTTCGAACCGCAAAACAACCAAGGATATGCTTAGCCCCAGAACCATCAAAGGCATGTTGGACCACAAGAGGGACAGAGATACGTTGGATCCCAGACCGCAGTGCAACAGAACTTGCAAACGATAGCCCTCACAAGAGAAGAAATAGAGGAACTAATAGCAAGGAAGATCAAAGACTCAAAGGGAATAGCGATGCACAAGCTGAGAGACGAAGCCTCGCACTCCTTCACTCAAGAGCTAATCTACACAATGGTACCCTCGAACGTCCAACCACGTCAAATTGCTGACTACGTTGGCAAAGGAGATCCAATACAACATATACAGAAGCACGAGTCGTCGCTCCTAGGATGGACCGTCGTGGATGATCACTTCACGATGTTATTCCCCTCAACATTGGCAGGAAATGCTGCACACTGTTAGGTTATAAAGTCTAGGTCAACGGGTCGTCAATCTAGAATTTATCTCCCACTAATGAAATGTCGGGTTCAGTGTTCCTAGGGCTAGTCGTTCTGATCCATGCCCTTCTGCTCCTTTGGGGTAGTCGTTCTGATATATGTCCTTCTCTTCTCTCTTTCTGACCTCCTTTCCTTCTCTCCTTCTGACCTCCTTTCCTTCTCTCCTTCTGACCTCCTTTCCTTCTCTCCTTCTGACCCCCTGGGGCTTGTACTTCTTACCCCCTGGGGCTTGTCCTTCTGCTCTATGCTCTTCTGCTTCCTTGGCTCTCTTCTCCTTGCCACCCTGCAAGAGGGGCAATACCAGGCACAGAGGGGGGGGGGGTGGTGCCTGATGAACCCTCTCCGATGCCTAAGTCAGTACGGTTTTAGAGAGATAAAGCTAGAGAGATGTCAGAGCAAAATTATGCAACTTGCCCCAATGATCCAATGAATAGTGAAGGTGTGGTATTTATAGGCAACTGTGTCATTAAGGTGGCTTAATGACATCGTTAACCTTTAAACACAGTTAACTAACCTTTAAGTACGTAATTAAGACCTTAGGATACGGAGAAGGTTGGCGGAAATAAACCGAGTATGGGAGTCCAAGAGTGGTGCCGGGGCCCTTGGGGGGAAGGAAAATCCGACCCCCAAGGGTAGGGGTTGGGTGAGGCCACCCAACCCCTCCTAGGGGAGATAGGGTTGGCCGACCCGATCTCTCCTAGGGGAGATCGGGTTGGTGGACCCGATCTCCCCTAGGGGAGATCGGGTTGGCTGACCCGATCTCCCCTAGGGGAGGTCGGGTGTGGCCACCCAACTTCACCTAGGTGAGTCTGACTTGGCCGGACGAGCGCTTCGGCCTCGTCCGGACCGTTGGTGTTCTCGCGAAGTGTTCGGGTTGAAGTTTCGATTTACAATCATTAACGGGGTAATAAAAATAAAACGATTCGGAAGTCAACGGGTTCAAATTGGGCGTATATCCATCACATGCCCCCAAGTCAACCAATGGCCTAACCCTTGATTGACTCTATTTTAGGATGGTATGACACGCGCAATTTGAAACCGGGATTTTACCTTCTTGTCTGAATGCTTACTTACCTATGGATGTGTGCCTCTGACTCTGCCCCCTGCCTTATAAGATAGAGGAATTGTAAATGTCAGAACAGTACGGACGTGTGCCTAAGCACGCGTCCGTCTGAGGTGGGAATAATAAATCTTTCCTTGTTACGGACGTGTATTCGAAAAATACACGCTCGTATAGGGATGCAATACGAATATGGCTAAGCGATTCATACTTCAATTTCATGCCGGGATTCATCTAAGTGAAGAAAAATTTCAATTTTGGCCCAAAATTTTTCTAAGTATGGGATACTAGAAAATATGCCTATAGGATGTTAACTAGGAGTGAACATGGACATATCATGAACATGAGGATGTGTACTAGCATACATGCAAGTAGGAACATAAGGATGGGAGTGAGTATAGACATGCTGCGATTGTAGTCATGAATGTATGCATAAATATATGGCGGCCATGTGCATGGATGTCTAAATGTTTGAACACATGGGAGTGTGTACGTGGGCATGCATATGAGTGCAAGCATGAACATGTATGTATGTATGGACGGGTTGTGAGTATAAGCATGAGTGATGACATTGATGTACCTGTAGATGTTAATCATGAATATGAGCACAAGTGCAAAGGTGAGAGTATAGACCTCTCCTTTACCTGAGGGTGAGAACTCTGCCACTCAATGGGACACAATGTTCCGCCTCCCTCGTACTAGCGTGGGCATTGTCCATTAACCTCGACCGGCATGTCCATTAACCTCGACCGGCATGTGTAACATTTTTCCTTCATTCGTTGGAGCGTGTGTATAGCTCTTGACAAGCTTTCTTCTTACCGCCGCGAGCGAAGGGGTCTATTGACATTTGTTAAGGGTTGACCCTTCCTTCGGATGTGTTGGAGCGTTGCTCCATTTGGGGAAACTAAAAGTTCGCCCTCTTCCCTTGGTGTTAAGGTTGCCCCCGTAGTAGGCGGATCTCGCCCCTCCATGAGTAAGGGTCGATCTTTGCGTTGGTTGCTCGTATAGATGACTCACTTTTGGGAAGCTTTCTTCTTCAGACAGGGAGACCTTGAAGATCGTTTTCCAAGGTAGTCAGACCAAATCTGACTGTCCTGTGTCTTGGGTGTCCGCGGTGGACTCGTATGAGGCGGGGACTCGTATGACCCCTTGTAGGTTGACTTCATGGAGAAAAATACAAGGTGTAGGCAGAGCATTCCGAATGTACCGTTGAATCGGATGAGAGGGAAGAACCCTCTAGTTCTGCTTATCAGGCCCAGAAATTTTCTAAGTCAGGGAAGGCTGCTAATGCTTCCAGTATGTTCTCATTCCATTCTCTTTTCTTTGTGATATACTTATGATTGTTCTCATGTTACTTCCTTCTTGTTTTTAGAACGTTCGCCTCTGGTTACCGAATGGTTCTTGCGGTGGGCGAGAGTTCAAGTCAATCTAAATCTAAGGCGCGAAAACCTGACTCTGAGGTAGGCTCTCGGCTGCCAAGGAGAAGGAAACCGCGAGAGGCTCTCCTTCCAGTGCCCCTTTGCTGACTCCCTCTCATGATAAGGAGGTAGTGGTTGAAGAGGCGCCCTCTTTGCTTGACAAAGGGAAACAACCTGTGGCTGGCGATGGGGTGATCATAGGTCTTGATGTCTCTTCTTTATCCTCTGCCCCCCAGCCGAGGGACCGAGACTCAGGTTCATTTCATCTTCATGTAGATTTGACGACTTTCGAAGGTGTCTTTGGCTTTCCTATGGGTTATGTTATTAACCCCTGCGTTGAAATTTTTTCTTTTGGTGATGGGTGTGATCATCGCCTTTCGTTGAGATTCCTTTCTCTTGCCATGGCTCTGGTTAAGATAGCGAATTCTTACTTGGGAGTTCGGTGGAGGCTGTTCTTGAGTTAGCCTCTACTAGTATCGTAGTTGTGATCGTTGTGGGGATCGTTTTGTTATATGCCCTCAATAGTGCTTGTAGTGATTCTTTGCTTCATGGTTGATTTCATGAGATATGGAGGTTGTCTTCATAATGAGGACGTCTCCTACCTGGTATCCCCCAGTGGGTTGAAATATAAGTGCCTACCTTTGATGAGCGTATGAAGAGTGTTGTTTCTCCCTTTTTCTTGAACCTCCTCCCAAGGCTAGGCGTAGCCTTTTGATGTTCGTGGTCGGGATGGTGTCTTTACAATGCATGTCTTTGACAGATGTTTTATGATGTGCTGCCATGATAATCACTTCGGGGTATGTGGACGTGATAGCCACTTCGTGATGTGTCGGAGTGATAGCCCTTCTGTAGTGTGTGGATATGATAGCCAGTTCAGGGTATGTGGACATGATAGCCACTTCAAGGTATGTGGACATGATAGCCACTTCAAGATATGTGGACATGATAGCCACTTCAGTGTATGTGGACATGATAGCCACATCACGATGTATGGAGTTGTGCTTTAGTATTCCTTTCTCATTGGAGAGCCTTCATTGCTATAGTTGCCTTTTGTTTAGGCTATGTTTGTTGGGTTAGGTCCCGATGTCTCGTCTTGTCGGATGTTGTATCCTTTATGCTCTTTAGATGTCTCCTTCATGAGTTGTGCTTGACGATGTTCAAGTCTGATACGAGCATAGGTCACGCGAGGGCGACATGCAAGACAATAACGTTTGTCGGAGGTTGATTTGTGCGACTTGTAAGGCAATTCTCTTTTTGATGAGTCGAGTTTATTTTGAGAGCCTTGAACTTTGGATTTCATGTCTTTGCTATCCTCCTTGGTGGTGTTGGGTTCCTTTGAGATACTTCTCTTGACTTGTGCTATGGATGGTAGGATAACTCGCTACTTTTCATGATAACCTCTTGTGCTTCTGTGTATGATCCTTTGGTCATGGACTTCTCCTTTGTATATGCTTTCCTTTCCTTATCTTTCTTTTGTGCTTTTCTTCACATCATACCTGCTATCTCATCAAGAAAAAACATTATGTGTTCTTTATACAACTTTACTTTGAAATTACTTTTTCATGGAATCCTTCTCAGTATGGTGCGATGATCTCTTCTGATACCCTTTAAATGGTATATATGGTACTGTTAGACCAAAGATACGCTCTTGGTAGGCGTCGAATCTGTTCACGAGACAGGCTCTCGGAGGGCACTTAACGTTTCACAGGATAAGCTCCCGGAGGGCACAGGTTAGACCAAAGATACGCTCCTGGTGGGCGTCGAAATCTGTTCACGAGACTGGCTCTCGGAGGGCACTTAACGTTTCACAGGATAGGCTCCCGGAGGGCACAGGTTAGACCAAAGATACGCTCCTGGTGGGCGTCGAAATCTGTTCACGAGACTGGCTCTCGGAGGGCACTTAACGTTTCACAGGATAGGCTCCCGGAGGGCACAAGTTAGACCAAAGATACGCTCCTGGTTGGCGTCGAAACTGGTAGTTTGAAATCTACCTCAAGATACGCTCTTGGGGGCGTCGAATCTGGTAGTGTTTTTTTCTACCTCAAGATACGCTCTTGGGGGCGTCGAATCTGGTAGGTTGCAAATCTACCTCAAGATACGCTCCTGGGGGCGTCGAAATTCGTAGTTTTTGGAAACCACTCTCAAGATACGCTCTTGGTGCGTCGAAGGTCGTAGTATAGAAACTACTCTCAAGATACGCTCTTGGGGGCGTCGAAGGTCGTAGTATGAACACTACTCTCAAGATACGCTCTTGGGGGCGTCGAAGGTCGTAGTATAAAAACTACTCTCAAGATACGCTCTTGGGGGCGTCGAAGTTCGTAGTATAAAAACTACTCTCAAGATACGCTCTTGGGGGCGTCGAAATCTGTTCGCGAGATATGTTCCCGGAGGGCACAAGGTTCGTAGTTTTAGAACTACTCTCAAGATACGCTCTTGGGGGCGTCGAATGTGTTCGCGGGATTGGCTCCTGGAGGGCTCATAATATTACCTTATCTTGTGTCCCTTCTCATGTATGGTGTGTCTTTGATACGCCTTTTAGATCTTTACTTGAGCTTTCTTTCCATGATATTGCATGCTACCACGCTTTTTCTTCAATGTGGGGGATCACCTTTCGAGGGCGATGTTTGTGTGTTGCCAACTTAGGACGAGTCCGTATAGGGAGTTGAGGATGTTTTCCTCTTATGTGACCTCTTCTAGGAGAAGTGGTATTGCATGTTCTTGTGATCTTCTGCCTCTAATCTCTTCTTTTGCACTTAGGTGGACTACCAAGCACTTATTCGTTTGGTGCCCCCCAAGTTGCTTGGTGGTCATACCGCCTTTCATATTTGGCCGTTGAATGCCCCTCGTTCATTTTCTTGGTTGGGTACCCCTTATGCTCGGGGCTCCCTTGTCTGCTTGGTTGAATGCGATGAGTGTCCCTTGTAGGATTTACTCTTTCTCATGCTTGCTTGTTTCAGTTATAGGCATGGTTTGGATAATGCCTTTGTCGGATGTATCTTTAGAGGTTGGGTGGAGAGCTTTTGCTTTGGGTGGGTGGGGGTGATTTTCATTCTCTTGATAACCAGGATGCGGCAGTGTTTGTATCCTAGGGGTGCTTGTAAATTCTTTCCCCCCTTTCTTTGTGTTTTAGGTTGAAAAGCTCTCTCATAGAATGGTGTCTTGAGTTGTTAATCTCGTAGGTGTGTTTCAGACTAGTCAATCTAATCCATGCACTTTGCTCGTGCACGGGGGGGTCTGACCGGGCTGTGATAATCTTCTTGTAGTGTTGTGGCACTTAGTGTGGTTTGCCTTTTCCTTCACATTGGAGTATTCTTCAATGCCTTTAGGGGGTGTCACATTGGTCATGCTCCTCCCACCTTGAATCTTGATTATAGACTTTCTTTGAATTAGGACTTGAACTTAAAAAGGATGTCTTCCTCTAGGTTTGCAGGTGATGTTCCATGATTTTCCATGGGTTTGTCCCCGTATTGGCTATTCCTTGCTGGATAGCTTCATTAGAGGCTGCATTTGTATTGCGTACGTATACGTGTTTGAGGTGTGTTGAGCTGACAAGTCCCTCCTTTTTTGTTTTGTCATAACCTTCATTCATCATGTATTCGGCGTATGGCCTTAAAGGCGGGATATTTTTCTAGTGCCCCTTTTATCGGGGTTCTCCTCTTGATGGGATGCCAGAGTCAAATGTCTTATCATTTGCAGACAAGGTGGTTGATCGGGATGTGCGTCTAGTGTGAGGGTCGATCTTGAAACCTTACTCCCCAAGCTTTTGAGCTCTTCTTTGGTTGATCTTGTAGAACTATTATCCTGCCCTAAGGCTCTTGATAGGAGATGTATCTCATTTTCATACTTTAGTTGTTGCACTATCTCTTTTGCTAATCTTGCATCTCTAGAGTTTCTCTCTTGGTGCATGACTTCAATGACAGGATTTTCTACCGATGTTTATTCTATTATTCTATTAGGACTTGTATCCTTGGTTGCCTTCCTTTTTTGTGAGATGGCGAAGGAGTGTTTGTGAACACTCCAATGTGTCGTACTCGGTAGAGGTATGCGCCTTAATCTTTATGGCGCTGTCTTGAATCTTCGTGTACCTATCTCTGATGAACATGTTATTCATTACATATATAGTACGGAGTCCAAGGATCTCCGGGTTAGGATCATAGTTTGAGAACAGAGACATAGTCATCTATTAGATAACCTCTTTATCTACGGAGTTTATTTTTGCAAGAATAAATGCAAGGATACTTGTAAGGATACTTGTAAGGATATGTGTTCCATCCTTATTCCTGGTTCCTTTGCAGTGCCGTGTCCCTAATGGGTGTGTTGATGTTCTGACCACCTTTACTAGTAGGGGGTCCTTTGGTATTAGGTATGCCTGACTCTTCTCTAGTATCATCAATGGTTGGTCATGGGAGATGTCTGACTGACTCCCTTCATGCACTATGGTTCTCTTCATATCAAAGTTGGTGATTCCCTCTCTTATGACTAATATATCCTTGTGTGGAAATACTATGTTTTCCATATCTCTTTTTAAAAGCTTGATGATGGTGTCACCATTCTTCCTTTTCTAGGCTTGGTGTCCTTGAGAGTTTTTGATGGAAGTGTATTCCATTACCTAGGATGAGCTTACTAAGTGTAGTTGTGTCTCTTGGCTATTTTGTGAAATCATAAAGATCCGCTGGAGGTGTTTGCTTCTGATGGTGGGCGTTGCCCATATGATATGGTTTCCTCCATTTTTGGAGGGATGTGTTCGCGGCTACCCCCTCTTATTCTAACGGGCGTTTGTGGGGAGGCCATGTTGTAACTGGTGCCCCCCTTACATACCAATGCCAGCTGGGATCCTTTGACGGACTTGGCCCTAGGATGTTTAGTGGAAGGTTATAGTAGGGGTAATCCTTTGTGACCTTCATGGTAGTTTCTCTATAGGATGTTGGGAGTGTTCAACTTATTTTTGTAAGTGAGCCTTCCATCTTGTGATCTTTCTCAGAAACTTGACCTTATAGGTGCCCTTTGAGATTGAGAAATCTGTTTCTTGTGCATCCCTTGATTGGCGACGGCCTTTTACGGATTATTCTAGTGGTCCACCTGTGTATATATATACCACGGAGCCCGAAGGCGTCCGGTATGGTCTTTCTTGGAAAACATGTTGATATCAAGTATCAAAATATACCCCTCCTAGGGAGTTGACTTGTTATGCAGTTAAATTAAATAAGAGGATATGGGAAGGATATGAGTGTGGGGTGTTGATACCCCTTGCTTCCTTGGTAATGTAGCTGTCTTCCTCCAGTAGTCTGTGTGTATTCCTTCCACTTGAGGAATATAAGGTCGCATCCTTGCAAGGCGGACTAGGTGGAGGTGTATCCTTCATGTATGCTATGTGTGGTCTCACTCCACTATGTCTCTCCATGAGACTTCCCATTGTAGTAGCTATGTACTAACATGGTGTGGTACTCTATGAGTCCCCTGTTCAAATTCTTGTCTTTTCGACTGCTCCCCTGTCCTAGGGGGATGTGTGCCAAGGGTTGTAATGCATGAGGGGTTTGGACCTGTCGTGCTGTATCATGGGTAGGTGGTTGCCTTGTTGTGTTGTTGGGACTATGTCCCTCCCTTTGAGCTTTCCTTGGTATGTCCCTTGGTCATGTTTGTGATGATACAGACTGTATGTGTACATTGCCAGGGTAGATGTTGGAACTCCTATATCCTTGTTGGTCTGGCATGTATATCCTCCCTTAGTGCGGTGTATGTCCCTGTTGGGGTACTTGGTTGAATTCATGCCTCCTTGGAGGTCTTGCCTGTCTATCTGCCCCCAGAGGGGTGTATGCCCTGGCATCCTGTTGTGTCTGTTGCTGCCTCGGAGGCACAAATTGCTGCCTTCCCCATGGGTGTGGCCTTTGTTTGTCTCTCCTTTGTTCTTCTCGCTGCCCTGTTCGAGGGTGCGAGTGGCGTTCTTCTGTTGGGATTTGCTCCTCTTCATGAGCTTCTTCTCCTTCCTGTTGGTGTTGCCTTTCCTGCCTATTCATTAGGGTCTCTCTGTAAGCTAGTAGCTCGTCCGAGGCGCTCCCTGTGTGTATGTTGTGTGGGCGCGGTTGTCATTCCTTTGGGTCGTTATTCCATATGGATATCCTTGAGGTTGCGCTTCATAGTAGTATCCCTCCGGAGGTGCCGTGTATTGGGATGGCACTCTTTGTTGCTCCCTCTCTCCATGTGGCTTCCTAGTCAATGGAGTTGAAGCTATGGAAGCCTCCTAGCCAGCTGGGCGTGAAGGTCCTCCTCCCTGCTTGTTAGGGTGGGGTGCCTGTGGGGCTACCTGAGGCTCTAGGTGTGCAGGCAGTTTCTCTGGGTTAGGCTGCCTTGCTGGAGGTGTAGGCTGTCTCCTTCGTCTATTGCCCCCAGGTGGGCGGTGATGTCTAGATACTAAGCTGTTCGTCATCGCTCTTGTTATTGCCAGGCTTTCTGTTCGAACAGACGGCGCCAAGTGTTAGGTTATAAAGTCTAGGTCAACGGGTCGTCAATCTAGAATTTATCTCCCACTAATGAAATGTCGGGTTCAGTGTTCCTAGGGCTAGTCGTTCTGATCCATGCCCTTCTGCTCCTTTGGGGTAGTCGTTCTGATATATGTCCTTCTCTTCTCTCTTTCTGACCTCCTCTCCTTCTCTCCTTCTGATCTCCTTTCCTTCTCTCCTTCTGACCTCCTTTCCTTCTCTCCTTCTGACCTCCTTTCCTTCTCTCCTTCTGACCTCCTTTCCTTCTCTCCTTCTGACCCCCTGGGGCTTGTACTTCTTACCCCCTGGGGCTTGTCCTTCTGCTCTATGCTCTTCTGCTTCCTTGGCTCTCTTCTCCTTGCCACCCTGCAAGAGGGGCAATACCAGGCACAGAGGGGGGGTGGTGCCTGATGAACCCTCTCCGATGCCTAAGTCAGTACGGTTTTAGAGAGATAAAGCTAGAGAGATGTCAGAGCAAAATTATGCAACTTGCCCCGATGATCCAATGAATAGTGAAGGTGTGGTATTTATAGGCAACTGTGTCATTAAGGTGGCTTAATGACATCGTTAACCTTTAAACACAGTTAACTAACCTTTAAGTACGTAATTAAGACCTTAGGATACGGAGAAGGTTGGCGGAAATAAACCGAGTATGGGAGTCCAAGAGTGGTGCCGGGGCCCTTGGGGGGAAGGAAAATCCGACCCCCAAGGGTAGGGGTTGGGTGAGGCCACCCAACCCCTTCTAGGGGAGATAGGGTTGGCCAACCCGATCTCCCCTAGGGGAGATCGGGTTGGCCGACCCGATCTCTCCTAGGGGAGATCGGTTGGTGGACCCGATCTCCCCTAGGAGAGATCGGGTTGGTCCACCCGATCTCCCCTAGGGGAGATCGGGTTGGCTGACCCGATCTCCCCTAGGGGAGGTCGGGTGTGGCCACCCAACCTCACCTAGGTGAGTCTGACTTGGCCGGACGAGCGCTTCGGCCTCGTCCGGACCGTTGGTGTTCTCGCGAAGTGTTCGGGTTGAAGTTTCGATTTACAATCATTAACGGGGTAGTAAAAATAAAACGATTCGGAAGTCAACGGGTTCAAATTGGGCGTATATCCATCAAACACTGGTTCTTCAATCTCCCCCAGGGCTCAGTCACCTCCTGGGTAGACTTAAAGGACAAGTTCATCCAACAGTACCTGGGAGAGAGACAACTGTTAAAGGGAGACTCGGCACTGGATGACGTGAAGCAGGGATACGATGAAACCTTAGCAAGCTATTACACAAGGTTCAACCAAAACATCGAAGACATAGCAACGAAACTATCGGAGGGGGAGATAGTCCGAGCGTTTCTCAGGAACCTAAGACGCTGGGGGGCACCATTGGCAGACAATGTGGAAGTTATGCCAATCAATACCTTCGAAGAGATGGCCGAGAGAGTGAAGGCTTACATCGATTTGGAGCCTGCACGCTTGAACCGAAGAAGAGGATACGAAGCTCAGCGACAAGAGAACAACAAGCAAGCCAAAGGAAAACCCCAGCAGACTAGGATCCCACCACAAGTACCACGAAGGCAACCATGGACGCCGTAGGGAGGAACAAGAGCAAATGAGCAGTCAAGGCCCCAAGGCATACATAGCATTGTCTTTACCCCCCTACAAGGGAAGCCTCAGTCATCCTCCAAGAGATGAAAAAGCTAAACTTGTGGACTCCGCCACCAGAGAAGAGAAAGACAAGAATGGGGAACAACATAGAGCAGTGGTGTGAATACCACAACGCCGATGGGCACCACACAGACAATTGCTTTCACCTGTAGCGTGACATCAAAAGCCTCATCCAAGAAGGAATGCTAAAGAATTTTGTTAAAGACGAAAGGAAAAGAGATAGGAATCCTCAGCCGAGGTACAATGGCAAAGGAAAGGGAAAAGAGAAGATGGATGACCTCCCCCCACCCCAGAACAGAAAGCTAACCATCAACATCATTCATGGTGGACTGGCAGCAGGGGGAGAGGTCTCCAACTCTAGGGATGTCTACGTGGCACAAGTCATAGAGATCTCTCCGTTCGGAAAACGCCAAAGGCCGGTCGAGAACACAAAGATAACATTCTCGGACGAGGATTCGAAGTATGTGGTATACCCACATGACGACGCCTTGGTGATCACGATGGATATAACCGGTTGCAACGTGAGAAGAATGCTAGTGGATGTGGGTAGCTCCACTGACATCCTTCACATTGATGCGATAAGAGCAATAGGAAAGACAAAGCGAGACCTCAAACCAGTCATCTTCCCCCTTGTTAGCTTCGCAGGAGCAACAACATTCCCAATTGGAATAATCACTCTTCCTGTGACCATAGGTGAAGGATGGACTCAACTCCAGTTGAAAGTAACATTTGTGGTAGTCGAAGATTTGGGAACCTATAATGGGATAATTGGTCGCACAACGATTAACCCAAATCATATAGTCCCATCAACCGTCCACCAGAAGATGAAGTTCCCGACACCAAATGGTATAGGAGAGGTGTTGGGGGACCAAGCAACATCAAAGAAGTGCTACCAGAATGCCATGAGAAGGAGGGCACAACATGGCCTACCCATAGCCTCCGTGGAGACACCAAGAGGGAATCCAAGAGGAAGGAACAACCAAGGTGGGAGTACCATGATGGGGGCAATAATGGGAGCCATAACCCACCTTCTGAACATGACAAGGCAGGTTTTTACAAAGAGGAAGAGACAGGAGCACCAAGAGCAGGATGCGGAGGATGTGGAAAAGAATACAAGGGAGGAAAAAAAGAAAAGAAGAAAAGAAAGGTGGCAAACCTAGAAAGCTTGGAGGATATCCAGCAAGAGGAAGATGAGTTGATAAAGAGCAATTTCATAAGGCTAGCAACAGTGGTAGCAAATCTCAAAATGAGCAAGAATGAGTTCGTAAGAGCCTTCTTCAGGAACCTAAGAATGAATGCCAAAGAATACTTCGGAGGAGGATGGAGCATCAATGCTATAACCTCAGTCGAAGAATTCAACCATAAGCTGCGCCAGGCCATAGAGATAGAAGAGGAAGAGGAGAGGAGCTATTACAAGCTCAGTGATGGCAGAACGTTTCATTTCACACCTCTAAGGAGTGAAATAGGAGAACTGTACAGGGCAGTCCTCTACGATCGGATTCCACCACCACCCGAGACAACAAGAGCCTTCATTGGAAAAGAGCTAGAGGGATGGTGTGAGTACCATAAAGCTTGGGGGCATAGCACCAACAAATGCTTAGCTCTCAAACTTGAGGTCGAAGAGGAGATACATGCCGGCCGCTTGGTGGAAGAGATCGGATCAGAGGAGCTGGAGTTTGACCCCACTTGATAGTGGAAGATATCTTAACCTTTTTTTTTTTAATGTCTATATAGTAGAAGTACTTGAAGGAGATCCACTGACTCCACCTAGAATTTACTTTATGTATAAACTAATGATGAAGTTAAATGAATCAAATGCTTTTCCAGGGTATAACAAGTCTTGAAAATGGGAAGATCCAAAAGGACAACCTTGACATATGTTAAAGCGATCAACAACCTTTACATATGATCAAGGGAAGATCCATACGAACAACCATTAATACCGAAAGGGGACATAAGACCTCCAAGGCAACCCTTACAAACCGAAAATGGGCAGATCCAAAAGGACAACCTCGAAATATATTAAAGCGATCAACAACCTTTACATATGATCAAGGGAAGATCCATACGGACAACCATTACAACCGAAAAGGGACATAAGACCTCCAAAGGCAACCCTTACAAACCCAAAATGGGAAGATCCAAAAGGACAACCTCGACATATGTTAAAGCGATCAACAACCTATACATATGATCAAGGGAAGATCTATACGGAAAACCATTACAACCGCAAACGGACATAAGACTTCCAAAGGCAACCCTTACAACCGAAAATGGGAAGATCCAATGGATAACCTTGACATATGTTAAAGCTATCAACAACCTTTACATGTGGTCAAGGGAAGATCTATACGGACAACCATTACAACCGAAAAGGGACATAAGAGCTCCAAGGCAACCCTTACGACCGAAAATGGGAAGATCCAAAGGACAACCTTGTCATATGATAAAGCGATCAACAACCTTTACATATGGTCAAGGGAAGATCTATACGGACAACCATTACAACCAAAAGGGACATAAGAACTGCAAGGACACCCTTACAACCGAAAACGGGAAGATCCATAAGGACAACCATTCAATGCAAAAGAAGATGTAAACTCCACAAAAGGGAACTCCCCAACAACACAAAATAAAAGGAACATAAGTCCTAAGTACATAGGCCATCCTAATAGAATATCATACCAATATCAAAATGCGTGCTAAATCCACGACAAGCCATCCAAATACAACATGGAAGGAAGTACGAAAACAAGGAAAAGCGATCCACAACATCTATCCGAAAGCCGAAATCATCTCCAAAACAAATAGGAGGAAAACACAAAAGCAATAATAACAACAGAGATAAAGTCAACAAGCTCAACCGTCCTTCGCAATGGGGGGGATCCTCCTCTCTAATAGGAACTCGTGAAGGGACGGTAACCTTGGCAACTCGACCAACCTTTGTCTTAGAGGAATTGTCGCCCACATCTCGACCAGTTGTAACCTTCGTACGCTCCATTCGCCTAGCAAGACGGGCAATGAAATCCACAGAAAACTGGGCATACTCACCGAGCTGGTCAAAAGGGAAGGAAGGACAGAGAACATGAATCTTCTCAACCATGTTCACACCAAAAGTGTTCATAACACGCTAACAGTGCCTATAGGCATGGGTGGCAAACTCCTTAGAGGCTAGGAAGTCCTGAACAACATCAACCTTGCCTTTCTCGATACCAAGAGCCTCACCCTCCTTGAGACCAGACAGCCTACCCTCCTCACGGGCATCCCGGAGTGCCTCCCTCATCTTCAACTCCGCAAGCAAATCCTCATCAGCTCGGTCAGCGCGAGCGTCGGCGAGCTCCTGTTGGAGAAGAGTCAAACGACTAGCAAGAGTAACCTCCGACACCCGAAGCTCCACGTTCTCCTCACGGAATCGTTCCTAGGTAACCTTTAGGGTAGACTCAAGAACCTCCTGTGTAGAATCAAGCGTCGAAACCATCTCCTGAAGCATGTCGTGCTCAAGACCAATGTTAACCAGGTGAGAACCGAGGTTAACAATAGAAGATATGCCTTGCAAAGCAAAAGGATCAGTACGAGAAGAAAATAAAGGAGTGAACGCGCAATATAAGTACTCACGGGGGCAAACTGAGACAAAGCAGCTTTCACACAATGGTGGATCCCCTCAAGATCTGCAGGAGGAATTGATCGATCATCATGAGGAATGATGGGTTTCATCATAGGAATCGCCACCGCCGGGATAGAAAGAGAAGCAGATACGTCGTAAGGCTGCCGATCAGCAGTCTGAAAAGGTAACCAGGAATCTCTCCTAACATCACCCCTGACGGGACGGATAAGATCCTCGGGAAAGATCAGGGGCAGCTTCACTCTACCTAAAAAGAAGATATAAGGAGCAATAAAGTGAGATAAATGTACACATATAGAAGAACAATATTAATACGTACCTGGGACAGGAATCCTATCGTCAGATGAATCCCTAGGGGGAGAGACGGGGCGAGGATAGGAGGTCCCGTCAGTATCACCAGAGACCTCTTCATGCCTTGGAAGAACAGGAGAATCATCAATGATATCCTCAACAGGAACCTCTCCCTCCTTATGGCAAGAGGAAGACCGGGAGGGAGGAAGCTGTGAATCCACCTTCTGGGCTCTAGAAGCAGGGGCCTCCACCTCCAGAGTAGATCTCTTAGATCTAATCTTGGCCAAGATCTCCACGGCAGAGATAGAAGGAGACATCCCTAAAATTCAACAAAACACAGGTAAGTACAAAACAGGAAAAGTAGAAAGAAAAATAAAAGAAAACATCACCAACACCGTACCCGAGGAAGGATTCACCGCCCCAGACGACAGCGATATAGTAGCAGGAAGATCAGTCACAGGAAAAGGAACAGGAGAAACAATCGAGACCTCTCTCTCCAAGCGGACCTCCTTCCCAGCATCATCTTCCTCCTGAAACAGGGAAGGCCGATATTGAAACCAACCTACAAGATAAAGCAAAAGTTACAACTATCAAGAATTTAAAATTGCATACCAGACGGGGAGCAGGAGGTGTCGTTTTAATTCCACTGGCGCATAACTCCTCCTCCGAGAAACGATACACGGACTCAAAGGACCCCGTCGTATTCCCAATGTATATCAGCTTCAAAGCTTGCCTCTCGGTAATAGAAAGCTCGGAAAACTCAGGACGCTCGTCCTTCAGGAGGGGAGAATCCAGAGACCTAGGAACATCATGGCTCTCAACAAAGAAGTAATACTTCTCCCAGTGGCCGCTACCACTCTCAAAGGCAAGGACGAACCGACGCTTGTTGTCCCACTTAACCTTGCCCAAATCCGAAAATCCCTTTTGATTCAACAGAGGATATCGAATAACAAGGGAATGGAACCTCAACTCACCACCATTCTGGATGCAATAAAAGCATCGAAAGAGACGGAGAGAGTAAGCCCATGATTGACGATGGCACAACACCCGAAACCCAACCCAGGCACGAATGACGGAGGGTGCAAGACTAATGGGAGAAATGCGATAATACTTGCAGATCTCTAGAAGCTCGGCACTGAAAGGGAAGCGCAGCCCCGCCTTAATTTGATGGATATACACAACGGACATCCCATCCGGAGGGGAGATAACGGGGCTGATAAGACAACGATACAGCGAGGCAAAAGGAAAAAACCCGGTCCCTGAGCCAAACAACCCCGCCAACTTGGAATATACAAGGACATAGTCCATACCCAACAAATTCGGCGAATTAACTTCAAAGGGAAAAACAGGGTCACGAAGGAAAGCCAACTTATCCTCAAGGATGGGTTGCAGCTCTTCTGTATCCGACTCAGAATCGGACGCCTCCGGGATATAAGTAATGCTCAAATCAGGCCGTGGAAACCGCTTGCCCATAAAATATTCTTCATGCGGATATCATACTATAGGGGCTTTAGAAGCAAGAATAGTACGGACGGCTCTAGAAGGAGAAGGCTTACTCATTTTCGAAGCTGGAACCGAGCAAAAGTCCTTAGTACGACGGAGAATCCAAAAACACACACATGGCAAGAAGAAAGGAAAAACAACAATCCATAAGGAAAAAGCATTGATCCTTCGTAGAAAAACAACGGTCCATCATGACACCATGTAAATTCATCAAGACCAACCTACACAAGGGTACGGCCCAAAGTGCATAAAGATCAAATGCCTACTACGGGGGCAAAAGACATATGCATGGACGATACTACTTGACAAAGGGAGGTACGACGATGGATAAAGCATGAACAGCACCTCTAGAAGGGAACAAACACCATCACCCCGACATTGCTTAAAGAATTGAAAGGAAGGAACTACACCCCCAACATAAGAGCATATATCATCTACTTAAGTAAAGAGGGGACCTAGGCATGGTACCAAGGCACCCAAAAACCAAACACCTACCAAATTCCTAAGGAGACAATATCTATACAATACTCACCTCAAACTTCCCAAGCTCAACAACAAAGACGGTCTTCTACTTCAAATCAAGAGCGCTCCATGTGAAATGTGATGACTTAATTGGAAGTTTGGGAGGACAGATTGAAAATAGAGGAGAAGATGAAAACCCAGGTTGAACAAGATGAAGATGCTCTTGAAAATAAAGGAGAAGGGAGAGTGCTTTTGAAAAATGAAGTATAATCCAAATATATGCCTTTTAGGGTGTATATTATGGATTTTTTTTCTAAAAACTCCACCAAAGGAGACACGAAAAAAGGGACACAGTCCGAAGGATAAGTAAAACGAGACCAAGGCTCGTAATTCTTACTCTCATAAGAAAACTATTACGTGAACTTGCTTTAATTAAATTACAAGCATTTTTTCGTCTATATATCCTTATCCTTTGAAACAGAGGGCATAGAAATAGAAGCACATCTCGAGCGCTCAATAAAGGTCGGGATCACCAAAACCTTCTCAAAGAAAAGGAAGGGCAAAATCACGACGCATCTCGGGAACTCGGCAGAGATCGGGACCGTCGTCACTCTACCCGCTTAGGCGATATTCCGCTAAAAATAGAGTCAAGAAAAGGCAAAGCCATTCCTTGACTCGGGGGCAAATGGTGGATATACGCCCAAGCCTTACTAGAAGCTCTCACTAACTTAAGCTTCGGAGTCGGCTTACCGGGAAGCAAATCAAGAAGGAGAAGCCCACCAAGGAAAGAGATCAGGAAGAAGAAGCCCGACTACGAATGTGAAGCCCACCAACGGAAGAGAAGCCCACGACGAACAATCTTGGGCAAACAAGGACGTTTCCATCATCATTTACCATGTCATTCACTAATGCATTCACTAATGCTATATCATTCTCCCACTCGAAGTAAGTGGGACCTGAGAATCTCCGTTATCCATTTTGATCCGATCAGTACTTTAGTTCGTTTCATTCCGCAAAGCATTGGAAGTCCATCCTCAAATTTCTATAATGTGTCATGTTCGACCGCGTTACCATTAATCCAAGCTAATCTTAAACTTGTATTCTTTAAGAGTAGACCGTACTCTTTATAAATACATGTTTAATGTGCAAATTAATGCTGCTTTATGATAAGGTTTCACCCGTATCATTTCTTAGCTTTTAAGGTAACGCTCCCACCGATTTTATTGGAACATAGTGTTACATTAATATGAATCAACTTAATTTCATTCCGTAGGAACAATTAATGTTGATTTCTAACATAATGTAATTTTAAACTATGTTTCTCGAAGTATTTAATAATACGATTGCTTAGCCAAACTTTTCGTTAAAGGCTTATAGTGGGAGTGTCATTTTACTGACTACTTCCTTTCGTTTATTAACTCATCCTGAGACTTATCCACCTCACGGGCTATGCATTTAAGCTCTCGCTTTAATGCCATAGTTGACGTCTTACTAGATCGTAGTAGCATTAAAGCATACTTCTAATTATAGTAGTCATCAATGAGTTATTTCCAAAGGGTTATAAACGAAAATTCAGCATTCATTCATTAAAACACTTCTTTATTAAATTTGTACTTCAAAACGATGTGTTTCGTCTCTCGAGGCACACGCGCGTACGGCGCATAAAACCAGTTTTATCCTTTGGTTTATAACGTTTCGTTTCCAAATTTAATTTATTTTAATAGTTTTTTCATGCACATTAACCGGGGAATTTATCATTTAATGGAATACTCTATAGAAAATGAGGATGAAATTAACGGTCGGTTTGCTTTTGAAATTATGCAATCGATGGATGTTTGATTAGGTGAGTGAATGTTTTATTTGATCCAACCGTTTTACGGGAGGATTAACATATTAGTTATTTTTTTCGGATCGGTCCCGTTTAATCAAGTCGATTAATTTTGATAAGTAGGCCAAATCATGAACTGAATGGTTACTACTTTATTCAATAATTCCGAATCATCATTAACTAAACATAAACATTTATTGATAATAAGAGAACTTGTAGACACTGATACTGCACTGAGATACATTACAAAGCTTTTAGAGGTAAAGGAAAAGTAAAGTCGAAAAGGAAAACTCCAGCCATCTTCACCAACGTCCCTAAAAGAAATTCACAAGTGAATCATATCAGTAGACTTAGCGATATAAAACGTTTAACGGTTTCATATATGTGGAAAACGAGGTGTACCTTTTACAGTACTTCATCTGTAGTATTTGTCATACTACGGATCTCGTTTGAGGACCAATTCGAGCATGTTTCCTCTGCAATTTCCTTAGTCCTCTTGCGGTGGCGCACAGGGGAACTTTTCAGTCTCTTTTGGTTGCTTTCCTTGAATAGGAAATGGAGTACTTAACTGAATCAATTAAGTATCCTAATCCATTATCGTCAGCAAACCATGATATCGGATATCCCTGTGCGATATTGATTATCTTTCTCCAATTGGATCTTTCGATCCTTCGGTTACACACAAGTTTTACTCTGGTGTTGTTTGAAAGTAGGTCATCATACTCTATTATTACTTTTCTTGCTTCGGCTGCCTTTCCACTACCAAAACGGAGTTATGGGCAGCCCAAAGCTGAACAGCAGAATAATTGAGCGTGAAGTCCTATGCAACCTCTTTATCCAAAGATGCCAATATCACCTTGTGATCTTTCTTATCTCCCACGCCTATGTTCCCTATTATGGGAACTAGGTTGTGGTTTGGCGGTACCAACATTTTCTCTCTCATAGTCATGATACAACCGTGTGCATCACATGCTATAAGACGTTCTCTTACCATCTCACTCCATGCTTCGTAATCCATACCATCCAGATTGCATGGTTTATAAAAGCGTACCGACCCAGCCATTAGAACTATTACAATTATAATCATGCTAAGTTAGGGAGACAATAATATTTTGACAGAATTGCAAACATTAGATTATCTATTAAGATGGAATACGACGAATAGTGATCCTTCAGTCACTAAACCAAACCGACCGCCAGTAAACCGAGGGAAGGGGGTGTTGTGAAAGAGTTCACACCATTGTCGTCTTCAATCCAATAGATCAGTCTTTTGAAAACGGTTATTATTTTGCAAAGTGTTAATAACTAAAAAACTGTCCAAGGTTTACCCTATGTTAAAATTAGGTGTCTGAAGTTTGAAATGTTAAAATGGACTGTCCCAAGTTTCATTTTTGTTGAAATTTGGTGTCTTTGTGCGTCTTTTCATTTCCATTACATCATTTTCATCAATCCACCAACTCACTCATAATCCATCACTCTTTACTTTTTACAAAATCGTCAAATTTCACCTAAAAATTGAACATTAAAAAAAAAGTTTATAGAAGGAGTGGTGTAGAGCCATTTTCCAAGGACAATAGAGCGAGATTTACTTGCCCGGATGTGACCAACTTTTTAGGTGACGGTCCCGGCAAGATGACGAGAAGGGAGTGTGTATGAGAGCTCAAATTTGACAGACGGTTTCGTCGGAATTGACTTCTCTAAAGTAATCACAGCGAGACACCAAATTTCAACAAAAATGAAACTTGGGACAGTCCATTTTAACATTTCAAACTTCAGACACCTAATTTTAACATAGGGTAAACCTTGGACAGTTTTTTAGTTATTAACCCTTTTGCAAATTACCAGAACGGGAATTTTCAAATA